>CM027841.1:0-2400000 GCA_016097545.1 Eucalyptus victrix
TTCCCTTTCCGGCCATTTTTGGCTGAAAAAACACGAGTGTCGGAAATCCGATGAGAATCATGGCTTCCAAAAGCATTCGATCAATCCGTCCCATCATTTTACACACCACGGCAGCTGAAGGCCCGTTGAAACAAGAACACGAAGGCTCCACGAGAGAAAATTCCCTGTTTTTCCATAGAAAATTCCCTTTCCGGCCATTTTTTGGCTGAAAAAACACGAGTGTCGGAAATCCGATGAGAATCATGGCTTCCAAAAGCATTCGATCATTCCGTCCCATCATTTTACACACCACGGCAGCTTTGAAGGCCCGTTGAAACAAGAACACGAAGGCTCCACGAGAGAAAATTCCTGTTTTTCCATAGAAAATTCCCTTTCCGGCCATTTTTTGGCTGAAAAAACACGAGTGTCGGAAATCCGATGAGAATCATGGCTTCCAAAAGCATTCGATCATTCCGTCCCATCATTTTACACACCACACGGCCTTTGAAGGCCCGCTGAAACAAGAACACGAAGGCTCCACAGAGAAAATTCCCTGTTTTTCCATAGAAAATTCCCATTCGGGCCATTTTTTGGCTGAAAAAACACGAGTTTTGGAAATCCGATGAGAATCATGGCTTCCAAACGCATTCGATCAATCCGTGCCATCATTTTACGCACCACGCAGCCTGAAGGCCCCGTTGAAACAAGAACACGAAGGCTCCACGAGAGAAAATTCCTGTTTTTCCATAGAAAATTCCCTTTCCGGCCATTTTTTGGCTGAAAAAACACGAGTGTCGGAAATCCGATGAGAATCATGGCTTCCAAAAGCATTCGATCAATCCGTCCCATCATTTTACACACCACAGCAGCCTGAAGGCCCGCGTTGAAACAAGAACACGAAGGCTCCACGAGAGAAAATTCCCTGTTTTTCCATAGAAAATTCCCTTTCCGGCCATTTTTGGCTGAAAAAACACGAGTGTCGGAAATCCGATGAGAATCATGGCTTCCAAAAGCATTCGATCATTCCGTCCCATCATTTTACACACCAGCAGCCTGAAGGCCATGTTGAAACAAGAACACGAAGGCTCCACGAGAGAAAATTCCTGTTTTTCCATAGAAAATTCCCTTTCCGGCCATTTTTTGGCTGAAAAAACACGAGTGTCGGAAATCCGATGAGAATCATGGCTTCCAAAAGCATTCGATCATTCCGTCCCATCATTTTACACACCACGGCAGCTGAAGGCCCGTTGAAACAAGAACACGAAGGCTCCACGAGAGAAAATTCCTGTTTTTCCATAGAAAATTCCCTTTCTGGTCATTTTTTGGCTGAAAAAACACGAGTTTTGGAAATCCGATGAGAATCATGGCTTCCAAACGCATTCGATCAATCCGTCCCATCATTTTACACACCACGGCTTTGAAGGCCCGTTGAAACAAGAACACGAAGGCTCCACGAGAGAAAATTCCTGTTTTTCCATAGAAAATTCCCTTTCCGGCCATTTTTTGGCTGAAAAAACACGAGTGTCGGAAATCCGATGAGAATCATGGCTTCCAAAAGCATTCGATCAATCCGTCCCATCATTTTACACACCACAGCAGCTTTGAAGGCCCGTTGAAACAAGAACACGAAGGCTCCACGAGAGAAAATTCCTGTTTTTCCATAGAAAATTCCCTTTCCGGCCATTTTTTGGCTGAAAAAACACGAGTGTCGGAAATCCGATGAGAATCATGGCTTCCAAAAGCATTCGATCATTCCGTCCCATCATTTTACACACACAGCAGCCTGAAGGCCCGTTGAAACAAGAACACGAAGGCTCCACGAGAGAAAATTCCTGTTTTTCCATAGAAAATTCCCTTTCCGGCCATTTTTTGGCTGAAAAAACACGAGTGTCGGAAATCCGATGAGAATCATGGCTTCCAAAAGCATTCGATCATTCCGTCCCATCATTTTACACACCACAGCAGCCTGAAGGCCCGTTGAAAAAAGAACACGAAGGCTCCACGAGAGAAAATTCCTGTTTTTCCATAGAAAATTCCCTTTCCGGCCATTTTTTGGCTGAAAAAACACGAGTGTCGGAAATCCGATGAGAATCATGGCTTCCAAAAGCATTCGATCATTCCGTCCCATCATTTTACACACCACGGCAGCTTGAAAGGCCCATTTGAAACAAGAACACGAAGGCTCCACGAGAGAAAATTCCCTGTTTTTCCATAGAAAATTCCCTTTCCGGCCATTTTTTGGCTGAAAAAACACGAGTGTCGGAAATCCGATGAGAATCATGGCTTCCAAAAGCATTCGATCATTCCGTCCCATCATTTTACACACCACGCAGCCTGAAGGCCATGTTGAAACAAGAACACGAAGGCTCCACGAGAGAAAATTCCTGTTTTTCCATAGAAAATTCCCTTTCCGGCCATTTTTTGGCTGAAAAAACACGAGTGTCGGAAATCCGATGAGAATCATGGCTTCCAAAAGCATTCGATCAATCCGTCCCATCATTTTACACACCACAGCAGCTGAAGGCCCGTTGAAACAAGAACACGAAGGCTCCACGAGAGAAAATTCCCTGTTTTTCCATAGAAAATTCCCTTTCCGGCCATTTTTTGGCTGAAAAAACACGAGTGTCGGAAATCCGATGAGAATCATGGCTTCCAAAAGCATTCGATCATTCCGTCCCATCATTTTACACACCACGGCAGCCTGAAGGCCCGCATGTTGAAACAAGAACACGAAGGCTCCACGAGAGAAAATTCCTGTTTTTCCATAGAAAATTCCCTTTCCGGCCATTTTTTGGCTGAAAAAACACGAGTGTCGGAAATCCGATGAGAATCATGGCTTCCAAAAGCATTCGATCATTCCGTCCCATCATTTTACACACCACAGCAGCCTGAAGGCCCGTTGAAACAAGAACACGAAGGCTCCACGAGAGAAAATTTCCTGTTTTTCCATAGAAAATTCCCTTTCCGGCCATTTTTTGGCTGAAAAAACACGAGTGTCGGAAATCCGATGAGAATCATGGCTTCCAAAAGCATTCGATCATTCCGTCCCATCATTTTACACACCACAGCAGCTTGAAGGCCCGCTGAAACAAGAACACGAAGGCTCCACGAGAGAAAATTCCTGTTTTTCCATAGAAAATTCCCTTTCCGGCCATTTTTTGGCTGAAAAAACACGAGTGTCGGAAATCCGATGAGAATCATGGCTTCCAAAAGCATTCGATCAATCCGTCCCATCATTTTACACACCACTGCAGCCTGAAGGCCCGTTGAAAAAAGAACACGAAGGCTCCACAGAGAAAATTCCCTGTTTTTCCATAGAAAATTCCCTTTCCGGCCATTTTTTGGCTGAAAAAACACGAGTGTCGGAAATCCGATGAGAATCATGGCTTCCAAAAGCATTCGATCATTCCGTCCCATCATTTTACACACCACAGCAGCCTGAAGGCCCGTTGAAAAAAGAACACGAAGGCTCCACAGAGAACATTCCCTGCTTTTCCATAGAAAATTCCCTTTCCGGCCATTTTTTGGCTGAAAAAACACGAGTGTCGGAAATCCGATGAGAATCATGCCTTCCAAAAGCATTCGATCATTCCGTCCCATCATTTTACACACCACAGCAGCCTGAAGGCCCGCTGAAACAAGAACACGAAGGCTCCACAGAGAAAATTCCCTGTTTTTCCATAGAAAATTCCCTTTCCGGCCATTTTTTGGCTGAAAAAACACGAGTGTCGGAAATCCGATGAGAATCATGGCTTCCAAAAGCATTCGATCAATCCGTCCCATCATTTTACACACCACAGCAGCCTTTGAAGGCCATGTTGAAACAAGAACACGAAGGCTCCACGAGAGAAAATTCCCTGTTTTTCCATAGAAAATTCCCTTTCCGGCCATTTTTTGGCTGAAAAAACACGAGTGTCGGAAATCCGATGAGAATCATGGCTTCCAAAAGCATTCGATCATTCCGTCCCATCATTTTACACACCACAGCAGCTGAAGGCCCGTTGAAACAAGAACACGAAGGCTCCACGAGAGAAAATTCCCTGTTTTTCCATAGAAAATTCCCTTTCCGGCCATTTTTTGGCTGAAAAAACACGAGTGTCGGAAATCCGATGAGAATCATGGCTTCCAAAAGCATTCGATCATTCCGTCCCATCATTTTACACACACGGCAGCCTGAAGGCCCGTTGAAACAAGAACACGAAGGCTCCACGAGAGAAAATTCCCTGTTTTTCCATAGAAAATTCCCTTTCCGGCCATTTTTTTGGCTGAAAAAACAGGAGTGTCGGAAATCCGATGAGAATCATGGCTTCCAAAAGCATTCGATCAATCCGTCCCATCATTTTACACACCACAGCAGCAGCCCTGAAGGCCCGTTGAAACAAGAACACGAAGGCTCCACGAGAGAAAATTCCTGTTTTTCCATAGAAAATTCCCTTTCCGGCCATTTTTTGGCTGAAAAAACACGAGTGTTCGGAAATCCGATGAGAATCATGGCTTCCAAAAGCATTCGATCATTCCGTCCCATCATTTTACACACCACGCAGCCTGAAGGCCCGTTGAAACAAGAACACGAAGGCTCCACAGAGAAAATTCCTGTTTTTCCATAGAAAATTCCCTTTCCGGCCATTTTTTGGCTGAAAAAACACGAGTGTCGGAAATCCGATGAGAATCATGGCTTCCAAAAGCATTCGATCAATCCGTCCCATCATTTTACACACCACGAAGCAGCCTGAAGGCCCGTTGAAACAAGAACACGAAGGCTCCACGAGAGAAAATTCCCTGTTTTTCCATAGAAAATTCCCTTTCCGGCCATTTTTTGGCTGAAAAAACACGAGTGTCGGAAATCCGATGAGAATCATGGCTTCCAAAAGCATTCGATCAATCCGTCCCATCATTTTACACACCACGGCCTGAAGGCCCATGTTGAAACAAGAACACGAAGGCTCCACAGAGAAAATTCCCTGTTTTTCCATAGAAAATTCCCTTTCCGGCCATTTTTTTGCTGAAAAAACACGAGTGTCGGAAATCCGATGAGAATCATGGCTTCCAAAAGCATTCGATCAATCCGTCCCATCATTTTACACACCACAGCAGCTGAAGGCCCGTTGAAACAAGAACACGAAGGCTCCACGAGAGAAAATTCCTGTTTTTCCATAGAAAATTCCCTTTCCGGCCATTTTTTGGCTGAAAAAACACGAGTGTCGGAAATCCGATGAGAATCATGGCTTCCAAAAGCATTCGATCATCCGTCCCATCATTTTACACACCACGGCAGCCTGAAGGCCCGTTGAAACAAGAACACGAAGGCTCCACAGAGAAAATTCCTGTTTTTCCATAGAAAATTCCCTTTCCGGCCATTTTTTGGCTGAAAAAACACGAGTGTTTGAAATTCGATGAGAATCATGGCTTCCAAAAGCATTCGATCAATCCGTCCCATCATTTTACACACCACAGCGGCTGAAGGCCCGTTGAAACAAGAACACGAAGGCTCCACGAGAGAAAATTCCCTGTTTTTCCATAGAAAATTCCCTTTCCGGCCATTTTTTGGCTGAAAAAACACGAGTGTCGGAAATCCGATGAGAATCATGGCTTCCAAAAGCATTCGATCAATCCGTCCCATCATTTTACACACCACGGCAGCCTGAAGGCCCGTTGAAACAAGAACACGAAGGCTCCACGAGAGAAAATTCCTGTTTTTCCATAGAAAATTCCCTTTCAGCCATTTTTTGGCTGAAAAAACACGAGTGTCGGAAATCCGATGAGAATCATGGCTTCCAAAAGCATTCGATCATTCCGTCCCATCATTTTACACACCACAGCAGCCTGAAGGCCCGTTGAAAAAAGAACACGAAGGCTCCACAGAGAACATTCCCTGCTTTTCCATAGAAAATTCCCTTTCCGGCCATTTTTTGGCTGAAAAAACACGAGTTTGGGAAATCCGATGAGAATCATGGCTTCCAAAAGCATTCGATCAATCCGTCCCATCATTTTACACACCACAGCAGCACTGAAGGCCCGCTTGAAACAAGAACACGAAGGCTCCACGAGAGAAAATTCCCTGTTTTTCCATAGAAAATTCCCTTTCCGGCCATTTTTTGGCTGAAAAAACACGAGTTTGGGAAATCCGATGAGAATCACGGCTTCCAAAAGCGTTCGATCAATCCGTCCCATCATTTTACACACCAGCGCGGCCTGAAGGCCCGCTGAAACAGGCACACGAAGGCTCCACAGAGAAAATTCCCTGTTTTTCCATAAAAAATTCCCTTTCCGGCCATTTTTTGCCTGAAAAAACACGAGTGTCGGAAATCCGATGAGAATCACGGCTTCCAAAAGCGTTCGATCAATCCGTCCCATCATTTTACACACCAGCGCGGCCTGAAGGCCCGCTGAAACAGGCACACGAAGGCTCCACAGAGAAAATTCCCTGTTTTTCCATAGAAAATTCCCTTTCCGGCCATTTTTTTTGGCTGAAAAAACACGAGTTTCGGAAATCCGATGAGAATCATGGCTTCCAAAAGCATTCGATCATTCCGTCCCATCATTTTACACACACGCGCAGCCTGAAGGCCCCCGTTGAAACAAGAACACGAAGGCTCCACGAGAGAAAATTCCCTGTTTTTCCATAGAAAATTCCCTTTCCGGCCATTTTTTGGCTGAAAAAACACGAGTGTTGGAAATCCGATGAGAATCATGGCTTCCAAAAGCATTCGATCATTCCGTCCCATCATTTTACACACCACAGCGGCTGAAGGCCCGTTGAAACAAGAACACGAAGGCTCCACGAGAGAAAATTCCCTGTTTTTCCATAGAAAATTCCCTTTCCGGCCATTTTTTGGCTGAAAAAACACGAGTGTCGGAAATCCGATGAGAATCATGGCTTCCAAAAGCATTCGATCATTCCGTCCCATCATTTTACACACCACAGCAGCCTGAAGGCCCGTTGAAACAAGAACACGAAGGCTCCACGAGAGAAAATTCCTGTTTTTCCATAGAAAATTCCCTTTCCGGCCATTTTTTGGCTGAAAAAACACGAGTGTCGGAAATCCGATGAGAATCATGGCTTCCAAAAGCATTCGATCAATCCGTCCCATCATTTTACACACCACAGCAGCCTGAAGGCCCGTTGAAAAAAGAACACGAAGGCTCCACAGAGAACATTCCCTGCTTTTCCATAGAAAATTCCCTTTCCGGCCATTTTTTGGCTGAAAAAACACGAGTTTGGGAAATCCGATGAGAATCATGGCTTCCAAAAGCATTCGATCAATCCGTCCCATCATTTTACACACCACAGCAGCCTGAAGGCCCGTTGAAACAAGAACACGAAGGCTCCACAGAGAAAATTCCCTGTTTTTCCATAGAAAATTCCCTTTCCGGCCATTTTTGGCTGAAAAAACACGATTGTCGGAAATCCGATGAGAATCATGGCTTCCAAAAGCATTCGATCATTCCGTCCCATCATTTTACACACCACAGCGGCCTGAAGGCCCGCTGAAACAAGAACACGAAGGCTCCACGAGAGAAAATTCCTGTTTTTCCATAGAAAATTCCCTTTCCGGCCATTTTTTGGCTGAAAAAACACGAGTGTTCGGAAATCCGATGAGAATCATGGCTTCCAAAAGCATTCGATCAATCCGTCCCATCATTTTACACACCACGGCAGCTGAAGGCCCGTTGAAACAAGAACACGAAGGCTCCACGAGAGAAAATTCCTGTTTTTCCATAGAAAATTCCCTTTCCGGCCATTTTTTGGCTGAAAAAACACGAGTGTCGGAAATCCGATGAGAATCATGGCTTCCAAAAGCATTCGATCAATCCGTCCCATCATTTTACACACCACGAGCTGTTTTTCCATAGAAAAGCAGCCTGAAGGCCCGTTGAAACAAGAACACGAAGGCTCCACGAGAGAAAATTCCTGTTTTTCCATAGAAAATTCCCTTTCCGGCCATTTTTTGGCTGAAAAAACACGAGTGTCGGAAATCCGATGAGAATCATGGCTTCCAAAAGCATTCGATCAATCCGTCCCATCATTTTACACACCACAGCGGCAGCCTTTGAAGGCCCGTTGAAACAAGAACACGAAGGCTCCACGAGAGAAAATTCCTGTTTTTCCATAGAAAATTCCCTTTCCGGCCATTTTTGGCTGAAAAAACACGAGTGTCGGAAATCCGATGAGAATCATGGCTTCCAAAAGCGTTCGATCAATCCGTCCCATCATTTTACACACCACAGCGGCCTGAAGGCCCGCTGAAACAAGAACACGAAGGCTCCACAGAGAAAATTCCCTGTTTTTCCATAGAAAATTCCCTTTCCGGCCATTTTTTGGCTGAAAAAACACGAGTGTCGGAAATCCGATGAGAATCATGGCTTCCAAAAGCATTCGATCAATCCGTCCCATCATTTTACACACCACAGCAGCCTGAAGGCCCGCTGAAACAAGAACACGAAGGCTCCACAGAGAAAATTCCCTGTTTTTCCATAGAAAATTCCCTTTCCGGCCATTTTTTGGCTGAAAAAACACGAGTGTCGGAAATCCGATGAGAATCATGGCTTCCAAAAGCATTCGATCAATCCGTCCCATCATTTTACACACCACAGCAGCCTGAAGGCCCGCTGAAACAAGAACACGAAGGCTCCACAGAGAAAATTCCCTGTTTTTCCATAGAAAATTCCCTTTCCGGCCATTTTTTGGCTGAAAAAACACGAGTGTCGGAAATCCGATGAGAATCATGGCTTCCAAAAGCATTCGATCATCCGTCCCATCATTTTACACACCACGGCAGCTGAAGGCCCGTTGAAACAAGAACACGAAGGCTCCACGAGAGAAAATTCCCTGTTTTTCCATAGAAAATTCCCTTTCCGGCCATTTTTTGGCTGAAAAAACACGAGTTTGGGAAATCCGATGAGAATCATGGCTTCCAAAAGCATTCGATCATCCGTCCCATCATTTTACACACACAGCAGCCTGAAGGCCCGTTGAAACAAGAACACGAAGGCTCCACGAGAGAAAATTCCTGTTTTTCCATAGAAAATTCCCTTTCCGGCCATTTTTTGGCTGAAAAAACACGAGTGTCGGAAATCCGATGAGAATCATGGCTTCCAAAAGCATTCGATCATTCCGTCCCATCATTTTACACACCACAGCAGCTGAAGGCCCGTTTGAAACAAGAACACGAAGGCTCCACGAGAGAAAATTCCCTGTTTTTCCATAGAAAATTCCCTTTCCGGCCATTTTTTGGCTGAAAAAACACGAGTGTCGGAAATCCGATGAGAATCATGGCTTCCAAAAGCATTCGATCATTCCGTCCCATCATTTTACACACCACGGCAGCTGAAGGCCCATGTTGAAACAAGAACACGAAGGCTCCACAGAGAAAATTCCCTGTTTTTCCATAGAAAATTCCCTTTCCGGCCATTTTTTGGCTGAAAAAACACGAGTGTCGGAAATCCGATGAGAATCATGGCTTCCAAAAGCATTCGATCATTCCGTCCCATCATTTTACACACCACAGCAGCCTGAAGGCCCGTTGAAAAAAGAACACGAAGGCTCCACAGAGAAAATTCCCTGTTTTTCCATAGAAAATTCCCTTTCCGGCCATTTTTTGGCTGAAAAAACACGAGTGTCGGAAATCCGATGAGAATCATGGCTTCCAAAAGCATTCGATCATTCCGTCCCATCATTTTACACACCACGGCAGCGGCCTGAAGGCCCGTTGAAACAAGAACACGAAGGCTCCACGAGAGAAAATTCCTGTTTTTCCATAGAAAATTCCCTTTCCGGCCATTTTTTGGCTGAAAAAACACGAGTGTCGGAAATCCGATGAGAATCATGGCTTCCAAAAGCGTTCGATCAATCCGTCCCATCATTTTACACACCAGCGCGGCCTGAAGGCCCGCTGAAACAGGAACACGAAGGCTCCACAGAGAAAATTCCCTGTTTTTCCATAGCAAAATTCCCTTTCCGGCCATTTTTTGCCTGAAAAAACACGAGTGTTGGAAATCCGATGAGAATCACGGCTTCCAAAAGCGTTCGATCAATCCGTCCCATCATTTTTCACACTAGAGCGGCCTGAAGGCCCGCTGAAACAGGAACACGAAGGCTCCACAGAGAAAATTCCCTGTTTTTCCATAGCAAAATTCCCTTTCCGGCCATTTTTTGGCTGAAAAAACACGAGTGTTGGAAATCCGATGAGAATCACGGCTTCCAAAAGCGTTCGATCAATCCGTCCCATCATTTTACACACAGAGCAGCCTGAAGGCATGTTGAAACAAGAACACGAAGGCTCCACGAGAGAAAATTCCTGTTTTTCCATAGAAAATTCCCTTTCCGGCCATTTTTTGGCTGAAAAAACACGAGTTTGGGAAATCCGATGAGAATCATGGCTTCCAAAAGCATTCGATCAATCCGTCCCATCATTTTACACACCACAGCAGCACGAAGGCCCGTTGAAACAAGAACACGAAGGCTCCACGAGAGAAAATTCCCTGCTTTTCCATAGAAAATTCCCTTTCCGGCCATTTTTTGGTGAAAAAACACGAGTGTGGGAAATCCGATCAGAATCATGGCTTCCAAAGGCATTCGATCATTCCGTCCCATCATTTTACACACACAGCAGCCTGAAGGCCCGTTGAAACAAGAACACGAAGGCTCCACGAGAGAAAATTCCTGTTTTTCCATAGAAAATTCCCTTTCCGGCCATTTTTTGGCTGAAAAAACACGAGTGTCGGAAATCCGATGAGAATCATGGCTTCCAAAAGCATTCGATCAATCCGTCCCATCATTTTACACACACGACGCAGCCTGAAGGCCCGCTGAAACAAGAACACGAAGGCTCCACGAGAGAAAATTCCTGTTTTTCCATAGAAAATTCCCTTTCCGGCCATTTTTTGGCTGAAAAAACACGAGTGTCGGAAATCCGATGAGAATCATGGCTTCCAAAAGCATTCGATCAATCCGTCCCATCATTTTACACACCACAGCAGCCTGAAGGCCCGTTGAAACAAGAACACGAAGGCTCCACAGAGAAAATTCCCTGTTTTTCCATAGAAAATTCCCTTTCCGGCCATTTTTTGGCTGAAAAAACACGAGTGTCGGAAATCCGATGAGAATCATGGCTTCCAAAAGCATTCGATCAATCCGTCCCATCATTTTACACACACACAGCGGCTGAAGGCCCGCTGAAACAAGAACACGAAGGCTCCACGAGAGAAAATTCCTGTTTTTCCATAGAAAATTCCCTTTCCGGCCATTTTTTGGCTGAAAAAACACGAGTGTCGGAAATCCGATGAGAATCATGGCTTCCAAAAGCATTCGATCATCCGTCCCATCATTTTACACACCACGCAGCAGCTGAAGGCCCGTTGAAACAAGAACACGAAGGCTCCACGAGAGAAAATTCCTGTTTTTCCATAGAAAATTCCCTTTCCGGCCATTTTTTGGCTGAAAAAACACGAGTGTCGGAAATCCGATGAGAATCATGGCTTCCAAAAGCGTTCGATCAATCCGTCCCATCATTTTACACACACCACAGCCTGAAGGCCATGTTGAAACAAGAACACGAAGGCTCCACAGAGAAAATTCCCTGTTTTTCCATAGAAAATTCCCTTTCCGGCCATTTTTTGGCTGAAAAAACACGAGTTTGGGAAATCCGATGAGAATCATGGCTTCCAAAAGCATTCGATCAATCCGTCCCATCATTTTACACACCACAGCAGCCTGAAGGCCCATTGATACAAGAACACGAAGGCTCCACGAGAGAAAATTCCTGTTTTTCCATAGAAAATTCCCTTTCCGGCCATTTTTTGGCTGAAAAAACACGAGTGTTGGAAATCCGATGAGAATCATGGCTTCCAAAAGCATTCGATCATTCCGTCCCATCATTCTACACACCACAGCGGCTGAAGGCCCGCTGAAACAAGAACACGAAGGCTCCACGAGAGAAAATTCCCTGTTTTTCCATAGAAAATTCCCTTTCCGGCCATTTTTTGGCTGAAAAAACACGAGTGTCGGAAATCCGATGAGAATCATGGCTTCCAAAAGCATTCGATCATTCCGTCCCATCATTTTACACACCACGAAGCGGCTGAAGGCCCGTTGAAACAAGAACACGAAGGCTCCACGAGAGAAAATTCCCTGTTTTTCCATAGAAAATTCCCTTTCCGGCCATTTTTTGGCTGAAAAAACACGAGTGTTCGGAAATCCGATGAGAATCATGGCTTCCAAAAGCATTCGATCATTCCGTCCCATCATTTTACACACCACAGCAGCCTGAAGGCCCGCTGAAACAAGAACACGAAGGCTCCGCAGAGAAAATTCCCTGTTTTTCCATAGAAAATTCCCTTTTCGGCCATTTTTTGGCTGAAAAAACACGAGTGTCGGAAATCCGATGAGAATCATGGCTTCCAAAAGCATTCGATCATTCCGTCCCATCATTTTACACACACAGCAGCGGCTGAAGGCCCGTTGAAACAAGAACACGAAGGCTCCACGAGAGAAAATTCCTGTTTTTCCATAGAAAATTCCCTTTCCGGCCATTTTTTGGCTGAAAAAACACGAGTTTGGGAAATCCGATGAGAATCATGGCTTCCAAAAGCATTCGATCAATCCGTCCCATCATTTTACACACCACAGCAGCCTGAAGGCCCGCTGAAACAAGAACACGAAGGCTCCACAGAGAAAATTCCCTGTTTTTCCATAGAAAATTCCCTTTCCGGCCATTTTTTGGCTGAAAAAACACGAGTTTGGGAAATCCGATGAGAATCATGGCTTCCAAAAGCATTCGATCATTCCGTCCCATCATTTTACACACCACAGCAGCCTGAAGGCATGTTGAAACAAGAACACGAAGGCTCCACGAGAGAAAATTCCTGTTTTTCCATAGAAAATTCCCTTTCCGGCCATTTTTTGGCTGAAAAAACACGAGTGTCGGAAATCCGATGAGAATCATGGCTTCCAAAAGCATTCGATCAATCCGTCCCATCATTTTACACACCACAGCAGCTGAAGGCCATGTTGAAACAAGAACACGAAGGCTCCACGAGAGAAAATTCCCTGTTTTTCCATAGAAAATTCCCTTTCCGGCCATTTTTTGGCTGAAAAAACACGAGTGTCGGAAATCCGATGAGAATCATGGCTTCCAAAAGCATTCGATCAATCCGTCCCATCATTTTACACACCACGGCAGCCTGAAGGCCCGTTGAAACAAGAACACGAAGGCTCCACGAGAGAAAATTCCTGTTTTTCCATAGAAAATTCCCTTTCCGGCCATTTTTTGGCTGAAAAAACACGAGTGTCGGAAATCCGATGAGAATCATGGCTTCCAAAAGCATTCGATCATTCCGTCCCATCATTTTACACACCACAGCAGCCTGAAGGCCCGCTGAAACAAGAACACGAAGGCTCCACAGAGAAAATTCCCTGTTTTTCCATAGAAAATTCCCTTTCCGGCCATTTTTGGCTGAAAAAACACGAGTGTCGGAAATCCGATGAGAATCATGGCTTCCAAAAGCATTCGATCATTCCGTCCCATCATTTTACACACACACAGCAGCCTGAAGGCCCGTTGAAACAAGAACACGAAGGCTCCACGAGAGAAAATTCCTGTTTTTCCATAGAAAATTCCCTTTCCGGCCATTTTTTGGCTGAAAAAACACGAGTGTCGGAAATCCGATGAGAATCATGGCTTCCAAAAGCATTCGATCATTCCGTCCCATCATTTTACACACCACAGCAGCCTGAAGGCCCGTTGAAACAAGAACACGAAGGCTCCACAGAGAAAATTTCCTGTTTTTCCATAGAAAATTCCCTTTCCGGCCATTTTTTGGCTGAAAAAACACGAGTGTCGGAAATCCGATGAGAATCATGGCTTCCAAAAGCATTCGATCATTCCGTCCCATCATTTTACACACCACAGCAGCCTGAAGGCCCGTTGAAACAAGAACACGAAGGCTCCACGAGAGAAAATTCCTGTTTTTCCATAGAAAATTCCCTTTCCGGCCATTTTTTGGCTGAAAAAACACGAGTGTCGGAAATCCGATGAGAATCATGGCTTCCAAAAGCATTCGATCAATCCGTCCCATCATTTTACACACACCACAGCGCCTGAAGGCCCGTTGAAACAAGAACACGAAGGCTCCACGAGAGAAAATTCCTGTTTTTCCATAGAAAATTCCCTTTCCGGCCATTTTTTGGCTGAAAAAACACGAGTGTCGGAAATCCGATGAGAATCATGGCTTCCAAAAGCATTCGATCAATCCGTCCCATCATTTTACACACCACGCAGCCTGAAAGGCATGTTGAAACAAGAACACGAAGGCTCCACGAGAGAAAATTCCTGTTTTTCCATAGAAAATTCCCTTTCTGGTCATTTTTTGGCTGAAAAAACACGAGTTTTGGAAATCCGATGAGAATCATGGCTTCCAAACGCATTCGATCAATCCGTCCCATCATTTTACACACACAGCAGCGGCTGAAGGCCCGTTGAAACAAGAACACGAAGGCTCCACAGAGAAAATTCCCTGTTTTTCCATAGAAAATTCCCTTTCCGGCCATTTTTTGGCTGAAAAAACACGAGTGTCGGAAATCCGATGAGAATCATGGCTTCCAAAAGCATTCGATCATTCCGTCCCATCATTTTACACACCACAGCAGCCTGAAGGCCCATTGATACAAGAAGACGAAGGCTCCACAGAGAAAATTCCTTGTTTTTCCATTGAAAATTCCCTTTCCGGCCCTATTTTGGCTGAAAAAACACGAGTGTCGGAAATCCGATGAGAATCATGGCTTCCAAAAGCATTCGATCATTCCGTCCCATCATTTTACACACCACAGCAGCCTGAAGGCCCGTTGAAACAAGAACACGAAGGCTCCACAGAGAAAATTCCCTGTTTTTCCATAGAAAATTCCCTTTCCGGCCATTTTTTGGCTGAAAAAACACGAGTGTCGGAAATCCGATGAGAATCATGGCTTCCAAAAGCATTCGATCAATCCGTCCCATCATTTTACACACCACAGCAGCGAGAGAAAATTGAAGGCCCGCTGAAACAAGAACACGAAGGCTCCACAGAGAAAATTCCCTGTTTTTCCATAGAAAATTCCCTTTCCGGCCATTTTTTGGCTGAAAAAACACGAGTGTCGGAAATCCGATGAGAATCATGGCTTCCAAAAGCATTCGATCAATCCGTCCCATCATTTTACACACCACAGCAGCCTGAAGGCCCGTTGAAACAAGAACACGAAGGCTCCACAGAGAAAATTCCCTGCTTTTCCATAGAAAATTCCCTTTCCGGCCATTTTTTGGCTGAAAAAACACGAGTGTCGGAAATCCGATGAGAATCATGGCTTCCAAAAGCATTCGATCAATCCGTCCCATCATTTACACACACCAGCGGCCTGAAGGCCCGTTGAAACAAGAACACGAAGGCTCCACGAGAGAAAATTCCCTGTTTTTCCATAGAAAATTCCCTTTCCGGCCATTTTTTGGCTGAAAAAACACGAGTGTCGGAAATCCGATGAGAATCATGGCTTCCAAAAGCATTCGATCATTCCGTCCCATCATTTTACACACCACAGCAGCTTGAAGGCCCGCTGAAACAAGAACACGAAGGCTCCACAGAGAAAATTCCCTGTTTTTCCATAGAAAATTCCCTTTCCGGCCATTTTTGGCTGAAAAAACACGAGTGTTCGGAAATCCGATGAGAATCATGGCTTCCAAAAGCATTCGATCAATCCGTCCCATCATTTTACACACACACAGCGGCCTGAAGGCCCATGTTGAAACAAGAACACGAAGGCTCCACGAGAGAAAATTCCTGTTTTTCCATAGAAAATTCCCTTTCCGGCCATTTTTTGGCTGAAAAAACACGAGTGTCGGAAATCCGATGAGAATCATGGCTTCCAAAAGCATTCGATCATTCCGTCCCATCATTTTACACACCCGGCAGCCTGAAGGCCCGTTGAAACAAGAACACGAAGGCTCCACGAGAGAAAATTCCCTGTTTTTCCATAGAAAATTCCCTTTCCGGCCATTTTTTGGCTGAAAAAACACGAGTTTGGGAAATCCGATGAGAATCATGGCTTCCAAAAGCATTCGATCAATCCGTCCCATCATTTTACACACACACAGCAGCCTGAAGGCCCGTTGAAACAAGAACACGAAGGCTCCACGAGAGAAAATTCCCTGTTTTTCCATAGAAAATTCCCTTTCCGGCCATTTTTTGGCTGAAAAAACACGAGTGTCGGAAATCCGATGAGAATCATGGCTTCCAAAAGCATTCGATCATCCGTCCCATCATTTTACACACACAGCAGCCTGAAGGCCCGTTGAAACAAGAACACGAAGGCTCCACGAGAGAAAATTCCTGTTTTTCCATAGAAAATTCCTTTCCGGCCATTTTTTGGCTGAAAAAACACGAGTGTCGGAAATCCGATGAGAATCATGGCTTCCAAAAGCATTCGATTAATCCGTCCCATCATTTTACACACACCACAGCAGCCTGAAGGCCCGCTGAAACAAGACACGAAGGCTCCACGAGAGAAAATTCCTGTTTTTCCATAGAAAATTCCCTTTCCGGCCATTTTTTGGCTGAAAAAACACGAGTGTTGGAAATCCGATGAGAATCATGGCTTCCAAAAGCATTCGATCATCCGTCCCATCATTTTACACACACACACCAAGGCCTTTGAAGGCCCGTTGAAACAAGAACACGAAGGCTCCACGAAGGCTCCACGAGAGAAAATTCCTGTTTTTCCATAGAAAATTCCCTTTCCGGCCATTTTTTGGCTGAAAAAACACGAGTGTCGGAAATCCGATGAGAATCATGGCTTCCAAAAGCATTCGATCATCCGTCCCATCATTTTACACACCACAGCAGCCTGAAGGCCCGTTGAAACAAGAACACGAAGGCTCCACGAGAGAAAATTCCCTGTTTTTCCATAGAAAATTCCCTTTCCGGCCATTTTTTGGCTGAAAAAACACGAGTGTCGGAAATCCGATGAGAATCATGGCTTCCAAAAGCATTCGATCATTCCGTCCCATCATTTTGCACATCACAGGAGCCTGAAGGCCCGCTGAAACAAGAACACGAAGGCTGCACAGAGAAAATTCCCTGTTTTTCAATAGAAAATTCCCTGTCGGGCCATTTTTTGGCTGAAAAAACACGAGTTTCGGGAAATCGGGTGGGAATCATGGCTTCCAAAAGCATTCGATCAATTCGTCCCATCATTTTGCACATCACAGCAGCCTGAAGGCCGGCTGAAACAAGAACACGAAGGCTCCACAGAGAAAATTCCCTGTTTTTCCATAGAAAATTCCCTTTCCGGCCATTTTTTGGCTGAAAAAACACGAGTTTGGGAAATCCGATGAGAATCATGGCTTCCAAAAGCATTCGATCATTCCGTCCCATCATTTTACACACCACAGCAGCCTGAAGGCCCGCAGAAACAAGAACACGAAGGCTCCACGAGAGAAAATTCCTGTTTTTCCATAGAAAATTCCCTTTCCGGCCATTTTTTGGCTGAAAAAAACACGAGTGTTCGGAAATCCGATGAGAATCATGGCTTCCAAAAGCATTCGATCATTCCGTCCCATCATTTTACACACCACAGCAGCCTGAAGGCCCGTTGAAACAAGAACACGAAGGCTCCACGAGAGAAAATTCCTGTTTTTCCATAGAAAATTCCCTTTCCGGCCATTTTTTGGCTGAAAAAACACGAGTGTCGGAAATCCGATGAGAATCATGGCTTCCAAAAGCATTCGATCAATCCGTCCCATCATTTTACACACCACAGCACCCTGTTTTTGAAGGCCCGTTGAAACAAGAACACGAAGGCTCCACGAGAGAAAATTCCCTGTTTTTCCATAGAAAATTCCCTTTCCGGCCATTTTTTGGCTGAAAAAACACGAGTTTGGGAAATCCGATGAGAATCATGGCTTCCAAAAGCATTCGATCATTCCGTCCCATCATTTTTACACACCACGGCAGCCTGAAGGCCCGTTGAAACAAGAACACGAAGGCTCCACGAGAGAAAATTCCTGTTTTTCCATAGAAAATTCCCTTTCCGGCCATTTTTTGGCTGAAAAAACACGAGTTTGGGAAATCCGATGAGAATCATGGCTTCCAAAAGCATTCGATCAATCCGTCCCATCATTTTACACACACCAAGGCAGCCTGAAGGCCCGTTGAAACAAGAACACGAAGGCTCCACGAGAGAAAATTCCTGTTTTTCCATAGAAAATTCCCTTTCCGGCCATTTTTTGGCTGAAAAAACACGAGTTTTGGAAATCCGATGAGAATCATGGCTTCCAAAAGCATTCGATCAATCCGTCCCATCATTTTACACACACACAGCAGCGGCTGAAGGCCCGTTGAAACAAGAACACGAAGGCTCCACGAGAGAAAATTCCTGTTTTTCCATAGAAAATTCCCTTTCCGGCCATTTTTTGGCTGAAAAAACACGAGTGTCGGAAATCCGATGAGAATCATGGCTTCCAAAAGCATTCGATCATTCCGTCCCATCATTTTACACACACACAGGCCTGAAGGCCCGCTGAAACAAGAACACGAAGGCTCCACAGAGAAAATTCCCTGTTTTTCCATAGAAAATTCCCTTTCCGGCCATTTTTTGGCTGAAAAAACACGAGTTTGGGAAATCCGATGAGAATCATGGCTTCCAAAAGCATTCGATCAATCCGTCCCATCATTTTACACACCACAGCAGCCTGAAGGCCCGTTGAAACAAGAACACGAAGGCTCCACAGAGAAAATTCCCTGTTTTTCCATAGAAAATTCCCTTTCCGGCCATTTTTTGGCTGAAAAAACACGAGTGTTGGAAATCCGATGAGAATCATGGCTTCCAAAAGCATTCGATCAATCCGTCCCATCATTTTACACACACACAGCGGCTGAAGGCCCGTTGAAACAAGAACACGAAGGCTCCACGAAGAGAAAATTCCTGTTTTTCCATAGAAAATTCCCTTTCCGGCCATTTTTTGGCTGAAAAAACACGAGTGTCGGAAATCCGATGAGAATCATGGCTTCCAAAAGCATTCGATCATTCCGTCCCATCATTTTACACACCACAGCAGCCTGAAGGCCCGTTGAAAAAAGAACACGAAGGCTCCACGAGAGAAAATTCCTGTTTTTCCATAGAAAATTCCCTTTCCGGCCATTTTTTGGCTGAAAAAACACGAGTGTCGGAAATCCGATGAGAATCATGGCTTCCAAAAGCATTCGATCAATCCGTCCCATCATTTTACACACCACGGCGAAGGCCTGAAGGCCCGCTGAAACAGGCACACGAAGGCTCCACGAGAGAAAATTCCTGTTTTTCCATAGAAAATTCCCTTTCCGGCCATTTTTTGGCTGAAAAAACACGAGTGTCGGAAATCCGATGAGAATCATGGCTTCCAAAAGCATTCGATCAATCCGTCCCATCATTTTACACACCACAGCAGCCTGAAGGCCCGTTGAAACAAGAACACGAAGGCTCCACGAGAGAAAATTCCTGTTTTTCCATAGAAAATTCCCTTCCGGCCATTTTTTGGCTGAAAAAACACGAGTGTCGGAAATCCGATGAGAATCATGGCTTCCAAAAGCATTCGATCATTCCGTCCCATCATTTTACACACCAGCGCGGCCTGAAGGCCCGTTGAAACAAGAACACGAAGGCTCCACAGAGAAAATTCCCTGTTTTTCCATAGAAAATTCCCTTTCCGGCCATTTTTTGGCTGAAAAAACACGAGTGTCGGAAATCCGATGAGAATCATGGCTTCCAAAAGCATTCGATCATTCCGTCCCATCATTTTACACACCACAGCAGCCTGAAGGCACGTTGAAACAAGAACACGAAGGCTCCACAGAGAAAATTCCTGTTTTTCCATAGAAAATTCCCTTTCCGGCCATTTTTTGGCTGAAAAAACACGAGTGTCGGAAATCCGATGAGAATCATGGCTTCCAAAAGCATTCGATCATTCCGTCCCATCATTTTACACACACGCAGCCTGAAGGCCCGTTGAAACAAGAACACGAAGGCTCCACGAGAGAAAATTCCCTGTTTTTCCATAGAAAATTCCCTTTCCGGCCATTTTTTGGCTGAAAAAACACGAGTGTTGGAAATCCGATGAGAATCATGGCTTCCAAAAGCATTCGATCAATCCGTCCCATCATTTTACACACCACAGCAGCTGAAGGCCCATGTTGAAACAAGAACACGAAGGCTCCATAGAGAAAATTCCCTGTTTTTCCATAAAAAATTCCCTTTCCGGCCATTTTTTGCCTGAAAAAACACGAGTGTCGGAAATCCGATGAGAATCACGGCTTCCAAAAGCGTTCGATCAATCCGTCCCATCATTTTACACACCAGCGCGGCCTGAAGGCCCGCTGAAACAGGCACACGAAGGCTCCACAGAGAAAATTCCCTGTTTTTCCATAGAAAATTCCCTTTCCGGCCATTTTTTGGCTGAAAAAACACGAGTGTTGGAAATCCGATGAGAATCACGGCTTCCAAAAGCGTTCGATCAATCCGTCCCATCATTTTACACACCAGCGCGGCCTGAAGGCCCGCTGAAACAGGAACACGAAGGCTCCACAGAGAAAATTCCCTGTTTTTCCATAGAAAATTCCCTTTCCGGCCATTTTTTGGCTGAAAAAACACGAGTGTTGGAAATCCGATGAGAATCATGGCTTCCAAAAGCATTCGATCAATCCGTCCCATCATTTTACACACCACAGCAGCCTGAAGGCCCGCGTTGAAACAAGAACACGAAGGCTCCACGAGAGAAAATTCCTGTTTTTCCATAGAAAATTCCCTTTCCGGCCATTTTTTGGCTGAAAAAACACGAGTGTCGGAAATCCGATGAGAATCATGGCTTCCAAAAGCATTCGATCATTCCGTCCCATCATTTTACACACCACAGCGCCTGAAGGCCCGTTGAAACAAGAACACGAAGGCTCCACGAGAGAAAATTCCTGTTTTTCCATAGAAAATTCCCTTTCCGGCCATTTTTTGGCTGAAAAAACACGAGTGTCGGAAATCCGATGAGAATCATGGCTTCCAAAAGCATTCGATCATTCCGTCCCATCATTTTACACACCACAGCAGCGGCTGAAGGCCCGTTGAAACAAGAACACGAAGGCTCCACGAGAGAAAATTCCTGTTTTTCCATAGAAAATTCCCTTTCCGGCCATTTTTTGGCTGAAAAAACACGAGTGTCGGAAATCCGATGAGAATCATGGCTTCCAAAAGCATTCGATCAATCCGTCCCATCATTTTACACACAGCAGCCAGAAGGCCCGTTGAAACAAGAACACGAAGGCTCCACAGAGAAAATTCCCTGTTTTTCCATAGAAAATTCCCTTTCCGGCCATTTTTTGGCTGAAAAAACACGAGTTTTGGAAATCCGATGAGAATCATGGCTTCCAAACGCATTCGATCAATCCGTCCCATCATTTTACACACACCACGGCGGCCTGAAGGCCCGTTGAAACAAGAACACGAAGGCTCCACGAGAGAAAATTCCTGTTTTTCCATAGAAAATTCCCTTTCCGGCCATTTTTTGGCTGAAAAAACACTAGTGTTGGAAATCCGATGAGAATCATGGCTTCGAAAAGCATTCGATCAATCTGTCCCATCATTTTACACACCACAGCACCCTGAAGGCCCACTGAAACAAGAACACGAAGGCTCCTCAGAGAAAATTCCCTGTTTTTCCATTAGAAATTCCTTTTCGGGCCATTTTTTGGCTAGAAAAACACGAGTGTTGGAAATCTGATGGGAATCATGGTTTCCAAAAGTATTCGATCAATCCGTCCCATCATTTTACACACCACAATATCCTGAAGGCCAGCTGAAACAAGAACACGAAGGCTCAATAGAGAAAATTCGCTGTTTTTCCATAAAAAATTCCATTTTACGGCCATTTTTTGGCTGAAAAAACACGAGTGTTGGAAATCCGATGAGAATCATAGCTTCCAAAAGCATTCGATCAATCTGTCCCATCATTTTACACACCACAGCACCCTGAAGGCCCACTGAAACAAGAACACGAAGGCTCCACAGAGAAAATTCCCTGTTTTTCCATTAGAAATTCCTTTTCGGGCCATTTTTTGGCTGGAAAAACACGAGTGTTGGAAATCTGATGAGAATCATGGCTTCCAAAAGCATTCGATCAATCCGTCCCATCATTTTACACACACACGGCGGTTTTTGAAGGCCCGTTGAAACAAGAACACGAAGGCTCCACGAGAGAAAATTCCCTGTTTTTCCATAGAAAATTCCCTTTCCGGCCATTTTTTGGCTGAAAAAACACGAGTGTCGGAAATCCGATGAGAATCATGGCTTCCAAAAGCATTCGATCAATCCGTCCCATCATTTTACACACCACGCAGCCTGAAGGCCCGTTGAAACAAGAACACGAAGGCTCCACGAGAGAAAATTCCTGTTTTTCCATAGAAAATTCCCTTTCCGGCCATTTTTTGGCTGAAAAAAAACACGAGTGTCGGAAATCCGATGAGAATCATGGCTTCCAAAAGCATTCGATCATTCCGTCCCATCATTTTACACACCACAGCGGCCTGAAGGCCCGCTGAAACAAGAACACGAAGGCTCCACGAGAGAAAATTCCTGTTTTTCCATAGAAAATTCCCTTTCCGGCCATTTTTTGGCTGAAAAAACACGAGTGTCGGAAATCCGATGAGAATCATGGCTTCCAAAAGCATTCGATCAATCCGTCCCATCATTTTACACACCACAGCAGCCTGAAGGCCCGCTGAAACAAGAACACGAAGGCTCCACAGAGAAAATTCCCTGTTTTTCCATAGAAAATTCCCTTTCCGGCCATTTTTTGGCTGAAAAAACACGAGTTTGGGAAATCCGATGAGAATCATGGCTTCCAAAAGCATTCGATCAATCCGTCCCATCATTTTACACACCAGAGCGGCCTGAAGGCCCGCTGAAACAGGAACACGAAGGCTCCACAGAGAAAATTCCCTGTTTTTCCATAGCAAAATTCCCTTTCCGGCCATTTTTTGCCTGAAAAAACACGAGTGTTGGAAATCCGATGAGAATCACGGCTTCCAAAAGCGTTCGATCAATCCGTCCCATCATTTTACACACCAGCGCAGCCTGAAGGCCCGCTGAAACAGGCACACGAAGGCTCCACGAGAAAATTCCCTGTTTTTCCATAGAAAATTCCCTTTCCGGCCATTTTTTGGCTGAAAAAACACGAGTGTCGGAAATCCGATGAGAATCATGGCTTCCAAAAGCATTCGATCAATCCGTCCCATCATTTTACACACACACAGCTGAAGGCCCATGTTGAAACAAGAACACGAAGGCTCCACGAGAGAAAATTCCTGTTTTTCCATAGAAAATTCCCTTTCCGGCCATTTTTTGGCTGAAAAAACACGAGTGTCGGAAATCCGATGAGAATCATGGCTTCCAAAAGCATTCGATCAATCCGTCCCATCATTTTACACACCACAGCAGCCTGAAGGCCCGTTGAAAAAAGAACACGAAGGCTCCACAGAGAAAATTCCCTGTTTTTCCATAGAAAATTCCCTTTCCGGCCATTTTTTGGCTGAAAAAACACGAGTGTCGGAAATCCGATGAGAATCATGGCTTCCAAAAGCATTCGATCAATCCGTCCCATCATTTTACACACCAGAGCGGCCTGAAGGCCATGTTGAAACAAGAACACGAAGGCTCCACGAGAGAAAATTCCTGTTTTTCCATAGAAAATTCCCTTTCCGGCCATTTTTTGGCTGAAAAAACACGAGTGTCGGAAATCCGATGAGAATCATGGCTTCCAAAAGCATTCGATCAATCCGTCCCATCATTTTACACACACACACAGCAGCCTGAAGGCCCGTTGAAACAAGAACACGAAGGCTCCACGAGAGAAAATTCCCTGTTTTTCCATAGAAAATTCCCTTTCCGGCCATTTTTTGGCTGAAAAAACACGAGTGTCGGAAATCCGATGAGAATCATGGCTTCCAAAAGCATTCGATCAATCCGTCCCATCATTTTACACACCACAGCAGCTTTGAAGGCCCGCTGAAACAAGAACACGAAGGCTCCACGAGAGAAAATTCCTGTTTTTCCATAGAAAATTCCCTTTCCGGCCATTTTTTGGCTGAAAAAACACGAGTGTCGGAAATCCGATGAGAATCATGGCTTCCAAAAGCATTCGATCAATCCGTCCCATCATTTTACACACCACAGCAGCCTGAAGGCATGTTGAAACAAGAACACGAAGGCTCCACAGAGAAAATTCCCTGTTTTTCCATAGAAAATTCCCTTTCCGGCCATTTTTTGGCTGAAAAAACACGAGTGTCGGAAATCCGATGAGAATCATGGCTTCCAAAAGCATTCGATCATTCCGTCCCATCATTTTACACACCACAGCAGCCTGAAGGCCCGCTGAAACAAGAACACGAAGGCTCCACAGAGAAAATTCCCTGTTTTTCCATAGAAAATTCCCTTTCCGGCCATTTTTTGGCTGAAAAAACACGAGTTTGGGAAATCCGATGAGAATCATGGCTTCCAAAAGCATTCGATCAATCCGTCCCATCATTTTACACACCACAGCAGCCTGAAGGCCCGCTGAAACAAGAACACGAAGGCTCCACAGAGAAAATTCCCTGTTTTTCCATAGAAAATTCCCTTTCCGGCCATTTTTTGGCTGAAAAAACACGAGTTTGGGAAATCCGATGAGAATCATGGCTTCCAAAAGCATTCAATCAATCCGTCCCATCATTTTACACACCACAGCAGCCTGAAGGCCCATTGATACAAGAAGACGAAGGCTCCACAGAGAAAATTCCTTGTTTTTCCATTGAAAATTCCCTTTCCGGCCCTATTTTGGCTGAAAAAACACGAGTGTCGGAAATCCGATGAGAATCATGGCTTCCAAAAGCATTCGATCAATCCGTCCCATCATTTTACACACCACAGTAGCCTGAAGGCCCGCTGAAACAAAAACAAGAACACGAAGGCTCCACGAGAGAAAATTCCTGTTTTTCCATAGAAAATTCCCTTTCCGGCCATTTTTTGGCTGAAAAAACACGAGTGTCGGAAATCCGATGAGAATCATGGCTTCCAAAAGCATTCGATCAATCCGTCCCATCATTTTACACACACAGCAGCGAAGGGCTGAAGGCCCGTTGAAACAAGAACACGAAGGCTCCACGAGAGAAAATTCCTGTTTTTCCATAGAAAATTCCCTTTCCGGCCATTTTTTGGCTGAAAAAACACGAGTGTCGGAAATCCGATGAGAATCATGGCTTCCAAAAGCATTCGATCATTCCGTCCCATCATTTTACACACCACAGCAGCCTGAAGGCCCGTTGAAACAAGAACACGAAGGCTCCACAGAGAAAATTCCCTGTTTTTCCATAGAAAATTCCCTTTCCGGCCATTTTTTGGCTGAAAAAACACGAGTGTCGGAAATCCGATGAGAATCATGGCTTCCAAAAGCATTCGATCAATCCGTCCCATCATTTTACACACACGGCAGCCACGAGAGAAAATTTGCTGAAGGCCATTTGAAACAAGAACACGAAGGCTCCACGAGAGAAAATTCCTGTTTTTCCATAGAAAATTCCCTTTCGGGTCATTTTTTGGGCTGAAAAAACAAGAGTGTCGAAAATCCGATGAGAATCATGGCTTCCAAAAGCATTCGATCAATCCGTCCCATCATTTTACACACCACAGCAGCTGAAGGCCCGTTGAAACAAGAACACGAAGGCTCCACGAGAGAAAATTCCCTGTTTTTCCATAGAAAATTCCCTTTCCGGCCATTTTTTGGCTGAAAAAACACGAGTGTCGGAAATCCGATGAGAATCATGGCTTCCAAAAGCATTCGATCAATCCGTCCCATCATTTTACACACCACAGCAGCCTGAAGGCCCGTTGAAACAAGAACACGAAGGCTCCACAGAGAAAATTCCTTGTTTTTCCATAGAAAATTCCCTTTCCGGCCATTTTTTGGCTGAAAAAACACGAGTGTCGGAAATCCGATGAGAATCATGGCTTCCAAAAGCATTCGATCAATCCGTCCCATCATTTTACACACCACAGCAGCCTGAAGGCCCATTGATACAAGAAGACGAAGGCTCCACAGAGAAAATTCCCTGTTTTTCCATAGAAAATTCCCTTTCCGGCCATTTTTTGGCTGAAAAAACACGAGTTTGGGAAATCCGATGAGAATCATGGCTTCCAAAAGCATTCGATCAATCCGTCCCATCATTTTACACACCACAGCAGCTGAAGGCCCGTTGAAACAAGAACACGAAGGCTCCACGAGAGAAAATTCCCTGTTTTTCCATAGAAAATTCCCTTTCCGGCCATTTTTTGGCTGAAAAAACACGAGTGTCGGAAATCCGATGAGAATCATGGCTTCCAAAAGCATTCGATCAATCCGTCCCATCATTTTACACACCACAGCAGCCTGAAGGCCCCCTGAAACAAGAACACGAAGGCTCCACAGAGAAAATTCCCTGTTTTTCCATAGAAAATTCCCTTTCCGGCCATTTTTTGGCTGAAAAAACACGAGTGTCGGAAATCCGATGAGAATCATGGCTTCCAAAAGCATTCGATCATTCCGTCCCATCATTTTACACACACCACGCAGCCTGAAGGCCCGTTGAAACAAGAACACGAAGGCTCCACGAGAGAAAATTCCTGTTTTTCCATAGAAAATTCCCTTTCCGGCCATTTTTTGGCTGAAAAAACACGAGTGTTCGGAAATCCGATGAGAATCATGGCTTCCAAAAGCATTCGATCATTCCGTCCCATCATTTTACACACACACCACAGCAGCTGAAGGCCCGTTGAAAAAAGAACACGAAGGCTCCACAGAGAAAATTCCCTGTTTTTCCATAGAAAATTCCCTTTCGGGCCATTTTTTCGCTGAAAAAACACGAGATTTGGAAATCGGTTGGGAATCATGGCTGCCAAAAGCATTCGATCAATCCATCCCATCATTTTGCACATCACAGTAGCCAGAAGGCCCGCTGAAACAAGAACACGAAGGCTGCACAGAGAAAATTTCCCGTTTTTCCATAGCAAATTCCCTTTCGGGCCATTTTTTGGCTAAAAAAACACGAGTTTTGGGAAATCGGGTGGGAATCATGGCTTCCAAAAGCATTCGATCCATCCGTCCCATCATTTTGCACATCACAGAAGCCAGAAGGCCCGTTGAAACAAGAACACGAAGGCTCCACAGAGAAAATTCCTTGTTTTTCCATAGAAAATTCCCATTCGGTCCATTTTTTGGCTGAAAAAACACGAGTTTTGGAAATCCGATGAGAATCATGGCTTCCAAACGCATTCGATCATTCCGTCCCATCATTTTACACACCACGCAGCCTGAAGGCCCGTTGAAACAAGAACACGAAGGCTCCACGAGAGAAAATTCCCTGTTTTTCCATAGAAAATTCCCTTTCCGGCCATTTTTTGGCTGAAAAAACACGAGTGTCGGAAATCCGATGAGAATCATGGCTTCCAAAAGCATTCGATCAATCCGTCCCATCATTTTACACACACCACAGCGGCCTGAAGGCCCGTTGAAACAAGAACACGAAGGCTCCACGAGAGAAAATTTCCTGTTTTTCCATAGAAAATTCCCTTTCCGGCCATTTTTTGGCTGAAAAAACACGAGTGTCGGAAATCCGATGAGAATCATGGCTTCCAAAAGCATTCGATCATCCGTCCCATCATTTTACACACCACAGCAGCCTTTGAAGGCCCGTTGAAACAAGAACACGAAGGCTCCACGAGAGAAAATTCCCTGTTTTTCCATAGAAAATTCCCTTTCCGGCCATTTTTTGGCTGAAAAAACACGAGTGTCGGAAATCCGATGAGAATCATGGCTTCCAAAAGCATTCGATCAATCCGTCCCATCATTTTACACACACAGCGAAGCTGAAGGCCCGTTGAAACAAGAACACGAAGGCTCCCACGAGAGAAAATTCCCTGTTTTTCCATAGAAAATTCCCTTTCCGGCCATTTTTTGGCTGAAAAAACACGAGTGTCGGAAATCCGATGAGAATCATGGCTTCCAAAAGCATTCGATCAATCCGTCCCATCATTTTACACACCACAGCAGCCTGAAGGCCCGCTGAAACAAGAACACGAAGGCTCCACAGAGAAAATTCCCTTTCCGGCCATTTTTTGGCTGAAAAAACACGAGTGTTGGAAATCCGATGAGAATCATGGCTTCCAAAAGCATTCGATCAATCCGTCCCATCATTTTACACACCACAGCGGCCTGAAGGCCCGCTGAAACAAGAACACGAAGGCTCCACAGAGAAAATTCCCTGTTTTTCCATAGAAAATTCCCTTTCCGGCCATTTTTTGGCTGAAAAAACACGAGTTTGGGAAATCCGATGAGAATCATGGCTTCCAAAAGCATTCGATCAATCCGTCCCATCATTTTACACACCACGAGCAGCCTGAAGGCCCATGTTGAAACAAGAACACGAAGGCTCCACGAGAGAAAATTCCTGTTTTTCCATAGAAAATTCCCTTTCCGGCCATTTTTTGGCTGAAAAAACACGAGTGTCGGAAATCCGATGAGAATCATGGCTTCCAAAAGCATTCGATCATTCCGTCCCATCATTTTACACACACCACAGCAGGCTGAAGGCCTTTTGAAACAAGAACACGAAGGCTCCACAGAGAAAATTCCCTGTTTTTCCATAGAAAATTCCCTTTCCGGCCATTTTTTGGCTGAAAAAACACGAGTGTTGGAAATCCGATGAGAATCATGGCTTCCAAAAGCATTCGATCAATCCGTCCCATCATTTTACACACCACAGCAGCCTGAAGGCCCGCTGAAACAAGAACACGAAGGCTCCACAGAGAAAATTCCCTGTTTTTCCATAGAAAATTCCCTTTCCGGCCATTTTTTGGCTGAAAAAACACGAGTGTCGGAAATCCGATGAGAATCATGGCTTCCAAAAGCATTCGATCATTCCGTCCCATCATTTTACACACCACAGCAGCCTGAAGGCCCGCTGAAACAAGAACACGAAGGCTCCACAGAGAAAATTCCCTGTTTTTCCATAGAAAATTCCCTTTCCGGCCATTTTTTGGCTGAAAAAACACGAGTGTCGGAAATCCGATGAGAATCATGGCTTCCAAAAGCATTCGATCAATCCGTCCCATCATTTTACACACCACAGCGGCTGAAGGCCCATGTTGAAACAAGAACACGAAGGCTCCACAGAGAAAATTCCCTGTTTTTCCATAGAAAATTCCCTTTCCGGCCATTTTTTGGCTGAAAAAACACGAGTGTCGGAAATCCGATGAGAATCATGGCTTCCAAAAGCATTCGATCAATCCGTCCCATCATTTTACACACCACAGCAGCCTGAAGGCCCGCAGAAACAAGAACACGAAGGCTCCACAGAGAAAATTCCCTGTTTTTCCATAGAAAATTCCCTTTCCGGCCATTTTTTGGCTGAAAAAACACGAGTGTTGGAAATCCGATGAGAATCATGGCTTCCAAAAGCATTCGATCAATCCGTCCCATCATTTTACACACACACAGCAGCCTGAAGGCCCGTTGAAACAAGAACACGAAGGCTCCCAGAGAAAATTCCTGTTTTTGCATAGAAAATTCCCTTTCCGGCCATTTTTTGGCTGAAAAAACACGAGTGTCGGAAATCCGATGAGAATCATGGCTTCCAAAAGCATTCGATCATTCCGTCCCATCATTTTACACACCACAGTAGCCTGAAGGCCCGCTGAAACAAGAACACGAAGGCTCCACAGAGAAAATTCCCTGTTTTTCCATAGAAAATTCCCTTTCCGGCCATTTTTTGGCTGAAAAAACACGAGTTTGGGAAATCCGATGAGAATCATGGCTTCCAAAAGCATTCGATCAATCCGTCCCATCATTTTACACACCACAGCAGCCTGAAGGCCCGCTGAAACAAGAACACGAAGGCTCCACAGAGAAAATTCCCTGTTTTTCCATAGAAAATTCCCTTTCCGGCCATTTTTTGGCTGAAAAACACGAGTGTCGGAAATCCGATGAGAATCATGGCTTCCAAAAGCATTCGATCATTCCGTCCCATCATTTTACACACCACAGCAGCCTGAAGGCCCGCTGAAACAAGAACACGAAGGCTCCACAGAGAAAATTCCCTGTTTTTCCATAGAAAATTCCCTTTCCGGCCATTTTTTGGCTGAAAAAACACGAGTGTCGGAAATCCGATGAGAATCATGGCTTCCAAAAGCATTCGATCAATTCCGTCCCATCATTTTACACACACACGCAGCAGCCGAAGGCCCGTTGAAACAAGAACACGAAGGCTCCACGAGAGAAAATTCCTGTTTTTCCATAGAAAATTCCCTTTCCGGCCATTTTTTGGCTGAAAAAACACGAGTGTCGGAAATCCGATGAGAATCATGGCTTCCAAAAGCATTCGATCAATCCGTCCCATCATTTTACACACACAGCAGCCTGAAGGCCCGTTGAAACAAGAACACGAAGGCTCCACGAGAGAAAATTCCCTGTTTTTCCATAGAAAATTCCCTTTCCGGCCATTTTTTGGCTGAAAAAACACGAGTGTCGGAAATCCGATGAGAATCATGGCTTCCAAAAGCATTCGATCAATCCGTCCCATCATTTTACACACACACACAGCGGCACGAAGGCCCATGTTGAAACAAGAACACGAAGGCTCCACGAGAGAAAATTCCCTGTTTTTCCATAGAAAATTCCCTTTCCGGCCATTTTTTGGCTGAAAAAACACGAGTGTCGGAAATCCGATGAGAATCATGGCTTCCAAAAGCATTCGATCATTCCGTCCCATCATTTTACACACACAGCGGCCCTGAAGGCCCATGTTGAAAAACAAGAACACGAAGGCTCCACGAGAGAAAATTCCTGTTTTTCCATAGAAAATTCCCTTTCCGGCCATTTTTTGGCTGAAAAAACACGAGTGTTGGAAATCCGATGAGAATCACGGCTTCCAAAAGCGTTCGATCAATCCGTCCCATCATTTTACACACCACGGCAGCCTGAAGGCCCCGTTGAAACAAGAACACGAAGGCTCCACGAGAGAAAATTCCCTGTTTTTCCATAGAAAATTCCCTTTCCGGCCATTTTTTGGCTGAAAAAACACGAGTGTCGGAAATCCGATGAGAATCATGGCTTCCAAAAGCATTCGATCATTCCGTCCCATCATTTTACACACCACAGCAGCCTGAAGGCCCGCAGAAACAAGAACACGAAGGCTCCACAGAGAAAATTCCCTGTTTTTCCATAGAAAATTCCCTTTCCGGCCATTTTTTGGCTGAAAAAACACGAGTTTGGGAAATCCGATGAGAATCATGGCTTCCAAAAGCATTCGATCAATCCGTCCCATCATTTTACACACACAGCAGCGGCTGAAGGCCCGTTGAAACAAGAACACGAAGGCTCCACGAGAGAAAATTCCTTTTTTCCATAGAAAATTCCCTTTCCGGCCATTTTTTGGCTGAAAAAACACGAGTGTCGGAAATCCGATGAGAATCATGGCTTCCAAAAGCATTCGATCAATCCGTCCCATCATTTTACACACCACAGCAGCCTGAAGGCCCGCTGAAACAAGAACACGAAGGCTCCACAGAGAAAATTCCTGTTTTTCCATAGAAAATTCCCTTTCCGGCCATTTTTTGGCTGAAAAAAAACACGAGTGTCGGAAATCCGATGAGAATCATGGCTTCCAAAAGCATTCGATCATCCGTCCCATCATTTTACACACCACAGCAGCCTGAAGGCCCGTTGAAACAAGAACACGAAGGCTCCACGAGAGAAAATTCCCTGTTTTTCCATAGAAAATTCCCTTTCCGGCCATTTTTTGGCTGAAAAAACACGAGTGTCGGAAATCCGATGAGAATCATGGCTTCCAAAAGCATTCGATCATTCCGTCCCATCATTTTACACACACACGGCACCTGAAGGCCCGTTGAAACAAGAACACGAAGGCTCCACGAGAGAAAATTCCCTGTTTTTCCATAGAAAATTCCCTTTCCGGCCATTTTTTGGCTGAAAAAACACGAGTGTCGGAAATCCGATGAGAATCATGGCTTCCAAAAGCATTCGATCAATCCGTCCCATCATTTTACACACCACAGCGGCACTGAAGGCCCGTTGAAACAAGAACACGAAGGCTCCACGAGAGAAAATTCCCTGTTTTTCCATAGAAAATTCCCTTTCCGGCCATTTTTTGGCTGAAAAAACACGAGTGTCGGAAATCCGATGAGAATCATGGCTTCCAAAAGCATTCGATCAATCCGTCCCATCATTTTACACACCACAGCAGCCTGAAGGCCCGTTGAAACAAGAACACGAAGGCTCCACGAGAGAAAATTCCTGTTTTTCCATAGAAAATTCCCTTTCCGGCCATTTTTTGGCTGAAAAAACACGAGTGTCGGAAATCCGATGAGAATCATGGCTTCCAAAAGCATTCGATCAATCCGTCCCATCATTTTACACACCACAGCAGCCCTGAAGGCCCGTTGAAACAAGAACACGAAGGCTCCACGAGAGAAAATTCCCTGTTTTTCCATAGAAAATTCCCTTTCCGGCCATTTTTTGGCTGAAAAAACACGAGTGTCGGAAATCCGATGAGAATCATGGCTTCCAAACGCATTCGATCAATCCGTGCCATCATTTTACACACACACGCAGCAGCCTGAAGGCCCGTTGAAACAAGAACACGAAGGCTCCACAGAGAAAATTCCTGTTTTTCCATAGAAAATTCCCTTTCCGGCCATTTTTTGGCTGAAAAAACACGAGTGTGGGAAATCCGATGAGAATCATGGCTTCCAAAAGCATTCGATCAATTCCGTCCCATCATTTTACACACACAGCCGGAAATCCCTGAAGGCCGCGTTGAAACAAGAACACGAAGGCTCCACAGAGAAAATTCCCTGTTTTTCCATAGAAAATTCCCTTTCTGCCATTTTTTGGGTGAAAAAACACGACTGTTGGAAATCCGATGAGAATAATGGCTTCCCATAGCATTCGATCAATACGTCCCATGATTTTGCACACCACAGTAGCCAGAAGGCCCGCTGAAACAAGAACACGAAGGCTCCACAGAGAAAATTCCCTGTTTTTCCATAGAAAATTCCCTTTCCCGCCATTTTTTGGCTAAAAAAACACGAGTGTTGGAAATCCGATGAGAATCATGGCTTCCAAAAGCATTCGAGCAATCTGTCTCATCATTTTACACAACACAGCAGCCTGAAGGCCCACTGAAACAAGAACACGAAGGCTCCACAAAGAAAATTCCCTGTTTTTCCATAGAAAATTCCCTTTCCGGCCATTTTTTGGCTGAAAAAACACGAGTGTTGGAAATCCGATGAGAATCATGGCTTCCCATAGCATTCGATCAATCCGTCCCATGATTTTGCACAACACGGCAGCCTGAAGGCCCGTTGAAACAAGAACACGAAGGCTCCGAGAGAAAATTCCTGTTTTTCCATAGAAAATTCCCTTTCCGGCCATTTTTTGGCTGAAAAAACACGAGTGTCGGAAATCCGATGAGAATCATGGCTTCCAAAAGCATTCGATCAATCCGTCCCATCATTTTACACACCACAGCAGCCTGAAGGCCCGTTGAAACAAGAACACGAAGGCTCCACGAGAGAAAATTCCTGTTTTTCCATAGAAAATTCCCTTTCCGGCCATTTTTTGGCTGAAAAAACACGAGTGTCGGAAATCCGATGAGAATCATGGCTTCCAAAAGCATTCGATCAATCCGTCCCATCATTTTACACACCACTGAAGCAGCCTGAAGGCCCGTTGAAACAAGAACACGAAGGCTCCACGAGAAAATTCCCTGTTTTTCCATAGAAAATTCCCTTTCCGGCCATTTTTTGGCTGAAAAAACACGAGTGTTCGGAAATCCGATGAGAATCATGGCTGCCAAAAACATTCGATCAATCCGTCCCGTCATTTTACACACACCACAGCAGCACGAAGGCCCGTTGAAACAAGAACACGAAGGCTCCACAGAGAAAATTCCTGTTTTTCCATAGAAAATTCCCTTTCCGGCCATTTTTTGGCTGAAAAAACACGAGTGTCGGAAATCCGATGAGAATCATGGCTTCCAAAAGCATTCGATCAATCCGTCCCATCATTTTACACACCACAGCAGCCTGAAGGCCCGTTGAAACAAGAACACGAAGGCTCCACGAGAGAAAATTCCTGTTTTTCCATAGAAAATTCCCTTTCCGGCCATTTTTTGGCTGAAAAAACACGAGTGTCGGAAATCCGATGAGAATCATGGCTTCCAAAAGCATTCGATCATTCCGTCCCATCATTTTACACACCAGCAGCCTGAAGGCCCGTTGAAACAAGCACACGAAGGCTCCACAGGGAAAATTCCCTGTTTTTCCATAAAAAATTCCCTTTCCGGCCATTTTTTGCCTGAAAAAACACGAGTGTCGGAAATCCGATGAGAATCACGGCTTCCAAAAGCGTTCGATCAATCCGTCCCATCATTTTTCACACTAGAGCGGCCTGAAGGCCCGCTGAAACAGGAACACGAAGGCTCCACAGAGAAAATTCCCTGTTTTTCCATAGAAAATTCCCTTTCCGGCCATTTTTTGGCTGAAAAAACACGAGTGTTGGAAATCCGATGAGAATCACGGCTTCCAAAAGCGTTCGATCAATCCGTCCCATCATTTTACACACCAGCGCGGCCTGAAGGCCCGCTGAAACAGGCACACGAAGGCTCCACAGAGAAAATTCCCTGTTTTTCCATAGAAAATTCCCTTTCCGGCCATTTTTTGGCTGAAAAAACACGAGTGTTGGAAATCCGATGAGAATCACGGCTTCCAAAAGCGTTCGATCAATCCGTCCCATCATTTTACACACACAGCAGCTGAAGGCCCGTTGAAAACAAGAACACGAAGGCTCCACGAGAGAAAATTCCTGTTTTTCCATAGAAAATTCCCTTTCCGGCATTTTTTTGGCAGAAAAAACACGAGTGTTGGAAATCCGATGAGAATCATGGCTTCCAAAAGCGTTCGATCAATCCGTCCCATCATTTTACACACCACAGCAGCCTGAAGGCCTGCTGAAACAAGAACACGAAGGCTCCACAGAGAAAATTCCCTGTTTTTCCATAGAAAATTCCCTTTCCGGCCATTTTTTGGCTGAAAAAACACGAGTGTTGGAAATCCGATGAGAATCACGGCTTCCAAAAGCGTTCGATCAATCCGTCCCATCATTTTTCACACTAGAGCGGCCTGAAGGCCCGCTGAAATAGGAACACGAAGGCTCCACAGAGAAAATTCCCTGTTTTTCCATAGAAAATTCCCTTTCCGGCCATTTTTTGGCTGAAAAAACACGAGTGTCGGAAATCCGATGAGAATCATGGCTTCCAAAAGCATTCGATCAATCCGTCCCATCATTTTACACACCACAGCAGCCTGAAGGCCCGCGTTGAAACAAGAACACGAAGGCTCCACGAGAGAAAATTCCTGTTTTTCCATAGAAAATTCCCTTTCCGGCCATTTTTTGGCTGAAAAAACACGAGTGTCGGAAATCCGATGAGAATCATGGCTTCCAAAAGCATTCGATCATTCCGTCCCATCATCATTTTACACACCACGCGCAGCCTGAAGGCCCGTTGAAACAAGAACACGAAGGCTCCACGAGAGAAAATTCCTGTTTTTCCATAGAAAATTCCCTTTCCGGCCATTTTTTGGCTGAAAAAACACGAGTGTCGGAAATCCGATGAGAATCATGGCTTCCAAAAGCATTCGATCATTCCGTCCCATCATTTTACACACCACAGCAGCCTGAAGGCCCGTTGAAACAAGAACACGAAGGCTCCACAGAGAAAATTCCCTGTTTTTCCATAGAAAATTCCCTTTCCGGCCATTTTTTGGCTGAAAAAACACGAGTGTCGGAAATCCGATGAGAATCATGGCTTCCAAAAGCATTCGATCATTCCGTCCCATCATTTTGTACACCACAGCAGCCTGAAGGCCCGCTGAAACAAGAACACGAAGGCTCCACAGAGAAAATTCCCTGTTTTTCCATAGAAAATTCCCTTTCCGGCCATTTTTTGGCTGAAAAAAACACGAGTGTTGGAAATCCGATGAGAATCATGGCTTCCAAAAGCATTCGATCATTCCGTCCCATCATTTTACACACACACAGCGGCTGAAGGCCATGTTGAAACAAGAACACGAAGGCTCCACGAGAGAAAATTCCCTGTTTTTCCATAGAAAATTCCCTTTCCGGCCATTTTTTGGCTGAAAAAACACGAGTGTCGGAAATCCGATGAGAATCATGGCTTCCAAAAGCATTCGATCAATCCGTCCCATCATTTTACACACCACAGCAGCCTGAAGGCCCGTTGAAACAAGAACACGAAGGCTCCACGAGAGAAAATTCCTGTTTTTCCATAGAAAATTCCCTTTCCGGCCATTTTTTGGCTGAAAAAACACGAGTGTCGGAAATCCGATGAGAATCATGGCTTCCAAAAGCATTCGATCATTCCGTCCCATCATTTTACACACAGCAGCAGCCTGAAGGCCCGTTGAAACAAGAACACGAAGGCTCCACGAGAGAAAATTCCCTGTTTTTCCATAGAAAATTCCCTTTCCGGCCATTTTTTGGCTGAAAAAACACGAGTGTCGGAAATCCGATGAGAATCATGGCTTCCAAAAGCATTCGATCAATCCGTCCCATCATTTTACACACCACAGCGGCTGAAGGCCCATGTTGAAACAAGAACACGAAGGCTCCACAGAGAAAATTCCCTGTTTTTCCATAGAAAATTCCCTTTCCGGCCATTTTTTGGCTGAAAAAACACGAGTGTCGGAAATCCGATGAGAATCATGGCTTCCAAAAGCATTCGATCATTCCGTCCCATCATTTTACACACCACAGCAGCCTGAAGGCCCGTTGAAAAAAGAACACGAAGGCTCCACAGAGAAAATTCCCTGTTTTTCCATAGAAAATTCCCTTTCCGGCCATTTTTTGGCTGAAAAAACACGAGTGTCGGAAATCCGATGAGAATCATGGCTTCCAAAAGCATTCGATCATTCCGTCCCATCATTTTACACACACCACGGCAGCCTGAAGGCCCGTTGAAACAAGAACACGAAGGCTCCACGAGAGAAAATTCCTGTTTTTCCATAGAAAATTCCCTTTCCGGCCATTTTTTGGCTGAAAAAACACGAGTGTCGGAAATCCGATGAGAATCATGGCTTCCAAAAGCATTCGATCATTCCGTCCCATCATTTTACACACACCACGGCAGCCTGAAGGCCCGTTGAAACAAGAACACGAAGGCTCCACGAGAGAAAATTCCCTGTTTTTCCATAGAAAATTCCCTTTCCGGCCATTTTTTGGCTGAAAAAACACGAGTGTCGGAAATCCGATGAGAATCATGGCTTCCAAAAGCATTCGATCATTCCGTCCCATCATTTTACACACCACAGCAGCCTGAAGGCCCGCTGAAACAAGAACACGAAGGCTCCACAGAGAAAATTCCCTGTTTTTCCATAGAAAATTCCCTTTCCGGCCATTTTTTGGCTGAAAAAACACGAGTTTCGGAAATCCGATGAGAATCATGGCTTCCAAAAGCATTCGATCATTCCGTCCCATCATTTTACACACCACAGCAGCCTGAAGGCCCGTTGAAAAAAGAACACGAAGGCTCCACAGAGAACATTCCCTGCTTTTCCATAGAAAATTCCCTTTCCGGCCATTTTTTGGCTGAAAAAACACGAGTGTCGGAAATCCGATGAGAATCACGGCTTCCAAAAGCGTTCGATCAATCCGTCCCATCATTTTACACACCAGCGCGGCCTGAAGGCCCGCTGAAACAAGAACACGAAGGCTCCACAGAGAAAATTCCCTGTTTTTCCATAGAAAATTCCCTTTCCGGCCATTTTTTGGCTGAAAAAACACGAGTTTGGGAAATCCGATGAGAATCATGGCTTCCAAAAGCATTCGATCATTCCGTCCCATCATTTTACACACCACAGCAGCCTGAAGGCCCGTTGAAACAAGAACACGAAGGCTCCACAGAGAAAATTCCCTGTTTTTCCATAGAAAATTCCCTTTCCGGCCATTTTTTGGCTGAAAAAACACGAGTGTCGGAAATCCGATGAGAATCATGGCTTCCAAAAGCATTCGATCAATCCGTCCCATCATTTTACACACCACAGCAGCCTGAAGGCCCGTTGAAACAAGAACACGAAGGCTCCACGAGAGAAAATTCCTGTTTTTCCATAGAAAATTCCCTTTCCGGCCATTTTTTGGCTGAAAAAACACGAGTGTCGGAAATCCGATGAGAATCATGGCTTCCAAAAGCATTCGATCATTCCGTCCCATCATTTTACACACCACAGCAGCCTGAAGGCCCGTTGAAACAAGAACACGAAGGCTCCACAGAGAAAATTCCTTGTTTTTCCATAGAAAATTCCCTTTCCGGCCATTTTTTGGCTGAAAAAACACGAGTGTCGGAAATCCGATGAGAATCATGGCTTCCAAAAGCATTCGATCATTCCGTCCCATCATTTTACACACCACAGCAGCCTGAAGGCCCGCTGAAACAAGAACACGAAGGCTCCACAGAGAAAATTCCCTTTCCGGCCATTTTTTGGCTGAAAAAACACGAGTTTGGGAAATCCGATGAGAATCATGGCTTCCAAAACCATTCGATCAATCCGTCCCATCATTTTACACACCACAGCAGCCTGAAGGCCCGTTGAAACAAGAACACGAAGGCTCCACAGAGAAAATTCCCTGTTTTTCCATAGAAAATTCCCTTTCCGGCCATTTTTTGGCTGAAAAAACACGAGTGTTGGAAATCCGATGAGAATCATGGCTTCCAAAAGCATTCGATCAATCCGTCCCATCATTTTACACACCACAGCAGCCTGAAGGCCCGCTGAAACAAGAACACGAAGGCTCCACGAGAGAAAATTCCTGTTTTTCCATAGAAAATTCCCTTTCCGGCCATTTTTTGGCTGAAAAAACACGAGTTTGGGAAATCCGATGAGAATCATGGCTTCCAAAAGCATTCGATCATTCCGTCCCATCATTTTACACACACCACAGCAGCCTGAAGGCCCGTTGAAACAAGAACACGAAGGCTCCACGAGAGAAAATTCCTGTTTTTCCATAGAAAATTCCCTTTCCGGCCATTTTTTGGCTGAAAAAACACGAGTGTCGGAAATCCGATGAGAATCATGGCTTCCAAAAGCATTCGATCATTCCGTCCCATCATTTTACACACACACAGCAGCGGCTGAAGGCCCGCGTTGAAACAAGAACACGAAGGCTCCACGAGAGAAAATTCCTGTTTTTCCATAGAAAATTCCCTTTCCGGCCATTTTTTGGCTGAAAAAACACGAGTGTCGGAAATCCGATGAGAATCATGGCTTCCAAAAGCATTCGATCAATCCGTCCCATCATTTACACACACACACAGCAGCTTTGAAGGCCCGTTGAAACAAGAACACGAAGGCTCCAGAGAGAAAATTCCCTGTTTTTCCATAGAAAATTCCCTTTCCGGCCATTTTTTGGCTGAAAAAACACGAGTGTCGGAAATCCGATGAGAATCATGGCTTCCAAAAGCATTCGATCAATCCGTGCCATCATTTTGCACACCACAGCAGCCTGAAGGCCCGCTGAAACAAGAACACGAAGGCTCCAGAGAGAAAATTCCCTGTTTTTCCATAGAAAATTCCCTTTCCGGCCATTTTTTGGCTGAAAAAACACGAGTGTCGGAAATCCGATGAGAATCATGGCTTCCAAAAGCATTCGATCAATCCGTGCCATCATTTTGCACACCACAGCAGCCTGAAGGCCCGCTGAAACAAGAACACGAAGGCTCCACAGAGAAAATTCCTGTTTTTCCATAGAAAATTCCCTTTCCGGCCATTTTTTGGCTGAAAAAACACGAGTGTTGGAAATCCGATGAGAATCATGGCTTCCAAAAGCATTCGATCAATCCGTCCCATCATTTTACACACACGGCAGCGGCTGAAGGCCCGCTGAAACAAGAACACGAAGGCTCCACGAGAGAAAATTCCCTGTTTTTCCATAGAAAATTCCCTTTCCGGCCATTTTTTGGCTGAAAAAACACGAGTGTCGGAAATCCGATGAGAATCATGGCTTCCAAAAGCATTCGATCAATCCGTCCCATCATTTTACACACCACGCAGCCTGAAAGGCATGTTGAAACAAGAACACGAAGGCTCCACGAGAGAAAATTCCTGTTTTTCCATAGAAAATTCCCTTTCCGGCCATTTTTTGGCTGAAAAAACACGAGTGTCGGAAATCCGATGAGAATCATGGCTTCCAAAAGCATTCGATCAATCCGTCCCATCATTTTACACACAGCAGCGGCCTGAAGGCCCGTTGAAACAAGAACACGAAGGCTCCACAGAGAAAATTCCCTGTTTTTCCATAGAAAATTCCCTTTCCGGCCATTTTTTGGCTGAAAAAACACGAGTGTCGGAAATCCGATGAGAATCATGGCTTCCAAAAGCATTCGATCAATCCGTCCCATCATTTTACACACCACAGCAGCCTGAAGGCCCACTGAAACAAGAACACGAAGGCTCCACAGAGAAAATTCCCTGTTTTTCCATAGAAAATTCCCTTTCCGGCCATTTTTTGGCTGAAAAAACACGAGTGTCGGAAATCCGATGAGAATCATGGCTTCCAAAAGCATTCGATCAATCCGTCCCATCATTTTACACACCACAGCAGCCTGAAGGCCCGTTGAAACAAGAACACGAAGGCTCCACAGAGAAAATTCCCTGTTTTTCCATAGAAAATTCCCTTTCCGGCCATTTTTTGGCTGAAAAAACACGAGTGTCGGAAATCCGATGAGAATCATGGCTTCCAAAAGCATTCGATCATTCCGTCCCATCATTTTACACACACACAGCAGCCTGAAGGCCCGTTGAAACAAGAACACGAAGGCTCCACGAGAGAAAATTCCTGTTTTTCCATAGAAAATTCCCTTTCCGGCCATTTTTTGGCTGAAAAAACACGAGTTTCGGAAATCCGATGAGAATCATGGCTTCCAAAAGCATTCGATCATTCCGTCCCATCATTTTACACACCACAGCTGAAGCGGCCTGAAGGCCCGCTGAAACAAGAACACGAAGGCTCCACAGAGAAAATTCCCTGTTTTTCCATAGAAAATTCCCTTTCCGGCCATTTTTTGGCTGAAAAAACACGAGTTTGGGAAATCCGATGAGAATCATGGCTTCCAAAAGCATTCGATCAATCCGTCCCATCATTTTACACACCACAGCAGCCTGAAGGCATGTTGAAACAAGAACACGAAGGCTCCACAGAGAAAATTCCCTGTTTTTCCATAGAAAATTCCCTTTCCGGCCATTTTTTGGCTGAAAAAACACGAGTGTCGGAAATCCGATGAGAATCATGGCTTCCAAAAGCATTCGATCAATCCGTCCCATCATTTTACACACCACAGCAGCCTGAAGGCCCGTTGAAACAAGAACACGAAGGCTCCACGAGAGAAAATTCCTGTTTTTCCATAGAAAATTCCCTTTCCGGCCATTTTTTGGCTGAAAAAACACGAGTGTCGGAAATCCGATGAGAATCATGGCTTCCAAAAGCATTCGATCATTCCGTCCCATCATTTTACACACCACAGCAGCGGCTGAAGGCCCGTTGAAACAAGAACACGAAGGCTCCACAGAGAAAATTCCCTGTTTTTCCATAGAAAATTCCCTTTCCGGCCATTTTTTGGCTGAAAAAACACGAGTGTTGGAAATCCGATGAGAATCATGGCTTCCAAAAGCATTCGATCAATCCGTCCCATCATTTTACACACCACAGCAGCCTGAAGGCCCGCGCTGAAACAAGAACACGAAGGCTCCACAGAGAAAATTCCCTGTTTTTCCTTAGAAAATTCCCTTTCCGGCGATTTTTTGGCTGAAAAAACACGAGTGTCGGATATCCGATGGGAGTCATGGCTCCCAAAAGCATTCGATCAATCCGTCCCATCATTTTACACACACCACGGCAGCCTGAAGGCCCGTTGAAACAAGAACACGAAGGCTCCACGAGAGAAAATTCCTGTTTTTCCATAGAAAATTCCCTTTCCGGCCATTTTTTGGCTGAAAAAACACGAGTGTCGGAAATCCGATGAGAATCATGGCTTCCAAAAGCATTCGATCAATCCGTCCCATCATTTTACACACACAGCAGCCTTTGAAGGCCCGTTGAAACAAGAACACGAAGGCTCCACGAGAGAAAATTCCCTGTTTTTCCATAGAAAATTCCCTTTCCGGCCATTTTTTGGCTGAAAAAACACGAGTGTCGGAAATCCGATGAGAATCATGGCTTCCAAAAGCATTCGATCAATCCGTCCCATCATTTTACACACCACACAGCAGCTGAAGGCCCGTTGAAACAAGAACACGAAGGCTCCACGAGAGAAAATTCCTGTTTTTCCATAGAAAATTCCCTTTCCGGCCATTTTTTGGCTGAAAAAACACGAGTTTGGAAATCCGATGAGAATCATGGCTTCCAAAAGCATTCGATCAATCCGTCCCATCATTTTACACACACCAGCAGCCTGAAGGCCCGCTGAAACAAGAACACGAAGGCTCCACAGAGAAAATTCCCTGTTTTTCCATAGAAAATTCCCTTTCCGGCCATTTTTTGGCTGAAAAAACACGAGTGTCGGAAATCCGATGAGAATCATGGCTTCCAAAAGCATTCGATCAATCCGTCCCATCATTTTACACACCACAGCAGCCTGAAGGCCCGCTGAAACAGGAACACGAAGGCTCCACAGAGAAAATTCCCTGTTTTTCCATAGAAAATTCCCTTTCCGGCCATTTTTTGGCTGAAAAAACACGAGTTTCGGAAATCCGATGAGAATCATGGCTTCCAAAAGCATTCGATCATTCCGTCCCATCATTTTACACACCACGGCAGCCTGAAGGCCCGTTGAAACAAGAACACGAAGGCTCCACGAGAGAAAATTCCTGTTTTTCCATAGAAAATTCCCTTTCCGGCCATTTTTTGGCTGAAAAAACACGAGTGTCGGAAATCCGATGAGAATCATGGCTTCCAAAAGCATTCGATCATTCCGTCCCATCATTTTACACACCACAGCAGCCTGAAGGCCCGTTGAAACAAGAACACGAAGGCTCCACGAGAGAAAATTCCTGTTTTTCCATAGAAAATTCCCTTTCCGGCCATTTTTTGGCTGAAAAAACACGAGTTTGGGAAATCCGATGAGAATCATGGCTTCCAAAAGCATTCGATCATTCCGTCCCATCATTTTACACACCACAGCCTGAAGGCCCGTTGAAACAAGAACACGAAGGCTCCATAGAGAAAATTCGCTGTTTTTCCATAAAAAATTCCTTTTCGGGCCATTTTTTGGCTGGAAAAACACAAGTGTCGGAAATCCGATGTGAATCATGGCTTCCAAAAGCATTCGATCATTCCGTCCCATCATTTTACACACCACAGCGGCCTGAAGGCCCGCTGAAACAAGAACACGAAGGCTCCACAGAGAAAATTCCCTGTTTTTCCATAGAAAATTCCCTTTCCGGCCATTTTTGGCTGAAAAAACACGAGTGTCGGAAATCCGATGAGAATCATGGCTTCCAAAAGCATTCGATCAATCCGTCCCATCATTTTACACACCACAGCAGCTGAAGGCCCGTTGAAACAAGAACACGAAGGCTCCACGAGAGAAAATTCCTGTTTTTCCATAGAAAATTCCCTTTCCGGCCATTTTTTGGCTGAAAAAACACGAGTGTCGGAAATCCGATGAGAATCATGGCTTCCAAAAGCATTCGATCATTCCGTCCCATCATTTTACACACCACGGCCTGAAGGCCCGTTGAAACAAGAACACGAAGGCTCCACAGAGAAAATTCCCTGTTTTTCCATAGAAAATTCCCTTTCCGGCCATTTTTTGGCTGAAAAAACACGAGTTTCGGAAATCCGATGAGAATCATGGCTTCCAAAAGCATTCGATCATTCCGTCCCATCATTTTACACACCACAGCAGCCTGAAGGCCCGTTGAAACAAGAACACGAAGGCTCCACAGAGAAAATTCCCTGTTTTTCCATAGAAAATTCCCTTTCCGGCCATTTTTTGGCTGAAAAAACACGAGTGTCGGAAATCCGATGAGAATCATGGCTTCCAAAAGCATTCGATCATTCCGTCCCATCATTTTACACACCACAGCAGCCTGAAGGCCCGTTGAAACAAGAACACGAAGGCTCCACAGAGAAAATTCCCTGTTTTTCCATAGAAAATTCCCTTTCCGGCCATTTTTTGGCTGAAAAAACACGAGTTTGGGAAATCCGATGAGAATCATGGCTTCCAAAAGCATTCGATCATTCCGTCCCATCATTTTACACACGACAGCAGCCTGAAGGCATGTTGAAACAAGAACACGAAGGCTCCACGAGAGAAAATTCCTGTTTTTCCATAGAAAATTCCCTTTCCGGCCATTTTTTGGCTGAAAAAACACGAGTGTCGGAAATCCGATGAGAATCATGGCTTCCAAAAGCATTCGATCATCCGTCCCATCATTTTACACACCACAGCAGCCTGAAGGCCCGCTGAAACAAGAACACGAAGGCTCCACAGAGAAAATTCCCTGTTTTTCCATAGAAAATTCCCTTTCCGGCCATTTTTTGGCTGAAAAAACACGAGTGTCGGAAATCCGATGAGAATCATGGCTTCCAAAAGCATTCGATCAATCTGTCCCATCATTTTACACACCACAGCAGCCTGAAGGCCCGCTGAAACAAGAACACGAAGGCTCCACAGAGAAAAGTCCATGTTTTTCCATAGAAAATTCCCTTTCCGGCCATTTTTTGGCTGAAAAAACACGAGTGTCGGAAATCCGATGAGAATCATGGCTTCCAAAAGCATTCGATCATTCCGTCCCATCATTTTACACACCACAGCAGCCTGAAGGCATGTTGAAACAAGAACACGAAGGCTCCACAGAGAAAATTCCCTGTTTTTCCATAGAAAATTCCCTTTCCGGCCATTTTTTGGCTGAAAAAACACGAGTGTCGGAAATCCGATGAGAATCATGGCTTCCAAAAGCATTCAATCAATCCGTCCCATCATTTTACACACCACAGCAGCCTGAAGGCCCATTGATACAAGAAGACGAAGGCTCCACAGAGAAAATTCCTTGTTTTTCCATTGAAAATTCCCTTTCCGGCCATTTTTTGGCTGAAAAAACACGAGTGTCGGAAATCCGATGAGAATCATGGCTTCCAAAAGCATTCGATCATTCCGTCCCATCATTTTACACACCACAGCAGCCTGAAGGACCGCTGAAACAAGAACACGAAGGCTCCACGAGAGAAAATTCCTGTTTTTCCATAGAAAATTCCCTTTCCGGCCATTTTTTGGCTGAAAAAACACGAGTGTTGGAAATCCGATGAGAATCATGGCTTCCAAAAGCATTCGATCATTCCGTCCCATCATTTTACACACCACAGCAGCCTGAAGGCCCGCAGAAACAAGAACACGAAGGCTCCACAGAGAAAAGTCCCTGTTTTTCCATAGAAAATTCCCTTTCCGGCCATTTTTTGGCTGAAAAAACACGAGTTTGGGAAATCCGATGAGAATCATGGCTTCCAAAAGCATTCGATCATTCCGTCCCATCATTTTACACACCACGGCAGCTTTGAAGGCCCATGTTGAAACAAGAACACGAAGGCTCCACAGAGAAAATTCCCTGTTTTTCCATAGAAAATTCCCTTTCCGGCCATTTTTTGGCTGAAAAAACACGAGTGTCGGAAATCCGATGAGAATCATGGCTTCCAAAAGCATTCGATCATTCCGTCCCATCATTTTACACACCACAGCAGCCTGAAGGCCCGCTGAAACAAGAACACGAAGGCTCCACAGAGAAAATTCCCTGTTTTTCCATAGAAAATTCCCTTTCCGGCCATTTTTTGGCTGAAAAAACACGAGTGTCGGAAATCCGATGAGAATCATGGCTTCCAAAAGCATTCGATCATTCCGTCCCATCATTTTACACACCACAGCAGCCTGAAGGCCCGCTGAAACAAGAACACGAAGGCTCCACAGAGAAAAGTCCCTGTTTTTCCATAGAAAATTCCCTTTCCGGCCATTTTTTGGCTGAAAAAACACGAGTGTCGGAAATCCGATGAGAATCATGGCTTCCAAAAGCATTCGATCAATCCGTCCCATCATTTTACACACCACAGCAGCCTGAAGGCCCGCTGAAACAAGAACACGAAGGCTCCACGAGAGAAAATTCCTGTTTTTCCATAGAAAATTCCCTTTCCGGCCATTTTTTGGCTGAAAAAACACGAGTTTGGGAAATCCGATGAGAATCATGGCTTCCAAAAGCATTCGATCAATCCGTCCCATCATTTTACACACACGCAGCCTGAAGGCCCATGTTGAAACAAGAACACGAAGGCTCCACAGAGAAAATTCCTGTTTTTCCATAGAAAATTCCCTTTCCGGCCATTTTTTGGCTGAAAAAACACGAGTGTCGGAAATCCGATGAGAATCATGGCTTCCAAAAGCATTCGATCCATCCGTCCCATCATTTTACACACCACAGCAGCCTGAAGGCCCGTTGAAAAAAGAACACGAAGGCTCCACAGAGAAAATTCCCTGTTTTTCCATAGAAAATTCCCTTTCCGGCCATTTTTTGGCTGAAAAAACACGAGTTTGGGAAATCCGATGAGAATCATGGCTTCCAAAAGCATTCGATCAATCCGTCCCATCATTTTACACACCACACAGCCTGAAGGCCCATGTTGAAACAAGAACACGAAGGCTCCACGAGAGAAAATTCCCTGTTTTTCCATAGAAAATTCCCTTTCCGGCCATTTTTTGGCTGAAAAAACACGAGTGTCGGAAATCCGATGAGAATCATGGCTTCCAAAAGCATTCGATCATCCGTCCCATCATTTTACACACCACAGCAGCCTGAAGGCCCGCTGAAACAAGAACACGAAGGCTCCACAGAGAAAATTCCCTGTTTTTCCATAGAAAATTCCCTTTCCGGCCATTTTTGGCTGAAAAAACACGAGTGTCGGAAATCCGATGAGAATCATGGCTTCCAAAAGCATTCGATCATTCCGTCCCATCATTTTACACACCACAGCAGCCTGAAGGCCCGCTGAAACAAGAACACGAAGGCTCCACAGAGAAAATTCCCTGTTTTTCCATAGAAAATTCCCTTTCCGGCCATTTTTTGGCTGAAAAAACACGAGTGTCGGAAATCCGATGAGAATCATGGCTTCCAAAAGCATTCGATCATTCCGTCCCATCATTTTACACACCACGGCAGCCGAAGGCCCGCTGAAACAAGAACACGAAGGCTCCACGAGAGAAAATTCCTGTTTTTCCATAGAAAATTCCCTTTCCGGCCATTTTTTGGCTGAAAAAACACGAGTGTCGGAAATCCGATGAGAATCATGGCTTCCAAAAGCATTCGATCAATCCGTCCCATCATTTTACACACCACGCAGCCTGAAGGCCCGTTGAAACAAGAACACGAAGGCTCCACGAGAGAAAATTCCTGTTTTTCCATAGAAAATTCCCTTTCTGGTCATTTTTTGGCTGAAAAAACACGAGTTTTGGAAATCCGATGAGAATCATGGCTTCCAAACGCATTCGATCAATCCGTCCCATCATTTTACACACCACACAGCCTGAAGGCCCGTTGAAACAAGAACACGAAGGCTCCACGAGAGAAAATTCCCTGTTTTTCCATAGAAAATTCCCTTTCCGGCCATTTTTTGGCTGAAAAAACACGAGTGTCGGAAATCCGATGAGAATCATGGCTTCCAAAAGCATTCGATCATTCCGTCCCATCATTTTACACACCACAGCAGCCCTGAAGGCCCGTTTGAAACAAGAACACGAAGGCTCCACAGAGAAAATTTCCCTGTTTTTCCATAGAAAATTCCCTTTCCGGCCATTTTTTGGCTGAAAAAACACGAGTGTCGGAAATCCGATGAGAATCATGGCTTACAAAAGCATTCGATCAATCCGTCCCATCATTTTGCACATCACAGCAGCCTGAAGGCCCGCTGAAACAAGAACACGAAGGCTGCACAGAGAAAATTCCATGTTTTTCCATAGAAAATTCCCATTCGGTCCATTTTTTGGCTGAAAAAACACGAGTTTTGGAAATCGGGTGCGAATCATGGCTTACAAAAGCATTCGATCAATCCGTCCCATCATTTTACACACCACAGCAGCCTGAAGGCCCGTTGAAACAAGAACACGAAGGCTCCACAGAGAAAATTCCCTGTTTTTCCATAGAAAATTCCCTTTCCGGCCATTTTTTGGCTGAAAAAACACGAGTGTCGGAAATCCGATGAGAATCATGGCTTCCAAAAGCATTCGATCATTCCGTCCCATCATTTTACACACCACAGCAGCCTGAAGGCCCGTTGAAAAAAGAACACGAAGGCTCCACAGAGAAAATTCCTGTTTTTCCATAGAAAATTCCCTTTCCGGCCATTTTTTGGCTGAAAAAACACGAGTGTCGGAAATCCGATGAGAATCATGGCTTCCAAAAGCGTTCGATCAATCCGTCCCATCATTTTACACACCAGCAGCCTGAAGGCCCGCTGAAACAGGAACACGAAGGCTCCACAGAGAAAATTCCCTGTTTTTCCATAGAAAATTCCCTTTCCGGCCATTTTTTGGCTGAAAAAACACGAGTGTCGGAAATCCGATGAGAATCATGCCTTCCAAAAGCATTCGATCATTCCGTCCCATCATTTTACACACCACAGCAGCCTGAAGGCCCGCTGAAAAAAGAACACGAAGGCTCCACAGAGAAAATTCCTTGTTTTTCCATAGAAAATTCCCTTTCCGGCCCTATTTTGGCTGAAAAAACACGAGTGTCGGAAATCCGATGAGAATCATGGCTTCCAAAAGCATTCGATCATTCCGTCCCATCATTTTACACACGACAGCAGCCTGAAGGCATGTTGAAACAAGAACACGAAGGCTCCACAGAGAAAATTCCCTGCTTTTCCATAGAAAATTCCCTTTCCGGCCATTTTTTGGCTGAAAAAACACGAGTGTCGGAAATCCGATGAGAATCATGGCTTCCAAAAGCATTCGATCATTCCGTCCCATCATTTTACACACACGGCAGCCTGAAGGCCCGCTGAAACAAGAACACGAAGGCTCCACAGAGAAAATTCCCTGTTTTTCCATAAAAAATTCCCTTTCCGGCCATTTTTTGGCTGAAAAAACACGAGTGTTGGAAATCCGATGAGAATCATGGCTTCCAAAAGCATTCGATCAATCCGTCCCATCATTTTACACACCACAGCACCTTGAAGGCCCGTTGAAACAAGAACACGAAGGCTCCACGGAGAAAACTCCGTGTTTTTCCATCAAGAATTCCATTTCCGGCCATTTTTTGGCTGAAAAAACACGAGTGTTGGAAATCCGATGAGAATCATGGCTTCCAAAAGCATTCGATCATTCCGTCCCATCATTTTACACACCACAGCAGCCTGAAGGCATGTTGAAACAAGAACACGAAGGCTCCACAGAGAAAATTCCCTGTTTTTCCATAGAAAATTCCCTTTCCGGCCATTTTTTGGCTGAAAAAACACGAGTGTCGGAAATCCGATGAGAATCATGGCTTCCAAAAGCATTCGATCAATCCGTCCCATCATTTTACACACCACAGCAGCCTGAAGGCCCGCTGAAACAAGAACACGAAGGCTCCACAGAGAAAATTCCCTGTTTTTCCATAGAAAATTCCCTTTCTGGTCATTTTTTGGCTGAAAAAACACGAGTTTTGGAAATCCGATGAGAATCATGGCTTCCAAACGCATTCGATCAATCCGTGCCATCATTTTTCACACCACAGCAGCCTGAAGGCCCGCTGAAACAAGAACACGAAGGCTCCACAGAGAAAATTCCTGTTTTTCCATAGAAAATTCCCTTTCCGGCCATTTTTTTTGGCTGAAAAAACACGAGTGTCGGAAATCCGATGAGAATCATGGCTTCCAAAAGCATTCGATCATTCCGTCCCATCATTTTACACACCACAGCAGCCTGAAGGCCCGCTGAAACAAGAACACGAAGGCTCCACAGAGAAAATTCCCTGTTTTTCCATAGAAAATTCCCTTTCCGGCCATTTTTTGGCTGAAAAAACACGAGTTTGGGAAATCCGATGAGAATCATGGCTTCCAAAAGCATTCGATCATTCCGTCCCATCATTTTACACACCACAGCAGCCTGAAGGCATGTTGAAACAAGAACACGAAGGCTCCACAGAGAAAATTCCCTGTTTTTCCATAGAAAATTCCCTTTCCGGCCATTTTTTTGCTGAAAAAACACGAGTTTCGGAAATCCGATGAGAATCATGGCTTCCAAAAGCATTCGATCATTCCGTCCCATCATTTTACACACCACAGCAGCCTGAAGGCCCGTTGAAACAAGAACACGAAGGCTCCACAGAGAAAATTCCCTGTTTTTCCATAGAAAATTCCCTTTCCGGCCATTTTTTGGCTGAAAAAACACGAGTTTGGGAAATCCGATGAGAATCATGGCTTCCAAAAGCATTCGATCATTCCGTCCCATCATTTTACACACCACAGCAGCCTTGAAGGCCCGTTGAAAAAAGAACACGAAGGCTCCACGAGAGAAAATTCCTGTTTTTCCATAGAAAATTCCCTTTCCGGCCATTTTTTGGCTGAAAAAACACGAGTGTCGGAAATCCGATGAGAATCATGGCTTCCAAAAGCATTCGATCATTCCGTCCCATCATTTTACACACCACGAAGCTGAAGGCCTGAAGGCCCGTTGAAACAAGAACACGAAGGCTCCACGAGAGAAAATTCCCTGTTTTTCCATAGAAAATTCCCTTTCCGGCCATTTTTTGGCTGAAAAAACACGAGTGTCGGAAATCCGATGAGAATCATGGCTTCCAAAACTCGCATGAAAGACAAAGGCCAACCCCGGAACCTAAAATCTGATTTTTGCATTGAACTTTCTTTAAATGATTGATCTTGACATGATGTCGTATTTTTTATTGTTATGATGTGTATGCTTGTTTCTTTCTATTGTATGTACCTAGTTATGGATTTATAGGTTAGGGTTAAATTAGGACCCCAAAGATGGAGAAAGCGCAAAGATGGTGGAGGTCAATGTCCATTCCAACCATTATCATGTACTATTTATTTCCCCAACATATGTCTCGGGTTCCATTCATTGTATAAAGCCCTAACGAGTTATGGGTTCTCCCTTCCTATTATCTTTTTCAATTGTGTTTCTCTTCTCTATTTTCTAGGATTGCATGGTAGATTTACCACTTCCATGATTGTTTACTTACTATCTCGGAATTTCAATTCCATTAATTACTTTCTTTTCTTGTTTTCTAGAACTAGAATTGTATAAAAATGACTAACCACGCATGATCACTTAGTCTAGGACTAATGATCCCGAAAATGTAAGAAGAAATGCACTGACATGTTAGGAAAGCATAACATACTATTTAGATACCAAAAGGGCGTTAATAGAAATATTAGCATAACCTAAGTCTCCAAACCCATAAATTTGATTACATAGGAATCAAGAGAACACTCTCGACCCTTGATTGGGTTTCTAGCCGACCCAAACGAGGCTAGTGGCAATTCCTATCTTATTTTTAGGCTGTCATAAACAACTAGACCGTATAAATGATCTTGGCACATGAAGTACGAGTTTTGATGAAACTCACCATGGTTTAGCATACTTGATGTGGCAATACCCCAAATGATGAAGTGATGCCATCCTTATGGGCGAAGTATACTATCGAAAGAGCTACCATGGTAAAGGTACTCTTAAATCCGATATTCACATCAAACCTCCTCTTTCATGGTGTGTCGCTCATGTGGGTACGAGTCGCGGCTCTCCGCTGTCATGTGGGGTACAAGTTTAGGAGAACTCGCGATCTCGTGGACAGAACCCACGAGAGGCTTGACCCGAAAGGCAAGGTGATGATCTCTTTCGGAATACAAGCCTTGAAGGAACTCTCGTGATCAAGTATCCCTAAATCTGACATTTCCCCCTCCTTTCCTTGTAGCAAGGGATCAAGGGCGGCAAGATCAGCTCGCAACAAGTATTCACTTGCAGATTTCCCCCACAAACCCTCCTAAGGTCCTAAATTGGGTGATCGGGGTTTTAGACTACAGTTATGTGTGCGGTGTCATGCTAAAACTCATAAACATGCATTTAAACTTAGACATCCAACACTTCAATATAAAACCTCATACATTCATACATCCTTACTCCACCTGCAAAACAAAGGGTTTACACTCACTTCACCCCTTATAACTCCCACCTACAAGACCATTAAACACATCTTTAGCGACTAACCTGATTTTCCACACGACTTTGACATGTAAGTGATCCTATGCAAAACATGTTAGTTTAACACAACAACCATTTTCAAACGGCTTCAAGTCCTCTTAATCTGGTAACCAATCCCCAACAAAGTCGCAAAGCCTACCATGACCCGATCTCGCCGCCCATCATACCCTCTCGTGAGGAAAGGAAAGGGGGAAAGTCGGGTTTAAGGGCACTCGATCATGAGAGTTCATTAAATGCTTGTGTTCCAAAAGACGTTATCACCTCGCCTTTTAGGTCAAGCCTCTCATATGTAAGAATAAATTGACCAGATTCCATTTTTCACAATTGCATTGCAACTTGCAACTACTCATTGCAAGGAATTTTGTTCTTACAAGTAAAATACTCAAGACCCAAGTAAGCTTACAAAGTTCATCATGATCAAATGCTTTTTGGGTCGTCTCAGACCTTGCTATTGAACTTTATCCCCCAAATATCTTGAAACTTTTTATTTTACCTTCAATACAAAGGATTTACTTGTTACTAGTATAGTCTAGCCTCTGTTCTTCTTTCTTTAGACCCCTTGTTTCACTCCGATAGTATCATAAATCAGGCCGATACAGAGGAAATGGCTGCATTTCTATACTATGAAGTAAGTAAAATAGCTAAAACAAAAAATGTCTTAAGTCACATTACTTATTCTACTAGATCTTACGGAGCTTGTTCATGTACGATATGATCGGGTCTAATCATAGATCACAGAAAAATTCTCTTTGAACAAACCAGCCTATCCCCTGTATAGGGCTTTTACGGGGTGGTTGGAACAAAGACACATTTGGTTGTGAATTCCAATGTGGTAGATAAAGGCATATATTTATCTGCACGGCCCAATCAATGGTTCAAGTCACACACTCCCATAATCCATTTTCTCTTCGGAGAATTCCCTTCAACTATTCGTGTCAAATAAAGAATACTCAATTGTATAGTTGAAGTTCCCTTCACAAGATCGCAAGCTCTCCTAAGCTCGTACCCCGCGTGACGGCGGAGTGTTGCAATCTATGCCCACATTCGCCCATAAGGATGGCTTCACTTCATCCTTTGGGGTACTCCCACATCGAGTATTCTAAACCATAGTAATTTCATCAAATCTCATACCACGCGCGACGGATTCATTTATATGGTCTAGTTGTTTATGACAACCTAAAAATAAGACAAGAGTCGCCACTAGCTTCTTGTGGGGTTGGCTAGAAACCCAATCGAGGGTCAGGAGTGTTCCCTCAATTCCTATGTAACCAGATATTGAGGTCCAGTGACTTGGGTTATGCTAATATTTCTATTAACGCCCTTTCAATACCTAAATAGTATGTTGTGTTTACCTAACGTGTCCATGCATTTTTCTTACATTTTTGAAATCGTTAGTCCTAAACTAATCGATCATGTGTGGTTGGTCATTTTCATACTATACTATTTCTAAAGAAAATGAAAAGGAAACACCCAATTAAATTGAAAATTGTGAAGCAATAAGTAAAAAATTAAGTTGTAAACCTATCATGCAATCCTAGAAAATATAAAGTGATTGTATGCATGGTGGGTACATGTGATGTTTCAAAGACATCTTTCAAAATCATCCACAAAATTTTGAGACAAAGTGCTATTTCGACTATGAAAGACATTCAATTACCAAGGCTAGCTCGAGACTCACATAAATGCACTCACAAGCATCGTAGGCATTTTGAATACAATTTAAACCGTGACATTTCACAATGTCAAATAGACTTTTAAAGAGGTTTGAAAATATTTAGGATTAAGGAACATCTAAATTATGAAACACATTCAATTGCCAAGGCTAGCTCAAGGCTCGCATAAATGCACTCACAAGCATCACAGGCATTTTGAATATGGTCCAAATCACGACTTTTCCTAAGCCAAGTCGAGTTTTGGAAAAGAATTTCTTAGATATTATTTTTGGGAAACATCACACGTACCAAAGTATTTTTTGGAAAGATGCAATTTGGAAAGGCTAATTGTTTAACAATAAAGATCAAATCATTTAGAACAACTTCCATAAAGATGACATGGCCTAATTTCATGCACAAAATAACCTAAAAGGTGCAACTAAATAAACACAACCCAAGGTTCACATTAAGAAATTTCAGACCAAACATGTCAAGTGAACAAAATTGAGTAATGCCCATTGACAATCTAGTTGTGGAAAAATTCTCTAGTATGCACGATATGATAATGAACAACTTTCATGGAGAAATTTTTCCTAAACAAGCCATTATTTTACAAAAATCAAAAAACAAGCAACAGCAGGTCAGAAAATTGTTAAAACAATAGGATACTTAGCCAATATTGCAAGGATTTGTCCTATCAAAACAAGTCTAAAAATCACCAAGTTTACACACAACATAGCCAACATGATGAACAACAAGTTTCATTGAGAGGCCAAGTATAGAATCCTAATATAAAAAATGGAACAAAAATGTCAAAGGTCTGTCCAAACAAAGATTTTGATCTAGTTTTAAATAAATAAAAAATGGAAAGTGGTCCAAACAATGAGTGATCTATGTAAAATCAGCAACATTGAAAACCTCTAAGTGTGCCTTTCGACTTCCTAGAATGGCTCAAATCCAAATTAGGTCAATTATGTACCCTAAGATTGAGATTTCTAAGAGTGTGCGTGTCAATAACTAAGAAAATAGAGCACAATCATGCATTAAAAAACCTCAAAATAATTCAAATGGAATGAAGAAATCACATGAGACTTATGATCAGATGAAATGGAAAGTTTGGATAATCATCTAATCCTAGGTCGACATACAAAATGTCATACAATTTAAATGACATCATGAAATGGTTCAAGATTCCTAATGATATGGTTAGGAATCCTAAGTGTAATGAATACTTTTGTGACATAAATTTAATGTGCAAAATGATTTTCAAAAGATATGACCTAAACATATATGCAAACCTTGTAACATGCGGTTTAATCATCAAAAGACATAATTGCAAAATTTGGACTCTAAATGACTCAAACAAGCATGGTAAGATGTATATACAATAAGCTTTTGTTTTAGCACCAATTCACAAAATAGGCATGATTTCGGTCATTTCAAGACATGCAAAAATCTTACAAAAAATCTTACATATAGAGCATTCAATGATGAATATTTCTTATTAAGAGCTTGAAACCTAAATATGATCGCATGAATCATAACAAAAATAGCAAAACAGAAATGCATATCTAAATTATGTATTGCTACAGCACATTTTCACCTTAATTCATGCAATTGACTCAATTGCCAACATCAAGACTTTGCAAAGCATGCATTAATTGAATATATACACCATGTATTTCAATTTTCTTAAAGGATTGGATACCAACCAAACTCATTTATGGACTCAATTTCAGCAATTCACAATTCATAATAGTGTAGGGAGCTTGTCCTATGTTCAGATCTAGGCAATTTGGACCTTGTTGTTAAAAAAAATCCAAAAATTACGAAAAAAATTGCAATATGTTCTCCACATAATTAAAAGAAACTTTTATGAAGGAAAGTTCCTTCAAAACACAACAATCAATATAAAAATGAAAAAATCAGGAATCAACATAGAATAGGTTGACCTAGGTTCAGATCTAAACGGTTTTGACCTAGCTAATCATATCTAAAAATTCCAAAAAAAAAAATACAGAAAATTCTTAAGACAATAGCAAACAACTTTCATAAGGAAAGTTTCTCTAGAAATCAACACAGGAAATTTTACAAAAAAAAAAAAAAAGGCAGAACAAGAACAGAGTTGAAAACTAACCTAAGCTACTGCAGAATCACTCATCTTTGGAGGTGTTTTTTGAAGGTCAAACGATGTTCGCAATCGGGGCATGCAACCTATCAATTTGAAGCTAGTGATGTGTACTATCAAAGTTTAGAAGGACTCAAACTCAAATAAGGTCATTTCAAACCTCATTTTGGCCAAAACAATAAGTCAATTCAAGGAGACGAAAATACAAGTTTAAGGCCAAATCAAGTCAATCATTCAAGATTAATCAAGAATACTCAAACACAGCAAATCAACATCCAAATCATTTGATTTAACATCTAAACATAGTATACTTTCCTAAAATTAAACCATAGCCCCAACCGGTTAATCCGATCTCGCTTCACGAGGTTTGAGATAAAGATTGTTACCTTTTGATGTGTTTTTGTCGATTTTGATCGCAATCAATCGAAAGTTTCGCTGGAACTTCGATCAATCTCCAAGGATTAAATCTGGACAGCGATGATCAACTTTGAACCGATTGAATCGCCAACTTGGATCAATATCGAACTGATCCACATGGACTGATTTGTATCACCAAGGGAACTTGGTTTAATTGGAAGAGTTCCAAAAAAACTAAGCTAATCATTGACTTGTAGTGGCTAGGACAAGAAGGTGTGGTCGCCCGCTGAATCGGTGACCGGTGGTTCATCAGCATGAGATCGACGATGGTAGACGATTTGATATAGAGAGAAAAAAGAGAGAGGCGGTTAGGCTAGAAAACAGAGAGGAGAGAGAGTGAGAGAGAGAGAGAGAGAGAGAGAGAGAGAGATCTGGTAGAGAGAGTATAATTTCGTACAAGTGAGGCCTCCCCTAAAATGGAGGGAAAATTGGACTTATATACTACCCTAAGTTAGGCAATTGCGGTCGTTGGTTCAATCCGACAATCAAAATTTTGATCCAACGGTCAAAAATTGATTTTAAAGGCTCTAATATGATTTAGAGGTGTCGATTAATTGATCTAGTGGATTTGATTTGCAAAAACCCAAGCCAAAATCGAGAATTGCATCAAAATGTCTAATTATAGGTTAATTTGCAATTTAATGAAATTTGATAATCAATCTGTAAAATTTTGGGAAATTGAAGGTGCAGAAGTGAAATTGACATTAAGAGGATCCCGAAACTAGTCATCGAAGGTTAGGAACCGGCCAGCAAGGGGTAGAACCAGCCATTCCTGCCGATAATCGATCAGATCGGTTCCATTTGGTTTGGTCGGTTTTTGACCGGTTTGGTCTGGTTCTTATCATTTCACCCACTTGGGACTCCTGTGGGTCAAAGATTTATGCAATTTGGTCTCTAAAAGACCAAATTGGAAAGGAATTATATCATTTTTAAGAAGAAATTAATCAATTAAGATACAATTAAGATAATCAAACCCTATGAACGTGATTTATGGGTCTTTTATTTCTCATGACTAAAGCATTGCACAAATTTAGTTGGATTAGAGGGGATAATTAATGGGATCTTGACTTATCAGCGCAAAATTACTCTCATGAGATTATGTGAATTATTATGATGTAGTAGGAGGAGATAATTGTACTTCATGGCAAAATAAGATGTGCATTGGACATGTATTCGTCGTAGGCTAGGGGTTTATGTTTCCGTGGGGCAAAATAACCGAGAAACGACCCCTGAGGGTTAACCATCGGATCCATTTACTTTTGCTCGTTCCCTTAACGGCGTGAGCGGGTGTGTTGTAACTTGTACAACATATATTCATCTGAATGTCTGGCTTCTCTTGACGTTGGCTTGTCTAAAGGTGTGGCGTCACTCATTTTATGAGTCGGGTGTGTCGTACGACACCGTTTAAGCATTGCTATTGATGTCCAGCAAATTCGTTTTTTTTTTTTTTTTTCATAATTTTTCTTAATATGAGTGGCTTTTTAAAAAATAAAAATAAAAAATCGACAGCCTTTGCTTTAACGGGGCCTTTTTCTTACTGCTAGTGTTGTGCTCCTGAGCTATATGAAACCCAAAAAAAAAAAAAAAAATAACTAAGAATTATTGTGGGTGGGGTCCGCTCTTTTCTATGAATCAAATGATTTTCCCTCTTCGTTTCAAGTTCCAACCAGCTCAGCTCTGAGCTCCAGAAACCCAGAAGCCGAGCTCACTTACCTGCTCCGTTTCAGAGACATATCAGGACAGGACGGCATGGCGTTTGAGTGCTCGTGGTCCTGGACGAAGTTGTTGGTAATATATTTATAAAACAAATGAAGAGGTGCATTGTCCCACATCGAAAAGATGTGAGTGCGCACATGGATAAGATTTGGCACTAACTGATGATCATTTTAATGTCTTTTCAACGTAATCTTTGAAACGTACCTGTTCATTTTGCAACCTTTTATGAAATGTTGCCTTCATTTTTTTTCGCAACCTTTTGAAGAGTTACCTCTATTTGAAAGACATATATAAGTAAGTTTGTTTTGAAATCAATCAAACACATCTTCTTTCATTTTTGTTTTTCTTTCGAAAGAAACAACAGCCATCGTTTCCAATTATTTCCCATAAGTGACTGGAGAAATACTAGAATTGCTATATAGTATTCTCATTTGAAACTTTGTTGTATTTTCGAAATTTACCGGTGACCATTAGCAACATTGTAGGGCAAATAAATCCTTAAAGAAAGTGATATTACGCCTCAATGTCCGATTTAATTACTCCATCCGACTTCATTATTCTACCCAATTCGAAACCATATTTTTCCCAACAATTTTAATGATTTATTTGTGCAACAATAAAATCAGAGTTTATCGTCAGAAGCAGAAGTTGCTGGTGAGGCTTAAGGTCTTAGCGTATGTTGCCCGATTGTGTGTCTCCGCCACTCATGAGCATGCTTGGCGGACAATCTATTGCTGGTGTGAGCACTGCACGATAATTTGGTTTACTTCGAGCCTGTCTTGGTCTTGTTGGCTAAGATTATGGGTTTGTGCGTGGAAGAAGGGCAGAGAGAGAAAATTCGCTAGAAGGAGAGTCTGACACAAAGTTGTCGCAACCTAATCTCGCCGCCCTCAAATGTCCAAGGTGGGAGAGGTTGGGTTTATGGGTACTTTAATCACAAGAGTTTCCTCACGAGATGACAAGCTCTCCCAAGCTCGTACCCGCAACAACGGGTTTATTTATACGATCTAGGTATTTAACAACCTAAGAATATACATGAGTCGCCACTAGCCTTATTTTTTAGAGGTTGGCTAGAAAACCCAATCGAGGGTTGGGAGAGTTCCCTCGATTCCTACGCAACTAGAAATCTAGATTCGGGGACTTGAATTACGCTAATATAGCTATTAGCACTATTTCGGTACCTAAACAGTATGTTGTGTTTTTCTAACATATCCATGCATCTCTTTTCACATTCTTTGGGATCATCAATTTTATACTAAGTGGTCATGCTTGGTGGATTACTTTCACTCTATTCTATTCCTAAGAAATGAAAGGAAAACATTCAATGAAATTGAAATTGCAAGACATGAAGTAAACAAGCAAGAAAAGCAGTAAACCTAATCATGCAATCCTAAAAAAAAAAAAAAAGAGAGAAATCAATTAGGAAAGAAAGAAAACCCGCAACTCGTCGGGTTTTATACAATGCATGGAACCCGAAACATATATGGGAAAACAAATAGTACATGACAATGGTCGGAATGAACATCGACCTCCACCATCTTTACGCTTTATCCATGTTCAGATCCTATTCTAAACCTAATCTAAGAAATATGGATGACTAGATGCACACAAATGAAAGAAACAATCATCACGTATCGAAACAATCAAAAGTATGACATCTTTTATGTTCAAAAAGAGTGACTAAAGTCACAAAGTCTCTAGATCAAATTCTAGGTGATATCCCAAATAGATCTCATAGAGACACCATCATCATATCAACACATGAATTTCCAAAAAATACCAGAATATGAACTAGTCAATCTACCATAGAACAGAGAAACATGGAATATTATCATTTCTTATATGTTTCAAGCCTTGAATTGCCCCAATTTGATGGAAAACAAATGTAACATCAATGCGGCATTCTCTCTATATATTTGCACAACTAGAACACTCCCAAAATGACATTGAAAATCCTCACATTCCCCATGAGAACAAAATGGCCAGCAAACATTCTTATTATATTCAAAGCTACAAACGATGACAATGTGATGAGCAATCCATATCCATACATGCCCATCTCACCATCCATATTTATGCACTTCAAGAACTACATAACATCAATCTCAAGTCATTCATATCAGAACTTCTCACGTCCAGCAGCTTAGAGGACTAATATTATGTACATCTTCAACATCAGTTAACACAGCAAATGCATGCATGAACATTGAACAGCACATCAATGACATAGCTAAACAATTCCACACACCAGGACATATGAACAGCAAGCAAAGAAATATCGATACTAAAGAACAACATAACTCTGGACATCTTTACAAACAAAAACACACAGAGTTTGGATCAGTAGAACACAAATAAGCTACTGGGCAAAGTGATTAGTGTTGGAAATTGGTTTGATGGTGGATATCTAATATCAATTATCAAACAACAGAACTTTGATAAAAAAGAGAACAATAGAGCAAGACAATCCCACACATGATTTACTTTTTTGGTATCATCAACCTCAAAATCTATGCTCAAAAGATCGTAGGAAAGTGGCAGACAATCAGGCCCACCCAAAAACAAAATATGCATTTCTGACCAAGGCAAATTCCAGATTTCATAATGGATTAGAAAAAAAATGTTAAACATAGCAAATGATGGTCGATTCAGGCATGCAATATGTCATTTTAAAACTTCAGATGCCTATTACAATTATCTAGAAGACATTAAGTCCTAATAACATCATCTACCAGTTCATATCAAGTAATTTACACAGAAGGTCATCCGAAACAGAGAGACAAATATTTGGCAGATTCTGGACCAAATTTTGGATAGACAAAAACCATATTAAATGAAGTCCAATTAGGGCATTCTATAGCTCATTGGAAAGATAATTGAACCATCTTCAACCTCCATGAAGACTTCAAACACAAAAACCACAACAACCAGCTTGTATCAAGGTGAGAAGTAAAGCAATCAAAATAAACCTCATGTATTTAAAGCGAGCGTCTTTATAGATGAGAAAAATTCAGGACTTCTTTGGACTAAGATGCTAAAAGCTTAGGTAACCTCAAAATATAGCACCAGCATCAACATATAAAAAGAGGTAAAAACAGCAATCTACCTTTCTTATATCTACAAAAGTGGGAGTTAAGCTAGCCACCTTTCTTACATTTCTGAACAAGGCCAAACAGGAAAATCAAATGCAGGGATACATCTATCAATCCTATGGAGCCTGAAAATGACCATTGAATGAAGTGAACAAGCAAGATGACATGCTTCCTGTTTCAAGACATTTAAATTTCTTTATTGCTGTGGCTAACGATATATCTCTACCCATCTAAGTTCTAATATCCAATCATGCCGAATGTAACAACTAGAAAACAAAATTTTGATTCAATGCATCATCAAATTTGAAAGAAATATGCTGGAGATAATACTTATAATCCCAACAATGTCCCTCCGCAGGTCAGCATCTGATACAAGTAAGCTCGTAACTATTACAATTACAAAAATGCTAAGAACAACCAAGAGCAATTCCAACATCATCATCTTTTCTGTTTATCTGCATATATCACATAGAGAACTATATATTCCAACCTAAAAAAGATGCATCCGTGGAGTTCATCGTCATGACCATCATGTTATTACTCGATATTAGCAGTGTGCTATACCAAGTGCAAAGCAAACAGTTCAAGAGAGCATATATATAAGACAGCCTAGAGAACTGCTCCGTCAACTGGTTTCTAATGATTCTTCTAAATCTTGGTATAGGTGATACAAATAGGCCAATAGCAAAGATGTTACCTAATCAAACCAAAAACAGAGCCAAGAGAAAAACAACACGACAGATCGTGCGCAAGACAAAGCAATCGAGCCACAGAGAGCAATCCAAGAGAAACAGCGACAGATCGTGCGCAAGACAAAGCAAACAAGAGAAAGGATAGAGAGAGAACCTGATCCAGCGAGCCCGATCCAGAGAGAGAACCACTGATCGAGCAAACAAGCGTCCGATCTCTGAGAAAGAATCAGATCCTCACGATCTCAAACCGCCGATGCTTGATCTCCAATCGCTCGCCAATAGAGGAGAGCCCGATCCAGAGAGAAGATTGGTTAAGCGCGAGCGTCATCGCCAATGTCACCAATCCTTACCTTAAACCAAGAGAGAAATCCGTCAAAAAACTCTCAGAAACACTGGAACCGAGAGTGATTGAGAGGGAGAGATCGGTTCTCTGGTTTCCGCCGGAGATTCGAGACCCCGTCGAGAGAGTGATCGAGAGGGAGAAACCGGTTCTCTCGTTTCCGCCGGAAATCCGAGAAATCTTCAAGAGAACGCCTCCGATCTGGCGAAGAGAGAGATGTTAGTGTCGTTGCCCTTGCTGTAACCGCCACCGTCTTTCCTGATGTCCTCGCGATCGAGCGAACCTGAGAGAGAATCCGAGAGAGCCCGAGAGAGAGAGTGTGTGTTTTTGAGCGAGTGCGGGAGAGAGTCTATGATGGTTGTCGCAATCTTACTTGCCACCATGGCCTTTCAAGCGGCAATGAGTCCTCTTGGAGACGTATGGCAGGAGGATTCCGTAGCTGAAAAACATTACAACGCGGGCATCGCCATAATGGTTTACAAGTATCATGATGAGCATACATCTTTTGTGTCATACAATACCATTTGTATCCTATCATTATTTACTGCAATTTTACTTCTCATTAGCGGCAAGTCGTTAATGCAGCTGATATGTACAAAATTTGCAATATTAATCATCTAGGTAGCTATAATTTTCTCCACCGTGACTTACGCAGTACCAATATTGGTATTAACCCCGCATGGTAAAATGAATGCGACATATGAAAAGGCTAGAATTGCAATTGTCATACGGGTTGTCTTTGTGATTATTTTTTTGGTGTGCTAACTTTTTTGCTTCATTCAAAAATTGTGTTGCTAAGACCAAGATTTACGCGTTGGCATTACACCTATTTTAGGCAATACGAGGATAAATCCAGGTATAGCTGATTATTTTTATGTACCAAAATCTTTATCGACAAACATGTAAGGAAAATTGTCCAAAAAGCCATAAACCAATTGTCATATTGTTAATTTAGTTCAAAACCTTTCAATTTTACTAGCCACAAGTGAGGCCAGCCACAAGTGAGGGCCAATTGAACTTTGCCAACCCTAGGTGAGTCGCGGCCCTCTCCAAATAAGGCCAGGCAAAAGTCCAAAAACCCAAAAGAAAAAATATTAATATCATGAAAAAACCCAAAACTAATACATTTTTGACAAATTTGCCCTTAATTTTTTAACCACAAAAAATCCTAAACTAATACGTCATTGATAAATTTAACCTAAATTCATTTTTTAACTATAAAAAAACTCTAAATTGGTATACTATTAATAGATTTACCCTAAATAACCATAAAAACTCCCAACCGATACACTTATAACAAATTTATCCCAAACTAAATTTTTTATAGTCAAAATCAAAACCGGTATATATGGGACAAATTTATCATCTTTTAAATTGGATTAATACTACAAAAAAAAATCATAAAACTAGTAAAGCTATGATAAAAAGAGAACAAATTCCCAAATTTGTACACTAGGCAACTCTCACGTATCAATAAACTCAACAATTTGATGGTCAAATTAACAAAAATTAATAGAAGGTAAATTTGTCACAAGTGTATCTATTTAGGATAAATTTATCAAATTTGTTATCAAAAAAATTAATTTATAGCAAATATGTTGTAAGCATACTAGTTTTGGGCTTTCGACACAGGCGAGAGATGGCTAACCCTCGTTGGCCCTAGGCGAGCCTGTCCCTTGCTAAGCAAGGAATCACACACCCTCTCTCCAAAAATTTCAAAAAGAAAAAAGTTTAATATTATGAAAATCCCAAAATTGATATAACTATGGTAAATGTACCTCAAACTAATTTTAACTACAGAAAATTCAAATTGGTATACCATTGATAAATTTACCACAAATAACTATAAAAAAAACCTCAGAATGATACAATTGTAACATATTTACCCCAAAACTAATTTTTTGACCACCAAAACCAAAACCGATACATTTATGACAAATATATCCTCACTTAAATTAGATTTATGCCACCATAAAACACAAAACTAGTATAACTATGACAAAAAAGAGAGTAAAATCCACAATTGGATCACCAATCAATTCTAATGTGTCATCAAATTCATCAATTTGATAGTAAAATTTAACGAAAACTAAAAGATGGTAAATTTATCATAAGTGTATTAGTTTGAGATAAATTAATTAAAAATGCAATAATTTGGATTTTTTATGGTCAAAAAATTAATTTTTGCTAAATTTTTTGATAATTTTTTTATAGACATACTAGTTTGGCACATTTCGACACAAGCAATAGCGGCTAACCCTTGCCAAACTTGGGTGAGTCGCACACCATGCCAAGCAAGAGTCATGACTTCGCTCACCGCTCTCCTTTAAATAGATTAATACCATTAAAAAAATCAAAAAAATTAGTACAATTGTGACAAAATGAGAGTAAAATTCAAAATTGGTACACTAGTCAACTCTCACGTATTATCAAGTTTAGTAATTATTCAAACAATATGGTCTAGAGTGCTAATAGAAGATGAAGACCTCCCAAAAGTCCAAATGTTAAGAAACACCATATGGTCATTCAATAGAACTAAGGGACATGAAAAAAGTAGTGCGCCTGGTACAAGCAAGGCTGATGCCCATAGAAATGTCAAATAAATGACTATAAGTTGCAAAAATTGTATCCTAATGGAGCAGTACTCAAAGAGTCAAGATTTATAGTGCATTCATAATGACAATCCCTAGTAAAGAGAAAATTGGTGGCAATGCCAAGATGATCATCAACTTTCACCATTTACACATATTTTGAGCCTAATGATTTTTTCATTTCTCAACCCAAGAACCTAGCCTATGTTACATCCCTTGCAAAGTCTCTTCTAATTATGGCACTCGAATTAACATAGGGTTCACATGTTTTAAGCATCACTTGAAGAGTTGTGGGCAAGATTATTTCTTTCTCATTTTGCAAGGTTCTTGACTTGTAAACCCGGAATTGACTACGGAATTGTTCTTTCAATAGCCTTGACTCAAAGAGTCCATTTGTTAAGCTATTGACCAAGCCCACATTACGGTCCATGTTAAAGATCCCTCATATTGGTAAGGTCATACCGCTTGCAAGAACACTCGGACCCTTGTCGACATAATGAGATGGAATAATTCTTCTAAAATAGCCATTTTGAATGAGAGTGAGTGAAAATCATTTCTAGCTAAAAGTCTCTCATTTAGTATTCTTAGGAAATCCATGTCATGAGTAAAAATTGTCTTGAACGATAATTCTCTCTAGTGGAAATTTGGGTAATGCAAAGATCATTATGCATGAACTCTAATTGAATTGATAAATTTTAGTGGATTTTGAAGTGTGCATTCCATAATAGCCTTAATTGTTTATTTTTTTGGTAAATGCATTTTTGCTCTAAATCATGTCTGATAGGTAATGTTTTCTCAAAAACCCAAGAGCTCCTAACATTCAGATTCCTTTCAGAATGCCTCATGATATTAGGAGATGAGAAATCATCACGAACATTCAAGGTGTTTTTTTGTTGCTCCAAAATTTATTTCTACCAAGAGGTGAGAGGCCTCCACAGGATATTTAAATTCCAGAAGATATATCCCCAAGAATCAGAGATATCACCAAATAAGTATATCTCTACCCATACTCTAAATACTTGTCATTGTGCGGGTATTATTGACACTTGACTCGGTCAAGCTATCTCTTTATATTGACCTGACGTGCTTTTGTAGCCTAATGTCCATTTCATCGACTTGGTGTGCTTTCATAGCTCAGTATCCTTTATATTGATCTAACATGCTTTCACAGCCCAAAGTCCTTTTCATCGACCCAGCGTACTTCTGTAGCCCGATGTCCTTTATATTGACCTGGTGCGCTTTCATAGCTTAGAATCCTTTTCATTGACCCGACGTGCTTCCATAGTCCAATGTCCTTTATATTAACTTAACGTGCTTTCATAGCCTAGAGTCCCTTTCATCTACCCGGCATACTTTCGTAGCTCGATGTCATTTATATTGACTTGGCATACTTTCATAGCCTAGAGTCCCTTTCATCGATCTGATATGCTTCCGTAGCCCGGTGTCCTTTATATTGATCTGGCGTGCTTTCATAGCCTAGAGTCCCATGCTTCCATAGCCCGGTGTCTTTTATATGGACCTAACGTGCTTTCGTAACCCAAAGTCTTTTTCATCGACCTAGCATGCTTTCGTAGCCCAAAGTTCTTTTCATCAACTTGGCATGCTTCTATAACATGAGTTCCTTTTCAAAAATTGAGAGTTTGTAGATTTCACCAAAATCTTTCAATCAATTGTTGACATCTTAGTTTGAATCTGAATGTCACAAAATATTTTCATCTAAACATTTCGCTCTGGATGTGAATCATTTTCCATCTTTCTCGTTATATCTTAGTCTATATCTAGGTATTTTGGGTTCCAAAATTTTCACATCTCATTCAGGCGACCATAGAAAGGTACGGGATCCTAGAAAAATGATATCCCGTTTAAGTGATTGTAAAATGGTATGGGTCATAGATAATATATGTTTCCCATTCAAGCGATCGTAAAAAGGTATGGGTCTTGGCAAGTGTTTTCCCGTTTAGGCGACCATAAAAATGTACGGGTCCTAGACATTATATTTGTAGCTCTAACAGGCGACCATAGAAAAGTACAAGCCCTAAAAAAGCTGCTTCTCATTTAGGCGACCATATAAAGGTACGGGTCCTTGAAAAGTGATTTCCCGTTTAGGTGACCATAATATGGTATGGGTCCTAAACAATAGCTGTTTCCTGTTTATGCGACTATAGAAAAGTACGGGTCCTAGACAATATTTGTTGCTCTAATAGGCGATTGTAAAAGGTAAGGGTCTTGGAAAAAGCAATCTCCCCATTCAAGAGACCGTAGTTTAGTGCGGGTCTTGAAAAGTGATTTCCCATTTAGGCGACCCTAGAAAGGTATGGGTCCTAAACAATGTTTATGGCTCTAACAGGTGACCATAAAATGTACAAGTCTTGGAAAAGCCATTTCCTATTTAGGCAACCGTAGAAAGGTACGGGTCATAAAAAGTGAATCCCCGTTTAGGCAACCGTAGAATGTTACGAGTCCTAGATAACATATGTTTCCCATTGAGGTGACCGTAGAAAGGTACAAGTTCTGGAAAGTGAGTCTTCGTTTAAGCGATCGTAGAATGGTATGGGTCCTAGATAACAATTATTTCCCATTTAGGCGATCGTAGAATGATACATGTTCTGAGAAACCAATTTTTTCATCAAGGCGACTAAAGAAAGGTTCAGGTCCTAGACAACCAAAAACTACCATATTGGGCGACCATAGAGAGGTACGAGTCCTAGGAAAGTAGTCTCCTTACAAAACCTCGTTATTATTCTGGGCAACCGTAGGAAGGTACGAGTTCTAGACATATAACACCAACTATCTTGAATTACTCTACTCTCTTCAAAGGTAAGTTATTCCAAGTAGCTCCCTTCACCATTTATATTAGCATTCCCATGCATCACATAAATTGTCTTTAAACAAAAAAGAATTTATTTTCCAACAAAAATCATTTAATGCATGTGCATAATTAAAATTTAGATTTCAATTTGTCTTTGAAGGCAACCTCTGCGAGCTCACATTTAAAGAGGGACAGTTATATACACCTAAATTTTGACGACCCAATCATTAATTTTTTGCATAAAAATTAGGCATTAATTTTAACCAAAAAAAATAAAATTATATGCATAGCATATAATTTTAGGCACATCTTATTTTGATAAGAAATAACGATTTGATATATTCAGTAAATCTTTTATATATTCAAATGATATATACCGAGAGGTATATTTTGCTGAAAATTAGAAGATTTCGATGGAATATTTCAGACGGGATATATATTTGGCGTTAATCTTTCCGGTAATATGCATTTTTGACATAATAAAAGAAACATTAGATCTTTCAATCGTTGATGGGTGTGAACAAAGGAAAGAAAATGAAATAAAATCGTGAAGATTACACTTTGGCCATGCGAGATGCAATCGAAAAGAAGTAGAAATTTTTGCTTCTTCCATATTGGAGCTCAATTTCGTTGCGTATAAAAAGGGGCTCTTCCATTCGATCTTCGGGGGGAAAAGCCAAAAAAGTTTTAGGAGAAAAATTTGAGAGGAGAACAAAAAGGAAATTCATAGCAAAAAAAAAAGTGAGGAGAATTGGCAAAAAAAAAAAATCATGAGGGACAGAGTGAAAAGAGGAAGAATTTCGTGAAAAAGAAAAAAAGGAAGAGGAAACCCCCTCCCCTCTTTCTCGTCTATAAGAAGTCTTGTCTCTTCCTCTCTGACAAGCTGCAAAGAAAGAAAAGAAGCAGTAGATAAAAGAAGTCAGCAGAGAGTAAGGGTGAGCGGTTCTAGGTTCTGGTTCGATTCTGTCTGGAACTTGGAACCTATCCTCGGGTACAGGTTCCAAAAAATTTGGAACCTGGAACCTATCCGTCAGAATCAAGAATCTGGAACCTACCCGATCACAGGTTCCAGGGTCGGTTCCAGGTTCCAACATGTTTTTTTTTTTAATTCATTTTTAGAGTTGAATTATAACAAACGCGCTCTAAAAATGAATAAAAAAAAATTATAACATACGCGCATATTATCGGACTCTTTAGCACTGTCGTAATGATCCTCTAACATGAAAATCACGCCATAAATATACTTCCCAATCTATGAAAACAATAAAACAAAACATAGATCAATGGCCTTGCGATAAATAGGATCTCCCCCATGAAAAATAAAGACCCATGAATGCCCTTCTCGGACAAAATAGATGACAATGTTGATTTCTCTGCTTTTGGAGCTGTCTTAAAACAAAATGTATCAACAAAAGTACATCATATAACTTTACCAAGGTTCAACTAACAACCTCTTGACATGCCTACCAAGGGATTTTATAATAGCATTCTGCTGCTGCACCCTACGCAACCATGGTGGGTTAGAAGCCATTCTAGCATTCTCTCCAAATCTACTTAACGCTAACAGTGCTCTTCCTTCCAAATTCCACCCATTCTGCCTAAAAACCTGGTTCAAACATGGCTAACCTAACCAAAAACCTAGTTCAAACAGACTACCAGATCATTAGGAAACTATACAAACTATGGCTACATGAAAATTCAGTTAACATCATCTAAACTCACTTAATAACCTCTGTAGCTGCAATAAAGTTCCACTTCTTGGTATCACCATAGTAATGTTGTGCGACGACTTCAACAAGTGTTTCCAAGTCCTTCAATGCAGATATGCACAACGAATAAGGAAATGTAGAAGGTTCAGGATGACCCCTAAAAAAGTACAATAACAAGACAATGGAACTAACTAAATGGCTTCTTATCCTCTTTGCACAATGTTTTTCCATGCATTAAACTATTTAGTGGTGAGATCACAACAACCATCTAAAGGCTCCTAAACTCTTTGACAACATAGTTAAAACAGCACAAAGCCAACAAAAAACTTTGCTTGAATTCTCAACCGCCGCTAGACCCATTGCAGTTGCGACACCACCAACTCTATTTATCAACAATAATCTCCACATTAAGACCAACCATATCTGAAAAAGGAAGAAGAATAGGTTAAATAAAATATTCACTTATCAAATATACAAAAAGAATTACAATATATAAAGATATAAACATTACTTATCCAATTCAAATTGTTCTGCGTTCTCGATACACTCTTCAACATCAAGCGGTACATGAGCGGCTCTCAACCAATCTTGAGTGCAAATCAAAGCTTTCACTACTTTGGGAGTTAAAGAACTTCCAAAGCCATCAAGCACATGACCCGATGTACTAAAAGTTGACTTTGAAGCAATGGTAGTTACAGGAATGAACAAAATATCTCGAGCCATCAAAAAAATGATCGTATATTTTGAATCATTAGCCTTCCACCAAATCAAAATGTCAAGACCAAGATCCTTTTCATTTTTTTCTTGAAGATACTCATCAAGCTCAAACTTGTTATCATCGCATCTTTGTTCATTCGAGTATAAAAACATTTTCTTCCAATCTTAGGTGTCATACATCTTTAGTTCTTCACTACCACCCGTATCAGGTTGGGAATTTGAACTACTACTACTTCCACCCAAATTATGGCCACCAAAATCTTGATTACTTGAAATAAGAGAAGATTGCTCATAAAATTCATACAAATGCTCCAATGTATCATTCACCTTGCACTGCATCTCTTCAATCTTCAATTCATCATCATAAATTTATCCATACAAGAATCTCACATAATTTAACTTGGCTCTAGGATCTAACACAACCGCAATTAACACCATCATATTCACTTTATCCAAGCTTTCATAATATTTGTGAAATTTTTCTTTCATTTTTAGACCCATAGTTTGAAGCTTAGGATCCGAAGCATTGACTGCATCTTTCAAATATCTATACAAAAGAGCTATCCCTTCCAAATAATCATTTGAAGTAACACATGAAGTCCAAGACATTTTCTTGGTGGCATCATAGAATGCTTTTAGAAAATTCAAAAGAATAATAGCATTTTCCCAATCACCATCCCTAAGAGTTTCATGATCTAGCTCACTTACAAAAGATGGATCGTGATCTTCCATCCTTTCAAAAGCTTTTCTGAACTTTATGGCAGTGTCTAACATGAGGTAAGTGGAGTTCCATTTAGTGGCAACGTCAAGAACTACCAAACCTTTATAAGTGATCTTTTCTCTCAATGCAAGATTGAAATCCTTGGGCTCTTGTGGGAGAACTCCTTACATATTAACCACATTTCGGATACTTGCAATGGAGTCACGTACCATATTCGAACCATCTCTCACAATCAAATTTAATATATGAGATGTACATCTCATGTGCAAAACATTACCATCTAATATCAACAACCTTTGTTTGGAAAGTTTATTCCTCAAATAGCCAATTGCAACATCATTCGAGCTAGTATTATCCACGGTCCTTTTTTTTCTATTCTCCACTCCTCAATGCATGTCTCCACCATTTTCTAAATCTCCCTACCCCTGTGACTATGCATCACCACAAAGTTGATGATTCTTTTATGCAACTTCCAATTTTCATCAATAAAATGTACAGTGAGATACAAATAATTCAAATTTTGATTGGAACTCCATGTATTAGTCATGAGTACAATCCTAGAATTCATCTTTCCAAAATAAGTCTTCAAAAAAATTCTTTCACATAAAAACAACTTCATGCAATCTTTTGCCATTGTGAAACGTGATATATGTTTGAAGAGAGGTTGTATCTTTGTAACATATTCACGAAATCCAACACGCTCAACCAAGAAAAAAGGTTGCTCATCAAGGATGATAAATCGAGCAAGCATATGCCTAGCTCGTTCTTGATTAAATGATGATGTCAATAAGACGCTACTAGTACTAAAATGTCCTCCTACCTTGCCAGCCATGTTGACATTACGTGGTATAAAGAATTTCTAACTCTTATCTAGATTACGAGGAAACATCTTGCATGTGTTTAAGTGCTTCCTTATTGCAGAAGTACCGTTAGCAACACGGTACTTAAGCATGGACCCACAATGAATGCATTTCACTTGATATATTTTTCCATCCTTATCACTGATTTTCGAATAATGATTTCAGCATTCGGATGTATATTTCTTATCATAAGAATGATGAGAATCGGATACCTTATTTGTGGCACTCAATGTAGGGGGTGCATCTTCTTCAATTTCATTGCCAGAAAACTCCAATTTCATACCTGGAGTCATCTCCTCACGTCCCTCCACCTCCATTGACGTATTATTTTGATACATTTACTTCGCACTACACAACAATAATAGAATATAATTAGAAAATTCAAAACATAATGTGAATTAAGTTATAGAATGTGCAAGCAATTGCTAAAAACTAAATCAATACACAACTTCAGGACTATATCAACACAAATGTAAAAGATTTATACTTTTTTGGCACTTTTCCCAAACCCATTACTAGCAAGACAAGATGCATGGAATTATGGAGATTCTCCTTATCCTGTAAGCCCATAGCAAAGCTTCTAAAAGTTTTCTCATCAACAATTGTTGCAGTTGCACTAAATGATAGAAATTGAACAGCTTTGGAAAGGGAAATATATGCATCAGTAATTTGTTTGGCAGAACAATTCCAAAACAGCTGTTGCAATAGCAAGGAACAATTCCAAAACAAATGCATCCAGAGAATAAGTTGTCATGTAAGTCACTTATGGAAGCTAAGATGGTGATTCTAGCAAATGAATTCTCGTCATTGTCATTTGTTAGCATTATCTCTTATCCGTGACATTGTAAATGAATTATTGACATTGCCAACATTACATTACCTATTCATCAACAGATGGGAGAAAAACTGTAGTCGAAACAAACACAACAGTAGTTTATATATGCATCAGTCAAAGATAGGGCAACAACTGAAAGAATGAACCCTTTACACAAAAAAGACTTTAAGAGCACATTAGATTTCGCTTATGCTAAACTTCTTGTAAGTCAGGTCAAATAGATGAATACCCTATGTACAATCGAATGAACAATCTAATGAGATAAATTAATTTCTATCACATATCTGGCAAACCATTTTCTCACCAGACATCATACAATTCAAACCATCGAACTGAGCGAGTCTTTCTTGGCCAAACCAAAGACAAAGTAGAGCATTTGGAGCGAGATTTTGCACCTGGTTTGTTTGGTGGATCGAGGTCTCGATTGACGATGATGAAGAGTGTCTAGTTAGAGCTTTTCCTCCACTTGAAGAAGAAATCTCAGTATTCGTCTGATCTTCGACACCAAATCTGTGAAGAACAACTTAACAACTTGCGGAATACCCTTGACCAAAGCTTTGAAAATCCACAGCGAGCTTTGGCGATGTGGTTTTCCGTCGCTCCAAAATGGGCGTCGCAACTGCTGGCGTTGGGTCGTCGGAGCAGAGGCGGAATAGCAACAATGGCATCGTGGGTTAGAATTGGAGACCTAGTGATCAAAAGCTACAATCGAATAGCCTGAGGATGGAATCACGGCCGAAACAGTGGCTTCTAGCGTCTGGTTGCAGCAGTGGTGGAGTAAAGGAGGACCTAGCAACAGAGGCGTCGGGGCTTTTGGTGCGAGCGGCGTGGGTCGCGAGCGGAGAGGAGCTCGGCTCAGGTCTGCCTGGGTCGGGTAGTCGGTGACGGGCGTCAAGGCAGAGCACGACAACGACGGGCGTCAAGCGGCGTCTAGCGACGGTGGTCGACGTTGAGCAATGAGCAGGGACATCGGTTAGGGTCTTTGAGGCAACAGCGTCAGGACTCAGGTGTCGCGAATGCGGGCGTCAAGCGACGTCGGGGACTAGCATCCAACAGCGTCCGACGGCGGTGGCCTTAAGGGCAAGCGGCATCCGGCTGAAAGTGAAACTAAAATCAGGGAGGACTCAAGAGTCAGGACAGGAGGCTGGAGGCTGGAGCACCGAGCGAGGGGGGTTCCTTTTGGAACCCTAACCGAATCTGAAACCGGTTCCACAACCAGTTTCGGTTCCGGTTCCGCGACCGGTTCCTAGAAAAATGGAACCGGGAACCGGAACCGATCCTTTAAGAACCGGGAACTAAACCGAACCTTCGATTCCAGTTCTCTGGTTCCCGATTCTACCCGCTACCCGTGCTCACCCCTAGTAGAGATTGACAGAGAGAGAAGACGTGAGAGTAACGGGAGAGACAGAAAAGGAAAAACAAAAACAAAAACAGAAACATGAGAAGAAGGAGGATAGGTCCTCGTTCGCGCTTCCCTCGCTAGTGCCGAGCCTCCACCGCTGCACGTCCTCGCGAGCATCGTTGTGCCCAGCATCCAACGACTGGGCTCAACACCCGATGACCACACCTGCCTCTTCGCCGCGCCGCTCACCTCCGTAGCTATTGATGCCACCTCCATCTGTAAGCACACTTGCGCCGACCGTCGCACCCGCGTCGTCGTGCTCACGCCACCACGCACACACTCCTCAGTAACACCAGAAGCTGCTGCTGACCTGCAACCGCCACCCTGTAGTTGTCTGAAGCTCCACCTCGCTGGTCATCATCCGTGAAGCCCGCAAAGCTGCATCTGCTCCCACATCTGCCCAACGTCGGCTGACCTAACGGTCTCCACCATTTTTGTAGCCACAACCCAGCATCACACACCCGAGCGACACCCTTACCCTGGTCACGATATGCCCAGCCCAGCACCCGGCGTCTCTGCTCCACCTTCGCCTGCCGTCTCCCATGCCGACCGACGCTGCTCCTGCTCCGCCGTGCTGGCCTAGGACTCACTCGCTGCTCACTACCGCTCGATGTCAGCCCGCTGCTACCACTGCCACTACTTGATGCCACTACCGCCCTATAGCCATCCGAAGTCGCCCCGTATCCGCCGGTCCCTACATGCCACTCAGGCTTCCCCTCCAAGCGCTGCAACCCGAGCTGCTCCGCCCATTTTCCCGTTGGTCCGCTCACCGCCAATCCTCACCAGAGCTCGGCGACCCACCATCATAGCGACTCGACTTTGAGCCACTACCGAGCAACCGAGTTGTGGGTCCCCGAGCTTTGCGGCTGTGTAACCGTTGACGTTCATAAATCCCATGCGTCTTTTTTCAAGGAAAAAAGAAAAGTCAAGGTAGTTTTTTTCTTTTATTTTTTTTTATTTTTCTATTATCAAGTTTAGTTATTATTGCTCGAATTGGAACATTGGATCTCAATGTTCATTTTATGAATATTGTAAGCATTATCTGTAGGTTTTGCCCAAAATTATTGTAATTATTAATTTGATCCGTAAAATGTCATATCATTTTTTAATTATATTAATCTTTTGGGCATTTTAATAGTATTCTGATTCTTGAATCATTATAGTTATTAATTTAGTCCGTAAAATTTCGGATCAAATTTCTAATTATTTTAAATTTTCTTATATGTTGTGATGTTTAGGATTAAAGTAATCGTTAATTTAATCCATGAGACGATCGATTATTTTTTTGATTATTTTAATCTTTTATTTGATGAAATATTGATTAGTTTAGATATAATGTTTACTTGAAAATTGCTTATTTTGAAAAACACTAAAAAAATTAAAAAAAATTAAAAAAAATCAAATCTTGCATTGAAGTGTATTGATTTAATAAATTAGTATTGCATTGTTTTTAGGATTGCACTTTTAGATAATTTTTGGAATAAATTAGGATTGATTTTTTTTAATATAGATAAGGGCTTAGATAATCTTTGCACATTTTAATAATCCCATTTTCTAAAAAATATTTTTCTAAGATAGGATAGGGTATAAGTCAAATTAATCCCTAAAACATATTAAGAAATTATTCATTTTGGATAGTTTAATTAGGGTTTTTATTAATTTCGAATTCCAAATAAAAAATACAAAAATGTTAGGCGTGTGTCAAATAGTTCGCATAATAGGTTCATTTAATTAGAATTTGCTTGTTAGTAAAATTAGGTCATGTAGTTAAAGTCCATGTTTTAATTTCGAGATAAAAGAAAAACCAAAAAAAAAAAATTTGTTTGCTTCATTTAATTCTTTTGATGCAATTTGTTTGATTCATTGAATGTTCAATGATGATTGAGCACTTGTGTGGTCACTTTTTCGCATGATAGTGATTTAAATTAAAATAAATCCAAACTACCTGCAAAAACATTTTTGAAAATAAAAATAATGGTACCAAAAGGATATTAGAGAAATCTAGTGTAACCAAATCTCCGTACCCAAAGTCTCTAGTTCATAGAAGTAAAATAATTCTCTTATTATTTTACTTAGATATTTAATCGACCTACCATAAACTAATTAATGGTGACTCCTAGATAAAATCCATTTTCATGTTAAAAATTTGAACATTTTGCAATTCAAGTCTAAGACTTAATAGTCCATTAGCCTAAATCCTAAGTGGTTCACCCGAAAATTAGGTCGCAACAATGACCCTCCAGTGGTTCTAAACTTTGACGCCTAACTTGAGACAATGAGGATTATGAATCGAATTCTAGCCCCTTGAACGTGGATTTTGTAAGGGGTGATTGTTGTCCATCAAGTCTCTGAGGTCACAATTTTGGCATCAAGGTCTACTTAGGTGCCATGTTCAGGTCGTAATCTCAGGCCTTGGATCTAGGTGTTGGGTCGTTTCAAACCCTCGTAAATCCTTGGGTAAACTTCCAAGGTCCAGGGTTAGGGCCTCTAGATCCAACCTTTAGTCCTAGGCCCAACCCTTGGTATCCCAAATCTAGGCATTGTCCTAAATCCAAGCATTGGTCTCGAGTCTAAAGGCTCTTGTCATTGTGCATTTAAATAGGGTTTATCGTTCAAAAAGCCTGTCTAAACTTTTCTGATATCTAAATGAAAAGACAAAAAGAGTTCTACCTTACTGGAAAAGTCCAACCGAGATTACTTCATTTTTCCTAAAAGTACTTAATGATTTTTTTTTTGTGTAAATATTTTGCAAAACCTTGCCCTGTTTTTACAATATATGCAGTACTCATGATTTGTAATCTCATCTATCTAATCAAATCACACATCCTGACGTAATAAAATATAGTCAACTTCCAACAAGCTAGCATCTCAAAAGCATGTGCGCTATGACAAGACCCCCATAGCATTGTTCCTCCCTTGTATCCAATTCATCAAGCAATCCCTCATCAGTAAGCTAATGTGCTAATTGCATTGGGTGGATCCATCCACCTCCTCAAACTAGAACACAAAATAATAAGCAGTATATAACTTAAGGGTTTGACGAGGTTGAGTGTTAACGCCAGCAAGACTTTATCTCCCATCTCTTTTGTATTTTTTTCTATGGAATCTCTCCAATTTATTCAATGTGTCTTGCCACACAAAAACATTCTCTCTCCCCTCATGCTCCTTTCCATTGTGTCAATTACGAGTGGCGAACCTCCACATCTATTCGCGATTTTCGTGCAACCTTTTTCAGCTCGTGTGCTGGCTAGTGGTTTAGGCCCAAGTTCCTCGACGAGTAATTTCCGTGCTTCTTCCTTTATCTAAAGGTTGGATTTTAATCTCTTCACAATCCATTGGAGAGCATTCTTTAGAGAAACGAGTTGTTAGGACCACCTTTGAGTCCAACTCGGTCACGAATTCCCACATCCTAGAGTCTAAAATGCTTCCACGCATCATCAAGAAACAACACAATTATTCTTTCTTTCTTTCTTTCTTTCTAAACTCTCCGGCAACATTGCTGCTTATTTCTTTGTGTTGTGATTTGGCGACACAGCGATCGCAACTCTGCAATTAAATCAGAAGCTATAGAAATTGACATAAAAAGAAAATGAGGAATAATGAAAAGGACACAAAAAATTTACATGGGCCTCAATCCGAACATCGAAACCTACATTCACGGGAAAATCAACAAAAAAGGTTTCATCCATGGGAAAACCAACGAAAAATCTATTGATAAATTGGAGAATCTCAGAGTTACAATCACTCACGATCAAGTATTTCACAGCCCTATAACTTACACCTAAACTCACAGCGTTTATCCTCAACATTAGTGCTCAACAAATTACTATTAACATCTTTTGACCAAAAAAAAATTATTACTATTAACTTCTGAATTTTTTTAGATTAATAGAGCATACATTAAAAAGAAGGGGGGCTGGGGGCGTTAGTTCGGTCCAATTAGTCTTCAGCCCGTGACAGTTGGCGCAGCCATATCCGAGATTCTCTCTATCTTATCCAAGTTCAAATGACCATAGTCCTTGAAGCCTCCCCAAAAACGGAAGAGCTCATCTCTCTCTCTCTCTCTCTCTCTCTCTCTCTCTCTCTCTCTCTCTCTCTCTCTCTCTCTGGCGTCCGAAGAAGATGGAGATGCGAGCAAAAGAACAGGTGTGATCCAAACACTTGTTATCTCGGTTCATCTTTGATCTAAAAAATAATAATAATAACGTCATCGTAATGTTCGCAGGAAATCCGACTGATATTGAAGCTTTTGTTCATGGTTTTGCCTGGATTCCCCATCGTTGAGATGGTGTCAGATCCAAACATTCCTATAAAGTTGCAAACAGAACCCTCGCTCGATATTGCTCACGTCTGACGAGATGTCGCAGAGAAATATAGGTGAGATGACGCCTATTTTTTGTTCGATCCGAAGACAGCCCGGTGTCCTTTTGTATGTCATTGGTTGCTTCCCTCATGAGTCATCAAATATCATTTTCCGAGATTTTATCTGTTACTGCAAGTGACATATTCTTTCTTGGGGTTGGATAGCATGACCGTCCAATGCAGAATAACAGTGGAACGGTCAAAGGCTAGCCACTAATCCTTTTGAAGGAAACCAATAACCAGTTTTAATTTGTGACCCCATGTTTCCTTTTTTTTCTTTCTTTCTTTTTTCTTATTTTGACTTCCATGGTTCCTTAAATACCAAAGTACATATAAATAAATACTAGTAACAAGCTCAAATTTAGAGATAACATCAAAAGAAGGCCCACGAGATCAATTTTCTTAAATATGAGGAAAGAAAAAAAAAATAAATAATGAAATATAAATAATTACAAATAAAAAATATATTATAGCTTACTAAAATAATTTTTAATGTCATTACAAAAATCTATTGAATTTAAAAGATTAAAAAGCACTTGAAACATTATCTTTGCAACTAATAACAAAATCATTGTACAATGAAATAGCTCATCATTCCTTTCGCTCAAACCAAATTGCTCTTAAAGGACTCTCTAATAACCTAAAATTTAGACAAGTGATATCAATCATGCATAAAAAATGAAGCAAAGAAAAAATCAAAATAAGAATAATGAGTTAGTAGAGAATTCTTAAAAAAATATATATAGTAGAGTAAAAAAATGCATTCACCATATGAAAAGGTTGAGATAAGAATAGTAGGAGTGCTAAAACTTTTTTTAGTTCACTTGAATGCTACAAATTTGAAAACTCGATCACTTGAATATCAATTCTGATTTATCTCGCTAGAAAATTTAACGTAGACACTGTTCGTTCCACATGATTTCACCTACACTAACATGGCCAATTTTTAATTTTATTATCACTTTTTTGAATTTTTTATTTTTATGCTTTTTTAGGGCTAGCAAGGGTCACTAACGACTCTCATTAGTCACAACAGACCTAGGCAAGGCCGCAAGGTTCTTCACAGCCATATGGGTGAGGGTTGCCTTGCCCTCGCCACGAAAGTCGGGGGTGAGGACATCACAGCCTCTCCGATCGCTGGCGATGCCACCCAAAGTTGGCAAAGGCATCATGACCTTATAGGCTATAGGCTAGGCTGCGAGGGCCTTCATAGCTGAGGATGAGGGTTTTGCGGCCTACAAGGGTGACCATCGCCAGCCCTAAAGAATAAAAGAAAAATATAAGCAAAATTCAAGAATCAAAAATTCAAAATTCAAAATTTCGCATATGATGATTTGTCGGAATTAGCACTTAAGTAATCAATTTTACCTCAATGTGGCACTCGAGTGAGAGAAAAAAAAATAGTACTCAAGTGAGCATCGTACGAAAATTTAGCATTCATACTGTTCTTACCCTTAAAAAGTCATAAGAAGAAAACGATTTTCTTTTCTTATTTAAAGAAACAAATTAAAGTGATAATCTTCAAGAAAAATGATTCAGTGTGGCCTTTTAATTTTGTCTCTAAAATTTCAGGTTGCAATAGGGAACATGGAAGTCAAGAAAATGAAAAAGAAAGAAATATGAAATCAACGATTAAACCGGTTGAGGAAGTCTGCGGGTTTCCTCCAAAAAGATATGTGGCTGGCCTTTGACCGTTCCACCGTCATTCTGCAGTGGGCGGTCACACAAGCATTTTCCTTTATTTTATTTCCGAATTTTGTTTGTCCGCAGCGGTGGTTTCGCGGTGGGCGCCGGTGAGAAAAAGATTCGACAATTACGGTCCCATTGCTAGCTCCGATCTTATTTGCACTGGTGTGTCTCTATGTACACAAGTTGTACATTTCGAATTCTATGAATGAGATATCGTTGAGTTACTAGAAAATCGAGATGGGTGGATGATGATGGTGACCAATGAGTTTGGTGATGATCCGGCAACACATGGGGGTGGTTGATAGTCATATTCTAGAGATTGGTCATGGCCAATGATGAATTGTGCGATTTTCAATATGATATAAATTATTGTTGAAACTTTGATTGTCTGAGATTGAAAATGGTTTTGAAAGTTTATAGATAATAATACAAAATTGATGAGAAGAGACGATAAATAATAATAATAGTAATAATGATAAAATGATAAAAAAAAAAAAGTAAATAATAAAAAAGGAAAAGGGAAAATAAGAGGATGGGTCTTATATTGGAAACTAGAATTTGAGCGGGTTCGTGGAGCAGTCGTCCTTCAAGATTGGTTTAATGAAGATTTAACAATGAATTTTGGGCTTGAACAGGGTTGGAAAGTTTGGGCTTAACGTCATTCATATATATTTGGGCTGAATTTGAATTTTAGTGAATTGGGTTAAATAGATTGGGGGGACTTGATACAAGAGCCCAAATTTGCACGCGCGGCCATATCTAGAAATAAATAACAAGTAATAAAATAAATAAAATTAGAAAACTGTTAGAAAAGTAGGCATTGATTAGGCAGTTAGATTTTAGTATTAAAATTATCTTAGTTTCATTTAGTTAGTGTACACGTGATATAGGTTTTTAGTTGACACATTTAATTTAGTTTTGTTTTAGAAGGTCGATTTATTAGAAAAGAAATTGAATTTCGATTTTTTAGAAAAGAAATTGAACTCAATTTGAATTAAGCTCATGAGGGTTACTATCCTATTCTTTGCCTGATTCTTATTGGGTTTTTTAATTGTACTCCATTCTTTAACTATCCTTTCACTACTATCTTTGAGTGAATCAATTGTGATTCTTTTATATTTTTTTAATTGTGATTTTCCTTTTTTAATTGAATGGTTATGTTACATTTTAGGACCACAATAAATATAAAAACATTGCATGGACATTTAGGATGTGTTTGATAACGTTTCTGTTTAAAAATTGTTCGGGGGCCAGCGACACTCTGACAAGGTCGTCGACCATGGCCGAGGCTAGCGACTGGCCAAAGAAAAGTGAAGAAAATAAAGAGAAGGAAAAAATAGGATAGAGAAAAATTGTTTCTCAAAAGTGTTTCGAAAACAAAAAACAAATTTTTCTTGTTTCTTGTTTCTATTCCAAATTTGTTTCCCAGAACAAAAAAAAAAAAAAAAAGATTTGAAACAAAAATATAGACAAACGCGTTTGTATTCTTTTTTTGTTCCTGGAACAAAAAAAAACAAAAATTGTGTTCATGAACACAAAAAAAGAACAAAAACAAATAGGGCCTTCTAGAACATAAACTTTAAGAGTCATGATTGAATAAGAAAACTGCATATGATACTTAGTTAACAAATGATCAAAGTTTACATATTGGAATAGTACTAGTTAGATAACTAGTATAATCAAGTTTTAGACTCTAGATTTCTGGTTATGTAGAAAGTGATGTATATTATAATACTTCACTTGGTTTCAAGTTGATCTCAATTCCTAATATAACATTATCATTCGATTAATCAAAATTGAACATCCCAACATCATGTGAGGTAAAGATTTGAGAGAACTCTCACCAAATAGTGATCGTTGATTCTAACTTATCATTACCTCTAAACGTGTCCTTTCCATCGATGGAAAAAGGTGTCGCGACAATTAAACAAATCATTCTTGTTTAGGGAGCTCTACAATTGTGTCTAAATGAGAGCTCTTCTAATAGCTAACACCTCATTCCCTCATTTCACTCTTATTTGCCTATGTATACATACATACATACATACATACATACATACATACATACATATCTATATATTATGGGTTTCTTGTGTATCTTAGCTAATAAAAAAACTTTGAAAAAAGTCCAATATAAATATGTATTTAATTTACATATTGGATATTTAATTTCTAGATTATGTATAGGGGTGTGCAAAAAAACCAAGAACTACCCAAACCTCCCAAAATTGGATTGTAACCAACGGTTCCCATGAGAACTATTCCAATTCCCGATTTCAATTTAGTGGAACCGGTGAGTATCGGTCTAGTTTCTCTTCTAGGTGTGAAACCGGCCACCCACCCGAATCGAATCAGTATATATATTAAAAAATAAATTTCATCACAATTACTTAATTGTTTTGTAGTATTTCTACCAAATATATATGTATATATATGGATATTTGTAGTTATTAAACGTTATTGACTAATTTTGTCCATTGGATGTGTAATAGGGACTAATCCCTTACCTTTTTTTATTTTATTTTAATCATCCATTTACTTGCTTTTTTTTTAAACCAAAAACAAAATAAACTAATGAAGAGAAAGGAGAAGACCGATTGAAGATGTCCATGAATATTGTCATGATTTGTCGTCATGATACAAAATTAAGAGTCTAATATAAGGCCGAACAAGTTTTGGTGCTCTAAAATAAAATGTAGGTTCAAATTGATATTAATTGATAAATGCAATTTTGTAGGGATTGCAAGACCGATTTTATGGACTCACTCAAGAGCTGAACCAAATTGGCAGTCTAATTTCCTGGTGGACTTCCCCACGATCGTCTCATCACTCCCTTGTAACGGGTTCTCTCAACTAGTGCTTGTACCTCATGCTCCACCGCCAGTGGTTTCTTCTCTATTGCCAGACCAATGCTGTTATAATCAATGATCATCACTTTGAAATCAAGTTCTTGGTTTGAAGCCCAATCAATGCTGTTATAGTCAACGGTCGTCGCTTCCAAAACAAGTTCTTGATTTGAAGCCAAAGGCATTGTCCACCCGGAATTAAGCACGTTGCACAAAGCTCCATACACCATCATGTCCTCTGAGTCGTCAACTTTTAGAGGTGGTTTGTTCCAACTCTCCATTAATAATAGATTGTCAAAGCTCAAACTCCTTGTGCACGCATCTGTAGGAGTTGCTACAGAAGATGTTGCATTGACACTATCATCATCATCTTCAAGAAGATACTCACAAATGGATTTCAAAACATCGGATTGATTAGTCCCTCTTGAAGCATTCTCGTTTTGGCTAGAATTTGTAGCTTTGTGGTCACTGACTTTGGAAGATTGAAGGGATGTTTTGGTTTCGGAAAAGTGAAGAGTTGAAAAGACCAGCAAAGTGGGAGCTATAGGTAGGTTGAGCTTGACTGCTTGGCTGGTGGTGATTTCAACATAAATGATTTAATTCTTAGCTCATATTTATGTTAGATCAAGTTTATGAGAAAGGGCATGTTTGAAATGCTCAATAAGACTTTTTTTAATTGCAAAAGACATGAATTAATATTTTTTATTATCCATTTTAAATTAAAAAAAAAACCAAAGCATGGGGCGCGCTCCTTTTTATTTTATTGGGGAAGGACAATAATGTGCGCATGCTTTTGTATATAAAGTAACATTTTTAGATTTGATGTATCGTGCCGTACAGGTCCAATCACATGCGCATGTGATAAAAAGAAAACTGTAAAGATGTATTATTCTGTCTTCAAATGTACAGATTTTTTTTTTTTTTAAGTGCTATTAAGTTTCAGTAAGGGTTAGTGGCTGTCCAAAGGTTATTGAAAAATATAAGAATAAGTGTACCAAAAATTTTAAAAATTATCCAAAAATATGGTTGAGTTCTTAAATGTTCGAAATGTGCAAATTCAATCTTAAAAGTTACATTTTTTTTTTTTTTTGTAATCCGGAACCATCGTACAGCCGACAGCCAGTGACATAAACCCGTGAGAGTATTAGCGTGGGGTTCCACCACTCATGGCACCCCACTTAAGTCGCACAATGTGACGAGTAGGGGAATTGAACCTAAGCCTTTCGTGTGGCTATTGTGTGCTCTGACTTATTCGCCCACCACGGGGTGGGTAAACTTACAGTTTTTTTTTTCTTTTTTAGTTTTAAAAACTTACAGTTGATACGAGTAAATCTTTATTTTTTTGGTAAAAAAAAATCTCTCTATTAACTCCATCCAATTTAATCAATGGAAAATATTAATAGGGATTTTTATTACTTTTTCTCTCGAATGTTTGTTAATTTTAACTTGAATGAGGATTAATGTCTAAAATGACATCGTTTTGGCTTAAACCATAGCCGGGTTTGGAACTTCTTCAATAAAAAAGGGTAATTGTCGATTAATCTATAGCAAAGAAGTTTTTCCTTCTCTTTTCCTGTGTACAAACACTAATGGAATGGGATAAAAACACTAAATTGTAGTTCCACAATCAAAACAAAAATTGTTCATCCACAATCAATAAGCCCACATCTAGAATGTGAAAGGGGATTGGACTTCGAAAATCCGCCTTAGCATCTACATTAACCTCTCTCTTTTTCCTCTTCGTCCCTGTCAGAAAGCTTTCACTGCTAGACGTGGACGGCAAGCTAGGCTTGGTGGACCGACGTTTCGGGCTGACCCTAATGGGCTCGTAGTCAGTGGAGCCGATGAGGTTAGGGAAGTTGAGCTTGGCCTTGCAACCCCTCATCTTAAAAGCTGCCCGGTCATAGGTCAATGCTGCGTCCTCGGGCGTCTCATAAGTGCCGAGCCAAATCCTTGCTCCGTTTTTCTTGGGGTCCCTCATTTCTGCTGCGTATTTTCCCCACGGCCGCCTCCTCACTCCTCTATAACGCGTCTTCTTGACTGGCACTTGTACCTCACGCTCCACCGTCTCCTGTTTCTCCTCTATCGCCAGACCAACGCTGTTATAATCAATGGTCGTCCGTTCGAAATCCAGTTCTTGGCTCGAAGCCTGAGGCACTGTCCACCTGGAATTGAGAGCATCGCGCAAAGCGCTGTACACCACCATGTCCTCCGAGTCATTGACTTTTTGGGGCAGCTCGTTCCAACTCTCCATCAGTAAAAGATTGCTGAAGCCTGAACACCTCCTGCACATGTTTGGTGGAGTTTGTGTAGAAAATGCTGCATTGACAGCATGATCATCATCATCTTCTTCAAGAAGATGCTGACAAATGGATTTCAAAGCATCGCATGGATCGGTCTCCAAGGGACTGAAGATTTCCTGAAGCATTTTCGCTTTGGGCTAGAATTTGCAGCTTTGAGATCACTAGCTGTGGAAGATTGAAGGGATGATTTGGTTTCTGAAGTAGTGACATTGAAAAGACCATGAGAGAGAGAGAGAGAGAGCGCTTTATATAGGTCGAGCTATATTTTGGATGGAGCTTATGAGAAAGTGCCACGTAGTCATTGACGACATATGACTGATTGACTAATGAGATTCTCAACACACGTTTCAAATGCTCAATTACACTTCTTTATTCAGGAGAGACACAAACTGATATACTTTATTCTTATCCTTTCTGAATTGAAAAGCCAAAGCAAGGGGCACGTTCCTCCTTTTTTTTAGGGGGGCAAGGTTAGTGGCTCTTTAGATCCGAAGGGTTGCTTCATGGATCCAATGACTGACGCTTGAGAAGAAAGAAAACTTTGGTGGCGCGGAAACGTACAGGATGTGGCGGAAAAACGAAAGAAGAAAACGAGAAGCGCTGATCATGGAAAAATTACAGACGAAGTATAGGAGATGACTCGAGTGCTTTGGGCATTGTAGTAGTGACATGATATTTTAAGGAACGCCATTTTTCTTTGTTTGTCTCATATATTCCGATTATCGAAAAATGTTTCTCCATTTTTATTTTTATTTTTTTGCTTTTTGATATCTTTTGAAAGTAAAAAGATGGACCAGAATTTTTTTTTCCCTTTCTGTACCATAAAGGATTTATGTCTCTTAATTTCAATATTTAAAATGCCAACTTGACCTCCCACCAACATGATTATTGTCATTGTCCGGAGCATCAACATAGGACCCTAGAACCTAGCTTAGGACTTTGCTGGGCGGACCTAGCACTATAGTGCTCGAACCAACACTTTGAGGTCACAATCGAGATCCGTGGAGTCTAACTTGGGATCTCTGGGGTAAGACTCGGACTCCAAACCTTATGCTTAGGATTCGGCCCTCGCTCGACCAAGCTCGATTGACTGTTGTACTGACAAAAGGAGGTCCCAAACACGTCAGTGGCAACAATCGGCGATGAAAGACTTTGAAAATCAAGTTGAGCATTTCCGCGATTATCAACCATTTGATCCGCAATGGCTAAGATGCGATCACAAGTCGCGAATGGTGAACGAATTAGCAACCGTAACCTGTGAGACTTCGTCAACAGTAATTGGTGCCCAAACAAAGGCTTTGGACACAAATCCAAGCTCTTTGGATATTCATGACAAAGAAGACAGAGAAGAACAGGTGCTTCTCCGGAAAAGCAGTTCGACGATGGCTGAGTCACCTTGGGCACAAAGATGAATCAGAAACAAGAAAGAACTCTTTTGGATGTCAATCTTCTGAAAGAAATTTTTGTGATGTCACTCGAAAAATACTCTCTGGAAAGTCTCAATTGGTCTATCTCCGTTGTGTGAGCGACGACCGATGATAAGGTTGTGGCTGTCGGAGGTGGTGGCCGGGGGTGATCGGCAAAGGAGAGGGAACCAGAGAGAGGATTTTTGCTCAATTCTTTTGTTTTTTGTGCATAGAAAATCATATCCTCAAGCACGCAAAAATGTCAACTGCGTGAGTTGGACCAAGATAAAATTGACCTTTTCTGATTTGTTATCGCTCTATATCTTTATTTATTTATTATTCATTATTCTTTTTTGAGTTCTTTTTAGCACTATTTACTTCTTCTTTTTTAACTTTTTACAATAATTTATTGCTTAATTTGTCGAGTAAAATTTAAGAGTCGACAAAGCCATAACTGCTCCTTTGCTCGTCATGTGCACGTAGCCTAAATTCAACCAAGTATGATTAGTTTAGTGATTGTCATGCTTACACATCAATCACTTTTTAGATTTAAATTTAAATCTGAAAATAAATAAAGAAAATCGTCTTTAAATGTATTTGATCAATAATATTGATATAGATCAGGATAAAATATTTTGAAATAAATTTCTATAATCCTTCCAAAACACTTATATCTTTGAATTCATCTCATTGATTTTAAATTTTGTAAAAAACATATAAAAATAAGAAAAAAAAAACAGAAAACACTTGGGACTATGCCCAAAGTAGCACATTTACCCCAAATTTATTTTGTAACATCAAAAACTCCAAACTTGTGCCCTCTAGACATATTTGATTTTTCAACCAAAAAGACATCGTGAAGCCACATGAGTGCAATGTCAACGTGGATTTTAGTGGTGTTCATTGGCGAAATCTTGACGAGGCGTAAATGTATCCCATAGTTATAAGTTTAGGATTTATTATATCACACAAAAAAAAAATTACAGTAAATATGTTATAATGAGTATAATTTGGGGTTTTATTCTCTAAAAATAAAGGAACTTCGAATAGATTGGTTTATCCGTGTAATTTGTGATGAAGTCAAAGCAAGAAATATATATTAATACATGAATGATACTCAGATTTTGAAATATAATTCTGGTTAATAATGTGATTAATGCATTATTTTTCACTTAAATTCAAAATTAGATCAAGATAATTTCAAGGATAACTTAATTTATTCCTTGAATAAGCTTCCCTTAATATTCACTAAATTTTAGACACTACAATAAAAGAACAAAAACTTTAATTCGAAACACACATGCTTATCCTTCACTTAGTTTTATTTCCTAATTTTGATTTAGCTTTTGTACTTTTCGACCAAAAAAAAAAGCTTTTGTACTTTAAAGAAAATTTATTTAGCAAACAACCAAAGTGAAACTAAGGTTTCTAAAAGACCACGTATTTTTGAGTTGGGGATATTTTTAAGATAAAAATAATGTTAAGCTGGTTCATTACTTTATTTTTCGACGATTAGTCAATTACACAGATTGAACCGACACTTATTAAGTCAACAATGTATTTGATACTTACTAAAGTACCAGGCCATGGATAAAAAAATCCTGAATCAGCCTAAAAGTTTCGAGTTCAAAGATTAAAGACTACTCCCTCATCTCAAATGTTTCCTAGTCCTCTAACTTATACCCGAATTGCACAATGTTTAGCCTCAATACTAATTACACAATAAATTATCATTGGCACCTAATTTTGTGTCGATCAGTTAAGCATTCATTAAAAAAAAAAAAGGAAGAAGAAGAAGAAATAGAGTTGTTAAGTCAGTCCGATTAGTCTTCAACCGGCGACGGTTAACGCTGCCATATCCGAGATTTTCTCTTCTTTGACCCATTCAAACCCACGAAATCTCAACAGAGAAATCCATCTTGAAGCCCCCTCAAAAACGGAAGAGCTCATCTCTCTCTCTCTCTCTCTCTCTCTCTCTCTCTCTCTCTTTCTCTCTCTCTGGCTAACTGTCGCTTTTCTCTCTCTCTCTCTCGCTGGCGTCCGAAGAAGATGAAGATGCGAGCAAAAGAGCAGGTGAGATCCAAGTACTCCTCATCTCGGTTCAATCTTTGATCTGAAACAATATAAAAAAATAACGTCATGGTAATGTTCGCAGGAAATCTGACTGATATTGAATCTTTTGTTCATGGTTTGACCTGAAATCCGTGTTGATGCGATGGTGTCAGATCCTAACATACTATAACGTTCCATCCAGAACCCTCGCTCGATATTGATTACATCCGAGGAGATGTCGCAGAGAATTATAAGCGAGATGACGCCTATTTTTCGTTCGATCCGAAGACAGCCCGATGTTGTTTTGTATGTCATCGGTTGCCTCATGATTCATCAAATACGATTTTCTGAGATTTTATCTGTTGACTGCAACTGACATATTCTTTTCTTTTATTTCTGGACGGTTTGCCTGCTGTCGTGGTTCTGCGGTGGGCGTCCCGAGGAAACGATTCGATCATTATGGTCCGATTTCTGTGCTCCGATCTCGTTTGCGCGGGTATGTCTCTATATACATTAGCTGTGCATTTCGAGTTCTATGAATGAGATATCATTGAGTTGATAGAAAATCGAGATGGGTGGATGATGGTAACCAACAAGTGCGGCGATTATCTGGCAACACATAGAGGTGGTTGATAATCATGTTCTACAGATTGGCGGTGGTCAATGATAAATTATGCGATTTCCAATCTGATATGAATTGTTGTTGAAATTTTAATTATTTGAGATTGAAAAGTCATCAAGGTTTCTCTATAATGATACACAAACGATGAATAATAATAATAATAACAACTGCATGATAAAATCATAAATAAAAAAAGGGGAGAATAAGAGGATTGGTTTTATATTGGAAAACTGAATTAGAGTGCGTTCTTGGAGCAGTCGTCCTTCAAGATAAGCTCAATTAAGGTTCAATAATGAATGTTGGGCTTGAACAGTGTCGGAAAGTTTGGGCTTAACTTCGTTAAAATATATTTGGGCTGAATTTGAATTTTGGGGAAATGGGTTAAATAGATTGAGGGGGGCTTGATATAAGAGCCCAAATTTGTATCAGTGGCCCATATACAAAAATAAATAATAAAATAAATTATAAATTAAATTATAAATTAAAGAAAATTAGAAAACAGTTAGAAAAAAATAGGCATTGATGAGGTAGTTATATTTTAGTATTAAAATTAGCTTAATTTCATTTAGTTAGTGTACACATGGTTTAGGGTTTTAGTGGACACATTTGATCTAGTTTAGTTTTAGAAGGTCAATTTTTTAGAAAAGAAATTGAACTCAATTTGAACTAAGCTCATGAGGGTTACCATCTTGATAATAATGATAACAATAGGGCTATGTTAAATTCTTTGCTCAATTCTTATCGTGTCTTTTACTGCACTTAATTCGTTAGTTATCCTTTTACTACTATTTTTAAGTGAATTGATTGTGATTCTTATATATATATAGCAATCTGATTGGATTCTTATTTCCACGGCCTCCTGTAAATATACTTCTGTTATAATTTCCCCAGTTCCCAAGTTTAAACACTCTTTAGATTGGTGCACCTTGATTTTGAGCAGAAAATCACTTTTCTTGTTTTTTGAATGGGCGATACACTTGATAATGATGGCTTGTGCAATAACAGATATAAATGGCTTGTTCAAGAAAATTTATTATGGACCATTATCCAATTAGCTTGGTAGTACAATAGGCCACACCAATCGCGAAATACCCTCCGAGCAGCACCCTACTTACAGACTTGACCGGAGGTGAATTATTGAGCTTTGCACTCAGTGCAGCAAGGCTGACCAAGGCTATGCTGCTGACCACCATGACCTCCAACCGCCTTAGCTAGCAATCCTTAATAAATGCAGCTCCTAGAAGTGGCACCAGGGACCCATGGCAGAGGACAGCGCAAATGTCCTTGTCACCTGCCATGGCCTTGGAAGGTTCTTTGTTGTAGTCCTCTCCTTAGCTTGTGTGGCTCCCTTCCTGTCCTCCCTTTGTATTTTGGCCACCTCAGCATCGTATTGGGAGTAGACCGATACAAGCTCGACGGTGGCCCTTAAGTAGGCCTCGGAGATTAGCCCCGTTGCCCCGACTATGATCATCGTCTCGCATCCCTTTTCAATGATGTTGATGCACACCAGGAAGGACATCATGGCCACTACCCTCTCGATTGTAGTGAGCAGGGCAGCACCAAGCCTCTGAGCTGGCTTTGATGGCTAGACAGGCTCAGTTTCAGGATCTTGCGGTTCAGTAGAGGGTGTCACCATGGAAGTGGTGAGACAAGAGGGTGTGCACGTAGAGAGGAACATGAGAGGGTGTGTAGAGAGTACACGTTCCCTAAGAGATGTCATTAATAGAAAAATGCCCATCTATTTCTGTTGAACTGTTGTGTTCCAGAACAGAAACTAGTTTGGAATAAAACTGTTCTGGAACATCCATTAGCTATTTTTATTAAACAATGGAAGTTTGGAACACAACAGGAGGATAGATTCTATTGGAACATAACTGCTCCGGAACATCCACTTGCTATTTATATTAAACAATGGGAGTTTGAAACAAAACAACAGAACAAAAACTAGTTTGGAAAAGAACTGTTCTGGAACATTACTGCTGGAGGGGCTGGTATCACTGGTTCAGGTATTGCCTTTGTTTTGTGGATCTGAAATGGAAGACTCCCATGATATTTTCAAAAGTTACTGATTACCGTCAATGCATTTTAACCTAACCTTTACTTTTCTAGCATTACTTGTTCTTCAATTCAAGCTAGAGCTGTCCAATTCTTGGCCGTGATGTGTATACTCTTGTAGTTTGTAACTGTACGAGCTCCTAGTTTCTTCAAACAATCAACTTAGCAATAGATACTTATGCACTTAATGCATTGTTTGCGCTTATTTTAAAAATGTACAGTGACACCGCACCTTCTAAAAAACGAGAAAGTTTGAACTACTATTTTGGCCTTCCCATTTAGGTGTATCTTCCATTCTGTTTAGACAGGAATTTATGCACGTGACATGTCAAAGAAAATTGTTTGACGGTGACACTAGAAAGCAAATAAGGTGGATAGACGTTTAGCACTTTCTATAGTTTAACTTAGGCTCATTTCTATTTCTAAGAGGCTTTTTTTGATACTTCAAGTTGGAGGAGTTGAATGGAGCCCACTATGGGAGTCAATGTTACAACTGCTCCGTTCAAGAAACACACCATGGCGTGAAAGTCGCATTTAAGATGTGAGAAAATGAAAATATGGAGTACACTAATTTGACAATTGCTCGAGTTTTGACTAAACAACATCAGAGCCCTTGCATTTCCAAAAGAGTGGAAAGCATTGAAGTTCGTAACATCAGAAACAAGAGAAGCAGAACTCCATCAGAAACTAGAGAAGTTTTTTCTGCACGAGGGAAGTTCTTTTGTTACTATTGACTGAATCCCCAGCTTGCTTTCCTTAGCAAAAAGACATTGATTGAAATAAGGGATACAGCCACATTTGGGCTGGAACCGCCAGATGGAGACATATTTTGGAAGTCCAAGCTTTTAAATATCTCAACCAAATAATCTATCTTTGACTCTGTTTTACTAACTGTTGTTTAAAGAAACTAGGAGCTCCTACAGTTACAAACTATAAGAGTATACACATCACAGCCAAGAAATGGACAAGCTCTAACTTGAATTGAAGAACAAGTAATGCTAGAAAAGTAAAGGTTAGGTTAAAATGCACTGCGGTAATCAGTAACTTCAGAAAATACCATGGGAGTCTTCCATGTCAAATCCACAAAATAAAGGCAATACCTCAACTAGTGATACCAACCCCTCCAGCAGTAATGTTCCAGAACAGTTCTTTTCTAAACTAGTTTCTGTTCTGCTGTTCTGTTTCAAACTCCCATTGTTTAATAAAAATAGCTAGTGGGTGTTCCGGAGCTATTCTGTTCCAATAGTTTCTGTCCTCCTGTTGTGTTCCAAACTTCCATTGTTTAATAAAAATTGCTAGTGGATGTTCCAAAACAGTTTTATTCCAAACTAGTTTCTGTTCTGGAACACAACAGTTCAACAAAAATAGATGGGCGTTTTTCTATTAATGACATCTCTTAGGGAGCATGTCCTCTCTGCACACACCCTCTCATGTTCCTCTCTACGCACACCCTCTCGTCTCACCACTTCTATGGCGACACCCTCTACTAAATCACAAGATCCCGAAACTGAGCTTGTCTAGCCATCAAAGCCAGCTCAGAGGCTTAGCGCTGCCCTACTCACTGCAATCAAGAGTGTAGTGGCCATGATGTCCTTCCTGGTGTGCATCAGCATGATTGAAAACAGATGCAAGACGATGATCATAGTCGGGGCAACGGGGCAATCTCTAGGGCCTGCTCAAGGGCCACCGTCGAACTCATATCAATATACTCCTCATACGATGCTAAGGTGGCCAAAATCCAAAGGGCGGACAGAAAGGGAGCCTCATAAGCTGAGGAGAGGACTACAATAGAGAACCTTCCAAAGCCATGGTAGGTGGCAGGGACATCTGCGTTGTCCTCTGCCATGGGGTCCCTGGTGCCGCTTCTAGGAGCTGCATTTATTAAGGATCGCCAGCTAAGGCGACTGGAGGTCATGGTGGTGAGCAGCATAGCCTTGGTCAGCCTTGGCACACTGAGTGCAAAGCTCAATAATTTGCCTCCGGTCAAGTCTGTAAGTAGGGTGCAGCTCGGAGGGTATTTCGCGATCGGTGTGGCCTATTGTACTACCGAGCTGATTGGATAATAGTTCATAATAAATTTTCTTGAACAAGCCATTTATATCTGTTATTGCACAAGCCATTATCAAGTGTATTGCCCATTCAAAAAACAAGAAAAGTGATTTTCTGCTTAGAATCAAGGTGCACCAGTCTGAAGAGTGTTTAAACTTGGGAACTGGGGAAATTATAACAGAAGCACGCCTTGTGTATTTTTGCAGGAGGCCATGGAAAAGCTCTCTTTTGGTCATTTGGTGCCAAAGATGAATGTAAAAGAAGAATCCAATCAGATAATGACCCACTAAAATGATAAGAGGCAGTCAACTTATCAACTAGCTGATGAATTTCATAGGCTCCCTGTGAATGTTGTGAAAGAGGAGTATTACAATTATTTCAATATGAAAGCATCACAAAACCTGGTTTCCATAATTATTGAAGCAACTCACGGGTAAAAATAAAATAAAATCAGTATTACTCCCTCACCACAAGTTTCATAACATGATTGCAACACTGCTAATTCAAATGGCTCAATTTTGATAACCTTAATGTTGAATACTGGGATAAGAAGAAGAAGAAAGTATTATGAGTAGAAGGAATGGTTCAGAGCAAAGAGGATAAGAGGAGACGAGAGAGCTATGTAAATGAGTTGGAATGGAGCTTGATCTCTCCAGTGAGGATGCAGCAGGAGTGACTGCCATGGATAGCACAAGCATCTTGTTAGCTGGAGAAGAACTTATGTTTGACCTCTTCAAATGGAAGATTAATGAGATAGAAAAGGGACTGGTTTGCGGTTGATTGAAGAATTGGAGTTTATCCAACAAGAAGCTTTCTGCTTGAAGTGAATGATGAAAGTTAATGCCATATCTTCTCTCATCGAACTCCGAGGGAGCTTGTGTGATAATTGTAATATTGGGTAACTATTTATCAAGCATAATCAATTTTTGAGTAGATCCTTTTTGAATTTAGACTTGTTAGAGACTAGATTGCAGTCAAATTTCGGGGGTTTGGAGTATAGTGGCTAGATGTATGACTAGCCACAACTATCGGGTCAACTAAGAAGGGTTAAGAAATTACAAAATCTAGCAACATCTTTATAACAAAATGCAAATTCTCATGTTGGTTCTTTTGAAGGTAAGATCTTTTAATCGACTGTAAGTATAACCAAAGGCAAAAGTTGATCGAGTGGTAAGATTGGCAAAATTATATAATATTAGTGGATTCATATTTTCATAGAATTCCCAGTTCTTGCCTAGGAAATAGGAACCAACAACCAAAATGCACAATACCGGTTTCAATTTTTTTGGAATTGGTAATTGCAGGCACTTGGAACTAGACTAGTTCCTTTGGCCAATTTGATCCAGCTGAAGCCATGCTCATCTCTAATTTTGTTTTTGTCTTAAAAGTTTGAGGTTTTCTAGGAATTGACCCTAAACAAACGACTCATTTTTTGTTTTTGGTTGAAACAAACAAACGACTAATTATAATAGGGTTTTTTGCTCATTCTTTTCGGATAAGGAGAGAGAAAATTAAGCCCCAAATTGTACCTGCAAATTGGAAGGCAAGGGTTAGGGTTTCAATACGGATTTCGAGTGAATTTAAGGAAATCAAGCAAATCGTGAAGTTATCTTAGTTTTTTGAGTTTGTAAATTAGGTTTTCAAATCATACTTTATAATTTAAAAGAAACGTGGTTATACTAGCTCAAATCGATGATTTCAAAGCAATTCGAGTTTGTAAGTTAGGGTTTCAAATCAATAATTGCAAAGTTTATAATGTGGTGTTAAGAAGTTATTAAGTGCTTGGGGGTAAGATTGGGGGTTATTCAAGGTTCAGCTATAACTTTTTATGGGCTATCACGGATTAGGATATAAATAATGTTTGGGTTATCTAATGGCCTTTTCGTTGTATTTTTTTTTTCCCAATGGAAGTTCTACTTAGGACTGGGGATTGAAAAAAATTAGGGCTTCCCACAAAAGAGGTCAGCGGTTACTCATGCTTATTTTCTAGCAACAAATTTTTGTGATGATCTTATCTACATCCAAAATCACCTCATCAAGTGTGAAGGGTCCAACCCCCACGATTACATGACAATGTTCATTGAATGACTGACGAGATTATTGCCCAATTACACTTCCACAACATTTATAGGCTACAAAGAACTGCAAAATTTAAATGGATACCCCTTCTGTCACTCAAATTTCACCAGTCACATGACGAGGCAAGGTAATGCATCAAGCATGAACCCAGATTCCTCACCACCGCATGACGAATGGACGGCTGTTTCATTCCAAACTCGTGAGGTGATCTTATGGATACCAATACTCAAGTCAGAAGAGATGGATATGGGAAGAGGAAGATATTGGTGCCAGACGGCTGTAAAGACACGTTTTTGGTGAGCTTTAATAGACTGCGAAGGCCTGCATCCATTGTACCTGATACCTAAGAGGCTCTTGAGCCGGAGAAACTTCACTCACCATGGAGAAGATCCCAGAGGCTGCCATTTTCCATGTAATCGTTAAAAAGAAGGTTGCCAGAAGGGGACAGAGAGTATCCTTGGAGGCAGACAAGATTTCGGTGCTTAAGACTTCCGACAGTCTCAAGCTCTGTCTCAAAACTCCTTCAAGCACTGTGGATATTGAGAGTAGAGTCTCTTGATGGCGACCGGCTTGCAATTTTTAAGAACGCATTTGTATACTGTGCTTGAAGCCCCATAACCAATTATATACTTCTCACTTATATTCTCAGTCATCCTCATGATATCCTCGTAGACATGTAGGGCGGGCCATGTTCATGTGTAGAATTACCAGCTTTGGTGGTGAATAGTAGACAGCTATTAAGCAACAACATAGGAGTTAAATGCAAGATTACAGGCTCAATGATTTCACTTCAGGCAAAAACTATCGCACAGGATTTTCAAAAAGAGCTCATTGTCTCAACCAAGAATCTCGTTTTGGTGATAATGCATGCTTGTTTATCATAAAAATGACACAATTCATGAGGCGAGGCAAACATATCAAGGTAATTCTGCTGATGGTAGAAGTACATTCCCTAAAGTAAAACTGATAAAGTTCACAGGCATGAGCTTTTAAAGTTCATTAAAGAAAACATCCCCATTCTTTCACACAATAAGCAAGTATGTTGCTCGAGATGCATGGTACCTGGTTTATCAAAGGATCCATCAACGAATGGGTTAGAATTCTGAGGTCGGCATGCTGGCACCAGAATCATGAGAAGGATAACAAGTGCACCAAGAGCAATTCCCAGTATGGCAGCTTTAGAAATTGTTACTGCAAATATGAATAGTAAAAATACACAAAATCAACCAGATATTATGTAAACATGCATCAGAAAGCTAAAATGAACATATAACCCTAAAACACTACCTGGGATGGTTGGTCATTCTTCATATTTAAGGTCTCAGAAAAATAAATTTAGGTGAACAGAAGATGTAAAAAACCAAATTTTCCTCTTTTTCTTGAAATCTGAAGCACATATTGTTCTTTATGTTAAGGCACATATTTGGCAAAGCAGCTACCACAAACACGCCTTTGGTTCATGTTTACCTCGTTCAGTCAAGTGAGAATTGCCACAAGGAGAATTTAGCCAATAGCCACAGAGTCTAGGATTCCCAACAAAACTGCACCATCAATTATTGAACATTTGAAAAATTAATAATTTAAAAAAAAAATGGCACGCAAGTGCAGATGATCAGAATTACTCATTCATGAAGCTTAATATCTAGTTTGCTTGCCTGTCTTGTGAAAAGCGGGAGAAATTGTCATTCATGGGTATTTCCCCAACCAAGTTGTTGTACGATACATTTCTACAAAATCAAAGAAAATATAGTACCATTATAATCTATGCAGCATTGGGGACAACATTGGGACAACAACAAACTTACAGAATAGTCAGACTAGGGGAGTTCATCAGTGAAATCACATCTCCAGATAAATTATTATGGTCCAGCCTCCTGTAAAGTTAAGCATAACATTATCCACATTTCATGTGTGAAAACAATACAATACCCAAACCTAATAAAGTTAACCAAGAAGTTACATCACAAGCCATCCAAGTATGAGGAGCTCAATTGTGATAATCAGTAATCACAGCCGACACCGACATGACAACACGACAAAAGGTGACATGAACCACTCAGAGCTACAATATCAACTAAGATTATAGGTTTTATACATATCCATGATGCTTCTCAGATTGCCAAACTCAGCAGGAATAAATCCTGTCAAGTGATTTCTGCTCAAATTCCTGCAAAGAGAAAAACACTGAAGTCAGCACAAGATCAGATGATACCTCCCATCTCCATGTGACCGTTGTTTTCTAGTTTACGACACTCACAGCTTAAGATTGTTTGACGAAATATTCCTACACAGAGGAGCAATCAAAATGGCGGAAAAGGATTACGTCACCAAAGAATCCCCATGGACTCTTCTAGCAATGAAAGAAGCACCGTGACGTGACAAACCATGATCGAAAGGAGTTCTAGTAATGTTACTTACAGTTTTGCCATATCTCTAGCCTCTGCAAAGAAGGGGGGTGGTCCCATTCAGTTTGTTCCCATGCAAATTGTTGCACGATGACATTAAGAGTCAAGATATCAACTTTCCATAAGAAGGAAATTAAAATTATGATAACCTGCTTACAGAGATGGTCGGGACCCAACCACCACCGGTGGGGTTCTTGGGAGCGAGTGGCTCTTGACGGCAACAGCAGAGGTGGCCAAGCTTGGAGGTGACCGGCAGAGGTGGCCAAGCTCGAAGGCGACCGGCTGGATTTTGAGCGTACGCGATCGTCAAAGAGGCCGAGGCAGAAATGATCAAAGCTCGGGACCCAACCACGACCGGCGAGGCTCTTCGGAGCGAGTGGCTCCTCGCGATGACGGCGGAGACGGCCGAGCTTGGAGGAGACCGGTGGGCTTTTGGGTGTTCGCGCTCACCGAAGAGGCCGAGGTGAAGATGGTTAGAGTTCGGGACCCAGCCATGACCGGAAGGGTTCTTGGAGCGAGTGGCTCCCGAAGGCAACGGTAAAGGCGGCCAAGCTTGGAGGCGACTGGCAAAGGTGACCGAGCTCGGAGGTGACTAGTTGGCTTTTGGTGTATGCTATCGCCGAAGAGGCCGCGAAAACGGTCAAAGCTCGGGATCCAACCACGACCGGCGAGGCTCTTCGGAGTGAGTGTCTCCTGGCGGTGATGGCGGAGGCGGCCGAGTTCGGAGGCAACCGGTGGGCTTTTGGGTGTCCGCACTCGCCGAAGAGGCCGAGGCGGAGATGGCCAGAGTTCGGGACCCAGTCACGATTGGTAGGGTTCTTGGGAGCGAGTGGCTCTGACGGCGACGGGAGAGGCAGCCAAGTTTGAAGCTCACCGGCGAGCGTTTGGTCGAGAGAGATGGCATTGCAGCTTTCGCGGAGAAAAATGTAGAGACAAAAAATTTCGAAAGAGAATGGGAGGGGAAGGGACGCACGCTTGCGTGCAAATGGGAGAATGGTGCAGAGTTGCAGGGCCTGGCTCCACGTGTCGACATGTGTCGAATCCTGATTGGGCGGGCACACGGTGACTTGGAGGCCCACCCAATATATTCTAGAGAGACACGAGAAGACGGGGGAATTTTATATATAGAAATTCAGACACGTGGGAAGGAGGGATCCCACACAGCGACCGGTCGACTGGTCAATCAGGCCGACACGTGCGAGAGGACTCGGGTTATGTCATGGCATCCGTCAGCTGATCTGTCTGGACTCGGCGAATGGGTTGAGGGGAGGGGCAGTAGCGGTAATTTAAATGGTCTCTTGTGGCTCCTTGAAAGTTTCTCTCCCTGCCCTTTTGGCCCTTCGTGGAGTCGAACCCTTTTGGCAAAAGATATCGTGCCATGTTACCCCCGCAATGAAATCCGAGACAGATATGTTATCCAATAAGGGTAAATCTAGCATGACGGTCTCACCGTCTCACGGTCAAAGAATTACCGTATTGGATGGAGAAATATCTGATAATAAGTTCTTAATTTTGACATTTCAAGTTATTGTGTTTTAATTTATAAACCAAATCAATTTACATTTTAAATCTCTCAAGATTTAAAAATTCTCTTATTCACGAGTCCACGAACGACAAGTGCGGAATGTGTCAAGGAAATTTACTCATCTTGTTAGACATCTTGTATTCTCATATCATGTTGATACTAGTATACCTGGTCACAAAATTTGAAATGAAATTACATTTGGGTAGCAGAGTATGAAAATGCTTATGTTTCTCATTATTTATTCTTTTGTTTCCCAAAAAAAAAAAAATAACAAAAAGCTATTTGGTAATGCCAAGTTATTTTTTATTCCGGAATAGAAAGTTAGTCCAGGAATAAATTTAGAATAGAAACGAAGCAAAAAAAAAGTTATTTCTTGTTTCCGGAATCATTTTTAAAAATAAGCTAATTTTCTTTTTTTTCTTTTTTTTTTCTTTCTTGTTGCGGCTACCATCAACCGCCCGGAGTCACCGCCCATCGCCGGCCACCGCCACCGCCGTTGCCGGTCGCCGGCCACTATCACCGCCGCCGCTAGTCACCAGCCACCGCCGCCGGTCGTCGGTCACCAGTCATCGGTCGCCGGTCGCCGGTCACCAGCCACTGCCGGTCGCCGGTCGCTAACCGCCGCTGCCACCGGTCGCCGACCGCCACCATTGCCGCCGAACACCATCATCGCCACCAAATGCTACCGTCACCCATCGTCGCCGCTACACGACTGCCGCCCATCGACCGTCACTGCCAACCACCGCCACAAGTCCATCGGCCGCCGACGACCACTGGAGGCCGATGGGCTTGTAGTAGTGGTCGGCGGTGACGGTCAACGGCCGGTGGTCGTGTAGCATCAACAATGATTCATGAGTAAAAATAAATAAAAAAAGAATAAATAAAAAAAGAAATTGTCAGCGTTACTAAACATATTTCTATTCTTTTTTTATTCCAATAGTAGAAATCTTGTATAATTACCAAACGGGTTTTTTTACTCAGAAATTATTCCCCGGAACAAAAATAGAAAAGAATTATTTCTGAACAAGAAAAAAAAAAAAAAACTCTTCCCCGGAACAATAGCGTTGTCATGCGAAATCTTACTATCATGGATCGATTGTTGTGATGATTAAAATATATTAGTTTTTAGCCAATGATCTCGTTCAAATTGGCCATATGAGCATAGGTTAAGAGATCATCAAAACACAAATGGCTCTATGACCTACCCACTAGACAGCAAAGAAGTCGAAAGAGGTGGATATTCTAGTTTTCTCCGGCGAATTTAATGGGGATGGTTTGATAACTTTCGGCGGCTTTACTACGAAGGTCAAACAACGCTGGAAGGTGGTGAGATTCGGACTATAATTGACCACGGTTGCACATGAAAATATCTAATATATTAAGTATTTTTGGTGATGACCAAAAAAAAAAAAAAAAAGGAGCATTTTTGGGGTTATGCAAGTATCAAATCACTCGTTCTAAAAAACCAATCGAATCTCAAAATTCAACAAGGACGGGTCATAGTAGCTGTTGAAGTTGTCGAGCCCCACGATGCCGTCGCCGCGCTTCTTGAGGGCGAGGGAGACGTGGGTGCCCACGAAGCCGGCGTTGCCGGTCACGAGGACGTAGAGCCCGTCGGGGCGGTGCACCTGGGCGGAGTCGCGGACGCGCTTCTCCCACTGGATGCCGCCCCACGAGGCGGTGAAGTAGCAGTTGCCGGAGTCGATGAAGCTCTGGAAGCTCAGGTACGAGGCGGTGAGGGCGACGAGGAAGAGGGCCCACAGGAAGGGGGTGCTGGTGGAGGCGAAGCAGTGGTGGAACTGGCAGTCACCGGATTGCCCATAAGTGGGGACTGTGATTTTTTTTTTTTTTTTCTTTTGGTCGATCTGATGACGTTTCCGTGTGCTTCTGGTCCGGCGATTCCGACAAGGGGATGAGCTCTTTAACGATCGGCGAGCGGCTGTGCGCGTTGGCGATACCGCTCCTCGGCTTACTCGAGGCCGTGGTCGTGAACATCTCGCTCTGCTTCGACTCCGACCGTCCTCAGAGGCACTCCTACAGCCTCGACGAACTCTCCCGCATCGCAAAGAACACGCCATCTCTCTCTCTCTCTCTCTCTCTCCATCCGTTCCTGTACTGTCGTTGTATGACGGATTAGCTGGAATGATTTACGTGTCGCACCTTCGAGAAGAGAGAAGACAGGAGAGAAATAGGGTTGGCCCTTTGCCGGTTTGATTAATGGTTCTATTTTTCGGTTTTGACTCGGTTCGGTTCGGTTCGATAAAAATCGATCAAAAACCGAATGAATTTTAAAAAATTTGGTTTTTAATGAAAACAGAACGAAAAAACCAAAATTTTCGGTTTGATTCGATTCGATTACTGATACCCCTAATTTGAGCTTCTTCAATCAATCGTAAAGATTGCCTAGGATCTTAGGCTAATTTACTAGTATCCTCCATTAAGATTGTCTACCCTTTCTTACCAGAGATAATATCAGCGAGGCTACTTTTTCTTGCTGTATCTTTGAACCCCAGGGAGTTAATCTGAAGCTTTTTCCTTGATTTTTAAATTAACAATTCTCTTCTTCAACGACGTCAACCCTTTCGTCGGCCAATAAGGCCACCTCTCTTCCAAGAGCAACTCTCCCTCCTCTTGGTTCCGCATAATCATTTCCTTGAGAAAAATAATTTGTCAAGAGATTAGTTACTTCACTTTGTAATCCATTAACATGTGTATTAAATGAAGGCGAAGATATAGCCTTAATAACAATTCTGTGAATTTTCGAGATCATAAAGGGTAATTAAAAGATAGTATTATAAATGGAGGCTATCTTATCCTACATTTGTCAAATAGATGAAAATTTGTGTTTTTATTTGGTACATTTGAAAGTCCGTGCTAAAATTATCACAACAATAAAGGTATGTGTTTATATTTGACCTAATATCCTAAAAAACCACCAACCTTGATTTTTATCCTAATTTTACATTTTCTCTTATAATTGGGACTAGAATTAGAGTTGGGGTTTTTTATGAAAAAAAAAAAAGAAAAGAAAAGAGGGGCCGCTACTTTATATTGCTTTTGCCTTATAAATAAGAGGGGCCGGCCCAACAGGCTCTGAAGGAGCAGCGGCTAGCAAAAAGATAAGCCTCAGCCTCACCCTGTCTATCTTATCTCTTATTCTATTGGATCCTGCAAGCTGAGGAAGAGCAATGCTGCATTCAGTTCCGGCGCATAAATCTGTGATTTCAGGGTTCGGTCGGTCGAATGGGCAAATCTCCCTTCTTGAATCATGGTCGACTAAATTTCAGACCCGTTTCCCAATCAGGTGCTGCATTACTTCCTCCGGTTGGAGCGGGAGGGGTGGATTCAAGAGGCACGTGGTCGTCCAAGGAGCCCATCCAAATTCGGACCAGGAAGAGGAAGACCAAGAAGAGTTTCGAGTAATGACAGCAACGAGGAGCCAGTACAACGACATTGTCATAGTGGACACTGCAAGATCCCGGTTCCTGTTGTTGGACTCCACCCACAACGTTCACAGCATGGTGAACAAAGGAGAGGACAAATGGAGTGGTTCCTACTGGGACGAGTTTGCCAGCCTGCCAGCCATAGTCCCCGAAGGCCCCATCGCCATCTTTGGATTAGGGGGCGGGACTGCTGCTCATCTGATGCTGCAACTGTGGCCTTGGTTGCAGATTGAAGGGTGGGAGATTGACAATGTTCTGATTGACAAGGCCCGAGAGTATATGGGGCTCTCTGATTTGGAAAAGCCTAATCGAGCAGGTGGGATGCTCAGTGTTCACATTGGCGATGTCCTTTCTCCTGTGGTAAAGGATGATGGAGGATATTACTCAGGGATAGCAGTCGACTTGTTTGCGGGAGGCAGGGTGTTGCCGCAGTTGCAGGAGGTCGAGACTTGGGTGGAGTTCAAGGAGAGGTTGATGCCCAGTGGCCGCATCATGGTGAACTGTGGGGGAATTGATGACACCGATCCCACAGGAATCACTAGAAAGTGGGAGATGAATTCCACAATCAAGGCAATGTTGAGTGCATTCCCAGGAGAGTTGAGCTGGAGAAGAACTGCACAGGCAGAAGGCGAAAACTATCTAGCCCTCACCGGACCTTCGCCTGATCTTGATTTGTGGTCTTCCAGAGTCCCCGGTCGTTTGAGCAAGAATGTTAGAGAATGGAGGCCTTGCATTTGACTTATCTTGCCCGAACAAAATTGACCTGTAAATGGCCCTCATTTCATGATATGTTTGAGACGTGCAGGAACCGTGTTCTATCCATATTACTAAAGAGATCATTTGCATCTGCATCTCCTCTCTTCATTCAACTTCATCTTTGTTCGAATGTACCATCCATCAGCCAGGTAATGGTACTGGATGCCTCCTCCACTTCTCATGCTAGATTCTACAGGGGTATGATTAGACTTCACAGCGGTCCACAGCAATGTTTCGTTCTGAATGGTCTTCCCGCAAACTTATCCCCACTATATGCGGATTTGTATTCCAATTTTTGACAGCAAATCATTTAGTTCTGCTATATAAGCAATGCTTATCAAACCTATACGAGTCACGACTTTGTCCTTACAATATCCACAAAAGGAAATGAGGAAGGGCATATTTCTGGTATAAAAGAACAAGAAAGGGGACCTTCTGGACGTGATTCCAAAAGGGAACCGACTTGATGACGAACGCCTTGAACGTGAGAATCCAATGGGTGAGTACGTGAAAGTTTTATAGAACCCATCACGCATTAATGAATGGAAACTCGGGATAATTTCAGGAATCATGTTTGAGACCTCCTATTTTAATACCCATTAGACTACACTTTGTTCTCAACATGAGATTTTTTGCACCGTAGTTATGTCAGGGTTCGCACCTGCACTGTGTGCATAATCCACTTATTCGGATCTACAGGTGATTAGTTGGGGCTATGGAAGTACCCTCTGAAGTCCTTTGGATCTAACGCCACTACTTGCTAAGCATTAATTCAATGGAGATGTTGCCAAAAAGGTCTTAAGAAAATCAAGCAATTATACGAAGAAAAGAGGAAGAGAATTTGGAAGCAACATGTGTATCCCAGTCAATCAAACAATCATCAAGAGCCTGCCTTTCACCTTAAGAACAATTTTAACCCACTTTTCAAAAGTCTAAAAAAAGCACAGCGTTCTACCCCGCACGATAATTTTGGCTTCTGTCAAACTCAGTCGAGAATCACTGTTTTTCAAATCTTAATGGCTTAAATCGTGGAAATTTGGTACTAGCATCAATTTCGCTTTGTTGCGCGTTCGATAAGAAAAAACTTTAGATGAATAATTAAACGTTGTTGGATTTTGGGTTTTATTTCCAGTTAAAAACAAGCTCTATCTCCTCCCTCCCCACCTCAATTTCAGCTGAACCATCACCGCCATGACACTGACCATCATCGCTACCGGACACGTTCACTTGCCATCGTCGCTAGCTGGGACAGCATTCGCCATGCCCAGTCGCATCCATAAGGCCGCTGATGGAGCCACCAACGATCGCTGTCATGGCCATATCACCACAACCACTCACATCTTTCTCCCGCATATCTCTCTATAGAAGAAATTTTGTGCCTTAATTCATGTTCTATAAGAAAATTGTCCGAAATATCTAATGTTTATTGTACTTTAACCAATTTACTTTTAAATATTTTAAAATTTTTCTATTGAGTCGTAAATACTTTCACATTTTTGTTAATTGAGTTCATTCAGATAATTTTAGATGGGAATTGCTAATATAGATGCCGATCATTCTATGTGACACGACCTATTGAGGTCAAAAATATGTAATGACTCCTATTATACTTTCTTGTGATAGTTGCTCAGTCCCAGGTTCTGGTGTTTCCTAACTACTTATTGATTTAAGGTTTTGTTCATCCTACCGACATTTCGTGTGATGGACGTTGAGAAACAAGGTGCAATTCCCACCAATACTGAACTTTGACATAAAGAACATGGTCCCCTCCTATGGTTAAGGATGATCACACTAAATTAAATACATCATATGAAACAATGTTACCAATTAAGAAGAGTTTTACTTTTCAACACGACTGTAAAATATGGGTCCAACCCAACAGGCCTTATCCAATTGTATTCCCCATGAATTTTAGTTCACTAAGGTCACCATGAGAAGATTTTTTAATTTATAAGATCAAAAGTATAAAGAATTTGTAATAGATAATTTTTTTTTGTATGGGCAATGTTAAGGAAGACAATGCTTTTTATTTTGGATGGAATTTCTCAATGATTACGACTATGATATTATTGATCACCCTAGGAAAACCAACAAGGTGGCTAATGCTCTTAGTCAGAAATCAACTATCGCACAAGTGATGGTCTGAGAATGCAATCTTCTTGAAGGGATTCGAGATTTGGAATACAAATTTGACGTAAATCAGCTTTCTAATCTTTTGGCTACCCTTATAATTGAATTGGAAGTGTAGTCAAAGATTAAAGCATTACAACAAGACAACCATGAACTTCAAAAAATTCGAGAAGGAGTTTCAAAAAAGAAAGAGCTAGATTTTTAAGTGACTAAAGATGGAGTATTGAAATTCCATAGACAATTGTGCATACTCAACAATGCAAAACTAAAGAAAGAAATCCTATCAAATGCTCACCGAAGTAACTATAACATACATCTAGGTAGCATAGAGATGTGTTGGAATCTCATATAATAATATTGGTGGAATGGCATGAAGGTTGATAGCGCCAAATATGTTGCCAAATGTTAAACATGTCAACAAGTAAAGGCAAAGCATTGCAAGCCTGGTGGATTACTTCAACCCCTAGAAATACCATAATGGAAATGGGAACACATCACAATGGGTTTCGTCACAAGACTTTCAAGGTGCCAAAGAGGCCATGATTCTATTTGGGTAATAGTCAACAGGCTGACTAAGTCAACTCATTTCTTGGCGGTACGAAAGGATTTCTTATTGGAAGATTACACAAGGCTTTATGTCTAATAGATAATTTGATTTCATGGAGTGCTAGTGACAATCATTTTGGATAGGGATAGAGACCCCAAGTTTACTGTCACATTTTGGAAAAGTCTTCAGATGGCTATGGGAGTGAAACTTCAGGATAACATAGCTTATTATCCATAGACAGATGGCCAATCTGACAGGACAATCCAAATGCTCAAAGACATGCAACGAGTGTGTGTGCTTGATTTTAAAGGAGGTTGGGAAGAATAGCTACATCTCATTGAATTAGCCTACAACAATAGCTACCAGTAGAGCAATGGGATGACACCACTTCAAAGAGTTATACGGACAAGCTTGCAGAACTCTAGTTTGTTGGGATGAGGTCAAGGAAAAAAGGATCCTGGCTTAGAGTTAGTCTAGATGTCAGCAAATGCAATGAAAGTGATTAGAGAAATACTTAGAACTGCCCAAAGCCGCTAGAAAAATTATGCGGATAGACGATGCAATCCTTTAGAATTTCAAGTTGGTGATCACTTCTTTCTTAAAGTGTCACCTATGAGATGTATGTTGCATTTCGACAAGAAAGGAAAGCTAAGTTCGAAGTACGTAGGACCTTTCAAGATCTTAGAAGAATAAGGAATTTAGTTTACAAGTTAGCACTTCCACCCAGACTTGCTCAGGTGCATGACATGTTCCATGTATCTATGTTAAAAAAGCATGAGCTAGATCCGGCACAAGTGCTAAACTCTGTAGAGATCGAAATGAACGACATAGTGTTGTATGTTGAAAAGCTTATGCGGATTGCGGATAGAAAAGAGCAAGAGCTGTAGAATAAAACCATTCCCTTAGTTAAGGTCATTAGGAACAACATGGGAAAGTTAGGAATCGATGAGGCTTCGATATCAGCATCTATTTAAGGAATCAGGTATGTCTTTGAATTTCAAGGATGAAATTTCTTTTAGAGAGAAAGAGTTGTGACATCATCAACTCGAACCCCTAACTAGACCACGAGGAATGGACTAAGGATCGATACATCAGTAATGAGGATAAGTTGTGACTTAATGCTAGTAATTGTTCACGAGCCGACTAGATGATTAAGGGCAAGGCAACTCAAGAACAAGGTTGCGATAGATCGTAGTGATTGATTGTGAAAGAACCATTCCACTATAAGGATTGTTATGGACAATCACATGCCATCATGAGTCAGTTAATGGATGGGTATAGATTGATTCGACTTAAGTATATACTGGTCGCAAGTGACGCTGCACAATCAATGTACTGTTTGTGAATGACCTTAATATGATCTCGAACGACCATGAGTCAGGGCAAGTTGATTGATCCTACTTGATTATATGACAACTAAAGATTATTCATGGATGGACCAATCTCTAAAGAAAGGCATATGTAAAACCTTGAATAGGCGTCGAACTAAGTTTGAGTTTGACCGCTGCCAATGCCGCCCATATTCGCGTAGGTCACATTAATGCTATTCTCGATTCAAACTTAGCCATGAACCTCGTCCGATTGCGAGTGTTGATTGTAGATGCTATCAAGACATTCCTATTCAATTGAAATAATTTTAGTGAACCGGTGAGTAGTTTAATTGAAGAAATGCACTAATTTGAAGACATAGACTTTAGTGGACCTAGAGGTCAAACCAATTTAGCCTATTAAGATTTAAATTGAGATGAGACAAATTTTGAGAGACCATTCAAAGGGTGTAGGTGCCACTTCGGTGTAGACAAGGGGGAATGGACCATTTTATCCTTATTAAACCTAGCCAATAATTGAGAAGTCAAGAAGAAATTTTGGCCCTTAAACTTGGATGATGATCTTGGCAAAGATGGAGGATTACATCTTGTCCTCCAATTTTGAAGCCATCATGAAGAGAGAGCAATAATGCATGGTGTAGTTAATGTGATTGACTCATTTCTCTCTCTCTCTCTCTCTCTCTCTCTCTCTCTCTCTCTCTCTAACTCCCCCTTTCAGCCAAGACCCTCCCTCTCCTCTCCTCTCCTCTCTCTCTTTTTCCCTTTCTTTTTCCTCCCTTTCTCTCGCTCGTTCGCTGCCCATTGCCCGCCTAGTTGATGCTTGTTGCCCGTCCACCACTACATGCCTGTCTGCTCATCCGTCAAGCCGTTGTTGTCGCCGTCCTCATACCGCTGCTATGTTGCCATCCTCTAGCCCCCATCGGTTGCCTCTCATCTCATCATGGTTGTCATTAGTAGATTTGTTAAATGTTGGCTAGGCTATTGCATTACGTAAGTCGGATTTAGATCCGTTTGTAGAGTTGTTAAAGCCATCCTAAGTTGAACAAACTTATGTGACTAATTTTGTATGATTTGCTCATGATTTACTTGGATTATAAGACTCGAGAATTAGTGAGGAGTGAGCATGATTTATGGGTATAATTTGTTTAAGATTAGATTATTGCTTGGGCTAAGAGATTTATTGTGATTATTGCTTGTGGACCATTTATTATTGTTACATAGGTTTAATCCTCATGTTTGATTGCCTTGGTTGGTTGTATATGGTTATGTGATGTGGTTTATTGTATGTTATGACTATCGTGATTGAGTCGTCCATCTATGTTGTTAGGAGATTTGATATTTAAGCATTATGGTTGCAATATGGATGTGGTCTTTGCATGTAGAAGTCCACAAGTCATAGTCAATTCTTGAGTTAAAATCAAACCTCTGAATCTAGTACAATGTTGGTTCTTGGGTCACTCTTTTAGTTTGGCAATATTGAAGCGTATCATTCTGTCACGACCCCAACTCCATCTCTAAGGTCATGAGTGACAAGAGTTATTTTCGCGACGTCCCTAGACTCATTCTGTCCAGATTCTTTTTATCTTGTTATTATGCACATGTGAAAATGTGAACAAATAACTCCCTAGACAAACAACAACTAGAAGATTGGGACATATATCACACATAATATATAGATTTATGTTATAACAGTACTTTTACAAGCCCTTTCTCTACGAGCCGTCTTTTCTTTTACATCACAATACAAATTTTTCACATAGGCCAAGGGAAATCTTATCTCCTCTAGCGTGATTGCGGCTCCCAAAACTAACATAAGACTTCCATGCCTACAAGACTGAAAGATGATGGATGAGTTTTGGCGAAACTCGGTAAGTAAAATTCCTAGTTCTCTACTAATAAAACATCTTATCATCAAAATCTAGCAAGTACAGAACTCGCAAATAATGTTGATGATAGATCAATCGCAAGTCTATTGCCACCTCTTGACTATCTGTATGTAATCCAATTTTAACTAACCAAATAAGTCATTTCACCAAACAAGTTCATCAACAACACATAGTAACATGTTCAATATGTTAATTGACTATATAAACGGTTCTTCCCTATACTTTTAGGAGCTTCCACTGTGAGCTGGGCATCTAGGCTCAGGCTAGGCATCACATACTCTCAGGGGCTTCTTGGCTCAACTAGGTATCTAGCTATCAAGCTAGGTATCTAATACTTTCAGAGGCTTCTTGGCTCAACCAAGGCATCTGGTCATGAAGCCAAGCATCCTATACTTTCAAGGGCTTCCTAGCTCAACCAAGGCATCCCATTCAATGAACAAGGTATCGCCACCAATGCTATGCAATGACAAACATTTTTTCCTCTTTAAGTGCACACACATAAGTGCATTACACAAGTCGGTTCTTATCTTTTCTCTGAGCCAACACATGTATGGCTCGAAAGCATGCTCATTTGTTTATGTGTCATGAGTTCTTGTGCTACACTATTTATGCCGACTCAAGGCCTTATGATTTGGATGACCTTGCCTTGTGATGAACTCAATCTGAGCGAACCTCGGCTTCATTCCCGAACGTACATGACACAAGCATACGACCAAACACAATTGCAAGTAGAACCAAACAAGAGACATCACACACCACCCATGGCTTGACGGATGAGCACTTAGCTAGCCTCAACAATGAAATCTACCTTCCAATGAGAGAAAAATGAACCTTACTTACCTTGGCAAAATTGAGAATGAACCTAGATAGCTTGGTGGGTTGAGGATGCAAGGCCGAGAGAAATGGCATGCAAGAAAGGAGCAGGAGGAGAAGTGAACTAAAGATCGAAGAGAGTGGATGAGGGTGGTTCTCCTATTTATAGGCCAAGCTTCATTAATAACCCTAACTTATTCTTCAAGGAAGATCCTATTGTCATGATTACCAAATCTTCTCCTTGCCACCTAAGTTAGCGAGTCATACCTTCATTTAAAGACTAGCCTCCAAGGAACATATGGTACTTATTCTCCAAGTCTCTCCTAATTGGTCCACCTAAGCTTGTGAGTCACCATTTCATCATTACTTGGCCTAACGTATTCTCCAAGGAAAATCATATGCAATAATGATCAAATCCTCAAATGGCCACCTAAGCTAGTGATTCATCCCTTCATTTAAAGTTTAAGATATGGCCATCACAAGTCTTGGATTTTTGGCACATTTTTCATTGTTTTTTTTTCTCATTAAGCCAAGCATTCTAGAACCTTCCATGGTATGGCTCACTTAAGCTAACTTGCTATCTAAGTTTCTTCTCTTTAACACACTAAGGTCCAAAAGTATTTAATGCATTCTTATCTTCAAGCCAAGAAATCTCTAGCTTAGCTTGCTCCTCAAGTTAGGAGTGTAGCCCTTTCCCTTCCAAGTTGGGCATGTGACCATCTTATCCCGGGGTGAAAGACAGTTTCAAGCAATTTCCAAAATCGGCATCATTACCTTATCAAATGAGCTCGAAAAATTATAAAATCATGATATGTTATAGAGAATACCTCAAAAACCATTTTTCGTGAGGGAACTTAGCCAAATCTGTGATGTGCAAAGAGCAGCAATTCAATAAACACAACCCAAAAATTCATCCGTTGAGCATATTCAACAGTCAGAGAGAGAGAGACTCATTTCGAAATCCAAATCTTCATAAAACTCTTTGATATTTTAATATGTTATAGACATGGATGTTCTTTAAAAAATTTGTAAAGAAGGCATGTTCAAACTCAAAAGGGAAAATTTTATAAAAAAATTCGAGAAAGCAATCCGGTTACTGTTTTTACTACACCGGGCAGGTTCTAGTCGGTAAATGATTGGGCCTTCGTCCCAACCATTTCACCTCATAAAAATTTAAAATTTATGTATGTTGTAGCTAAAGATGTTGTGAACAAATTTTATGAAGAAAGTTTCTCCAAATTCGAACCACAAAAGCTTTGTAAAATTAGAAAATGACGAATGTCTAGAAATTTCGAAAAACTGGAGAGTCAAAACCTATGAAACCTTAAATGGCAAGTCTAAGGAAGAGGGGTGATGCCCTAATTGGCCTTCAAGATCTTTTGTCATCATTCTTCTAGGCCATGAGTCACTCCCTACCATTAATGAGCTCATGACTCACCCTATCTTAATATGTAACTATCCTAAATTTCTTGATTACATTTCAAGAGTTAGACTAATTGTGCCAAGTGTCCTACTTAGTCATCATGCATTAATAGGCTACCTTCCAAGCACATTAAATACACCATGGGAAATATAAAGTTAGAAGGTCATCTCATTGAGCATGTGCGACATCCTCAAAATTCGACCCTATTCAGGATATGATAAGGGGATTACTGCTATCAATGCACAATTAGTAAATTAGACTTTGAATTGGTTTGTGAGCCATTCAAGAATGTTAAACCTATTGGGAAATGCAATTTAGGATTTTGATGTGCACAACCAGAGAACTTAACCATGGATTGACAATTCGATCATAAAGATGGATGAGGGACAAACTTAAGCCATTTCAAACCGTTCTAGGAATGATTATAGATCGATTCGATAATAGTATATAATCGGATTGCGGGTAATTCCATACGATTACTATAGTAATTACGAACGAACCTAAATCAATTCCAAACAATCGTGTACTTTGAAATGAGCAATTGACCCCTCACAATTACATGACAACCGAAGATCATCCATGAATTGAAAATGGCTTAAACATGGATTGATATCAAATCAACCACCGGTCGAACTCACGAAACTCCTAAAGGCTTCCCTTGGTTTTGATAGAGGATTAAGAGACAACCATTGGACATTATTTAATCAAATTCCTTATTTATCAATAAACCCTGAATTTTGGATAAGTGAAATTGGGTTGGAAATTAGAAGCCAAAATGGGGCCCACGAATTTGGAAAGGCCCGATGGGCCACATTCCCTTTAAATTTCATCCACAAGGGCCCAAATAGATGGAAATTGTAGTTTTTCCCTTTAAGGCCCATTAAGCTTGTTTAGGCCCAAATTGGATTAATTAAGACAAAGCCCAAAGTTTGTCAAGTCCAAGGACAAGCCATTTAAGACAATAAGGCCATTTTGGACATGGTCCATGTGTGTGAATAGTAACCTATGTGAGTAGTGCCCATGAATAGTAACCTAGCATCTAGAAGGCTTTGACTTTTGTGGCAAGATGGAGGAATATGATTTATTCTTGCTCCCCAAGTTGGAATGGAGGGCCAAGATGTGTTCTTGCTCCCCAAGTTAGGACAATATGTCAAGGAGCATTAAATGGCCAACTACTTCCCCAAGTTTTCCTCTTTTTCCATCATTTCTCACTTTCTCTCTCTATCCCTCATTTGGATGAATTTCCTCCATCACTCTCCCTCGTCTCATACCCATTTCTCTATTTTTTTTTCCCTTTGGTTGTGGTGGCCGTGAGCCACCGTCCACCGTTCAACTTGTCGGGCTACCCTTGCCACGAGATCTCGCCGTGCCATCATTCCCGCATGTTGGCCGCGAGTCCCAAGCCATTGCTAGACCTCCCTCAAGTCGTGTGCTACTATTCCTTGGCTGTTCTAGCCTTATCGTGGGCTATTGACCACCAATCTGCCACCACCACCACCACTTGTGGAGCCTTATTGATAGCCACCACCATGCCATGAGCCTTGCCGCCACTTGTCGTGGCCTAGTTTTGGAAATGAGTAGCTTCCTAACCCTTGATTAAGGTAGTAATTGCACTAAGGAGTAGAGTTATGATTGGTTAATGGTTAATGTTGATTAGATTAGGTGATAAGTGGATTAAAGTGATAAGTAGTGGTGATAAGCTATCACGATAGGTGATAATTGGATGCATTAGGTTATCACGATAAATGATGGTTATATGTAATAAGTTATCACAATAGGTTATCATTAGATGTGATAAGTTATTGTAATAGGCTATCATTAGAAGTGATAAGTTATCGTAATGGGCTATTGTTAGATGCGATAACCTATGGTGGGTGGCACGAAAGCTGATTCTCACGGGAAGGCAACGGACAACTCAAGTTTTCGAAGAAAGGTCAGTGAGAGTAGAAACATAATGGAAGGAAAACAAGGGAGAGAGAGGTTGGTCGAGAGAGGGCCGAAGGAGGGGAGAGAGAGAGTGATGGGAGAGCTGTTGCACTCCTCATTAAGGCCCATAAAGCATGCCCCAAGTCCCCATGCAAGATGACCTCGTCTTCTATCTCTTCTCTTGCCTTATCCACATGCTTTTAGGGGCAAAATGGTCATTTCCACCTTGCACAAATTCCCAATCTACCCTTGGGGCAAAAATGATGGGCGAGCCTAAGAAATGGACTTGGAAATAAATAAGAATGGGCTTGGGAATTGATTGGGCTCAAATGGGCTAAAGATTGGACAATGGGCTTGGAAGATAAAAAGGTGGGTTGGGCCTAATGGGCTCACTTGCTTGCCTTGGGCCTACTATGGTGGCTGTCCCACCTTGGGCCTAAGGCCCACACAGGCTTTGCTTGGCCCACGTCCTCTCAGGCTCGATTCCTCAGACCGTAAGTCATTTTTCCCCACACTTGGCTTGCCTAGCACTATTGATTGATGAAGTAGCTTCATCCAAAGTCCGTCCCGAACATTCCCAATAATTTGAAGTCCAATCTTGGGTTCTCATACCATGTCAATTTCGCCCTAATGCCATTTGAGGTACAACTTAGACTGACAGGCTGCTTTGAGGATTTACGCATAACCGATTCGTGCTAAACCATGTTCAAGACATCTCGACACATGGACATCCTTAACTACCTAAAATAGCAGATGATAGATTCTTATTTCAAAGTACAAGATTACCGAGGATCAACCTAGGGTCCTTCATGGGCTCGATAACAATAAACGGAATCACTCGTCATTCCATTATGTTTTGTCCATGAATCAACTTTTAGTCATCCTTGAAATCGACATGCCTAACTACAGGATTGTCCTTACGCAAGTCTCACGGTCAAGTCATTTTCCCAAGTCAAGTTCTTTAATCGTACGGGTTCTATCCTCATTAGCCTTTACCCTCAAGGTCAGTATCTCAAGAATGATCTATTCGGAGTGAGATTAACTAACAATGTATTGACGAAATTCACATTCATTCATCCCTCAAAAAGTTTGAATTTGAGCATGTCACAATAAAGATTGGGAAAATGCCATTATTCTTTCAAAATTTTTGAAATATTTTATGATGCCACCACTCAAATGTCAGAGAGTTTATATATTACTTCAAATGATTATTTTGAGGGGATAGCTTTTTTGTATAAATATTTGAAAGATGTGAGTAATGCTATGGATCCTAAGCTTTGAATTATGAATACGAAGATGAAGGAGAAGTTTGATAAATATTATGAGAGTTTGGATAAAGTAAATATGATGGTTTTGATTGTAGTGGCGTTAGATCCTACAAAAAAGTTGTAGTATGTGAAATATTGTTATAAGCAAATTTATGATGATGAAGTTGATGAGACGCATGATAAGGTGAAGTACATGTTGGAGCGTTTGTATACATTTTATGAGCAATATTTTCTTGATCATGATAACTAATATTTGGGTGGTCAAACTATAACTATTGGAAGTAGCATTGCTTCCAATATTGCCAGAAATGATGGAAACGACGAGATTAACATCAAAGCTTGGCGAAAAAAACCTTTTCCATCAAAAGAAAAGAGGGTGTGATGACAACAAAGCAGATCTTGAACAGTATCTTGAAGAGGATTATGAAGATATTCTTGATTTTGACATTTTGATGTGGTGGAAGAGTATTGGTTTGAAGTATAAAATTCTATCCTTGATAGCTCAGGATGTTTTATTTATTCCTATAACTACTGTTACTTCAAAGTCGGCTTTTAGTACTTTGGGCTGCGTTCTTGATGGTTTTAGAAATTCTTTGACTCCTAGAGTGGTAGAAGCTTTAATTTGTACTCAAGACTGGTTGAGAGCTACTCCGTACCTATTTATGTTGAAAAGTGCATTAAGAATGTCAAAAAGTTTGAATTAGGTGAGCTTAAATTATGCATATTTCTTTTTACTTATTAATTCTTTTGCATATCTAATGAATGAATTCTTTTTTCTTTTTTAGATATGGATTGTCTTACTGAGGAGATTACAATCAGTAAATAGAGTTTGTACGTTGAAGTTGAATGACCATAAATGGTGAGATATTCCATCAATGACACTAATAATAATTTCAATTTAAAAATTTTGTTAAGTATTAATTATGTGTGTTGTTTGTTTTGTTTTTAGGTATTCAGAAGCTAAAGCGATCATCTAAGAGTTAACAAGAAGTGAAGTTGTATATTCATGGCTTATCTTAAGTATTTTGAACTTCTTGTGGTTTAATTATATTTCACTAGTAATTTTCAGTTGCACTTTGCTTTTTAGTTTGTGTAAAATGGAAGAAGTTTTTGAAGAGTAGTATTGCAGTTGCTATGATGATTTGCTTGTCAAGTGGTATGAAGCTTCATTATTGGTTGACTAGACTTTGCTTGATTAAATGCATGAGCCGATTTTGCAGATAGTGTTACAAGTATTAATGATAAATGATTTTAGGAGGAGATGCCTAGAAAACAGTTTTTGGCCTAGAATTCTTTTCTCTTAAACTTCTTATCTCATCCCATTTCTCCGAAGGGAAGAATGATTCAAAGACAAATCAAAAGTTAGAAAATTATAGCATGGTTTAGCGATGGAAACACTTTATCTCTATTAGCAATCCTTATCGTTTTTATAGTTTGTTGTTTTTAGCAAGTGTGAAATTTTTATAGTTACCTTATCTTAAATTTATGTTGAATATGTACTTATGTTTATAGTTTGGCTACTCAACGCCATATTATTGATTGATATGTAATTTAAATTAATAGGTTTGTCCATTTAGAGAATACAAAAAATAAAACAAAAATATTATCAATTAGTCCCAAGTTAATCTTACAATTGGATCAAATCCATATGATTAGTCCGGTTCTCGATCTCGAACTCAATTAGGTCAGTCTTCAGTTTCAAAAATTAGAGACTAACATTGTGCGGGTTGGCTTTGAATTAGACGCTGAACCAGCATTAAAGGAACACTTTCCTTTAACATGGACAAACGGAAGACACCGGGGCGCTAGACAGCTTCAGCGGTAATGCGAGTCTTTAATAATCGGCACCTAGCCTGAAAATTCGGTGCACGAGAGTCGGAATGTCCTAGAACGTGCAGCATTAAATGAAGAAGGCCTTTTGTTTATTAATTGACTCGACTTATTCTCCATCTACGTGGCTTTCTCCCCTCCCCTTCTTTTGTCTTTGTTAATAATTGAAGAGAGAGGATGGCCCTGTGCAAGAACGGGTATAGTTTTCTTCCCCTCATTCATGCATGCAAATGCATGTGCATAGAGGCAGATAAATTTGGTGGACGTGGATGCTGATTGTGGGCACCTGTGCTGCCATTTAATGAGTTCGTATTTCTGTCTTGTTTCTCCTATAAAAGGAGGACCGCAAAAGAGGACCGAGGTAGAGCAAGAAGAGAGAAGACTCGTGAGCCTTCCCGGAGACAAGGTAGAAGCTCTGGACAGAGGGAGATTTTCTCGTTGTGATTACACATAGTGATTTAGCCAGTTAAGTTTTTATGGGTAGAATTTATTTAATTCCTTGAATGAGGTTTTATTGAAAATTCTGAAGAATTAGACACTATGTGAGTTATTAAGCGTAATTGGGAGTTATAAAACACCAAGAGAGTATTTGAGTATTGGAGTAATTGCAATCTCTATTGTATCGTTTGTTTTAATAGTGGGATTCTGTATTGTTCTCTTTGTGGATATAGGTTTCGATATTCTAATCGAATCATATAAACGGTGTCCAATTTCCCCTCCTTTATTCTAATTAATTTAACCACTTTGCTAGGCCATCTTACTTCGCAACAAATTGCGTCCGCACTCCTTTCTCAAGAAACCCAGTCATTCAAGAAGCAGAGCATTGCAACTGCAAACAGCCAAAGCCCAAACGCGTACAGAAGGAGAGAGAGAGAGAATAGAAGCATGAGTGCATGCACGAGCCAAGCAATCACGACGCCCAGTGAAGATGAAGAGTTCTTGTTCGCCATGGAAATGAATGCTCTGATAGCACTCCCCTTGGTCTTGAAGGCCACCATCGAACTGGGGATCCTAGAGATACTGGCCGAGTGTGGGCCTATGGCTCCACTTTCGCCTGCCCAGATTGCCTCCCGTCTCTCCGCAAAGAACCCGGAAGCCCCCGTAACCCTTGACCGGATCCTCCGGTTACTCGCCAGCTACTCCATCCTCTCTTGCACTCTCACCCAAGACACAGAAGGCAACCCCCTGAGGCTTTACGGTTTGGGACCCAAAAGCAAACACTTCGTCAGAGCCCATGGCACTGCCACTTTTCTGCCCCCTTGATGCTTATGCTTACCGACAATATCGTCACTTCTAGCTGGTTTTTGCTTCTTCCTTCCTTCCTTTCTGCTGTGTTGAATTGGCCATGTCCTCCATCACATGCGCCGTAAGTATATCTTGATTATACCGTGCATGACTTACAGGTACTGCTTAAAAGAAGAGATTATGGAAGGAGGAGACACCTTCAAACTTGCCAATGGACTGCATGTTTTTGAATACACTAACAAAGACAGGAAATTTAATGAGATATTCAACAACGCAATGCAAGCCCCAACAAACATGTACATGAGTAAAATTGTGGAATCTTATCAAGGCTTCAAGAACGTCAAGACGGTGGTCGATGTAGGTGGTGGCATGGGTGCAAGCCTTAGGATTTTGCTATCCAAGTACCCCCACATTCATGGCATAAACTTTGATCTACCTCATGTGGTCAAAGAGGCTCCTCCTTATCCTGGTAAAGTTTATTTATTTTTCTACTTCTGCTCCATCTTCTTTTCTAAAAAAATATCTCTCGTAGGAATGAACTTTATTAAGGAAAGTTCAATTACATCGCTAAGTTATTCATATCATACCCTTAACACAATTGTTCGAGTGAGTCATCGCAAATCGAACACAATTTATACTGTACAAAATCAGCTTCCATATAGAGATAGAGAATGAACTCTTTGGATAAAGCTGAGGTGTTTGAGGATGGATTGAATCACTTATCTTTTGATGACAGGCATAGAACATGTGGGAGGGGACATGACAAACTACATTCCTAAAGCGGACGTCATTATCATGAAGGTTATTCCTGTGTTCACAATTTCCTTATTAGACACTATCAAGCTCATCGCATGATAATATGATTATTTCCATATATTGCGGTTTGCTCGGTTTAATAATGGCTACACAGCTCGTGTAACCCTTATCTACACATCCCTTATCCATCACTACCGCAATGGATGGTTAATTACTTGCTAAAAATAAAACTACTCAGATCAATAACGTTATAAGTGGAATGTGTAAAGAAATGTTAAACAACCTGGATGCTTAGTATGTATCCAAAACTAACTGATCACCCGTCGTTTTGTAGTGGATCATTCACGGTGCAGATGACAAGTTATGCGTCAAGCTACTCAAAAACTGCTGGGAGGCATTGCCAGAGAAGGGCAAGGTCGTGATCGTGGACGCTGTCCTTCCAGAGTATCCCGAAACAGATATCATCACGAGGAACGCCCTCCTAGCGGACATGTCCGTGCTGAATATCACGCCCAGCGGAAAGGATCGGACAGAGAGAGAATTTGAGGTCCTGGCACGTGCATCCGGCTTCGATGCTCCGAAACTTGTGTGTCGAGCTTACAACATGTGGGTAGTCGAGTTACACAAAAGGATGTGATCTCTTCTCATCACAAGCATGTATTGAGCTTTCCCTAGGGAATTCTCTGTATGTTCGTGTTGGGTTTGGACACTTGAGCCAGACCCTTAACCTTGTGTGCCATCGTAAGGAATAAATTAGTGCTGATGGAAAAATAATTTCATGCTTTACCTGAACGGTCCCCAATGTCCTATAATCATTCTTTTTTGGGAAAAGTCAAAAGTCCATTTCACCCTTATATACGAAATGTCGTGCAAAAAACCATTAATGTCATTACCCTTCAAATAAGAAGAAGAAACTAATTAAAGATAATTATTTTAAAAGGGCCAAGTACCCAAAAAATAAAAAGCCCATGCACATCCTTTCACATCAAGAACAATTTTATTCACCATTTCGAAAGTCTTAAAAAAGCACAGTTTTCGGCATCTGTCAAATTGCAGCGAGTCCGTCAAAACGTGGGAAGCTCACCTAACACAAAATTGCAGCGAGTCCGTCAAATAAAGTCCGATAACATGGGTTTGGATAGATTTTAAGTTCAATCCATATAAAAATTATGGGAATTGATCAAGTAACGGCACCGTTACTCTTTCAATGGTGACAGTGGCATGTGCACCGCTAATTCTTTTACTTATTTCTTCAGAAAATGTGAAAAATAATTTGTCACTTGGGACTTGCTCCACTTCAACCCTTATTTTGTCACTTGTAATTTGACTTTTCTTTTTTGTTTGTCTGACATCAAAATAAAGAGAGATCAATTAATTTCTTTTCAAACTTAGAGAAATTTGAAAGTTCGCAAATCAAAATATTATATTTGCGCTTGTTATTTAATTTTCATCTTACACGAGTTTTCTTAAGTATATCATTTATATCATTTTTTTTACTAATGTCTACCATTGAAAAAGAATAGCTCAGTTACCCCCATGATTTTCTTCTCCCGTCAAGAACTTCATCCATTTGTTTCTTTAAATATGAAACTAGTCATCTTCATCAACAACTAAAACGGGTGGCGAGTGTTGCACCGTTACTCATTGGAAGTAACAATACCGTCATATTAACAGTGCCCTAAAATTATTAATAAGTGTCCACAAATTCTAACACTTACCAAAATATTTAATCTCCCCACAATAAACACCATCGGTCATGCCAGCCATAATAGTCGTAGGTGCTCTTTCCCCACCCCACGGGCTCCCCCTTGCAGTTTTATATGGTCCACCAAGGGACGGATCCTCGATCTTAATAGATCATAACTGTTCATATTTATTTGTAACCCCTATATAAACTGTCGTAACACACAACACTTAAGTATGAACAAGATTTACTCTTTTTTTCCTCCAGCAGTCATAGGGGACTAGAGATCCGTTGCTCAAGGGCCCTCGAATTTATTATTTGGGATGTTTTGAGAGTATTGTATTTTTGTGTGCTGGATCAAAATAGGTTAATGGTTGGGTATGTGGTTTGATGGGTTGAGTCAGTGTAGGTTTGTAACAAAAGTAATGGTTATATAAAAAATGAAGTTCCTAGAAAATAGGAGGAATCAATCTACTAGAGCACATTTCCTCTTACTTGTCCTAAACCTTAAACCTTGAAATCCTAACTCTAAACCCTATTGCCTCCATTCAATAAAAAAAGGAGAGGCCTTGTGTGTATCATTTTGCTGATTTTTTGTTCAAGATAGAATTCCAAAAAAATAGACCAATCCATACATTGAACTAATAACTATAGAACATAATAAGAGCGTCGTCTAATTCAATTCATCATCATGAATAGCCTATGTAGCTTTTGATAACTCTTCTAGCCATGCATTCTTTGGAAGCTTTGAATTCTTTCCAATCTTAGGCCTTGACTCACCCACCATGGATACATGAACATTAAAGAAGAACCTTTAGGTTTCCGGGACATTGAATTCTCATCATGGTTGTGGTAATATCTGTTCCTCTTCAAATTTTTGACGATATGAAAAAATCAAAAGCCCTGCCATCAAAATCTCTGCCGTTCATGGAAGCGCCCCCTCTAGTCAAGAGTTGAGCCTACCAATCACTAATCAATATATTTTTCTCTCATGTGTTTTTTCATTTATGGTTTGATATTCTTGTACTACAGGAACCACACAAATCCATCCTGGTTATAGCCTAGCCTTACTATGCTTACACATGAGCTCCCATTCTAGATTGTATTGGCAAAATCGATAGGAATTGGCTTCAAGTGTAGATAGGGTCAAATATGCAAGGAATGCAAAGACACAGACCCCTTCCTTCTCTTTTAGATGAATGGAGTGGTTTAGAATTGCTCTTCATAGACAAACTTGGCATTTGCAATCCAAGGTAAGATCGGTTCAGGATCATTGTGTCTTTTACTATCATAAGAATGTGCCATTACTCAAAAAGTACCTCTAGGTAATTGCCCCACATATTCTATAACTATTTATGTGAAAAAGAAATCATGTGCCAAAGGGGATTCTTATTTGTACATGTGGTTTAGAGTTTCACATCTTGTGCTCACTGGCATGTATGGATCCCCCGACTCTAATTGATTTTCGCCTCTTCATATTTTTCAATTTTTTTTATAAAATCTTGGATCTTGTTTGCAAAGGTGAACCATCAGTAGGAAAGTTAATGAATTATTAAGCTTAGAGACTTAGTACGAACTCTCCCAAGCCCAAACCAACCGCAACTTTGAGATTTTAATTTGTTCTATTAATCATGCAAATCATTTTATTACTATAAGTTATTAATCAGTCGATTAGATACCTAAGTAAAGTGTGGAGAGCATTTTACTTCTGCAAATAGAGATTCATGAATATGGAGACTTGATTGCATTAGATAAATTAACGCCCTTTTGATGCTTTTTCTCTTTATTTCAAAAAAAAAATATTTGTACTTTGCAAGTGGTCTTAGTCAATTTTAAGTTAAGCCACTAATACGCAAATGGTGGTCATGTGAGTGCAAAAATAAGAATTTAATAATCAATAATTAAAGCAGTAAATAAATTGCTAGAGATAAGGAAAGAACATAAATATCTCAAGCAAGCGAAAGCAAAAACTCCATTAACTCCAACACGCTAAGTGTTCTCCAAAATGTTGACAAAACAATATATGCATGGCCTAAACATGATTTGTAAATGCAATAATGATTATTTCTTTTTGGATTTTTCTTGTTTAACAAAAGATTAAACTATATGCAATGCAACCTATATGTAATTTTAATGATGTGAAAAAAGGATTACTTATGAATTAACCCTATTATTTAGCCATGTGAAAAAAATTTGTGTTTTCTTTAAAAGACTAAACTCTAGGACACTAGAAATGACTTAATGACTTTTATTTAAAAAAAGTAGTGACCTAATGATGAAGTGATAATTTTTATATTTTTTACGATACTTAAATGATATGCATTACATGAGATGCATGAAATGTGATTATTAATGGTGTGATTCTATTAACACATTAGCATTAAATTAAATGAGTCACTAATTGACATGTGACTTATAGAAATAAACGTGCAAGTATGTCAATTGAATCATAATGCAATCTGAATATTCTATTCTACATGTAAGGATTGTTGTAAATATAGATAAGCGAATTGGATAAAATTAGGCAGAAGGAAGGAAAGGAAATGGGATATCAGATTTATGTAATCCGGTCCAATTATCAGTACTTACATCCATAGAAAGAGCAGCATGGAATTCCACTATAAAAATGAGCGATACGCCAGAGATTATAATCACTCAGGTATCCAAATACTCATTCAGTGTTTCCCCACCCCACAATTCACCAAATAAGTCACATAGGATACATTTGGTTCAGCATTCCCAATGAGCTTTTAATCTTCAAAGCCCATTGGGAAATGCTAGACTGTTTGGCAACCATTTTGAAGTAACTTTCAAGTGAAAGTCAGTATTGGAAAGGTTAAAAGCCCAATGTTAATAGGGATTAGCTTTGAGCTAAATGCTGAAACTTATTTTTATGTTTTCCAAAACTATCATCACTTATTCTTCAAATTTCTAATTTTTCCCTTGTTATTATTTTTTTTAAATGCCAAAATAATGCTAAAAAAATCAAAATTATATAATTACTAAAAAATAAATATATTTTGGTTTTTTTTAAAAAATTATTTATATAGATTCTTTTAGCATTATTGTCAAAATTTATATTTAAAAAGTTACATACATTATTTTTCTCAATTTTAACAAATAGAAATTAAAAAATTCCAATGAAGAGTTTGGTCTTTATTTTTATAAAAAAAAAATTATTATACATATGAGTTTGCATACATTATTTTTAAAATTTAAAAAAAAAAATAAAAAATAAAAAATTTCGATGAAGGATTTGGTCTTTTTTTAAAATATATATAGCATTATTGTCAAAACTTATTTAAAAATTTGCATAAATTATTTTTTTTTCAATTTTTAACAAATAAAAATTAAAAGATTCCGATGAAAGTTTGGTCTTTTTGAAAAAAAATTGTATATGTATTTGCTTTTTTTAGTATTACTATCAAAATTTATATTTAAAAAATTTATAAATTATTTTTTTTCCAATTTTAAACATAAGAAATTTTAAAAAATGATATCAATAATGCAAAGGGCTTTTCAAATGTATTTTCTACCAAACGGCATTTCTCTCACAGTTACTTCTCAAAGCATAGTTTACCAAATGGCATTATAGTGTTCAGCACCTTACAATTCCCAGTGAAATCTCATTCAAAGAATTACACGATTTCTACTCACAAGAATTTATCTAGCTAAATCACTTAGGTGTAATTACAACAATACTCAACCCTCTCGGCCACCAAAGAACTTGGTGCACTCTCTTCTCTCTAGCCACCAAGGACTTGGTGCACTCTCGGCCACTAAAGGAACTTGGCGCACTCTCAGCCACATTGGCACAATTCTTGTCCTACATCAATCACTCTTTTATAATAAAGAAGAGAGAGTATTCATCATTCAATGGCCATGACCATTGAATAATCGGTATTGCAGTTCATGATGTTCACATGAGAAAGAGACATCTTGTACGTTGACCTTTCTTCCCAAGTTCAAAAAGTCCACCTTGTATTTTTTAAGATTGGCTCCATGCAACTTCCTTTTTCATTCCTCTTTCAACTAAGGTTTCCATATGCTTCTTTACGCGAATTCCTTCATTTAATATACAAATAGAGGAATTTCCATATTTGCTGCTTGAGCAAATCTCTTGACTCCATTACAGCTCCACATAGAGCCAAGGAAAGAGAGTCAATAAAACACGTCAGTTTTCTCTACTGCTTTTCTACACATGCAAAGAGACAAATAAGTGCAATCTTCTTCTTCTCACAATTGTGGCTAAACATAAGTGCAATCAATAGACTCTCAAACATATGCATCTAACGTCTTTGGAAACTTGTTACTGTCTCACATTGAAATTCATATAAGCTATCGTGCTTGATTCATCTCATTATCATGAGGGCACCTCAAACATTCTTCAGAACCTTCTGAAAACACTTGCAATCAGCTAAGTCTAGGGCACCCAAGGAAATTAAGTTCTTTTTCAATTTTGTAACTTGTCTTTCTCCAATCAATGTTCTCACAATACCATCATGCATTCTAATTTTAACATCACCAACTCTTACAACATCACATTTAGCATTGTTCCCTAACTATACTTGATCACTACACGTGCATTGATAAGTGATAAACCACTTCCTATTTTGTGTAGCATGAAATAAACAACTAAAATCCATTATCCATCCATCAAATAACGAATCCTCAGTGACAGACAAGACACAATTGACACAATTATAATTATTCTCAACTATAGCTACAACATCATCTATAGACTCAACGCTAATTTCCTTACGCTTTTCATTTTTTAGCTTAAAACAATCTCTTCTACAATACCCACTCCTAGCACATTTCAAATGACAACTCCACCAACCATAGATTGATTATGTATGTTCTTGTTTATACTACTTTTGTTAACAGATGTACTAATTCTTTCTCTACTTTCACCTACTAAAGTAGTAGGTACAAGTTTACTAGATTGTTTCATACGAATATCTTCACTTAGAATCAAATCACATACCTCATCAAATGTTGAGCTTCTTGACCCAGAGGAATTACTAACAACAGTAATAGTAGTATTCTAATTATCAAGGAATGAAGATAATAAAATCAAAGCACGAACTTCATCTTCAAAGTTGATCTCAACCAAACTCAATTGGTTAGCGACCTCATTGAATTCGTTAATATGCTCAGCTACTAATGTACCTTCACCCATTTTTAAGTGAAACAGATGTCACCACAAATGGACCTTATTGATTGTAGAGGATTCTCGCCTTTCTTTCTTCCATCATTACCGATAAGCTTCACATCAGCCAACTCTGGCTCTAATACCAATTGTTGTGAATATAGACAAGCAAATCAAATAAAATTAGGAAGAAAGAATGAAAGGAAATCGAACATTGGATTTATGTAATTCAATCCGAATATCGATATCTACATCTACAAGGAGAGCAATGCAAAATTCCACTATAGAAATGAGTGATACACTGGGATTAAAATCACTCGAGCATCCAAACACTCACTCAGTGTTTCCTAACCTCCCAATTATGCTAAATAACTCATAGTATTTAGCTCTCACAATTCCTAGTGAAATCTCACTCGATGAATTACACAAATTCTACTCATAAGAATTTATCTCACTAAATCTCTCAAATGTAATTACAACAATACTCAATCCTCTTGGCCACCAAAGAACTTGGTGCATTCTCCTCTCTGGCCACCAAGGACTTGGCACACTCTCAGCCATCAAAGGAACTTGGCGCTCTCTTGACCACCTTGGTGCATTCTCCTCTCTGGCCACCAAGGACTTGGCACACTCTCAGCCATCAAAGGAACTTGGCGCTCTCTCGACCACCTTGGTGCAATTCTTATCCCACGTCTCTCGCACTCTTTTATAATGCAGAAAGAGAGAGTCTTCATCATTCAATGGCCATGGCCATTGAATAATCATTATTGATATCCATGATGTTCACATGGGAAAGAGACATCTTGTACGTTGGCTTCTCTTCTCAAGTTTAGAAAGTCCACATTGCATTTATTAAAATGGACTCCATGCAACTTTCTTTCTCATTCCTCCATCGGCTAAGGCTTCCACATGCTTCTTCGTGCGGATTCATTCATTTAGTATACAAACAGAGGAATTTTTATAGTTGTTACCTGAGCAAATCTCTCCATTGACTCCGATTATAGCTCCACATAAAGTGAAGGAAAGAGAGTCAATAAAACACACAGGTTTTCTCTACTACTTTTCTACACATGTAGAGAGATAAATGCAAAATGAAATCCATACACAATCTTCTTCTCACAATTGCAGCTAAACATAAATACAATCATGTGTTGTTGGACCAAAGAAGAAGTCCCACAAAATCACAAGGTCGAGTTTCGTCCAGGTTCAAATTCGAGATATATTTTAACAATACATATTGAAAATTCATGAAAATAACAACAAGCAAGGATTAAGAGTTTGTGACAATTGTGCAACCATTGAATACAGGCTTACTCGAGCAAAACTTGTGAACTTCTACGAAGCAACATATATTGATGTCATCTAAAACCATGACTAACTTTCTGTTTTTTTGGACGAACTGGACTTGAATGTTGGTAAGATTCATCATGAATTAAGCAATAAACCTTATATGATAAACTAGCTGAGGCAACATCCTGATATTTATTTCATAAAACCTTGCACGCACACACGCAGAGAGAGAGAGAGAGAGAGAGAGAGAGAGAGAGAGAGATGTGTACTATGTGTTTAAATATTGGCAGAAACAGAGTACCATGTGTTGGTGCTAACAATACAACCTAGAGGATTAATAGGTTGTTTGAGAACTATGAAAAACATTTGCAGAAGATAAGAAGTTCAGCTTTAAATATTGGTAGAAACAGATTAAAGAAATCAAGTACGGGTGCTCTTATCAAACAGAACATGATAATAAAGATCAAGTAATACAAATAGTAATGAGATGGAAAATTCACAAGCAGATATATAGTAGTTTGGCTTTATCCCCAAGCCTACGTCCACTCTCAACACTATCAACCACAACAAGATTAGAATCCACTAATAATCTTCAAGATAAGTTACAATCAACAAGTACTGCATTTCCAGTAGATCACACTACTAGGACTCACATACTTGTCACGGGTCGGTTGTTTCTTTGGCTGCAGATTAACCCTTATAGCTTCTTATGACACTTGCTCACTCCCAAGTTGTGGTGACAGACAAGGTGCAATTCGCACCAATACTAGACTTTAACATAACAAAGAACATGGTCCCCTTCGATTTTAAAGGATGACCACTAAATAAAATACATCATATAAAACAATGGTACTGAGTTTTGCTTTTCAACACGTATGTAAGATATGGATCCAACCCAACGGGCCTTATCCAATTGTATTCCACGTGAATTTTAATTCACCAATGTCACAGAGAGAAGATCTTTTCATATATACAACCAAAAGGACAAGGAATTTTTAATAGATAAGTTATTGTAGGAGCGATGATAAGGGAGGGACTGCTTTTTATTTTCTAAATGGCCACAAGTTGGGTATTTCCCCTATTCTCATCTTTAAAATATTCATGTTTGGTTACCCATAATGCCCCTCAGATCACGGGTTTGGCTAGATTTTAAGTCACTCCATTTCCAACCCATTTAATATTATTGACGAATGTGTCCACTCTTCTGACCCCCACGAAAATCTTTAATATCCACAACCTTGGGATGACGGCAAACGCAACCTAGCGACAGTGGGAGCGGTTCTAAGATCCAATGAGGAACGGAACGTGTGGTTTTAATGAACCGTAGCTGTTTGAATTTTTTTCGTGATTCCTATAAAACTGTCGTAATATGTGAAAACTTATAAGTGGATGAGAACTGCTCTTTTTTTAATCCAACGGTGGTAGAGAGATTAGGGATCCGTTCCTCAAGGGCACCAAGAAATATTCGGAGCAAGAAATTGATCGCCGGGTTCTTCTCTCTGAACAACGTGGGTCGTGTATGAAAATGAAACTTGTTGAGTGAGGTCATTTTGGTCTTTTTATACTGATTGAAACCTATAAAAAACCACATCAGTCGAAAAAAATATTAAAATATTATCACATCAGATTTTCAATATCCAAAATCGGAATTAACATTAAAGTGATTGTTTCTTTTTTAAGCAACATTTAAATAATCCAGGAAAAAAAATTTAGTATCAAAATGGGTCTTATATGAAACTTTTGACACTTCATCTTTTTTTCTTTTTTTTTTTGGTTGAGCAGTGACTTTGCCACTCACTTACCGTTAGTTAGTCATGATGATTGACCCGTGGAAGATAAGAACTTTAAAACACGTCCAACCACCGATAATTTCATAATATCAAACGGGTGATGTTTTTTTGTACTCCCCAATATAAGTTAATCCCATTAAACTAGGCACTCCGTATCTTCTCAATCATAACCGTTTATAGCCCTTTTAGTTCAGCATTTTCAGAAGATTTTGGGCCTATAAAGGCCCATTGTGCCAAAATTGAGTTGTCGGGCAACAAAACTCCAAAGACATTCTAGCAAAAATTAGCGTTTCTAAAATTCTTGATGAAATTCCGACCCAGCTTTGGCTTTACGGACTAGTAAAATGCTACCTTAGAGAGTTAATGAATTTTTTTTTCCTAATTTTGATATCGCCCAACTATTTTCAATTCCAATTATACCCTCACTATCAATTTGCTTTGCAAATTAGATCGGCATCATGCGATGATGGTGGCGGCAAGCTCAAAACTAATCATCAACAAACTAGATTTGACACTAACAACCCTTGCCTCATGTCATGCAACCTCGGCATGGCATCATTTGGCATCATTTGGAGAGCCCTCCCTTGGGTTGTTGTGGCCGTTGCCTAAGATGAGTCGTACAATCCATCATCAAGCTCATCTCTCTCTCTCTCTCTCTCTCTCTCTCTCTCTCTCTCTCTCTCTCTCAATTGTTTTTCAAATTGGATATCGAAGTCCTCTGATCTAAAGTCTTTTATATTTATGCAGAACTTTTTCCAAAATGCTCATCCACCTTGCTCTCTAGGCAGGCAAGCGACTTTCATTACGCAACTGTGGAAGTGAATGTGCTGCTGACCTTCATTGAACAAGTATGAAAGGAAACCATAGATGGCAGCTAGTTAGAAAATAACCCCAACCTATGCAAATAGGCTTCAAACCATTGCTAAGTAGTTTTCTTTTGTAATAAATGGACGAAGCCCATACGCAGCAGTTATCTCACATCATCAATGATTTTCTCATTCAATCACTATCTGCATTTCCTCCTCCAATTAACATTATGGAGTCGAGCTTCCCCTTTCTTTCTGTTTAATCAATTCTTGATTTATTGAGTTCCTAGCTGTCTTGACTTTAACCACTCAACTGCATCAATATTTTCTCTTCTTCTCTTTCTCGATGTTCTTTGTCCTAGAAAATAATCGGTTAGGGGGCAGAAGCCAAATGAATCATGCAACGCATACCTATCGACGAGTACACGCAAAGTTCTGGCTCCGGTGGCCCAAAAAGCTGAAAATGTCCATGATGGTAGATTTCTGGAGGTGATGATAATTTTGAAATAGTAGTGGTAAGAGAATATCACCACTAACTTGCTTGTCGGGTCATTTGTTGGTAAGTTGCCAATGTTATGGTGAAAAGGGTTAATACTGTAAAATCTTAAACTAATACATCACGTGTCATATTTACCTCATACTCCAAACTAGTAAATCTATGCTATATTTACCTAAAACTAGTTCTTGTGTCAAAAAAAAGTCCAAAACTAATACACCTGTGTCATATTTACCTCAAAATATGAAATTTTTTTGGATATAAACACTATTTTGGGGTAAATATGATACTAGTGTACCCATTTGAGATTTTTGTAACACAAAAATTAATTTGGGATAAATGTGATATGGGTGCGCCAATTTCAAGTTTTTTATATTATGAAAATTAGTTTGGAGTAATGGAATTAGTGTACGAGTTTGGGGTTTTTTTAAAGTATTAGCCCTCATGAATATACCAAAGTCGAAAGTATGTTTAGTAAATTTTCAAAATAATAATGCATATACCAACACTCAATAATTTAGTAAATCGCTAATTTCTTTTACATTCTACAAATATACTTAGTACATGTGTATGTATTATTTTGTCATTATGTAATATTTGAACGTTTTGTTATAAATCTATTCATCGTTATGATTTTTTGAATTCATTAACGAGGGGTCATGCCCATTGTTTATTATAGACATATTTTCGGACGCGGCCACCTAATATGGATGAGTCTGGATTAGTAGAAGTAGAATCCCGGATTATCCATATCTTTTCTAAGATGATCTAGAGAGATTTGATTTCATGGACTCAAAGTGGGGCTTGTTAAGAAAGTCCTAGTTAGGTCTATCCGAACATTTCTAGAGGGCTTGATGCCAGCAGTGTCCTTCTGATCAACCAAAATTCGATCGCTGGAGGCAGTTATAGCGACCGAAATTTGTTCGGTGGCTAGAAGAGAGGTTCTGGCGACCAAAACTGTAGATATGGTCGCCAGGCTCTTAACTTCTAGCGGCCCAACAAGAGTTTGGTCGACGTAGCATCCCACGTCTGGTTACCAAACCACCTTTGATTGCCAAACTCGGCCTTTCGCGATCAACTGCTGTATTTAGGGACCAAACCTGATTATTTGCCACTTTCTCCCTAGCCCACCTCTCGCTCTCTCCCCTTAATTTCACGATCCTGAAATCACCCACCTCGTTATTTCCGTCAGCTCCGGACGCTATCTCTGTCACGCTCTCTACTTCAATCAATTCTTTGGTATTGCTCTCGTGTGGAGGTATCAAAATGGATTGAAATCCCATTTTTAACCAGTATTCAAACAGCTCCAGCCGCTATCTCTCTCACGCTCTCTACTTCAATCAATTCTTTGGTATTGCTCTTGTGTGGAGGTATCAAACTGAATTGAAAACCCATTTTTAACCCATATTCAAAGAGATAGGTCATATATGGGTTTGACAAGTTTTAATAAATAGGTTTTATATGGGTTTGAGTTGTAAGCCTAATTTGGGTTGTGAATAGGTTTGTCTTTAAATCCATTTATAACCCATTTAGCTAATAAAGGTAATTAGTTGAGTCAAGCCACTGAGTTGTTTCTATAATTTTTCTTTTTTAATATTCTATTTTTTAATTATTTTTTTTTTCTTTTACCTTTTTTTCCTACAAAGTCCGATGCCCATCAACCCTCTCTAGTCGCAGGTGAGGGCCACGAAGCCCTCACCCAGCAGCAACCATTGCAAAGTCTAGGTGAGGGCAACAACTAGTGAGGGCTTCGTGGCCCTTGCCAAATCTATAGACTAGCAAGGGTCCAGTCCTCACCCGTGACAAGCAGGAAAGAAAAATGTAAAAGAAAGAAAAAAAAAATAAAAAATTCAGAAAATGTTTTTAAAAATTATAAAAATTATTTGTTAAATTTGGATTGCATAGAAGTATTTTAGCAATGTAATTGTTTTAACAAATTATAAGAAATAATTTTTCCTAAATTGGATTAAATGTGAAAGTATTTTAGGAAAACGGTTCAAGTCATGGGCTAAGTATAGGTCAGATTGAGTATGAGTCATTACATTTGCATTACCATAAATAGATCATAAATGAGTTAAATTGATATATTTAGGTCAGATCATTTATGACCCGATTCATCCATTTAACGAGTCTACTCACATGAGAGGCTAATACTCTCCTACCACAATGAATCTTGTGCAAACCTCGGGACAAGGTCCTCCTCTATAAGAAATCATCAACTTTGTAATAAATTTTCAAATTTCCCATTAAATTAGTAAGAAAAACTATTTCAAGATTTTACAAGGTTAGTGAATTACCGAGGTTGTGTGAAATTTTCTAATGTTCCAATTAATTAGTAAGCTAGCCATTAGTTTAACTTTTGTAAGTATGGTTAGGAATTTTTCCAATGTCTTGACAAATATAAAAACATCCAAAGAAATTAGTAATTTTCTACCTTCTTTTAAATATAGAAATTAAGGGTAGTAAATGACCAACATATTAATGAATTGTCCAACAACCAAATAAATAAGTTATTATTTTCTATCTTCTGTTGTTGGAAGCTTGATGTATGCTCAGATTTGCACTCGACCTGACATAGCCTTTGTTGTGGGAATGTTGGGAAGATACCAAAGTAATCCAGGTATAGACCACTGGAGAGCTGCAAAAAGGTGATGAGGTATCTTCAAGGAACAAAGGGACACATGCTTATGTACAGATGGATGGACAACTTGGAGGTAGTTGCTTACTCGGACTCGACTTTGCTGGCTACATTGATTCCGTAAATCAACATCGGGATATATTTTTATGTTCGCCGCGGCAGAGCTGTATCCTGGAGGAGTGCAAAACAAACCTTGGTTGCCACTTCCACTATGGAGGCAGAGTTCGTTTCCTGTTTTGAGGCCACCTCACATGGTGTGTGGTTGAAAGGTTTCATATCGAGGCTTAGAGTTATGGATTCCATTACTAGGCCATTAATAATATTTTGTGACAATTCAGCTGTAGTTTTTATGGCTAAGAATCACAAAAGTGGTAGTCGAAGCAAGCACATTGACATCAAGTATTTAGCCGTCAGAGAACGTGTTAAAGAGAAGAAAGTGGTCATAGAACACATAAGCACTGGATTGATGATAGCTGATTCTTTAACTAAAGGCATGCCACCAATGAGTTATAAGGATCATGTTTCTAGAATGGGCATTGGTCCAATTATGTAAATTTTTCTTTATATGGAAGAATTTATGAGACTTTTATTCATCAATAATGTTTTTCTCAATACAATTGTATACATTCAGTTATTATGAGAAAAACAATTACGTTTGACCTGAAGTAAACATAAGGTTTATTCATTAAGTTATTTGATCACATATGGGCTGATGAAATACATTGTGATACACGGAAGACAATACTCGCTCTAAGAGGACTCATCGCCGTGATTCATGTGTTTTATTTCAGTATGAAGTTTTGTGGGTTTGGGTTAATAATTCATTTGAAGGAATATTGGGATCAAGTGGGAGAATGTTAAAATATTTAATATATTTTATTATTCTAAATATGATTCCAATATTATATTCAATAAATTCACAATAAATTCCCTATATTAATTCCAATTATTGCCCAATTTATTACCCACGTGTATTAAGTGATATTTGTCCATTATTACATTACCATAATGGTCTTGATGGGAGATACAGGTAACGTAACCAACGGAATAAAATCGTCAGGTCATATGTTTTCAAACCCTAACGATACAGAAAAACACACACCATCGAGTTTTGGAAGGGGATTGAGCAGTAGAACAGGACGTGCGTTTTTGTTTTCAATTTTGCAGATTGCTCGTGTTGTGTGGATCCATAAAAATTTTGAGGTTTCCCACTTCTAAGATTTCATCAATGGCTGGAGGTATGTTGGTATTTATGTTTCCGCTATTCGATCCCGAATTGTATATGAATTTACCTGTGATGGCTAAATCGGGATCTCCAAGTTTTGTTTATACTCAATCTAACATGGTTAGGAATTTTCCCAATGTCTTGACAAATATAAAAACATCCAAAGAAATTAGTAATTTTCTATCTTCTTTTAAATATAGAAATTAAGGGTAGTAAATGACCAACATATTAATGAATGGTCCAACAACCAAATAAATAAGTTATTATCCTCTTTTTGAAAATTTTAGGACTCAATTACACTTTCGTGATAAATTTTAGTACTTAATTGCATTTTTGTAAGTTTTAGGACTTAATCGCACTTTTTGAAAATTTTAGAACTTAATTACATTTTCATGGCCAATTTTTGGACTTTCAATACACTTATCTCTAGGTTTTAAATTAAGTTGGCCACTTACTAATTTATTGGGATGTAATAAATTATTTATAATGTTCGTGTTCTACCAATCATACTTGTAAATTTTGAGAGAAATTGATAACTCACTAAATTATCAAGATGTTGCTAAGTTCATTGTAATTTCGGCAGTCCACTAACCACACTGATACATTTATAAATCATTTGGTAACTGAGCGATTATTTCGATGCTGGTAAATTCATTATAACATTAGCAATTTACTTAACTAACCTTGTATAACACAAAAGAATTTGGCAACTTACCAATTTATCTGGGCATTAGTGGATTCATAACAATGTCGGTAAACTATCATGTTACCAGACAAGCAAGTTATCGACCATACTGATTTTTACCAACGACATTGGAAAATTTAGCAACAACTCCAGCATTCTACCAACCACACAGTCCAAGGAACAAATCAAACACCATTATAGTACGTTTAACTACAAGATATTCTAAACTCCGCCAATTGGATTAAGTTCCTTCTTTCAACGGGGTGTCTCTAACAGCCTATAATATAATTCAAATTATTTGACGCATCAAAAGTTAAGCTTCACCAAATGTGATGAGGATGATCTCGTGGATCTTCTCTCATTCAATCTCTTAGTTTCCTAAAGGAATAATCCTAATAAAATCAGTACTGAAACATGATGACAACCCTGCATTGTGTCCATGCATAACACCTTTAGGTCTCACAGAGAGAAACGCCGTGAATGATAACACAGCGAAGTCAATGGTATCTTTCTTTTGAGTGATTTCTCTGAAACTAACCCGCGATGATGAAGATGAGCGAGTGGAAGGAGAAGCAATCGATGGTTGCTTCTTCAATTTGCCGTGGGGGAATTATTGACTAACGCATACTTTTGGTTGATCGACTAGTTGCAGCATCTCCTGCTTATTGGCTGATCCATAGGCATGACGACGACTTATTAAACAAGTGGAGAACGGACAGCTCGTAAGAGCAGGACAACAACTCTCACCTAAATCACCAAAACTTTATTCAACTTCTCTCTAGAGCCCGATTAGTTCGCTGCGATGTCACATCATCTCCATTATTATGTTAAGTTAATCACCAAAAACTTAGTATTTCAACGACAAGTGGTTAAGAAATGACAAACCCCCACTTCAAGTGAGATGGTTTGAGGAGAATAAATTGAGATGTTCCGGTTTTTTCGAACTGCAACGGATTCGTCCCATCTAAATTAATTGCCCGCACGACGAGAATTCTGTACAATGCATTTATTCATATTTTCAATTTGTTGTTGAATGGAGGAGCCCGAATTAGAGTTACGCAAAATGCAATGGAAAGTAGCGAGGCGGACTAGTTCAGATGCATCGTCACATCCAATCACGATGATGAATGATTAGGAATGATGCGTCAACCGAAGTATTTTCTCACTGTCCAAGCATTTTGTCTCGCCAATCAGAGAAAAAAAGGGTAATAGGGCATATTTAGATGGCATGTATGATCACTACAATTATTAAGATGCAAGTAAGTAACTTTACCACGTTTTTAGAAGTTTGAAACTGCCGGCATCTTCGTCGTTCAAGTAACATCTCCCACGTTCGCTACACGATCAATCATTAGTATAAAGAAATGCTTGCGCATCCGCTAATCGCATGACGTTGTTTATAATGTGTCGTGCATTAGACTTCAATTGAATAATGCCATGACCCGTGCATTACCCTTTATCTTGCTTATCCGTGAAGGCACGACATTCCTACCAACATTATTCTACTCCCTCTTTTAACTTCACCAAATGAGTTCTATCTCAGTTAATTTCATTCATTATTTGATAAGTGAGAGTGAAATGAGCACATAATCTTGAAAGTCATCTATGCGTTGACTACGTCAGATAATTGGTTCCCTTTGCCTTCTTTATTTCCACTGTTTTGGTAAATTTTGTTGGATAGGTGAGACTTAGGAGGTATGTGAAAATAAAGGTTTAAACGACTTTAAACAGAAAATTCTGACTCCAGACTTTATATTTAGCTAAAACTCATTAAAGGTAAACTTTGCCTTTAGTTAAGAGACAAAAATATGTGCGTCAAAAGTGCCCAATACAGGTTCTATTGCCACATGACCAAGTGGAATAAAATCTCATATTCGTGCCATGGACCTTGCTTGCTTGAACAGAATATATATATAATCATTAGCCGATAACCCAAAAGACATACCTAGCTAATTCTCTGATTTAATCTGATCCAAAAGCGTACATCATTCCAAAAAACTCAGGGATGGCTACATAAAAGAGGCTTGAAGGGTTCTAAAAGATGGCTATGTGGAAAAAGGAAGAACAGTGACACAACCAATATCCAACGGTTGTTTGCTGAAGTTGTCAACCGAAATCAAAAGGCAGGTTTCTTCCTCTTTACTCTCTTGTATCGGGGCTCGTAAAAGTGGGCAAATCCCATTCGGCCATGTAAAGCTGTGTTGAGTATTATAGATGAAAATGAGAAACTTTCCAAAGATTCCAGCGTAAGACATTCCCCAAAATGATTTGACAATGAAAAGCCAGGAGGTCTTGCTGTGAATCATGAATTGCTGCACTAGCCATCACCCAAATCATGGGCGATTGTCCCCCTTCCCCTCATTCTTGCATCTCAAGAAACCACTCCCCAAAGCTAAAACCCCATTATCAATGAGCGGCTTTCCTTTTCTCTGTGGGGCTAAACTTGGGATGCAACATGACGGTAATGGGCTATCCCTAGAGGAGAGATCCCCCACAAAGTTCATCCTACCTCAATTTTCTACATCATCAAAGTACTGTGCCTCTTATCAATACATTGCATTTTTATCACTATTAAACACAAAGCTCGACTTCAAGAAAGTAATTCCGGAAAGTCTTTTTTGATAATTATTGCCGAAAATTTTAAGCCCGTTGGACGGCAATAATAGATGCCCAAACCAAGTTTTCTAGTATTCGGGATAGAGTCAAAGGAAGCAGAGATTAGAATTTAAGCCTAGACAGCTCAATGTTCAAAAGAGCCACCGGCTCTCGCTAAGTCAATGCAGAGAGAAACATGGGGGTTGGAGTGTCAATTTGCTTTCGTGGGAGCAATTGAGACATCTCTTTCGACCGTCCAGAAGCAAATAAAATAGCTGATTGAGCAATCAAGACTATTATTATTGTTATTACATTATTAGAATAACAAACGAACCAACGTACTCCAATTATTCACAACCAAATGAATATAGAGGACACTAGCTCCATCCTTACATTGGAAGAGCCGCTTGCAAATTGTCCCAAACACGACTCCATGTTCTTTTAAAGAAAAGTAATAATCATTTCACGTACAACCGGCTGCTCTCTCTCTCCTCTCTCTGTGCATTTGTAGACTGCATCGAGCTTGCACGTAGAAGAAAATATATAACTTGTTCTGACTTGTGAGGGAAGGAAATAGGAGTCGGTCTCTTTTCTCTGTGTGTGTGTGTGTGTGAAGAATGAGCAAGCCAAAGAAGAAGCTCTCAGTGTCTTACATTACAGTTCCATCTCAGATAATCAACTCCCTTTCTTCATCATCTCTTCAATCTCTTCTCATATCAACCAAGAAAGCACCTCCTCCTTCCCATCTCCTTCATCAAAGAAGGCCAAGCCGTTTCAGTATAAGTTGTCATCTAAATCTCCAAAGTTATGGTTCTCGGCTCTATTCCTTGTGGCCCTGCTCGGCATGCTGAGGATTGGCTTCCTCCCTCTCTCTTCATACCCTTGTGCTACTACTCCAACTGCAAGTAATCACCATCACATTTTAGATAACCAGGCCATCAGTCAAGCACGAACAGAGCCTCGTTATAATAATAATTACACATCGGTGGAGCCAAGAGAAGAACCAGAAGAAGAGCACTCCTTCTGGAAGCAACCGGATGGGATGGGGTACAGGGGGTGCTTGGAGTGGAGCAGGGATTACAGGAAGAGGAGCGAGAGAATTGTGAAGGAGAGGCGAAAGTATGTGATGGTGGTGGTGGCCGGCGGGATCAACCAGCAGCGCAATCAGATTGTGGACGCTGTCATCATTGCCAGGATTCTCGAGGCTGTTCTGGTGGTTCCAGTTTTCCAAGTCAATATAATCTGGGGCGACGACAGGTACCTAGTTCTTCACGCAACTCACAAATGCGCCATTGGTCAAGAATAGAATAATTATCCATAGATATTCCCCTTACAAAGAACTGGATGAAAAATTCATGTCATCTTCATACCAACCAAACAACCTAACAAAAAGCAGGATTCATGGTCAAAGTAATTCTGGTCATCAGCTATTCCCTAAGCAAACAATTCAGTAAGTTAGTGCATATCGTCATGATTTTTTGCAGTGAATTCTCAGACATATTCGATTTGGATCACTTCAAGAGAGTCCTTGCCAATGATGTACGCGTGATTTCATCTCTTCCCTCCACTCATATAAGGACAAGGCCGATCGTCGAGACACTGACTTCACTTCATATTTCTGCTGACTGGATTCGCTCACGTTATCTCAGAAGGGTAAAAACAGCCCGTTTTGCCTCTTTTTGTCCAGAATGAAATTGCTCTGCTCAATTTACAATTTTTAGTTGACTAACAAAGACATCACCAGAGTTTGTGCCCATTGATAGGGGATCATATATGTGTACAAGGTTGTAGCCAGCCGTCCTTAGTTATTGATTGGCTTTTCATGAGCATTGTTGACATCATCTCCATTTTTGTTATCAATATGGTTGGCCTTCAAAATTGGATGAATTCCCTTGATTTCTTGACTTGTAAATTTGATGCAATGACCAATTTAAAGTGTCGTTATTATTGGATCATATGCTTTGTGTTGAACTTTGGCTCTGTGGTTTTTCAAATTTTAAAAACAATGAAAAAAAAAAAGACAAATTGGCCAACAGTCACTATGAGGAAAACCAAATGATTTACTTTGTTTGTGAATTTCTGCAGCTCCAGAAGGTGGGGGTTCTGCTCTTACGAGGTCTAGATTCCAGGTTATCTAAGGAACTTCCTTCTGATCTTCAAAAGCTTCGATGCAAGGTACTCCCAATCAATGTTCTGCTTCTTCAGACAGATAGGCAATTAGTCAAAATCGAAGTGACAGATGGAGATTGAAATACATACTAGTTGGAAACGAAAGCACAAACTAAAGAAGAAAATGCCAATTCTTTAAATTGCTTAAATTTAGATATGATTGTTCCGATTGCAGATCAAACATGATCACCCTAAAATGATGAGAACTTAATCTTTACAGGAACAAGCCTTGACTAGTTTGCTGACAAAAATCAGTTCTATACCCCAAGTAATTCTGTTCATTCTGTTCTCTATCCTCAGGAAGTTAGCCTTGAGATTTTCTTGAAGGATCAGGGTTAATGTTCAACATTAACAGAAAAATCGGCTTTCTTCTTGAAAATTTTTAGATTTATCCATTACTTCAGACAAGCAAAAGAGATGCATGATTGCATTCTCTGTTTTCCACAGGTCGCCTTTCATGCGTTGAAGTTTGCACCACGAATATTGGAGCTTGGCAATAAGCTTGCAGACAGAATGCAGAGCAAGGGACCCTACATTGCTCTTCATTTGCGGATGGAAAAGGATGTTTGGGTGAGGACAGGTTGCCTTTCAGGTTTGAGCCCCGAGTATGATGAATTGATAAGTCAGGAGAGGAAACGGCACCCCGAGCTCCTAACTGCCAAATCAAACATCACCTATCATGAAAGAATGCTTGCGGGTCTCTGCCCCTTGAATGCATTAGAGGTTGCCAGGTGATCGCTTGCTTTAGTACTTCCTAATCAAGCATAATCAGGTTCAGTAGGGTTTGAGATCTTGCCATTGTTTTATGGTGTGTGTCTTTAGTAATTGAAGTGTCGATTGTCCTCTTAGGTTGCTTAAGGCTCTCGGTGCCCCAAAGAATGCAAGAATCTACTGGGCTGGCGGGCAGCCACTTGGTGGGAAAGAAGCATTGTTTCCGCTCACTAGAGAATTTCCACATTTCTACAACAAACAAGATCTCGCATTACCCGGGGAATTGGAACCCTTCGCTAACAAAGCGTCCTTTATGGCTTCCATTGACTACATTATATGTGAGAGGAGTGACGTCTTCATGCCATCTCATGGGGGGAATATGGGCCATGCCCTTCAGGTACTGCAGCATTTGTTATTGGTCTAGCTGACTAGTTCTACACATAGTTAACGACACCCATCGCTACATGATTTAGGAAGTACGCAACAGGAGGCATGCAAAAGCCTGATTTGTAAAGGTGTTTAAAAGTTTGTCACAAAAAGAGCACAGCCTATTTCTTATTTGTTGAGCAATTTGACACTCGTCAGAACTAATAGTATCATGCACTAGTCATCACCGGACAGTTTCCTTTTCACTTGTGTCATTTTGACTGACAAATGTTTCTGCAAACAGGGGCAGAGGGCCTACGCCGGTCATAGGAAGTACATAACACCTAACAAACGGCATATGCTCCCTCACTTCTTGAATACATCTCTCCCTGATCTGGAGTTCAACAGAATCATGTGGGAGTTGCACCAGGACTCCTTAGGTCAACCAGAACTCAGAACAAGCAAAGTTGGAAGAGATGTTACAAAGTACCCTATTCCAGACTGTATGTGCAACTCATCCAGTAGGGGTTACTCATTGCAACGACACACAAGGAGCTTGCTTTATAACTTTGGGTAGTATACTATGTGGAATTTCTAAATGTTGCTTCTGCAAGATTTGGCATCAAACACCCGAGCTCTTTTGGATCTTGAGACGGCAGCCACAGAGCTGCTCAGGCTATTGGCGATGGCACTTCTGGCAGACTGTTCAGACTGTAGAATCCTAAGCTTGCCTCTGCCCACCAACAAGACGAGAAACTGGCAAGAAAATAGAAAATCATACAGAGACAGAATCATTTATTCATTCTTTATTGCACAGATCATTCAGAAGATGACTACGGGCCAATGTTTGTCCAGGACTGATGAGTAATTGGTCTACCATGTAATATAATCGCTTTTGTGCAGAAATTGCCATTTATGAGTTTGGAACAGAAAATACCGTTCCCTCTTTATGTTTTCACAGGAAAAATGGTTCAAGTTAGTGTTTATTGCAATATTTTTACAAGTGATGAAGACAAAATAAGAGATCCAAAGTATGCATACACTGTAAAACGGTACCTAAGCTTGATGTCATTTTCAAAGCAGTGGAATGAAATTTTCAGCTCAAGAAAGGCTTGGCGCAATATACTGAGCTTGATTTCAACAAGATGGCAGTGGTAATACTTAGCAATGACATTGTGCTATGGGTTCTGTCATGAAATAATTTGCTCCATGTGATGCAGAAATTCCTTCGACTTCTCATACTCACTCATGAAGCGGAAACGCAAAATTTAAATTGAACTATATGTAAACAAACACACCCAGGAGGAAATTCAGGAAAAATCCTTCCTTAATGTCATCTTTTGAAATACCGCAATAGGATGTCTTCTATGGATGGATGAACTAAAACGAGGACACATATTGTCACGCAAATGTAATTACTGAACAAGTCATATCAAATGAGTTGATGTAATGTCGACTGAGCAAAAGCAATTGTGGTGACAAGGTTTTGATCCGAAAATTTAGTACTTGTTGATTAGTTGGTTCTTCAAACATGATTGGCAATGAGAAAGGGAAATTTTGAGCGCTTTGTGCATTGCACAATCCGAGACACCGAAGATATCGTGAATTAACCTCTGGGAATTTAGTTCAAAAAATGTAACTGAAAATCTAGTAATTTGAAGTGAGAGGGTTGTTGACTGAGGATGGGCTAGCGTCAACCTAGGATTTAATTGGAAGGGACAGAAGAATATGAGGTGAAATACAAAATGGCATATTCCAAAATGGTAGGGTTCCAATTGAGAAAAAGACGGGGTATTTTGGGGACGAATCTTTAAAGAGGGCACAAAAGTTCTCCCAAGGGACGATGGGAGCGTGTTTTTTCTTCTTTTTTTTGGGAGGGGTGTGGTTGGCGGGGACAGCCGTAGAGGCGAAGCAATCTGAGTGATTGCGTCTCCCACCCAAACGTTCATATCTCAATCAATCCAATCGAAAGCAAGGGTGAAGAAAGAAAGCAGAGGAAGAAGCAGGGGAAGAAGAGGCAGAGGAAGAAGAAGCGGAGGCAGAGATGGGGGTGCTGTCCAACAAGATCGAGAGGGACCAACTCAAGCCTGGGGATCACATCTACTCTTGGCGTCTCTCTTACCTCTACGCCCACCACGGCACGTTCCCTTCCTCTCGCTTTTTCCAATTCAATCTCTTTCGTGATGATGATGGTGGTGGTGGCGGTGGTGATTTCGCGCCAATTCGTCTGCCCTTTTTTTTTTTTTTTTTGGTGCAATTCGATTGATTGATTCTTTACATGATTGATAATGTCCTTCCCTAGTTTGACATATAGGAGCTTTGCCCTTGTGGGTCTGCGAGAGAGGTCCTTTTCCTTCTCTTGGTGGATTTTCTGTCCTGTTTTTACCCCTTCGGCTAATACAGATTGCGGCAACGTTGCTGATTCTCGTATGAAAAGAGATGTTTCATGATGGGTAGTCATATTCGATGTGGCAGAGAGATCTAATCCCCTTGAACCCTTTGGAACTCTGCCTCCCCTTTGTCCGTCGTTGCTTAGCTTGTGTTCCCTTTGCCATTTCTGAATTGTCAGTTATTCCTGTCAACTTAAGGAGATCGAGTTCTTCCGTCCTTGATTGTCCGAATTATGTTCTTTACAAGCACGTACCTTCTATGGACTTAGCTGCTTTCGCATACTGAAAAGATTGACGCTTTTAAGTTCGCCAACAGGAATATACATTGGCGAAGGGCAGGTTCTTCACTTCACTAGAGGGGGACACGAAATCGGCACGGGGACTGTGTTAGACCGCATCATTTTGAGCTCATCTCCCTCTCCTCCCGTTGGCACACAATGCCAGATATGCGGAGATCAGTCGAGGCTTGATGGTGTCATCTCTTCGTGCATCGACTGCTTCCTTTCAGGTGGAAACCTCTACCTCTTTGAGTATGGCGTGTCCCCTGTTTTCTATCTTGCTAAAGCTCGAGGAGGGACTTGCACCCTTGCGAAATCTGACCCCCCTGAAGATGTGCTTCACCGTGCCTCTTACCTCCTCCAGAATGGCTTTGGAGGCTACAATCTTTTCAAGAACAACTGTGAGGACTTTGCTGTCTACTGTAAAACGGGTCTGCTTGTGGTGACGGCAATTAGCGTAGGCCGAAGTGGGCAAGCAGCGGCTTTTCTGGCTGCTACAAGTGCTGTCATGTCCTCTCCACTTAGATTCTTGACGACAAGTGTTAGTGGTCTGGCAGCTGTGAGTTATGGCATGTATTGCGTCAGTCGTTTGGTCTCTGACCTTGGGGTTCGCCGCGATGTGGTTAGAGTACCCGTCGAAAGACTTGTTAATCAATCTGATTTGTGTGATCCCCAAGCTGCTGTGGATAGTCCCACTCCCAGTTGTGTTGTCGCCGCCAAAAATGACTAAAGACTGCGTGCTGCAATTTGCCGGCAGTCTCCACCAGAACTTTGCCGGCAGTGGAGATGAAAACACTGTAAAATGTAGGTTTTAGCTCTTTGTTGGATGTTACTTCTGCAAACTATACCCGGTAGAAAATTTAAATACTCCTCAAACTTCAGCTTTGTTGGATTTGGCATCAGAGGTCCTTGAAATTTTGGGTGTTGTCTTGTTTCTTGTTGTGCAAACGAACTGATCAGATTTGCTTTCAACAGGATATTTCCTGTTGATCGCCACAATCTCTGTATAGAACTACAGTTGCAAGAGAGAGTGGTTCTTCTGTTCTCTCCAATTTTGATATTTCTGCATCTGAATTATTTAAGCTATACTCCCGATGGGTTAGACTAGCTTTGGCGTGGGTTTTGTCCTAAAATTGCGTATATTTTGTATTCCAATTAAATGATAAATTACATTTAACCATAAAACGAAAGAGTTTCAGACAGGAATATTAATTTGAAATCAGTTTAGTAACACTTGAGGGCTGGCCATGGTCACGGAAGACAGAGACAGAGAGCTGTCTACGGTTGAGCGAGAATGAAGGTTGCACGACCCTCGTGTTGCTTGCGCAAGGGTCGACGTGAGCATCACTAAGGCACAATGAGGGTCGTTTGACCCTTGCCATGGTTGACTGAGGAACCCCAACCAACCCTCACAAGCTGAGGCAAGGGCTGTGCAGATCCTCGCTTATAATAAACACCATTTCATTGATGCACGCCCATCACTTTATAAGTAGAGTCTCACCTTGTGCATACTAATACATGAAGACATGGCAGTTTGTTTGCTCGGGAGAAGTGATAGACCTGAATTTCAGATATACTTTGTTCTTGAAAAGGAGGAGAATCGTGTCAATATTAATTTAAAAAAGAGACTGAGCAGACATTTTCAAAAAGAGGAATGTTGATAATTTGTGGAACATTAAAGATAACAAAACCTATTTTTTTCCTTCCTCGGGGTAGACCAGACAATAACTGAAACTGTGGCTTGATCATTGTCCCTAGGAGAGCATAAAGCAACTTGAGGAATACCAATGGGGTATAACTACACTTCCATGTAGACTAGCCCTTAAGACTTAAGAGCAGTACAAAGAATCTTTCGGATATTGTACAGGACCTTCATATAATTAAGTCAAACATTTTTACAATGAATTGTGTACAGATGAGGCCAAATTAATGGTGAAAAAATGCAATGTGTAAATTGATTTTAGTTTATTGGAAAATTTCATTCACGAAATGAACTTTGCATCTTCTGCTGAAAGATGGAAAGCATTAGCAGCTCTGGGATGCATCAACCTGGCTCCAAAGCTGATTAGCAAATGCGTTCTCCTCTTCTGTAGCGATTTGGTCATTAACCTCAATTAATTCCTCTTCATCGGGGTTCTCTTCCATGATTTCGTCAATAGATGATACTTCTGAAAGTTCTGTCCCCAATCCACTGATTTCAACCCCTGCCTCCCTCATAGCTTTTGCTGTTGCCGGCCTGTCACAAGACTTATATTTAGGAGCAGGCATGACAAACGGCAAAACTATATTGTCTAAGTCTATGTGGCTGCCCTTCCTTCTAGCCCGTGTCCCCGTCAGAGGAACAACAAACAGTATCCCAAGTTCATAGTTGCAAATGTGAAGCTTCTTCAAATCGAAGTTGCTTCGACCAGGTGTGTTAAACTTTCCATCAGATTGATTGGAAATCAACCTCCCCCAAGCAGCTGCACTGAAATTATGTGATCCACAATAAACCCAACCAAAAGAACATGCACTTGCCCTGGACTTAAAGCGCCTCATTGCCACCTGAAAGAAAAAAAATTCCTTGAAGATGTGCCGATGTCCCCAAGCATGGATACAACATCCACACTCTGAAAAAATGGCAAAATTCTCTCTCAACCAAAATAACCCAGTGACATGCCATGCCGATTCAGTTATTCATATCAACAGTGAAACACAGTAAGGATAAAGCTATACAAGATGGTCTGGCCAAAAAGCTCAGGATTGAAAAAGAATATCGTCAAACTGAAAATCAATGTCTACAGCAATGTTTTAAATTTCTTTATAGCTCAAGAAATCAAATTTTTAGTGCAGAGTGGCTGTATACCTTTATTTCAGGAACACCAATTTCTGTGTCCAATTTAGTTCCTTTACTGCACTTCTGTCATAAGTATTTATAAGACTTAATGCTCGTTGCAAATTAAAACAATTTTTCTCAGGAATATATTTGGGGTTTATTGACCTCCAAAAACTCCTGCAAAGGCCATCCACACCAACTTGATGGGTTAATCTATGCTTCCATTGATGTCAAAGTGACACCAATTCTATGCACATTCATATCAACAAACAAAGAAGTTCAATTGCATACTTCAAAACTAGGAGACGCATGCTTACGTCACCAACATAAAATGGAAAAAACTCAAGATGGATTGCTCAATTCTGCCAAATCCATGGACTATTCTGCTAATATGGCCGAAGATGATGATTCACTCACAAATTCAGCGGGGTGAAAGAAGAAAAACCCCCTGGAAGGCAAGAACTATTCTGAAGTAGTTATTTCAGCTAAATTGAACTTTTCAGTATCAAATCTAGCATGTGAATAAGGGGTAGTTTATTTCATTTCCTGTACGTACATTCTCTTCTGCTAAAATTGGACATCCAGGCCCAATCGGTCCTCTTGGTCATGGGTAGTCCTCCAATCCCACCATAATCAGATCATAACCAAGGCGAAAGACACTTGATCCAGATCAAATATGTCTCCATGGAAGAATAAACGCCTCCATCAGGCACATATGTGGCAAACCGGTGGATCGGGTTGGTTTATATTTCCATTGTTTGAGATTGGTTTATGTTGGGTTGTTCCAGATTCAACTACTTTTGGGTCCAGTCATTTCAGGTTCTGTCATCTCGAAGTCTGACCTGGGTTCCTGTGAATCAATTCTTGACCTTCTCAGGTTCCACCTTCTAAAAGTGAATTGGGTCCAGTTTATGTAATGCATTCATCATATGTTTATTTAAGTTCCAAATCACTGGCATTTGGTTTTTCTATGATTTTGGGTTCATCAGAGTGAGAATTAAATATCATGACAAGTCGGTCTACATCAAGTTCAGGTTGTCTCAGGTTTGGTATACTTCAAGTTTAGGCTACTTTGGATTTGGTTCATTTTGAATTCAGCATGGATGGATTATCAATCACTCAATGTATGAATTCTCTTGAATGCAGTTGTTTCCAATGCATATTCAATCAGGTTTAAGTCATTGACTTTTTCAGTCAGCTTGGGGTTGGGTTGAGTCAGTTTCATGATGGGAAGGCCAGGTTTGTTGAGTTCCAGTTCCCACCTCTACTGGCGGAAGCACGCACCCACAATAAAAAAGGATGCCATCCATTTGATGCATTGATGTTATTCAATTCGGTTTCTAAAATACAGGGAATAAAATCGAACCACAAGAAGGAAAGAGCGCTTTAAAGAGAAAAGTGTCTTTGTCATAGTGTACATTCTATAAAAAAAAATAGTATAACTTGGTCATGCTAAAGGCTTCACTATTAAGTGAATAAAAACATGTTTGTGCATTCTATGTTTTCACATGCTTTTGTCCATCAAGGTTTCACTGAATTATAAGTTATCACATAACGTGTCCTCGATAGGATATAACTTCACAATAGTCAAAACAGATGAGCACTAGATCACTTAATCTCAGATTTTTCAGGTTTTATGAGGGACTAATAGATGACATTTTGAAACACATTTTATCTCCATGAGTTGCGCAATAACATGATGATGAAATTCTCTCTCTCCACATAGTCGTGAGCACAAGGGGACAAGTATCCTAACAGCTTAATTTTTTGTAAAAGAACATTTGTCTGACAATTTAAATTTTCTTTCTAGGATTTGCAAGTGCGTCATGTGTAATGAATATATGCTATGGTCATCCACCTTAGCCCGAGGACAATGCTCTCAGAGCAGAATCCCACTTTATTAAAAAAAATTCTGCTAACGAGTGGCCCAAGTGTAATTATTAAGCACTAAATAATAAAATTTTACAAATTTCATTTTAACTGCACTAAAATAAATATTTCGTGGGCATTCGTTAACAAGACCCTAATTGAATACTCCAAAAACAAGCTAAATGTGCTAGTAGCTATTTATGGTTGAGGACCTCATTTTGTTTGCTAAGTCAAGATTTTGAGTTCATGGGTCTTGCAACCCTGACCAATACTCCGACACCCAAAAACTCTCCTGAATGCAATGCTATTAAATTGATTACAGTGAATCTGTATGCTGTTTGAGATGTTAAATTTCACTCTTGAATAATAGATCATTAAAATGTATTCCCATGCACTAGCATAACTTTACCATACCTAAAATTAAGAGAAAAAAACATAATAACGTTCTGTTTTCATTAGCAGATGATACAATCCTATACACATTCTGCAAAAGGGTATGATTAATTCATGAGTGCATGCTAATTGATGGCATCAGAACAACACAGTTTATTTTCACTGGAGAAGAAGATAAGGAATGGACCTTCGCATGAATTGGGTGGCCAATCCTGTAGGAAGGATAAGGAATTGCATCATAGAGTATGTCTGCAGTCTTCAACTTTTGCCATGTTTTCTGTAGGGGAAACGATGAATTATTGCACAAGGTACTCAATAAAACCAAAGAGCCTATCAGTGATAAGCCCCAGTAGTTAGCACTTAACAACAGCAAAAGCACCAGAAACACAAAAAGCACAATCCTTCCTGTACACAGACAGATATCTGATCGGCCATCTGAATGTACGGGAATTGGACTTCACTGGCATGATAAGCTCATACTTGGACAGCAAATGGTTCAGCAGTCTCTACAATTGCAAATTTCAGTCCAGAAAAGTAATGCTTATACGTGCAAGATTTATGTCTATTGTCTTGTCTATATTATAGAACCCCTGTTGAGATCCAAGGAAAACTAGACAGGATAATAGCAAAGCCAATGAATTTGGGACAACCAAGTAAAAATATCACATGCTAGAAAGAGCACAGAACAGCAGAGAATGATTCAAAAAAACTTATGAGCACTCAAGAATATAGAGCAGCGAGTAATGCAATAATAAGAACATGGCATGACCCACTCAGATGAGATGAGATGAAATAAAGTTGAAAAAATTTGTTTAGAAACATGAAACAATAACCTCAAATGCTACTTCAAAGGTTTAGCTGTATGATCCTGTGTAGATCAAAGGAGAACAAGGGTAAGAAGACAAGAACAGATCTATGATGAAAGATTCAATGTTTTGACCTTACTGTAGATGGTATCGAAAGTGGTCCACAAAATAACGAGATGCACAGAGCCAGACCCACTACATGGACAAAGGTTTTGCTGTTGAGGATGATTTTTTCATTTAGCACACAAGAGATAGCATCAATTACGATCCTTGGGCTCTAGTATTTCTTTTCTCCAACTTCTACCTTGCCATTGCTCATATAGTAATAATCTTGACGATCCACAATTTTTTTAAAGTTTCACATAATCCATTCATTATCTCAGAAATCAGGTACAGTGAACTTAGTAAGCTCTTTCATCATATTAAATACTTCACATATATTCCTGGAGTTGCTTCCCTAATTACTTGCAATCACCAGTGGAATGAATGAACTAGCAACATAAAACCTACCTAAAGGATAAATCTCATTATCACAAGCTAATGGAAGCAATCAAGAATCAACTGCCACTGGGAAGAAAAAAATTTGTGCTCTTTAGTTAGTTTTTGCCCTAAGATTTGTATTATTCAATGCTTAGGTTAGACTCCCTCTATGTACGTTTCTCCTTTCTAAACATATTTAGGGGTACTATACAAGACCTTCTGACAAAGGATACCAACGTATGGGAAAGCTTTTAGCCCACCCAGTGATCAAATGGGCAGAATACCTCTGAGAAGCAAAGAATCTTCTTTGAAGCTGAAATTCCATTAATAGCTGTCTTCGCCCTCTCAATAGTGGGAAAAATAATTCTAATGGATGGATTCTTCAATTCTTGACTAGCAGTCCAAAATCCCCACTGTTTCAAGAGAATTGAGTACATCGCAGTTATGAACAACTATCAATTGAACCATGAGTTTTCACCAAATAATAAGGGCATAACTGCCTACCTCTGGATCTGACTCCTCAGAATCAGACGATTGCAAAGATCTCTTTCCAGCAGCAGCCGAAAAAGCAGCCAAGAATTGCGCATTGATTGATGTACCGATGGAGGATGAACCTAAAGAAGAGAAAATTTATCGCACTTGGTAGTATTAACGAGAACAACCATTCGAGTATATAATTCCAAATAAAAGTAACGAAAAATGAACTCACCGTAAACAAAGTCACTTTCTAGTGATTCAGGCCACCTGTATTGACCTAAGACCTTGTAAAAAGGAAAAGATAATCATAAGACATTTCAGACACAACATTCACAGACAAAAATGCTCTCCTGAAGGAGCAGTGTCATAATAGCATAACTTGTTCAAATGACCACCTTTACTTTTACCTCCTTAACCAATTCTAACATGTGTAATATTCATAAATATTCCCATCTTTTGCGCAAGCCTTGTTAAACACGAAACTTCCCCAAAAGAACAACAATCATATAGCTGGCAATCCCGTAATTCGAAGTACACCCTCACTAGAAGCTTCGAGTAAACTGTCTCAGAAATTGCCTTAAAAAAACTATTGCAATGTACACACATGGAACACAAATATGCCACATGATAATGGTGCAAACAACTCAAACTTAGTAAAACAAATTGCAATACGAACATTTAGGTCTTAAAAGTGTAATTCAAAATGATAGTGACAATATACTTCCAGAATTGGTACCAAAAACTTCACATTCTCAAGCCTTGGGGCAAAAAATGACAAGGTTCATAGGACCATACTTTGTTCATCATTACCAAAAGTCTTATGGCTAAAATTAAATGATGAAGTGCCAACTTTGCAATGCATTTGTCACAAAGAAAATCTCATAAGAGAATAAAAGACCAAAGACTGTATACCTAGCAAGCCTAAACGTCTATGAGAGACTTCAATTGTCTGAAATGAATTTCAAGATTCACAGATTTCCGTATCAAGATCACAATAGAACAATCATCTAGTTTGTTAAGACATCCAGAAATTTAAAGAAGAGACAAATAACTCAGATGTGGTTTGAGCAAAATATTCTAACGTACCAATAAACCTCAGTGACATTTCCTCCACGAGGTAGAAGCAAAATGTAGAATCCACTAACATGAAAAGCTCCAATTGTCTATGTCACAACATTTAAGTATTAAACAATGCTTTCAACTAACAGCTTAAGCTGTTCAAACAGCTAACAGTAGTCCCACAAAGGTCACATGGTATCCAAGAAGGGGTATCTAAATTCAAAACCATATAACCCCCTCTTTGCCTCTTGAAATATATATTTCCACGCTTTGGTCTTAGGCCAAATCTCAGCCTATACGTAAAGGAGTGTTATGACAATTAAAAATCAAAACATGCATTCACTTAATAGCTTGAGCATTTAGAAAGTTAGCAATGGTCCCACAAAATTCGATCTTGAATGTGTACATAGATGCATGCTGGTGTCTCTGTGTGTGGGTAGATTAATAAGCCTGCAAGTAAATTCAATAGCTTCATCTGAGAGGGCACAAAGGGGTTGCACCACATTTATGTAAAGACCGCAAGTGACATTTTTACACAAGCTAAAGAAGCAGAAGCAGGAAACAATAAAAAATCAAGCTAGACCACTAAAGCACATGCATAACCCACCCCACTCCACACCCCCCCCCCCCCCGGGCCCAAAAAAATATTGCAACACTCATATATACTGAAATTTTTTTCGATGAAACAACCCAAGAATGGTATTCGTTAAAGGGCCTTCTATTCCTATAACTCCAAACTAAGAATTTAGATCAAAGTCATAGGTCAATATCCATTGTGAATGATTGCTATGGAAGTGAGGTGTCACCCCAGTCATGTAGGCTCGCTGATATGAATTTTTTATCAGACCGCACATACACTATAACACAGAAATTATAATCACTTATTGCTCAAATCTTTAGCTATATAGCTCTTTTTTGGTAAACTTTCCTAAGTATAATCTGATCTAATTACTCTAGTCCAATAAAGGGGAAAATTACACCAAGGATTTGAAACCTCCTATATGAATACCATCATCCTGAACATAAACATTTATTCAAATTCTCTGTAAAAATTTTCTTCTATGCACTAATTAGTTTGTGATGTAAACAATTCTCCAGCATTAATTTAAGACGGAGTTTTAGCTTTGAAGCTAAGCTCACCATTTGGTCAAACTCTATAAAGAACAAAGCTTTAGACTATATTGTTGAGAAATCACTTGAGGTGAAGTTCGAGTGCAATCTGAGCAAGAAAGAAAAAAGGACAGGTAAATTAAAAGCGCCTCTTCTGCCGCTGACCCATTTTGGCACTTGTGCAAAAAGTTCCTTTCGTAGGACAGGAACCCTTTGCTCATTCCTCAATAGCCTATTCAATCAAACTTCCTTTTCTTTTTTTCTTTTTTTTTTCTTTTCTTTTTTTTTTTTTTTTTTTTTTTTTTTGGGGGGGGGGGGTGGATAGGTGGAAAGATCAACTGCAGGGCACCAGGGGGTGCAAACCCATAGACAAAAAAGAGCTTATAAAACCAAAACCAAAAGGGAGATCAATCACATGACAAAGCATCTACCATATCAACCAAAGGATTTACATCCGTATGCAACTTTTCACTACACCAAAAGCACAAAACTTTAAGCCAATACAACAAAACAAACATGAAAGATTCCTGTCCATCCGAAGCTCTCTTGTTTCGCTCCTTCCAAATCAACCAAAAACAGAGAGGAGTTGAGACAAACTTCAATGTCTTGTTGCTGGATGCCCCCAAGCCCATAGTTCTTGCTCAAGAGGACCTTTAATAACCCAAGATAACCGACTCCAGGATAACCCAGTGCAAGCATAAGTTGTTGTCCAATCATTCTCATCCAAAACAATTAAGGATGATGAAAGACACACAGTCTCTACCTCCATTTTGCAGAGAAAACACGTATTAACCAGTACCTTGCCATTTGTTGTAGGTTATCTAAAGTCCAGTCTACCACCGAACCTCCCTAGCTCACTACTTATAGTAAGACATATAAAAATTTAAGGGCTAGATTCTTAGTACTAGCTTCAAGAAAGCTCCGTTCCTTTGAAATCTTAATCTCCCCAGTTTAGAGAGGAAAGATCTTTCCAGCTGAAAAGCCTCTTCTAAAATTTCTAAATAAACGGGCTCCCAGCTACACTTGTTGAAATTAGCACTCAAATAGAGACCTAAGTAGGTGATCAGGAACGAACCTAACCAAAACCCCATAACTGACAATAATCAAGTATTGTTCGCTACTTCATCCAGTAGAATAAGCTTTCTATTAGTCTGATTGATTTTAAGCCCATAAACCGCCTCAAAACAAAAGTATACTCCTCAAATACCAAAAAGACGGTACCATCTGCAAAAAGAAATGCGATACAGTCATTTCCATGTCTCCATTGGCCACTTCAAAGCCAGTAAACCATCCCAAGTCTGACCTTCGACCATTTTGCTAAGACCCTCCATCATCAGGATAAACAAGGGGAATAAAGGGTCACCTTATCTAAGGCCAAGAGAAGATTGAAAGAAACTAGATGAACAGCCATTGACTATAATAGAAAATCTAGGGGCTGAGACACACTGTTTCATCCAAATTGCACCACCTCTCTCCAAAGCCCATCATCTTTAAAACACACAAAAGACAATCACACAAAGCACAGTCAAAAGCCTTCCTGGTATCGAGCTTGCAAACAACTTTCTTCTTGACATTAAATTGGGAATTCACTGACTCATTTGTGAACATAGCTGAAACTAGAATTTGTCTTGTATCAACAAAAGAACTCCAATAAGGTCCCACCACTTTGCTGATAATGCGTTTTAATCTTGTTGCAAGCACCTTAATAAGAATTTTATACACACTGCGCTCACTGAATTAATGGGGAGAAAATCACACTATTCCTTCAGGTTTCTCCCGGAATTTCAAAAGTAGTCAGCAATGGATTCTACCCAAGAAGCTATTTATAAGGCAATCAATATGTTAAAGGAGCAACTATGTTCCTTTTTCGCCTCTATTTGCGCAGCTGACATGTTTATCCCAATTGTAAGTTGAGAACATAAAAGCACTTGTTATCAGGTGCACTAATGTAAAATCTGTAAGGTGTTGCAGACGCCCAAATAGGGTGTTAAATAAGCCACTAACCAGATCAAAGTTTCAAAACTCAATGCTAACTATGAAACATCTATATGCCGCGCATCTCATGGTGCCAATATCTCTATTTTTTCAAAAAATCAAATGAAATACAAAGGGCTGTTTACATAGATGAAACTTTTTTTTTGGTAAAAGGTAATAGATATAAGGAGGAAAGCCAAAAGTACAAAAGATCACGGCACCAAAAACCTGCACAATGGGATGAAACTTTCAGGGGGCTAATTATAACAAAGGTCATTAATTTCTAACAAATTACAAGGAGGTGGACAATGGGATGCCTAGGTAAATTTAATGTCTGCATTCTCCAAAAATAATTCAGGCTGGACCGCCTTTCTTTACTTCAAGAGGGATGATAAGAAGGGGGGCAGAGGGTTTGTTGAAATTAAACACTGAAGTTTCCATGAGTAAATGTGATAAAGGAAGTGATTCTCATCAGACCATACAGCACATAAACATGCATGTATAATACCTCTAAAATAATAAATATGCATGTAAACTTCAGAGGTACCAGAACAAGCTGCTTGAAAATAACAATAGGTCTCCAGCATCTTACCTCACGCAGTCTATAAAGTCCTCTACACCTTTCAATAGAAGCAATGAAATAGCACAAGGCGTTTACATGATGATGCTGCATCAACTTTGGCATGTCAGAAAAAGAAGGCCCCTGCAAAGATCAATAATAGGTTTTTAGATGAACCACTTATAATATGTACTAGGCAAGAAGTTGATAGCTACAAATATTGATGATTAGTTTATTTCAGAAAGTAGACAGCAACATGCCTGAAATACATGTAGTATCAATGATACTCTCGTTATTTCCTCCGAGAGCAGCCGCAAGCACCTCTTTTGGATAAACATAGCCAGAAAAACTGAAAAAACCTTCATCCCACAAAGGGGATACCCACTTTGCAAAATTTCTAGGTAGAAATCCTACTCGGATGCAATCTAGTGAAGAAATGCCCAAAAAAAAAAAAAAAAGTACTTGAGGAGCTCAAAAGTAACAGTGAAATCATAAAAGGAAAAGACAGAATATACAGGAGAAAACTTAGAAAGCATACACTTAGAGCCATCTTCTGATTGGAGAATGCTGATATCAGTTCATTTTAAAATCTAAAACAGAAATTTGTCTTAAGCTAGGAAACCAAGCGAGTGACATATAGACAGCAAAAGTTTGTAAGTGTTGCCTGGGAAAGCTCTGAAATTCCTTTCCCTCCACATAATAAGAACAAGCAAGAGAGATTGAATTGACAATCTTTCTGCAGAACTCTAAACATTTCTACACCATTGTCAATTGGTAGTTAGAAAGAAAAAAATGAATAAGAGCAAATACAATACTATTGGCAGTTAGAAAATAATACATAAAAGACAAAGCATATCTACAAAGGCCAAAATCTTATTTTTAGTGTTCCAAATGGTGCTATACAAACAGTGAATCCCCTAATGAGTTAGTTAGCAACCTAGCTAAGCATTCATCAAAGTAGTACTCTGGGAGTCTGGGTTACACCTAAGCCTTAATTAAAGAAGCAAGCAATCAAATTGTACAATGGTGGAATATGCCATTCTCCAATTGAACTAATACATAAAAGATTGGTTTGCTCAAAGATATCATGCAGATCCATCCTCAAAAACCTTGATTTTCTTGAATCATATTGTCACAATTCAACTTTTCCCCATTCCATGAAGGCATTGAAGTTACTCCACAAGACCGGAAGAAGCATAAGGGATCCAATATGAACAATACATCTAGATTGTGAGAGTGATGTCAGAGATTTCGTGCCAGGTCTATTGATGAAAGGAAAGTAATGTGGAAGATTTTCAAAGGCACGCTTGGCCACCCATGCACAAATTAGTAGGAAGCTGATGCTACTCTCCTAATGATGACCATGTAAGGGTGAAACCAATTGTTTTGTTAAATCAAGACACATGCATTACTTAGGACACAAGATGCCCAAGTAAAAGAGAGACATTGTGCAGTGGGTCACAATGAGGCATTCTACAATAGAAGCCACAAGAATGAACCCTAGAAGGGAGGGCTGACCTAGTGAATCAGCTTGCCAAGCGCCAACTAAAGGCAATCCGCCAGTGCCATGACAACTGTTATCAGAGCAAGATTTCCAAATTTTACGTGCAGATGCCATCTGTCGCCATGATTTGAGCATGACCTGTGGAAGAGACGGAACACCTATTGGAAGGGTGTAGGCCATTCATGTAAAACCAAGGCAGACTCAGTGATGATGCGGTATGCAAGGAAGTGACACCGAGTGACACATTTTGTTGGGTGAGCTTTGGGCATTCAAGTCAGTGATGGTTAGGGAAGTGCAAGGAAGCCAAAGAATAGGTCACAGTGAGGGTCTTATGGAAATCAAATCAGGGAAAATGTCATAGTCCAATTTTACCCTGTTTTATAAATAAATGGAAGTGAGCTCCGTAATACCAGAAGAAACATGAGGGATATGTAATGAACAATACCGCTTGGTCATGGTATTGGTGCTAACAAGTTTGTGCTAGAAATCAACTGAAGGAAGGAATTTCATGTGGAAGATGTCCAACAGAGGAGTGGTCCTTTGTATACTGTCACAAAGCTGATTAGAGAACCCGCAGTGTATAGTAAGAGAGAAAGAAGAAGAGAGAAGGAATAGAGAAGAAGAGAAGGAGAACGTAAAAGAAAGAAAGAAGGGGCTGTAGATTTCTGTAGTAATAGAAACCCTACACCCATTGTATTTATATTGACTATAAACTGTATATGACAATAATACCCTTATGTAAGTAAAAAAGGAAATAAAACTTTGATAATAAAGGAAACTCAATTAAAGCAACTTAACACTCCCCCTCAAGCTGGAGCATATAGGTCACCCATGCCCAGCTTGGAGCAACCAGCAACAAAAGCAGGACGGAATAATGCTTTGGTAAACATATCAGCAAATTGATCTCTAGAGGCAACGTAAGGAGTAGCAACAAACTTCTGCTTCACAAAGCATCACGAACAAAGTGACAGTCAACTTCTATATGCTTAGTTCGCTCTTGAAAAACAGGATTCCCAGCAATATAAATAGCTGCTTGATTATCACACATCATGTCAATAGGTTGATTAATAGAAAATCCAAGCTCCTGGAGAAGAGATTTCAACCACAACAACTCAGCCACAGTATGTGCCATAGCACGATATTCAGCCTCTGCACTAGACCTGGCAATGGTAGTCTGTTTTTTACTTCTCCAAGTAACCAAATTACCACCAATAAAAGTGCAATACCCAGTTGTAGACCGTCGATCATATGTTGACCCAGCCCAATCAGCATCAGAATAGCCAACCAAAGTGGAAGAACCATTAGATTTATAAATTAGTCCCTTGCCAGGAGAGCTTTTAAGATATCGAAGAATGCGACATACAGCATCCCAATGAGCTTTCTTAGGTGACTCCTTAAATTGACTCACCACACCAACAGCAAAAGAAATATCAGGACGTGTAACAGTAAGATAAATTAGTTTCCCAACTAGACACCGATATTGATGCTTGTCTTTAATTTCTTTTCCATCATCAACTCCAAACTTTTGATTTGGATCCATAGGAGTATCAACTGGCTTGGAAGCTAGTGTACCTGTCTCAGACAAAAGATCAAGAACATACTTTCGTTGAAACAAATTAATACCTTTTCTACTTCGTAAAACTTCAATGCCCAGAAAATACCTAAGAGTTCCCAAGTCTTTAATCTGAAATTGCTGCTGAAGAAAGGACTTAATCTCAGAAATGCCAGTCATATCACTACCAGAGATAATTATATCATCCACATATACCACAAGAATGACTACCCCCGATTCCTTCTTGCGAACAAAAATAGAATGATCAGAATAACATTGGTGGAAACCACATTTAGAAATCACCGAACTAAATTTTTCAAACCATGCTCTTGGAGACTGTTTCAACCCATAAATGGCCTTATGTAGCCGACATACTTTACTATGATTCTCCCCCTGAGCAACATACCCAGGAGGTTGCTCCATATATACTTCTTCAGACAAATCACCATAAAGAAAAGCATTCTTGACATCCAATTGATATAATGGCCAATCGAAATTCACAGCAAGAGAAATAATAACACGAACAGAGTTGAGACGTGCCACAGGGGAAAAAGTCTCAAAATAATCCACTCCGAAAGTTTGAGTAAAACCTTTAGCAACGAGTCGACCTTTAAGACGCTCGATTGAGCCATCCGGATTGTACTTGATAGTGTACACCCAACGACACTTCACCACATCTTTCCCAAGGGGAAGATCAACCAATGACCACGTTTGGCGAGACACTAGAGCTTCCATTTCCACATCCATAGCTTTCTTCCACTCAAGGCGAGACAAAGCCTCAGTGGTAGTAGTAGGAATTGTGTGTGTTTGTAAAGATAGAGCAAAGTCATGTAATGGAGAAGGAAGATGTGAGAGAGACACATAACGCTCAATAGGGTAAGCCAAAGAGGATTTTTGTGTGCAAGACCGAGTACCTTTGCGAAGGGCAATAGGAAGATCGTCTGGACCAGGAGACAAGAAGGAAGATTGATTGGAGGGCATTGAAGAGCTGGAGACTGGTGGTGCCGTAGACTGCTTTCGCCGCTGATACACCTGCAAGGGAGGAGCTACTAGAGACGGACTAATAGAATCTAGGGGGATTTGTTGTGGGATAGGAGGATCAGCTATAATGTCAGTTGAAAACTCTTTACCCTCAGTAGAATAGTATGGTGTGCCCTCGAAAAAAGTAACATCAGCACTAACGTATTGAGTACAAGTTGTAGGATCATAACACCGATATCCCTTTTGTGTACGTGAATACCCGAGAAAAATACATTTAGTAGCACGAGGAGATAGTTTATTAGAACCGGAACGTAGGTTATGAACAAAACAGACACACCCAAAAACGTGTGGGGTAAGAGGGAATAACGGCTTGTCAGGAAATACAACACTGATTGGTGACTGATGATTGAGGACGGTGGAAGGCATACGATTTATGAGGTAACATGCGGTAAGGACAGCATCACTCCAAAATGATTTTGGCACATTCATATGAAATAAGAGTGAACGAGCAACTTCTAGAAGGTGACGGTATTTTCTCTCGGCCACACCATTCTGCTGAGGGGTATAAGTACAACTTGTTTGATGTATAATGCCAAGATTAGAACAAAACAAAGAAATTGATTTATGTGTATATTCTAGAGCATTATCTGTTCGCAAAATTTTAAGGGATGTATTAAACTGATTAGTAACCTCACGATGAAATAATTGAAAAACATGTAAAAATTCAGAGCGGTCATGAAGCATATAGAGCCATGTTAAACGAGAATAATCATCCACAAAAGTAACAAAGTACTTAAAACCATTTCTACTAGCAATACGGGAAGGTCCCCAGATGTCTGAATGAACAAGTTCAAGTAAAGTAGATGCACGAGAATTATTACGACTAGGAAAAGAACTACGATGATGTTTCCCAAGTTCACAAGCCTCACAGTCAAGAGTAGAAATTGATTTACACTCAGGAATTATTTGTTGTAACTTAAATAAAGATAAATGCCCTAAACGAGAATGCCATAATAGGGGGGTAATAGAACTAGTAGCTAGACCATTGGCGTCAGCAGTGGAGACACCATTGAGATAGTAGAGTCCATCACATTCATGCCCTCCACCAATCATCTTCTTTGTCCGAAGGTCCTGAAAAACGCAATGAGATGGATAAAATGGCCCGAACAACTAAAAGCTTTTGTTAACTGACTAACAGATAACAAATTTAAAGGAAGTTTGGGAACATGTAAAACTGAGGACAAGGATAAGGAAGATGTAAGTGAAACAGTCCCTGATCCAACCACTTGAGTCGATGAACCATTAGCTAAAATAACTTCGGATGAAGGACTAGAGTTAGTGTGGGAAGAAAATAGTTCTTGCTTACCTGTCATATGACTAGAAGCCCCCGAGTCATTGACCCAAGAGGTGTTAGGAGACAAATTAGAGATAGAGGCCATGTTACCTGTACGTGCAAGAGTAGCAGTGGATGAGAAATTGGAAGCCTCTAGTTGTTGGACACGTTTGATGAGTTGTGCAACCATATCATCTCGAGCCGTAGACTCAGAAGAACTACCCCCAGGTGGGAGAGATGGGTTCATGTCGCTGTAAGACACATTTCGAGCACTCCCTTCAGACATAGCAGTATTTGCAGTAACTGATCGTTGAGCCCACTCAGGCTTGCCATGCTTGGCCCAACAAGTGTCAACAATATGACCGAATTTGCCGCAGTGTATACACTGACGGCTATCTCGATCAGAACTTTGTCCACTACGTCCACCACCACGACTACGACCTCCGAAACCACGACCTCTATTGGAAAATCCACCACGACCACGACCACCACTACCAGCCACAAATGCTGAATTGTCTTTAGATGAAGTAGAAGACGGAGGGACAATGCGCTGAATTCGACAAAATGCTTCATTCATAGAAGGAACTCTCTCTCCAGCAAGAAGCTGACTCTTCACAGGCTGTAAGTCAGCATTCAAGCCAGATAAAAATTTGGCCACTTGAAATTCAGCTCGTTGTGTCTTTAGTCTCTCAAAATCAGTAGTGATGGGCTGATAAAGATTGAGTTCTTCCCACATACCTTTCAAAGCACTATAATATTCTCCAAGAGACTTGTCTCCCTGTTTAAAATTAAAGATCTTCTCATATAGTTCATAAACTCTAGACATATTATTGTCTTGTGAGTAACTCTCCATAAGATCATCCCACACTCCCTTAGCAGTTGTGTGGAACATGACATTAGCAGCGATGGATGGTTCCATGCTATTCCATAACCACACCAGAAGTGTATAATTCTCTCTCATCCAACCATTATAGTTTCCAGAATTTTCAGCAGGAGGGTCTGTGGTAAGATAATGAAGTTTCCCTTTGGCATTAATATAGACCTTCACAGCTTGGGCCCATAACAAGTAATTGGAGGATCCATTTAATTTAATAGTGGTAATTTGAACGTTGACACTATCTGTGGGAGCCTTAGTATCACTCATGATGATAATCTCAATATAAGTATATCTACCACTAATCAAGAAGGCTGAAACTTTAGTGCAAGTAACAAAGCAGCAACGCTAATGTATAATCAGATGTAATTGGCTTCATCAATTAACCAAAGGGATGCTGAAAACTCATAAATAGAGACTGCTGTATAGAAGAAAATATCTGACCAGAAATCTCGATTCAAATAATTATATGTTTGATGGAAAACCAGCAAGACCAGTCAACCATAATCAACAGAATACTCTGATTCTTGAATCCGTCGATCAGCAAGTGTTGTAATCCATGTTCATAAACTGAACCTGATGAATCCGATATCTTCTAATCTCATATGTATTGAGACTTGAAGAGAAAACAGATAAAAATTGCAGCTTTAGGTGGCTACGCACCAAAGAAGAAGTAGGGTTACTAGGGGACTCTCAAACCAGCAATATGATTAAGTAATCAGATAGTTAGATCCGCTCTGATACCATGTCACAAAGCTGATTAGAGAACCCGCAGTGTATAGTAAGAGAGAAAGAAGAAGAGAGAAGGAATAGAGAAGAAGAGAAGGAGAACGTAAAAGAAAGAAAGAAGGGGCTGTAGATTTCTGTAGTAATAGAAACCCTACACCCATTGTATTTATATTGACTATAAACTGTATATGACAATAATACCCTTATGTAAGTAAAAAAGGAAATAAAACTTTGATAATAAAGGAAACTCAATTAAAGCAACTTAACATATACAAACTGGTCGAAAGCTGGTTTCACTCTCTTGATGATGGCCATAGAAAACCGAAACCACCAGTAATTGTATTGAATCGAGATGCACGCCCAACTTGGGACGCAATATGTCCCAATAAAAGGGAGATGTTGTACAGTTATTCACAACGAGCCAATCCACAATAGAAGCCATGGGAATGATCCTTAGAAGGGAGGTTGGCCTGGTAAATCAGCTCACCAGGTGCCGCACGACAGTCCGATGACTGAGGCCAACTGGCCCGCATTGTGACACATAAACTATTGTAGCCAAGAGCACATAAACAAGCTCCCAAAAAAAATTTCTCTATCACATTAACTTGATAGCCACTTTCCTACAAGCATGTTCAAAATTAAGTGATTAACTCTAAGCCAACTTCTATCTCACATGAAGTTGTCAACTATATCCAATTAATAAGATGGTATTCGATGCCCTCCCATGAATGCCCAGAAAGCATTTTCTTCTCTATTTAAAGTCCACATAAACATTTTCATTGGACAGCTTCCATAGAAGAAAAGGAATGGATCATTTAAATTAAATAGAGTCCCCACAAAGGTCCAAGACAGATAAGAAAACACTTGACAAAATATCCTGCATTCAATTCCAGTGACAAAATTATGAGGTATTTCCAAAAGGTAAGAGATCATTGTGCTTCTATTGTTTCAGCTCATACAAGAGCGAGCCAGTAAAACAAAGTATGAAGTTATAATGCACACCAACGAAAGAAGCCTGTACCAGAGTAAAAAACATTATCTTCCTGCCTGACAAATGCCACTGAATCTGTCATTTTATTGGTTTTATTTGCTTCCATCTCAAAATTCTCTATCATTATTGTATGTAAAAAAGCTCTCGTATATGCATAATATTATGATAAGTTGATTCCAAGAAAAGAAGTATTCTACCATTTAAGACAAGATGAGGATTAAAATCCACTACTCACTGACTTTGAAAACAAGATGTGAAATACATAAGTAATTAATGAAGTGCATACTGAAATTGGTGGAATTACTTGAATAACTAATTCAAATTATTTAAATTATTGATTTCAATTTTACAAGTAGACCAATTTACTTTTTTTTTTGAAAATTTTATTATTGATCAATACTTTAAAATGATCATGTAAGTAAATTATGTCAACCATTTGGTCGACGTTCATAAGGCCAATCGAGTTTGATTTCAAGGGCTTGCCATATCGGCCCACTAACCAACTCCACATATAATTGTTGACCAGCAGGAATAAAACAGAAACATTGCTTATTTATGAAAACAAGAACTGGATTTTACCTCCCTTGAAGTAGTTGTTGGGATTTCGAACAAGAATGCTGACGGCATTGTAATCAGCAGGTATATTTGTTTCTCTTCTTAGAGTTGTTTCCAGCATCCCAGATGCATTAATATGAGAATCTGAGAGGAAAGAAGCTAATTTCCGTAGAGTCGCACCATCTGAGTCTGCTACCGCATACAAAAGGTGACTTACGCCAGCAATGGATGCCTTAACCGTGGCAATGTGCTTTGGAAACGCTAAACATGACGTGCTGTGATTGTCCTGTGAAGAATAAATCATGGAGTCACATCCTAAGAAATCTATAAAAGATTAAAAAGCCAAACTTAAGGTTAAAAGGAATTGATAGTATAGTAGTATGTTTATCCATTATCACATCATGAACTAAGTCGTCTACCTTATGCTGAAAATCATGAACAATCTACCTGCAACATTGCCTAACACTATGACTATAATATAGAATAAATTTTGGAAGTCCTAAAAACCACTTATTACTCCTACTATGACTTCCCTCCAAAATTGTAATGAAAAAGAAAAGATTATTTTAAATTTAATGAAATTATGAAGAAATTGTATATGATTCTACATGTCAATATTGGAATATTTTGAAAGGTTTCAGGTGTTTCAAGTTAAATAAAGACAGTGTGAGAGTTGCTAGATTTACAGAAAGTCAAAACTTAAATAGAAGTAACCTGAAATGGCCCTTCCTGCAAGCACCTAAAAGCATCTCTCTATGCATTACAAATGATCTTAAAAAAAAAGAGAGAGAGAGAGAGAATAAAATCTTTGTCTGTAGTAAACCTATTTGAAGATCCCATAGCAAAAAAAAAAAACATCTGTAAATAATCTTGTTAGAAACCAATTTTCCTCATAGGAAGTCTGGAGACATCAAACAAAAAAATAGCAGCTGTCCAAGATGAAAGCTTTCTTGAGAGATGCATTCCTGAGATGGACGAAGCTTAAAAACTGAGAAAGACCAAAAATAAACATTTAAATCACCAAAAACCTCTCTTTGATGACCTACCCAAATAATACCCTCCAGTTACACTGCATCAAAGTCACAATTCCAGCAAAACTATAAATATGTGAGAATATGTCACAAGCTTAAAGCATAAGACCAATGAGGCATAAATGTACTCTTTAAGTGGAGCAACTTTTTGGTAAGACTCTCTAGCATCTTTGTCAAACTTCACAAGCCCTCTTTTAGTCCCAGAGAGATATTGCGATCAAGGAATCTTGAGGAATTTTTCTTCAGTGATCCATTTTATGCTGAAAAGAAAGATCAAGCTTCCAAAAAAGGTATATCTTTTTTCATCTCTTGACAATTGACTGGAGCTAGTCTCTGGCTACACGTACCCGGGATTGCTATATTCCCTTCCAATCTGTGATCCAGATTCATTAATCTGGTCTTGGTAAATTTGTGTCCCATACCATTTCCCTAGCCCATCAACCCCTTCACATTCTCACACAATTCAAAGATACCAGCTAACTCTTATTTGCTAGCTCTTCAAAGGACCAGAATATTATACATTTTGTATCTAATTTAGGCTTATGGATTCGGGGAAAAAAAATCTCGGACAGAACAAGTCTATTTAATCATTTGATCAATTGGAGCTTGTATTGTAGTTAATCTGTAATTTCAAAATAATTCATTGCGAAAGAACAACTAGATTACCAAAATAAAAGTGAATGACCTCAAAAAGAGAATGTTTCCAAGCCTATCACAATTCAACCAACTAATCCAACCCCTTCTGTTACTTTTTTCTCCACGTCTTTTCTTGTACCTGCACCATCCCTATTATAGTTGCTATTTCATAGATGGTGAGACAAACGACAGTCAGACTCAATCAGATATGATTCCTCCGCTCCAACTGAGCTATGGCAATAACTCCTACTGCAATATTTGATGATGTATCCATTCCCAAGTGACAGAACTACACAACAAAATAGAACACTTACAGACAAAAAATCAGTCAGATCCAAAGTGTCTTGTGGCATACAAGAATGGATTCCAGGCACTGACGCAATTAGATATCCCATAGCCTTGTTAAAGTCATATTTTGCCAACTCAACAACCCAATGAGCCTGAGAAGGTGCATCAATCACAAGAGATGCCATAAACCCTGCTAGTTGAGCAGCAAAATCAGATTTTACACCTTGTGTTATTTCATCATCAGAAATTTGGGTGAACAAAGATGAGAAATCAGGAGCACTTCTACGAGGAAAATCTTGCCACCACACAGTATTGGTAATGCCAGTCCACTGCAGAAGTCAAAATCATATGAGTAATGCAACATCAAAAGTTTGTTCTACAACAGCACAAACTAAAAACAATAGGGGCCAAAAAGAGGTAATCAAGAATGAACAAAGCAAGAAGAATGTGAAAGATAAGATATGCCTAACAGCTTCCCAAAAACCATTAATATTAAATGACTTTTGGCATCTCTCGTTCCACATCATTATAGCCAAATTGATCCAGCCTATGTAAGGTCATCTCTGAAGTCCAATAATCAACACTTGCCTTTCCCAAAAAGTCTCAGGCACTTTCAGAGGAGAATCAGCTCCCACTTATTTCCCATATCATCTTTTACCATGCCACTTACGAAAGTGCCATGCCAAGTATTCTACAGGCTTTATTACCAGAAGTTGATGAAAGAAGAAAGTCTATTAAATCCCATGAAAGGGTTGCAGATCAAACAAAAAACTTAAGCAGACTTCTTTTATGAGCTTTTTTCCCGATAACCATGCAGCATAACGGGAGAAAAAGCAGCAAGATTTATAAAGCAATTATGTAAGAAGAAATGTTCCCACTGGCTGTAAAAAGTAGTGCAAGGATTGTGGACACAGTAATGTCTATGAATTATTAGGCCAAGAAGTATAAGAACATGGCACAAATTATTGGTATTTACAAAAATTAAGGAGTCAATCGTCCATATATTTGACAGGCCAGTCTTGTCAATACTCAAAGATTAGAAGGATAAAAGAATATTTTCTGTTTGCAGATCTAACCTACACTCGAATAAATTACAGTTTACTTGACATCCACTTAAATCCAATGTTACCAGCCACTTCTCAGACAAATATTTAACTTGATTTTGTCTTCCGGATCATAAACAGTAACTTAAAATGCATTTTGAATTTGCATAGATTTTTCATTACAAATATTTACAACATAAGGGTTGATGGATCAACTGGACCAACCACTTCAATAGTGCATGGAAATATTTTTATCGATAAAGGGAAGAATGTTCACTGGGTAAATTTGTAAATGGCCAAATATTACCGTATGGATTATCTAGCCAAAACTTCTATACTCAGGGGTACATAGAGATGAAGCTCCACAAATGGGGTGACGTCTGTTGACGATAAAGAACCAATGCACATCTCATGCTTTAAACACAGATACCACAAACACTGCAATCTCAGGGTAAAAGGGGGAACGTTATAGGAAGAACTCTAATTCATATGTGCAGTTCCATGACTAAACCTTCAACTTCATGACTAAGTAATAATGCCATCAAATAGATTATCTTAGAATAGTTCTCCCATCAGGGCATAAATACATTCAGAAGGAAAGCACTCTATTGCTTGGCAGAAAAAAGCCATAAGCACAACTTGACCTTACTGCATTGTTCCCACCATGAAATAACATGCATATGAGTTAGCTGTACCCTAGAAACCACTGGATGTAAGGAAATGATAACCTCATAAAATTTTCCAAACAAAAGAAAGTGAGAACAACTACCACATAACCCTAAAAGTGGTAAAATAATTCATTTGAGAATTTTAAAGGAGAAAAAAGAGCCGATGACAAATGTTAAGTCACAATATGTTAAACCCAGGAATCACCTGTTTGGCAACCAAATTGGCAGAAGTAATGATGATACGAATCCGATCCTCTCTTTGAAAAACAAGAAGTTTTGGATGATGACATGCAATTCCCTGCTTCTTTTGATCTCCACCAAAAGCGATGATCTCGGGGAAAGGGTGATATCTGTAAAAGTAATTGTCCAAGAATGCTAAATTGTGTAAAACTGTTTAGGCACATCACTCAAGTTAACTGAGAAATGATAGACAACTTACACCACAACAAGCTTTGGGAACTCTGGATAAGGTACAAGGGTTCTTTGCTCAGGGCTTGAGCTCCAACATCTATCAGTGTTGTGACAAGCAATGGTCACTGGCAAATGGTCAGGAATTCGACAGTAGGATAGAAACCTGCCATTATGTCTCAGCAAAGATACAAGCATCCATTCAGGAACAAGAACCAAAAACAAGTAAATGTAGACTGATTTTCTAGATGCAAACATGAAAGCAAGAAGGAAATATGCATGAACTATCCACGTAGTTATTAAATTAACAAGAAAAGCCAGAGCTATAATATTGTCCCTGCAGAATAATATAAAAAAAGGAATGGCTGAAGGCATTCACTGCAACATTCATAGCAAATGTGGACAACAAGAGATGATTAACATATCGGCCAAGAGAGCATGGAATAAAAAGGTACAGATCTGTGCAAAGAAAAAGAAGTACGAACCACGCAATGTCACACGTGAACGTCGCAATGAATATCTGCGCAATGCTTTCAACAGGATAGATAAGTTCTGCTAAGGAAATTTCAGAACTACAACCAAAAGAACCTTGTCCAATAGATTCAAGACGATTGAGGCAGAAATTCATCCCTGGAGGTGGACAGAAGCTGCGCCTATCTTCATCATTTGCGGTGGAATTGAAACAAAGGCCAGTTTCTGGAGGCACCCAGTTTAGATTAGAGGTGATTCGATCGGCATTCTCAAGATATTTGTTGCCTCCTTGAGATAAGTTTCCAGCATGGGCAGAACCACATGCTCCTTTCCCATCAATCTCCGAGCTCACAACCTTTTCAGCTGGATGCACACGAGTGAGTGGGTGAGGAAGTCTGCACCTCATGCTTGGCAAATTACAGATGGTGTCGGAATTGTTAATGGGCAAAACATTTGGCAACTCTGGTTCGCCACCAGGATCAGTGGCAGGCTCCTTGGAAAAAAGATCGAGCCTGGATCCAGATGAATTATTACAATTCAATGAAGCGGGCACCGCTGTTGCCAGAAAAATAGGGCATCTCCGGATGCAAGAAACGGGGTCGGCAGAGTGCAAAATGTGCCTGCACCGAGCCAAAAGCGATTTCGCTCGGCGATAAACAGCCGAGGAAGAGGATGGACCTGGAGACGTAGCAGTAGACCGGGAGGCCGATACCCTTTTGCTGCTGCTCGACGTCGTGGTGGTCGTGGTGGTCGTCCAAGGCAAAGAAAACCTCTCCTTGACTGCACGAGGATCATCCGAACCAGGAGAAACCACTTCCTCCTCATCCAAGACAACAATTCTCCTAATAGCAAATCCAATTCGAATGCCGGACCTGCATTTACCATCGCCGCCGCACACGAGCAGGACTTCATCCCCTGCAAACAACGCGACGGCGCTGCCCTGCCGACACTCGACTCCATTGACAAACACTCGACTCAAACTACCGCAAGGAGCAGCCTCGCGCTCCTCCCGGAATTTCTCCCTAGAAACAAAGGAGTCGTTCGGACGAGACCCGGCATGGAAAACGAAGACCTTGCGCTGGCTACCGTCGAACAGGATGCGGCAATGAAGGTTGCTGACTCGGGGGTCGGGCAGGAGAAAGTCGCACCGGCCGGCGCCGCGGCCGATGGCGTAGAGGCGGCCGGCCTCCAGCCGGACGGACTCGCAAGGGCGCCCGGTGGCCTTGCAAACCAAGGGGATCCCGACATGCCGCACCTCAAGCAGCGCCGCCGCCGCCGCCGCCTTTGCTACGCACTGCTGCTTCTTTCTCTTCTTGTCCTGGCCTTGCGCGACGGGGTGGTGGGCGGGTGGCCTTCGTTTGAGGGGAGTGTCGGGGGCGACGGTTGACATGGGTGGAGTGGAGGGAAGCGCACGTCATGTCATGTCATGGCACCGATCGAATCAGAGACGTTAGTCGAAACGAATGATGATGAATTTGACAGAAGGAAACGGAGATGAAGAATTCGAAGGAAAAACGAAGGACGAAAGAAGGATTCGGGGGGTCGCAAGAATGGCGGGCGACGGGGGGGAGAAAACTGGGGGAGAGAGGGAAGGTTTCGAAGGCGGCCAATGCAATCCCCACCGTCCGTCCGTTTGCGCCCCTCCCCCGATTGCTTTCCCTCCAAAAAAAAAAAAAATGAACCCCACTCTCTCTCTACTTTAAAAAACGAAAAATTGTAAACTGATTAATAGCCCGGTACATGGAGCTTTTTGATGAATTCAAAAATTTTGAATGAATAAAACCATAGCCCAATTTTACTCTCTCTATTAGTTGAACCGGTGATAATTGAACCGGTGAAGAGGAGCAAATCCTTCATATTTGAGGTCTTTCGGTTGGAAAATGAGGAGTGTAGTAGGATCATTAAGGACACTTGGAATGAACTAGCCTAGTTGCTGAGGATTCGGTACTGAAATTAAAAACTGTGTCATTAGCTTTAGCCAAACGAAGCAAGATAAATTTTCTAAACGACCTAAAGCAGATTAATGACCTAAGAGATGAGTTGCAAGGAGAAATTAACTTCTAGAGCTTACTTGCATGCAGAAATAAATAGCAGGAACTTACGGAACAAATAGAGAATTTGTGCAGGACAGATGTACTGAGGCTTGAGATTGAGAATAGAGCAGGTGAAGTGAGGTGATAAAAACACAAAATATTTCTATGCAACAACCATTCAAAGAAGGCAAGGAAATAGAATTTCCATGTTGAAAAATACAGGTGATACTTGGAACTGAGACCCAACAAGACTAAAGGTTATGACAATGATTCGTAAGCTCTTATAGTAAGTCAATATGTCCTCAATGAACACCACAATAATCTATTTATACACTCTTTGAATACTTTGTTGATCAAATACATGAAAGTAGAAGGCACATCTATTAATCCAAGAGGCTTGATAAGAAATTTCTAATGGCCATATTTTGCTTTAAAAATAATTCAAAGCTCATCATCTCTTTTTCTTTTTCAAGTTTAGAAAGTGTCATTCAAAGTGGTACCTTAAAAAAACGATGCATCAAGTTTCTAATCAATACCAAAACCAATTTCTCTATAAGAAGACAAGCCCAATAGATTCTCAAGAAACACATCAAATAACAACAATACTTTCTAGAATTTTATAAGTGTGTTGCCTGTTTCTCCTTCAGTGCAGTTTGCCACATCATTTGGAAGAACAAGAACAATATGCTATTCAGGGGAGAGTCAAATTCTCTTTTGGCCATGAAGAAGCATCTACTTAGAGCCGTGAAAGATAAGGCCCTTTCCTTTAGGAGTGTGGAGGATTCCATTAGGAATAGGAGGCTACAGCGTTCTTGGGATATTGACCCCATCGTTTTCTCTTTTGGGAACCTCCTGCCGGCTAGTTGATTTTTGGGCATGGTGGTTGTAGTCACTGCTCCATCACGTTTGGTGTTAGTTTCCTCGACCTTCCTGCCTGGCTGGGGGTTGTTTTTTGCTTGTTTATCTGGTGTGGCTTTTTGCTACCCTAGCTGTGTTACCGGCTTTCTATTTGTCGTGCTTGTTTTGGTAGTTGTGTGGCTCTATTTTTGCCACAATTGTTCCTTTTACGTCCTAGTATCCTTCCACTCATGTTGTTTTTCTTCTTGAGTGTAAGTTTCGATGCCGAGATTTTCTATACATTTGCCTATCCTCAATATAATTGTTACCTTTTCTACCAAAAAAAAAAAACACAACAATACTTTTCAACTTCAAAACATTCTTTTTTATATCTTTTAAGTCTACAAATAATCACAATAGTATCACAATGTGAGGATAACCAAACAACCCCTAAAATAACATTTATATGTATAACTCAACTAGATTTCCATGCAACTCTTTGTCATTCATCTGAAACACACACTTCTTGAACACGCGAGTCGCAACTAAGAAATCATTACTTTGTAATCCTTAGTTAAATCAATTTAGGGCTCATCTCTTGCTCCGTGCAAGTCACCACAATGACTCTTTATCTCTTTCTCGAAATCACACCTCGAGAACCTTAAGATACATTCTTCATATCAAAAGTAACAACTCCTTTGCCCTTGATACACTTTATAAAGCCAAATAAGCTTCTCCAAATCAAGATCAATAACCGCATGGACTCAAAATGAATCATCCATTCTAGTACTTAATAAAAGATTGACGCATTCTAGCAAACAACCACATTGATGCATTCTAACATACAACCACACAGCATCTTTATAAATTCTACCTGATAAAATATCATAATCTAAGTTCCGACACTACAAAATGGAGGTTGGGACACTTGGAGTGCCATAACTTGACACGGAGGGACACTTAAGTGCCATAACTTTGAAATTGTACACTTAAGTGCCAATATCGGAGTAAAATGGAACACTTAAGTGCCATAACTTTGAAATTGTACACTTAAGTGCCAATATCGGAGTAAGATGGAACACTTAAGTGTCACTCCGGCGAAAATCCGGCCAAATGGCTGATGTGGCAATTTTCCGGCGAGTTTGGTCCAAAACGGCATCATTTTGCACGCCGACGAGGCGGGGAAAACGCAAAAACGACGCCATTTCGTATCCGATGTATAAATAATAATATAAAAATTAATTAAATTAGATTTAAACTTAATTTTATTTAAAATATTCAAAAAAAATTTAAAAAAATTAAGAAAAATTAAGAAAAAAATTATAAAAAATTAAAAAATTAAAAAAAATTAAAAAAATTAAGGAAAAAAGAAGGGGGAGGGGGAGGTCGAATGGGGCGGCTGAGGGCTGAGCCCTCGCTGCCACCACCTCCTCGTCGTCGCCGGTCCTTCCGATGGCGCGGGGAGGCGGCAAGGGCCCGCAGCCCTCGCCGGCCGCCCCGTTCGACCCCCCCTTTTTAATTTTTTAATTTTTAATTTTTTTAATGTTTCTTAATTTTTTAAAATTTCTAAATTTTTTAAATTTTTCTTAATTTTTTTAATTTTCTTAATTTTTTTTAAATTTTTTGAATATTTTAAATAAAATTAAGTTTAAATCTAATTAATTACTTTTTATATTATTATTTACACAAAATGGTGTCGTTTTGCATTTTCTCTACCACATCGCATGCAAAACGATGCCATTTTGAACTAAACTCGCCAGAAAGTTGCCACGTCAGCCATTTGGCTGGATTTTCACCGAAGTGGCACTTAAGTGTTCCATTTAACTTTGAAACTGGCACTCAAGTGTACCATTTTAAAGTTATGGCATTTAAGTGTCCTCCGGTGCCAAGTTATGGCACTTGGGTTGTTCTTTTGCCCTACAAAATGTGACGCCCAAAACCATCACGAATAGGAGATGACACGGCCGTCCTTCCACCCAAAAGGCACGGCTTCAAAGCTCCCAAAAACATTTCCTAAAGTCCCCCATCGATATCGCTCCCATAGTATTCATTGTTAGCTGAGGAACTTGAAAATAAAAAAAGTTCGGAAAATAAATAGGTGAGCAACCACAACTCAACGAGTAATACATCTTTTCTAAGTAAATTGAGCACCCATTATGCATACCTACAACCAAAAACCACAACTCTTTTAATCCAAAATTCAGAATATAACAAACATATAATAAATAAATAAAAAGTTACATATACTTCAATATAGCTGTATTTATAGTAGAAATATTCATTTTATAATAATATCAAAACAAATATCAATAGTCAAATCCATTCATCAATCTCATCAATTCACACGTCAATGGTCTATTCCATTAGTTAATCTCATGCCATACATCAAAGATCTATTCCATTGATCTATCTCATATAAAAACCACACGTCAATGATCCATTCCAATGATTAATCTCAAATCACATGTCAATGGTCCATTTCATTGACTAAACTCAAATCACATATCAATAGTCCATTCCATTGACCAATCTGTTGCTCAACGTCAAACCATGGTCATGATACAACAACTAGTGACAATGCAACCAAAATTTCCCATTTGCAAGGTCTCCATTTATTATTAACCAGTGGCTCGGCCCACAAGGATATCCTAAACTAGTATACATACCCACAACCCACTCACTAGGCTTGTAGCGATATTTGAGCATACAATTCCACAATCCACAAAGCAAATCCAGAATTCATTTCATATATCACAACAAGCTTTCGCAATTCAATTCATCTACTAGAAATAGACTCGTCTCATTAACTAATTTTACAAACCAAATTGAATCGAATGCATGTCATAAGGTATTTCACAAATCGATATCTCTATAACATTCCACAAACCATCTCAAAATCAAGAGCTTTTTGTACAAAGGTTTCACGATGTCAAAATATATAATATTTCTCAACTTCATTTCTCAAACAGAACATTCCACCAACTAGTTCTTACACAATTCACAAATATCAAAATATAGCAAGTGCCTGATTCAAATTTTATGCAACAAACATGCTAATAGACAAGCACTTTAGGAATTCGAGTAAACACGGAATCAAGTAAGGACACCTCCATCACAAGAACAAGAAATGGCAAATATCGATGATCCCGTACAGTCCTCTCAGGAATCATATACTCAGGCATCCTATGCCCAATGGAAAGGTCCTCTATCTCTTGGAATGGACTCTAGCACAGTCTCTCATTATGCCCAAATAGCATACTGGCCCCAACCAGTCATGCCTGTCAACCCTCCGAGACCCTCCAGGATTCATGAAGAAGAACATGCCTTAAGTAGTCAAAGTATGTGGGATGCCCTGATCTCACAGAGGGAATCCTCTCATAATACCAACGGTCCTCCTGATGACATTGGAATGGAACAACGCTACGAGAAAGAACAGCTTGCATGACATAGCTCTGATGATTCAAATTATAACTATAACTCTCAAGATGACAAGACTTGTAGCGAAAGTTACTATAGCACAGGTCATTATAGCAAAATAATGTAGCAATATACTAGGGAAATCACTATTCATAGTCACCATTCATATCGCCTATAATAATTCCCGACCAAGAATCCTGGAGCCTCTGTGTGTTTTAAGACCCGTGAATTTGGTCTTTATTTTTTGTGACCTCTTAATGCCTATAAAAGATAAAGAAGATGTAGTGTTTGGGGGCAAAATCCTTGAAGTAAAGTGTGTGCTTATGCAAAATCTCTGTCTCTCTAAACACTTTTTCTTCTCAAGCCTAGTAGAATCCTCTAAGAAACGCAGCTCGGCTAAGTTAGAGATGTTACTTTCCTAGCATCTTTGAGCATCTCTAATCCAAATTTTCGAATAGTTCACAACTAAAAGGTAGTCCCTGGAAGGCTTGAATAGAGGTTCGCCTGTTATAGGATAACATACATTCTGCAACTAACCTGGTCTTCCCTGATTCTAAGCATAGATCCCCTTTATCATTTTGAAAACATGGGTTTAAAAATTCTTAGAAGAGATAGCTTCACTCTCCTCGGAATGCCTATGACCAAATAACAAATGTTACTCAAATCGGCAAATTTGCGATCCTATCAAATAAGTGATGGACAACGTTAAAATTAAGTAATGCATTACCTCAACTACATTATTCAAGCCGTTCACAATGTAGAGCTTAAGTGTGAAATTTTATCACACCATAACTTTTGCCACCGAACTCCGTTTCAAGCATTTTTATAGTCAATAAAAAGCGCTTTCAATATACTACAAGAATCCCAGTTTGGTTGCCCCAAAACTCGCCAGAAATGGCTGAAATTCAGCCCCGAAGATTACTGCTTGGAACTTGACAGCATGTGTGACGAATTTTGAAATTTCATTTTGGGTAGACCATAAGTTCAAATTGAGATCCTCGTAAAATCTTACAATTCCACGGCACCTTAAACTAGTGTTTCTATATAAATACCTAATTCAACGACTTAAAATTCAGACTTCGTTACACAAATCTTCAATAATTTCGAATTTCAAGTCCTAGATCCAAAGCTACTTTGGTTGAACGAATGAGGGCACAAGCACTTTCCAAGCATTGGGACAGCTTGGCAATTGTCCGGATCATAAGGGCGCGAATTTTCCCCTTCTCCCGCTTTCTTCTTTCTCCTTTCCTTCAACTCCTTTTTCTTTATCTCCCTCTTTTCTCTGTTGGAACGTCCTTCTTCCTTTCACTTTTGTCTCCTCCTTTTTCTTCAAGAGTTCTCCCAAGAGCGTGAGGGGGATAGCGTAGAGGAGAAGCTGACTGCGTCTCCCACCCAAACGTTAATATCTCAATCAATCCAATCGAAAGCCAGGGTGAAGGAAGAAGGAGAAGAAGCAGAGGAAGAAGCAGAGGAAGAGGAAGAAGAAGCGGAAGAGGCAGAGATGGGAGTGCTGTCCAACAAGATCGAGAGGGACCAACTCAAGCCTGGGGATCACATCTACTCTTGGCGTCACTTTTACCTCTACTCCCACCACGGCACGTTCCCTTTTTTTCGCTTTATCCAGTGCAATCTTTTTCGCGACGATGATGATGATGGTGGCTGTGATGATTTCGCCTCAACTCCTCTGCTTTTTTTTTTTTTTCGCTATAAAATTGCTCCATTCTTCACATGATTGATAATTTCCTTTCCTAGTTTCATATATAGGAGCTTTGCCCTCGTGGGTCTGTGAGAGAGGTCGTTTTCCTTCTCTTGGTGGATTTTCTATCCTGTTTTTACCACTTCTGCTAATATAGATTGTGGCAACGTTGCTGATTTTTGTATAAAAGGAGATGTTTTATGATGAGTAGTCGTATTCAACGTGGCAGAGAGATCGAATCCCCTTGACCCTTTTGGAAGTCTGCCACCCCTTTGTCCGTCCTTGCTTAGCTTGTGCTCCCTTTGCTATTTCTGAATCGTTGGTTACTCCTGTCAACTGAAGGAGGTCGAATTCTTTCCATCCTTTGATCGTCCGGATTATGTTCTTTGCAAGCACGTACCTTCTATGGACTTAGCTGCTTTCGCATATTGAAAAGAGTGTCACTTTTGAGTTCGCGAACAGGAATATACGTTGGTGAAGGGAAGGTTATTCACTTCACTCAAGGGGCAGGACAAAAAATCGGCACAGGGACTGTGTTAGACCGCATCAATTCAAGCTCATCTCCCTCTCCTCCCGTCGGCACACAATGCCAGATATGCGGAGATCAGTCGAGGCTTGATGGTATCATCTCTTCGTGCATCGACTGCTTCCTTTCAGGTGGAAACCTCTACCTCTTTGAGTACGGCGTGTCCCCTGTTTTCTATCTTGCTAGCGCTCGAGGAGGGACTTGCACCCTTGCGAAATCCGACCCCCTGAAGATGTGCTTCACCGTGCCTTTTACCTCCTCCAGAATGGCTTTGGAGGCTACAATCTTTTCAAGAACAACTGTGAGGACTTTGCTATCTACTGTAAAACAGGTCTGCTTGTGGTGACAGCAGGTAGCGGAGGCCGAAGTGGGCAAGCAGCAGCTTTTCAGGCTGCTATAAGTGCTGTCGGGTTCTCTCCACTTACATTGTTGAGGAGCCGTGTTAGAGGTCTGGCAGTTAGTGGTCTGGCAGTTGGTGGTCTGGCAGTTGGTGGTCTGGCAGCTGTGAGTTATGGCAAGTATTGCATCAGTTGTTTGGTCTCTGACATTGGGTTTCGCCATGATGTGGTTAAAGTACCGGCCGAAAGACTTGTGGATCTATTTGATTTATGTGATCCCCAAGCTGCTGAGGATAGTCCCACTCCCAGCGGAGATTGACTAAAGATTGCACGCTGCAATTTGCCAGCAGTCTCCGCCAGAACTTCGCCGGCAGTGGAGATGAAAACACTCTGCAAAATGTACGCTTTAACTCTTTGTCGGATGTTACTTCTGCAAACTATACCCAGTAGAAATTTTAAATACTCATCAAACTGCAGCTTTGTCGGATTTGCCATCAGAGGTCCTTGAGATGTTTGGGTGTAGTCTTGTTTCTTGTTGTGCAAACGAACTGATTAGATTTGCTTTCAACAGGATATGACCTGTTGATCGTCACCATCTCTGTATAGAAGTAAAGTCGCAAGAGAAAGTGGTTCTACCGTTTCTCCAATTCTGATATTTCTGCTTCTGGATTGTTGTTAAGACGCTTTTTGAGCAGATCTTGTTTGACCATCAGAATTAATTTTTAAGCTATACTCCCGATGGTTTAGACTAGCTTTGTCGGGCGCGACGGTTGACATGGGTGGAATGGAGGGAAGCGCATGTCATGTCATGTCATGTCATGGCACCGATCGAATCACGGACATTGGTCGAAACAAAGGTGATGAATTTGACATAAGAAAACGGAGATGAAGAATTCGAAGGAAAACGAAGGATGAAGGAAGGATTCTTCGGGGGTTGCAAGAATGGCGGGCGACGAGAGAGTAGAAAGGGAGGGGAGGAAAGGTTTCGAAGGCGGCCAATGCAATCCCCACCGTCCATCCGTTTGCGCCCCTCCCCGATTGCTTTCCCTCCAAAAAGAAAAAACAATGAACCCCCCTCTCTCCTTTAAAAAAAAAGAAATTGTAAATCTGATTAATAGGCCGGTACATGCGGGCCGGGTCGGATATCGGGCTTACGAATCATTGCTCGGAGCCGTTTGATGAATTCAAAATTTTTGAATGAATAAAACCATAGCCCAATTTTACCCTCTCTATTAGTTGAACCGGAGAAGAGGAACAAAGCCTTCATATTTGAGAAAATAATTGGCTGCACTTGGGATTCCACCGTGTCAAATTACGAGTATATTCATTGGGCAACATGTGTTGTCTGAGTCCCACCGAGTCAGACCTTTTGACACCACACCTCCGAGAAAATATTGGCTGGGTTTTACCCTCCACGTAGGTGGTGAGTAAGACTACTTAGGAGTTGACACGTGGCTCCACATAGATGACAGCGTCAGAGGTTCAAAATTTGCGCATGCCGCTCCTAGGGCCCACCCCTCTTACGCTCTCTCTCCTCTGCTCGCCTCTATGACCGTGTCTTGTCCTCTCTCTCTCTCTCTCCGTTCTCCGTTCCGTTGCGGGGGAAGAACAAAAACCGAACCTTGTGCTTCCATTTGCTCTTCCCCTCCTCTGCTCTCTCTCCCCGTTCTCACCGATGCTCCTCCGCACGATGCCAACGCCCCTCCACCTCCGCCTCCGCCTCCACAGGTTGCCCGTGACGCCGATGCCGATGCCCTTTTCACCTCCGCCAGTTGCCTCCGTCGCCCCCGACTCCGACGCCGACGCCGCCTTCGCCTTCGCCCCGAACCCGACTCTAATGCCGACGGCCCTCCGCCGTTGTCTCCGTCGCCCCCGACTTTGATGCCGATGCCGACACAGCCTTCGCCTCCACCCCTGAACCCAAGTTGGATGCCGACGCCTCTCCACCGATTGCCTCCGTGGCCCCCGACTCCGACGCCTCCGCCTCCACAGGTTGCCTTCGTCGCCCACGACTCCGACGCCGACGCCCCTCCACCTCCGCCTCCACGAGGGACATCGAGGACCTGCCGAAGAACACAGCCAACTATCCTGTCGATCCTTTCGACACGAAGGTTAGTCTCATAGAGTGGATTACACGATGGACCTGCAAAAGAGAAAGGAGTTTATATCCTTGGGATGAACGACATCCTTTAAAAGTGCACCAAGAGAAGTGTGACGTCATAGGGCATCACGTACTAAATGCTAGCGGAATTATAATTATCATTATCATCTTGCCTAAGTGGTAATCTCCTTTAGATAATCTATAGTGTTTACCATTGAAGGTTAGCATGTATAACATGGATTATTTAAAATCTCAAGTTTATATTATGAGGTTATCCTGCAATCACTCTACCCTCAATTTAAGTATTGGCCAAATCATTCATGCACATAAACAAGGTCACAAGAAGCTTCATTTCTTCTTATCATCATTAGGGCCTACAAAATTTATCAACCCGGGCTCTTTTCATGTTCATCGCCTATATATACAACATATACATAACAAAAGTAAGGCATAACAAAAGCCAGGGATAAAGGTTGAGGGTGTCTACTCCACAAGTTCCCACACAAGCCTGCATCTAACAAAAAAAAAAAAAAAAAAAAACAAAGGCCAGTCAGCCTCTACATGATCCAAGGTGTCTAGGCACCGTCCATCCTCGCTTTAGGTCCTCCTGCTCCAAAGGGTAAAGGGCCAAATATCTCCCCTTCATGGTTGATAAACCATGCAACGAATGTCATCGGTATCAAGTCAGCTCTACCGTCATCTATCCATAAAGTAGCCTCATATTTGGAGAAAGTTATGTCAATGTTGGGATCATACACGTCATGAAGAGAAACATCAAAACGCATTACCATCCCGTATCGAGCTACTGGCGGTACATCCATGCTATCAATCTGAAAATGTAAGGTATGAGCGAACAACCCTGCCCAGTAAAGAATGATAAAACTCTAACTTAAACAATTTACAACCATCAATATTACAAGAGAATCATCAAACAATTTAGGATGCTAAAGGAAGTATATCACAAGCATAAACAATTGGATATTAACACATTATGTATATAATCACCTTATGAGCATCCATTTCTATGCTTATATTTCTCAAACTCAATCTCATATCAAGATGCAATGCAACAATAGTAAATGGACTCACTCGCGAAGTAGAATTATTTTTAGTGTGCATATGACCCACCCTCGATCAGTCACTAACCAGAACTCTACCGCCCTAATCAAGTCACTTTTGGAAGTTACCTTATCCGGACTTCCATAATATTTCTATTATGGGCATCTCACTCTGAAGCATCCCGGTATCACACAACTGAGGTCCTCCCAAGACCACTCGGCAAGGGGCATCTCACTCTGAGGCATCTCAGTATCACACAACTGAGGCATCTTTGATCACACACAAGGGCATCTCACTTCTAGGCATCCTGGTATCTCTCTACCGAGGCATCCAAGACCACTCAACAAGGGCATCCCAAACTTCCGGGGGCATCACCGGTATCTCTGTACCGATGGGTTCATTCACTCACTTATGCACACGTTTCACACCACCACACCTTTGATTAATGCATTTATCGTATGCAAAAAGAAAAAGACTTCAAAGTATCTAACTATATATCTAACTCTCATGAACCTAGCACACGTGCGTATCCAAATTATAAGATAAAACCCATTACGACATATTTCATTCCATGCCGAACATATATTTACCCCATAATCAAGCACTATGCACCGCACTCATTGACGCATGATACTATATGCACTTATATCTCAAATGATATATGAGACTTACTCTTATATGACTAACTTCTATTATGAGGTTTATTAGACTCTACGTGCATCACAAAAGCCTAATATAAAAGACACAACATCTAATATGTGTTCTCGGGTCTAGACAGTTTACTAGCTAAATGAACAGTTTCGGTTTCGGACACAAAAGGTATATCAATTCTTGTCGAAATACTACCAAATTTTAGTATGTTATATTTGAGTCATATATTGACATTTTCCATGAAAAAAATATAAGTCTAATTCTCACTGTATTAAAAGTAACAATCGCCATAATCTTTACTAGTACTCTGTACCGACGTCCAGATTTTTTATCTACAAAGAAAATTGTTTTACTAGCCAATTCTTCTCTAATTAATCTCAAATTTTGACACGTTATTCCTTAAGATGTGTTCTAAAATTTTCATTAAGGATTCAAAGTCAAATTATAATTAGATAAATACATAAAATTCATATAATCCGTGAAGGTCAAATCGTTTCTCACAAGAACAGTTTACTGGTTTTACTGAGTTCACTTCTATCTCTACGTTTTATATATTCGTATGGTTATAGTTAGGTTTCTAATTCAATATAATGGATGTTTTATCATATAGAATAGTTCCTTTCTTATTTTCATTAACATACATAAAGAAAATAACACAAAACAGAAGACTCCCTAACCGTATTCTCCTAGAACAGAATAGGTATACACGATTCATTCACTCCTAACCCGACCAAATCACTTATTTTTCCACAAATCTCTTCTACAACACCTCATTACTTAATCACAGCAACTAAAAATACTTTCAGCAAGCTTTTCTTTAACAAATAGCCCATCCATAGCTCGGCTCGAAGTATAAATGCATCCATGAGTTCACTCATCACAGTATACACCACATCCATCCACTCGGCATCCATTTCATCACTTCACTCAGCAAAATAGCATACTCACACTTGGATTTCAAAACATGCAAGACTCAAAAGTAACATGCAATGGCTTCTACCTTCAATCTAACACTTACTAAGCTTAGATTAACCACAAAACAACAACTACAAATCAAATCCTTCACTGTTTGGTTAGATCCGCAAGCTTTCTTGACAAACAATGGATTACTTTCAATTTAGAGTTATATCTTTCCTTACCTTGTTCAGCTATTAGATAACTCAAAGATTCTTCAAAAATCAGCACCAAAACTCGCATGCAAGAAGAAGAAATCGCTGGTTTGTTGCTGATTCTTCACTGCTCGACCGAGAGAAAAACAAGGAGAAGAAGATGAAGATGGGTTTCTCGGTTTTTAAATAGAGAGAGAGAGAGAGAGAGAGAGAGAGAGAGAGAGAGAGAGAGAGAGAGAGAGAGAGAGAGTTCCTAAACTTATAAGGGGAAATAGATCTATAAGGCTAATCCCTAGGCTAGAGTAATGATGAGATTTTGCTAATGATTATGTTCCTTTTGATTGTTTTTGGTTTGTGGAAATTGAAACCATGGGTGATGAAGAAAAACAAAGAGAAAAGAGAGAAAAGTGTCGTGGCCTCCAAGTTTGATGTCTTTTGCCATTTGTCACTCAAATTCAATTAGTCTCTAATCTGTGTCATTAGTCGGTTCATTAGTTTCTAATGTTTTTCACTTAATTTCCTTTTGTTTCTACTTGATTTCAATCCTTTTATAATTATACAAAATCATGACATAACATATCGACTAGTCAATGTTAGTCTATAAAGAATTCATCACAAGAAATGCTAAAGTTAGAAATTGATATTAACATTACAATCACTAATCAAATTATCATAACTATAATCTATAAAATAAAATCACTCGGGCCTAAATATTCATCTCTGGCCCAATAGGCTTAATCTATAACAATCCGGCCCACTAAACTAAATCTACAAATCTAATAATTCCGAACCTTGGCCCGCTTCAAGTCAAGTCCAAGCCCATAATCTCTCATTAGATTTCTTAAGTCCAATTCGTGTGGCCCACTTATTTCTCAAGCCCACACATTTCTCATGATCCATCAAGTTCACTTTCTGGCCCAATCTAATTAATCTAAATTCCTAATGATCTAATTACACTAATAAAGGTCGGTGAAATTTGGGATGTCACAAGAAGAGCCGCCATCTGCATACTCCACCTCGTAGTCACATTGCTCTGGGTGGTCACATCTGTAGTCGCCTGAATGCAGGGACGCGCAAATTGGGTCCCTGCAGATTACTAGGTCCTTGTTGGGTCGATAAAGCGGATGTGGCTAACCTTTGTGCCAAAAGGACCGACAGGATAGTTGGCCGCGTTCTTCGGCAGGTCGTCGATGTCCCTCGCGGAGGCGGAGGCGGAGGCGTCTGCGTCGGAGTCGGGGCGACAGAGGCAACCTGTGGAGGCGGAGGCGGAGGCGGAGGCGGAGGGGCGTCGGCGTCGGGGGCGAAGGCGGAAGCGGAGCGAGGCGGAGGCGTCGGAGTCGGGGGCGACGGAGGTAACAGGTAGAGAGGCATCGGCGTCCGACTTGGGTTCAGGGGCAGAGGCGGAGGCTGCGTCGGCGTTGGCGTCGAAGTCGGGGGCGATGGAGGCAACCAGCGGAGGTGGAAGGGGCGTCGGCATCGCGGGCAACTTGAGGAGGCGGAGGTGAGGAGGCGGAGGTGTCGTGCGGAGGAGCATCGGCGAGAATGGGGAGAGAGAGCAGAGGAGGGGAAGAGCAAATGGAAGCACAAGGTTCGTTTTTTGTTCTTCCCCCGCAACGGAATGGAGAACGGGGAGGGAGAGAGAGAGAGGAGAGAGAGGACGAGACACGATCACAGAGGTGAGCAGAGGAGAGAGAGCGTAAGAGGGGTGGGTCCCAGGAGCGGCGCGCGCAAATTTTGAACCTCTGACGCTGTCGCCTACGTGGAGCCACGTGTCGACTCCTAAGTGGTCTTACCCACCACCTCTGTGAAAGGTAAAACCCAGCCAACATTTTCTCCCACACCTCCCCCCTGTCACTAATGACTCTCTCCCTCTGTTCTCGAGAAAATATTGGCTAAGTCTTCTGCTCCTCCAGGGTGGTAAATAAGAAGGCACTCAAATTGCGACACGTGTCCAACGTGGGCCCATGTTATCAGGCCAATTTCAACGAGAAGCCCGCGTTGTGAGGCCAATTTTTGAAATTTGTTCGACTCTTCCTCTTGAGAGAGAGAGCGAGAGAGAGAGAGGGGGAGCGTTCTCTCTCCCTGGTTCTCCCGACTCCCTGTGTCTTTTACGCCGGACTCTCTCTCCCTCCGACCCCTCGTTCGACGCGCCCGACCGACGCACCACCGCGCGGCCCCGACGGCTTCGGCAGAAGGCTCAGTGGTGCACGCTCTCGGCTCTGCCCTCTCTCTCCCTCCGAGTCACGACCGAGCCCTAACCACGCGGCCTCCGTCTCCGCCGTCGCCGAATCTTGACGAACCCAGAGGGTTTACAGCGACGACGCCGCCCCATTGCCTTCGCCTCCGCCTCGAAAGGTACGATTAGGGTAATCGTCCAACCAAGCCCTAACCATGCGGCCTCTGCCGCCGCCGAATCTCGACGGACCCAGAGGGTTTACACTGACGATGCCGCCCCGTCGCCTCCGCCTCCGTCTTGAAAGGTATGATTAGGATAATCGCCGACCCGTGGACTATAACCTCTGTACATTAGAATGACTATAAGCTGATCATTGTCTAACTTCTGTATTTTAGAATGATTATTGTTTGGCAAATGGAAAGCTTCCTCCATTTGTGGATTTCGTATGTATGTTTAAAGCTGTCATGCGTGAATTCATGTCGTGCTTCTGGTATAATACAATCGTAAGCCTAAGTATTCGCATCTTTGGCAATCTTTTAATTAGACACAGTGCAGATGATGTTTGACCTTTAATTAGAAGTTGGAAATTGTGTGAAGCCATCCTTATATTATGTTTTCATACCTAGGATTTAGCTATTTACTTAGGAAGTGTACTCTGGAGTTTTTGAGCTCTTTCTGTTATCCATGTATTCTGCCTGTGGCTTTCAAGCTATGTACCTATCTTGCCATTTTAGCGTGTTCTTCATGACATGGTAAAGGTGCTAAAGTAACAAAAATGGACCAGACATCTTAATGAAAAAAAAAATTACAGAAAATTTAATGATCAGCTCAGAGAAAATTCTTTGAATTACTCCCTTCCTCTTGTTTATTCTTTCCAGAACTAAATCTCAGAAAACCAAATCTACCATATGATTAACCATGGACCACATACAAAATGGACCAGACATCTTTATGCTCAGGTGCTATCTATTCTTCTCTACAAATTTTTGCTCTGTTCATAGCATGTATTCGTTCATATTAGGAGTGTTCCTGTTAGGAGTGGTCCTACAGGATGCATTAATTTGATTAGCATCTATTCATCTTTTCATCATGTTAGTTGATTGTGTTAACTATTGGAAGTGTCGTTATGGATTCTCTTGAATCTTATGATCAAAAAAGGAAATTAAGTTTTAATTTTGAAAGCATAAATAGTAGTAGCATTACAACTAACAGTGAGGTGTCATCGCAAGAAGATATTAGCGAATTCATGAAGAGATTAGCCTATTTGTCACAATCGATTATGTTGGCCCTTTTAATCAACAACGATTGGTGCTTTGCTATTGTGGCCTCAAATCTCCTCTATGAGTGGCAGGGACAAAGAACAATTGGGGAAGAAGATACTAAGGCTGCCCAAGATACAACCATAACAATAGAGGAGAAAGTTGTAGTTTTCTTAATTTGGGTTGATGAGGAAATCAATCAATTGGCAAGGAGTGTGACCAAGAGTTTTTGTCAGAGCAATGTGGAGCAAGAACCAATGTCGACTTACAATGAGGATGAAGGCTGTTCGATGGATGCAGAAAACAAGGCTCTCAAGGCAAATCTGAAATATTTGAAGAAAGAAAATTTTATATTGAAGATGTTAATTGTGTTGATATTTATAGTAATTTTAGCTCATATTTATTTTAGAATTTGACATGTTTTGAGATTTGGCAGATGTGAAGATGTTGGTTGGGCTGTTCATGAGCTCCACATGTTTTGTACATGTATGTACATTCTAATTGTGGGATGAATGAACATTTTTTGTGGGTTGAAAAGCACATATATCTGTTGTGATATATTTTTTGTGTACTATGTACTTCTAAGCTCTTCTGGATTTGTACGTTTGCTGGCTATTCTGAACTATTGCTGCGTGAGAATTATCTGTAATTGGTTCACGACAGAGATCTTGGTGGATTTGATTAGTTGTGAGAATTTTCTAGTGGCCAATATGATGGTTTGTGAGAATAATCTGCAATTAGTGAGTTGTTTCCGCTGTCTTGTTGCCTTCTTTGCTTCAATATTCAGTGCTCTTATTCAGGCAGGCGTCTTTTGTTGTTGCTGATATCTGGTGGCGCTTTTGAGTTCCCTGTCCTATTCTTCTCTTTGTTGTTCCATCTTTGGTCGAAGTTACAAGCAACTTTCTCCCCAGTTACCGACATGCATCATAAATTTTGAATGCTTTAGAAAATGTTCCTATTTGCTCGAGACTAGGTAGGTAGTTTGTTCTTGTAAAATCTATATCATTCACAGTTGACAACAGTATGATTTACAAAAATTGCAAGAATTTCCTATTCTTTAATATATAAGAGCAGTATGATTTATAAAAATTCGTAGTTGAAGTTCAAAGGACAGGAAATGCGTCGATCATCAAATTGGTCAAAAAAGAATTCAAGAATCATTCAAAACGTGTACACAACTTCAATGCTGACGAAACCAATTCATGATTGACAACACCATCTAATGATTTGAGCATGACCTGCGGAAGAGATGGAACACCTGTTGGGGGGGGGGAGGCCATTCCCGTAAAGCCTACGGAGAGGCAGTGATGGTGTGGTATGCAAGGAAGCGGACCCCGAGTGATGCATTCTGTTGGGTGAGCATTGGGCATTCAAGTCGGTGATGGTTAGGGAAATGCAAGGAAGCCAAAGAATAGGCTGCAGCGAGGTTGTTATGTAAATCGAGTCAGGGAAAATGTCATGGTCCGATTATAGCCCGTTTAATAAATAAAAATGGAAGTGAGCTCCGTAATACCATAAGAAACATGAGGGTCACGTAATGAACGATTCCACTTGATTATGGTATTGGTGTTAACGAGTTTGTGCTAAAAATCAACTGAAGGAAAGAATTTCATGTGGAAGATGTTCAACAAAAGGTGGCCCTCTCTATACAAACTGGTCAAAAGCTGGTCTCACTCTCCTGATGATGGCCATAGAAAGCCGAAACCAGTTATTGTATTGAAGCCGAAACCAGTTATTGTATTGAATCGAGACGCATTGCCCGGTTGGGACACATATGCCCCAATAAAGGGAAAAGTGCCAAAAAAGTCCTAAACCTTTTGGCTTTGTGCCGATTTAGTCCTAAACCTTTTTTTGGTGCCGATTTAGTCCTAAACATTTTTACGTTGTGCCAATTCAGTCTTTTCCGGCCAATTTTGGCTGGATTTTGCTGACTGGACGCCGGCCGGCTGACGTGGCATGATCGGCGATAACGTGTACAACTTTTAATAATATTTTAATATTTATGAATATTTTTTGAATATTTTATTATTTTATTTTTTTATTTTATTTTTATTTTTATTCTTTTCCTTTTTTCTTATCATCTTCTTCCTCCCGCCGGTCGCCGGAGCTCGGCGACCGGCCAGAGGCGATGGCCGGCGAGGTCGACCTCGCCGGCCACCTCGCCAATGGCCGCGAGGGCGCTGGGCAGGCGAGGCTCGCCCTCATCGGATCTGGCGAGGATCGAGCCTCGCCCATGGCCGGTGAGGGCGAGCCTCGCTCACCTGGCCTGGGTGGCAAGTGAGGGCGAGCCTCACCCACCCAGCCTGGGTGGCCGGCGAGGGCGAGCCTCGCCCGCTCGGCCTAGGTGGCTGGCGAGGGCAAGCCCCGCCAGCTCGGCGCAAGGCCAATTGGACTCCTCCCCGGCTCCGTTCTCCGATCCCAATCTCGCCCTAGAAATTTCCTCCCTCCTCCGCTCGTCGTCGTCGTCGTCTCTAGGGTTTACGGGAGCTCGGGGTGTCCTCGGTTGCGCGGCTCCAGCCCTGGATTTTCGCCTGTTTCTCCCACGGCGGCGATCCGTCGGGGGTGGGGGTTTTGTGATTCCTGGGGTTCTCCGAGGCAGCGGCCTCACGCCGAGCTGGCGGGGCTCGCCCTCGCCGGCCATGGGCAAGGCTCGACCCTCGCCAGATCCGGCGAGGGCGAGCCTCGCCACCCAGCCGCAAAGGTGGCCTCGCGTCGGGCGGGCGAGCCTCGCCCCTCTGGCCGATCGTAGAGCTCCAACGACCGGCTGGAGGAAGAAGATGAAGATAAAAATAATAAAAATAAAAATAAAAAGAGAAAAAATAAAATAAAAAATATTCACAAATACTAAAATATTATTAAAAGTTGTACACGTCAGCGCCGATCAGGCCACGTCAGCCGGCCGGTGTCCAGTCAGCAAAATCCGGCCAAAATTGGCCGGAAAGGACTAAATTGGCAAAATGTAAAAAGGTTTAGGACTAAATCGGCACAAAGCCAAAATGTTTAGGACTTTTTTGGCACTTTTCCCCCCCAATAAAAGGGAGATGTGGCACAGTTAGTCACAACGAGCCATTCCACAATAGAAGCCATGGGAATGATCCTTAGAAGGGAGGGTCGGCCTGGTAAATCAGCTTGCCAGGTGCGGCACAGTCCCATGACCGAGGCCAACTGCCCCGCATTGTGACACATAAACTATTGTAGCCAAGAGCACATAACCAAACTCCAAAAAAATTTCTCTATCACATTAACTTTATAGCCACTTTCCTATAACCATGTTCAATTTAATTAAGCGATTAACTCTAAGCCAACTTCTATCTCACATGTTTACCAAAAAAAAAACTTCTCTCACATGAAGTTGTCAACTATATCCAATTAATAAGATAGTATTCGAAGCCCTCCCATGAATGCCCAGATAAGCATTTTCTTCTTCATTTAAAGTCCATATAAACATTTTCATTGGACAGCTTCCAGAGAAGAAGAGGAACGGATCATTTAAATTAAATAGAGTCCCCACAAATGTGCAAGACAGATAAGAGGACGCTTGACAAATATCCTGCATTCAATTCCAGTGACAAATATGAGGTATTTCCAAAAGGCAACAGATCATTGTGCTTCTATTGTTTCAGCTCATACAAGAGCAAGCCAGTAAAACAAAGTGTGAAGTTATAATTCACCCCAAAGAAAGAAGCCTGTACCAGAGAAAAAAAACATTATGCTCCTGCCTAACAAATGCCACTGAATCTGTGATTTTATTGGTTTATGTGCTTCCATCTCAAAATTCTCTTTCATGATTGTATGCAAAAAAAGTTCTTGTGCATAAGAATAAGAATATGATGAGTTGCTTCCAAGAAAAGAAGTATTCCGCCAATTAAGATAGTATGAGAGTTCAATCCACTGGTCACTGACTTTGAAAACAAGATGTGAAATACATAAGTAATTGATGAAGTGCATAGTGAAGTACATGGAATTACTTGAATAACTAATTCATATTATTTATATTATTGATTTCAATTTTAAAACTAGACTAATTTACTTTTTTTTTTTGAAAAGTTGATTAATTGATCAATACTTCAAAATGATCATGTAAGTAAATTATGTCAACAATTTGGTAGACGTTTATAAGGCCAATCGAGTTTGATTTCAAGGGCTTGCCATGTCGGCCCACTAACTCACTCCACATATAATTGTTGACCAGCAGGAATAAAACTAAAAGATTACTTGTTTATGAAAACAAGACTCGGATTTTACCTCCCTTAGAGAAGTTATTGGGATTTCGAACAAGAACGCCGACAGCATTGTAATCGGCAGGCATATTTGTTTCTCTTCTTAGAGTTGTTTCCAGCATCCCAGATGCATTAATATGAGAATCTGAGAGGAAAGAAGCTAATTTCCGTAGAGTTGCACCATCTGAGTCTGCTACCGCATGCAAAAGGTGACTTACGCCAGCAATGGATGCCTTAACCATGGCAATGTGCTTTGAAAACACTAAACATGACATGCTCTGATTGTCCTGATAAAGAATGACATCATGGAGTCACATCCTAAGAAATCTATATAAGGTAAAAAAACCAAACTTAAGGTTAAAAGGAATTGATAGTGTAGTATTATGTTTATCCATTATCACACCATGAACTGAGTCATCTACCTCATGCTGAAGATCATTAACACTCTGCCTGCAACATTGCCTAACACTGTGGCTATAATATAGAACAAATTTTGGAAACCCTAAAAACCACTTATTACTTCTACTACGACTTCCCTCCAAAATTTGTAATGAAAAAGAAAACAATATTTTAAATTTGAAGAAACTATGAAGAAATTGTATATAATTCTACATGTCGATATTGGAATACTATGAAAGGTTTCAGGTGTTTTGAGTTAATAAAGATACAGTGTGAGAGTCGCTAGATTTATAGGAAGTCGAAAGTTAAGTAGAAGTAACCCAAAATGGCCCTTCCTGCAAGCAACTAAGCATATCTCTATCCATTACAAATGATCTAAAAAAAAACAGAATAAAATCTTCCTCTGTAGCAAACCTATTTGAAGATCTCAAAGCAAAGAAAACATCTGTAAATAATCTTGTTAGAAACCAATTTTCCTCATAGGAAGTCTGGAGACATCAAACAAAAAAATAGCTGCTGTCCAAGGTGGAAGCTCTCTTGAGTGACACATTCCTGAGATGGATGAAGCTTCAAACCTGAGAAAAACCAAAAAGAAATATTTAAATCATCAAAAACCTCTCTTTGATGACCTACCCAAATGATAGCCTCCAGTTACACAGCATCAATATCACAATTCCAGCAAAACTATAAATATGTCAGAACATGTCACAAGCTTAAAGCAGAAGACCAATGAGGCACAAAAAAATGTACTCTTTAAGTGGAGCAACTTTTTGGCAAGACTCTCTGCCATCTTTGACAAACTTCACAAGCCCTCTTTTAGTTATCACTAACAATAAATAAGCCACAAAACTCCCAGAGAGATATTGTGATCAAGGAATCTCCGAGAATTTTTCTTCAGGGATCCATTTTTTGCTGAAAAGAAAGATCAAGCTTCTAAAAAAGGTATATCTTCTTTCATCTCATCACAATTGACTGGAGCTTGTCTCCGGCTACACGTACCCAGGATTGCTATATTCCCTTCCAATCTGTGATCCAGATTCATCAATCTGATCTTGGTAAACTCATGTCCCACATCATTTCCCTAGCACATCGACCCCTTCACATTCTCATGCAATTCAAAGATACCAACTAACTCTTATTTGCTAGCTTTTCCAAAGGACCAGAATATTATACTTTTTGTATCTAATTTAGGCTTATGGATGTGAAAAAAAAAAAAAAAACATATCTCGGACAGAGCTAGTCTATTTAATCATCTGATCAATTGGAGCTTGTATTGTCGTTTATCTGTAATTTCAAAATAAATCCATTGCAAAAGAACAATTAGATTACCAAAATAAAAGTGAATGACCTCAAAAAGAGAATATTTCCAAGCCTATCACAATTTAACCAACTAATCCAACCCCTTCTGTTACTTTTTTCTCCACATCTTTTCCCGTACCTGCACCATCCCTATAATAGTTGCTATTTCATAGATGGTGAGACAAACGACAGTCAGACTCAATCAGATATGATTCCTCCGCTCCAACTGAGCTATCGCAATAACTCCTACTGCAATATTTGATGATGTATGCATTACCAGGTGACAGGACTACGCAATAAAATAGAACACTTACAGACAAAAAATCAGTCAGATCCAAAGTGTCTTGTGGTGTATAAGAATGGATTCCAGGCACTGACACAATTAGATATCCCATAGCCTTGTTAAAGTCATATTTGCCAACTCAACAACCCAATGACCCTGAGAAGGTGCATCTATCACGAGAGATGCCATAAATCCTGTTAGTTGAGCAGCAAAATTGGATTTTACACCTTGTGTTATTTCATCATCAGAAATTTGAGTGAACAAAGATGAGAAATCAGGAGCACTTCTTTGAGGAAAATCTTGCCACCACACAGTATTGGTAAGGCCAGTCCACTGCGGAAGTCAAAAGCATATGAATAATGCAACATCAAAAGTTTGTTCTACAACAGCCCAGACTAATAGTGAGAGGGGGCAAAAAGAGGTAGTCAAGAATGAACAAAGCCAGAAGTACGTGAAAGATAAGATATGCCTAACCGCTTCCTAAAAACCATTATTATTAAATAACTTTTGGCATCTCTCATTCCACATCATTATAGCCAAATTGATCCAGCCTATGGCAGGTCATCTCTGAAGTCCAATGATCAACACTTGCCTTTCCCAAAAAGTCTCAGGCACTTTAAGAGGAGAATCAGCTCCCACTTATTTTCCATATCATCTTTTACCATACCACTTACAAAAGTGTAGTGCAGTACTCTATAGATTTTATTACCAGAAGTTGACGAAAGAAGAAAGTCTATTAAATGCCAAGAAAGGGTTGCAGATCAAACGAAAAACTTAAGCAGACTTCTTTTATGAGCCTTTTTCCCCATAACCAGGCAGCATAACAGGAGAAAAAGCTGCAAGATTTATAAAGCAATTATGCCAGAAGAAATTTCCTAGTGGCCATAAAGAGAAGTGCAAGGATTGTGGACATGGTAATGTATATATATTATTAGGCCAAGAAGTATAAGAACATGGCACAAATTACTGGTATAAGGAGATTACAAAAAGTAAGGAGTCAATTGACATTATTTTCTTATTTTTTCAGTAGATTTCCAACAATTCTTATTTTTATATTATCCAACATTTTTCCAGCACTTGCATCCACGGGCGCCTTTTGATGCCCTTTTTGCGGAGGAAGCTGGTCTGGTGGGATTGACAAGCCCATGGAAGAGCTTATCAACTTGCTTTCAGGTGGAACTTCCCAGCAAAAAGGAGTTACAGTCGTGGGAATGGGAGAGTTGGGGAAAGCCATCCTTGTAGGGAAAGTCTACAGGGACCAAGCTGTGAAAAAGCATTTTGCGGTACAAGCAGGTGTTCCCGTGTCTCACTCTGTCAACACTGACGAGATTCTACATATCATTCAACATTTTCACAAGGGTATGAAGGTAGCAACTTCTTATGAATTCGAGAAGTTAAATGGTCATGGACTGAGAATGCTATTCGGAGAACTGTTGCTTGATCGAATATACCTGGTAGTTTTACATGACGTAAGGAGCATGGACGCTTGGGAAACCCTCCAATATACATAGCCCAAAAATAACTGTGGCAACAGGATAATGCTTATGACACAAAATGCTTGTCTTGCACCAGTTTCCAACGTGGGAATGGACACATTGGTCTATTTCCCAGAGCCTTTATCCCTGGAAGCACCTTGGCCTCTAATTTTTAGCAGAATTTTTCAAGGCCATTCATGCCCAGATTGTTTGCAGACATCTCGGAGTGTATCTAAGAACATCTGAGGGGTGCCTGTTGCTATAGTCACTATATGTGGGACGTTGTCCACTAGAGTTAATCATGGAATAGATGACCCAGAGATGGTTCGCCGCAGTCTTGGTGCCGAAATCAGGGGCAACAACAAAGTCAAGAAATTGAACAAATTACTGTCCTTGAGTTTTGACGACTATCCTTCCATTTGAAAACATGTTTTTTGTATCTGAACATTCTTCCACAAGATTGTGCAATCAAGCATTGGACCACAATTCGTCTGCAGATTGCAGAGGGCTTTGTTGAAGTAGTGGAAGGCAAAACATCAGAAGAAGGTACCTGAGGGAGCTTTTGGACTGGAGTTTGATTCAAACTGCCTTGCAAAGTTATGATGGAAAGAATAGAGACTTAGGCACACATGACCTTCAACAGAAATAATATTCTGTAGTCCAGAAGTCACAACATCACAGGTCTGATCAATGTGAACAAAACGAAACAGTGCCAGGAAAAGTTTGGCGCCTGTCAATACTTGTTTCATTGCATTCCGTTCAAAGAATCTACAAGATCTCTAAGCTGTCTTTGCTGATGTTCTGGGAAGTAGACACAAAACAGAAATTTTCAATAAATGCTCTCTTTGCATGTAGCTCAAAAATGCTCAGCATGTTGATGTCGTAGCTGGTGCGGTTAGACAATTTGCCTTCAGATATAACCTTCCTTTATCTTTTAATGTATTTTCGCCTCAGGGGAATGGCTACCATGACCAGCATTCCAAATTCCATAAGGAGGCTTCATAATCTTGAGAAGTTAGACTCTAAGCACAACAGTGTCACTGCATTGTCGCCTGAGATTCTAAAGCTGCAAAAGCTTCGTTATCTTCTGGCATATTCTTATAAGATGGAACGACACCTATGCAGGAAAGCTGTTTAAGAGCCCCGAAAAAGAAGGTTTTGTTTCATCGACCCAGCCAGCACTTATGGCAGGACAGTTGCAGAGTTAACTCAGCAGGCTGGACTCATCAACTTGAGAGAGAAGATGGAAAGCAGCTGAGGTCATCCATCCAGATGCTTTCAGGTCTTTGTGCATCATCTTTAACTTCAGTAGAAGGGAAGATACTTAGTGGCATACAAGATCTAGCTTCCCTCTGAGGTTGCTTCAGCAACTATATTTGACTGGACATCTACAGGAATTACCAAATGGGATACAGTCCAACGATAACCAGGTCAGGTCTCAGTTAAATTACTGCAAGCTAAACATGATCCCTCAAATCCCTTCAACATTTGCCGAATTTTTTGCATCTCGAATTTGAATGTGGCTTTTAATGGATCAACCTTTTCATTCCTGGCTGGGGAGTTTAAGAAGCTCAAGCAATGACACCTGACCAAATTTGATGGACATAACCACGTAAGTAAAGAGGTCAGATCACTTGCTTGCGTGGAAATAGTAGCAATCCGAAGCTGCACACTGTTGCATGAGTTGATGCAAGGTGTGGAGTACCTCACCCAATCATAGATTCTTAGGTTTCTTGGTATGCCTGATGGGTTGATTGGGAGACTTTCAGCGGACAGAACAAGAATATCAGAAAGTTGCACACTTGGAACATGTGGAATCAAAAGTTGATGGACTCTCAAAATTGTAGGTTGCTTTGCTGGTTTTTCAACTGGAACAGCACTCTCAGAATTGTAGGTTGCTACACATACCCAGGATTGCTATATTCCCTTCCAATCTGTGATCCAGATTCATCAATCCGGTCTTGGTAAACTCATGTCCCAGACCATTTCCCTAGCCCATCGACCCCTTCACATTCTCACACAATTCAAAGATACCAGCTAACTCTTATTTGCTAGCTTCTTCAAAGGACCAGAATATTATACATTTTGTATCTAATTTAGGCTTATGGATTCGGGAAAAAAAAAAAAAAATCTCAGACAGAACAAGTCTATTTAATCATTTGATCAATTGGAGCTTGTATTGTAGTTTATCTGTAATTTCAAAATAAATCCATTGCGAAAGAACAATTAGATTACCAAAATAAAAGTGAATGACCTCAAAAAGAGAATGTTTCCAAGCCTATCACAATTCAACCAACTAATTCAAACCCCTTCTGTTACTTTTTTCTCCACGTCTTTTCTTGTATCTGCACCATCCCTATAATAGTTGCTATTTCATAGATGGTGGGACAAACGACAGTCAGACTCAACAGATATGATTCCTCTGCTCCAACTGAGCTATTGCAATAACTCCTACTGCAATATTTGATGATGTATCCATTCTCAAGTGACAGAACTACACAACAAAATAGAACACTTACAGACAAAAAATCAGTCAGATCCAAAGTGTTGTGGCGTACAAGAATGGATTCCAGGCACTGACGTAATTAGATATCCCATAGCCTTGTTAAAGTCATATTTTGCCAACTCAACAACCCAATAAGCCTGACAAGGTGCATCAATCACAAGAGATGCCATAAACCCTGCTAGTTGAGCAGCAAAATCAGATTTTGCACCTTGTGTTATTTCATCATCAGAAATTTGCGTGAACAAAGATGAGAAATCAGGAGCACCTCTACGAGGAAAATCTTGCCACCACACGGAATTGGTAAATGCCAGTCCACTGCAGAAGTCAAATCAAATGAATAAAGCAACATCAAAAGTTTGTTCTACAACATCACAAACCAATAACAGGAGGGGGCAAAAAGAGGTAGTCAAGAATGAACAAAGCAAGAAGAACATGAAAGACAAGATATGCCTGATGGCTTCCCAAAAACAATTATTATTAAATAACTTTTGACACCTCTCGTTCCACATCATTATAGCCAAATCGATCCAGCCTAGGTAAGGTCATCTTTGAAGTCCAATAATCAACACTTGCCTTTCCCAAAAAGTCTCAGGCACTTTCAGAGGAGAATCAGCTCCCACTTATTTCCCACATCATCTTTTACCATACCACTTACGAAAGTGCCATGCCAAGTATTCTACAGATTTTATTACCAGAAGTTGACGAAAGAAGAAAGTCTATCAAATGCCAAGAAAGGGTTGCAGATCAAACGAAAAACTTAAGCAGACTTCTTTTATGAGCTTTTTTCCCGATAACCAGGCAGCATAACAGGAGAAAAAGCTGCAAGATTTATAAAGCAATTATGCAAGAAGAAATGTTCCTACTGGCTGTAAAAAGTAGTGCAAGGATTGTGGATGCAGTAATGTCTATGAATTAATAGGCAACGAAATATAAGAACATGGCACAAATTATTGGTATAAGGAGACTACAAAAATTAAGGAGTCAATTGTCCATATATTTGACAGGCCAGTCTTGTCAATACTCAAATGTTAGAAGGATAAAAGAATATTTTCTGTTTGCAGATCTAACCTACGCTTGAATAATCAATTATAGTTTACATGACATCCACTTAAATCTAATGGTATCGGCTGCTTCTCAGACAAATATTTAACTTGATTTAGTCTTTTGGATCATAAACAGTAACTTAAACAGCATTTGAATTTGCATTGATGTTTCATTACATATATTTACAACCTAAGGGTTGATGGATCAACTAGACCAACTACTTCAACAGTGCATGGAAATATTTTTATCCATAGATGGGGGAATGCTTACTGGGTAAATTTAGAAATGGCCAAATATTAGTTACTGTATGGATTATTTAGCCAAACTTCTATACTCAGGGGTACATGAGATGAAGCTCCACAAATGGGGTGACATCTGTTGAAGATAAAGAACCAATGCACATCTCCTGCTTTAAACACGGATAACACAAACAGTGCAATCTTGGGGGAAAAGGGGGAAAGTTATAGGAAGAACTCTAATTCATATGTGCAGTTCCATGACTAAACCTCCAACTTCATGACTAAGTAATAATGCCATCAAATAGATTATCTGAGAATAATTCTCCCATCATGGCATAAATACATTCAGAAGGAAAGCACTCTATTGCTTGCCAGAAAAAATACATAAGTACAACTTGATCTTACTGCATTGTTCCCATCATGAATAACTTGCATATGAGTTAGCTGTACCCTAGAAACCACCGGATGTAAGGAAATGATAACCTCATAAAATTTTTCCAAACAATAGAAAGTGAGAACAACTACCACATAACCCTAAAAGTGGCAAAATAATTCATTTGAGAATTTCAAAGGAGAAAAGAGCCTATGACAAATGTTAAATCACAATATGTTAAACTTAGGAATCACCTATTTGGCAACCAAATTGGCAGAAGTAATGATGACACGAATCCTATCCTCTCTTTGGAAAACAAGAAGTTTTGGATGATGACATGCAAAAGCAATGATCCCAGGGAAAGGGGGATATCTGTAAAAGTAATTGTCCAAGAACGCTAAATTGTGTAAAACTCTTTAGGCACATCACTCAATTTAACCGAGAAATGATAAACAACTTACACCACAACAAGCATTGGAAATTCTGGATAAGGTACAAGGGTTCTTTGCTCAGGGCTTGAACTCCAACATCTATCAGTGTCGTGACAAGCAATGGTAACTGGCAAATGGTCAGGAATTCGACAGTAGGATAGAAACCTGCCATTATGTCTCAGCGAAGATACAAGCATCCGTTCTGGAACAAGAACCAAAAACAAGTAAATGTAGACTGATTTTCTAGATGCAAACATGAAAGCAAGAAGGAAATAAGCATGAACTATTCACGTAATTTTTTAATTAACAAGAAAAGCCAGAGCTATAATATTGTCCCTGCAGAATAATATAAAAAAAGGAATGGCTGAAGGCATTCACTGCAACATTCATAGCAAATGTGGACGACAAGAGATGATTAACATATCGGCCAAGAGAGCATGGAATCAAAAGGTACAGATCAGTGCAAAGAAAAAGAAGTACGAACCACTCAATGTCACACGTGAACATCGCAATGAATATCTGCGCAATGCTTTCGACGGGATAGATAAGTTCTGCCAAGGAAATTTCAGAACTACAACCAAAAGAACCTTGTCCAATAAATTCAAGACGATTGAGGCAGAAATTCATCCCTGGACGTGGACAGAAGCTGCGCCTATTTTCATCATTTGCAGTGGAATTGAAACAAGGGCCAGTTTCTGGAGGCACCCGGTTTAGATTAGAGGTGATTCGATCAGCATTCTCAAGATATTTGTTGCCTCTTTGAGATAAGTTTCCAGCATGGGCAGAAACACATGCTCCTTTCCCATCAATCTCCGAGCTCACAACCTTTTCAGCTGGATGCACATGAGTGAGTGGGTGAGGAAGTCTGCACCTCATGCTTGGCAAATTACAGATGGTGTCGGAATTGTTAATGGGCAAAACATTTGGCAACTCTGGTTCGCCACCAGGATCGATGGCAGGCTCCTTGGAAAAAAGATCGAGCCTGGATCCAGATGAATTATTACAATTCAATGAAGCGGGCACGGCTGTTGCCAGAAAAATAGGGCATCTCCGGATGCAAGAAACGGGGTCGGCAGAGTGCAAAATGTGCCTGCACCGAGCCAAAAGCAATTTCACTCGGCGATAAACAGCCGAGGAAGAAGATGGACCCGGAGATGTAGCAGTAGACCGGGAAGCCGACACCCTTTTGCTGCTGCTCGACGTTGTGGTGGTCGTGGTGGTTGTCCAAGGCAAAGAAAACCTCTCCTTGACTGCACGAGGATCATCCGAACCAGGAGAAACCACTTCCTCCTCATCCAGGACAGCAATTCTCCTAATAGCAAATCCAATTCGATTGCCGGACCTACATTTACCATTGCCGCCGCACACGAGCAGGACTTCATCCCCTGCAAACAACACAACGACGCTACCCTGCCGACACTCGACTCCATTGACAAACACTCGACTCAAAGCACCGCGAGGAGCAGCCTCGCGCTCCTCCCCGAATTTCTCCCTAGAAACAAACGAGTCGTTCGGACGAGACCCGGCATGGAAAACGAAGACCTTGCGCTGGCCACCGTCGAACAGGATGCGGCAATGAAGGTTGCTGACTCGGGGGTCGGGCAGGAGGAAGTCGCACCGGCCGGCGCCGCGGCCGATCGAGTAGAGGCGGCCGGCCTCGAGCCGGATGGACTCGCAAGGGCGCCCGGTGGCCTTGCAAACCAAGGGGATCCCGACATGCCGCACCTCAAGCAGCGCCGCCGCCGCCGCCGCCTTTGCTACGCACTGCTCCTTCTTTCTCTTCTTGTCTTGGCCTTGCGCGACGGGGTGTTGGGCAGGTCGTCTTCGTTTGAGGGTAGTGTCGGGGGCGACGGTTGACATGGGTGGAATGGAGGGAAGCGCACGTCATGTCATGTCATGGCACCGATCGAATCACGGACGTTAGTCGAAACGAAGATGATGAATTTGACGGAAGAAAACGGAGATGAAGAATTCGAAGGAAAACGAAGGATGAAGGAAGGATTCGGGGGTTGCAAGAATGGCGGGCGACGAGGGGGTAGAAAGGGAGGGGAGGGAAGGTTTCGAAGGCGGCCAATGCAATCCCCACCGTCCATCCGTTTGCGCCCCTCCCCCGATTGCTTTCCCTCCAAAAAAAAAAAATGAACCCCACTCTCTCTCTCTCTCTCTCTCTCTCTCTCTCTACTTTAAAAAAAGAAAAATTGTAAATCTGGTTAATAGGCCGGTACATGCGGGCCGGGTCGGATATCGAGCTTACGAATCATTGCTCGGAGCTGTTTGATGAATTCAAAATTTTTGAATGAATTAAACCATAGCCCACTTTTACTCTCTGTATTAGTTGAACCGGAGAAGAGGAGAAAAGCCTTCATATTTGAGGCCTTTTGATTGGAAAATGAGGAGTGTGGTAGGATCATTAAGGATACTTGGAATGAACCTGGCCTAATTGCTGAGGATTTGGTACTGAAATTAAAAGCTGTGTCATTAGCTTTAGCCAAATGGAGCAAGATAACTTTTCTAAACGACCAGAAGCAGATTAATGACCTGAGAGATGAGTTGCAAGGAGAAAGTAATTTCTAGAGCTTACCTGCACACAAGAATAAACAGCAGGAACTTACGGAACAAATAGAGAATTTGTTCAGAACAAATGTATTGGGGCTTGAGATCGAGAATAGAGTGGCTGAAGTAGGGTAATAAAAACACAAAATATTTCCATGCCACAACCATTCAAAGAAGGTAGCAAAATAGAATTTCCATGTTAAAAAATTTGAGTGATACTTGGAACCAAGACCCGGCAAGACTGAAGGTTGTGACAATGATTCGTAAGCTCTTCTAGTAAGTCAATATGTCTTTAATGAACACCATAATAAATCTATTTATACACTCTTTGAATACTCTGTTAATCAAATACATGAAAGCAGAAGGCACATCTATTAATCCAAGAGGCATGATAAGAAATTTCTAATGGTCATATCTTGCTTTGAAAATAATTCTAGGCTTATCATCTCTTTTTCTTTTTCAAGTTCAGAAAGTGTTATTCAATGCGGTACCTTAAAAAAATGATGCATCAAGTATCTAATTGAAAGAATGCGTAAGGAAGCAAGGAGCGTAGGGGAAGAGTGGAAATTTGGAGAGAAGTCTTTTCTATTACTTCAATTGTAATCAATGTACAATGCTTTGTAATTATAATACAAGATGTACATGAAAAAAAAAGGAAATAAAAAGTTCTACAAATATTCTACAAATCAATTCAATATTTCTATCCAATCTCTAATTGATCAAATCAGATCAATTAGATCAAATCCGGTGGATCTTCAGGCATATCTTTCAACACTAATCAATACCAAAACCAATTTCTCTATAAGAAGACAAGCCCAATATAATCTCAAGAAACACATCTGATAACAACAATACTTTCCAACTTTCCAACTTCACAACATTATATTTTATATCTTTTAAGTCTGCTGAAAATCATAACAATATCACGATGTGAGGATAACCAAACAACCCATAAAATAACATCATCAAGATATATATATATTTAATTTAACTCCACTAGATTTCCATGCGACTCTTTATCATTCATTTTAAAAACACACACTTCTTGAACATGCGATTCGCAACTAAGAAATCATTACTTTATAATCCTCAGTTAAATCGATTTGGGGCTCATCTCTTGCTTCATGCGAGTCACCACGATGACTCTTTTATCTCTTTCTCGAAATCTCCCCTCGAGAACCTAAAGATACATTCTTCATATCAAAAGTTAAAACTCGTTTGCCCTTGATACACTTTACAAAGCCAAGTAAGCTTCTCCAACTCAAGATCAATAACCATAGGGACTGAAAATAAATCATCCATTCCAGTACTTAACAAAAGATTGACGCATTCTAACATACAACCTCACGGCATCTTTATAAAATCTACCCAACAAAAGATCATAATCTAAGTTCCGATACTACAAAAGGTCACGCCCAAAACCATCACGAATAGGAGATGAGACGGCCATCCTTCCACCCAAAGGGCGCGGCCTCAAAGCTCCCAAAAACAATTCCTAAAGTCCCCTCGTTGATATCGCTGTCATAGTACTTATTATTAGATGAGAAACCTGGAAAAAAAAAAAAAAAGGGTGAGCAACCATGGTTCAGTGAGTAATACATCTCTTCTAAGTAGATCGAGCACCCATTATGCATACCTGCAACCAAAAACCACAACTCTTTTAATCCAAAATTCAAAATATAACAAACATATAATAAGAAAATAAGTTACGTATGCTTCAACATAGTTGTATTTATAGTAGAAATATTCATTTTATAATAATATCAAAACAAATATCAATAATCAAATCCATTCATCAATTTCACCAATTCACACATCAATGGTCTATTCCATTGATTAATCTCATGCCATACATCAATAGTCTATTACATTGATCTATCTCATATGAAACCACATGTCAATAATCCATTCCAATGATTAATCTCAAATCACATGTCGATAGTCCATTTAATCGACTAAACTCAAATCACATATCAATAGTCCATTTCGTTGATCAATTCGTTACTCAATATCAAACCATAATCATGATACAACGACTAGTGACAATGCGACCAAAATTTCCCCTTGGTAAGATCTCCACCTATTATTAGCTAGTGGCTCGGCCTACAGGAACATCCTAAGTTAGTATGCATACCCACAAGCCCCTCACTAGGCTCATAGCAATATTGAACATAACACCCTCCACAATCCACAAAGCAAATCCAGAATTCATTTCATATATCACAAAAAGCTTTCGCAATTCAATTCATCTACCAGAAATAGACTCGTCTCATTAACTAATTTTACAAACCAAATTGAATCAAATGTATGTCATAAAGCATTTCACAAATCGATATATCTATAACATTCCATAAACCATCTCAAAATCAAGAGCTTTTTGTAAAAATGTTTCGCGATGTCAAAATATATTTTTCAACTTCATTTCTCAAACAGAACATATTTTTCCACCAACCAATTCTTACACAATTCACAAATATTAAAATATAGTAAGTGCCCTATTCATATTTTATGCAACAAACATGCTACCAAACAAGCACTTGAGGAATTCAAGTAAGGACACCTCCATCATAAGAGCAAGAAATGGAAAATATGGACAATCCCGCACAATCCTCTTAGGAATCATATACTTAGACATCCTATGCCTGATAGGAAGGTCCTCTATCTCTTGGAATGGACTTCAGCACAGTCTCTCATTATGCCCAAACAGCAAACTGGCCCTAGCCAGTCGTGCTCGCCAACGCTACAGGATCCTCCAAGATTCATGAAGAAGAACATGCCTCAAGCAATCAAAGTATGTGGGATGCCCTAATCTCTCAAAGGGAATCCTCTCATAATACCAACGGTCCTCCTGATGACATTGGAATGGAACAACGCTACGAGAAAAAACGGCTTAAATGACATAGCTTCGATGATTCAAATTATCACTATAACTCTCGAGATGGCAGATAAGACTTGTAGTGAAAGTTACTGTAGCACAGGTCATTATAACAAAATAATGTAGCAATATGTTAGGGAAATCACTATTCATAGTCATCGTTCATATTACTTATAATAATTCTCGACTAGGAATCCCGAAGCCTCTGTGTGTTTTAAGACCCATGAGTTTGGTCTTTGTTTTTTGTGACCTCTTAATACCTATAAAAGATAAAGAGGATGTAATGTTTTGGGCAAAGTCCTTGAAGTAAAGTGTGTGCTTATGCAAATTCTCTCAGTGTCTCTCTAAACACTTCTTCTTCTCCAGCTTAGTACGATCCTCTGAGAAATGCAGCTCGGCTAAGTTAGAGATGTTACTTTCCTAGCATCTTTGAGCATCTCTTATCCAAATTTCCAAATAGTTCATAGCTAAAAGGCAGTCCCTGAAAGGCTTGAAGAGAAGTTCACCTAACATGGGATAACATACCTGCTACAACTAACTTGGTCTTCCTTAATTCTAAGCATAGATCCCCTTTATCATTTTGAAAACATGGGTTTAAAAATTCTTAGAAGAGATAGCACCACTCACCTTGGAATGCCTACGACCAAATAACAAATGTTACTCAAATCGTCGAATTCGCAATCCTATCAAATAAGCGACAAACAATATTAAAATTGAGTAACGTATTACCTCAACTACAAAATAGCTATACTACTAATCACATACCCAAAGCGATTATTCGAGCCATTCGCAAACTTTATCACATCATAACTTTCTCCACCAAACTCCGTTCCAAACATATTTATAGTCAATAAAAAGCGTTTTCAACATATTACAAGAATCCCAACTTGGTTACCACAAAACTTTCTAGAAATGGCTGAAATTCAGCCCTGAATATTTGTTCGGAACTTGACAGCACGTGCAACAAATTTCGAAATTTCATTTTGGGTAAATCGTAAGTTCAAATCGAGATCCCCGTAAAATCTTACAGTTTCACAACACTCTAAATTATCGTTTTTATATAAATACGTAGTTCAACGACTTAAAAATCAGACTTCATCGCACAAATCTTCAATAATTTCGAATTTCAAGTCCTAAATCCAAAACTACTCCGGTTGAACGAATGAGAGTGCAAGCACTTACCAAGCATCGGGATACAGTGTTGAGTCAGCTTGGCAAATTACCCGGATCATTAGGGCGCGAATTTTCCCCTTCTCCCGCTTTCTTCTTTCTCCTTTCCTTTGACTCCTTTTTCTTTATCTCCCTCTCTTCTTTTTCCTTTTTTTCTCTGTCGGACCGTCCTTTTTTTTTTCTTTTTTTTTTTGGTAAGGAAAAGGAGATGAAACCTTTCTTTTTCTTTTGTCTCCTCCTTTTTCTTCAAAATTTCTCCCAAGAGCGGGAGGGAGATAGCGTAGAGGCGAAGCAGTCTGAGTGATTGCATCTCCCACCCAAACGTTCACATCTCAATCAATCTAATCGAAAGCCAGGGTGAAGGAAGAAGAAGAAGAAGCAGAGGAAGAAGAAGCGGAAGAGGCAGATATGGGATTGCTGTCCAACAAGATCAAGAGGGACCGACTCAAGCGTGGGGATCACATCTACTCTTGGCGTCACTTGTACCTCTACGCTCACCACGGCACGTTCCCTTTTTCTCGCTTATTCCAATGCAATCTTTTTCGCGACGATGATGATGGTGGTGGTGGTGATGATTTCGCCTCAACTCCTCTGCTTTTTTTTTTTTTTTTTTTTTCGCTATAAAATTGCTCCATTCTTCACATGATTGATAATGTCCTTTCCTAGTTTCATATATAGGAGCTTTGCCCTCGTGGGTCTGTGAGAGAGGTCGTTTTCCTTCTCTTGATGGATTTTCTATCCTGTTTTTACCATTTTTGCTAATATAGATTGTGGCAACGTTACTGATTTTTGTATAAAAGGAGATGTTTTAGGATGAGTAGTCGTACTCAACGTGGCAGAGAGATCGAATCCCCTTGACCCTTTTGGAAGTCTGCCACCCCTTTGTCCGCCCTTGCTTAGCTTGTGCTCCCTTTGCTATTTCTGAATCGTTGGTTACTCCTGTCAACTGAAGGAGGTCGAATTCTTTCCATCCTTTGATCGTCCGGATTATGTTCTTTACAAGCACGTACCTTCTATGGACTTAGCTGCTTTCGCATACTGAAAAGATTGTCGCTTTTGAGTTCGCAAACAGGAATATACGTCGGTAAAGGGAAGGTTATTCACTTCACTCGAGGGGCAGGACACGAAATCGGCACGGGTACTGTGTTAGACCGCATCATTTCGAGCTCATGTCCCTCTCCTCTTGTCGGTACACAATGCCAGATATGTGGAGATCAGTCGAGACTTGATGGTGTCATCTCTTCGTGCATCGACTGCTTCCTTTCAGGTGGAAACCTCTACCTCTTTGAGTACGGCGTGTCCCGTGCTTTCCATCTTGCTAGCGCTCGAGGAGGGACTTGCACCCTTGCGGAATCCGACCCCCCTGAAGATGTGCTTCACCGTGCCTTTTACCTCCTCCAGAATGGCTTTGGAGGCTACGATCTTTTCAAGAACAACTGTGAGGACTTTGCTATCTACTGTAAAACGGGTCTGCTTGTGGTGACAGTATGGTTCGGAGGCCGAAGTGGGCAAGCAGCAGCTTTTCAGGCTGCTAAAAGTACTGTCGGGTCCTCTCCACTTACATTCTTGGCGACCCGTGTTACTGGTCTGGCAGTTAGTGGTCTGGCAGTTGGTGGTCTGGTGAGTTATGGCGGGTATTGCGTCAGTCGTTTGGTCTCTGACGTTGGGTTTCGCCATGATGTGGTTAAAGTACCGGCCGAAAGAGTTGTGGATCTACTTCATTTATGTGATCCCCAAGCTGCTGTGGATAGTCCCACTCCCAGTCGTATTCTCATAGCCGAGATTGACTAAAGATTGCACGCTGCAATTTGCCGGCAGTCTCCGCCAGAACTTTGCCTGCAGTGGAGATGAAAACACTCTGCAAAATGTACGCTTTAACTCTTTGTCGGATGTTACTTCTGCAAACTATACCCAGTAGAAATTTTAAGTACTCTTCAAGCTGCAGCTTTGTCGGATTTGCCATCAGAGGTCCTTGAGATGTTTGGGTGTGGTCTTGTTTCTTGTTGTGCAAACGAACTGATCAGATTTGCTTTCAACAGGATATGACCTGTTGATCGTCACCATCTCTGTATAGAAGTAAAGTCGCAAGAGAAAGTAGTTCTACCGTTCTCTCCAATTCTGATATTTCTGCTTCTGGATTGTTTTTAAGACGCTTTTTGAGCAAATCTTGTTTGACCATCAAAATTAATTCTTTAAGCTATACTCCCGATGGGTTAGACTAGCTTTAGCGTGGGTTTTGTCCTAAATTTGCGTATATATGGTATTCCAGTTAAATGATAAATTATATTTAACCATAAAACAAAAGAGCTTAAGAGAGGAGCCATTACTGATAATAATTTCAAATCAGTTTAGTAACACATAAAGGTCTGGCCATGGTCACGGAAGACAGACATAGAGCTTGCTATGGTCGAGCGAGATTGAAGGACGTGAGCATCATTAAGGCACAATGAGCGTCGTTTGACCCTTGCCATGGTTGACTGAGGGCCACCAACCAACCCTCACAAGCTGAGGCAAGGGCTGTGCAGATCGTCGCTCATAATAAACATCATTTCATGGAACTTTCTTCAATATAGGCCAAGGAACGAATGGTGCAAATGCGACAAATTCCATGTCCGAGCCTTGTCTACTATGCAGAATACAAGTGGAGCCATACCTTGCAGAAAGAAAGCGAAGATGAAGAAAGGATTCGGGGGTTGCAAGAATGGCGGGCGACAGATCACGGGAGAAGGTGGGGGAGGGAAGGTTTCAATGGCGTCCAATCCAATCCCCACCGTCCATCCGCAGCTCCCCGATTGCCTTCCCTCCAAAAAATAAACCCCTCCCTCTCTCTACTTTAAAAAAGAAAAATTGTAAATTTAATTAACAGCCCGGTACATGCGGGCCGGGTCAGATATCGGGCTTTCGAATCATCGCTCGGAGCTGTTCAACGAATTCAAAAATGTTAAATGTTGTTCTTACAATGTCTGGGCTTGAACGGACCTATTTAAGGTTGTTTCGGAGTATTCGACGTGGAGACCAAAAATGAATTACTTACCATTCGAAAAGTAACTTGAAACTGTATTTTGGAATCTTGTTGGGCTTTTAGAATCTTATTGACGTGCGCAAGCCCAACGTGTTGTTGAATTATGATCATATCTACTTAAACTTAGCATGCACAAATTCTTTCTTCTTCTTCCTTTTTCGCTTTTCTTTTTTTATCACCAAGCGTGGTAAGTAAACTTGACTAACAGGTACTGACAAAAAAAAAAAAAAAAAACCTCGATTAACAGGTGAGAAGCCCGTTGAGCTCGAGACGAGCGAAAGGCAAATGGATGTTTTTAGGTATTGACCTTACATTAAAAGGCATGACGTAATCCAATTTTGGCATGGATTGAAATCTCAGCCGAAATTGCGATGTACATAAAAGGATATTAGGTTGATCTTCGAGCCTAATATGACACGTATACCACAAGGATCACCTGTAGGCTATAGTTGTGAGCTAGTGATAAAAGAAAGGCACGAAACATGTCTTTGTTTTACAGGGAAAATTATCCAAAAAATCATAAATTTATTGCAATTTCGTCAATTCGGTCATAAATCTTCTAATTTTGTCAATTTAGTGCTAAATATTTTCACTTCCTGTCAATTGAGTTCATTTGATCAATGCTAACATAGACGTCGGCAATGCTGTGTAATACCTATTGCATAGACATTGACAAATTTTAATAATATTTTAATATTTTTTGAATTTTTATTATTTTTTTGATTTTTTTCTTTCTTTTCTTTTTGGACTTTTTCTTTTCCTTTTGCCGATAGCCAACCATCGCCCACAGGCGACGATTGGCCACGGCCAATCGACTAGCCTTGCCCGCCACAAGTGAGGCCCGATAAGGAGAGGGCGGGCCCCGGCGAGGGTCGGCCTCGCCCAAGCCGAATCTGGTGAGGTCGACCCTTGCCCAACCTAGGGCAACCTCACTAGGTGTCGGCCAAGCGACGGTGACGCCGAGCGAGGCCACCCTAGCCTGGGTGAGGCCAACACCCGCTTGGGCAAGGACGAGGACGAGGGCGAGTGCAAGCCCCAACAAGGGCTCCCCTCGATTGGCATTGCCATCGCAGCGTCGCAAGACCAATGCCTAGCGAGGCCGCCCTGCCCTACGCAAGGGCCAGCTTTGCCAAATCTAGCCTAGGCGAGGCCTACACTCGCCCGGCCAAGCCTAGGTAATGGCTTCCCTCGTTGGGGCTTGCCTTCACCCAATAGGGCCTCCCTTGTGGTTGGTGAGGCCAATAGACTGGCCATGGCCAGCTGTCGCCTATGGGCGATGGCTGGTCACCAACGAAAGGAAAAGAAAAAAGCCAAAAAGAAAATAAAGAAAAAAAATCAGAAAAAAATAATAAAAATTCAAAAAAATTAAAATGTAATTAAAATTTATCGCAAAGAGGCGGCCGGCCTCCGGCCAGATGGACTCGCAAGGGCGCCCGGTGGCTTTTCAAACCAAGGGGATTCCAACATGCCGCACCTCAAGCAGCGCTGTCGCCGCCACCTTCTCGTTTGCTACGCATTGATCCTTCTTTCTCTTCTTGTCTTGGCCTTGCGCGACGGGGTGGTGGGCGGGTCGTCTTCGTTTGAGGGTAGTGTCGGGGGCGACGGTTGACATGGGTGGAATGGAGGGAAGCGCATGTCATGTCATGTCATGGCACCGATCGAATCACGGACGTTAGTCGAAACGAAGATGATAAATTTGGCAGAAGAAAAGGGAGATGAAGAATTCTAAGTGATGGATTTATGAGATGGGCTTAAGGCCCATCCGCTCAAGTTGGGCCCAAAAGGCCCAGCCCACAGGAATAGGGCCCGTGGAGGGGGAAGGTATAAAAGGAAGGAGAGAGAGAGAAGACATCTCTTGGCATAACGAACAAAACGTACGTTCCTTTCCCTCTCTTTTTCTCCCAAACGCTCAAGGCGACGCCGTTTCCCTTTCAACGCGAATTGACATCATCGGGGCCGAATTTCTTCCTCTTCTTCGGCGTTGGTGTTTAATCGTGGCTAACAAGGTACGCTCGAATCCGTGGTGTGCTTTACGATCGGTGATGCATGTTTTCCCGGGCTTCGTCTTCCGCATTGATTTAAGGGTTCGATTCGGTGTCGAATCCGGTTTTCGGGGATCCGTTATTCCTAACATTGGTATCAGAGCCCTAGTTCACGTTTTTCCCGATCAATTCTGATGTTTTTCATTGATTTTTCGCGAAATCCCTTCGGCCGTACGGAACCGGGCGAAAATCCCGACACCCGAGCGCTTTTCGGCATTTTTTCTGAGTTTTCGTAAGTCGAAATCCAATTCTGAACGCACTAGGAGAAGCGCGACGTCGAGACGAGTCCGGCGATGTGTCGACCATCGCTGGGAGCCGCTGCACGCGCCCACACGTGCGGCCGGAAGGCGCTGCGCGTGGGCGTGACGCGCCTGGAAGCGCTGGCTTCGCCAGCGCGTGCGCCACACGCGCCGGTGACGAACCGGCACGTGCGCGCCAGCGGTCGGCGAAACCGACGCGTGTTGACGTCACCCGCTGACGTCATCATGACGTCACCAACGGTTGATAACCGTCGGGGATGACGTCAGCGCCAACGACGGTTGGCCGGCCGGTCACCGGCCCGCGACCCGACCCGTCCGGCGACCCGACCCGACTCGCGGACGAGGCACGCGCCCGGCACGTGCCGGATGACGTCTGCGTGACGTCATCCCCCGCACGCGCGAGGCACGTGCGGTCGGTCCGCGCGAGCGGTCCGACCGGCCCGTCCGGTCCGACCGGTTCGACCGTCGCGACCGGTCCGACCCGCGCGCCCGTTGACCCGACCCGTTGACTGTTGACCGACGACCGTTGACTGGCGACCGTTGACCGTTGACTTTGACCGTTGACCAAAAAAAAAAAAAAGGAATTTGTTTCTTTTTCAGTCATGCCTATGTGGATTATAAGTAATCCATTTTTAATTCTGCATTTGTTGCATGAATTTTAGAAAATTATGTATTTTCTCTTATATTAATTATGGATTATAAGTGATCCATTTTTAATTCTCGCATTTGTTGCGGGAACTATGATGCGTTATGCAAGGATACCTGCAATCCCGAGAACGGACGAGGGAAATGCAAGACTTAAAAGGCTGATGTCAGAATTAGCTAATTATCAGTGGCATGATGGTGATTTAGTATCACATGTGATCAAGGTCAATCAGATGATACAGGAAATCATCTGGAATGGTTATCTTATGCCGGATTTTGAGAAGGTGCCGGCTTTGATGAACACTCTTCCACCGAATGGCAAGCAAGTGTTGGATCGGCTATGGGAGGTCAACGTGGTCCCGGGTTATAGGAGGCTGGTGGAAGCTTTTGTGAGAGAGCATTATAGGATTGAGTTGACCAAAACTTCAACCCTTAGATTGAGCGCCACATGGCGCCGAGTGAATGCGCCTTGGAGGCGACATGAAAGCTCTCCAAACGTTTTTCCATGGTTGGCAAATGTGCCTTCAGTTTTCTCAGATGTTTTGACTGATAGATTAGAAGGGACATTCCCTATTTATTTCTTTGATTGATTATGTAATGATTACTACCTAATTGTGTTAATTGAAAGCATTATTGTTTTTAATTGTATGTCAATTATCTGTTGCTTTCTGTTATTGCTGGTTCTTTGTGGGTAATTAGTTTGTGGGTAGTAATAGAAGTTTTTGTAACTTCATAGAATTTATTTGCATAAGATAATTATATTGATAATAATTTTAAGTTAGGATTTTTGGAGTATGATTGGAAACATAGTGACATTTTGATTCCGAAGCCTTACTTGAAATTATTTATTAATATGATGGGTCTATGCAAATAGGGATGCATAAATGATAGGCATTAATTATTCGTGCATGTATGTCTGATGTGTTCAGAACGATGATTCAGCAACTAAGAATGTAATTGCTGATATGAACGGTAACAATTGTGAAATATTGAATATGAAGATTCAATATGTGATTGGAAAAGCAAGAAGCACTAGAAGCTCTTGACCACATTATGGAAGATCTTGAGGGTGTCGTGCACCACCTTGAGCTAGTAGAGGACCGCTTAACGGTATTTGAGCCGAAAATAGACATTTGCTATGCTGGTTCTAGCTCAGAAAGGGCTTTGTGCTCTAAGCGCAAATGTATTGATTCGTTCAATATGTGGGAATACAAAGGATCAAGTCCTTATTGCAAGAAATCAATAATTAACCAACAAGAGAGAGGAAAGCGTCCTCAAGTGAAGAAAATGTCAAGGGTGTGATGTTACAATTGTGACAAGAGAGGTCACTATGCTCGCGACTGTCGTGAGCCAAAGAAGCTATACACCTCTTGTACATTTGAGAACTTTGCTTATGTGTCAAGTTCTACATTATAGGCTGAATCCAATCCTTTGTGGAATGTAGATTCAGGAGCGACAGACCATGTAGCAAAGGATAGAGGATCCTTTGTGGAATTCCGACGATACCAATTGGAACTAAGTGGATCTATATTGGAAACAACTCTAGAGCTGATGTAAAGGAATTGGCACCTGCCAATTGAACATGCATGGTGGACGCATCTTGATGTTCTATATGCTCTGGAGATTCGTCGAAATTTAGTGTCTGTCTTAGTGTTGGTTAAGCTTGGTTTTGGTATGAACTTCCATAATAAATGTGTAGATTTGTGTTTAGATACAAACTACTATGGTTGTGGTCACTTTCTAGATGGTTTTATTGTACTAAATGTTGACTGGGATGATGTCAATATGTTATCCCCCTGTTTCACGTCTTCTATCTTATATGATAATGATGTGAATATGATGGCATGCTAGACTTGGTCATATGGGCCAACAACATATGAAAAAACTAGCCAAAAAGGGCTTGTTGGGCAATATTGAAAAAGTTGATTTGTCCATATGTCAGCATTGCCTAGTAAGGAAAATGACAAGGAGACCATTTGGAAAAAGGTAAAAGAGCTGAATTTCCTTGGCATTTAATCCATTTGGACGTCTGTGGTTCAATGAATGTGAGAGGAAGGCAAGGGGCTATTTGTTTCATCACTTTAATAGATGATTCTACTTGATTCGGATATGTCTATTTGATTTATCATAAATCTGAAGCATAAGTTGTTTTAGAAGATTTATGAACCTGGTAGAAAATCAATTAGACAGGAAAATAAAGGTATTTAGATCCGATCGAGGTTGAGAATATTTATCGATAAGTTTAGAAAATTATGTGATGAAAAAAAAAAGGAATATAAAGATAGTTGTCTATTTCATATACTCCTCAACAAAATGGTGTTGCGGAGAGAAGAAACAGAACCCTCTTTGGAATGGTTAGGTTCATGATGGCGCATGCTAACTTACCTATCACTTTTTGGAGTGATGTGTTGTTAACCGCTGCCTATATACTTAACCAGGTGCCTTCCAAATCAGTTATTTCCACTTCATATGAGTTATGGACAGTTAGAAAACTGGACTTAAGTTTTCTTAAGCCATGGGGTTGTGCTGCCTATATTCATGAGTCCTCTCACAAGTTTGGGAAATTGGATCCCAAAGATTATGAAGAGTATTTTCATAAGATACTGCGAACACTCAAAAGGGTATGTGTTCATAGGTGAGCAGGAAAGTGGGAGTATAACTGAATTTGAATCACCGGATGTCACATTCTTAGTGGATGAATTTCCTAAGATGGGCGAAATAAGGGAAAATTACTCCCTATTTGAAACCTTGGATCAAGATAATGATGTCAGTGGAGTTCGTTCAAGTGGGAGTAATATGAGATGTAATGAATTGAATTCAACTCATTCTCAATTGCAACCACCTGGTGTAACAACATAATCATTACCTAATCCAAGTGGGAGCATGATGGGGAATAATGTGCTAAGTGTACAATCTCCCATGCGGTGAACAAGTCGCCAAAGTATTCCCCGTCGATGTTTTGACATTGAAAGGGAAACTTTTATGGTTGCTCCACAAGATGAGGATGAGCCAATAAATATTAATGAGGCTCTGAATTGCCCTAATAAAGAAAAATGGATTCATACAATGAAAGAGGAAATTGAGTCAATGAAATCAAATCAAGTCTGGGAACTGGTTGATCTTCCAAAAGGACGCAGAGCTATAGGAACAAGTAGGTTTTCTAAATAAAGCGAAAGGCTGATGGCTCAATAGAAAGGCATAAGGCTCGCCTTGTGGCGAAGGGGTATAATCAACAGGAAGAAATTGATAATGAAAATACATTTTCTCCTGTAATGAGATTTACCTTGATTCGCATTATTCTGGCAATAGTGATTAGTATGGATCTTGAGTTACATCAAATGGATGTAAAGACTGCTTTCCTCAATGGAGAATTAGAGGAAGGAACATATATGGAACAACCTGCTGGTTTCATAGTGAAAGGCTAAGAAGAAAATGTATGTCGACTTTGGGGGTTGATATATGGCCTTAAGCAGTCATCGAGACAAAGGTATATACATTTTCATAATGCCATATTGGCATATGATTTTACAATGATTGACGAGGATCATTGTGTATATATCAATAGATCCAATGATCAATTTGTGATCATATCATTATATGTTGATGATATACTAATTGCCGAAAGCAATATGGAGTTGGTTAATACTGTCAAGAGATAGTTGTCTTCTAACTTTGAGATGAAGGATATGGGTGAGGCTGTATACATTCTTGGAGTTAAGACTTCAAGAGATCGTTTTGAAGAGATCGTTATCTCTTTCGCAAGAAACCTATATAAATAAGGTTCTTGAACGATTTAGTATGCAAGACTGTAAATCCATAGACACTCCTATTGCAAAAAGGTGAAGGATTGAGCCATAGTTTGTGTCCAAGGACTCCACAAGAGAAGGAACAAATGAAACACGTTCCTTATGCTAGTGCTGTTGGGAGCTTGATGTATGCTATGATGTGTACAACACCCAACATATGCTTTGCAGTCGAAATGGTGACCAGATACCAATCCAATCCAGGCCAAGCACATTGGAAAGCCGTTAAGAGAATACTAAGGTATCTAAAGGGGACTGTTGATTATACGATGAGTTATTAAGGAAAAGGATCTGCGACTCTAAGGGTATTCTAATACTGATTGGAGAGGAGATTTAAATGAAAGGAAATCTACCTCTGGGTTTGTTTTCTTACCGAATAATGGCACCATACATTGGAGCAGTAAGAAACAAAAGTGTATGGCCTTATCCACGATGTAAGTTGAGTTCGTGGCATTATCAGCAGCAGTATAAGAAAGTGTTTGGCTTAAGAGATTTTTTGGATCATTTAGGTGTTATTGGAAGTGCTGCAGTTTCACTGTTGGTTAACTGTGATAGCCAAGTAGCAAAAGTGTACACCAAAGATCCAAAATATCATGGCAAGACCAAACCTATAGATACCAAGTATAATCTTGTCAAGGATATGGTTGCACGAAAAGATGTGAACTTAGAGTACATACTACGCATAGAATGGTAGCAGATCCTATGATAAAGCCAATACTTAGAGATGTGTTTTGTGGCCATATGAAATCTCTAGGATTGCGTAGAGGTTAATGTACTGAATATTGTAATTTCCCTAAATGTTCACAATTTGATGAATTTGTGTTTTCATCATTAATGCCTATGAATCTTTGTTTAATCTTTATGCATCTTAATGCTTAGTGCATTACTTTAAGTTGAGAAGTATGTCGGACAGATATAAGATTAGCCCACTCACACGGGTAATCGCCTCTGTTTACTGAGTGATAAATAGAGATGAGACTGTTTATAAGCTTATTATCTAGGTGATAATCGAGAGCTCAAGCTTAAAACACGTATGTCGCCTTAACTGAGTGTTAAGATGAGGACATAATACTTACTATGTCCGAAAGTAAAAATATCCCACATATTTTTACTTTATCTGTCTAAGATGCCAGATGTGAGTTCTGATGAATTTTATGAATGAGTAGATATGTGAACTCAAGTTAGACATTGGGTATGTCTGAACTATCATCTGTACGGTATTGAAAGGTGTAGACATACGCTCCATGGGAAAGGAGTTAATACCGTAATACGTATTTCATACTATGTATGCATGAGACGACCAATAAGAGTGGCAAAAGTTTGATCTCAACTTTTATGTCGTGTGAGACTCTTGAGGAAGAGAGTTCCTCAATTTCTTAGTCCCCTCATGACTCTTACTTATTCTCAAGATTTCTATTTAGTGTTTACTATCTTAGGATGTTGCCGATGGTCATGAGTTTGATTCGATCTAATGGGGCATTTATAGAAAAACAAGCTGGACTGAAATTGAGAGTTTGAAGGAAAGAGGAAGATCGTTTTTGGAGAATCACATTATAGTTTTGTATTCACCGGTTAACCAATTATAACTGTCTTTGTGATAATCATAATTGTGAATACAATATATATATCATTGTTTGAAAGAGATCAAGAGAGATATAAATGTGATCGATCGATCTAGGGTACTGCATACTAAATCTACTCGGAGTGTGATGCCCATTATGAGCTGCTATATATTCCTAACAGATGTATGGCAACGAGCTCTCAAAGTATGCTGGTCGCACGGATTATTCACCGGTATGAATGTTGAAGAGAGGAAAAGAGGATTATGTTCGGCCCACCATGTTAAGTGAGAGTCTATGATGGATTTTTCTCTGATGGGGCTGAGTAGGGCCTGCCCGCCCATGTTGGTTTTGCACCACCATGTGCGAGTGGGAGATGATGGATTTATGAGATGGGCTTAAGGCCCATCCGCTCAAGTTGGGCCCAAAAGGCCCAGCCCACAGGAATAGGGCCCGTGGAGGGGGAAGGTATAAAAGGAAGGAGAGAGAGAGAGAAGACATCTCTTGGCATAACGAACAAAACGTACGTTCCTTTCCCTCTCTTTTTCTCCCAAACGCTCAAGGCGATGCCGTTTCCCTTTCAACGCGAATTGACATCATCGGGGCCAGAATTTCTTCCTCTTCTTCAGCGTTGGTGTTTAATCTGTGGCTAACAAGGTACGCTCGAATCCGTGGTGTGCTTTACGATCGGTGATGCGTGTTTTCCCGGGCTTCGTCTTCCGCATTGATTTAGGGATTCGATTCGGTGTCGAATCCAGTTTTCGGGGATCCGTTATTCCCAACACTAAGGAAAAGGAAGGATGAAGGAAGGACTCGGGGGGTCGCAAGAATGGCGGGCGACGAGGGGGATAAAAGTGGGGGAGAGAGGAAAAGTTTCGAAGGCGGCCAACGCAATCCCCACCGTCCTTCCGTTTGCGCCCCTCCCCGATTGCTTTCCCTCCAAAAAAAAAAATAAAATAAACCCCCCTCTCTCTCTACTTTTTTTTTTTTGACAAATCCCTCTCTCTCTCTACTTTAAAAGAAGAAAAATTGTGAATCTGATTAATAGCCCGGTACATGTGGGCCGGGTCGGATATCGGGCTTACGAATCATTGCTCGGAGCTGTTTTACGAATTCAAAATTTTTGAATGAATTAAACCATAGCCACTTTTACTCTCTCTATTAGTTGAACCGGTGATAGTTGAACCGGCGAACTGGAGCAAAGCCTTCATATTTAAGGCCTTTTGGTTGGAAAATGAGGAGTGTAGTAGGATCATTTAAGGACACTTGGAATGAACTGGCCTAGTCGCTGAGGATTTGGTACTGAAATTAAAAGCGTGTCATTAGCTTTAGCCAAATGGAGCAAGATAACTTTTCTAAACAACCAGAAGCGGATTAATGACTTAAGAGATGAGTTGCGAGGAGAAAGTAATTTCTAGAGCTTACCTACACACAGAAATAAACAGCAGGAACTTACGGAACAAATAGAGAATTTGTGCAGAATAGATGTACTGAGACTTGAGATCAAGAATAGAGCGGCTGAAGTGGGGTGATAAAAACACGAAATATTTCAATGCCACAACCATTCAAAAAAGGCCGCAAAATAAAAAATAAAAATTTGTTGAAAAATGCAGGTGATACTTGGAATCGAGACCCAGCAAGACTAAAGGTTATGACAAAGATTCGTAAGTTCTTCTAGTAAGTCAATATGTCTTCGATGAACACCACAATAAATCTATTTATACACTCTTTGAATACTCTATTGATCAAATATATGAAAGTAGAAGGCACATCTATTAATCCAAGAGGCATGATAAGAAATTTCTAATGGCCATATTTTGCTCTAAAAATAATTCTAGGCTCATCATCTCTTTTTCTTTTTCAAGTTTAGAGAAATGTCATTCAAAGTGGTACCTTAAAAAAATGATGCATCAAGTATCTAATCAATACCAAAACCAATTTCCCTATAAGAAGACAAACCCAATAGATTCTCAAGAAACATATCTGACGACAATAATACTTTCTAAATTCATAATATTATTTTTTATATTTTTAAGCCTGCAGATAATCACAACAATATCACGATGTGAGGATAACCAAACAACCCCTAAAATAACATCAAGAATATATATATATATATATATATATATATATATATATATATATATATATAACTCCACTAGATTTCCATGCGACTCTTTATTATTCATCTGAAACACACACTTCTTGAACACGCGATTTGCAACTAAGAAATCATTACTTTATAATCCTCAGTTAAATCAATTTGGGGCTCATCTCTTGCTTCATGCGAGTCACCACAATGACTCTTTATCTCTTTCTCGAAATCTCACTTCAAGAACCTTAAGATACATTCTTCATATCAAAAGTAACAACTCGTTTGCCTTTGATACACTTTATAAAGCCAAATAAGCTTCTCCAAATCAAGATCAATAACCGCATGGACTTAAAATGAATCATCTATTCCAGTACTTAACAAAAGATTGACGCATTCTAACATACAACCTCATAGCATCTTTATAAAATCTACCCAATAAAAGGTCATAATCTAAGTTCTTATGCTAAAAAATGTCATGCCCGAAACCATCACGAATAGGAGATGAGATGGTCGTCCTTCCACCCAAAAGGTGCGGCCTCAAAGCTCCCAAAAACAATTCCTAAAGTCGTCTTGTTGATATTGCTCTCATAATACTTCTTGTTAAACGAGGAACCTAAAAAAAAAAAAATGGAAAATAAAGGGGTGAGCAATCACAGCTCAGCAAGTAATACATCTCTTCTAAGTGGATAGAGCACCCATTATGTATACCTGCAACCAAAAACCACAACTCTTTTAATCCAAAATTCATAATATAACAAACATATAATAAGAAAATAAGTTACATATACTTCAACATAGCTGTTTTTATAGTAGAGATATCCATTTTATAATAATATCAAAACAAATATCAATAGTCAAATCCATTCATCAATCTCATCAATTCACACATCAATTGTCTATTCCATTGGTTAATCTCATGCCATATATCAATGGTCTATTACATTGATCTATCTCATATGAAACCACACGTCAATAATCCATTCCAATGATTAATCTCAAATCATATGCCGATACTCCATTTCATCGACTAAACTCAAATCGAGTATCAATAGTCCACTTTGTTGACCAATCTATTGCTCAGTATCAAAGCATGGTCATGATACAACGACTAGTGACAATGCGACCAAAATTTCTCCTTGACAAGATCTCTACTTATTATTAGCCGGTGGCTCGGCTCACAGGGATATCTTAAGTTAGTATGCATGCCCACAAACCCCTCACAAAGCTTATAGCGATATTTAGCATAACATCCTCCACAATGCACAAAGCAAATCCAAAATTCATTTCATATATCACAAAAAGCTTTCACAATTCAATTCATCTACCAGAAATAGACTCGTCTCATTAACTAATTTTACAAACCAAATTGAATCAAATGCATTTCATAAAACATTTCACAAATCGATATCTCTATAACATTCCATAAACCATTTCAAAATCAAGAGCTTTTTGTAAAAATATTTTGCGATGTCAAAATATATAATTTTTCTCAACTTCATTTCTCAAACAAGATATATTTTTCCATCAATCAGTTCTTACACAATTCACAAATATCAAAATATAGCAAGTGCCTGATTCATATTTTATGCAACAAACATGCTACCAAACAAACACTTGAGGAATTCAAGCAAATACAGAATCAAGTAAGGACACTTCCATCACACGAACAAGAAATGGCAAACATGGACAATCTCGCACAATCCTCTTAGGAATCATATACTCAGGCATCCTATGCCCAATAGGAAGGTCCTCTATCTCTTGGAATGGACTCTAGCACAGTCTCTCATTATGCCCAAAGAGCAAACTGGCCCCAGCCAATCATGCTCACTGACACTCCGAGACCCTCCAAAATTCATGAAGAAGAACATGTCTCAAGCAGTTAAAGTATGTGGGATGCCCTAATCTCACAAAAGGAATCCTCTCATAATACTAATGGTCCTCCTGATGACATTGGAATGGAACAATGCTACAAGAAAGAACGGCTTGCATGACATAGCTTCAATGATTCAAATTATAACTATAACTCTCGAAATGGTAGATAAGACTTGTAGCAAAAGTTACTATAGCACAGGTCATTATAACAAAATACTGTAGCAATATGTTAGGGAAATCACTATTCATAGTCATCATTCATATCACCAATAACAATTCCCGACTAGGAATCTGGAGCCTCTCTGTGTTTTAAGACCCATGAGTTTGGTCTTTGTTTTCTATGACCTCTTAATGCCTATAAAAGATAAAGAGGATGTAATGTTTTGAACAAAGTCCTTGAAGTAAAGTGTGTGCTTATACAAATTCACTCCGTGTCTCTCTAAACACTTCTTCTTCTCCAACCTAGTACAATCCTTTGAGAAACACGGCTCGGCTAAGCTAGAGATGTTACTTTCCTAGCATCTTTGAGCATCTCTTATCCAAATTTCCGAATAGTTCACAACTAAAAGGCAATCTCGGGAAGGCTTGAACAGAGGTTCAGCCTGTTATGGGATAACATACTTGCTGCAACTAACCTTTCTTCCCTAATTCTAAGCATAGATCCCTTTTATCATTTTGAAAACATGGGTTTAAAAATTCTTAGAAGATATAGCACCACTCACTTTGGAACGCCTACGACTAGATAACAAATGTTACTCAAATTGTCGAATTTGTGATTCTATCAAATAAGCGACAAACAACGTTAAAATTGAGTAACACATTACCTCAACTACAAAACGGCTATACTACCAATCATATGCCCAAAGCGATTATTCAAGCCGTTTGCAATGCAGAGCTTGAGTGCAAAACTTTATCACACCATAACTTTCTCCACCAAAATCCGTTTCAAACATATTATAGTCAATAAAAAGCCCTTTCAACATACTACAAGAACCCCAACTTGGTTACCCCGAAACTCACTAGAAATGGCTGAAATTCAGCCCTGAATATTACTGCTCGGAACTTGACAGCACACGCGACAAATTTCGAAATTTCATTTTGGGTAAATCGTAAATTCAAATCGAGATCCCCGTAAAATCTTACAGTTTCACAACACTCTAAATTATCGTTTTTATATAAATACGTAGTTCAACGACTTAAAAATCAGACTTCATTGCACAAATCTTCAATAATTTCGAATTTCAAGTCCTAAATCCAAAACTACTCCGGTTGAATGAATGAGAGCGCAAGCACTTACCAAGCATCGGGATACAGTGTTGAGTCAGCTTGGCAAATTACCCGGATCATTAGGGCGCGAATTTTCCCCTTCTCCCGCGTTCTTCTTTCTCCTTTCCTTTGACTCCTTTTTCTTTATCTCCCTCTCTTCTTTTTCCTTTTTTTCTCTGCCGGACCGTCCTTTCTGTTTCTTTTTTTTTTTTTTTTTTTGGTAAGGAAAAGGAGATGAAACCTTTCTTCAAAAGTTCTCCCAAGAGTGGGAGGGAGATAGCGTAGAGGCGAAGCAATCTGAGTGATTGCATCTCCCACCCAAACGTTCACATCTCAATATATCTAATCGAAAGCCAGGGTGAAGGAGGAAGAAGAAGAAGCAGAGGAAGAAGAAGCGGAAGCGGCAGATATGGGATTGCTGTCCAACAAGATCAAGAGGGACCGACTCAAGCGTGGGGATCACATCTACTCTTGGCGTCACTTTTACCTCTACGCTCACCACGGCACGTTCCCTTTTTCTCGCTTATTCCAATGCAATCTTTTTCGCGACGATGATGATGGTGGTGGTGGTGATGATTTCGCCTCAACTCCTCTGCTTTTTTTTTTTTTTTTTTTTTTCGCTATAAAATTGCTCCATTCTTCACATGATTGATAATGTCCTTTCCTAGTTTCATATATAGGAGCTTTGCCCTCGTGGGTCTGTGAGAGAGGTCGTTTTCCTTCTCTTGATGGATTTTCTATCCTGTTTTTACCATTTCTGCTAATATAGATTGTGGCAACGTTACTGATTTTTGTATAAAAGGAGATGTTTTAGGATGAGTAGTCGTATTCAACGTGGCAGAGAGATCGAATCCCCTTGATCCTTTTGGAAGTCTGCCACCCCTTTGTCCGCCCTTGCTTAGCTTGTGCTCCCTTTGCTATTTCTGAATCGTTGGTTACTCCTGTCAACTGAAGGAGGTCGAATTCTTTCCATCCTTTGATCGTCCGAATTATGTTCTTTACAAGCACGTACCTTCTATGGACTTAGCTGCTTTCGCATACTGAAATGATTGTCGCTTTTGAGTTCGCGAACAGGAATATACGTTGGTGAAGGGAAGGTTATTCACTTCACTCGAGGGGCAGGACACGAAATCGGCAGGGGGACTGTCTTAGACCGCATCATTTCGAGCTCATCTCCCTCTCCTCCTGTCGGTAAAAAATGCCAGATATGTGCAGATCAGCCGAGACTTGATGGTGTCATCTCTTCGTGCATCGACTGCTTCCTTTCAGGTGGAAACCTCTACCTCTTTGAGTACGGCGTGTCCCCTCTTTTCTTTCTTGCTAGCGCTCGAGGACGGACTTGCACCCTTGCAAAATCCGACCCCCCTGAAGATGTGCTTCACCGTGCCTTTTACCACCTCCAGAATGGCTTTGGAGGCTACAATCTTTTCAAGAACTGTGAGGACTTTGCTGTCTACTGTAGAACGGGGTCTGCTTGTGGTGACAGCAATTAGCGTAGGCCGAAGTGGGCAAGCAGCAGCTTTTCAGGCTGCTACAAGTGCTGTCGTGTCCTATTCACTTACATTCTTGACGACCAGTCTGGTAGCTGTGAATTATGGCAGGTATTGCGCCAGTCGTTTGTACTCTGACATTGGGGTTCGCCGTGATGTGGTTAAAGTACCCGTCGAAGGACTTGTGGATTAATCTGATTTATGTGATCCCCAAGCTGCTGTGGATAGTCCTACTCCCAGTTGTACTGTCGCTGCCAAGAATGACTAAAGACTGTACGCTGCAATTTGCCGGCACTCTCCACCAGAACTTTGCTGGCAGTGGAGATGAAAACACTGCAAAATGTACGCTTTAACTCTTTGTTGGATGTTACTTCTGCAAACTATAGCCGGTAGAAATTCTAAATACTCTTCAAACTGCAGCTTTGTGGGATTTGCCATCAGAGGTCCTTGAAATGTTTGGGTGTAGTCTTGTTTCTTGTTGTGCAAACAAACTGATCAGATTTGCTTTCGACAGGATATTTCCTGTTGATCGCCACAATCTCTGTATAAAACTACAGTTGCAAGAGAGAGTGGTTCTACTGTTCTCTCCAATTCTGATATTTCTGCATCTGGATTATTTAAGCTATACTCGCGATGGGTTAGACTAGCTTTGGCGTGGGTTTTGTCCTAAAAGTGCGTATATATGGTATTCCAATTAAATGATAAATTACATTTAACCATAAAACGAAAGAGTTTCAGACAGGAATAATAATTTGAAATCAGTTTAGTAACACTTGAGGGCTGGCCATGGTCACGGAAGGCAGAGAGAGAGCTGGCTACGACCCTCGTGTCGCTTGTGCAAGGGTCGACGTGAGCATCACTAAGGCACAATGAGGGTCGTTTGACCCTTGCCATGGTTGACTGAGGGCCTCCAACCAACCCTCACAAGCTGAGGCAAGGGCTGTGCAGATCCTCGCTTATAATAAACACCATTTCATGGAGCTTTCTTTAATATAGGCCAAGGAACAAATGGTGCAGATGCGACAAATTCCGTGTCCGAGCCATGTCCACGATGCAGAATACTATTGATGCACGCCCATCACTTTATAAGTAGAATCTCACCTTGTGCATACTAATACATGATGACATGGCAGTTTGTTTGCTCGGGAGAAGTAATAGGTCTGAATTTGAGATATACTTTGTTCTTGAAAAGGAGGAGAATCGTGTCAATTATAATTTAAAAAAGAGACTGAGCAGACATTTTCAAAAAGAGGAATGTTGATAATTTGTGGAACATTAAAGATAACAAAACCTAGTTTTTCCTTCCTCGGGGTAGACCAGACAATAACTGAAACTGTGGCTTGATCATTGTCCCTAGGAGAGCATAAAGCAACTTGAGGAATACCAATGGGGTATAACTACACTTCCATGTAGACTAGCCCTTAAGACTTAAGAGCAGTACAAAGAATCTTTCGGATATTGTACAGGACCTTCATATAATTAAGTCAATCATTTTTACAATGAATTGTGTACAGATGAGGCCAAATTAATGGTGAAAAAATGCAATGTGTAAATTGATTTTAGTTTATTGGAAAATTTCATCTTTTGCAGAAACGTTCACGAAACGAACTTTGCATCTTCTGCTGAAAGATGGAAAGCATTAGCAGCTCTGGGATGCATCAACCTGGCTCCAAAGCTGATTAGCAAATGCGTTCTCCTCTTCTGTAGCGATTTGGTCATTAACCTCAATTAATTCCTCTTCATCGGGGTTCTCTTCCATGATTTCGTCAATAGATGATACTTCTGAAATTTCTGTCCCCAACCCACTGATTTCAACCCCCGCCTCCCTCATAGCTTTTGCTGTTGCCGGCCTGTCACAAGACTTATATTTAGGAGCAGGCATGACAAACGGCAAAACTATATTGTCTAAGTCTATGTGGCTGCCCTTCGTTCTAGCCCGTGTCTCTGTCGGAGGAACAACAAACAGTATCCCAAGTTCATAGTTGCAAATGTGAAGCTTCTTCAAATTGAAGTTGCTTCGACCAGGTGTGTTAAACTTTCCATCAGATTGATTGGAAATCAACCTCCCCCAAGCAGCTGCACTGAAATTATGTGATCCACAATAAACCCAACCAAAAGAACATGCACTTGCCCTGGACTTAAAGCGCCTCATTGCCACCTGAAAGAAAAAAATTCCTTGAAGATGTGCCGATGTCCCCAAGCATGGATACAACATCCACACTCTGAAAAAATGGCAAAATTCTCTCTCAACCAAAATAACCCAGTGACATGCCATGCCGATTCAGTTATTCATATCAAAAGTGAAACGCAGTAAGGATCAAGCTATACAAGATGGTCTGGCCAAAAAGCTCAGGATTGAAAAAGAATATCATCAAACTGAAAATCAATGTCTACAGCAATGTTTTAAATTTCTTTATAGCTCAAGAAATCGAATTTTTAGTGCAGAGTGGCTGTATACCTTTGTTTCAGGAACACCAATTTCTGTGTCCAATTTAGTTCCTTTACTGCACTTCTGTCATAAGTATTTATAAGACTTAATGGTCGTTGCAAATTAAAGCAATTTTTCTCAGGAATATATTTGGGGTTTATTGACCTCCAAAAACTCCTGCAAAGGCCATCCACACCAACTTGATGGGTTAATCTATGCTTCTATTGATGTCAAAGTGACACCAATTCTATGCACATTCATATCAACAAACAAAGAAGTTCAATTGCATACTTCAAAACTAGGAGACGCATGCTTACGTCACCAACATAAAATGGAAAAAACTCAAGATGGATTGCTCAATTCTGCCAAATCCATGGACTATTCTGCTAATATGGCCGAAGATGATGATTCACTCACAAATTCAGCGGGTTGAAAGAAGAAAAACCCCCTGGAAGGCAAGAACTATTCTGAAGTAGTTATTTCAGCTAAATTGAACTTTTCAGTATCAAATCTAGCATGTGAATAAGGGCTAGTTTATTTCATTTCCTGTATATACATTCTCTTCTGCTAAAATTGGACATCCAGGCCCAATCGGTCCTCTTGGTCATGGGTAGTCCTCCAATCCCACCATAATCAGATCATAACCAAGGCGAAAGACACTTGATCCAGATCAAATGTCTCCATGGAAGAATAAACGCCTCCATCAGGCACATATGTGGCAAACCGGTGGATCGGGTTGGTTTATATTTCCATTGTTTGAGATTGGTTTATGTTGGGTTGTTCCAGATTCAACTACTTTTGGGTCCAGTCATTTCAGGTTCTGTCATCTCGAAGTCTGACCTGGGTTCCTGTGAATCAATTCTTGACCTTCTCAGGTTCCACTTTCTAAAAGTGAATTGGGTCCGGTTTATGTAATGCATTCATCATATGTTTATTTAAGTTCCAAATCACTGGCATTTGGTTTTTCTATGATTTTGGGTTCATCAGAGTTAGAATTAAATATCATGACAAGTCGGTCTACATCAAGTTCAGGCTGTCTCAGGTTTGGTATACTTCAAGTTTAGGCTACTTTGGATTTGGTTCATTTTGAATTCAGCATGGATGGATTATCAATCACTCAATGTATGAATTCTCTTGAATGCAGTTGTTTCCAATGCATATTCAATCAGATTTAAGTCATTGACTTTTTCGGTCAGCTTGGGGTTCGGTTGAGTCAGTTTCATGATGGGAAGGCCAGGTTTGTTGAGTTCCAGTTCCCACCTCTACTGGCGGAAGTACGCACCCACAATAAAAAAGGATGCCATCCATTTGATGCATTGATGTTATTCAATTCGGTTTCTAAAATACAGGGAATAAAATCGAACCACAAGAAGGAAAGAGCGCTTTAAAGAGAAAAGTGTCTTTGTCATAGTGTACATTCTATAAAAAAAAAAAAAAAATAGTATAACTTGGTCATGCTAAAGGCTTCACTATTAAGTGAATAAAAACATGTTTGTGCATTCTATGTTTTCACATGCTTTTGTCCATCAAGGTTTCACTGAATTATAAGTTATCACATAACGTGTCCTCGATAGGATATAACTTCACAATAGTCAAAACAGATGAGCACTAGATCACTTAATCTCAGATTTTTCAGGTTTTATGAGGGACTAATAGATGACATTTTGAAACACATTTTATCTCCATGAGTTGCGCAATAACATGATGATGAAATTTCTCTCTCCACATAGTCGTGAGCACAAGGGAACAAGTATCCTAACAGCTTAATTTTTTGTAAAAGAACATTTGTCTAACAATTTAAATTTTCTTTCTAGGATTTGCAAGTGCGTCATGTGTAATGAATATATGCTATGGTCATCCACCTTAGCCCAAGTACAATGCTCTCAGAGCAGAATCCCACTTTATTAAAAAAAAATTCTGCTAACGAGTGGCCCAAGTGTAATTATTAAGCACTAAATAATAAAATTTTACAAATTTCATTTTAACTGCACTAAAATAAATATTTCGTGGGCATTCGTTAACAAGACCCTAATTGAAATACTCCAAAAACAAGCTAAATGTGCTAGTAGCTATTTATGGTTGAGGACCTCATTTTGTTTGCTAAGTCAAGATTTTGAGTTCATGGGTTTTGCAACCCTGACCAATACTCCGACACCCAAAAACTCTGCTGAATGCAATGCTATTAAATTGATTACAGTGAATCTGTATGCTGTTTGAGATGTTAAATTTCACTCTTGAATAATAGATCATTAAAATGTATTCCCATGCACTAGCATAACTTTACCATACCTAAAATTAAGAGAAAAAAACATAATAACGTTCTGTTTTCATTAGCAGATGATACAATCCTATACACATTCTGCAAAAGGGTATGATTAATTCATGAGTGCATGCTAATTGATGGCATCAGAACAACACAGTTTATTTTCACTGGAGAAGAAGATAAGGAATGGACCTTCGCATGAATTGGGTGGCCAATCCTGTAGGAAGGATAAGGAATTGCATCATAGAGTATGTCTGCAGTCTTCAACTTTTGCCACGTTTTCTGTAGGGGAAACAATGAATTATTGCACAAGGTACTCAATAAAACCAAAGAGCCTATCAGTGATAAGCCCCATTAGTTAGCATTTAACAACAGCAAAAGCACCAGAAACACAAAAAGCACAATCCTTCCTGTACACAGACAGATATCTGATCGGCCATCTGAATGTACGGGAATTGGACTTCACTGGCATGATAAGCTCATGCTTGGACAGCAAATGGTTCAGCACTCTCTATAATTGTAAATTTCAGTCCAGAAAAGTAATGCTTATACTTGCAAGAATTATGTCTATTGTCTTGCCTATATTATAGAACCCCTGTTTAGATCCAAGGAAAACTAGACAGGATAATAGCAAAGCCAATGAATTTGGGAAGACCAAGTAATACCGCATGCTAGAAAGAGCACAGAACAGCAGAGAATGATTCAAAAAAACTTATGAGCACTCAAGAATATAGAGCACCGAGTAATGCAAATAATAAGAACATGGTGTGACCCACTCAGATGAGATGAGATGAAATAAAGTAAAAAAAAAAAAAAAAATTGTTTAGAAACATGAAACAATAACCTCAAATGCTACTTCAAAGGTTTAGCTGTATGATCCTGTGTAGATCAAAGGAGAACAAGGGTAAGAAGACAAGAACAGATCTATGATGAAAGATTCAATGTTTCGACCTTACTGTAGATGCTATCGAAAGTGGTCCACAAAATAACGAGATGCACAGAGCCAGACCCACTACATGGAAAAAGGTTTTGCTGTTGAGGATGATTTTTTCATTTAGCACACAAGAGATAGCATCAATTACGATCCTTGGGCTCTAGTATTTCTTTTCTCCAACTTCTACCTTGCCATTGCTCATATAGTAATAATCTTGTCGATCCACAATTTTTTTGAAGTTTCACATAATCCATTCATTATCTCAGAAATCAGGTACAGTGAACTTAGGAAGCTCTTTCATCATATCAAATAAATACTTCACATATATTCCTGGAGGTGATTCACTAATTACTTGCAATCACCAGTGGAATGAATGAACTAGCAACATAAAACCTACCTAAAGGATAAATCTCATTATCACAAGCTAATGGAAGCAATCGAGAATCAACTGCCACTGGAAAGAAAAAAAATTTGTGCTCTTTAGTTAGTTTTTGCCCTAAGATTTGTATTATTCAATGCTTAGGTTAGACTCCCTCTATTTATGTTTCTCCTTTCTAAACATATTTAGGGCTACTATACAAGACCTGACAAAGGATACCAATGTATGGGAAAGCTTTTAGCCCACCCAGTGATCAAATGGGCAGAATACCTCTGAGAAGCAAAGAATCTGCTTTGAAGCTGAAATTCCATTAATAGCTGTCTTCGCCCTCTCAATCGTGGGAAAAATAATTCTAATGGATGGATTCTTCAATTCTTGACTAGCAGTCCAAAATCCCCACTGTTTCAAGAGAATCGAGCACATCGCAGTTATGAACAACTATCAATTGAACCATGAGTTTTCACCAAATAATAAGGGGAAAACTGCCTACCTCTGGATCTGACTCCTCAGAATCAGATGATCGCAAAGATCTCTTTCCAGCAGCGGCCGAAAAAGCAGCCAAGAATTGCGCATTGATTGATGTACCGATGGAGGATGAACCTAAAGAAGAGAAAATTTATCGCACTTGGTAGTATCAATGACAACAATCATTCGAGTATATAATGCCAAATAAAAGTAACGAAAAATGAACTCACCGTAAACAAAGTCACTTTCTAGTGATTCAGGCCACCTGTATTGACCTAAGACCTTGTAAAAAGGAAAAGATAATCATAAGACATTTCAGACACAACATTCACAGACAAAAATGCTCTGCTGAAGGAGCAGTGTCATAATATCATAACTTGTTCAAATGACCACCTTTACTTTTACCTCCTTAACCAATTCTAACATGTGTAATATTCATAAATATTCCCATCTTTTGCGCCAGCCTTGTTAAACACGAAACTTCCCCAAAAGAACAACAATCATATAGCTGGCAATCCCGTAATTCGAAGTACACCCTCACTAGAAGCTTCAAGTAAACTGTCTCAGAAATTGCCTTAAAAAAACTATTGCAATGTACACACATGGAACACAAATATGCCACATGATAATGGTGCAAACAACTCAAACTTAGTTAAAAAAATTGCAATACGAAAATTTAGGTCTTAAAAGTGTAATTCAAAATGATAGTGACAATATACTTCCAGAATTGGTACCAAAAACTTCACATTCTCAAGCCTTGGGGCAAAAAATGACAAGGTTCATAGGACCATACTTTGTTCATCATTATCAAAAGTCTTATGGCTAAAATTAAATGATGAAGTGCCAACTTTGCAATGCATTTGTCACAAAGAAAATCTCATAAGAGAATAAAAGACTAAAGAATGTATACCTAGCAAGCCTAAACGTCTATGAGAGACTTCAATTGTCTGAAATGAATTTCAAGATTCACAGATTTCCGTATCAAGATCACAATAGAACAATCATCTAGTTTGTTAAGACATCCAGAAATTTAAAGAAGAGACAAATAACTTAGATGTGGTTTGAGCAGAATATTCTAACGTACCAATAAACCTCAGTGACATTTCCTCCACAAGGTAGAAGCAAAATGTAGAATCCACTAACATGAAAAGCTCCAATTGTCTATGTCACAACATTTTAAGTATTAAACAATGCTTTCAACTAACAGCTTAAGCTTTCAAACAGCTAACAGTAGTCCCACAAAGGTCACATGGTATCCAAGAAGGGGTATCTAAATTCAAAACCATATAACCCCCTCTTTGCCTCTCAAAATATATATTTCACGCTTTGGTCTTAGGCCAAATCTCAGCCTATATGTAAAGGAGTGTTATGACAATTAAAAATCAAAACATGCATTCACTTAATAGCTTGAGCATTTAGAAAGTTAGCAATGGTCCCACAAAATTCGATCTTGAATGTGTACATAGATGCATGCTGGTGTCTCTGTGTGTGGGTAGATTAATAAGCCTGCAAGTAAATTCAATAGCTTCATCTGAGAGGGCACAAAGGGGTTGCACCACATTTATGTAAAGACCGCAAGTGACATTTTTACACAAGCTAAAGAAGCAGAAGCAGGAAACAATAAAAAAAAAATGAAGCTAGACCACATATATGAGTGTGCAATATCTTTTTGGGCCCGGGGGGGGGGTTGGGTTATGTGTGTGCTTTAGTGTGAAATTTTTTTGATGAAACAACCCAAGAATGGTATTCGTTAAAGGGCCTTCTATTCCTATAACTCCAAACTAAGAATTTAGATCAAAGTCGTAGGTCACATATCAATTGTGAATGATTGCTATGGAAGTGAGGTGTCACCCAAGTCATGTAGGCTCGCTGATATGAATTTTTTATCAGACCGCACATACACTATAACACAGAAATTATAATCACTTCTTGCTCAAATTTTTAGCTATATAGCTCTTTTTTGGTAAACTTTCCTAAGTATAATCTGATCTGATTACTCTAGTCCAATAAAGGGGAAAATTACACCAAGGATTTGAAACCTCCTATATGAATACAATCATCCTGAACATTTATTCAAATTCTCTGTAAAAATTTTCTTCTATGCACTAATTAGTTTGTGATGTAAAAGATTCTCCAGCATTAATTTAAGAAGAGTTTTAGCTTTGAAAGCTAAGCTCACCATTTGGTCAAACTCTATAAAGAACAAAGCTTTAGACTATATTGTTGAGAAATCACTTGAGGTGAAGTTCGAGTGCAATCTGAGCAAGAAAGAAAAAAGGACAGGTAAATTAAAAGCGCTTCTTCTGCCGCTGACCCATTTTGGCACTTGTGCAAAAAGTTCCTTTCGTAGGACCGGAACCCTTTGCTCATTCCTCAATAGCCTATTCAATCAAACTTCCTTTTCTTTTTGTTTCTTTTTTTTTCTTTTCTTTTTTTTTTTGGGGGGGGTGGATAGGTGGAAAGATCAACTGCAGGGCACCAGGGGGTGCAAACCCATAGACAAAAAAGAGCTCATAAAACCAAAAGGGAGATCAATCACATGACAAAGCATCTACCATATCAACCAAAGGATTTACATCTGTATGCAATTTTTCACTATACCAAAAGCACAAGACTTTAAGCCAATACAACAAAACAAAAATGAAAGATTCCTGTCCATCCGAAGCTCTCTTGTTTCGCTCCTTCCAAATCAACCAAAAACAGAAAGGAGTTGAGACAAACTTCAATGTCTTGTTGCTGGATGCCCCCAAGCCCATAGTTCTTGCTTGAGAGGACCTTTAATAACCCAAGATAACCGACTCCAAGATAACCCAGTGCAAGCATAAGTTGTTGTCCAATCATTCTCATCCAAAACAATGAAGGATGAAAGGACACACAGTCTTTACCTCCATTTTGCAGAGAAAACACGTATTAACCAGTACCTTGCCATTTGTTGTAGGTTATCTAAAGTCCAGTCTACCACCAAAACCTCCCTAGCTCACTACTTATAGTAAGACATATAAAAATTTAAGGGCTAAATTCTTAGTACTAGCTCCAAGAAAGCTCCGTTCCTTTCAAATTTAGAAAGGAAAGATCTTTCCAGCTGAAAAGCCTCCTCTAAAATTTCTAAAGAGACAGGCTCCCAGCTACACTTGTTGAAATTAGGACTCAAATAGAGACCTAAGTAGGTGATCAGGAATGAACCTAACCAAAACCCCATAACTGACAATAATCGAGTATTGTTCACTACTTCACCCTGCAGAATAAGCTTGCTATTACTCAGATTGATTTTAAGCCCAAAAACCGCCTCAAAACAAAAGTATACTCCTCAAATCGAGTAACGAAAAGACGGCACCATCTGCAAAAGGAAATGTGATACAGCCATTGCCATGTCTCCATTGGCCACTTTAAAGCCAGTAAACCATCCCAAGTCTGACCTTTGACCATTTTGCTAAGACCCTCCATCATCAGGATATACAAGGGGAATAAAGGGTCACCTTATCTAAGGCCAAGAGAAGATTGAAAGAAACTAGATGAACAGCCATTGACTATAATAGAAAATCTAGGGGCTGAGACACACTGTTTCATCCAAATTGCACCACCTCTCTCCAAAGCCCATCATCTTTAAAACACACAAAAGACAATCACACAAAGCACAGTCAAAAGCCTTCCTGGTATCGAGCTTGCAAACAACTTTCTTCTTGACATTAAATTGGGAATCCACTGACTCATTTGTGAACATAGCTGAAACTAGAATTTGTCTTGTATCAACAAAAGAACTCCAATAAGGTCCCACCACTTTGCTGATAATGCATTTTAATCTTGTTGCAAGCACCTTAATAAGAATTTTATACACACTGCGCTCACTGAATTAATGGGGAGAAAATCACACTATTCCTTCAGGTCTCTCCCGGAATGTCAAAAGTAGTCAGCGATGGATTCTACCCAAGAAGCTATTTATAAGGCAATCAATATGTTAAAGGAGCAACTATGTTCCTTTTTCGCCTCTATTTGTGCAGCTGACATGTTTATCCCAATTGCAAGTTGAGAACATAAAAGCACTTGTTATCAGGTGCACTAATGTAAAATCTGTAAGGTGTTGCAGACGCCCAAATAGGGTGTTAAATAAGCCACTAACCAGATCAAAGTTTCAAAACTCAATGCTAACTATGAAACATCTATATGCCACGCATCTCATGGTGCCAATATCTCTATTTTTTCAAAAAATCAAATGAAATACAAAGGGCTGTTTACATAGATGAAACTTTTTTTTTTTGGTAAAAGGTAATAGATATAATGAGGAAAGCCAAAAGTACAAAAGATCACGGCACCAAAAACTTGCACAATGGGATGAAACTTTCAGGGGGCTAATTATAACAAAGGTCATTAATTTCTAACAAATTACAAGGAGGTGGACAATGGGATGCCTAGGTAAATTTAATGTCTGCATTCTCCAAAAATAATTCAGGCTGGACGCCTTTCTTTACTTCAAGAGGGATGATAAGAAGGGGGCAGAGGGTTTGTTGAAATTAAACACTGAAGTTTCCATGAGTAAATGTGATAAAGGAAATGATTCTCATCAGACCATAGAGCACATAAACATGCATGTATAATACCTCTAAAATAATAAATATGCATGTAAACTTCAGAGGTACCAGAACAAGCTGCTTGAAAATAACAATAGGTCTCCAGCATCTTACCTCACGCAGTCTATAAAGTCCTCTACACCTTTCAATAGAAGCAAGGAAATAGCACAAGGCGTTTACATGATGATGCTGCATCAACTTTGGCATGTCGGAAAAAGAAGGCCCCTGGAAAGATCAATAATAGGTTTTTAGATGAACCGCTTATAATATGTACTAGGCAAGAAGTTGATAGCTACAAATATTGATGATTAGTTTATTTCAGGAAGTAGACAGCAACATGCCTGAAATACATGTAGTATCAATGATACTTTCTTGTTATTTCCTCCAAGAGCAGCAGCAAGTACCTCCTTTGGATAAACATAGCCAGAAAAACCAAAAAAACCATCGTCCCACAAGGGGGATACCCACTTTGCAAAATTTCTAGGTAGAAATCCTACTCGGATGCAATCTATTGAAGAAATGCCAAAAAAAAGGTACTTGAGTAGCTCAAAAGTAACAGTGAAATCATAAAAGGAAAAGACAGAATATACAGGAGAAAACTTAGAAAGCATACACTTAGAGCCATCTTCTGATTGGAGAATGCTGATATCAGTTCATCTTAAAATCTAAAACAGAAATTTGTCTTAAGCTAGGAAACCAAGCAAGTGACATATAGACAGCAAAAGTTTGTAAGTGTTGCCTGGGAAAGCTCTGAAATTCCTTTCCCTCCACATAATAAGAACAAGCAAGAGAGATTGAATTGACAATCTTTCTGCAGAACTCTAAACATTTCTACACCATTGTCAATTGGTAGTTAGAAAGAAAAAAAATGAATAAGAGCAAATACAATAGTATTGGCAGTTAGAAAACAATACACAAAGACAAAGCATATCTACAAAGGCCAAAATCTTATTTTTAGTGCTCCAAATGGTGCTATACAGACAGTGAATCCCCTAATGAGTTAGTTAGCAACCTAGCTAAGCATTCATCAAAGTAGTACTCTGGGAGTCTGGGTTACACCTAAGCCTTAATTAAAGAAGCAAGCAATCAAATTGTACAATGGTGGAATATGCCATTCTCCAAAAAAACTTGAACTAATACATAAAAGATTGGTTTGCTCAAAGATATCACGCAGATCCATCCTCAAAAACCTTGATTTTCTTGAATCCTATCGTCACAATTCAACTTTTCCCCATTCCATGAAGGCATTGAAGTTACTTCACAAGACCAGAAGAAGCATAATGGATCCAATATGAACAATACATCTAGATCGTGAGAGTGATGTCAGAGATTTCATGCCAGGTCTATTGATGAAAGGAAAGTCGTGTGGAAGATTTCCAAAAGCATGCTTGGCCACCCATGCACAAATTAGTAGGAAGCTGATGCTACTCTCCTAATGATGACCATGTAAGGGTGAAACCAATTGTTTTGTTAAATCAAGATGCATGCATTACTCAGGACACAAGATGCCCAAGTAAAAGAGACATTGTACAGTGGGTCACAATGAGGCATTCTACAATAGAAGCCACAAGAATGAACCCTAGAATGGAGGGCTGACCTAGTGAATCAGCTTGCCAGGTCCCAACTAAAGGCAATCCGCCAGTGCCACGACAACTGTTATCAGAGCAAGATTTCCAAATTTTATGTGCAGATGCCATCTGTCACCATGATTTGAGCATGACCTGTGGAAGAGACAGGACACCTATTGGAAGGGTGTAGGCCATTCATGTAAAACCAAGGCAGACTCAGTGATGATGCGGTATGCGAGGAAGTGACACCAAGTGACACATTCTGTTGGGTGAGCTTTGGGCATTCAAGTCAGTAATGGTTAGGGAAGTGCAAGGAAGCCAAAGAATAGGTCACAGTGAGGGTCTTATGGAAATCAAATCAGGGAAAATGTCATAGTCCAATTTTACCCTGTTTTATAAATAAATGGAAGTGAGCTCCGTAATACCAGAAGAAACATGAGGGATATGTAATGAACAATACCGCTTGGTCATGGTATTGGTGCTAACAAGTTTGTGCTAGAAATCAACTGAAGGAAGGAATTTCGTGTGGAAGATGTCCAATGGAGGAGTGGTCCTTTGTATACAAACTGGTCAAAAGCTGGTTTCACTCTCTTGATGATGGCCATAGAAAACCAAAACCACCAGTAATTGTATTGAATCGAGATGAACGCCCAACTTGGGATGCAATATGTCCCAATAAAAGGGAGATGTTGTACAGTTATTCACAATGAGCCATTCCACAATAGAAGCCATGGGAATGATCCTTAGAAGGGAGGGTTGGCCTGGTAAATCAGCTCGCCAGGTGCCACATGACAGTCCGATGACCAAGGCCAACTGGCCCGCATTGTGACACATAAACTATTGTAGCCAAGAGCACATAACCAAGCTCCAAAAAAAATTTGTCTATCACATTAACTTGATAGCCACTTTCCTACAAGCATCTTCAAAATTAAGTGATTAACTCTAAGCCAACTTCTATCTCACATGAAAGTTGTCAACTATATCCAATTAATAAGATGGTATTCGAAGCCCTCCCATGAATGCCCAGAAAGCATTTTTTTTCTTCATTTAAAGTCCACGTAAACATTTTCATTGGACAGCTTCCATAGAAGAAGAGGAATGGATCATTTAAATTAAATAGAGTCCCCACAAAGGTCCAAGACAGATAAGAAAACACTTGACAAAATATCCTGCATTCAATTCCAGTGACAAAATTATGAGGTATTTCCAAAAGGTAAGAGATCATTGTGCTTCTATTGTTTCAGCTCTACAAGAGCGAGCCAGTAAAACAAAGTATGAAGTTATAATGCACACCAACGAAAGAAGCCTGTACCAGAGTAAAAAACATTATCTTCCTGCCTGACAAATGCCACTGAATCTGTCATTTTATTGGTTGTATTTGCTTCCATCTCAAAATTCTCTTTCATTATTGTATGTAAAAAAGCTCTCATGGATATGCATAAGAATATGATAAGTTGATTCCAAGAAAAGAAGTATTCTACCATTTAAGACAAGATGAGGATTAAAATCCACTACTCACTGACTTTGAAAACAAGATGTGAAATACATAAGTAATTAATGAAGTGCATACTGAAATTGGTGGAATTACTTGAATAACTAATTCAAATTATTTAAATTATTGATTTCAATTTTACAAGTAGACCAATTTACTTTTTTTTGAAAATTTTATTATTGATCAATACTTTAAAATGATCATGTAAGTAAATTATGTCAACCATTTGGTAGACGTTCATAAGGCCAATCGAGTTTGATTTCAAGGGCTTGCCATATCGGCCCACTAACCAACTCCACATATAATTGTTGACCAGCAGGAATAAAACAGAAACATTGCTTATTTATGAAAACAAGAACTGGATTTTACCTCCCTTGAAGTAGTTGTTGGGATTTCGAACAAGAATGCTGACGGCATTGTAATCGGCAGGTATATTTGTTTCTCTTCTTAGAGTTGTTTCCAGCATCCCAGATGCATTAATATGAGAATCTGAGAGGAAAGAAGCTAATTTCCGTAGAGTTGCACCATCTGAGTCTGCTACTGCATGCAAAAGGTGACTTACGCCAGCAATGGATGCCTTAACCATGGCAATGTGCTTTGGAAACGCTAAACATGACGTGCTGTGATTGTCCTGTGAAGAATGAAATCATGGAGTCACGTCCTAAGAAATATATAAAAGATTAAAAAGCCAAGCTTAAGGTTAAAAGGAGTATAGTATTATGTTTATCCATTATCACATCATGAACTAAGTCGTCTACCTTATGCTGAAGATCATGAACAATCTGCCTGCAACATTGCCCAACACTATGACTATAATATAGAATAAATTTTGGGAGTCCTAAAAACCACTTATTACTCCTACTATGACTTCCCTCCAAAATTGTAATGAAAAAGAAAAGATTATTTTAAATTTAATGAAATTATGAAGAAATTGTATATGATTGTCAATATTGGAATATTTTGAAAGGTTTCAGGTGTTTCAAGTTAAATAAAGACAGTGTGAGAGTTGCTAGATTTACAGAAAGTCAAAACTTAAATAGAAGTAACCTGAAATGGCCCTTCCTGCAAGCACCTAAAAGCATCTCTCTATGCATTACAAATGATCTTAAAAAAAAAAAACAGAGACAGAGAGAATAAAATCTTTGTCTGTAGTAAACCTATTTGAAGATCCCATAGTAAAAAAAAAAAAAAGAAAACATCTGTCAATAATCTTGATAGAAACCAATTTTCCTCATAGGAAGTCTGGAGACATCAAACAAAAAAATAGCAGCTGTCCAAGATGAAAGCTTTCTTGAGCGATGCATTCCTGAGACGGACGAAGCTTAAAAACTGAGAAAGACCAAAAATAAACATTTAAATCACCAAAAACTTCTCTTTGATGACCTACCCAAATAATACCCTCCAGTTACACTGCATCAAAGTCACAATTCCAGCAAAACTATAAATATGTGAGAATATGTCACAAGCTTAAAGCATAAGACCAATGAGGCATAAATGTACTCTTTAAGTGGAGCAACTTTTTGGTAAGACTCTCTAGCATCTTTGTCAAACTTCACAAGCCCTCTTTTAGTCCCAGAGAGATATTGTGATAAAGGAATCTTGAGGAATTTTTCTTCAGTGATCCATTTTATGCTGAAAAGAAAGATCAAGCTTCCAAAAAAGGTATATCTTTTTTCATCTCATGACAATTGACTGGAGCTAGTCTCTGGCTACACGTACCCGGGATTGCTATATTCCCTTCCAATCTGTGATCCAGATTCATTAATCTGGTCTTAGTAAATTTGTGTCCCAGACCATTTCCCTAGCCCATCAACCCCTTCACATTCTCACACAATTCAAAGATACCAGCTAACTCTTATTTGCTAGCTCTTCAAGGACCAGAATATTATACATTTTGTATCTAATTTAGGCTTATGGATTCAGGGAAAAAAAAATCTCGGACAGAACAAGTCTATTTAATCATTTAATCAATTGGAGCTTGTATTGTAGTTAATCTGTAATTTCAAAATAATTCATTGTGAAAGAACAACTAGATTACCAAAATAAAAGTGAATGACCTCAAAAAGAGAATGTTTCCAAGCCTATCACAATTCAACCAACTAATCCAACCCCTTCTGTTACTTTTTCTCCACGTCTTTTCTTGTACCTGCACCATCCCTATTATAGTTGCTATTTCATAGATGGTGAGACAAACGACAGTCAGACTCAATCAGATATGATTCCTCCGCTCCAACTGAGCTATGGCAATAACTCCTACTGCAATATTTGATGATGTATCCATTCCCAAGTGACAGAACTACACAACAAAATAGAACACTTACAGACAAAAAATCAGTCAGATCCAAAGTGTCTTGTGGCATACAAGAATGGATTCCAGGCACTGACGCAATTAGATATCCCATAGCCTTGTTAAAGTCATATTTTGCCAACTCAACAACCCAATGAGCCTGAGAAGGTGCATCAATCACAAGAGATGCCATAAACCCTGCTAGTTGAGCAGCAAAATCAGATTTTACACCTCGTGTTATTTCATCATCAGAAATTTGGGTGAACAAAGATGAGAAATCAGGAGCACTTCTACGAGGAAAATCTTGCCACCACACAGTATTGGTAATGCCAGTCCACTGCAGAAGTCAAAATCATATGAGTAATGCAACATCAAAAGTTTGCTCTACAACAGCACAAACTAAAAACAAGAGGGGCCAAAAAGAGGTAATCAAGAATGAACAAAGCAAGAAGAACGTGAAAGATAAGATATGCCTAACAGCTTCCCAAAAACTATTATTATTAAATAACTTTTGGCATCTCTCATTCCACATCATTATAGCCAAATCGATCCAGCCTATGTAAGGTCATCTCTGAAGTCCAATAATCAACACTTGCCTTTCCCAAAAATTCTCAGGCACTTTCAGAGGAGAATCAGCTCCCACTTATTTCCCATATCATCTTTTACCATGCCACTTACGAAAGTGCCATGCCAAGTATTCTACAGGCTTTATTACCAGAAGTTGATGAAAGAAGAAAGTCTATTAAATGCCATGAAAGGGTTGCAGATCAAACAAAAAAACTTAAGCAGACTTCTTTTATGAGCTTTTTTCCCGATAACCATGCAGCATAACGGGAGAAAAAGCAGCAAGATTTATAAAGCAATTATGTAAGAAGAAATGTTCCCACTGGCTGTAAAAAGTAGTGCAAGGATTGTGGACACAGTAATGTCTATGAATTATTAGGCCAAGAAGTATAAGAACATGGCACAAATTATTGGTATTTACAAAAATTAAGGAGTCAACCGTCCATATATTTGACAGGCCAGTCTTGTCAATACTCAAAGATTAGAAGGATAAAAGAATATTTTCTGTTTGTAGATCTAACCTACGCTCGAATAAATTATAGTTTACTTGACATCCACTTAAATCCAATGTTACCAGCCACTTCTCAGACAAATATTTAACTTGATTTTGTCTTCCGGATCATAAACAGTAACTTAAAATGCATTTTGAATTTGCATAGATTTTTCATTACAAATATTTACAACATAAGGGTTGATGGATCAACTGGACCAACCACTTGAATAGTGCATGGAAATATTTTTATCGATAAAGGGGAGAATGTTCACTGGGTAAATTTGTAAATGGCCAAATATTAGTTACCGTATGGATTATCTAGCCAAAACTTCTATACTCAGGGGTACATAGAGATGAAGCTCCACAAATGGGGTGACGTCTGTTGACGATAAAGAACCAATGCACATCTCATGCGTTAAACACAGATACCACAAACAGTGCAATCTTGGGGGAAAAGGGGGAATGTTATAGGAAGAACTCTAATTCATATGTGCAGTTCCATGACTAAACCTCCAACTTCATGACTAAGTAATAATGCCATCAAATAGATTATCTTAGAATAGTTCTCCCATCAGGGCATAAATACATTCAGAAGGAAAGCACTCTATTGCTTGCCAGAAAAAAGCCATAAGCACGACTTGATCTTACTGCATTGTTCCCACCATGAAATAACTTGCATACGAGTTAGCTGTACCCTAGAAACCACTGGAAGTAAGGAAATGATAACCTCATAAAAATTTTCCAAACAAAAGAAAGTGAGAACAACTACCACATAACCCTAAAAGTGGTAAAATAATTCATTTGAGAATTTTAAAGGAGAAAAGAGCCTATGAAAAATGTTAAGTCACAATATGTTAAACCCAGGAATCACCTGTTTGGCAACCAAATTGGCAGAAGTAATGATGATACGAATCCGATCCTCTCTTTGAAAAACAAGAAGTTTTGGATGATGACATGCAATTCCCTGCTTCTTTCGATCTCCACCAAAAGCGATGATCTCGGGGAAAGGGGGATATCTGTAAAAGAATTGTCCAAGAATGCTAAGTTGTGTAAAACTGTTTAGGCACATCACTCAAGTTAACTGAGAAATGATAGACAACTTACACCACAACAAGCTTTGGGAACTCTGGATAAGGTACAAGGGTTCTTTGCTCAGGGCTTGAGCTCCAACATCTATCAGTGTTGTGACAAGCAATGGTCACTGGCAAATGGTCAGGAATTTGACAGTAGGATAGAAACCTGCCATTATGTCTCAGCAAAGATACAAGCATCCATTCAGGAACAAGAACCAAAAACAAGTAAATGTAGACTGATTTTCTAGATGCAAACATGAAAGCGAGAAGGAAATATGCATGAACTATCCACGTCGTTATTAAATTAACAAGAAAAGCCAGAGCTATAATATTGTCCCTGCAGAATAATATAAAAAAAGGAATGGCTGAAGGCATTCACTGCAACATTCATAGCAAATGTGGACAACAAGAGATGATTAACATATCGGCCAAGAGAGCATGGAATCAAAAGGTACAGATCTGTGCAAAGAAAAAGAAGTACGAACCACGCAATGTCACACGTGAACGTCGCAATGAATATCTGCGCAATGCTTTCAACAGGATAGATAAGTTCTGCTAAGGAAATTTCAGAACTACAACCAAAAGAACCTTGTCCAATAGATTCAAGACGATTGAGGCAGAAATTCATCCCTGGAGGTGGACAGAAGCTGTGCCTATCTTCATCATTTGCGGTGGAATTGAAACAAAGGCCAGTTTCTGGAGGCACCCGGTTTAGATTAGAGGTGATTTGATCGGCATTCTCAAGATATTTGTTGCCTCCTTGAGATAAGTTTCCAGCATGGGCAGAAACACATGCTCCTTTCCCATCAATCTCCGAGCTCACAACCTTTTCAGCTGGATGCACATGAGTGAGTGGGTGAGGAAGTCTGCACCTCATGCTTGGCAAATTACAGATGGTGTCGGAATTGTTAATGGGCAAAACATTTGGCAACTCTGGTTCGCCACCAGGATCGGTGGCAGGCTCCTTGGAGAAAAGATCGAGCCTGGATCCAGATGAATTATGACAATTCAATGAAGCGGGCATGGCTGTTGCCAGAAAAATAGGGCATCTCCGGATGCAAGAAACGGGGTCGGCGGAGTGCAAAATGTGCCTGCACCGAGCCAAAAGCGATTTCGCTCGGCGATAAACAGCCGAGGAAGAGGATGGACCTGGAGACGTAGCAGTAGACCGGGAGGCCGATACCCTTTTGTTGCTGCTCGACGTCGTGGTGGTCGTGGTGCTTGTCCAAGGCAAAGAAAACCTCTCCTTGACTGCACGAGGATCATCCGAACCAGGAGAAACCACTTCCTCCTCATCCAGGACAACAATTCTCCTAATAGCAAATCCAATTTGAATGCCGGACCTACATTCACCATCGCCGCCGCACACGAGCAGGACTTCATCGCCTGCAAACAACGCAACTGCGCTACCCTGCCGACACTCAACTCCATTGACAAACACTCGACTCAAACTACCGCGAGGAGCAGCCTCGCTCTCCTCCCGGAATTTCTCCCTAGAAACAAAGGAGTCGTTCGGAGGAGACCCGGCATGGAAAACGAAGACCTTGCGCTGGCCGCCGTCGAACAGGATGCGGCAATGGAGGTTGCTGACTCGGGGGTCGGGCAGGAGGAAGTCGCACCGGCCGGCGCCGCGGCCGATGGCGTAGAGGCGGCCGGCCTCGAGCCGAATGGACTCGGAAGGGCGCCCGGTGGCCTTGGAAACCAAGGGGATCCCGACGTGCCGCACCTCAAGCCGCGCCGCCGCCGCCTTTGCTACGCACTGCTGCTTCTTTCTCTTCTTGTCTTGGCCTTGCGCGACGGGGTGGTGGGCGGGTCGCCTTCGTTTGAGGGGAGTGTCGGGGGCGACGGTTGACATGGGTGGAGTGGAGGGAAGCGCACGTCATGTCATGTCACGGCACCGATCGAATCAGAGACGTTAGTCAGAACGAAGATGATGAATTTGACGGAAGAAAAGGGAGACGAAGAATTCGAAGGAAAACGAAGGATGAAGGAAGGAATCTTCGGGGGTTGCAAGAATGGCGGGCGACGAGGTGTAGACAGGGAGGGGAGGGAAGGTTTCGAAGGCGGCCAATGCAATCCCCACCGTTCATCCGTTTGCGCCCCTCCCCTGATTGCTTTCCCTCCAAAAAAAAAGAAATTAACCCCTCCCTCTCTCTCTATACTTTAAAAAAAAAAAAATTGTAAATCTGGTTAATAGCCCGGTACATGCGGGCCAGGTCGGATATCGGGCTTACGAATCATTGCTCGGAGCTGTTTGATGAATTCAAAATTTTTGAATGAATAAAACCATAGCCCAATTTTACTCTCTCTATTAGTTGAACCGGCGATAGTTGAACCGGCGAAGAGGAGCAAATCCTTCATATCTGAGGCCTTTTGGTTGGAAAATGAGGAGTGTAGTAGGATCATTAAGGACACTTGGAATGAACTGGCCTAGTTGCTGAGGATTTGGTACCGAAATTAAAAGCTGTGTCATTAGCTTTAGCCAAATGGAGCAAAATAACTTTTCTAAACAACCAGAAGCGGATTAATGACCTGAGAGATGAGTTGCAAGGAGAAAGTAATTTCTGGAGCTTACCTGCACACATAAATAAATAGCAGGAACTTACGGAACAAATAGAGAATCTATGCAGAGCATATGTACTAGGGCTTGAGATCGAGAATAGGTGGCTGAAGTGGGATGATAAAAACACAAAATATTTTCATGCCACAACCATTCAAAGAAGGCAGCAAAATAGAATTTCCATGTTAAAAAATTCAAGTGATACTTGGAACCGAGACCTAGCAAGACTGAAGGTTATGACAATGATTCGTAAGCTCTTCTAGTCAGTCAATATGTCTTTAATGAACACCACAATAAATCTATTTATACACTCTTTGAATACTCTGTTGATCAAATACATGAAAGCAAAAGGCACATCTATTAATCCAAGAGGCATGATAAGAAATTTCTAATGGTCATATCTTGCTTTGAAAATAATTCTAGGCTTATCATCTTTTTTTCTTTTTCAAGTTCAGAAAGTGTTATTCAATGCGGTACCTTAAAAAAAAATGATGCATCAAGTATCTAATCAATACCAAAACCAATTTCTCTATAAGAAGACAAGCCCAATATAATCTCAAGAAACACATCTAATAACAACAATACTTTCCAACTTCACAACATTATATTTTATATCTTTTAAGTCTGCTGAAAATCACAACAATATCACGATGTGAGGATAACCAAACTAGAGGTGAGCACGGTTCCCGGGTAACCGGGAACCGAACCGGAGGAGGTTCCGGTTCGGTTCCCGGTTCTAAAGAGACCGGTTCCGGTTCCCGGTTCCCTTTTTCTGGGAACCGGCGTTCCGGTTCCGGTTCCCGGTTCCCTAAAAAAGGGAACCGGGAACCGGAACCGGAACCGGTCATAATTCAAAAAAAAAAAAAAAAAAAAATCCTAACTTTTCCCCCGCAAGATTTCCCCCTTTGCGGATTCTTCCCCCTTTCCCTTTCTTCTCTCTCTCTCTCTCTCTCTTTCTTTTCTACCCTTTTCCCTCGTCACGTCACTTCCTGCCCCCCCCCAACTTTTTCTTTTCTTCTCTCTCTCTCTCTCTTCCCTTTCCCCCTCTCTCGGCCGAAACCCTACCCCTTCTTCTTCTTCTTCTTCTTTTTCTTCTTCCTCCTCCTCTTGCCGCCGCTCGCTGCTTAACCCACCACCACACCGCCGCCCCAAGCCCTACTCACCACCACCTCTTGGCCACCGAACCACCACCATCCACCGCTCGTCCAACGAGCCGTCTCACTGTTGAGCCCGACGAGTTGTCGCGCCGTCCGCGCCGCCCCTTGCCGCCGTGAGCCACTGCCACCGTCCCCAAGCCACCATCACCACCTCTTGCCGCCGCTCGCTCACTCGGCTGTTCAGGCCGTCGTTGCTTCAAATCGCCACCGCCTCCGCCAGAACCGAGCTCTTCCCCCCTTGGCCGTGGGTTGAGTCGCGACCGCCACCGTATTCGCCGCGCCGTCCGTGCCATAATTAGTCAGGTATCCACCATACATCTGTGGTTGATTTAGTCACGAGTCTGGAAAAGTGAGAGTGTCCTTCGTTAAAAGATGTCTCGTTGCTTCTATTGTGACATTTGCTCCATCTGGGCTCAACAAACTCTACCCACGACATCTTTTCACTTGTTTTTATTTTCGTTTTCTGGACCACTCTATTAAGTGATTGCACATTGGATGCATTTGTTATGTTGCATCAGTAGTATGAGTCGTGCAAAGGGTCAAGCAACATAGTCTGAGCTGATGAGGGGTGGAGGAGGAGGAAACATTGACGGACGCCGTCCAGCGCAAGTCCACTTTAAGGATCCTTCGAGGAACCTTCACTTCCGCCGGGGGCGTGTCCAGAACATGAACCGAAACCAGGGTGAAGAGTCACTCCCTCGGGAGCCAAAAGGTGGAGCGACGACATTTCGATCAACTAATCACGACAAGAAGTAGATCAGCCAGCACATGTTGATGGGTGATCCTTGGCCCTTTTTGTCAACGTCGTCTCATCGACAGTCAAGGAAAAGGACCTGATTTGTTCCCAAGGTAAACCCCCGTTTCTTGTGTGCTGGCAGTATGTTTTGTTTTCTGACTCTGTAAGTAATTACATTTGCAAATAATGCCAAGGTCATTATGAATCCAAAAGGAGAAATGAAAGGTATAGTTCTCTTCACAACGTGCAAAGGTTTTCATGAATTTACATGCTTTGATTCAATGAACTAAAGTGGAGAGTTATTGAGCAGTATTGACATATCCATAGAAAGGAAAGTAGTGATACTTTCATAGGACTAGGCTTCCTGATACAAATAGTGTGGTTTTAGAGGCAACGAATTTGACTGATGAAAGCTTTTGGCCTGACTTTTAAATCAGAGTTGCTATTGTGGACAGTGTTTCTCCATGATCCTTGTATCTCATCCTCTTCTAATAATTTTCAGGTTCTGCCATTACTGGTCCGATCGAGAAAGAGTGGGCAGACCTGTGGCCGAGAATTGCCAGTGTAGCCAATGCCATCGTCTGAGAGTTGCACTTATCTTTTTTGTTCATGTTATTTGTTTTCATACTGTGGTTTGACATTGCCAGTGAAAGTAAACCTCAGATTGTCTTTTTTTGAAGTGTTGTCATGGTTTTAGAATATTTAAGTGTATCCATTTTAGATCTTGGGTTCTTTTCTCTAAGTCTTTCGACCTGCAGCCCTGTTTATTTCCCTCACGGCTAAAGATTGATTGGTTTCCGGTCAAGTACAAAAGGTTGATGAAGTATTCTGATGCAATTGATGCAGATGGTGACTGTGGTCTTGATCTCAATCTCGGGATATCAGCTTCTTTCAGAGGAATGGTGGAAACCTTAGAGCCCTTAGGCGATGTCACGGAAGTAGTTTGAGGGTAATACTAGGGAACATTATCTTGATTTCATTTTTACTCTATAGCTCCATATATTTAATGAGGAGGCTCAAATTATTATTACTTTGTGACTTCCAATGGTATCTGTATCCACTAAAAACGCTTTTCAGGTAGGAAACTCTGCTGCATCCTGGGGTGATCTATCTGTTCAAGGTTTATCAATGACATCTGGACAACCTCCTCCTTGGATTGGTGCTTGAACTGATGTTTCTGGGATTTTATGCATCAATCTAAAGTTTTGGTTATGATATGGAGATATTCATGTACAGATATGCCAAGATTTTGTGCATGTTATTCCCTGTTTTATATGCTGCTTCATGAATGAAGTTTTCTGAACAGTGCTTGATCATGCATGTTGTTGCGCTATTTTAATCCTACGAGCCCAACTGTCAATTGTTTGAAAAGAGTTTTTCAAATCTGAAAATGAACAAAAAAAAAAGAACCTGTTGGAACCTGGAACCGACCCTGGAACCTGTAACAGGGTAGGTTCCAGGTTCTTGGTTCCGACGGGTAGGTTCCAGGTTCCAAGAAATGAGGAACCTGTACCCGAGGGTAGGTTCCAGGTTCTAGACGGAACCGAACCGGAACCGGGAACCGCTCACCCCTAAACCAAACAACCCCTAAAATAACATCGAGAATATATATATATATATATATATATATATATATATATATTTAACTCCACTAGAAGCCACCTGTTGGGGTCGGTGAAAACTCTCTCAGCTCCATCTACCTCTAATGGTAGTTTCTCTTTCAACCCTAACCCTAATCCCTCTTAAAAAACACCATCAGCTCTATACAGTACTTCAACCCACCTGTACCTCAGTTTTATAGAATTGGCAACCAACCCAAAATCCACAATTCTGGCCGCATCCGTTCCCTTCCCCTCCCGTCCTTTGAGAGGTTGCATGGCTTGACATCTGATATAGCTAGTATGTGGAATAAAATAAACTTCAAATAAAACAAAAGAGTTAGGGAAGAGAATAAGAACACAGAATTTATAGTGGTTCGGCTTAATCCAAGCCTACGTCCACTCTCCCACGATAACAGCCTTCTTGGCTGGATTCCACTATGCAATCAACAAGAGATTACAACTTCGAGTGCAAACACTTAGTAGTAGATCACACCAACTCACTAAGTCACTCTCTTGGTATTTCTCTCACGATTACAAACGTTTAAGCTCTCCAAAGACAAGTGTATAATCGAAGGTCGCTCGACTTTGGAATTACAAATTCTACGCTCCGTCTCTTACTTGCTCATCGGTCCTTCATCTCCTTAAATACTCCTCCACTTCCAAACTAGCCGTTGGACAGCATCCCGGAGAATCGTCTTCCAATATACCCATTGGACAGCTCTGTATCTAGAAGATTTGATAGCCGTTGAGTGACAAAGGTAGAATCCCAAATTGATTCCGATCGCCCATACAAACGAAATCTTGGTTTCCATAAGTAAAGCTTCTTCGTATATAAAGTTCTTGTCTTCAATCAAATCAATCTTGATGTGGAATCCAAACCAGATCACTAGCCGTTATATGATTGGGCTTGAGTTACGATTCATCGTAATCTGGATGTAAAGTCTGAGTCTTTAGACTTTACGATATGAGTCTTGAGACTTTACAATCTGGGTCTGTAGACTTTACAATCTGAGTCTGTAGACTTTACAATCTGAGTCTGTAGACTTTACAATATGAGTCTTGAGTCTGGCAGTCTTCAGACTTTGAGTCTTGAGTCTTGAGACTTTGACACAGAAGTCTAGAAATCTTCAAAATATACTTTGGACATATGTTACGTTCAGTCTTCTGGTCGTCTTCTGACTTTGATAATATCCTTTACATGTTCTATTATCTGCATGGTCTATTACTCAACCATCAAACATGTTAGTAGCCTTTGATTTATTTTGTCATCTTCAAAACATCATAAGGGATTTCCCTAACAATCTCCCCCTTTTTGATGATGACAAAACAATCTCTGAATATGCAGATTTGTAAACATACTTTTAAATCAAAGGATATCAGAAGATAACAAATAGATTGAGCATAAGAATATATAGAAAAATAATCACAGCTCAATATTATGCAATAAATAATATAATATCAACCAATCAGCACATATGCATATTCATATATTCTCCCCCTTTTTGTCATAATCAAAAAGCGATAATAATGGATTCACGTAGAGAATGATAACAAATATTTTGCATGAATCACAATTTCCAAAAATCAGCTTTTATAAAACAAGTCGAATATTAAAGATATGCAATATAGCTCACTTCGATTATATATATATCAGGAAATATCTAATGAAAATCACGGATGCATCATGAAATTCACGTACACTTTTTTTCATAATAAATGATAATATCAATATGAGATTTGTTAATGACAAAAGGTAATAAAAGATGCACTAACCGGATTTTTTTGAACAAATTCTGACACATTTACCTTTCATTTCATCCATAATAAGATCACGATCAATCAAAAAGGATTTTTCCATAATTGATCAAAGCTCCCCCTCAATTTGTTGCCTTTTTGAGATGATCACGATTTTTTTCCTTTTTCTTTTGGATTTGATTTCTCCCCCAAATCCTCTTTCTTCTTTCTTCTTTATATCCTGCAAAAATAACTTATCTTTTCTTTGGTACCCATTTTTTCTTGGGTCCATGAGAGTTAGCAGAATATGCTTCTTTTATCCAATTTTTCTTAATAGGTCTCCGAGACTTGAGAAAGATCTTGTTGCCTAAGTCGAGAATTCTCCTTTTTAATTTCGAAAATCCTTTTAAGAGAAGATTTGACATTTGAACAAAGCTCATTTATATACTTTGAAACTTTGAGAGGAATTTTTGAATTGCTTACCTCGATTTCCTCATCGGATTCGAGTCTATGTCCAAGTCGACTTTGATTCGAGTCCGTATCCGAATCGACTTTGATTACGAGTCTCGTCGAATCGACTTTGATTCGAGTCTCTGTCTGAATCATACTCAGATTTTGAATGTGCCATCAAGCATATATTTTCTTGATCATCATCTTCTTTCATGATTCTTTTATGACCATTATGCTTGTATTGACTTCTTCCATCGAATTTCCTTCCTTTTCTACTCAGCTTTTTAAATTTCTCGACCATAAAGGCAAGTTCTTCATCGTCCATGTCATTTTCTGAATCTGTTTCATCAAAAACAGCATTAGATATTAAAGCGATGGACTTCTTACCTTCGGGATCTTCATCATTGAGTTGTTCCACTTCATAGGATTGAAGAGTGCCAATCAATTCATCAACGGAGAGTGGCATAATCCTCTCGAGTCTCCCGGATTGAGGTCTTGACATGATTCCAATCTTTTGAGAGACCTCGCAAGAGTTTGTTGACCTTCATCGGTAGAAATTTGCTGACCTTGATATGCTAAACCATTTACAATTTCTGTAAAACGGCTAAACATATCTCCAATCGACTCTCCTTGCTTCATCTTGAAGGATTCATATTTGCCGAGAAGAAAGTTTACTTTTGTCTCTCTTACACGATCGGTCCCTTCATATGTAACATGAAGTTTATCCCAAACTTCTTTTGCTGTTTCACATGAAGAGATTCTGTTATATTCAGCAGGAGATAAAGCGCAATATAAAGAATAAATGGCTTTTGCATCAAGCGCTTCTCTTTTGGACAACTCCGTCCGAGACATAAGAGCGGGGGGTTTGATTTCTTTGTCTTTGCCATTCTTGTTTGATGTAGACGCAGCGATGGGGTTGATTCCTCTTTCCACGACATCCCATTGTAAGAGATCTCTGGATCTTAGGAATGCTTTCATTTTGTTCTTCCATACGTCGTATTCCTTTCCATGAAAATATGGTGGCCTTGTGTTGCTTTGCCCTTCCATAAGTCCTAGTGCCAACATACTAGCCATAAAAGATCTTTAGCTCAAAAGTAAAAACACTTTTATAAACTGAGCACTTGGCTCTGATACCAATTGATATAGCTAGTATGTGGAATAAAATAAACTTCAAATAAAACAAAAGAGTTAGGGAAGAGAATAAGAACACAGAATTTATAGTGGTTCGGCTTAATCCAAGCCTACGTCCACTCTCCCACGATAACAGCCTTCTTGGCTGGATTCCACTATGCAATCAACAAGAGATTACAACTTCGAGTGCAAACACTTAGTAGTAGATCACACCAACTCACTAAGTCACTCTCTTGGTATTTCTCTCACGATTACAAACGTTTAAGCTCTCCAAAGACAAGTGTATAATCGAAGGTCGCTCGGACTTTGGAATTACAAATTCTACGCTCCGTCTCTTACTTGCTCATCGGTCCTTCATCTCCTTAAATACTCCTCCACTTCCAAACTAGCCGTTGGACAGCATCCCGGAGAATCGTCTTCCAATATACCCATTGGACAGCTCGTATCTAGAAGATTTGATAGCCGTTGAGTGACAAAGGTAGAATCCCAAATTGATTCCGATCGCCCATACAAACGAAATCTTGGTTTCCATAAGTAAAGCTTCTTCGTATATAAAGTTCTTGTCTTCAATCAAATCAATCTTGATGTGGAATCCAAACCAGATCACTAGCCGTTATATGATTGGGCTTGAGTTACGATTCATCGTAACTGGATGTAAAGTCTCGAGTCTTTAGACTTTACGATATGAGTCTTGAGACTTTACAACTGGGTCTCGTAGACTTTACAATCTGAGTCGTAGACTTTACAATCGAGTCGTAGACTTTACAATATGAGTCTTGAGTCGCGGTCTTCGGACTTTGAGTCTTGAGTCTTGAGACTTTGACACGAAGTCTAGAAATCTTCAAAATATACTTTGGACATATGTTACGTTCGGTCTTCCGGTCGTCTTCGACTTTGATAATATCCTTTACATGTTCTATTATCTGCATGGTCTATTACTCAACCATCAAACATGTTAGTAGCCTTTGATTTATTTTGTCATCTTCAAAACATCATAAGGGATTTCCCTAACAACATCTTCCTTCATTTGGCTCAAACCTCTCTCTCCGTCGGACTTAGAACCATGTCGGATCTGCCAAATTCAGCGCCGATTGTCACTAGTTAGTTCTGCATGTCTCTCATTCTCAGTGATCTTTAATGACGGCATCAAATTGTTGTTAGTCTCCATTTGCTGTCCTCTCCGTGGTCTCTATTTCTATCTTCTACTTCTCTCGATGTGGTTCCCATTGAAATAACTTCGAACAAAACGGCCCAATCTTCACGTCTTGTCGCTCTTTGTTCTAGCTTGAGTCGTCTAACTACTGAACATATAATTGATGATTGGGATGAAGCTCCGCCCTTTGACACGATAGAGGAATGCCATTTAACACTGGTTGGAAAAATTCTTTCCGACCCATCTATCAATCTTCCTGAATTTCAAACTACACTCTAGAAAGCCTGGCGTATCGATTCTGTCGACATAGCTCAAAGTGAGACAGGCTTCTACATTGCAAAGTTTAAAACCCAAGAAGAGAAGCAAAGAGTTCTTGACGGCGGACATTGGCTGTTTTCAGGACATTTGGTTATTTTCAAACCCTGGATTCCCAATACCCCTCTACACTGTTATGATTTCTCTACTTGTGACTTTTGGATTCAAGTTATTGGCTTACCTTTGGAATGGTACTCAAAGCGTATGCTAATAAAAGCCGTACAACACCTTGGTGAGATCAGAGACGTGAAGGTGGATTCCAAGGAAGGTCAATTGTCCAAAGCAGGAAGAGTTCGCGTTCAACTTAACGTACATACACCTCTTGTAACGGGGAAATTGATACGAATACAGGGCAAACCTTTTTGGCTGGACTTCCGATATGAACGACTTTCTCATTTCTGCTTTTCCTGTGGCAGCTCGGGCATTATGCGATGTACTGCAAGGACATTCCATATACTGAAGATAAGCATGAGGGAAGAGAAAAGATGGCCTATGGGCCATGGCTCCGAGCGGAGGTCAAAATTAATAGTCCTTACTGGAAAATCTTTTATGGCCCACCAGATACATCAGAACAAACAAAAGAGGTTATTCCTTAAACTCCCCCTACACGAGTAACTACAGTTCCATTATTGCCTCCTCCCTCTACGATTATGGGAGAAAATCAAAACAGGGACTTTGACGAGTTACCGTACTGAGTCTCCTGTATCTTCTTCACCGCACCAACCCACATTGGTTATGCATAGTACAACCCTTGTAGCTGCTGACAAAAAGTTAAAGGAAGTTCAGTCTACACCTATGGACAGCAAAGCATCAAAGAAGCCGACTAATCCCAGATCGAAACCTATTCTAGGATTGGCCAAAAAACAGCGCAGGTATAACCCATATGACTCAAAGAGTGTTTTAATAGTGGAACCTCCTGACCTACTGTTGGAGAAATCTTTCCAGAATATTTTGAAGTTGACAAAACGTTTCTATCAGTCTAAGTCTGGATGTTCGGAGACCGACAGTTTAAAGTCTGAAGACTTTGTATTCTCGAGACTCAAGACTCAAGACTCAAGACTCAAGACTCAAGACTTAAGTCTATTCTCACTGACGGTCTTTCTAATCCAGTGTCGAAGGAAATCCAAAGCCGAGGTATATGGTTGAGGATTCGATCCTATCCTCTGGAAAAGATTCTTTGGTTGGATAATCATTTCGGATTCTTTAATTCTTATCTAAGATCGATTGAAGATCCGATGGTCGACGAAATATTCTTGGAATGTTCTATTCTTGGAAACCAAGATCCCGATTGTATGAGCGAACGGGATTGATGGGCTATCATCGATTCCTTAAATAGCTCGGATGATCTTCTTGATTGATTCCGTCCAACGGGTAGATTGGAGGAATTCCTTTGGTAAGTGCCAACGGCTATGATGGCATAAAGGAGTATAAAAGGAAGACGTTCTAGTTGTTTTGGGAGAGTGATTGATAGAAAAATTCCAGAGTCTAAAGAACCTTGATTATTAGTCGATACAGTTCGAGTGAAATTGTATACACAAAGAGTGTTTATACTTGGTGACACCTTGAGCGAGTGTGGTAGATCATCTACACCTAGAAATCAAGGAAGATCAACACTGTAACATCTCTTTGATCATAGTGGAATCCAGCCAATTGACTGTCAGTGCAGAAGAGTGGACGTAGGCTTGAATCAAGCCGAACCACTATAAACCGCGTGTTCAATTCTCTCTTTCCCTTACTCAGTCTTGCGATCGAATTTTTAACTGTTGCAAATCCTCTAACTGTTTAAATATTGTGCAATCTTCAAGAAAATTTTTATATACCTATTCACCCCCCTCTAGGTACTAGTACTAGCTATTTCACCTACACCTAATGGAAACCCTTCTTTTCCTAGCAAATGAGGCAGAAGTTTGGGCTTTGGTGGTTGGCCCTCGACAGCCACCGAGTGACAAATGAAGCTTATCTGTTGAAATTGTCAGGGTTTGGGTAATCCCCGACAGTTCGAGCCCTTAGGGCCATGATGGCCAATGAAAAGCCCGATATAATACTTCTAATGGAAACTAAAAACTCTGCAGAAAAGCTTAAGCAAGTGCAGCGAATTCTCACCTTTTCTTATTCCTATATACTTGATCCAGTTGGTCTGGTGGGAGGTTTCGCAACGTTTTGGAACGATCCTATCTCTTTACAGGTGATAACAGCAAGCAACTCTCAACACTTTTTAGACATGAGCTGTAAGGTAGGCCAACAAGGAAGGACTACTCGTATTACCTTTCTTCATGCTCCTATAGATTTTCATCAGCGCTAGTTGGTATGGGATGACCTTCGCCAAATTCACTCCCAAAACAACTTTCCTTGGCTTTGTGCTGGTGATTTCAACGACGTCCTTTACCCTTGGGAAAAGATAGGCAAAAGACCTACCTTGCTGCAAAGAATGCAATCTTTTAGAACTATGTTAGATGATTGTGCTTTTACTAAATTAGAAAGCAAGGGTTGTAAATTTACTTGGTTGAATAATAGGGAAGGAGAGGAGCTTGTGAAGGCCAAACTCGATCGGATGGTTTGCTCGATGGACTGGAGATTACTATTTCCGGCAGCTGAAGTTGTTGCACTTCCACCTGTGGGTTCTGACCACTATCCCCTTGTGCTTAATACTTCACCGGTTTTACGCAAACATAGCAGGCCTTTTATATTTGAAGCTTTTTGGAATGAAGATTTTGAATGCAAGCACATTATCTCGAAAGCATGGAGCTCAGGAGACTTACGAAATGCTGATTTTAGTTGGCAAGTGAAGAATGTGACAGCAGCCCTAATCAGATGAAGCCACCGAAAGTTTACCAATGGTCAGCAGAAACTTGTGATCCTGCAAGACAAATTATAGCATTTGATCAACCAGAGGGCATCCTCAATTGATAGTGTACAGGTATCAAGATTGAAAGAAGAAATTTGACAAGCTTGGCAACAAGAAGAACAGTATTGGGCCTTACGTCCTCGAATTAAATGGCTAAAATGGGGCGATAAAAATACTCGTTTCTTCCATGCATCAACTATTCAACGCCAAAAACGTAATCAAATTACTATGTTACAAGATGAGAATCAGCAGTGGATACGTGACATCCCAGCCCTCTAGAATATGACACTCTCATTTTTCTCTAAGCTATATACTTCGAGAGTTATCACAACTACCAACCGCTTCTAGACCAATGCAAGACAGTTGTTACCACCAAAATGAACTCTCACCTGATAGAAACACTGACTCTAGAGGAAGTTCGCCAAGCTACTTTTCAAATGGAAGCTACCAAAGCTTCGGGACCGGATGGCTTAACTGGTTTATTTTATCAAGAACATTGGGAAACAATCAAAGACAGCATGTTCTTATTAGTACAGAATTTTATGATATACGAGGAAATGCCTCCAGGTCTAAATCAGACTATTCTCACCCTCATTCCCAAAACATCTCAACCTGAAAAACTAGAACAATTCCGACCCATCAGCTTGTGTAACTTTGCATACAACGTTATCTCAAAAGTGCTTGCTAATCGCCTCAAACCCTTATTGCATGTTCTCATTTCTAAGGAACAATCAGCGTTTGTTAAAGGCAGACAGATCCAAGACAATATTCTTATTGTCCAAGAAGTTCTTCATCAGTTTTGAACACACCAGAATACTAGAAAGTTCAATGCAATTCTCAAAATAGACATGAAAAAGGCTTATGACAAAGTGGAATGGGATTTCTTACGTGATTACCCCCTCAAACTAGGGTTTCATCCAAGATGGGTAGGTTGGATTATGCTATGCGTCACCACTTCATCCCTCAGTGTGAAATTTAATAAAGAAAACTTACCCTATTTCTTTCCTACTCGAGGGTTGAGACAAGGTGACCCCTTATCACCTTATCTATTTATTCTCGTGGCTAATGTTTTGTCTACTTTAATTACCCATGCTATCAGTTTTGGACATCTTAAAGGCCTTCGGTTGAATAGATGGTGTCCCACCTTATCACACTTATTTTTCGCTGACGACGCCATCTTCTTTTTAGCTGGAACTATTTTTGAATGTCACAATTTAGCAAATCTTTTGAATTTATATTGTGTGGCTACAGGACAGTTGATTAACCGAAATAAATCGGGTCTCATCTTTTCCAAAAACTGTCCTATCTCTTTACAGCAAAATATGGTTGAGGAACTTAAGATTCCGATTTTACAGCGGACTGGAAAATATTTAGGCCTTCCATCGGATTGGGGAAGGTCAAAGAAAGAGGTGTTCTCTTGGATAATTTGACGAGTTAATGCTAAGCTTGAGGGATGGAAGGAGAAGTTCATTTCCAAGGGGGGTAAGGAAATTCTTATTAAATCCGTTATTCAGGCTATTCCACAGTATGTGATGACTATATTTCAGCTGCCTATTTCTATTTGTTCATCTATTGAGAAGTGCATTGCTCGATTTTGGTGGAGAATTAATCAGAATAAGGGAGGTGTGCATTGGAAAAAATGGGATGTTTTGAAAGATCAAAAGATACAAGGGGGAATGGGATTCTGTGATCTGATTACTTTGAATAAGGCACTATTGGGAAAACAAGCTTGGCGAATGTTGAACAATCCTGACTCGTTATAGGGAGATCTGTTCAGGGGTTTGTATTTTCACTCAACTGATTTTTTATCGGCTGTCAGAGGAAATTAGCCATCTTGGGGGTGGTAAAGCCTTCTAAAAGGTAGGGATGCTATTTTACCAAATTTGTGCTGGTTTGTTGGGAATGGAGATTCTATTCGAATATGTAGTGATCGATGGTTACCTATGGGAATTATCTATGGACCTATAGCTAGAGAGGAACCAGTTAAAGTGGTAGATATCATTGACTAGACTAACCAAACCTAGAAGACAACGGTGATTCATGAATTTTTTGATGCACAGGTTGCTACCGAAATTCTATCTATACCAATTCGACCTTTATTTTCATAAGACAAACTGATACGGTCAGCTACATCGACTGGTATGCACACTGTAAAAAGTAACTATCATGCGATTCTACAGTCAAGTAGTAAGCCACAAGTGTCAAATGGTTCAGCATCTTACCGGAATTCACATAGTCTCTGGCAAAAAATCTGGTCGATGAAGACGATCCCCAAACTTCGTACTTTTCTCTAGTCCGTCTGCCAGAACACTATTGCAACTCGAGATAACCTCTTCCACCGTCAGATTGTTCCAAACCCCTTTTGTCCACTATGCCAGCAATTTGTTCCTGAAACAATTGAACATCTACTTATACAATGTCCTTGGACAAGAACAATTTGGTCAAATTCACAGGTTGATTTATTATCTTCCACAACCTCAGTTTCCAGCATCACACGGTGGTTATCAGAACATGTAATTTTACCTTATCCATCTCCTGGGTTAGAGGTTGTAGCTAGTATATTTTGGCAGATCTGGCGGACGAGAAATCATTTTATCTTCTGAAATCAGCAGCCGGAATCCTTCTCTAGTTGTGGAGTCGGCCATGGCTCAAACCAGATCTTACCAGCTTTTTGTTGTTGCATCCCATCCATCATGATCTAGTCTGGACCCTCTTCAACCTGATTGACTTTGGCGACCTCCGGAAAAGGGTGTCCTGAAATGTAATATTGATGGTAGTTATCAAGAAGGCAAACCTGAAGGTTCCATGGCCTGTATTTGCAGAGATGATCAAGGTCGTCTCACAGACATCTTTTCACGACATTTTTCAGGGAACTCACCTTTCGAATCAGAGCTCCAAGCGCTTAATCTCACTATCCAACATCTTCATCGACGAGGCCTCCAAGACACTCCACTCGAACTTGACTCGACTACCTTCAACTTGTCAAGATCGTGAACGGTGTTCGCTCGCCGCCATGGGAGCTGCGGCTAGTGATAGACGAAACTCTCTTCTAGCTATCCAACTTCTCTCACCTCTGTCTGAGGCATTGTCGTCGATCAACTAACCTAGTGGCTAACTGGGCTGCCAAAGCCCAGTTAGCTCACCCGGCCCAAAACTGTAATTTCTTTCCTCCGCTTGAACTGTTGGATTTATTGTATGTGGACGCTTTTGCTGCAGGGTGTAATCTTCCTCTATAATCAATATATTAGTGTGGTTTCTATCAAAAAAAAAAATCCACTAGATTTCCATGCGACTCTTTAGCATTCATCAGAAACACACACTTAACAAAAGATTGACGCATTCTAACATACAACCTCACAACATCTTTATAAAATCTACCCAACAAAAGATCATAATCTAAGTTCCGATACTACAAAATGTCACGCCCAAAACCATCACGAATAGGAGATGAGACGGCCATCCTTCCACCTAAAGGGCGCGGCCTCAAAGCTCCCAAAAACAATTCCTAAAGTCCCCTCGTTGATATCACTGTCATAGTACTTATTATTAGATGAGAAACCTGATAAAAAAAAAAAAAAGGTGAGCAACCATGGCTTAGTGAGTAATAGGGGTGAGCGCGGCTCCGAGTAGAACCGGGAACAGGGGAATCGGTTCCGATTCAGTTCTCAGTTCTAAAGGGACCGGTTCCGATTCCCGATTCCCTTTTTCTGGGAATCGAAATCAGAACCGGTCTGGTTAGGGCTCAAAAAAGCCCCAATTTCATTTTCACGACACTTTCAGTTTGAGATACATGTGTTCTCTCTTCGCCATATGCTACTTGTGTTCTCTCTTCGCCCTCTGCTGAGTCTGTTCGACACCACCTGAGATTCCCTCGGTGCATCCCTGCTCTGCACTTCTGCCGGCTGCCGCATCTCCAAGTGACCCCTGCTCACTCGTGCCAATACCAGAAGCCCTCTGCTGCAAATCCCAAGCCCCGCTGCGCCTCGCCTGCAGCTCGCACCGACCCGCGATGACCTGACGTCACTCCTGCTCCGCTCGATGCTGCTGCCCGATGCCATTGCTCACCCCCGCCGCTATGATCCCGCAACGCCGCTGCTCTGCCTTCGCTATGCCCCGAAGACCGTGACGCAGCTACTCTGCCTTCGCCATGCCCCGAAGACCGCGACGCAGCTGCTCTGCCTTTGCCATGCCCTAAAGCCCGCAACGCTGCTGCTCTGCCTTCGCCGTGCCCCGAAGACCGCGACATAGCTGCTCTGCCTTTGCCATGCCCTGAAGCTCGCGACGCTGCTGCTCTGCCTTCGCCGTGCCCCGAAGCCCGCGATGCCGCTGCTCTACCTTTGCCATGCCCCGAAGCCCGCGATGCCGCTGCTCTGCCTTCGCCGTGCCCCGAAGCCCGCAACGTCGCTGCTTTGCCTTCGCCGTGCCTCGAAGCCCGCGACGCCGAAGCCCGCAACGTCGCTACTCTACCTTCGCCATGCCCCAAAGCCCGCGACCCGTAGCGCCCTTGCCCAGCTCCAAGCTTTCCCCGAGCGACGTTGTTGCAGCTCGCCACTTGCCCTCGACGCCACCGCTGACCTTTGCTCGGCGAGCCACCGTTGACCTCTGCTTGACGCCACCTCTAACCTCTTCTTGTGCGTGTTCTCTCTCCATCTTTCCTTCCAATTAGCTAGTCGAATGCCCTTAGTCTTTCCCCTCGTTGGCTAGGGCAGTGCTCATGCTCATTATAATGTGGCCTTGCGGCGGGTGTTTGTGTGTATGTGGTTTCGTTCTGGTTCTTGCATTGGCTCCGTTCGACAAGTCAAATGCTATTGTGTAGGATGATCACTCGCAATGATTCTGCTTTCTTAGAGTTCATGCATTTAAAGTTCGCAAGATGAAATCAGAAAGATGAATTGCGTGCTAAATGTTGCTTATTGAGCTCGTCAAAGTTAAGATCACTCATTTTAGGTGTGAAGAACTCTTATTCCTCTTGTCTAAAGAATTTTTCATTAAGTTCCTGCAGTAGCTATGTCAGTGAGGCGTGATGGATGTTCGGATTGGCCAGAATCTCTCATCTTAAAGTATATTGAATGCTTGTTGTGTTCAATTGAGTAAAGTTAATCGTTTCTTTTGGCGGTTATGCGAAATTGGCTTTGTAAATAAGGAATTATACGATGCATACTGAACTTGTGCATGTAAAACACACTTTACCAAGGTGTGGTGAGCTTGATGATAATTTTTCACATTTGTAAGTACGTGACCATCTTCCGTTCTTTCTTTTGGTTTTGTTGAGATAAAACCGGTGCTTCTTACAAGTATTTTCATTTGGTTCGGTTCCTTTAAAGACTTATCTTCCTGATGGAGATATTGATTTGACTGCCTTTGGGGTTCTTAATGCTGAAGATTCATTTGTTGAGAAATACTTGGTGTTTTCTTGAAACATTTTCTTGTGAAAATAGTAGCACATAAGCTAAGTCTATTATGTTGGCTGTATTTCAACATAATAAACTTAGCTTATGTATAAAAGTGATGTATTATGTTTCTATACATCATTGGTATACTGTATTATATTATGTTAACATTGTTATCAATTAAATTTTGAATCTAGTATAGTTGGGATATAAGTTATGATAAGCAAAATGGTATGCATTAAAGGCACTTTAGTTGGTCAACTTGTCACTCATTTCTATGCTAGAGATTCTTGTTCTAGTGATATTTCATTTCTAGTTTGCTCTTTATTTTTAAATTTCTAATTATATTTTGTTATTGTTGTGTAGTGTGAAGTTAATGTATCAAGATAACACATCAATGGAGGTGGAGGGACATGAGGAGATGACTCCGATCACGGAATTAGAGTTTTCTGGCAATGAAAATGAAGAAGAGGCACCCCCTACCATGAGTGCCACAAGTAAGGTACCTAGTTCTCATCTTACTCGTGATAAGAAATATACATCCGAATGCTGGAATCATTATACAAGAATCAATGATAAGGATGGAAAAACAAATCAAGTGAAGTGCATTCATTGTGGGATCATGCTTAAGTATCGTGTTGCTAACGGTACTTCTGCGATGAGGAAGCACTTGATCACATGCCAGAATTTTCCCCATAATGTAGATAAAAGGCAGAAATGCATTGCACCACGTAATGTAGACATGGCTGGAAAGGCAGGAGATTCTAGTACTGGTAGTGTCTTATCGACATGGTTGTTTAATCAAGAACGTTGTAGGCGAATGCTTGCTTGGTTCATCAACCTTGATGAGCAACCTTTTTCCTTGGTTAAGCATGTTGGATTTCATGAATTTGTCAGTAAGTTACAACCTCTCTTCAAACATTTATCCCGTTTCACAATGGCAAAAGATTGCATGAAGTTGTATTTAGATGAAAGAACTTCTTTGAAGAATTATTTTCGAAAGATTAATTCTAGGATCGCACTCACGACTGATACATGGAGTTCCATTCAAAATCTGAATTATATGTGTCTCACTGCACATTTTATCGATGAAAATTGGAAATTGCATAAAAGAATCATCAACTTTGTGGTGATGCATAGTCACAGGGGTAGGGAGATTGGGAAAATGGTGAAGAAATGCATTCAGGAGTGGGGAATAGAAAAAAAAAACAAACAAACAAAGGTGTCCACAATCACTGTGGATAATGCTAGCTCAAATGATGTTGCAATTGCCTATTTGAGGGAAAAATATTCGAAAGAAAAGTCGTTGATATTGGATGGTAATGTTTTGCACATGAAATGCATATCTCATATATTAAATTTGATAGTGAGAGATGGCTTGACTACGGTATGTGACTCTATTGCACGTATCTGAAATGTGGTTAGGTATATAAGGAGTTCTCCCACGATAGCCAAAGCATTTCAGTCTTGCATTGAGAGTAAAAAGATCACTTACAATCCCTTACCAAAAAAAAAAAAAAAGATCACTTACAATGGTTCAGTAGTTCTTGATGTTGCCACTAGATGGAATTCCACTTATCTCATGTTAGACACCATTATAAAGTTCAGAAAAGCTTTCCAAAGAATGGAAGACGATGATTTATCTTTTGCAAGTGAGCTTAATCATGAAATTCCTAGTGATGATGATTGGAAAAATGCTATTATTCTTTCGGAATTTCTAAAAGTATTCTATGATGCCATCAATAAGATGTCGCGGAATTCATATGTTACTTCAAATGGTTATTTTGAAGGAATAACTCTTTTGTATAGATATTTGAAAGATGCGTTTGATGCTTCGGATCCTAAGCTTTAAGCTATGGGTGTGAAAATGAAAGAAAAATTTGATAAATATTATGGAAGCTTGGATAAAATGAATATGATGGTGTTGATTGCGGTTGTGTTAGATTCTAAAGCCAAGTTGAATTATGTACTTTCTTGTATGAACAAATTTATGATGATGAATTCAAAGTTAAAGAGATGCATTACAAGGTGAATGATATATTGGAGCGTTTGTATGAATTTTATGAGCAATCTTCTCTTATTTCAAGTGATCGAAATTTTGGTGGCCATAGTTTGAGTGCAAGTAGTAGTGCTTCCAACGCCGATACGGGTGGTAGTGAAGGAATAAAGAAGTATGACGCCCAAGCTTGGAAGAAAATATTTTTATACTCGAATGAACAAAGGTGCGATGACAACAAGTCCGAGCTTAATGAGTATCTTCAAGAAAAAAATGAAAAAGATCTTGATCTTGACCTTTTGATGTGGTAGAAGACTAATGGCTCAAAATATAAGATCCTTTCTTCGATGGCTCGAGATATTTTGTCCATTCCCGTAACTACATTTACTTTCGAGTCAACTTTTAGTACATCGGGTCGTGTGCTTGATGGCTTTCGAAGTTCTTTAACTCCCAAAGTAGTAGAAGCTTTGATTTGCACTCAAGATTGGTTGAGAGTCGTTCGTGTATCGATTGATGTTGAGGAGTGCATCGAGAATGCAAAAAAATTTGAGTTTGGTAAGTGACATTGTTTATATCTTTATATATTGTAATTCTTTTTATATATCTATAAGTGAATATTTTATTTAATCTCTTTTTCTTCTTCTTTTTTATAGATATGGATGGTCTTAATGCGGAGATTATCGCTGGTAAATAGAGTTTATCACTAGGAGGATGCCTTGCATTGAAAAGTAAAGCATAGCTTTTATTTCAGCTTTCAAGAGATAGTATGAACCAAATATAACTGTGTTGTATATCTTTTTTATGTTTCAGGAGCAGTAGGTCTTATGTGGGCCAAGTGAAGGTGCTAGTGTGGAATCAGAATTCTTGTCATATTTACAGTATTACTTTTTTATCTGATGAAATCACCTTGGGATTGTATTATTATGAAGGCAAACATGGTTACTTTCTTTCAACTTACAGTGCTATGTCTCTAAATGATTTGTCAATAATCTATCCACATCCTTTATATTACAAGGTATCTAAAAGACGTGATTTTTCTGAATGCAGAAGCAAGGATTTGTAAGGAATGGACATGCTGATAAATGGGAAAGGGTTCACCAAATTCAAGATAAGTTTGAATATGATAGAGAGAGAAGAATGAGGGAGAAAGGTAATTTCATGTTTGACTTTCTGAATGATTCATCTTTGTCCATTGGTTTCACCAATCTATGGTCCGGTTGCCAGTGATATTTTACTCGCAAGGTAACATGCATGTCTGCCACCAACTTCTATTGTTTGTGAGCTACGTGGTAACACATTAGCATGAATTTTTTAACTTCCCATTTAAGAAGTCAAGCTACATGATCTGTCATCTTTTCTTAACTGCGATGGGTCTGTAGGCTATTGAACTTCTGTGAATCTTGTGGTAGACCTTGTTTTCAATAGTTGATGGATTAGCTATACATATAGAAGGATAGGGCTGATGTAATTTCTTGTTTTGAGTAAAGAGCTGATTGCATTGGCACCTACATTCTTATCATATCGCCCAAGGCATCTGCACCTGGAATTGAAGGCTAGTGGGTTATGGAAACTAATATGGGTATCACCTATTATCCCATTAATTATAAAATGTGGATCATGGTTTAGCTAGACAAAGGTTAAGGCAGAGCATACTTTCTTATTTTGAGAAATGAGCTGGTTGCATTAGACCAACATTATACCACAGCACCCTAGGCAACTGTTCCTTGAATTAAATAACGAGTGGTTTTATGCAAAATATTTTGGGTATCTACTTGTTATTTCATCCTTACAAAATGCAGTTGATAATGCAAAACACTTTAAGTCACTATTTGGATTTAAACGAAATGATAAATTGCAAAACTGAGCTGAATAGCCAATTTTACATTTTTATATTTTTTTCAACATCAAATGGTTGAATGACCTTTCTGAATGGATCTGTAATTGTGGGCATGGACGGATCTGGTTGATTTTTATTGAAAGATTGAGTACTTGATCGAGGCTGCAAGATAAAAAGAGTGTTCCATTTTACTTTCCCAATGAGGATGAGCAAGTATTTAGTAATTTTGTCTTTTATTTTAAGCCCCACCAGGTGATTCTCTCACATCTCTCCTTCGTTAAAGCAATATATATGTGCCAAGTATTCTCCTGATTTGTAGCTTCCATTACCCATTATTTATATTTTCTTACATGCATGTAAATCTCCATCACTCTCTCGTCCCCAAAAAGCCAGTCCAATTAGATTTTGCAAACAAAAATGAAAATTTGAATCACAACTTCCAAATTAACAGATTGGGACTTTAGGTATGCGTCTTCAGAAACTGGTTCGACTGCTCAGGTACTGCATCACTTGTATGAGTCGAATGATTGTGGAATTCATGAAATCTTTGGTGGCTTTCTTTATTTATTCCACTTGCCACTACAAATGCATATTTGAAAATCAAAATTAGTTATGAATAAGTGAATTTTCATTAGAATCATTTGAATTTGAGTCATAATTAATTACTACTTTATTTAATGTTGGTATCATGGTTTTCTACGAAAGAAAAACGATCCCATGAAATATTATTTCGGAAAGCTAACAGAATGACAGTTAACAATTCTAGGGATTAGAATCTACTAAATCAAACCAAGTGCTAAACTTTGTCTAGAATTTGTGGAAATCTAAGGTTGTGGTGTGAATGAAATCACATTGGCAAGTAAGTTCACATAGTGCTCATTCAGAGGCTAAAATCTTTGTTTTCTAAATTTTTTATGCCAGGATGATCTGAAGCTTGCTAATAATGGTGCAAAGACAAGTACAACGGAGAGGAGTGTTGACTTTGGTGAAAATATTTGGGAACTTGAAGACGCTTTATCAAAAGCTGCATCAAAGCATGAGCTATGAGTCTTTTGCTGATTTAAACAAGTTTTCCCAGGTATGCCACCTGCATAAAGTTAGTAGGATAGCAGGGAATGCACAATTTTTCCCACGAGTGTAATGTGTGCCACCATAGATATGGTGTCTACATAAAGGTGAACCTACCTTTATGATTTTATGAACTCTGTGGTCATTATAAGTAGATGAAGCTAAGTCTGGCTCTTATGCCTTTAATGCAATTATGGTCACTGTCAGAGCACGTTTCATCCATCATGTGCTCGAACTACTGGATTGTTCATGAGTGTAAAAATTATTGCTTCTAAAATACTATTTGCTGTTTGTGTTATATTCTTTTTGATGAATGACAAGTTTGTTTATTATTGCTACATTCATTTCCATTTTTTTAACTAAAAAAAAAAAGAACATGTTGGAACCTGGAACCGACCCCGGAACCTGTGACAGGGTAGGTTCCAGGTTCTTGATTCTAACGGGTAGGTTCCAAGTTCCAAAAAATGATGAACCTATACCCGATGGTAGGTTCTAGGTTCCAAGCGGAACTGTAAAGAACCGGGAACCGCTAACCCCTAGTGAGTAATACATCTCTTCTAAGCGGATCGAGCACTCATTATACATACCTGCAACAAAAACCACAACTCTTTTAATCCAAAATTCAAAATATAACAAACATATAATAAGAAAATAAGTTACATATGCTTCAACATAGCTGTATTTATAGTAGAAATATTCATTTCATAATAATATCAAAACAAATATCAATAATCAAATCCATTCGTCAATTTCACCAATTCACACGTCAATGGTCTATTCCATTGATTAATCTCATGCCATACATCAATAGTCTATTACATTGATCTATCTCATATGAAACCACATGTCAATAATCCATTCCAACGATTAATCTCAAATCACATGTCGATAGTCCATTTCATCGACTAAACTCAAATCACATATCAATAGTCCATTCCGTTGATCAATCCGTTACTCAATATCAAACCATAATCATGATACAACGACTAGTGACAATGCGACCAAAATTTCCCCTCGGTAAGGTCTCCACTATTATTAGCCGGTGGCTCGGCCTACAGGGACATCCTAAGTTAGTATGCATACCCACAAGCCCTTCACTAGGCTCATAGCAATATTGAACATAACACCCTCCACAATCCACAAAGCAAATCCAAAATTCATTTCATATATCACAAAAAGCTTTCGCAATTCAATTCATCTACCAGAAATAGACTCGTCTCATTAACTAATTTTACAAACCAAATTGAATCAAATGTGTGTCATAAAGCATTTCAGAAATCGATATATCTATAACATTCTATAAACCATCTCAAAATCAAGAGCTTTTTGTAAAAATGTTTCGCGATGTCAAAATATATAATATTTCTCAATTTCATTTCTCAAACGGAACATATTTTTCCACCAACCAGTTCTTACACATTCACAAATATTAAAATATAGTAAGTACCCGATTCATATTTTATGCAACAAACATGCTACCAAACAAGCACTTGAGGAATTCAAGCAAACACATAATCAAGTAAGGACACCTCCATCATAAGAGCAAGAAATGGCAAATATGGACGATCCCGCACAATCCTCTAAGGAATCATATACTTAGACATCATATGCCTGATGGGAAGGTCCTCTATCTCTTGGAATGGACTTCAACACAGTCTCTCATTATGCCCAAACAACAAATTGGCCCTAGCCAGTCGTGCTCGCCGACACTACAGGATCCTCCAAAATTCATAAAGAAGAACATGCCTCGAGTAATCAAAGTATGTGGGATGCCATGATCTCTCAAAGGGAATCCTCTCATAATACTAATAGTCCTCCTGATGACATTGGAATGGAACAACGCTACGAGAAAAAACGGCTTGCGTGACATAGCTTCAATGATTCAAATTATCACTATAACTCTCGAGATGGCAAATAAGACTTGTAGTGAAAGTTACTGTAGCACAGGTCATTATAACAAAATACTGTAGCAAAATGTTAGGGAAATCACTATTCATAGTCATCGTTCATATCACCTATAATAATTCCCGACTAGGAATCCCAAAGCCTCTATGTGTTTTAAGATAGGGGTGAGCACGGTTCCCGGGTAGAACCGGGAACCGGAGAACCGAACCGAAGGTTCCAATTCGGTTCCCAGTTCTTAAAGGACCGGTTCCAGTTCCCGATTCCATTTTTCCGGGAACCGGTGCGGAATCGGTTCGGAACCGGTTAGGGCTCCAAAAGGATACCCCCCTCCCCCGCATGCTCCCCCTCCCTCACTTAGCACTGAGACTCCCTTTCTATTTTCTAATCCCTACTCAGATTTCAGATCTGGAACTCACGCCGTCGGACGCCGCTCTAAGTCTCACCGCTGGACGCCGCTCACCCTCAAGGCCGCTGCTGCCGGACGCTGCTGGACGCTAGTCGCCGACGTCGCTCGTGTGAACCCTCGTCGCTCGACACCCATCGCTGCCGTGCTCTGCCTTTGCCCGTTGCCAACGCCGCTCTGACTCTCACCGCCAGACGCGGCTCGCCTTCAAGGCCGCCACCGCCGGACGCCGTTGGACGCCAGTTGCTGACGCCGCTCGCGCGAACCCTCGCCGCTCAACGCCAGTCGCTACCGTGCTCTGACTCTTGCCCGCCGCGACTACCCGACGCCGGCAGATCTAAGCCGAGCTAGTCTCCGCTCGCGACCCACCGCCCTTGCTCGCACCAGAAGCCCAACATGCCAAAAAGCATAAGCCTATCATTTATTATTTCTTTTCTTGTTCGTTTCACGTTTGTTGGAATTGGGACTTGCTTGGTTGCGGATTTCGATGGTTTTTGATGCAAAAGCTGAGATGATCGAGTCCCTCACCATGATATAATTTTAAGAATCGAATGGCTGTCTCTTCCTTTCTTTTGGGTTCGTTACTGTTGTTCCACAGATTCTCCTGTTGTTGCTGATAAGGCACGATTCTTCTATCCCATGTACACCTGTTATTTCTGTGAGTCCAGATTACTTACGTGTTCACCTGCTTATGACTTAGAGGACTTGCAAGCTTTCTCAAACGTAATTTTTTTTTGCAGGTAAATCACTATGTTTCCATATTCCAGCCCTATTGACTGAGAAGGTGGTTGTTGTGATGTCACCATTGATAAGTTTGATGCATGGTTTACTTGATGTCTCCGGTCAACTAAGCCGCGTCCACCCAAGTGTTTAATAATGCAATTAAGTGCAATTTTCTGATCTGAGCAAAGTGGTCTGTTGAAAAGCACGATGAATATCATAAATATCTTTTGCGAATTACCTTCTCTTCCTCAGACTATTGTAGCAATAATTGAGGAATCTGAGCTTGTCCCTTGTTCAAACAGAGAGGTGTGTGTTCTTTCTCTGTCAGGAGTCCCAAGTTTGTCTCCGACTTGCAGTCATAACTAATTTCACATGAAGTCGAACATCATATCTTTTTCTTTTATTGTTTTCATAGATCGGGAAGTATATTTATGGCGTGATTTTGATGTTAGAAGATCATTCATGAAACTCTGTTTTGCTAAAACTATTGCCAATGGGGAAGCAGGAAATGGTGGGTGAACAACTTGTAACCTCATGGAAATACTTATGGAAAATCACCAACTTCAATAGCTTAAGTTCAGTCAGGTACTACTCTCAAGTATTCATAGTTGGCGGCCACGACTGGTAAACATTGTTTCATTTTCAGCGGTTGTAAAACGATGTATCTACTTAGGCGGTTGGCTTGATTCTGAGCAGGTGCTTGTTGATCTACCCAAAAGGCAATAGAACCAACTCTTTGGTGTTGGAGAAATCGTTCCAGAATATTTTGAAGCTGACAAAACGTTTCTTTCAGTCTAGTCTGGATATCTGCAGATCGTCTAGTTTAAAGTGCGAAGACTTTCGATCACCGAGACTCAAGATTCAAGACTCAAGACTCAAGACTATTCGCATTGACAGTCTTTCGATCCAAAGTGGCGAAGGAAATCCAGAGCGAAGTATATGGTTGAGGATTTAATCCTATCCTCGGAGAAGATCTTTTTGGCTGGATAATCATAACGGATTCTTTTGTTCGTATCTAGATCAATTGAAGATCCGATGGTCGACGAAGTATTCTTGGAATGTTCTATTCTTGGAAACCAAGATCCTGATTGTATGGGCGAACATGATTGATGGGCTATCGTCAGGTTCCTTTTATAGCTCGAATGATCTTCTTGATTGATTCCGTCCAACGGGTAGATTGGAGGAATTCCTTTGGTAAGTGCCAACGGTATGATGGCATAAAGGAGTATAAAAAGGAAGCCGTTCTAGTTGTTTGAGTGCGTGATCGATAGAGAAATTCCAGAGTCTGAAGCACCTTGATTATTAGTCGATACAGTCTGAGCGAAATTGTATACACAGAGAGTGTTTGTACTTGGTGATACCTTGAGTGAGTGTGGTAGATCATCTACACCGAGAAATTAAGGAAGATCAATACTGTAACATCTCTTTGTTCATAGTGGAATCCAGCCGAATTGGCTGTCAGTGTAGAAGAGTGGACGTAGGCTTGGATCAAGCCGAACCACTATAAACCGCGTGTTTAATTCTCTCTTTCCTTCACTTAGTCTTACGTTGATTATTACTTAACGCAAACCATCTTTCAACTGTCTAAGTATTGTGCAAGTATATAGAAATTATCAAGAAAAATCTTTGTATACCTATTCAACCCCCTCTAGGTACTCATACTAGCAATATCAATTGGTATCAGAGCCCGTGTTCTTACTTTGTTTGAAGTGTTTTACTTCAGAGTAAAAGATCCATGGCTAGTATGCTAGCACCAGGGCTGATGGAAGGGCAAAGCAATACCAGACCACCCTACTTCGATGGAAAGGATTACAACATCTGGAAGAACAAGATGAAAGCTTTCCTACGATCCAAGGATCCTCTGGAATGGGACGTTGTGGAAAGAGGAATCACTCCTGCTGCTGCATCAATCTCTGAAAGAGGGAAAGACACTATAGATACCAGCGGAATGTCTCAGGAAGAGATAAACAAGAGACAAGCACTCGATGCAAAAGCAATTTACTCTTTATATTATGCCTTGTCTCCAACTGAATATAACAGAATATCTTCTTGTGTTACAGCAAAAGAAGTATGGGATAGATTACACATCACCTATGAAGGGACAGATCGAGTGAAGGAGACCAGAATTAACATTCTCCTCGGTCAATATGAAGCCTTCAAAATGAAACCAGGAGAATCTATAACCGACATGTTTAGTCGTTTCTGAGATATTGTCAATGGTCTTGAGAACCAAGGACAAAAAATTTCTGATCCCATGAAGGTGAACAAGCTTCTGCGTGGACTCTCCAAGGATTGGAATCATATAAAGACTTCAATAAGAGAGACGCAAAGAATTATGCCTCTATCTGTCGACGAGCTGATTGGAACTCTTCAGTCTTATGAAGTGGAACGAATTAATGAGGACGAAGATCCAAGAGGTAAGAAATCTATTGCACTAAAATCAAATGATGACTCTAATGATGCAGATTTTGAAGATGATATGGATAATGAGGAGCTCGCCCTCATGATAAGAAGATTCAGAAAACTGAATAGAAAAGGCAGAAGGTTCAACTCAAAGAAACAAAGTTTTCAGAGACAGCAGACCAAGTCTGTTGATGATGAGGAACCAAACAAAGATGTAGTTTGCTTCGAATGTAAGAAGAAGGGACACATCAGACCTAACTGTCCTCTTCTGAAGAAGAAAAGAGGAAAAGCTGAGAAGTTTCGAAAGGCTCTCCAAGCCGAAACCTGGAGTGATACAGAATGTGAAGAGAGTGATAATGAATATGCCAACATATGTTTGATGGCACATTCGATTCGATTCGATTCGGATCGACTGACATGCTGAATTTGAGGTAAGTGATTTTAAAATCCTGTCAAAGTCTCTAAATATATTGATGAACCGTGTTTCAATCTTAAGACTTCTCTCAAAAGGATTTTCGAACTTAAAAATGAAAACTCAGCTCTAAAACAAAAGGAAGTCATTTTAGAAGAAAGAGTTAAAAGTCTAGACCTAAATGTTTCTGCTCTTAAAGAAAAAGAAGATGATCTTTTGAAAGAAAATGTTTTCTTAAAAACGAACTTATCAAATATTTCAAAGAAGTTTTCGATAGGATCCGAAAAGCTTGAAAAAGTTCTTTCAGTTCAAAGACCTTACTTCAATAAGTCTGGTTTAGGCATGACAGCGGAAACAATTCCCTTGATTGATTTTCCTAAAGTTAAAGAAAGAATTAAGAAAAGACCGTCGAGAGAGGCTTACAAAAATCATTTCAAGAAAGTTTTTGTAAAGTCTCGTTGGTCGAAATGCTCTAAGGTGTTCAAAGTGTAACAAGAAGGATCACTTTGAAAAAGAATGCCCTATGGTTTGGAAACCCGTTAAGAAAGTATGGCCTAATAATGCTTATCCTACTAACATCAAAGGACCCAAGAAAATTTGGGTACCAAAGAAAACTTGAGATTCTCTTTTAAATGCAGGTCTCCGTCAAGAAAAAGATAAAATGGTATCTTGACAAGCGGATGTTCAAGACACATGACGGGAGACTCAAAGTGCTTCGTAAAGCTTGTTCAAGTAAACGGCGGAAATGTTTCATTTGGAGGAAACGACAAAGGAAGCATTGTGGGATTTGGAACTGTGAAAACTGGAAATCTCACAATAAGCAATGTTTCTCTAGTAGAAGGTCTCAACTATAACCTTCTCAAAGATTAGCCAACCGTGTGATATCGGTTTCAAGATCTCCTTTCAAGAAGGAATTTGCTATGGAATTAGTAAAGACTCTACTCAGTCTTTCATGGGTCGAAGACATGGAAACATCTACCTCTTAGACATGAAATTGAATGAATCTCAATGTCTAATTTCAATCCAAGATGAAGCAAGCTTATGGCACAGAAAGCTTGGCCATGTTAATATGAAGCAATTAACCAAAATCTCATCAAAGCAGCTTGTTCGAGGTCTACCCAAATTACCATATCAAAATTCCGATCCATGCACACCCTGTATTCTGGGAAAATAGGTAAGAAATTCATTTAAGCCAATAAATCATGTCTCCACTAATCATGTACTACAGATTCTTGCATATGGATCTCTTCGGACCAACCGTAACTCGAGTATTGGAGGTAAGAAATATTGCCTAGTAATTGTTGATGATTTCTCTCGCTTTACTTGGGTATATTTTCTTGCAAGTAAGTCAAAAACCTTTTCCTATTTTGAAAAATTTGCTAAAAAGGTTCAAAATGAGAAAGGATGTGTTATCTCAAGTATAAAAACAGATCATGGAGGTGAATTTGAAAATCAAGATTTCACAAAATTGTGTGATGAATCTGGTTTTAAACATGTATTCTCTTCTCCATACACTCCTCAGCAAAATGGAGTTGTGGAAAGAAAGAATAGATCTCTTCAAGAAATGGCTAGAACACTTTTAATTGAAAGCAAAATTTCTTCACGATTTTGGGCTGAAGTTGTTTCAACAGCATGCTATATCATCAATAGAGTCTTTCTAAGACCTATTCTTGAGAAAACCCCTTATGAATTATTCAAAGGTAAGAAGCCTATTGTTTCATACTTTCATGTGTTCGGTTGCAAATGCTTTATATTGAAAAATGCAAAAGATCGAGTTGGTAAGTTTGAAGAAAGATCAGATGAAGGCATCTTCCTTGGATATTCTACATCAAGCAAAGCCTACAGAGTCTACAACAAGAAGAGCCAGTCTGTGGAGGAGTAAATGAATGTCAAATTTCAAGACTCTACGCAAGATGAACTTGATCGGACTTAGTATGAAGAGTCGAACCGCTCCGCACCTTCCAAAGCTTACTACTCAAAAAGTATCTCAGACTCTGGAAGACCAGCATCAAGATGTTCATAAAGATTCAAATAAAGAAAGAGATCATCATCTAGAAAAATCAACCAGTAACTGGAAACACAAGTCCAGTCATCCTAAAGATCTCATTATCGGTGAAATTAATGAAGGAATTCGCACCAGATCCAAAAGACGTGAAGAGTCTAGTGCTGTTGCTCTCATCTCGAAATTGAACCAAAAAGCATAGAAGAAGCTTTATCGATGAAAGGTGGATCGAAGCTATGCAAGAAGAGCTCAGACAGTTCAACATTAACGATGTCTGGGAATTGACATCTAAACCAAAAGGTAAAACTGTTATTGGAGCCAAATGGGTGTTCAGAAACAAGATGAATGAAAAGGGAAAAGTCGTACGAAATAAAGCAAGACTCGTGGCCGAGGGATACATGCAAGAAGAAGGAATAGACTATGATGAGACTTACGCTCCTGTAGCAAGGTTAGAAGCTATTCGTCTACTACTTGCGTTTGCTTGCTTCAAAAATTTCAGGTTATTCCAAATGGATGTCAATAGTGCTTTCCTAAATGGGTTTATCCAAGAGGAAGTTTATGTGGAACAACCGTTTGGATTTGAAGACCCAAAGAAGCCAGACTCAGTCTTCAGACTGAAAAAGGCCCTGTATGGTCTAAAGCAGGCACCTCGAGCTTGGTACGACAGACTAAGTAAGTTCTTATTACAGAACGGATTTGTCAAAGGTAAAGTAGATACTACTCTATTCATCAAAAAGGAAAACAAAAGCTTTTTACTCGTTCAAATATATGTTGATGACATTATTTTTGGATCCTCTAATGAAAGTCTTTGCAAGAAATTTTCTAAGTCTATGCAGGATGAGTTTGAAATGAGTATGATGGGAGAATTAACATTCTTTCTTGGCCTTCAAATAAAGCAATTGAAGGAAGGAACTTTTATTTTCCAAGAAAAATATGCTAATGATCTTGTCAAAAGATTTGGATTGGAAAATTGCAAGAAGATTGATATACCAATGTCAAGTTCTTTGAAGATAGACAAAGATGAGGAAGGAAAGAAAGTTGATCAAAAGCTGTACATGAGCATTATCGGTTCACTTCTTTATCTTACTGCTTCTAGACCCGACATTTTGTTGAGTGTTTGTATCGTGCTAGGTTTCAATCGATCCTAGAGAATCCCATCTCGGTCTGCAAAACGTATTATTAAATACGTTGCTTCATCTTCAAGCATGGGTCTTTGGTATCCTAAGAAGGGAGACTTTAATCTTCCGGGATATTCGACACGTATCCGGCCGGCTGCGAGTCGATAGAAAGAGTACTTCAGAACTTGCCGTTGCTTGGAAGGTGACGAGTGTCTTGGTTTTCAAGGAAACAAAGCACCGTAGCTCTCTCAACAACGAAGCGAGAATATGTTGCCCTTGGAAGCCGCTTTGTTCACAAATACTATGGATAAAACAACGAGTTACAAGACTTTGGAATTGAAGACTCATGCACGTAAATCAAATGTGACAACACCAAGCGCAATCAATCTCACCAAAAATCCAATTCTTCATTCAAGAGCAAAGCATATAGAAATTCGACATCACTTCATTAGAGATCATATTCAAAGTGGAGAAATCTCGATTCAATTTGTTGATTCAAAAAGTCAACTAGCGGATATATTCACAAAGCCTTTGGAGAAAAATCATTTTGATTTTATCCGCTCCAGACTCAACATTTTGAAGCTCGAAGAAGTTAAAGTCTAGAGATTCTCCAACCTTCAGACTCAGAAAGTTGATCGTCAGACTCAAATTAGTCAGACTCTAATCTCTCAGACTCAGACTTTGATGACTATAGACTGTAAGTTGTTACTTTATCTAAACTCGAAAAGGTATGATCTTTCGTTTAGTTATTTTGTAGTCTCCGTGAAAATCGAAAAACTTGTCTTTTCAAAAGGATTAATTTTGGCAGTTATTGATTTCGAAAAGAGGTATTCGTACACTTTCCTTATACCGATTGAACTTCCCCTTTTCAAAACTGAGTTATATATACACAGTTTTCTCTTTCAATCTTCAAAACCCTAAAAGCATTCTCCTCTCAATCCGGTTTCTACTTCGAATTCATTCTCGAAAAAGTTGTCATCTTTTCTTGGGAAAGCAAGCAAAGGAATCTCTCAGTGACAAGAACAGAGAAGAAGAAGAGCCGAGAGAGAAGGAGACAGAAGCTGAAGAAGAAGGAGAAGAAGAGCAAGAAAAGTCTGCTGCTGAATCTGGAGAAAAGGATACAGAAGAGCATGATCATCACTCTTCTCCTCTTGATGTCCTCGAGACAGGGGGAGTTGGCGAGCAAGAGAGGTCCTCACCTCATGCGCCAATAGTGAAGGTCTACGACAATCTCCGAAGACGAGAAGAATTTCAGGCTTCTCAATTGCTTGAAGAAGGTCACGATACATCAGAACCAAATCTGCAAGACTTTACTGAAGCGCCATCGTTTGCGTTCACTCCATCTGAGAAAGCCAATGCTAGTACACAGACGGACAATTCCGCAGATTTTCGTCGTATCATGGATATTCTTCTGGAAATGCGTGGCCAGATATATGCTCTGGACTGTGAAATTCAAGCCATGAAGAATGCTGGACAAGCATCTTCAGTCACCCTGGAAGATAAAATGAAAGACCTCGCTCTGCAACTTCAAGCCAATGCCAAGGGAGAAGAGGTAGCTCAACTGAGGGAAGACTTGAAGAAGCTCGAAGGAGTAATCCAGTCCATGGGGGATTTCTAGATTGTGCGCATTCCCAAGCAGACATGACATCTTTCTCACCTTTTTAATGTTGACAAAAAGGGGGAGAAAGCAATTTGAACCAACCAACCAACCAACTTTCTTTGACTTTAAATTTGTTTGAATGTGTTTGTTTTGAACTTGAGTGAACTTGGATATGAACTTGAATCTGACTGAATTGGCTGTGGATTTTATTTCTTGACTGTTTGCATTCATATCAGGTGTTGTTATATGGTATTAACTCATGAAAGACTAACCAATTTTCTGTGGATGCGTAGTCGGTTGCTTTGTTAATCTTTATGAGATTGCCATATTGCTTGAGAAATGTTTTTGCAGGTTAAAGTGGTTCAAATCTACAGGAAAGTTTTGTCACCATCAAAAAGGGGGAGATTGTTGGAGAAATCGTTCCAGAATATTTTGAAGCTGACAAAACGTTTCTTTCAGTCTAGTCTGGATATCTGCAGATCGTCTAGTTTAAAGTCTGAAGACTTTCTGATCACCAGACTCAAGATTCAAGACTCAAGAATCAAGACTCAAGACTCAAGACTATTCGCATTGACAGTCTTTCTGATCCAGTGGCGAAGGAAATCCAGAGCCGAAGTATATGGTTGAGGATTTAATCCTATCCTCTGGAGAAGATCTTTTTGGTTGGATAATCATAACGGATTCTTTTGTTCGTATCTAGATCAATTGAAGATCCGATGGTCGACGAAGTATTCTTGGAATGTTCTATTCTTGGAAACCAAGATCCTGATTGTATGGGCAAACATGATTGATGGGCTATCGTCAGGTTCCTTTTATAGCTCGAATGATCTTCTTAATTGATTCCGTCCAACGGGTAGATTGGAGGAATTCCTTTGGTAAGTGCCAACGGTATGATGGCATAAAGGAGTATAAAAAGGAAGTCGTTCTAGTTGTTTGAGTGCGTGATCGATAGAGAAATTCCAGAGTCTGAAGCACCTTGATTATTAGTCGATACAGTCTGAGCGAAATTGTATACACAGAGAGTGTTTGTACTTGGTGATACCTTGAGTGAGTGTGGTAGATCATCTACACCGAGAAATTAAGGAAGATCAACACTGTAACATCTCTTTGTTCATAGTGGAATCCAGCCGAATTGGCTGTCAGTGCAAGAAGAGTGGACGTAGGCTTGGATCAAGCCGAACCACTATAAACCGCGTGTTTAATTCTCTCTTTCCTTCACTTAGTCTTACGTTGATTATTACTTAACGCAAACCATCTTTCAACTGTCTAAGTATTGCGCAAGTATACAGAAATTATCAAGAAAAATCTTTGTATACCTATTCACCCCCTCTAGGTACTCATACTAGCAATATCATTTGGCACTATATTTGAGTGTTGCCGATCCTGCAGGACTTCCAGACGGATGGTCTAGATTTGCACTGTTCAAATTGACTCTGGTTAATCAGATAAATCCTGGTTCTTCAAAGAGAAAGGGTATGAATTGTCTACTCCAGGGCCTCCTTTTCCCCCGGCTAGATAGTTCTTTTATTTAATCTTGCCGTTAATATATTTCTGAAAGGATGATAAGCGATGATCTGAGTTCTTTTGTTGGTTCATGTAAGATGTATAAAATTCAAGTAATAGGAAACATGTGATTTTGTCACTCTACCCCTCTTTAGACACCTAGATTAGTTTTGGAGTGAATATTCACCATGTTGAAAGTGGCTGGCGAGTGTAGATTTGAAGCTGAAGAAATCTGAAGGGCCAAATTGATGTTTTGCTGAAGTAAATTAGAACATTATGGTGCTGTGTTTTGAATCTTTTATTCAAACATGTTTCAACTTTACTCCAGTTGTTTGATCTGCTGTCGAATGTCGCTCCTGCATAACATGGTAAATGTCTATATTATTATGTGCACACTCTATTTATGATCTACATCCTTCGCAACCACTAAACTCCCGCTGATCTTGCAGAGACAAAACACATTTTCACTGCTAGAGAGAGCGATTGGGGTTTCACATCCTTTATCCTTACCTGTTGCTCGGTTATTTACCATGACTTTGACCATTGGTTCAGCTTTGCATGTTAATTATCCTAGTCGATAGAGGGGATAATTATGATGATTAAAGATTATGGTAAGGATTCTTTCCTGATTGAAGTTTTTTTTCACGTTTCAGGAAACTATCTGTGTTAAGAGAGAACTTCAGCACCTCCAAGATGAAGTTCTTGAAATTTGACATCCCACTAATGGCTTTGACTGCTACTGCTAGTAACTATGTTCAAGAAGATGTTATTCGGCACCTTTGCCTGTCAAAGGAGACAAAGATTGTGCTTACATCATTCTACTGCTCCAATCTACGTTTTTCTGAGTTTGTCGTTTTCTTTTGTTCTAAGGATTGGATTAGGTTTTTTTGTGTTCATAGGGATATTTAAGTGCTCGAAAACAAAAATATGTACCAGCATGATTTTTGGTAGATTTGCTTCTAATATGAACCTGCTGTTAACAGGTTAAGCATAGCATAACTTTTTTAGAGACTTACAAAAAGGATTTCCATGTTTTGATAAAAACATATGGTTTGAGAAGAAAGATTGGTGACAGCCGGCATCTTGACTGTGCTGAAGATTCCGATAATATGCGCGTACGTTATAATTCAAATCTGAAAATGAAGAAAAAAAAAAACCTGTTGGAACCTGTGACATGGTAGGTTCCAGGTTCTTGGTTCTAACGGGTAGGTTCTAGGTTCCAAATTTTTTGGAACCTGTACCCAAGGGTAGGTTCCAAGTTCCAGGCGGAACTGAACCGGAACCTGGAACCGCTCACCCCTATTTTAAGACCCATGAGTTTGGTCTTTGTTTTTTGTGACCTCTTAATACCTATAAAAGATAAAGAGGATGTAATGTTTTGGGCAAAGTCCTTGAAGTAAAGTGTGTGCTTATGCAAATTCTCTCCATGTCTCTCTAAACACTTCTTCTTCTCCAGTTTAGTACAATCCTCTGAGAAACGCAGCTCGACTAAGTTAGAGATGTTACTTTCCTAGCATCTTTGAGCATCTCCGATCCAAATCTCCAAATAGTTCATAGTTAAAAGGCAGTCCCTGAAAGGCTTGAACAGAGGTTCGCTTGTTATGGGATAACATACCTGCTACAACTAACCTAGTCTTCCTTGATTCTAAGCATAGATCCCCTTTATCATTTTGAAAACATGGGTTTAAAAATTCTTAGAAGAGATAGCACCACTCACCTCGGAATACCTACGACCAAATAACAAATGTTACTCAAATCGTCGAATTCGCAATCCTATCAAATAAGCGACGAACAATGTTAAAATGAGTAACGCATTATCTCAACTACGAAACAACTATACTACCAATCACATACCCAAAGCAATTATTCGAGCCATTCACAAACTTTATCACACCATAACTTTCTCCACCAAACTCCGTTCCAAACATGTTTATAGTTAATAAAAAGCACTTTCAACATACTACAAGAATCCCAACTTAGTTACCACAAAACTCACCAGAAATGGCTGAAATTCACCCCCAAATATTTGTTCTGAACTTGACAGCACATGCGACAAATTTCGAAATTTCATTTTGGGTAAATCGTAAGTTCAAATCGAGATCCCCATAAAATCTTACAGTTTCACAACACTCTAAACTATCGTTTCTATATAAATACGCAATTCAATGACTTAAAAGACAGACTTCGTTGCACAAATCTTTAATAATTTTGAATTTCAAGTCCTAAATCCAAAACTACTCCGGTTGAACGAACGAGAGCACAAGCACTTACCAAGCATCGGGATACAGTGTTGAGTCAGCTTGGCAAATTACCCGGATCATTAGTGCGCGAATTTTCCCCTTCTCCCGCTTTCTTCTTTCTCCTTTCCTTTTACTCCTTTTTCTTTATCTCCCTCTCTTCTTTTTCCTTTTTTTCTCTGCCGGACCCTCCTTTCTTTTTCTTTTGCCTCCTCCTTTTTCTTCAAAAGTTCTCCCAAGAGTGGGAGGGAGATAGCGCAGAGGCGAAGCAATCTGAGTGATTGCATCTCCCACCCAAACGTTCATATCTCAATCAATCTAATCGAAAGCCAGGGTGAAGGAAGAAGAAGAAGAAGCAGAGGAAGAGGAAGCGGAAGAGGCAGATATGGGATTGCTGTCCAACAAGATCGAGAGGGACCAACTCAAGCCTGGGGATCACATCTACTCTTGGCGTCTCTCTTACCTCTACGCCCACCACGGCACGTTCCCTTCCCTTTCTCTCGCTTTTTCCAATGCAATCTTTTTCACGACGATGATGATGGTGGTGGTGGTGGTGGTGATTTTGCCTCAATTCCTCTGCTTTTTTTTTTTTTTTTTTTTGGCTATAAAATTGCTCCATTATTTACATGATTGATAATGTCCTTTCCTAGTTTCATATATAGGAGCTTTGCCCTTGTGGGTCTGTGAGTGAGGTCGTTTTCCTTCTCTTGGTGGATTTTCTATCCTGTTTTTACCACTTCTGCTAATATAGATTGTGGCAACGTTGCTGATTTTTGTATAAAAGGAGATGTTTTATGATGAGTAGTCGTATTCAACGTGGCAGAGAGATCGAATCCCCTTGACCCTTTTGGAAGTCTGCCACCCCTTTGTCCATCCTTGCTTAGCTTGTGCTCCCTTTGCTATTTCTGAATCGTTGGTTACTCCTGTCAACTGAAGAAGGTCGAATTCTTTCCATCCTTTGATCGTCCGGATTATGTTCTTTGCAAGCACGTACCTTCTATGGACTTAGCTACTTTCGCATACTGAAAAGATTGTCGCTTTTGAGTTCACGAACAGGAATATACATTGGTGAAGGGAAGGTTATTCACTTCACTCGAGGGGCAGGACACGAAATCGGCACAGGGACTGTGTTAGACCGCATCAATTCGAGCTCATCTCCCTATCCTCCTGTCGGTATACAATGCCAGATATGTGGAGATCAGTCGAGACTTGATAATGTCATCTCTTCGTGCATCGATTGCTTCCTTTCAGGTGGAAACCTCTACCTCTTTGAGTACGGCGTGTCCCCTGTTTTCCATCTTGCTAGCGTTCGAGGGACTTGCACCCTTGCGAAATCCGACCCCCCTGAAGATGTGCTTCACCGTGCCTCTTACCTCCTCCAGAATGGCTTTGGAGACTACAATCTTTTCAAGAACAACTGTGAGGACTTTGCTCTCTACTGTAAAACGGGTCTGCTTGTGGAGACAGCAATTAGCGAAGGCCGAAGTGGGCAAGCAGCAGCTTTTCAGGCTGCTAAAAGTGCTGTCATGTCCTCTCCTACACTTGCATTCTTGACGACCCGTGTTCGTGGTCTGGCAGTTAGAGGTCTGGCAGGTAGCGGTCTGGCAGTTGGTGGTCTGGCAGTTGGTGGTCTGGCAGCTGCGAGTTATGGCAGGTATTGCATCCGTTGTTTGGTCTCTGACATTGGGTTTCGCCATGATGTGGTTAAAGTACCGGCCGAAAGACTTGTGGATCAATCTCATTTAAGTGATCCCCAAGCTGCTGTGGATAGTCCCACTCCCAGTTGTATTGGGGTTCGCCATGATGTGGTTAAAGTACCGGCCGAAAGACTTGTGGATCAATCTCATTTAAGTGATCCCCAAGCTGCTGTGGATAGTCCCACTCCCAGTTGTATTGGGGTTCGCCATGATGTGGTTAAAGTACCGGCCGAAAGACTTGTGGATCAATCTCATTTAAGTGATCCCCAAGCTGCTGTGGATAGTCCCACTCCCAGTCGTATTGTCAAAGCCAAGATTGACTAGAGATTGCACGCTTCAATTTGCCGGCAGTCTCCGCCAGAACTTTGCCCGCAGTGGAGATGAAAACACTCTGCAAAATGTACGCTTTAACTCTTTGTCGGATGTTACTTCTGCAAACTATACCCAGTAGAAATTTTAAGTACACTTCAAACTGCAGCTTTGTCGGATTTGCCATCAGAGGTCCTTGAGATGTTTGGGTGTGTGTAGTCTTGTTTCTTGTTGTGTAAACGAACTGATCAGATTTGCTTTCAACAGGATCTGACCCGATGATCGTCACCATCTCTGTATAGAAGTAAAGTCGCACGAGAGAGTGGTTCTACCGTTCTCTGCAATTCTGATATTTCTGCTTCTGGATTGTTTTTAAGACGCTTTTTGAGCAAATCTTGTTTGACCATCAGTATTAAGCTATACTCCCGATGGGTTAGACTTTGTTTGGCGGGGGTTTTGTCCTAAATTTGCGTATATATGGTATTCCAGTTAAATGATAAATTATATTTAACCATAAACAAAAGAGCTTAAGAGAGGAGCCATTACTGATAATAATTTCAAATCAGTTTAGTAACACTTAAAGGGCTGGCCATGGTCACGGAAGACAGACATAGAGCTAGCTATGGTCGAGCGAGATTGAAGGTTGCACAACCCTCGTGTCGCTCGCGCAAGGACGTGAGCATCATTAAGGCACAATAAGCGTCCTTTGACCCTTGCCATGGTTGACTGAAGGCCACCAACTAACCCTCACAAGCTGAGGCAAGGGCTGTGCAGATCCTCGCTTATAATAAACATCATTTCATGGAACTTTCTTCAATATAGGCCAAGGAACGAATGGTGCAAATGCGACAAATTCCATGTCCAAGCCTTGTCTACTATGCAGAATACAAGTGGAGCGTTACCTTACGCATGCTAATACATGTAGCAGGGCAGAAAGAAAGCGAAGATGAAGAAAGGATTCGAGAGTTGCAAGAATGGCGGGCGACAGATCAAGGGAGAAGAGCGGCGGCGGGGGGTGGGGAGGGAAGGTTTCAATGGCGTCCAATCTGATCCCCACCGTCCATCCGCAGCTCCCCGATTGTCTTTTCCCTCCAAAAAATAAACCCATCCCACTGATTACTAGCCCGGTACATGCGGGCCGGGTCAGATATCGGGCTTTTGAATAATCTCTCGGAGCTGTTCAACGAATTCAAAAATGTTAAATGTTGTTCTTACAATGCATGGGCTTGAACGGACCCATTTAAGGGTGTTTCGGAGAATTCGACGTTGAGACCAAAAATGAATTACCTACCATTCGCAAAGTAACTTAAAACTGTATTTTGGAATCTTGTTGGGCTTTTAGAATCTTATTGACGTGCGCAAGCCCAACATGTTGTTAAATTATGAGCATATCTAATTAAACTTAGCATGCACATATTCTTTCTTCTTCTTTTTTCGCTTTTCTTTTTTTATCACCAAGCGTGGTAAGTAAACTTGACTAACAGGTTCTGACAAAAAAAAAAAAGACAAAAACTCGATTAATAGGTGAGAAGCATGTTGAGCTCGAGACGAGCAAAAGGCAAATGGGCGTTTTTAGGTATCGACCTTACATTAAAAGGCATGACCTAATCCAATTTTGGCATGGATTGAAATCTCAGCCGAAATTGCAATGCACATAAAAGGATATTAGGTTGATCTTCGAGCCTAATATGACACGTATACCACAAGGATCACCTGTAGGCTATAGTTGTAAGCTAGTGATAAAGGAAAGGCACGAAACATGTCTTTTAAGGGATCATAAGTTTTACTCTTTTCTTGATTGGAAAAATTATCCAAAAAATCCTAAACATTTTGCCAATATCCCGGAAGATCCCTCCAGAAGAGAACCAGATATGGCAGAAATACGAAATCGTCTTAAAGCCTTGAAGAAGGAAAAGGGGAAAGAGAAAACACCACCTACAGAATTAAGTTCAATTATTATAAGAGAAAGGCCAGACCATATGATGTTATCGAATCCATTAGAATCCTTTTTGAAGGATTTGGGTAATCAAGAAATTGATCCTATTACTCAACAGCCTGAGCCTGATCCTGTTATCCCGAAAAAACAGATTCTGTTTGTTGAACAAACTTCCCCTACTACATCAGATTCAGTATCTCTTTCTTCATCTTCATCCTTCTCAGATCAAACAGTCGATTCTCCCCCTATTGTTCCACCAACTTCACAAATATTCATGGCTGACACTCATCCAGACTACGAAATGGAATCAAACTATTCTGATCCAAAATTTGGACAAACAAGTAATCCCACCAGAAACAATTCCACCAGGCATGTATCCATGGCATCAAAACAATTCTTCTCCATTGACGATATTCCTTATCCAAAATGACCTGAAAGACTTGAAGAGTTTCATACTTGGTTGAGTACACAGTCCATTACCAACCATGATATGAATGATGTCCTCTACAACTTTGTTACAAGGTTCACAGGGAGCCTTAAATTCTGGTGGCAATCACTCACAGAACAGGACCAGCTTATGTTTCTGTTGTCACCCAATTTCAACCATGCCCTTACTTACCTATATCATGTTTTTGTGGGAACACCCGGAGACCTCAAAGAGAATTCTTCGAAAGAAGATGCTGCTCCCTTCAGAGAAAGCATCTTGATAAGCATTATCGACTAATGCTTCAGCTCTTTTACCAAATTGGCGTAGATCCAAATCTAAAGCATGTCTTCCTCACTTCTATCCCTAAAGAGCTATCACAGATGGTTGAAAGATCTTTCTTTGGAAAGCAAAGAAGGATACAAGACGTTCCCTTGGGAGAAATTCAACAAGAAGTCCATCTATGCCTTGAAGAATTATGCTTAAAACGCCGAATGGTCCGAACATACATCACAGATGACAAACGTCTTGAATCAGCCTGTTCCCACCAGAAGTTAAAGATCAAATGCTCCAAACAGGATTGTGATGGTACTTGTGGCCAGTATTCCCGGAAGAAAAAGCACTACAAGAAGTACTCGATTAAAAAATCCAAACATAGCTCCAAGCATTTCCGGAAAAAGAAGAAATGGCGATACCTACGCAAGAGAAAGGATCTGGTTTAGCCTTTGAGATGAGGATGCTTCATGAGCCCAATGGGATGCTTCTTCTTCTGCCCAGTCGGACTTTCGCCAGAGTGGCACTTAAGTGTCCCATTTAACTTCAAAACTGGCACTCAAGTGTACCATTTTGAAGTTATGGCACTTAAGTATCCCCCCATACCAAGTTATGGCACTTGTGCTGGACTTCTGCCCAAAAACTCGATTAACAGGTGAGAAGCCTGTTGAGCTCAAGACGAGCGAAAGGCAAATGGGCGTTTTTAGGTATTGACCTTACATTAAAAGGCATGACCTAATCCAATTTTGGCATGGATTGAAATCTCAGCCGAAATTGCGATGTACATAAAAGGATATTAGGTTGATCTTCGAGCCTAATATGACACGTATACCACAAGGATCACCTGTAGGCTATAGTTGTAAGCTAGTGATAAAGGAAAGGCACGAAACATGTCTTTTAAGGGATCATAAGTTTTACTCTTTTCTTGATTGGGAAAATTATCCAAAAAATCCTAAACATATTGCAGTCGTCAATTCAGTCATAAACCTTCTAATTTTGTCAATTTAGTCCTAAATATTTTCACTTCTTGTCAATTGAATCCATTTGATTAATTTAGACCAAAAAATGCTGACGTGGACTTCTACAGTGCTATGTAATACCAATTGCGTAGACATGGACAAATTTTAATAATTTTTTCATATTTTTTGAATTTTTATTATTTTTCCAATTTTGTTCTTTCTTTTCTTTTTGGACTTTTTCTTTTCCTTTTGCCGATGGCCAACCATCCCCCACGGACGATGATTGGCCACGACCAGTCGGCTGGCCTTGCCCGCCACAAGCAAGGCCCGATAAGGAGAGGGCGAGCCCCAGCAAGGGTTGGCCTCACCCAAGCCAGATCTAGTGAGGTCGACCCTTGCCCAACCTGGGGCAACCTCACTAGGCATCGGCCAAAAGACCATGACGTCGGGCGAGGCCACCCTAGCATGGGTGAGGCCAACACCCACTTGGGCAAGGGCAAGGGCAAGGGTGAGGGCGAGTGCAAGCCTCAACAAGGGCTCCCCTGCCCGGTGTTGTTGTCACCCGATCGATGCCTAGAAAGGCCACCCTGCCCTGTGCAAGGGCCAGCTTCGCCAAATCTAGCCTAGGCAATGCCTACCCTCACCCGACCAAGCTTAGGCAATGGCTTCCCTCGTTGGGGCTCACCTTCACCTGATGGGGCCTCCCTTGTGGTTGGCGAGGCCAGCAGACTGGTCATGGCCAATTGTCACCTATGGGTGATGGCTAGCGACCAATGAAAGGAAAAGAAAAAGACCAAAAAGAAAAGAAAGAAAATATTGTTGGAGAAAACTTCCTTATTTATTTTGAAATTGACAAAACGTTTCCATTAGTCTAGTCTGAAGACTTGCAGACTCTATCGTCAAAGTCTAAAGACCTCCAGACTTAAGATTTAAAGTCTACCCTCATTGATAGCTTCCAGACCAATGAAGAAAAGATTTATCTAATGAAGAAATCTTATTCAGATGCAAGTATATATTTAAGGATTTGGTTCGTACGGCTGAAAAAGATCTAATGGCTGGACATAGCATCCCGTGATCAATTATTCTTATTGAAATCAATTTGGATAATTAAATCTGTTGATTGCAAAGTATATTTGGAAAATTCTATTTATGGAAACCTAGATCCTGATTGTATGGGCGAGCAGAATTGGTGGGCTATCATCATATTCCTTAAATAACTTGATATCTCCCTAATTGATTCTATCCAACGGGTTGATTGGAAGAACTCCTTTGGAAGGTGCCAACGATTATATTGGCATTGATGAGTATATAAGGAAGACGCTCAAGTTATTCAAGAGTGTGGATAAAAGAAAATTTTCAAAGTCCGAAGCTTCTAATTCTTTGCCGATTCAATTATTGAGCTTTAATTGTACTCAAAAGAGAGAGTTTAAACACTTGTGATACCTTGAGGAAGTGTGGTTAAATTTCCTCAATGTGAAAACAATGACATAAGACTGTAAAATCTCTTTTTGATCTTAATGGAATCTAGCCAGTAGGCCGTCAGTGTAAGAGAATGGCGTAGGCTTGGTCTAAGCCGAACCACTATAAACTTATTGTTCTCATTCACTTTCCCTAATCTCTTTACTTTAATACGTAGTCTTATATAACAATTTATAGTCTTTTATATCTTCAATCTATTATTCTCAAAAATCGAATTAAGTTGTTAAGTTATGCAATAACTTCTTTAACACCTATTCACTCCCCTCTAAGTGTTCTTACTAGCCCTATCAATTAGTATAAGAGTCTGTGTACTCATTTAATTGAAGTGTTTTTACGTCTAAGTTAAAGATCTATGGCTAGTATGTTGGCTTCAGGTTTGGTTGAAGGTCAAAGCAACACTAGACCACCTTACTTCGATGGAAATGAATATAGCATATGGAAAAACAAGATGAAAGCATTTTTAAGATCAAAATATCCTCTAGAATGGAATGTGGTAGAAAAATGAATCATTCCTAAAGCTATATCAGTTTGAAAAAGAGGAAAAGAAGTTACAAATGCTAGCAAGATAACTCAAGAAGAAATAACCAAGAGATAAGCTCTTGATGCTAAAGATATTTACTCTTTATATTGTGTGTTATCTCTTACTGAGTATAACAGAATATCTTCTTGTGAAACAGCTAAAAAAGTATGGGATAGGCTGCATATCACCTATGGAGGAATTGGATCGAGTGAAAGAAACAATTATCAATATTCTACTTGGACAATATAAAGCCTTCAAGACAAAACTAGGAGAATCTATCACCGATATGTTTAATCGTTTTACTAAAAGTGTAAATGGTCTAGAGTATCAGGGATAGCCAATATCTGACCAAATGAAGGTCAACAAATTGCTGCATGGACTCTCCAAAGACTAGAATCATGTAAAGACTTCAATAAGAGAAACACAAAAGATCATGCCACTTTCTATAGACGAACTGGTTGGCACACTTCAGTCCTATGAAGTGGAGCAAATTAACGAGGAGGAAGATCCTAAAGGTAAGATGTCAATTGCTTTGAAATCTAACAATGATTCTGATGTTATAGATTCTGAAGATGATATGGACAATGAAGAATTAGCTCTTATGATAAAGAGGTTCAGGAAACTAAACAAAAATGGAAGAACATTCAACTAGAAGAAACAAAGTACTCAAAAGTTTCAAAACAAATCAATGAAGATGATGAAGCCAATAAAGATGTGATTTATTTTGAATGCAAGAAAAAGGGACACATCAGACCTAACTGTCCTCTGTTGAAGAAAAATAAAGGAAAAGCTGAGAAATACATGAAGGCTCTTAAAGCAGAGACATGAAGTGATATTGAATGCGAAGAAAATGATGAAGATTATGCTTACATTTGTCTAATGGAAAAATCAGAATCAGACTCAGACTTTGAGGTAGATACAGACTCAGACTTAGACGGTGAAATTGAGGTAAATAATCTAAAAATTCCTATTAAAATCTCGAAATACATTGATGAACTTTATCTTAGTCCCAAAATGTCTCTTAAGAGGAATTATAAACTAAAAAGGGAAAATTCTACACTGAAGAGACGGGAAAATTCTTGAAAAGAAAAGTTTGAAAATTTAGACAAAAGTTTTGTTATTTTAAAAGAAAATGTAGACTCTCTTTGAAAAGAAAATACATTTTTGAAAAATGACATTTCAAATATTTCAAAAAGATTTTCAATAGGATCTGTAAAGTTGGAAAAGATTCTTTCAGTACAAAGATCTTATTTCAACAAGTCAAAATTAGGAATGACTTCAGAAACTATTCCTCTAATCGATTTTCCAAAAGTGAAGAAACAAAACAAACAAAGACCTACAAAAACTCTTTATAGAAATCATTTTCAAAAAGTCTTTGTAAAACATGTTGGTCGAAGTGCTCTCAAATGTTCAAAATGCAATAGCTTAGAACATTTTAAGAAAGAATGTTCTATGGTTTGGAAACATGTTAAGAAAGAATGGACAAAGACTGCATAATGCACTAAATCCTCTACACCTAAGAAAATGTGGGTATCAAAGAAAGCTTGAGTCTCTTTTTTAATTGCAGGTCACTATTAAGAAAAAAAAAAGTTAAATGGTATTTAGACAGTGGTTATTCAAGACATATGATTGAAGATTCAAGATGTTTTATAAAACTTGTTTAAATGAATGGTGGAAAAGTCTCTTTTGGTGGTAATAACAAAGAAAAAAATTGTTGGGTGTGGAACTATAAAGATTGGAAGTCTTACAATCAATAATGTCTCATTGGTGGAAGAATTAAATTACAATCTACTCAGCATTAGCCAACTATGCAACACTAGATTCAAAATCAATTTCCAAGAAGGAGTATGCTCTAGAACTAGTAAAGATCTTTCTCAATCTTTTACTGGGCGAAAACATGGAAGCATCTACCTTCTGGATATTGTTAGGGAAATCCTTTCTGATGTTTTGAAGATGACAAAATAAATCAAAGACTACTAACATGTTTAATGGTTAAGTAATAGACCATGCAGATGATAGAATATGTAAAGGATATTGTCAAAGTCAGAAGACGACCAGAAGACTGAATGTAACTCATGTCCAAAGTATATTCTGAAGATTTCCAGACTTCTGTGTCAAAGTTTGAAGACTGCTAGACCTTAGTGTCAAAGTCTGTTTTACATCAAAAGTCTGCTCATTCTGACAAATTTCAGACTGAACATGAATGAAGAACCAGAAGACAGACTCTATGCTGAAGCTGAACTGGGTACAGCCCTTAAAGCTAAATATGTTCAGAAGTAGAATATATTCAGACTCAGATTACAAAGTCTATCGCACTCAGACTCAAATTGTAAAGTCTATTGCTTTCAGACTTTACATCCAGATTCGATGAATCGTAACTCAAGCCCAATCATATAACGGCTAGTGATCTGGTTTAGATTTCACATCAAGATTGATTTGATTGACTCAATCTATTTGATTGACGATTAGATCTTGAAGACAAGAAATTTCTATACGAAGAAACTTTACTTATGGAAACCAAGATTCCGTTTATATGAGCGAACAGAATCAATTTGGGATTCTACCTTTGTCACTCAACGGCTACCAAATCTTCTAGATACAGAGCTGTCCAATGGGTATATTGGAAGACGATTCTCCGGGATACTGTCCAACGGGTAGTTTGGAAGTGGAGGAGTATTTAAGGAGATCATGGACCGATAAGCAAGTAAGAGACGAAGCGTAGAATTTATAATTCCAAAGTCTGAGCGACCTTCGATCATACACTTGTCTTTGGAGAGCTTAAACGTTTGTGATCGTGAGAGAAATACCAAAGGAGTGACTTAGTGAGATAGTGTGATCTACTAAGTGTTTGCACTCAAAGTTGTAATCTCTTATTGATTGCATAGTGGAATCCAGCCAAGAAGGCTGTTAGCGTGAGAGAGTGGACGTAGGCTTGAATTAAGCCGAACCACTATAAATTTTGTATTCTTATTCTCTTCCCTAACTCATTTGTTTGAAGTTTATTTTATTCCATATATATTTGCCAAGATTTATCATAAACACCTATTCACCCCCCTCTAGGTGTACATACTGACACTCTCAATCGGTATCAGAGCCTCGTGGTCGGTTTATAAAAGTGTTTTTACTTTTGAGCTAAAGATTCTTTATGGCTAGTATGTTGGCACCAGGACTTATGGAAGGGCAAAGCAACACAAGGCCACCATATTTTGATGGAAAGGAATACGACGTGTGGAAGAACAAAATGAAAGCATTCCTAAGATCCAAAAATCCCTTACAATGGGATGTTGTGGAAAGAGGAATCAACCCCATTGCTGCGTCTACATCAAATAAGAATGTCAAAGACAAAGAAACTAAACTCCCCACTTCTATGTCTCGGACAGAGATGTCCAAAAGAGAAGCGCTTGATGCAAAAGCCATTTATTCTTTATATTGCGCTTTGTCTCTTGCTGAATATAACAGAATCTCTTCATGTAAAATAGCAAAAGAAGTTTGGGATAGACTTCATGTTACATATGAAGGGACTGATCGTGTAAAAGAGACAAAAGTAAACTTCATGCTCGGTAAATATGAATCATTCAAGATGAAGCAAGGAGAGTCAATTGGAGATATGTTCAGCCGTTTTACAGAAATTGTAAATGGTTTGGCGTATCAAGGTCAGCCTATTTCTTCTCCAATGAAGGTCAACAAACTCTTACGACGTCTCTCAAAAGATTGGAACTATATCAAGACCTCAATTCGGGAGACTCAAAGGATTATGCCACTTTCCGTTGATAAATTGATCAGCACTCTTCAATCCTATGAAGTGGAGCAACTCAACGATGAAGATCCCGAAGGTAAGAAGTCCATTACTTTAATAACTAATGCTGTTTTTGATGAAACGGACTCAGAAAATGACATGGACGATGAAGAATTTGCCTTTATGGTCGAGAAATTCAAAAAGCTAAGTAGAAAAGGAAGGAAATTCGATGGAAGAAGTCAATACAAGCATAATGGCCAGAAAAGAATCATGAAATAAGATGATGAGCAAGAAAATATATGATTGATGGCACATTCAGAATCTGAGTCTGACTCAGACACAGACTCAAAATCAAAGTCTGATTCAGAACCAGACTCAGAATCCGATGAGGAAATCAAGGTAAGTCATTCAGCAATTCCTTTCAAAGTTTCAAAATATATAAATGAGCTTTGTTCAAATCTCAAATCTTCTCTTAAAAGAATCTTCGAACTTAAAAAGGAAAATTTTCAGCTTAGGCAACAGGATATTTCTCAAAAAGAAAAGTTTGAAATTTTGCAAAAAGATTTTCTACAAACAAAATAAGTCGAGATTTACTTGTCAAAGAAAATGAGTCTTTGAAGAAAGAATTTTCAAATATTTCGACAACATTTTCAAATGGTTCAAAAACATTAGAGCATATCCTTTCTATACAAGTACCTTACTATAATAAGTTGGGACTTGGTTTCAATAAGGAAATAGATTCTCTAATTGATTTTCCTAAAGTCAATGAGAGACTTAGACAAAGACCTTCAAAGGCATTTTACAAAAATCATTTTCAAAAAGTGTTTGTAAAACCTGTTGGTGGAAATGACGTCAAGTGTTCAAATTGTGGAGATTCGGAACACTTTGAAAAAGATTGTCCTAAAGTCTGAAGACCTATTAAGAAAAATTGGATAAAAGCAGCATATTCTGCTAACTCTCATGGACCCAAGAAAAAATGGATACCAAAGAAAAGATGAGTTATTTTTGCAGGATATAAAGAAGAAAGAAGAATGAGGATTTGATATTTTTTTCTGAGATACTCAAGGATTTTATTCTCTCTGATTTTATCGTACCATAACTAAGTAAGAATTTATTTTTCAAAATATCATTGTGCATAATATTCTTTCTTTGAGTACTCTGTTATGATGAATTAAGAAAGAATATTTGGAGATTATATATTATGCTCTAACGTCATGGAAGGATCCAAATTGATGGATACCAAAAAGGGAAATGAGTTGATTGCAGGAAATTCTTTAAGGGAAGAATGATCGCAAATTTATGCAAATCAAGATGCAATCAAAAATGTATCTCATGCGACAGTTGGTAATGATTTTTTTTTCTCAATGGTATATTTGAAACATATACCTTGGGTAAGAGAAATTTTTTTCCTGCCTTGCAAATTTCTACGTGCATTTATCATGATTTTGGATGATTGTTTATTATATTGCGAATATCTTTTGTTATAAATATAAGGTATTGCAATTTTGGCACGTGACAAAAATATCTATTTTCCTTTTGCAAAATGCATATCTGAAATTTATGTTCAAAGAAATCTCTTTGATCTTGAAAGATATTACTGCATATTCATGGATATTCTTGCTATATTCTTAGAAGATATATTATATCTAGCAAGTTTGATCCGCATATCAAATAATGATATTACGTGACATTTTTGCAAAGATTATTATTTGTTATATAAGAATTTGCAGGTCACAAAAGAATATTCCATATGGATTTTGGAAAGCTCAATCAGAAAATCATTGAGATTCTATACTATCTTTTGGAAGTTTAAAAATTCTATTCCATATGCAAAATTTTTGCTTATTGAGAAAATCCTTATGCATCGGACAAAAGGTTGAATTCGAGATGTGCTTGGTTAAAGAAAATAAATTTTTGCCTCAAATTTCAAAATGCAAGTGATCGTTGCGGATGTTGTTGCTACGAAGGAAATATTGGAAAAATATTATGCAACAATTGTTTCTATTCGCAAATATTGTCATGATGACAGGGGAGAAATCAAATCCAAAAGAAAAAGGAAAAGAATTGTGATCATCTCAAAAGGCAACAAATTGAGGGGGAGTTTTGATCAGTTTGGAAAAATCTTTTTGAATTGATCGTGATCTTATTATGGATGGAATGAAAGATAAATGTGTCAGAATTTGTTCAAAAAAATCCGGTTAGTGCATCTTTTATTACATTTTGTCATTAACAAATTTCTTACTGATATTATCATTTTATTATGACAAAAAGTGCACGTGAATTTCATGATGCATCTGTGATTTTTATTGGATATTTGCTGATATTTATGATCGAAGTGAGCTATATTGCATATCTTTAATATTCGATTTATAAAAGCTGATTTTTGGAAATTATGCAAGACACATTTGTTATCATTTTATATTCTCTACGTGAATCTATTGTTATCGCTTTTTGATTATGAAAAAAATGGGGAGAAGATATGAATATGCATATGTGTTGATTGGTTAATATTATTTATTGCATAAATATTGAGCTACGATTATTTTTCTATATATTGTTATGCTCAATCTATTTGTTATCTTCTGATATCCTTTTATTTAAATTAATATTTTTAAAAGCATGTTTACAAATCTGCATATTCAGATATTGTTTTGTCATCATCAAAAATAGGGAGATTATTAGGGAAATCCCTTATGATGTTTTGAAGATGACAAAATAAATCAAAGGCTACCAACATGTTTAATGGTTAAGTAATAGACCATGCAGATGATAGAATATGTAAAGGATATTGTCAAAGTCAGAAGACGACCAGAAGACTGAATGTAACTCATGTCCAAAGTATATTCTAAAGATTTCAAGACTTCTGTGTCAAAGTTTCAAGACTGCTAGACTTTAGTGTCAAAGTCTGTTCTACATCAGAAATCTACTCATTCTGACAAATTCCAGACTGAACATGAATGAAGATTCAGAAGACAGACTCTATGCTGAAGCTGAACTGGGTACAAACCTTAAAGCTAAATCTGTTCATAAGCGGAATATGTTCAGACTCAGATTGCAAAATCTATCGCACTCAGACTCAGATTGTAAATTCTATTGCTTTCAGACTTTACATCCAAATTCGATGAATCGTAACTCAAGCTCAATCATACAACGGCTAGTGATCTGGTTTGAATTCCACATCAAGATTGATTTGATTGACTCAATCTATTTAATTGACGATTAGATCTTGAAGACAAGAAATTTCTATACGAAGAAGCTTTACTTATGGAAACCAAGATTCCGTTTGTATGGGTCATCGGAATCAATTTGGGATTCTACCTTTGTCACTCAACAGCTACCAAATCTTCTAGATACAGAGCTGTCCAATGGGTATATTGGAAGACGATTCTCCGGGATACTGTCCAGCAGGTAGTTTGGAAATGGAGGAGTATTTAAGGAGATCATGGACCGATGAGCAAGTAAGAGACGGAGCGTAGAATTTATAATTCCAAAGTCTGAGCGACCTTCGATCATACACTTGTCTTTGGAGAGCTTAAACGTTTGTGATCGTGAGAGAAATACCAAAGGAGTGACTTAGTGAGATAGTGTGATCTACTAAGTGTTTGCACTCAAAGTTATAATCTCTTGTTGATTGCATAGTGGAATCCAACCAAGAAGGCTGTTAGCGTGGGAGAGTGGACGTAGGTTTGGATTAAGCCGAACCACTATAAATCTTGTGTTCTTATTCTCTTCCCTAACTCCTTTGTTTGAAGTTTATTTTATTCCGCATATATTTGCCAAGATTTATCATAAACACCTATTCACCCCCCTTTAGGTGTTCATACTAGCACTCTCGGATATAAAACAAGAAAAATCTCAATGTCTAATCTCAAGTCAAGATGGAGCAAATCTTTGGCATCGAAAGCTTGGCCATGTCAACATGAAGCAAATTGCCAAGATTTCTTCCAAGAACCTTGTTCGTGGGCTGCCCAAAATAATGTTTCAAAAATCTAACTTATGCATACCATGTGTGTTGGGAAAACAGGTTAGAAATTCTTTTAAACCAATAAATCAAGTTTCTACCAATTGTGTTTGCGGCTTCTGCATATGGATCTCTTTGGACCAACCAAAACTAAAAGCATTTGTGGAAATAGATATTGCCTAATGATAGTGGATGATTATTCTCGATTTACTTGGGTTCACTTTTTGGTAAGTAAGTCTGAAACCTTTTCTCATTTTTCAAAATTTGCCAAGAAATTTCAGAATAAGAAAGGATATGCTATTTCAAGCATACGGACAGACCATGGAGATAAGTTTGAAAATCAAGACTTTGCTAAATTTTGTGATGAATTAGGCTTTTAGCATGTTTTCTCCTCTCCATACACTCTAGAACATAATAGAGTTGTGGAAAGAAAGAATAGATCTCTGCAAGAAATGGCAAGAACACTTTTAATATAAAGTAATATTTCTTCTCATTTTTGGGTTGAAGCAGTCTCTACAGCTTGCTATATTATTAACAGAGTATTCTTAAGGCCTATTTTGGAGAAAACTCCCTATGAGTTATTCAAAGGAAAGAAGCCAATTGTTTCTTACTTTCATGTATTTTGTTACAAATGTTTTGTTTTGAAAAATGCAAATAATCGAACTGGTAAGTTTGAAGAAAAATCAGACGAAGGGATTTTCATTGGCTACTCAATCTCAAGCAAAGCCTATAAAGTATTCAACATGAAAACTCAATCCATGAAAGAATCGATGAATGTCAAATTCCATGACTATACAGAATCCGACTTAACTTGAAGAATCTAAACCTACTATAGATCTCACAAAATCTACCTCCCCCGAAGTGGTTCAAACTTTTGAAGATCATCAACAAATAGATGATGCAAATTCATCGAACCTTCGTGGAAGCGATGCTTCAATGCATAACGCGCGACTTACCCGCGTGTGGGGTCAGTGATGGGATCACGCGGGTTAAGACTATCAAACAAACAAATAGACCAACTAGTAATTGGAAGCATAAGTCTAGTCATCCCAAAGAACTTATCATCGGCAATATTGATGAAGGGATTCACACCAAATCCAAAAAGTAAGATGAGTCTAGTATTGTGGCACTTATCTTTGAAATATAACCCAAAAGCATATAGAAAAGCTTTAGCTGACGAAAGCTGGATTGAAGAAATGCAAGAAGAACTCAGACAGTTTAGCATTAACAATGTATGGGAATTAACTCCTAAACCAAAAGGTAAATCCATTATTGGAGCTAAATGGGTTTTTAGGAACAAAATGGACGAAAAATGAAAAGTGGTAAGGAACAAAGCAAGACTCATGACCAAAAGATATATGCAAGAACAAGTGATAAACTATGATGAAACCTACGCACTAGTAGCCAGGTTAGAAGCAATTAGATTATTACTTACTTTTGCTTGTTATAAAAATTTCGGGTTATTCCAAATGGACGTCAAGAATGCATTTCTAAATGGATTTATCTAAGAAAAAGTCTATATGGAACAACCGCCTGGATTTGAAGATCCAAAAAGACCAAACTCAATATTTAGATTGAAAATGGCTCTATATGGATTAAAGCAAGCACCTCGAGTATGGTATGAGAAGTTAAGTAAATTTTTAATTCAAAACGGTTTTGTCAAAGGAAAAGTGGATACTACCTTATTTATCAAAAAAGAAGGTAAAAACTTTCTTCTTGTTCAAATCTATGTTGATGATATTATATTTGGATCACCTAACGAAAACCTATGCAAGAAGTTTTCTAAGTCTATGCAGGAAGAATTTGAGATAAGCATGATGGGTGAACTATCCTTCTTTCTTGGATTACAAGTGAAATAATTGAAAGAATAAATTTTCATTCACCAAGAAAAATATGCAAAAGAACTCGTTAAAAAATTCGGATTGAAAAATTGCAAAAAGACCGAAATACCAATGTCAAGTTCTTCAAAGCTGAACAAAGATAAAGGAGGAAAGAAAGTTGACCAGAAGCTCTATAGGAGTATTATTGGTTCATTACTTTATCTTACTACTTCTAAACTTGATATTTTGTTTAGTGTTTGCATTTGTGCTAGATTTCGATATAATCCCAAAGAATCTCATCTAAGTGCTACAAAACGCATCATCAAATACGTTGCAACTATCTCGAGTTAGGCCTGTGGTATCCCAAAGAATGAGACTTTACTCTCATTGGATATTCAGATGCAGATCTAGCAGGTTGCAAAGTTGATAGGAAGAACACTTCCGGTACTTGTCAATTGCTGAAAAACGGGACAATATCATGGTTCTCAAGAAAGCAAAGCACTATAGCTCTTTTAACAGTAGAAGCAAAGTATGTGGCCATTGGAAGTTGCTACTCTCAAATCTTATGGATAAAACAACGACTGAGAGACTTTGGAATCGAAGACCCATGCACCAAGACCAAATGTGACAACACCAGCACAATTAATCTCACAAAAAATCCAATTCTTCATTTAAGAGCAAAGCACATAGAAATTCGACATCACTTTATTAGAAATCATATTCAAAATGAAGAAGTTATAATTCATTTCATTGATTCAAAAAATCAACTAGCGGATATATATACAAAACCACTGGAGAAAAACCTATTTGAGTCTATTCGCACCAGACTAAACATCACATCCATTATCCATTAAAGTCTGAAGGTGCTCAAACTCAAAGGTAAAGTTTGAAGATGCTCAAACTTAGAAGACCAAAAGTTACGACTGTAAATTATTTATGTACCAATAATTTAATTTTTGGTTAAAGACTTGAAAAAGTTACAATTACTTATTAATCGCTAATTGATTGAAATTATCTTTCCAAGTTTTCAAAAAGGCAATTGTTCATTTTCGAAAAGGCGGTTATTCAAAAAGGCAATTGTTTATTTTCAAAAAGGCAATTGTTGTTGGAAAAGACATTTCTAATTGTGACACTTCGTTTACTTCGCTTCACTCGCCTTATATACCGTTAAAATCCATCTTCTTCATTTTTCACTCTCAAACCCTAAATACCGAACTCTCACTTGCTCTCACTTTCACTATTGTTTAATCCAAAAAATTTTCATCTTTACGAGTAAGTTTGTAAATTTCTCCCTTGAAGCGACAATGTCTTCAAGAAAATCTTCGAGAATCGCAAGCAGGGGACTACGACACATGCCTGAGGGTCCTACGCATTTTGACTTCATCGAGGAAGAAGATTCTTCTCCACCACAGCAACAACAACCTTCTCAGCAGTGTCAGTCTCCTCCACCGACTCAACCAAAAGAAGAAATTTTGGAAGGAGTTGAACCAGGATGCCGAACAAAAGATATCCTACTATGGATGAATGCCTCCAACATTTTGCTGCACAAAATCGTGATCAATTGCATCCATCCAAAGTTGACATCAAATACTGATGTATCTCGATCTGAAGCAAAATTGATGCATGCCATCAATATTGGCTACAAATTCTCTCTGCCTCACACTATCATATTTCACATATACAGGACAGTGGTAAAAGATAAGGGTCAACTTCCTTATTCTGCTCTTATCACATGCCTTTTTAGACATTTTAAAATTCACATCCCTACACCATTATGCTTGACAAACATTTTTCCTATGGTGATTGAATTTAAAATTGTCACAAAGATGCGTTTGAAAGAGCTTAACAAGGTGTTAAAGCGCATGAAAGAGAAGTCTCCCATCAAAGCAAAACAAGACTCTACTGCAACCAAAAGGAAAGGCAATGAGCCTATGGATGTTCCTGTAAAGAGGAAGAGAACTCTCATCTTGCAGGATGAAGAGGATGACAATGAAATGACTCTTTCAGCTTTGAGAAACTTGAAGAGTTTTGTCAGCTTTCAAGAGACTAGAGAAGAGCTAGAAGAAGGAGAAAAGGAGAGAGAAGAGATAGAGAAGGAAAATGAAGAATAGAGGAGGACAGAGGAAGAAGAGGGAGAAGAAGAGGGAGACTAGGGACAAGAAGACTATTTTGAGCCAACCTTGGCTGTCTCCTTGTCTAGTGAACCTGATATGGCAGGACCTGTTGATGTGCATCACTCTGAAGCTGAAGTTGAACAAGAAGAAATCTTTCCTACTCCACCTGAAACCATCAAAACAGGGGGAGTTGTTGGACATCAAGGTATTTCTTCGTCTATCTTTACTAGTGATGTGAGTCGTTCGGCAGCAGATCCAGATGATGTGTATCCCTCTCATTATCTTGAAGCATCCACTCATAGTCATGATGGACAATCTGCTAAAGATCCCTCCATTCTCAAAACTTCTGGAATCAACTCTGCTAGACCTAGTGCTGCAATAGTTCAAACAGCAGATTTTTCGAGACTGCTAGAGATTCTATTGGATGTAAGGAAACAGCAATATGCTATGAGGTATGAGATGCAGGATCTCAAGAACACTTTCATGGCTACTTCATTATCTTTGCAAGATCAGTTAAACGCCATAAAGACTCAAGTGCAAGATCATGTGAAGGGTGAAGATTTACAGCAACTAAAGGAGACCATTGGGAAGCTTGAGAAGACAGTGAATTCCATGAGAGAATTCCAGCTTGTTCGCCTTCCTAAACAGCCTTGATTTTCTCTCTTTTCACACAACTTTTTGTTCTCCACATTTTACTGTTGACAAAAAGGGGGAGAAGTTTGATGCAGATTTGACTTTTGTTTTGGATTTGATTTGGATTTTTGGTTTGGACTTATCTTTTGATTGGTTGTGGTTTGGACTATTTGATTTGATCTTTTAATGCTTACGGTAACTTAAGCTATGTTAGTGATTATGAAATGGATAGTTTTTTGTAGGACTAACTTGTTTTTTTATGGTTGCAGAATCGTTGCTATCCATATCCTAATCTACTTATCTTTTTATGAGATATCTTTTTTTGCTTAAGTGTTGTTTTACAGGTTAAAGGTTTTCAAATCTGCAGGAAAGTTTTGTCACCATCAAAATGGGGGAGATTGTTGGAAAAAACTTTCTTATTTGTTTTGAAGTTGACAAAATGTTTTCCATCGAAGACTAGACTCTATCGTCAAAGCCTGAAGACCTCCAAACTCAAGACTTAAAGTCTACCCTCACTGATAGCTTCCAAACCGATGAAGAAAAGATTTATCTAATGAAGAAATCTTATTTAAATGCGAGTATATATTTAAGGATTTGGTTCGTACGGTTGAAGAAGATCCCATGGCTGGATATAGCATCCCATGATCAATTATTCTTATTGAAATCAATTTGGATAATTAGATTTGTTGATTAGCAAAGTATACTTGGAATGTTCTACTTATGGAAACCTAGATCCTGATTGTATGAGTGAGCAAGATTGGTGGGCTATCATCATATTCCTTAATAACTCGAGATCTCCTTAATTGATTCTATCCAACGGGTTGATTGGAAGAACTCATTTGGAAGGTGCCAACAGTTATATTGGCATAGATGAATATATAAGAAAGACGATCAAGTTATTCGAGAGTGTGTATGAAGAAAAATTCCAAAGTCCGAAGCTCCTAGTTCTTTGCTGATTCAATTATTGAGCTTTAATTGTGCTCAAGAGAGAGAGTTTAAACACTTGTGATACCTTGAGGAAATGTGGTTGAATTTCCTTATTATGAAATCAAGGACGTAAGACTATAAAATCTCTTTTTGATCTTAGTGGAATCCAAGCCAGTAGGCTGTCAGTGCGAGAGAGTGAACGTAGGCTTGGTCTAAGCCTAACCACTATAAACTTCATGTTCTCATTCTTTTCCCTAATCTCTTTATTTTAATATGTAGTCTTATATAACTATTTTTAGTTTTTTATATCTTTAATCTATCATTCTCAAAAATCAATTAAGTTGTTAAGTTTTGTAATAACTTTTTAACACATTCACCCCTTTCTAGGTGTTCTTACTAGCCCTATCAAATATAATCACAAAAAATAAAAATTCAAAAAATATTTAAATATAATTGAAATTTATCATGAAGAGGCAACCAGCCTCCAACCGAATGGACTCGCAAGGGCGCCCGATGGCTTTTCAAACCAAGGGGATCCCAACGTGCCACACCTCAAGCAACGCCACCACCGCCGCCGCCTCCTTTGCTACGCACTGCTCCATCTCTCTTCTTGTCTTGGCCTTGTGCGATGGGGTGGTGGGGGGGTCGTCTTTGCTTGAGGGTAGTGTCGGGGGCGACAGTTGACATGGGTGGAGTGGAGGGAAGCACATGTTATCTCATGGCACCGATCGAATCACGGACATCAGTCGAAACGAAGATGATGAATTTGACAGAAGAAAACGGCGCAAGGGCGCCCAATGGCTTTTCAAACCAAGGGGATCCCAACGTGCCACACCTCAAGCAACGCCACCACTGCCGCCGCCTCCTTTGCTACGCACTGCTCCCTCTTTCTCTTCTTGTCTTGGCCTTGTGCGACGGGGTGGTGGGCGGGTTGTCTTGTTTGAGGGTAGTGTCGGGGGCGACGGTTGACATGGGTGGAGTGGAGGGAAGCGCATGTCATCTCATGGTACCGATCGAATCACGGACATCAGTCGAAACGAAGATGATGAATTTGACAGAAGAAAACGGAGATGAAGAATTGGAAGGAAAACGAAGGATGAAGGAAGGATTCGGGGGGTCGCAAGAATGGCGGGCGACGAGGGGGATAAAAGTGGGGAAGAGAGGGAAGGCTTCGAAGGCGGCCAATGCAATCCCCACCGTCCGTCCGTTTGCACCCCTCCCCGATTGCTTTCCCTCACAAAAAAAAAAAAAAAAAAACCCCCCTCTCTCTCTACTTTAAAAAAAGAAAAATTGTAAATCTGATTAATAGCCCAGTACATGAGGGCCGGGTCGGATATTAGGCTTACCAATCATTGCTTGGAGCTGTTTGATGAATTCAAAAATTTTCAATGAATTAAACCATAGCCCAATTTTACCCTCTCTATTAGTTGAACCAGAGAAGAGGAACAAAGCCTTCATATTTGAGGTCTTTCGGTTGGAAAATGAGGAGTGTAGTAGGATCATTAAGGACACTTGGAATAAACTGGCCTAGTTGCTGAGGATTCGGAACTAAAATTAAAAGCTGTGTCATTAGCTTTAGCCAAATGGAGCAAGATAACTTTTCTAAACAACCGGAAGCGGATTAATGACCTGAGAGATGAGTTGCAAGGAGAAAGTAATTTCTAGAGCTTATCTGCACACAGAAATAAATAGTAGGAACTTACAGAACAAATAGAGAATTTGTGCAAACAGATGTACTGGGGCTTGAGATCGAGAGTAGAGTGGCTGAAGTGGGGTGGTAAAAATACAAAATATTTCCATGCCACAGCCATTGGAAGAAGGCAGTGAAATAGAATTTCCATGTTGAAAAATGCAGGTGATACTTGGAACCGAGACCCAACAAGATTGAAGGTTATGACAATGATTCCTAAGCTCTTCTAGTAAGTCAATATGTCTTCGATGAACACCACAATAAATCTATTTATACACTCTTTGAATACTCTGTTGATCAAACACATAAAAGTAGAAGGCACATCTATTAATCCAAGAGGCTTGATAAGAAATTTCTAATGACCATATTTTGCTCTAAAAATAATTCTAGGATCATCATCTCTTTTTCTTTTTCAAGTTTAGAAAGTGTCATTCAAAGTGGTACCTTAAAAAAATGATGCATCAAGTATCTAATCCATACCAAAACCAATTTATCTATAAGAACACAAACGCGATAGATTCTTAAGAAAAACATCAGATAACAACGATACTTTCCAACTTCAAAACATTATTTTTTATATCTTTTAAGTCCGCAGATAATCACAATAGTATCACAATGTGAGGATAACCAAACAACCCCTAAAATAACATCGAGAATATATATATTTAACTCCACTAGATTTCCATGCGACTCTTTATTATTCATCTGAAACACACACTTCTTGAACACGTGAGCCGCAACTAAGAAATCATTACTTTATAATCCTCAGTTAAATCAATTTAGGGCTCATCTCTTGCTCCGTGCAAATCACCACAATGACTCTTTATCTCTTTCTTGAAACCGCACCTTGAGAACCTTAAGATACATTCTTCATATCAAAAGTAACAACTCGTTTGCCCTTGATACACTTTATAAAGCCAAATAAGCTTCTTCAAATCAAGATCCAAGCATGGACTGAAAATGAATCATCCATTCCAGTACTTAACAAAAGATTGACGCATTCTAACATACAACCTCACAGCATCTTTACAAAATCTACCCAATAAAAGATCATAATCAAAAATCTGATACTACAAAATGTCACGCCCAAAACCATCATGAATAGGAGATGAGACGGTTGTCCTTCCACCCAAAGGGCACGGCCTCAAAGCTCCCAAAAACAATTCCTAAAGTGTCCGTGTCATTATCGCTCTCATACTACTTATTGTTAGATGAGGAACTTGAAAAAAAAAAAAAAAAAAAAAAGTTTGGAATATAAAGGGGTGAGCAACCACGGCTCAACGAGTAATACATCTGTTCTAATCGGATCAAACACCATTATGCACACTTGCAACCAAAAACCACAACTCTTTTAATCCAAAATTCAAAATATAACAAACATATAATAAGAAAATAAGTTACCTATGCTTCAACATAGTTGTATTTATAGTAGAAATATTCATTTTATAATAATATCAAAACAAATATCAATAATCAAATCCATTCATTAATTTCATCAATTCACACGTCAATAATCTATTCCATTGATTAATCCCATGTCATACATCAATGGTCTATTCCATTTATTAATCTCATATGAAACCACACATCAATAATCTATTCTAATGATTAATCTCAAATCACATGTCGATTGTCCATTTCATCGACTAAATTCAAATCACATATCAATAGTACACTCCGTTGACCAATCTCTTGCTCAATATCAAACCATGGTCATGATATAACGACTAGTGACAATGCGACCAAAATTTTCCCTTGGCAAGATCTCCACCTATTATTAGCCGGTGGCTCGACCCACAAGGACATCCTAAGTATACATACCCACAAGCCCCTCACTAGGCTCATAGCAATATTGAACATAACACCCTCCACAATCCACAAAGCAAATCTAGAATTCATTTCATATATCATAAAAAGCTTTCGCAATGCAATTCATCTACTAGAAATAGACTCGTCTCATTAACTAATTTTACAAATCAAACTGAATCAAATGCATGTCATAAAGCATTTCACAAATCGATATCTCTATAACATTCCATAAACCATTTCAAAATCAAGAGCTTTTTTGTAAAAATGTTTCGCGATGTCAAAATATATAAGATTTCTCAACTTCATTTCTTAAACAAAACATATTTTTCCACCAACTAGTTCTTACACAATTCACAAATATCAAATTATAGTAAGTGTCTGATTCATATTTTATGCAACAAATATGCTACCAAACAAGCACTTGAGGAATTCAAGCAAACACAAAATCAAGTAAGGACACCTCCATCACAAAAGCAAGAAATGGCAAATATGGACAATCCCGCACAATCCTCTCAGGAATCATATACTTAGGCATCCTATGCCCAATGGGAAGGTACCCTATCTCTTGGAATGGACTCCAGCACAATCTCTCATTATGCCCAAGTCTCTCATTATGCCCAAACAGCAAATTGGCCCCAACCAGTCATGCTCGCCAACACTCCGGGATCCTCCAGAATTCATGAAGAAGAACATGCCTCAAGCAATCAAAGTATGTGGGATGCCCTAATCTCTCAAAGGGAATCCTCTCATAATACCAATTGTCCTCCTGATGACATTGGAATGGAACAACACTACGAGAAAGAACGGCTTGCATGACATAGCTTCGATGATTCAAATTATCACTATAACTCTCGAGATGGCAAATAAGACTTGTACCGAAAGTTATTGTAGCACAAGTCATTATAATAAAATACTGTAGCAATATGTTAGGGAAATTACTATTCATAGTCATCGTTCATATCACCTATAATAATTCCCGACCAGGAATTCAGGAGCCTTTGTGTGTTTTAAGACCCATGAGTTTGGTCTTTGTTTTTTATGACCTCTTAATGCCTATAAAAGATAAAGAGGATGTAATATTTTGGGCAAAGTCCTTGAAGTAAAGTGTGTGCTTATGAAATTCTCTCTGTGTCTCTCTACACACATCTTCTTCTCCAACTTAGTATGATCCTTTGAGAAATGCAGCTCGGATTAAGTTAGAGATGTTACTTTCCTAGCATCTTTGAGCATCTCTAATCCAAATTTTTGAATAGTTCACAGCTAAAAGGCAGCTCCTGAAAGGCTTGAATAGAGTTTCGCCTGTTATGGGTTAACATACCTGCTACAACTGACCTAGTCTTCCCTGATTCTGAGAATAAATCCCCTTTATAAAAATTCTTAGAAAAGATAGCACTACTCACCTCAAAATGCCTACGACCAAATAACAAATATTACTCAAATCGTTGAATTCGCGATCCTATTAGATAAGCGACAAACAATGTTAAAATCGAGTAATGCATTACCTAAACTACGAAACAGCTATACTACCAATCACATACCCAAAGCAATTATTCAAGCCATTCGCAATGCAAAGCTTGAGTGCGAACTTTATCACGCCCGGATTTCTCCACCGAACTCCGTTTCAAACATATTTATAGTCAATAAAAAGCGCTTTCAACATACTACTCCCAACTTAGTTACCCCAAAACTCACCAGAAATGGCTGAAATTCAGCCATGAATATTTATGTTCGAAACTTGACAGCACTTGTGACAAATTTTGAAATTTCATTTTGGGTAAGTCGTAATTCAAATCGAGATCCCCTTAAAATCTTACAGTTTCACGTCACCCTAAACTATCGTCTCTATATGAATACGTAGTTCAACGACATAAAAATCAGACTTTGTCGCACAAATCTTCAATAATTTCGAATTTCTAGTCCTAAATCCAAAGCTACTCCGGTTGAACGAATGAGGGCACAAGCACTTACCAAGCATCAGGATACAGTGTTGAGTCGGCTTGGCATATTGTCTGGATCATTAGGGCCGAATTTGCCCCTTCTCCCGCTTTCTTCTTTCTCCTTTCCTTTTGACTCTTTTTTCTTTATCTCCCTCTCTTCTTTTTCCTTTTTTCTTTGCCGGACCGTCCTTCTTTCTTTTTCTTTTATCTCCTCATTTTTCTTCAAAAGTTCTCCCAAGAGTGGGAGGGAGATAGCGTAGAGGCAAAGCAATCTGAGTGATTGCATCTCCCAACCAAACTTTCATATCTCAATCAACCAATCGATAGCCAGGGTGAAGGAGAAGAAGCAGAGGAAGAGGAAGAAGAAGTGGAAGAGGCAGATATGGGAGTGCTGTCCAACAAGATCAAAAGGGACCAACTCAAGCCTGGGGATCACATCTACTCTTGGCGTCACTTTTACCTCTACTCCCACCACGGCACGTTCCCTTTTCTCTCTTTTTCCAATGCAATCTTTTTCGCAACGATGATGATGATGGTGGTGGGGATGATTTCGCCTCAACTCCTCTGCTTTTTTTTTTTTTCGCTATAAAATTGCTCTATTCTTCACATGATTGATAATGTCCTTTCCTAGTTTCATATATAGGATCTTTGCCCCCGTGCGTCTGTCAGAGAGGTCGTTTTCCTTCTCTTGGTGGATTTTCTATCCGGTTTTTACCACTTCTGCTAATATAGATTGTGGCAACGTTGCTGATTTTTGTATAAAAGGAGATGTTTTAAGATGAGTCGTCGTATTCAACGTGACAGAGAGATTGAATCCCCTTGACCCTTTTGGTAGTCCGCCACCCCTTTGTCCCCCCTTGCTTTGCTTGTGCTCCCTCTATTTCTGAATTGTTGGTTACTCCTGTCAACTGAAGGAGGTCGAATTCTTTCCATCCTTTGATCGTCCGGATTATGTTCTTTACAAGCACGTACCGTCTATGGACTTAGCTGCTTTCGCATACTGAAAAGATTGTCGCTTTTGAGTTCACGAACAGGAATATACGATACTGAAGGGAAGGTTATTCACTTCACTCGAGGGGCAGGACACGAAATCGGCAGGGGTACTGTGTTAGACCGCATCATTTCGAGCTCATGTCCCACTCCTCCCATCAGCACAGAATGTGAGATATGCGGAGATCAGTCGAGGCTTGATGGTGTCATCTCTTCGTGCATCGACTGCTTCCTTTCAGGTGGAAACCTCTACCTCTTTGAGTACGGCGTGTCCCCTGTTTTCTATCTTGCTAGCGCTCGAGGAGGGACTTGCACCCTTGCGAAATCCGACCCCCCTGAAGATGTGCTTCACCGTGCCTCTTACCTCCTCCAGAATGGCTTTGGAGGCTACAATCTTTTCAAGAACAACTGTGAGGACTTTGCTATCTACTGTAAAACGGGTCTGCTTGTGGAGACGGAAACTAGCGTAGGCCGAAGTGGGCAAGCAGCAGCTTTTCAGGCTGCTACAAGTGCTGTCGGGTCCTATCCACTTGGATACTTGACGACCCGTGTTACTGGTCTGGCAGTTAGTGGTCTGGCAGTTGAAGGTCTGGTGAGTTATGGCAGCTATTGCGTCAGTCGTTTGGTCTCTGACATTGGGTTTCGCCATGATGCGGTTAAAGTACCGGTCGAAAGACTTGTGGATCAATCTCATTTATGTGATCCCCAAGCTGCTGTGAATAGTCCGTTGTATTGGGGTTCGCCATGACGTGGTTAAAGTACCGGCCGAAAGACTTGTGGATCAATCTCATTTATGTGATCCCCAAGCTGCTGTGGATATTCCCACCCCCAGTCGTATTGTCATAGCCAAGATTGACTAAAGATTGCACGCTGCAATTTGCCGGCAGTCTCCACCAGAACTTTGCCGGCAGTGGAGATGAAAACACTCTGCAAAATATACGCTTTAACTCTTTGTGGGATGTTACTTCTGCAAACTATACCCAGTAGAAATTTTAAGTACTCTTCAAACTGCAGCTTTGTCAGATTTGCCATCAGAGGTCCTTGAGATGTTTGGGTGTGTGTAGTCTTGTTTCTTGTTGTGTAAACGAACTGATCAGATTTGCTTTCAACAGGATATGACCCGATGATCGTCACCATCTCTGTATAGAAGTAAAGTCGCAAGAGAAAGTGGTTCTACCGTTCTCTGCAATTCTGATATTTCTGCTTCTGGATTGTTTTTAAGACGCTTTTTGAGCAAATCTTGTTTGATCATCAGAATTAATTGTTTAAGCTATACTCCCGATGGGTTAGACTAGCTTTGGCGTGGATTTTGTCCTAAATTTTGCGTATATATGGTATTCCAGTTAAATGATAAATTATATTTAACCATAAAACAAAAGAGCTTAAGAGAGGAGCCATTACTGATAATAATTTCAAATCAGTTTAGTAACACTTAAAAGGGCTGGCTATGGTCGAGCGAGATTGAAGGTCGCACAACCCTCGTGTCGCTCGCGCAAGGACGTGAGCATCATTAAGGCACAATGAGCGTCGTTTGACCCTTGCCATGGTTGACTGAGGGCCACCAACCAACCCTCACAAGCTGAGGCAAGGGCCGTGCAGATCCTCGCTCATAATAAACATCATTTCATGGAACTTTCTTCAATATAGGCCAAGGAACGAATGGTGCAAATGCGACAAATTCTGTCACACCCCAAATCCAGAGGGATGGGGGTGACACGGCCATCCTTGCACCCGAAGAACGCAGCCTCAAATCATACCCAAAGTTCACTTCCAAAGGTTCCCATCGATAGCACTCTTTAACCTACTAGTTGCTAACCAAAGGACCTGGTTTGGAAATAGAGGAGTGAGCAATCATAAGCTCAATGAATAGTATATACCATAAAAACATATCAAACTTCTACATTGCACATTTAAAACTTAAGACATGACACATTATTGCCAAACAAAAATATTATAAATTGCATTAACAAAATGCATTACATGTTACCTCAACCTAGCTATATCAAATAGCAAAATTTCTCATTAATCAATAATAACAAAACCAACATCACCAATTTTGTTCAATGATCGGACTCATCATATCTCACATCAATGGTTCGTTCCACGATCAATATCCAAACTCAAGGCCCTAGAGGTAACCCCCAAAAAAATTATGTTATCATGTAGTACTTCCCCCTTGACCACATATAGCAATAGCACAAAGCCCTAGAGGTGACTCCCACGAAATTACTTTATCGTATAGCACTTAGTCCTTTACTATGTATGTCAATAGTGTAAGGCCCTAAAGGTGATTCCCATGTGACTCAAGTCGCCATGTAACACTTAACTCTTAACTACAATGCCCTAAAGGTGACTCACACGAATTTTTGTTATCGTGTAGCACTTAGTCATTTACCCATTCATAACACATTTGATTTCCTCAACATAACACATATCATCTTTCAATAGATATCACATAACCACATAAATTAATTGTACCAAAACAACATGCATAACCCTTCAAGAGAGGTTTGTAAAATTACCAAGCATTATATCCATCATTATACAATAAATAGGTCATCGCTTCCCTACACAAGTATATGTCGATTAATCTTACCTTAGTACATGAGCTTCACAAAATCAAAGAAGACATTAGTACTACTCACCTAGAGATGCCTCAAAATCAAATAACCTACATTATTTGATCCTTCGATCTCGCGGTCCTATCAAATAAGCGAGAAACAACATTATATTTGGGTAACACACTACTTTAACCATGAAATAGCTATAATATGTCTAAATGTTAACAAAACGATTTCTATGTGCTAATAAATCGCATAACCAAAGTGATTATTCAAGTTATTTGCAACACGGAGTTTAAGCGCAAAACTTGATCGCGCCTTAACTTTCTCCTCCGAACCCCGATCCGAACATACTTATAATCAATAGAAACCCTTCAAACATTCTACAAGAATCCCAACTTGACCGTCCCAAAATCAAGCTGAAAAATGACAAAATACGGACTCAAAGCTGCTGGACGCCTACTGTTCACTGCACGTAGAAACTTCGAAATTTTGTTTTGGACAAAACATAAACTCAAATCACGATCCATAAAATCCCATAGCTCCACAACACCTTAAATCATTCCTACAAAAATGCGCGGCTCAACGACTCCAAAATTGGATTTCACCACTCGATTTTCCCAAAATCCGAATTTCAAACCCTAACTCCGAAACTACTCCGATTGGAAGAACGAAAGGTGCGATCACTTACCGGGCGTTGTAAATAAGCTTGGTGAGCTGCGTACGACGTGAACACACAAAGCCCTCTTTTCTTCTTCTTTTTCTTCTTCTTCTTTCCTCTTTTCTTCTCCTGCTGGGCTTTCCTTTCCTTTTTATCTCTTCTCCTTTTTGTTTTCTTTTTCTTTCTTTATTTAAAGTGGGTCCCACCACCTTTTCTTTAACCTAATAAAAATCTCAAATATTACAAATTCCATGTCCGAGCCTTCTCTACTATGCAGAATACAAGTGGAGCCTTACCTTACGCATGCTAATACATGAAGTCTGGGCAGAAAGAAAGCGAAGATGAAGAAAGGATTCGGGGGTTGCAAGAATGGCGGGCGACAGATCAAGGGAGAAGGGGGGGGGGGTGTTGTAGGGAAGGTTTCAATGGCGTCCAATCTGATCCCCACCGTCCATCCGCAGCTCCCCGATTGCCTTCCCTCCAAAAAATAAACCCCTCCCTCTCTCTACTTTAAAAAAGAAAAATTGTAAATCTGATTAATAGCCCGGTACATGCGGGCCGGGTCAGTTATCAGGCTTTTGAATCATCGCTCGGAGTTGTTCAACGAATTCAAAAATGTTGAATGTTGTCCTTACAATGTCTGGGCTTGAACGGACCCATTTAAGGGTGTTTCGGAGTATTCGACGTGGAGACCAAAAATGAATTACCTACCATTCGCAAAGTAACTTAAAATTGTATTTTAGAATCTTGTTGGGCTTTTGGAATCTTATTGACGTGCGCAAGCCCAACATGTTGTTAAATTATGATCATATCCACTTAAACTTAGCATGCACAAATTCTTTCTTCTTCTTCTTTTTTCGCTTTTCTTCTTTTTTTATCACCAAGCGTGGTAAGTAAACTTGAGTAACAGGTTCTGACAAAAAAAAACTCGATTAACAGGTGAGAAGCCTGTTGAGCTCGAGACGAGCGAAAGGCAAATAGGCGTTTTTAGGTGTCGACCTTACATTAAAAGGCATGATCTAATCCGATTTTCGCATGGATTGAAATCTAAGGTGAAATTGCGATGTACATAAAAGGATATGAGGTTGATCTTCGAGCCTAACATGACACGTATACGCACAAGGATCACCTGTAGGCTTTAGTTGTAAGCTAGTGATAAAAGAAAGGTACGAAACATGTCTTTTAGGGGATCATAAGTTTTACTCTTCTATTAATTTGAAAATTATCCAAAAAATCCTAAACCTATTACAGTTTCACTAATTTAATCATAAAACTTTTAATTTTGTCAATTTAATCCTAAATTTTTTCACTTTTTTTTAATTGAACCCATTTGATCAATTTTGGTAGGAAAATGCTAATGTAGTTGTCAACAATGCCACGTAAGACCAATTGCATAGACATGAACAAATTTTAATAATATTTTAATATTTTTTTTCTTTCTTTCTTTTTTTTAGCCTTTTTCTTTTCCTTTGCCGATGGCCAACCATTGCCCACAGGCAACGATTGGCCACAACTAGTCGGCTAGCCTTGCCCGCCACAAGCGAGGCTCGGTCAGGAGAGGGCGAGCCTTGACAAGGATCAACCTCGCCCAAGCCAAATCTAGTGAGGTCAACTCTCGCCCAACCTAGGGCGGCCTCACCAAGCATTGGCCAAGCGACGACGGTGCCAAGCGAGGTTGCCCTAGCCTAGGTGAGGCCAACACTCGCCTAGGCAAGGGCAAGGGCGAGGGCCAACAAGGGCTCCCATCACCAAATCTAGTGAGGCCGGCCTTCACCCAAGCTAGGGTGGCCTCACCTAGCATCGCTATCACCTTGGCGACACCTAGCGAGGCTGCCCTGGCTTGCGCAAGGGCCAGCCTCACCAAATTTGGCCTGAGCGAGGCCAACCCTTGCCCGACTATGCTTGGGCAATGGCTTCCATTGCCAAGGCTTGCCCTCACCTGATGGGGCCTCCCTTGTGGCTAGCGAGGGCCGCAAATTGGCCGTGGCCAGCCATCACCTGTGGGCGATGGCTAGCCACCAACGAAAGGAAAGAAAAGAGGCCAAAAAGAAAAGAAAGAAAAAATATTAAAATTCAAAAAAATATTAAAATTTGTCCATGTCAGCACCAACGGTCCTACGTGACACTATCGATGTCCACGTCAGCATTTTCCAGCCAAAATTGATTAGATGGACTCAATCGGTATAAATGAAAATGTTTATGACTAAATTAGCAAAATTAAAATGTTTAATATTGAATTGGTAAAAGTGCAATAAATTTAACACTTTTTGAACAATTTTCTCATTGACTGATGAACAAACCTTCAAGTTTTGAATTTGAATGGAACTAAGTATTAAAGATCAAATATCATACTAATGAGAGAGAGAGAGAGAGAGAGAGAGAGAGAGAGAGAGAGAGAGTTTTGCATTTTGAAATCAGAGATATCAAGTTCAGAATAATTGAAATTCTTTATGAACATGAGAGATTTTACGGCTGAAACAATGTATCAAAGAATGCATGACATTTCAAAGTCCAAGGTTAAGATAGGTCCGTTGAGTTATTTATAAGTCAATATCCACTCCAAATGATTACTTTATGAGTACTGAGAATTCTCATGTTGGGGCTTGGCTATTGTGGAACAGACCTAGTCAGTTGCACATGAAACAGAAGCAGGTCTCCATCTAATAAGTACGGGGTTTGTGAACAAACTAGATCTGCACTCCTATCTGATGAGGATAGAGTGATTGTCAAGATCAGAGTGCTCGAATAAGGTGAGACTTCAACAAACTTCTAGAGGAGAAAGGGATGAATCGAATGACATAGCAAATAGAAGAGTATCGTTGAGCGAGCGATACAAGCCAAAACTTAGGATGATGTTAGATCTTTAAGTGGGAGTTTGTGAAAGCCCAAGTCACACATGGATTGAGAGAGACCATGTCGAGTGATTCCTAAATCATCATTCATCCCAAATGGTCACTGCCGGTATACATACTCTTCGGAGGTATGACTCTTATGAGACAGAGACGGATCATTAGGAAATATCTCAAGCTGTCCAACTGCTCCCGGGATATCCACGGGTGCCTTGTGATGCCCCTTTTGCGGAGGAAGCTGGTCTGGTGGGGATTGACAAGCCCATGGAAGAGCTTATCAACGGGGTTGTAGGTGGAACTTCCAAGCAAAAAGGAGTTTCAGTCGTGGGAAAGGGAGAATCGGGGAAAACCATCGTTGTAAGGAAAGTCTATGGGGCCCAAGTTATGAAAAAGTATTCCGCGGTTCAAGCAGGTGTTCCCGTGACTCACTCATTCAACACTGGCGAGACACTACATACCATTCAACATTTTCACGAGGGTATGAAGATAGCACCTTATGAATTCGACAATTTAAATGGTGGACTGAGAATGCTATTCGGAGAACTGTTGCTTGATCAAATATACCTGGTAGTTTTACATGACGTAAGGAGCATGGACCCTCCAATATACATAGCCCAAAAATAACTGTGGCAATAGGATAATGCTTACGACACGAAATGCTGATCTTGCACCAGTTTCCAACGTGGGAATGGATACATTGGTCTATTTCCCAGAGCCTTTATCCCTGGAAGCACCTTGGACTCGTTGTAGCAGAATTTTTCAAGGCCATTCATGCCCGAATTATTTGCAGACATCTTGGAGTGTATCTAAGAACATCCGAGGGGGTGCCTGTTGCTATAGTCACTCTATGTAGGACGTTGGCCACTGGAGTTAATCATGGAATAGATGACCCAGAGATGGTTCGTTGCAGTCTTGGTGCCGAAATCAGGGGCAACAACAAAGTCAAGAACTTGAACAAATTACTGTCCTTGAGTTTTGACGACTTTCCTTCCATTTGAAAACATGTTTTTTGTATCTGAACATCTCCACAAGATTGTGCAATCAAGCATTGGACCGTAATTTGTCTGCAGATTGCAGTGGGCTTTGTTGAAGTAGTGCAAGCTTAAAACATCAGAAAAAGGTCCAATAGGTTACCTGAGGGAACTTTTGGACTGGAGTTTGATTCAAACTGCCTTGCAAAGTTATGATGGAAAGAATAGAGACTTACGCACACATGACCTTCAACAGAAATAATATTCTGTAGTCCAGAAGTTGCAACGTCACAGCTATGATCAATGAGCAAAACGAAACAGTGCCAGGAAAAGTTTGGCGCCTATCAATACTTGTTTCTTTGCATTCTGTTTAAAGAATCTACAGGATCTCCAAGTTGTCTTTGCTGATGTTCTGGGAAGTAGACACAAAACACAAATTTTCAATAAATGCTCTTTCTATGTAGCTCAAAAATGCTCAGCATGTTGATGCTGTAGCTGGTGGGGTTAGACAATTTGCTTTCAGATATAACCTTCCTTTATCTTTTAATGTATTTTCGCCTCAGGGGAATGACTACCGTGACCAGCATTCTAAATTCCATAAGGAGGCTTCATAATCTTGAGAGGTTATACTCTAAGCACGACAGTGTCACTGCTTTGTCACCTGAGATTCTAAAGCTGCAAAAGCTTCATTATCTTCTGGCATATTCTTATAAGAAGGAACGATGCCTATGCAGGAAAGCTGGTTTAAGAGCCCCAAAAAATAATGGTTGGTTGCTTTCACTCTGAAAGGTTTTGTTTCATCGACCCAGCCAGCAATAATGGCAGGACAGTTGCAGAGTTAACTCAGGAGGCTGGACTCATCAACTTGAGAGAGAAGATGGAAAGCAGCTGAGGTCATCCATCCAGATGCTTTCGGGTCTTTTTGCATTATCTTTAACTTCAGTTGAAGGGAAGACACTTAGGAGCATACAAGATCTAGCTTTCCTCAGAGGTTACTTCAGCGACTATATTTGACTGGACATCTACAGGAATTACCAAATGGGATACAGTCCAACGATAACCAGGTCAGATCGCACTTAAATTACTGCAAGCTAAAACATGATTCCTCAAATCCCTTCAACATTTGCCGAATTTTTTGCATCTCGAATTTGAATGTGACTTGTAATGGATCAACCTTTTCATTTTCGGCTGGGGAGTTTAAGAAGCTCAAGCAATAACACCTGACCAAATTTGATGGACATAACCACGTAAGTATAGAGGTCGGATCACTTGCCTCCGTGGAAATAGTAGCAATCTGAAGCTGCATGCTGTTGCACGAGTTGCTGCAAGGTGTGGACTACCTCATTCAATCATAGATTCTTAGGTTTCTTGGTATGCCCGATGGGTTGATGGGGAGACTTTTAGAAGACTATCAGAAAGTTGCGCACTTGGAACGTCTGGAATCAAAAGTTGATGGACTCTAATTGTAGGTTGCTTTGCTGATTTTTCAACTAGAAGAGTACTTTTAGAGTATCATGTTGTCTTCCCGAAGTTGAAAATAGAAGTTCGGGAGTAATTTATACATTTTCACATTATTCCTTTTCCTCTTTCTCCATTTTCCGTTTCAGTGAACTTATACCTTTGTATTTTCCATAAATGTTTTCACTGTCAACTCGACATAATCAAGGACTTGAGAGGACTTAACGTGTACTTTCTAAGTTCTTCAAGAGTTTTGACGATTAGAGCACCATTAGTCGTTGATTGATGAGTTACCTTATTATCCCGATTCAATCATATCGTGACATATACGCCGTCGGCTAATCAAAGAGAACTGGAATGTTAGCTATTTAAACATGGATGTAGCTTCAGACAGATCACTGAAATGCTGGCATTTATGAAGAGTCTCGAGTTGATGTACATATCATATTACATGCCTAAGAAAAACACCCGAGCACGCTGCAGTTTCATGCTTCCAACCAGACATGAGTGACTAAGAGCCGACCCAAAGTAGGATTTACCCACGCAAAGGATTACCCATGGAAGACGCAATCAACCTGGTCCTGAGCTTGTTCACCACATCTTCGTCATCAGAGTTGAGTTGAAACGGGAGCATGGCACCGGCGATGCTGACCGAGCCAGGGTTCTGACTGTTGAGCACTGAGAAAACAGTGGCCACCTCAAAACCGTCGTTCAAGCAGAAATGGAGCAGCCCTCTTGGAATTACCATCACCTCTCCTTCCTTCATCTGCTTCTGGAACAGGTTGGTCTCCGTGTCGATGAACCCCGCTATGACCACTCCTTTCAACACGTACATCATCTCTGCACTCCTCGGGTGCGAATGCAGCAACACCATGCTGTCCACCTCCATGTCAGCCCGTGCGATGGAGAGGCCAAGTGTATTGAGGCCAGGGAAGTCCGCAGCAGTGGCCATGGTCACTGCTGATCGGTAGAAGTTGTCAGTGTCCCCAGGGATGCTCAGCTTCGAGCTCTTGAAATCCGACGCACTGATGTTTGCAGAGCTCTTGCAGGGGTATCCATTCATGAATAGAACAATCGATGTTGCCGTTGGGCACATGTCCTGAAGATTCTCATGATCCGCCACAGCAAATACATTGAAAAAAGTAATGGTGGATACTACGAACGAGAGAACATTAAGAGCTCGATTGGGATTCATCTTTGGTTGGGTTAAGTAGGAGTGATCACTGCTCTTGACGAATTTTTCCTTCCCTTCTTTAGGGTTATTATTATAAGCGTCTGTGTTGGGTCAGTCGGAAGTTGCAATCGCAGCTATTGCAAGTCACTGAGGAGGAGGAGCAATAGCTTTGAGTTCACTACTAAGATGGATTGGACTTGAAGTAGGTTATGCTCCAAGAATTGCCTTTTTGCTTCAAAGAAAGAGGAACTCTATAAGATACACTCTTGGGGTGCCTGATCGTCATTGGTGCACGTACGGATGAGCCTTGATGATTCCACACAGAGAGTTAAGACGCATGGACTAATTTTGACTCCATTTCGCATCCGCTTCGGAGGTCCATCTAGGCAGATTAGACTCCTCGATTTGGAAGGGTATGTGGGTTCTCGACCCTACAATGTCAATAAGTTTGCCTTTTCTTGCAAAACATAAAAGCATTGCTTTCTCTCCATTCAATGCTTCAACAAAAACTTAAACTGACTGCCATACATACATTTGGAATGATCTAACATACATGGACCGAGCCGACCATGTGCCAAATACGAGCCAACTATGTGCTGACTCCCTCACAAGCACTTAATGCTCTTAGTGTTTACAATGCTGATAGGACTAAAAGCCAAGACAAAAATAAAAATAAAAAATAAAAAATAAAAAAAGTAGTTGCTCACAGAAAGTGTTCCAGGAGCCGATAATCAACTACTATTTTAAACAATATCTATATTGGAATTAGTAGATCTAGAGCAAATCAATAGCTAATAATTAGTACAAAACTCACACCAATACATATAGATTCTTACTTTAGAACACATAGTCGATACAGAGAAGATACATGTAGATGGTGATTAAGTATTCACACAGGTCCATTTCAGCTTCAGGGCAAGAGAAGAGAGAAGAATTAGCACCAACTCCAAGAAATGCAGGTAGTCCCCATTTCCAGCCGGTATAGATGTACAAACAAGTTATGAGCAAATGCTTCACTCTGAGCAGATCTTTAACCACTATTCTCAACTATTATGGAAACAAAAAAACCACATTTGGCCATTGGTGGAGGAGGGAAAAGGAGGGGGGGAATGGCCCATGGTACAGAATTCTAAAGCCTTTTCCATATATTCTAACTATTTACAGTATCAATCATCTAAAATCTATAGCGAAGGTGACAAAGAATTGGTACGTGTGGGTCTTTCTGGGGAAAGTTTCCCCATCTCAAGAATGTCATCATCGGATGCAGAGTCCTCCCCATCAGCCTCTTTCTTTTCAAGCTCACTTAAGGCTTTTTTGGCATAAACTGTGAAGGCAACCGTGGTGAAGACTGCTACAATAAAAGAGACGACATTGTAAACTATTTCAACTGTGGTCAAGTGATGATTCCCATACTTCACATCTGTGTATGTCCTTATTAATCTCCCACTGCATGGAATCAAAGAAAAAATGTATATAAGATGAAGCACTCATACCATCCATTACTCCACAGCCGGAATTCTACCTTGTATTTATGTTGCATCACGAGTTTTTATCAATTTTTGGTAAAGAAACAGGAAGCTAAGAATATGCTTAATTGCCCAGAGATTGTCATCAACTGACCATGGAGAAACCCAGAATAGGATAAAAGATGAGCATCAGTGCTTAACTATTTGAATTCATACTTGCAGGAAACTAAGACATACCTGTAGATGTAAAGGAAAGCTTCAGGTACCATTCCGGCAATAGATCCCCACAAGTAGGGCCAGAAATGCAGACTAGTCACTACGACTGCATAATTGAAAATTGTGTAGGGAAATGGCGAGATCCTGAAGAGTGCAACCACTTTGAATTGATGGAACCAGCTCCCTTCACCAGCAAGTCTAAGCAATGCTGCATTTCGAGGCCATCTTTTCAACCATTGCTGCATATACAGTAAGAGCAATTAGTGATAAATCAACTACTCATTAAGGTCATCTGAAGAATGAAATCCCTTACATGTATACGATCACGGAACAGTAGTCCTATTGAATAGGGCAGGACCATTCCTACAGTTGTTCCAACCATTATAATTATGAAACCTAGACCATATCCAAATATCATTCCAGCCAGCCACATGGAAGGTCCAGAAGGAATTAATAATACAGGGAAGATAGCCAGAGAACCAACAAGCACCAGGGCAAGAACTGGACGACCGAACGCAGTGGCTTCCCACTGCATCATTGGATAGAGAACCTACAATAAAGAACAAGCAAAGGACATTTAGGGTTACGAGGATCATCAGTAGCCATTCAAAATAAGTTAATTAGAATGACAAAGTAATGCCAGTTCACACTGGAACACTCAACCAAAACAGTTACATCCTTTTTTTTTTTTAAATTAGCTCTAATTTTCCTAAAAATGCATGTAACCTGACCCCATACACCGTATTGGGCTCATTTTGTCTAGATCTGCATTGTACTGTGAAGTACAATTAATTGCAAATAGTAGGGGATACAATGAAAAACTTGTCAGAGGTTCTAATCAAATGAATGACAATATAAGACAGTAGATGTAACCACCTTCCTTCAAGAACCCAGAAGACAGCACATGGCACAACAAAAAGATACTTTATGTTTACTGGATACTGAATCAAACCAACAAACAGAAAAAGAACCTAGAAGAAAGCACATAACACAACAAAAAGATACTTTATGTTTACTGGATACTGAATCAAACCAATAAACAGAAAAATAGAAAGGAAGAATACTCAGATGTATTAGCACTAGCTGTAGCACATGATGAAAGACATAGTATCAATTTCCCAAGAGGCCATTATTACCATGAGCAAATATATTAATAACAAGGAACTAATTTTAGCTACGCTACAAGCACTTTACTTGCTCTGCTATTTTGACCGGTTTGCATCTTCGAAATTAAATACATTTGCAAAAAGACAAACAATTGCCAACATCTAGATGATTTACAAGAGATTTGATGGGTTTGGAGACTCAAATCAGGGTTTAAGTTAACAAGCAGTCATTCACCTATAAGACACTTCTAACTCCTTAACATTCTGTGATACAATCATCAAGTATAAACAGAGAAAATATTGGGTTCCCGGAAAAGCAGGCATTGCACATGCACATGCACTTGCACATGCGGTAAAGTGCTGGCTTGTTCATGATACACGAATGCCTGAAGGGTATATGTTTGCATGCATGTATTTTAAGTGTGGATCAGAGAGAGTGTACCTTTCCAAGTAGAAATGGAACTCCCCATTTGAAGAAAGCGAGGATGATGATAGCAATAATAGCAACCAATGACAAGGCCTTGGTCCACCACAGAAAATTGCGAAATCTTTCATCTGTTTGGGGTCGTAAATTGCCAGCTTCAACTGTTACTGGCTCATTGGATAAAACCAGCCTAACATACTCGCTATCTTCCCTTGGGAGCTGCTCAGGGTTCACATCGCGTTTTCGAACTTCTTCTGATGAATCAGGCATCATGATGTAAAGTGGGAGAAGGCTGCGGAACAGATAAAACATAAGCATGGTACAAGGAAGCACAGTAAAAGGAGAAATAAAATCCATGAACCTCCTCTATTTAACATCTATGACGGTGATAATCACTTCACTTCGCAAGAATCGAGCAAAGGCCAGAGCAGTAAATTTCCTCAAATATCACATCTTTAAGTAGCACAGCATTCAGCTAATGAGGTGAAAGCATGAGGTGAGAAGACGGGAATTTCTAACTGGCAAGATGAAAGCTAGCTACACACATGACAGCCGAATCGAGAAATAACCATCACAAACTGCAGGGAAGTATGCAACGGCACGGGAAGTGCCCATATGTCAAGTGCCCAGATCAGAAACTTTACGCGCAGATGAAGAAGGGGGCTGCTTGCAAACTGAAACAGCATCTACAAATCGGTAATCTAACCAGGAACAGCACAGTCCACCGAACCAATTAAGGATATTGGGCGAGCCGGGGGTTCGCGAAAAACCCAACTGGAGAAACCAAGGCAGCAGATACCTCACCCGACCAAAAGCGAAGAAGAAATCAAATGATGGGCATTTTCCGGAGAAGAGGGTTTCAAGAGGACAAGTAAAAGAGAAGCCCAGTTGTGGGTGGAGCTCAAATTGAGGCGGCGGGCAAAAGCAGCCAAACCCGTGAACCCGCCGTCCCTCTTTCTAATTTTAAACACACAGACACGCCAACAAGAGAGAGAGAGAGGAATCACGCATCCAGGGTTTACAGCCAGGAGCTTACCAGTCGTCTCGGGCAAAGAATCTCGACCCACAGAACAAAACAGAAAAAGGGATGATGGAGCTGAAGAGGAAGAAGTCAGTACGCCATCGGCAGCTCCACCACCACCACCACCACCACCGCCAGCAGCAGACGGAAGGAGAGGAAGGAGAAGTCGTCTGGGCAAGGCTCAGCTCGGCTCAACACCTCTTGCTTTCCGTCAAGTAATCTCCTTTCCCTCTCTCTCTCTCTCTCTCTCTCGAGGCACGCCCACCCACCTTGACTTTTCTCCTTAGCTAATAAAACCAGGTGGGTTGCTGCTGCTGCTGCTTCCTCCTCTCCGCATCCGAAGCTTCCATTCTTTTGGATAGAATTGCCCCCCCGATCTCCTTCCGAGTGGCATGCGTTCCCGAGATTTTTTGAATTTTCAACCGTCAGACATCACCGCGTGATCTCTGTCAAAGCAGTCGTCTTTCTTCTTTTTTTTTTTCTTTTTTTTCTTTTTTAATGTTTGGAGAGGGACGGAGCGGGGAGGAATTGATGGTATTACTTGCCAACAGGGAAATGGAGCGTGTAGACAGAGACAAGGCACATCGCGAGGAGAATAAGGTTCAGGGAAGGGAGGGGAAACGATGCGGTCCGCATATTCCTCGTTTGTCTCGTTGCGCTCGCGCTCCCATCATCTTTACCTTTGGCAACATCGTCTGTCGTTCAAGTCAAAACATACGAGATCCGACCAAAAAAAAGTCAAAAACATACGAGAAGGTTGGACGGACGGTGTCTGAATTCAAACCCAATGAAACGAAAAATGATTCCTCGGTGTCCATCCAGAGCCTTTTTCCTTACTATTTCATTCAGCAATGTCAACGCTTTGTAATACAGCACGTTAGACATCAATAATATATTTATTTCACTAAAAACTTCACGAGAAAAATAAATATTTTTCATGAATTTCATTTATTCACTTTTCCCAAGGTTGTCTTCTATTTATAAAGAAACTTTTTCTTCATAAATCGATTAGTTCTCTATTGTCCAAACATTGAAAAAAAAAATGCAAAACAATTACGTTCATACAAATGGACCCCAAATTAAATTATCTAATCTAATTTTAGCAGGACATAACACCCATCTCATCAAAATTGAGTCTCAAACATTACTTTCGGAATATCCCATTGATATGAGCCTCGAAAGCACCGCTCCAAAAGAAGCTAACATATTCGTTGAAGTCACGCAACGTCCAATTAGTCTTACCTCACCAACCCCTCCGGCCTATGACCATAAGATCATCAAAAGAGAAACCCTAAAGCTATCCCAAGGGTGGTTGCCTTGGCCAAATTCAGATAGCTATAATCAAACCTTAGGCACCGTTTAACAGTGCGATTTAATCATCCCTACAACTCCAAGATCTAATCAAGACGCAATCTTCTTCCCAAATATAAAAGATGATCGGATGGATGCGGATGCACGAGGGTCGTTATGAAGACGCCATCATCAAGATTCGATGGAACACGACGCATGTGCAACTCCCACCATTATGGGGATTTCCTTTAGTCTCGGTCTGGCCAGTGCGAACCTAACGTTTCCCAAGCTGTGCTGCGTCTTAAATATGCATGCTTTTACACTAATTAAATACTAGTTGATTAGAAAAATGAATGTGATAGCTCACATCAACTGTACAAGAAGAACATTGCAGTTTCATGACATTTACAACACGAGGCCACATCGCTGCAGTCTTCTAATATTATGGTGGATGATTAAGCGGAGGAAGCCGCCAAAGCTACTAATTCCAAGACAGCATTAGACGGGCCATTCCTACAGTTTACATACAGCGGCTTTCTATCGATCTCAGCATATACATTACTCCCCTCACTGCTCCAATACGTTCACTAAAAGCCATCATTCTCGACAAAAACAAAATTATAGGATGTCAAGAGAGTTGCACTGGTCTAGCTGGTCTAGCTCCACCATCAAGAACATTCACGCCATCCACATTTGGTGGGAAGTTATTCACGTCATCTAAACTCGGCGGGAAGTTGTTGTAAGTATCTCAGCTGACTGCGGAAGCGAGCGCATCCTCTGAATCTATTTTTACCTGCAAAAGCAAAAGCAAAACTAACAGGTCCGTTAGCTACAGCAGTATACTTTAAAGAGACTAATGAAACATATTATCCACTGACGACGATAACACCTGCTTGAGATGGCTAAGAAGTGTGGCGTGTAATAATTTTTGCAGCTTCTGCCACTGTCCAGCCATGTGGTCAGACCTGGTCAACCGCTCAAGATGGCACCACAATTGCTCCACTGTTGTGTATGGGAACCACATAGCGGATGGCCTTTTGCGGTGAATGACATGTGCAGGCCTCTGTAAAGGGTCAAAGCAATAGCATCATTCATTACACAGAAAATACATCACACACACACACACACACACACACACACACGCACGCACACACACACACTTATGCACATGCCAACATACATACATGTACACACACACACTCCCACTAAGTTTCTACTTAAATATGTTGAAAAAGTAGTGTTTTCATATGGCAGCTTCTTTCAGAGATGCACAGCCCAGGCAACCTGCACACATATACAATTCAGACTAGTCCAAGATTATTGGCACTTTGTTCTTAGCTAAACATCTAATTCCTGGACGGGGGGCTATCAACAGCAAAGAATTTTAGAGAAAATAGAAGTCCCACATTTTAACAAGGCTAATCTATACTTCTGGCAAGCATCCTATACCCAAATCTTCAGAACCAGATGATATTTCGACTAACAAGTCACCAATAGAAAGTCCCAGAAAAAAAGGAAAATTAGAATGGACATGATGATTCAGCCCAGGAAGTTTATGAAGCAGATTAAATGTAAAACACGCAAAACCAAAATGGAAATAAAGAACACAATTGAGCAATGAAAAGTAACGAATTCATTCGAGAAAGAAACAATCTTCCGAAAAGCATCACACAATGCAAATTACCACTGATGCAAATGATTCGATGTACTCCAGCAACAGATGTGTAGCCTCTGTGTATCTTCCGTAATCAACAAATAACTGAAACAAAGATGCAGGGTTTGATTCATTTCCAGCCATACCCCAGCTCGTGTCCTTTCTATTGCCCTGCCAAATTCATCATATTGGGAGGATGAATAATGGTTTCTAATTGTAGTGAACGTGACATCTCCATCACAGTAAGAACCAGATATATAATACACTTAAAAAAAGCACCAGATGTGCATTTATTTATAAGAAAAGAGAAGTGCCAACACCTGTAAGTTAAACTAAGTGGCAAAATAAATACGGTAAAGTCAGCAACCAATAAAAGAACTTTACGTGTTAGAAGGTAAGTTGTCAAGTAGCTACCTGTACAAAAGAGGATTTCATTCAAGTTCAATTTTATCAGCATGAACCACCATCAGTTGCAGATGAAAAATCTAAACTAATAATCTAAAAGACAGAGAATCATTGTATTTCTAGATAACACTGGAACCCCCTATGAAAGTACTTCTGTCCGAAGTCTTTTGAAGCCCCTCCACCAAAATTATATTTGGGTAGTCTAATTTAGACAGAAAAGGTACCTTGAACATACGCACTAGCCAAAGGGGGAGTTCAATTTGAGAATCTGTACGAAGAAGAGTTTCAGCAACGACAACAGGCAATCTGGCATGAAAGTCCTTATACCTTCCCTGCAGGTAGAGAGAAAAGGCAAGATATGCACTTAATTGCTTTAGGCTATTGTATTTACCTCGAGACTTTTGTGATATGCTACCGTGTATACCTAGGATATGGACTCAACCAACTGATTTATATTTTCATAACAATAGTCTAAATGGCAATTCAACTAAAAAGACATTCCTTCAAGATGGAAAAGAAAAGGCAGGCATTTTACGTGCATCCAATTCCTATAACATTGTTGTTCCATTCATCCCAAAAATAACCACACTAGGCACGTGAACTATATAGTGACCCCCATTCACATCATTTGTTGGTTTCTGCAAAAGCTAATAATGGGCATGGATTAAACCATTTAATTCCCTATCCAATTGCAATTTTTATCAACTCCAGTGTACCAAGTGACATAAGAAGAGTAAAATCCCATAGTCATACATAATGTGGAAAGCCAAAACAGATACATCTCCCTAATTTGAAAAGTATTGAAATCTCTTAACTCCATGTAAAACTTCACGTGGCATTAACAGTTCTCATATAAATTGTTGTCATATCATATGTATGTGTAATGTATTTGAAAATTCTCCAAGTTCAGTCACCAAGGGAGCAGAAGACAAGCTAAAGGAAGTATAGCAAGAGAGAGTGCAATGAAGATATCTACCAGATAAAGTTCAAGATTTTCCCAGTGAGAATTGCCCGTGTATTGGGGAGTTCGACTACCCATATCAGACAAACCAGGCACAGCTGCTTCATTTATTGTTGATGTCAGCAATAAACCTTGTCTTTTGAAATCTTTCCTGAAAAATAAACTCATTTTACGCACTTAACAACACTAGGCTACCACTAATATATACTTTTTCTCAGGCTTTTTAGGAAGGACTCACCCGGTGACTGGTGAACCAACAGCATTGGGACAACACTTCAATGACATAGCAGAGAAAACTCTTTCCAATTCCCTGCACAGAGGATGTTCATAATTGTAAAATCACGAGCAAGACAAGTAAAGGGAAAGCATGCTATCATCCAAAAATTTCCAGATTGCACACCTTTTTAGGCCTGAATTCTTCCAAAATTTCAGGAGAACAGTAAAAGCCATATCATACAAATTTGTTTGGACCAAGATATCGACCAATTCTGAAGGAGCAGCAGGATCTCCTGGGAAAGAAGATAACAGTATAAATTACTACTTAGCTCCATTCCATGTACATCTCCCTACTTTAATATAGAAGAAAAGCACAAAGGTAAAAGGACATCACAGCAAGCCCATGATTACCATGCGATATGAAGTTGTTCTATCAAATTAAGCACATGTAGTACCTGAATATGACCATTTGACATTGCTAAGTGAAAGCAAATATTCAGCTGATGTCATCACAAACTCCCTCTCAAGTTTCTCAATGTCAAGATAAGGATAATATCGGGGCTGGATGGACTTAGCAGCAGCTGAAAGAAGAAATAACAACAATTAATTGCGTCAAAATTAAAGTAATTTTGCAGTACAGGGAAAAACATCAAAATCTACCAAGCTATATGTTGTCACAAGAAGTCAAAACTATAGAAGATGAAGCATGATCATTTTAACGCAAAATGAATATGACGCTCTGTTTGATGATTTACTCTGTGGTTCCACTGCCTTTCTAGCCTTTTTACTCGGATAAGGCTCATGCTCAAATGAGATATCCTGAGATGGCAGTTCAATCCAAGCATGTGCCGGGCGAACAAGATGCAGTGCATTGATAGCAGCAGAAAGCCCATTCAACCGTTCTTGTAATGAGAGAAGAGACTGCTGATTATCTCTTGAACTGGTTTCAGTCCTCAAACGAGCTGTATATCGATACATATAGCTTGCTGCTTTTCGCCAATTATGCCTATGCATCTCAAAAGAATAAAGAAACTTGTATGGATTTTGCCTCATCAGAATATCCGACCGCTCTGCCTGCAAATTATAAATTAAGGACCATTTTATCTCTTTATACATCTCTATAGAACAGTCAAAATACACTTTACAAAAGGATACCTTCCAAAAGAGCTCGTGCTCAACCTTTTCCATTAAACCAATGAATGGCAGCTGACCATTAGATAGAATCTACAATGTCACAATTGGAAGTAGACTTCAGAACAAGATGAAAATTTTAGCAGTCACAAAGCTATTGGGTACATAAAATTGACAATATGAGTCAGAATAAGTAAACGATAAGATTAACAACCCCAACAGAAAGAAGATTCAGGGAAAAAACATTACTGAATGCACAGATCCTAACGTAAAAATGCAGGGTTCATCTTCTTAATAACTAGATTTAGTCCTTTCCCATACATCATCACATTATATCATCACCATTATCCACGTGAACATTATGCTATCAGATCTCAAAGAAGAGGATTACCTGACATGAAACAACACCCAAAAATTCAAAATTGTTTGTGGAGAAGTAACCCAACAGAATTGGTCCAAGAAACAGCAGTTTGCTGATCGTAGCAAGAACAGCTAAATTAATAAGTTATTGTTAGTAATTAAACATTTGGCACTGATATTCCTTTAGTTGGTTCTGGAGAAAACGTCTTCATTCGCAATACTTTTTTCCATTAAATAGGAAGATAATCTCCGAAATCAAACTTAACTAATGTACTAAAAGACATTTACACCCACTACAACATTGGCCTATACCTCAAGCGGCCAACCAGCCCATTTTACCTACCATCATGGCCCCCACTAAAGTTGGTCCCACATCTCCACAATCACGACCATCATTACCAGTCATCACCACTGAAACTGCACCAGGCCATCACCATTGCCCCCAGCTAATATTTGTGGGTCCGGCACCTGATGGTGGTGACCACCACGATGGCAGCAACACTCCAAAACTTAAAGACTAGGAATCGTTTTTCAAAGAGCAGTTATATCTATGAACAAGTAAACATAATTTCAGTGAGGATTTTCTGTCCCCTAAACAAACTGTCACTAAATTTCACCCTTAATACATAGAATTTGTCAGAACATTTTCTCATCGGTGTGTACTTCTAAGCACAATGACTACTGAGCAATATAAGGCAGAAGGAAGTAAAAAAGGACCTTCAATGCACCGTGCTCAAAAAGAACATTTATGAAACGCCTCAAGCAGATGTGTTTGCTCTCCTCGTCAGGATTTGAGATAATAGCACAATATGCATCATAGAAGTGATTAAGATCCAATGTGAACTTGAACACATTTGCCCAAAGCCGTCCGCTGATAGCTGTCGCTGATTCATTTAATGTGTCCCCATCATAACCATTGATTCTCTGATTGAGAGCTTCATCTACTTGCTCAAGTGCGGCAAAAGAAAACTGACAAGCACCTTCACTAATGTTATGTTGCTCGAAAATCTGCATGACCCATTGATAGTAATGAAGCTTCCAGGCAGCAGGTGACACAGAGTCAGCTAAAAGGAGAGTAGAACAAGTTAATAGAGGAAGGACATAGATATCTTTTCTTCCCTGAATTTTTTAAGATATATATTTAATGCAATAACTCACAGAAACCAAGCGGTGGTAGTCCAGTTTCTGGAGATAGTTTCTGCAGGGCCTGGGCTGCACCTTTTCCAGATGAAGCTCTGACAAGAAAGCATTCGATTACAGTTCAAATATCATGACAAGCAGTCCCTACTCTATTAAAGTAGTTTATGGCCAAATTGAGTGGAAGTTGCAGTTCACCAAAGTGAAGAAAGAAAAACCGTATAATAGAATCATAAGCAACAGTATTATGATTTAGGTCCTCCATTTAAATATTATACGGCCAAAAGTGGGGTTGATGAGGCCTCAAAATGCGAGTCAGTTCAAACAGAAAAAAAAAAAAAGACTATGGGAATAGAGCACAAAAGGCAAGAGCAGCAAGGAACTATGTTGTCAGATACACCATTTACTGATTAATTTGGCATTTTAATTGAGCCGTCATAGAAATGTAAAGTCAAACTGTGTTGACTCCAAGAATCTTCAGTAAGTCCCATAAAATTTCAGAAAGTGCACCAATATATGTCTCACTCCAAGAATCCTTGTCCAAGCAATGCAGAAAGAAAATGACACATACGAAGTACCTGAAGAAACAGCGAACAGCATCAGAGATTTTCCTCTCTTTCACAGATCCATGTAATGCACGTGCCTGATAAAGAAGGCAACATCCCAAAAGATGATGCACTACGCACCAATCACCACTTGCATCCTGCAGACTGGTAGAAATGTATTCCTTTCGGGAATGGGCTTCCACTATGCTAAGAAGAAGCTGAGAGTGCACAATGCAGGAAAAGATAGAAGTGGTTCAGAAAAATCCCTCCAAGCACATTACTAGACAAAATATTCTTTAATGTAGAAAAGTAATTAAAGAACTTTACCTCAGCAGCTTTATACTGACCATGTCTAATCAATATTAAAGCAAGCTCAGTAGAATGACTCAAGAAAGCAGAAGAATCATCTCCATTCATGCCCCATATCATCCAGCTCGTAAATCTCCTTACAGTACTCGTAACAACTTGAGGATCAGGAAGAGACATATCAAGACCTTCAGAAAAGCTATTACTACTTAACAAAAGTATAAAGGCCAAGACAAAGTCACTTCTGCCAAGCTTTTCCTCCCATGAGCCCCTATCTGAGCTGCTATCTGGACATAAGCAGGATAACACATAAATATATTTTACGTCAATTCCTCAAACAAATGCAACTTTTCAAATTCAAAATGAGAAGTTAATAACAGAAAGGGAAAAGAACAGTGAAATTAGAGTACGAAGATGGTTAAAAGATAGGTGCATCAGCGACTGGCTGCTATATTTTCAAGGAAGACTATAACACACATCCTCTAGCAGTCATGCTGTCAATTACTGATTGAGGTTCTCACCATGTTGATATCCACAATCACAGATGCTCTAGTGACAAAAAGCTAATATAACAATACCATATTAAACAACAACAAGTAGCATAAACCATTGGCAACGTTATTGATAAGTGGACAAAAGAAAGGGGGAAAAAAAGAACAAGAACAAGAAAAAAAAAACCAACCAATCTTTAGTGATGACAGCTGACTACTGAAATCTTCAACCGCACAAGATTCAGATGGCGTAGCAGCAAAGAAATGAATAATCAGCCATTCAGCAATAATTTCTTGAATCATTGGAACCAACTCCAAACGGATTCTAGATACATCATCCTGGGACATATTGATCTGCCATCAAAAAACATGAAAATTTCTTCTTATATATCCCTTTTTTCTCTTTTTTTAAGAATAAATAATAATTTATAAGGCAGTATACAATTCAATGCATCAGAAAGTCCCAAAAAGAATGATTGGAATATATAAAAGAAGAAAACTTTCTTGTTGTCGAATTATCTCAGCAAATAATAACGAATATATAGGCAAATCTGCATCTATTGGCAAATTATAGGATGGGAAAAACTAACCTGTCCGCTTAGGTGAACAAGATAAGATAGGAACAGAAGAAGGTCTGATGTGGACTCAAACATTATCTTAGCAATTTGGGAAGTAGCCTGGACTACAATGGAAGTGCAGATATTTAAAGATACTCGATCATCCATCTCTTGTACAACCTTGTGTGGCACAAGAAGTTTTAAATAGCCTTCTACAACTTCCAACACTTTACCCCATGAGGAAGCTTTGTTGCTTAATTGATGGAGAGTTAACAGGATATCAGTAGAAAATCTCCTAAAACTCTTGTGATCTATTGGGTCCTTCTCCCATGCCACATCAGATACATTGGGCAATACTCCTTTAGAACTATATCCAGTTTGCAGTGTCTTCAGTAGAGAAGAGATAATTTCTTCAGAAGTGATTGATGGCATGCTGACAAGTACTTCATAAAGTACTGCTGAAGCTGCCTTCCCGAACTGCTGGCCAATGCTATTCATGCAGCCAAAAATTTCAGCAAGAACCTCACTCTCAACCCCATCATCTGAAGAGCTCAAACTGAACTTTATGGTATCACTTATTTCATCCGAACCTACCAAACAGCATAAACGGCAATATCATGTTAGTCATAGCAGAGAAATAGCTAAAACTGAAAAGACAACCTGAAAAGCTCTTGCTTTCTATCCAAGTAGAACAAAAGGCAGTTGGTAATATATTGACACAACTTGAAGTAAGGCATAGGTATCTGGCATACCAATGACAAATAGCTCAATTTCCTCCAATGAACGAAAGAAGGAAATTGAACTTCTGCGGACTAAACCAACTCCACCACCAGGAAGCTGAGGAAGCAACCCTAACGGAGCATTGTTCTTACACCAGTAATGAAAATAGCGGTTGCAGAAATTTTTCCAGCGATAAAAAGTTGATTGCGTCGCTTCATTGACACCCTAAAACAAATTATAATATGTCAGATCAGTAGAGTTGACAAGCTTAACATCTTTCACATTTCAGAGAGTGAGAAAGCAATATGTACACATGCAGGTGACCAAAACATAGGGGCTCAGGAACAGTTTTAAGAGCAACCTCATATTCAACCAGCAGGAGTATTTCCTTTTTCAGGCCATCAATCGTTAAAGACTCCAGCTCAGAGTCAGTCAAACACCTGTTATAATCCATCATAGTAGCACGGAGAACACTGTCATTGAAGACCCCTGGATGAAGAAGTCTATCCAAAAAGATAGATGAGAGCAAGGGAACAGCATTATCCTGCGTAAGGAAATAATGACATCATGAGCACATTTGCACCATATGAAGCCCCAGAAGCAACAGCCTGACAACAAAACTAAACGAAAAGGGGAAAACAAAATACGGTTCCAAGTCTCTCTAATCTAAGAACTTTAGATTGTGAGCCTTGTCAATTAGGATAGCACAGTCACGTGAACAAACATGCCAGCAAGCCTTATTTGGTTCATACTGATGTTTGAGGCCAAGTCATATCAGCTCAAAATTGGGTTTAGTCACTTTGAAATTTTAGTTGATGATTGTTCAAGAACTATGCGACTGTCTGATGGAAAAACATCTTTCTGGACTTTATTGTAACTGTACAGTTTTACACCAAGATAAGAATCCCATTTGGTGTATTAATTCATGTTGCGACGAAGTGATAATGCTCAAGAGTATAAGGTTACCTCAACATTCTTGTACAGGGCATCTTTGTAATTACCTCATGTACAAATTTTGCTAGACCAATACTAAATGTTCTAAAAGCTTAAGTTGTTAGGTGAAGGTAAAGTTTAACATATAGATATCCTAATACTCCTCGTCAAGCATATTTTGGATTTTGCCCAAAACTGAAGCATGGACACACAGATGGCGAGCCAAATAAGGGGTTTGAGAATTTTAAACTCAAAGACCTCATACTTTGATACCATGTAAAAATTTTCTGAGACCACTGTCATCAAATTCTAAATTGCTAAGCTTATAGATGAAGGCATGCTCTAATATTAAATATTCTAACAATGTACAATACCCTACAAATATATAAAAGGGGGACATTTAATTAACACATTTAACACATTCAAATGATGGATTTCTCCTCTTGTAAATGGTTTGCAAGTAGAAGAAAAGCACAGAGTGGCCATCAGGGATTGTTGAACATGGCGTGATTTAAGGATGACAGAAGAAAGAGCAGAGAATCAACTCTAGATAATAAGTGATGAGATGTTAAGAACTATCATTCAACAGAACTGTACCTTCATTAACGGTGACAATGAACATGTAATCCAAAGAAGATCATCTGAAAAACGTTCAGGACTTTGAAATAGCTGATCCGCAACAAATTCTTCCTGCAGTGTATAACAGAATTCTTCCCCCTATAAACAAGATAGATGTCACAGTGGGCATTGAAGTATATAACAAAAAAACAAAGTTACATTTAATGCAAGAGATCAAACAGAACATTCAAGGAGACATCACCATTAACCCAAATTATGCCTCAATGTCACCCCACATGACACGATAAAAGAAAGCTGCACAAGAGAATTAAACCCTTTTTTGAAGAAGTATTTTTCCTAGTACTCCTTTGAATGGAGGCAGGATGATCTATACTACAATACTACAAGCTATAAGTATGGTAGCATCCATCTACAAAATCATTGCCGAAGTCCTGGAAATGAAGTAAAACTAGCTATTCAGGTAAGACAGCTCCTAATGCCTTTTCCAGGTAAAACAGCTATTCAGGTTTGTTTTATTGTAAATTGACGTGCGAAAAGCCTAGGACCATCCCTCGTGATAATGTAACATCTCTGAGAGAATTGGGCTCCATGATGCTGAGGACCTTTAGGATTACCAAAAGGAAAGAAAGAGCTTTTCAGAGTCAAGATCTAATTTGTTTGACATAAAAAAAAGTAAATTTTAATAGTTCATTAGGTATGTTAGACTCTCCTTCTCAATAAGGGTGGACTCCCATCCACATACTCCTTAAAATTTGTTTTCAAAAAGTATGATGAAGATATGGTGCATCTTCACACAAGCATTCATCTGCATAATTTTCAGTAATCAATCGCAGCTCTGGTCGAATTCATCTTTTCCGAAGGCTTACACAAAAGGTGACCAATCACCAGGTGCCCTATTTAGCAAAATGCAGATCGAAGCAAATGTCAAGGGACTGCCAGCATGCTTTGGGTAGCAGGGACAACCCACATATGTCAGCATCAAATTTTTGCCTTTTTTATCAATAAAAATATTCCATTAAGAAGCACCAAGGGGATGCCAACCCATTTTCAAAATGATTTACAGGGTAAGGAGTCCAGGAGGTTGATGATAGCATTTACATCAAGTCCACGCTGTGTGAACCAAAAAAGCCAGTACTGACATGACCAGAGTTTTCTGACAGTGATCTTGGTTAACATGCTTTAGGACCTCTTGGTGAGTCTCAGGTTGTTCCTCTACTAGTCAGCAACTGAACAAATAGCTACAGTCTTGACTAGAACAAACCATGTTTAATGACCGTGATCTGGCTTGATCCACTATAGGTGCCTCTTGATGTGTCAGGTTGTACTTTTAACGGTCAGAAACTGAGCTGATAGCTGGTGTCTTGAATAGAACAAAGACACTAGAAGAAGCCCAGGATCTCTCGCAGTATACAAAGCCTTCAGTAGGAACAAAATTCAGAGAACTAGCAAGACAATTATTGGAGAACTAGGAAGAACGCAAGACACACCTCACAAGATCATCGACTTTCTCAAAATTTTGTCATTATTTATTAATTATAGCTAAGATGGACTGTCATACTGATCCATGACTAGAATAAAAGTCATCATAGGATAAGATTCCTCTCAAAAATTAATATCAGTATGTAATACGATTAAAGTTAGTTATGGTTTATGACAAGCTTTCTATTTCTAGTCAATTAAGATCCAATTCTATGTGGCCAAGGATTTTATTAGAGCTTATAAGTATGTAGTTCTTCTAATTAAATTAATAGATGTTGATCATTGAATAACATTGAACTTTCAGCAAATGTTTGCTTTGGATTATGTGCTGCAATTTCGTTTTCTTAATGTAATGCCTAAGAACCCAAAATGAGAATCTTTGGAAGCTTTATTGTGACACTTAAAAGAAATTTAGCCTTTTCATTATAAAAATCTCCTTATACTGTCTCAACTAATCTGAATCAAATCTTTAGTTTATAAATCCAATTTTCTGCAATGCTCCAACCAATTTTGGTCAGAAATATTATGGTACTCTCCGTGGCTACTATTGAAAGCCAGAAAAAATATTTCCAGATCAGATATTATTTAATCATATTGTCAAACATCAAAAGGATGGCCGGATAAAAGAGATCTTGCCCTTAAAGGGGATTGACCACATCACGAGATCAGCACATGTCAGAAGGTTGATATACATGCTATGCTAGACCTATCAGACTCAACATTTTGTAAATGATATGGAGAGTGGGCCAGCATCCCCTTGGTGCCACTTTAAATTCTTTTATTGGTTAAAAGAAATTAACAAACTGAATTATGGTCACATTTTATTGCTAAGTACAGGTTTCCTACAACACTCACACTACCTGTGTAACCAGTCCCAAGACCAGATAAAGGAGGGGAGAGGTGCATTAGATGGCTACCTCACAGCCATCACTCCCAATTTTTCCCAGTCAAGCCCTTATGAAAATGAATCCCATATGAAAATGTAATTGCACAAAAGCCAGATATGTCTAGAAGCAGCGACTGTGGAGCCCAAAAGCGGTGAGAATTGGGCAAGAACCACCTTATCACTGTCCAGAAGTAGTGTTAAATGAACAAGGGTTCTGCCATCTCACTCAATGAGTGATGAAACATGGTAGTCATCAAGTAGGGATTGTTTGATAATTGGGAGTGTCGAAACCTTGTCAGCCAAAGCAATACACTATGGTAAAAGTAGTGAATGTCGGTATGTGTCTCTAAGAAGCTAAGCGGATTAATGCTGAGGAAAATGATCTAAATAGTATGATTTCTGCATAAACAGATCAGAAACGGTGTTGAAATCTCATCGATAAGACTTTGAAGGATGGCAACATCAATGTTAAAAGGATCGATGATAGAACTATCATTCAAGATGATGGAAGAAAATAAATTTTCAATCTTTTTAGGATTTAACATCTCAAATTTGCTAGGATGGAGCCAATTTTGATGTACAACAATGCTTTAACAATGAATCCAATAAATTTATAAAAAAAATGCTTAATGATATGGTAAATTGAAAATGAGGCAAACTTACACATCAGTATTAGCATGAAAGAAGCAACGATATACCAAACCATTTTCTTTCAAAATCCACATATCATCTGAAGAAAGTTTGGCATCAATACATCCTCCCTAGCAATCATAGTGAACCAAATTAGTGCCAGAAAAATAAGTCAGAGAGTGGGAAACAAGCAGCATGACGCTAATGTCTAAGACTCAAAAATATTATAATAATAAAAGAACAAAAAGGCAACAAAGCCTGTGTACCTCCTCAAACTGGATGTTTTGGATTAAAATTTTCACTGACAAGATGGACCTCTCCCCAATGCCAAAATGAATACCATATACATCTATAGTCTCCATGGTATCTTCCTTCAAAGATACATCAAGAACAGCTGAAGCAAGTGAATCTCAAAAAAGAAACTATTGCCAACTTTAACAATAATCATTTAATATCTGAGTATTCAAATGAGGGGGAAAAACCTCATGAAGAAGGAAAAACAAGTAGTCTATCGGTCCCAGACTCCATGTTACTATCACTCATCAAAATGATGCAACCAGAAAATCCATGTCTTGTCATCTTTGAAAATTTAAAGATAGATACATAGATGTGGTTATATCTTTGTTTTATGGCTACCATATTTCATTAACAGGGCAAGGTCACAACTCCAGCATGATTTATTGATACAAATGTTATACCCAAAGAAGACAAAAATACATAAAGCAGAAATGCATATGAGTTAAACAGAGAGGAAAAGAGCCATCAGTGAGATATTTAATTGCTATAGCAGAGGACTATGTTTCAGACAACTGCAATTGACAGAGCAACAATGATCGCAATGGTGATTCAACCACTGAAGTATTGATGAAAGGCTAACAGAACCTATCCAACCTTATCAAGACCCTTTGTTCGCAACCCCAGAATATAAGGGACAATATTGTACGGTGACCACATACAGTCTCGTTTTTTATCAAGAGAAAAAACAAGCTGATGTGAAGTATTTTACTGTAGGACTACTGAAATGCATAGGCAATTTGGTCCAACTATGTTGATGATGCCACCAAAGCAAATCTATCTATAGTTTGATCATTGGCATTTCTCCTCTAAACGCCACTATTGCTAGCATGACCTTCACTACCAGAAAAATTCCTTACCATAGCACTTCCAGTAAAAATCTGATGCCATTAGAAGATGTAATGCTTTTAGTTGAAGATACGTACCATATTGTTCCTGTACAGGATGGCAAAAGGAATTATATTCATCTCATCATTTGCATCACCCACCCACAATTTTTTCAATATGACTCCTGATGATAGAAAGATAAACATCAAAAAGAGAGACCATATGAAATGTTTTGACAGATATAATCTCTATACAAAGCAAATAAACAAGTAAAAAGCATACCTACAAAGAAAACATGGAAAGCAAAGAGGAATACCTGGTGATGATGGGATGTTTAGCGTATGACTCAAAACTCTGCTATGGAGAAAGAGATCCCATACTCGTAATAGTCCATCCGAATGAAGAGCAAAAACAAGTTTTTTCCCATGCATATCCCGCATCACCAAATCCTGCACAGCCCCCACTGGCTTAACCCTGCGTGCCATAATTATGTCTCTCTAATTACTCTTTGTATCAAACTGTCTCTGATATGATTGCAAATGTAGATGATTTAAAAATAAAAAATAAAAAAAATGCCTCATCATTCACCAAATGAGTCAAGCAAGGAGTAAGACGGAAAATCTACAAAAATGAGCACAAATTATGAACTTGAATGATGCAGTAAATTTACTCTAATGCACTTATAAATCTAAAGATAATAAACAACTTATTCTCTCTCCTTCATTTGTGGGAATGCTGGGTTCTTGAAGCTTGAAGAACACAATGTACTCCAAAAGGCAACAAAGAGATGAGTATATAAAGAAATAAAGGGTGTCCGGATGCACAAGGCTCCTTGTACTGCCGAAATCTAGGGAGGAGTTGATGTAGGCAGTCTTACCCCTGGCCCATAACGCTATTTCCACAATTGAGCTCATAATCTCAAGCCAAATGGAGAGCCTCTTTACCACTATAGCTCACCCCCAAGAAAAGGGATATCGACAAACTTTGGATTCTAAGAGGTAAAGTTCTAAAGAAAGGTACTTGTTATGCAAAATCAACTATTTGTTTATAGCTACAATGGCAAGTTTTTTCACTCTTACAAGGAAAAGAATTCACAGCAAAGGATGCATTATATAAAGCCAGATAAAGCAAGCTCCTGATCTTCCATCAATTTCTCTACCCATTCATCCAGTGGGTTGTACCTACACCTCTTCCATAAGCTATCACAACCATTAAATGGCAATACTTGTCGCATAACAAAGTTCTATTATTAAAGGTACTCAGGGGTTCCACCCCTATACAAAACAACTTCAGAGGGGATGCCTCCCATATGTAAAAATTAGGAACAACTGGTCATTTTTATTAATTTTAATTAGCTAAAAGTATGACATTGACCTTTCCCATTATACCAAAAGTGAAGAGTCTACAACCACTAATCTTTAAGAGAGTCATAAGAGGATACTTAAAAGATCTCTTGTTTTTTTACTTTCCAAATGAGCCAAAAAAACGACCAGAGGAAAATCATAGTCCAAATCTGTCTGATCCATCTACCATACAAAAGCAGATGGTCCACACTCTCTCCGTCATTCCTAAAAGAATTCATCTCTTAACCAACAGTTTCCCTGCTTTTTGGAGGCTGTCCAATGTTAAAGGTGTACCCAAGCGGCTTACAAAGGAAAAAAGGAGACCTTCAGAGGAACCTTCACCTTCCAAAAACCTTCCACCAGAAAGACCCATTTTGTTGTAATTGAGTCAACACAAGATTCATGTAAGACATCTAAGAAAGCCTCCAACTGCCCACATTGGGCCTGATGTAAGAAATCAGTCTGCCAAACCACCTCTCCATTATTAGAAGACCAACACTCAGCCAAAGTAGCACCCTCATTCCTTGCTAAGGCAAATAAGTCAGGAAACATATCCTTCAAGGCAACATCTCCACACCATCACTCAGTCCACAATAAGGTTTTTCTACCATTGCCTACTTCAATTAAAATTCTGCTTCTGAAATAATCTGAACCATGACTTATAAGCCTCCAAGCCCTACTCCATGCGATTTCCCATTTATCTTAGCAATCCATCATTGCTCATCCAAAACACACAATAAGCACCCTCCTCCAAAAACTCGCTCTCTCCAAATCAAACCTCCACAGCCATTTTCTCTGTGAAGCTTTATCAAAAGATAACAAAGACATGCCTTGTCATCTCTTACAAAACGGTTGTTTTACAACTTTCATATGGCCAAAAAGTATTTAGGACTATCATCCCAATCTCCCCAAAGAAACTTCTTATGTATTCTCTTTATTCTTTTCACCACCGAGATAGAGACAAAGAGAACTCAATTCTTAACACAGCCACAAGAAAGAAATTCATGAACACCACTTGAGGTTAGGTGAAACTATAAGAGCAATGTGAAGTGTCCCATATGGATAAACTACTTTCCCAAACTTTGAGTTCAATATTTTGCGCATTGTTCATCTGACTCCTTTCAACGAGGATTTGTTATTGTTTCTATGAACACACAATACCAAGGTGAAGGCGAGTCTAATCATAGTTTGGTCATCAGGAATCATTCTTAAGGAAAACTAACTTTGTAGTACACTGTAGAACTCAGGTAATCATGCAGTGGAACTGCGGTAACTATAACTCCAAAGTGAACTAACTAGGCATGTTGTTGATTCTCTCATGTGGTGCATTTGATAAAAAACGCAACAGAAGATTGTTTCAGAATCTTTGACCTTTTCTGTGTTGGTACTCTTCTATTCAGCTTTGGTAATATTGTTAAAATTCCTTATAGCATTGTGACATTTTACTTTCCTCAATCATTTTTCTTTCTTTTGTCCTGGTACAATTCTAATGTACTGAAATATTTTCAATTGATAAAATCCTCTGTTATCTATCAAATAAATGAATAATGTAACCCTAATCATTGCCAACAAACCCTGTGAATATGCAACTCAGCACTACAGTGGTCTTAAGCTATCAAGGTAAAGACAACAAGCAAGCATATGAAGATACACAATCTTGTGTGCTTGAAAAAATTTCCTGCTAGCCAACATCATGACATAATTATCACAATGCCCATGACCATAAGATATCCAACTCCAGCTAAACAAATTTTATATATATAGATATCCAAGTACATCTCAGCCTGATAAATAAATTCCACCCCAAATTACACACCAACTTTACGTGAAAGGGAAAGCGGCCCTCTGGGCCTTGGTTCTCTTGAATATGTATTAATTGAAAAAGGATTGAGTACCTTGACATGAAACCCAACAGTCGTCCGATTCCAGAATCATCTCGCAGCTCTTGCAGAAACCCTAGGGAAGAAGAGGGATATCAGACAGAAAGCTTCATGACTGTACCACTATTAGACCGATAGCAAAATAAGCCTAAATCGACATGAAACCAAAGTAAAGCTGCACAATAGAAATTACACTCCTGTGCCACTGGAAACGGAAGGATTATTAACCAATGACACGATGCAAGATCATGGACAGTGAGAGCTCATAGACTATCTCATGCACAGCCAAATTGAAAAGCAGAGAAACAGCCAGATTGATACCAGGGACCATGGGATGAACGCTGCCGAGCTTTAGAGAGACGAGAGACCCATCATCGGCGCCAAGCAAAAGGCATCCTGAAGTCGCCGCAATGCTTGTGATCCTTCCATGGCTAAAGAAGGTCCGGACATCGAGCTCGACCAAATCATTCGCCGGGAAGACGGAGGAAGGAGCCGACGCGTAGCTCGATACGTGCCGAAGCTGGAACAGGTACGCGACCCCGGAGACGGTCATCGCATAGAGAAGGTAAGGGCTCCGAGAACCCGAATTCGACTGCAAACAGAGAGACCACACAGGACGCAACGATTCAAAATTAGTGACAAAATGACTTGAAGGAGTGGAGAAAACAGAAAGCGAAGAAGAGAGATGACCTCATTGGGGCAGACGAAGGCGAAAGGAGAGAGCGCGTCGGAGAACAGAATCCGGAGCCCGGTCTTCGGGAGCTCCTGCCGCGGCGAGACGTGGAGCAGCTCGAGCGCGTGAGGCGACGCCTTGTGGATTCTCCTGCCATAGCAACAACCTGCCGATTACCGCCTCTTCTTCTTCCTCCTCCTAAGCTAGAGAGAGAGAGAGAGAGAGAGAGAGAGAGGTACCAGATGAGATAAGAGGGAGGATCGGCGAGGGCGGAGCAGGCGGCGTAATCCTCGGGGGGAGGAGCGGAGGCGCCGTGGCCGGCGGCGGAGGAGGAAGGGACGGAGAGCTCGATCCACTTGACGGAGTCGCCGCCGACGACGGGGACCTCCGTCCCGACCAGCCCCATGGTCTCCCCGACGGGCGACCGAGAGTCGCGCGGCAACTGAAACCCTACCGGGCGGCGGCGGCGGCGGCGGCGTCAGTTCGCCGGGGAGAAGAAGCTGCGGGGAGGGGCGGCGACCGAGTGAAGAAGGAAAGTGAGGGGAGGGAGGGAAATTTTCGGAATCGAAAAGTGAGCGAGTTTTTCGGTGTGGTCTCAGGCCCATTTATCAAGCCCAAGGCCCATTAGTGTACGGCCCAACAACCTCTTCTTCCCTCTTTTAACTAGTTTTGACTTTTGAGATGATATTGTATGTTGTATCTACTGAATTGTATTTGCCAAATTGAATGAGTGGTATCATATAGAATGGCATGAAACCTTCGTATATGAAGTTACATAATTAAAAACTTGGGATCCACTTATTTTACGAAAAAATTAATAATTTCAAAATTATTTTCCTAAAATCAATTACTTACATTGCTTGAAATAATTGGTTAATGGAAAAGATATTCTTTATACTAAACATTTTTATGAATAATGAAAATGCTTTTCATTCATTTATTTTTATTTTTTGTAAAATGATACAAATTATCGAATTTTGGATGATGTTTTCCAAGTTTTTTTTTTTGGTAAAGGTAATATATAAATAAAGGAAAGGCTAAATATACAAAAGATCGAGGCACTAAAACTTGCACTCAATATGATAATTTATTATGAGTGAAAGGATGCCATGATAAAAAAAAGCCGCATTCGTAGCGTCACAACACAGGGACAAAATATACAAAAACAGCAAACACGGCAGGAATAAACAACCGGCTAATCTCAAACACCTTGGCAAGGGAAAAAAAACCATCCGGCTTCCATCAAAACCTTTCACGGACCCTCGGTTTTCCAAATTATTTTATTGTCCATGAAATAAACAAAGTCTTATATGATGATATTTTCACCCTTGTTATAGAAAGAGAGTGGTTACTCATATCATGCCTTTGGAAAATGGAAAATGGCATTTAAAAAAGGTGGATGGTTACTCGAAAAATGAGCATTATGTAAGGGCGATTTTGAAAAGTAAAGTGGGAGACCAATTTGTTCTTTTGGCTAAAATATATAGACATAAATAGATAAGGGGAATTAGTCATATGAATGGTCCCTAAATTTTTAATATACAATGTTGTCCCTAAATTTATAGTTTGTTCAATGTGGTCAAACTTTAGGCTAATATACAATATCATTCATGAACTTTTAGTTGAATTTCAGCTTAATATATAATGTCAACTTTGAATTTTTAATTTATTATATATGGTCCTTAATTTTTTGTAAACATTCAATTCACTCCTTGGGACTATATGAAAACATTCAACATCATCCTTTCATAAATTCAAGTCAATAAAAATTGTTGATTTGGCTTCCAATCTAATAATTTAAATAATGGATAAAAACAAATTTCATCCACATAAGATTAAATCAGGAGATACTAATCCAAGCCGTCAAATAACAGGAATGGTCATTTTCTTTTCCAAATTGGGTTAAATATCTTATAAGAATAATCCACATATAATGTTATTTTGTTCACCATTCAATCATACTGAATTAGAAGCCAAAGCAGCAAATTTCATTAGCTTAAATTAGTGAAAGGATAATATCAAACATATTCACATAGTCCAAAAACTAAATTGAATATATATATTAAAAGTATAGTAAGCACATTGAATATATAAAAAATTTATAAGCTAAATTCTAGAGACCATATTATATAGTTACGCGTTAGATCAAAGGTAAAAGACCATCATATTATCTCCTTGATCATATACTTTAAACCCTCCTTTATTAATTTCTCGTTTCTTTCCTGTGTAATATCTACCCTTTCAAGTAAGGTAAGCTATTTCAATAAATCCGAACTGAGAAAACTGTGATCACTTCGTCAGCGCATAGTCAAATTCACCTTACAAAACAGAATCGTTGAAAGAAAGGAAGAAAGAAAGAAGCAAGCACACGATCCTATTTGACTGTTTTATCATATGTTGCGCAAGTCACCAAGTTTCAAAGAATACATGATTGATGTCTTCATACACTATATACCACCGTATTTCACAAAGATTGAAAGAACAAAAAGAGTCATCGCCGAGGTTCAACTGTTTTTTCAGAGTAATTTTTTTTTTTTTATGCCAATGCAAATGTCAAGAAGGTCCCCTCTTCCCTTTCTCTTCGCTTCCCTGCTCTGGACTGTGTCATACGCAATCCCTGCCTCATCCTGCATCACCTTCCTCTTCCCCCAAGTGGTAACTTATGAAAAATCTACACCAACTCAGCTGCTGCAATAAAAACCCACACCAGCCAAACTCATGGTTTCCATGGAGCTGGGGGTGGCGGCGGAGTGGGAAACATGGGAGGAACTGCAGAGAATATTGTGTTCTTGTCAATCTTTGCGCTCCCATCACCTGATAAGGCCACGAGTGCGGCAACCAGTCCTGCATTCCCTGCGAGAGTGGGTTCTGTGTAGTTGTAGTTAGTACGGACGTCGTGGAAGCCATCATGCTTATCAGGACCTGCAACCATTGCTCCCACCAACGTGTTCGGGTTTGGCTTCGATGTGTCCCTCCATTTCCATCCTCCTTTGCAGTTGTACTTGACCTTATTCTTTGGGATGGAGGCACCCCTGTGATGCACACGTCTCGGGTAATGATTGCCAAAGCCAACGATGTAGCTCATTTTCCGAGGATTTTTCCCAAGGATGTAATCGATCTACAGATCCCATAAGAGAATCACAGATGGAGTTATCATCCATTGTTTTTCAGCATCTTAGCAACAAAAAAAGAGGCAATACCAAAATGTTTTTAGAAAAATTGAGAGGCACGAATGACATACCTGCCTCTTGGCAAAATCACGCAAGACATCAGTAGAATAGAAAGTGGGTCCGCAGTACCATCCAGGAGTATCCGCAGCATCAAGGTAGTCACTGAATACAGTGGCCAGAAAGGCTGCATTGACAACATATTGAAGGGGCTGGGGTCTTCCATGGTTCAACTGGATCAAGCCACCTGTAACCAAGGCAAAAACGGAACATGAGACTGAGCTGCCAACTAGTTTCATCACTACATGCATTTGTCGTCCCCTCCACCCTATGCCATGTCTGAAGAGACATTACCTTTGGTTCTATTGAAGCTTGTGAAGACAGGCAGGTACGAGCACATAATTATGCTGGTCTGATTGTGAAATGTCCTGAGCATTTCCTCGTATGGATACCCAGGGCTGAGGAACAGCCTCAGACGGCTTAGGAGCACCTACAAGTTTGCAACAGGCATATCAAGGTCATTGCATTGTTCAGAGTTTATGCTTCAAAATGACGAACTTAATACCTCCTAAACCCATCTCTCTCAACTAAAGACAAATCAATAGAGCATCTGCTGCTGCATGCATATGGACCAAACAAATCCAGTCACATCTCATGCATTAGAGTTAAGGGTTGGGTACAATGAAGACAGATGAATCAGTTTCTGAAGCTACCACAGCATCCAGGCAAGGTAAAAACTCAAAAGAGTTTCACAGAGAGATGGGTCAACAGTTTTCACTTTGAGTGCATGGAGTGCTCTCGTCTTTTTTCTCATTCCTTCCTACAAGAAATGAATTCGAATACAAAGATCTTTGCGTCATAATGGAGCAGTTGCCTTATTTAACTAATCATGAACAAGAACAGTTGGCATTTAAGGATAATTGAAAGTCTCAATGGCCAAACTTGCTATAGATACTTTTAGTTCTGAAAGAGTGGCAAATTATACACCTTTTGGATTTTCAAACATGGACATAGTATGTCAGCCTTTAACACATTGACAACTGAATGATAAGTAGCATGTTAAGCATATATCTCAATAACAAAGGGGGGGAAAGACCTCTAGGAAACACTAAACTTACCTGAGCACCAGCAAGCTTGTTGTCCCAGCTAAGTACACCATAATCTGGTCCACCCCAGAAAGCGCCAGCATGTTTTGCGATACCAGGAGTGGTAGCAAGTTGCAAATAAGAGTTATTGCCGGTTGCATAGTACAACCAAGCCCCGCCCCAGACAAACTCATCCCAATAACTAGTGGAGTTATAGAAAGTTGCAGCTTCCGCTGAACCAGCACTGTATCTCCCTCGCTGTTGCCTCGAAAAATGGAACAGCGTTTTGGCACCGTGAACTAGCTTCTGAGAGTAGGCCTTGTTGTCTTTGAAAACAATGGATGCAGAAGCTAAAGCAGCAGCCATCTCAGCAGCAAGATCTGAGCAACTGCTACAAGCAAAGACAGGCCGTTTATAATCAATGTCTTCAGGACGCATCCAGCAGTAATGATCATTTGGGGTAGTGCTTCCTCCAGAAGTATCCCCAGAACCGACCTGATGAAAAAAGGGGAAAACAGGTGCAAATCGATCAAATGGGGCAATCAATTAAAATAGAATTTGGTGAAAATGCGATAGGGATCTCTATGAGAAGCATTTCAATCTGAAGAAATCAAACAGGACTTCTTGGAAAATGCACACCCAGGGGAGTCCACGAGTCTCTCCCCAAATACTCAGGCCAGAAAGTTAATGAAAGTTGCACATCCTAAGCATCTTGATCTGACATCATGTTTTCACACACCCTCTCGGCATCGGTGAACTAGGTGACTAACAATTCAGATCAAAGCTTGCCCGATCTAGTACATCACACCTAACTCCACTCAAGTGCATATATAAGCAAATTAGAGGCGAAATTTTTCTTCCTTTTAGCTAGGTAATCAGAAGTGACCCAGAAATGGTAAATTCTCCGCTAGCGATGTCATAACACATCACTCTATCCACTTCAGTACCTGAGAAGCGATTTTATCGATGGTGTCGGAAGAGGAATTGAAGGTCTTGAGGAAGTAATCGGTGCCCCACTTGATGATCTCCTTGACGTGGGCGAGCTCCCCGGCGGCCTCGTACTTGGCGCTGTACTCGATGACGCTCCAGCTGAGCATGGTCATGGCGAAAGACTTCGGGAAGTTGAACTTGATGGCGTCCCCGGCGTCGTAGTACCCTCCCACCAGATCCTTCAGCACCCAGGACGAATCGGACTTGCCGTCTTGAAGGCCGGAGTTGCCCCTCCACGACACATTGTTATGCTTGGGGAGCTTCCCAGCTGCAAACGTTTAAAAAACCGAAATTTTTGCTTAAAATAGCAAGTAGACAGTCTGTACACTATCCAAGATCACCCATTTAATCCACAACACAACAAATTAGGAAAAACCCAGATCAGAAATGTACGAATCCTGAAGTGGGATGGCCAGATCTGCGAGGGTGGGAAGAGGCTTACAGCGCTGGGCGTTGAAGAACATGAGGGCCTTGTGGAGGGCGAGGGTGTAGTTGTCGGGGGGACCGTGCTTGCCGTGGTGGCGGGGGACGGTCTTGACGATGAGGGTGATGAGGCCGGCGAGGAGGCCGCAGACGAGGATGGAGCCGACGGTCCAGACGAAGATCTTGCGGCTGACGATGATGCAGCCCAGGTCGACGTACTTCTTCTTCTTCTTCTGCTCCCCCTGGCCGAGGAGCCAGCTCTGCTGGGTCTCGTCGAGCGGGCGGGAGTTGGAGAGGGCGGCGCGGTCGTAGTCGTTGAGGTTGCGGCTGCGCTCGTCCTCGGTGGCGGAGTCGGCGGCGTTGATCTCCAGGGGTCCCCCCCAGGGGTCCCGTCCGTACATACTCATCCTCGCTCGGACGCGAACTGGGTCACTCCCCTTTTCCCTCACTCAACCACTCCACCACAGTTGATGCAGAACGAAAGAGAGAGGAACTGCTGGGTCTGCTTCAGCTCCCAACGTTAGTAAATATCAAGAAAATCAAGAACAGGGAAAGAGAGGAGGAGGAAGCAGAAGAAGAAGAAGAAGAAGAAGAAGAAGCAGCACCGACAGTGGGTGAGAGAGAGAGAAGGAGATAGATCTGCGTCAAAGATTGGTCAGGGAGGAAAGCATAGAAAAATGGAGGGGTGGGGTGGGTGGCGTTTCTCCCTCACCAATAATGGAGTTGGAGGTGGCTGCTCTCTGTTTCTTGAAGGAGAAAGAAGATGCCGATGCCGATGCTGATGTTGATGATGGATGGTTGGATGGAAAGGAATGGATGGATCGTTCGGGAGATGCTTTGCTTCGCCGAGTCAAGAAGATGATTGATGATCATGTGGAGGTTACCAGAGTTTTTTTAATCATATAGTTTTCTTTTTTTTGTTAAGATGGAATGAATTAGAATTGCATTATATTATGGATGGTTGGACTGATGTCTGGAGCGTCGGGTGGATGACAGTGCCCAGTCCACTAACCGACAGCGACCCTCTGCCCGCAATGTCCTCCACTTTTCCACACCGGTTTACCAAGTCTCGCTCCCATTCGACGCGTAATAATCCACGCCGTAAGAGCAACGTTTCATTACTTGTTTAAGCAAAAACAAAATAAGGTTGTACTGAGCATTTATCAAATAGTTCGGAACTAGTAATAACGGGAAAGAACACCTGCCGCTCGACATCTTAGGTATAAATCGCATGATACGATACCTTGGTTATGGACTCTTGAGCAATGTCTCTAAAACCCACGTGGCTTGGCCATTGTTTTTCAATTCAAGATCTTTTAGGGGGGCAAAAGAAACAAGCAGCACAGCAAGCTGTGAGCTGTAAAGCGTCCCCACCACACACGTCCGCTTTTTCCCCCGCCACCAGCTTTGAGCGAGACGCCTCCGTCCCGTCCGTCACGGGGTACGACGTCGCCTTCGTTTAACCGAAAAGGGCCCTTTGCCGACACTCCAAGATTTCCCCACGACTCACCCTCCTTCCTCCTTCCTCCTCCGGCCGATTTTTTATTTCTGTTTCTCTCTGGATGGCTTTGCGTTTTTGCGCAGGCTTTGTTTTAACGCTTCTCCGTCCTCCACCGACACTCGCTCCGTTATTTTGTTTAGTATTTTTTATGGACGCGGGGGGCCCACGTCATTACTGTGGTTGCATCGACGGTGGTTCAGTCCTCACATGGTTTTTCTTCGAGGCATCCTTTTCTTCTTGGTAGCTCTCGCACAATCTTATATGAGATAATTATCATAAAGTGCATAATTACAAAAATGATCCTTAATCTATTATATACCCATTGTGTCCATACCAATTCAATCTTAAATATTTTAATTTATCTAATTTGATCATAAACATTTTAACGATTCATTTTAGTCATTTTTATTAATTATGGCGAAAATTGTTAACTTACACACTCATCCTCATATAGCATGGCCGGCTGATATAAGCAATTTTTAACAATTTTACTGAATTTCTTTCTTTTTTTCAATTTGTTTTTTATTTTTTCTTCTTTTTTTTTTATTATGAGCTAATGACCCTCGCCTAGATTTGGCTAGGAATGAGCATAATTCAAATGTAAAACTATTCAGTTTCAAGTTCCACAATATGTAAGGTATGTTCCTAGTTTTCAAAACTTGAAATGAGTTTTTGTATTTTTCTTATTCTATATCATCATAGAATCTTGCAATATTTCATGATGTCCAATTTATCCATAATTGGAACATTTTATTTTTTTTAATGTATAATATTCTCTATGTATATAAATATGAGTTATGATTAGTAAATTGTACAACAAATAATTGTTATTAAATGTAATGATTCACTATAATAATTTAATTAAAATGCATGTGGAACTTAAGTAGACCTTAGAACTTGTGACGGGTGGACTCCATATGAAACATGAGCTAATCCTAAAATTGTTCACCTCTAGATTTGGCAAGTCGACATTATAATTAAAATGTTCGGGACTAAAATGAAAAAAATAGAAAGGATTAAGGATCCATTTTTCAAAAAAAAATGTGATCATTTTGCAAAATATTTTCCAATAAATCATTTTCTAGGAAAGTGAAAATATTTAGTTGAAGTGTGAAAATTTGGACAACATTTTGCATCATTTGATATGTGAAAATGAGTCTGGACAGCCTCGATGGACTAATTGGGAATGGGCATGGCCTTGCACACTTAAGCATGGCCTTTTTGGCTCTAGACATAGCCTTTGTTACCCTGGTGTTGGAGATCCAAGCTTGGGTACTAGGATCCTATGCTTGCCCTTTGTTGACTCTATTTTAGCTTATGGGGCATTGGGCATGAGCATCGGGGCTCAAGGCCTTGCCTCAATGGACCCAAGGGCGAGCACCAAGGATCCGAGCATGAGCACTAACATCTGAGTCTAAAAAAACCTAGGTCTTGGATGCCAAGGACCAACGTTGGGGTTTTTATATCCAAACGTGGAGTTTTGGGTGATATTAGTCATATTTTGAAAGAGAATTTTCAATTTTTTAAAAGGAAATTATTTTATAAAAATATTTTCCTTTACTCATTTTCTTAAGTGAATCAAATATTCAAAATAAGGAAAATATTTTTCATAAAACAAACGGAGCTTATGACTATTGACATTCATGTAACATGTTTAGACCCTTTTTTTAGCGGGTGTTTTCCCATTAAGGATAAGGTTGGGAATTTGATTGAGAGGCTAAAGGGGCAAGTTTTGGTAGTACTATTTTCACCGAATTAGGTAAGGTGTCAACTCCGGACAGATTCCGCTGGTCCATCGGCAGCAACCCATTACATCATCTTTGAAATTTCCATCACCCTACAACTCGTCAAAACCATATCTTAATACATCATAACTATAAATTTCATGCATCCTTTTTATGGGTGATTATCTCCTTTCGTAAGCTAAAGATCAACGTGAGCATCTTGACGCCCAGATCTCCGGACAAGTGCTGTTTAGCTCGCTTTTGGAAAATGATCTTTCAATCGCTCCAGCTTCCACATATTTGTTGCTCTTATGATTTGGTCGGAAACTCACACGAACCCGTCATGTAAAGTCTTATTAGTACCAACGAACAACGGAATTTTATCAAGAGATCGCAACTCGGGATTGAGTCATATGTGATATGCAAGGTAGGTTTTAGATTCTAAAAATAGCAAATTGTAGATACAACTTGGAACTAGTCTTTATGTTTTCTCGTTCTATATCTTCATGCAATCTTCTAGTATTTTATGACATTTGATGATGTATATGTAATATGAAACCATTAATCTGAGTTTCTATTTCCGGCATATCCATGACTAAGACATTTACTTTGTTAATGTTTAATTAATGGATTGTAACAACATATAATGGTCATCAAATGCGATAATTCACCACAATTGTTCAATTAAAAATACATGTAGAACTTGGTAGACCCCGAAACCTTTAACATGGTAGGTTTTAGAGTATGTAAGGTAGATTTTAGGTTGCCAAATAAAATCTAAATTGACCTTGGATTCGCTTACACTAGACATAGCGAGGGTCAGAGTTATAATCAAAAGGTTGGGATTAAATTGAAAGGTTTAAACTTTCATTTATTTCATGGAAAATGTAACAATTATGAATTTTTTTTTCCAATAAGTCATTTTTCTAAGACAATGAAATATTTTTTGGTATTCAATTGAAATTCGAAATGAATTATAAAATATTTTCCATCGATTGGTGTGGAAAATCTGATTCGATTTTCTTAAATAAATATATATTATTCATGCACTAATAACTTATCGTGGGTAATGGAGAATTAGATACGACCACCAAAGTCCTAGTTCTAGCCTTGATGGACCTTGACCCAGGTACTAGGGATTGGGGCATTGGCACTTGGGCCCTAGGCATGACCTTTGTGGACTTGGACATGGCCATTGTTGACCCGGACCTTGTTGGGGATTTGAGTTCAGCTACCAAGATCTCACACTTGGCTTTTGTTGACCTAGGCTTGAGTAATGGGGCATCAGGCATAGGCACCCAGGCTTGGGGCCTCGGCCTTAAATGCAAACACTAGGGAATCCAAGCATGGGTACCGAGATCCTAAGCATGAGGATTGAATTGAAAGGTTTAAACTTTCATTTATTTCACAAAAAATGTAACAATTCTGAAAAATGTTTTTCATTAAGTTATTTTTTTTTTAAGAAAATGAAATATTTTTTGGTATTCAACAGAAATTTGAAAATGAATTGAAAAATATTTTCTGTCGTTTGGTGTAGAAAATCTAATTTGATTTTCCTAAATAGATATATATTATTCAAGCACTAGTAACTTGTCATGGGCAACCAGAGAATTAGATACAACCACCAAAGTCATGGGCATTGGGGATTGGGGCATAGGCACTTGGGCATTGGGCATGGCCTTTGTGGACATGGACATGGCCGTTATTAAACTGACCTTGTTGGGGATCTAATCTAAGTATCGAGATCTCGCACGTAGCTTTTGTTGACCTACGCTTGAGTGACAGGGCATCGAGCATAGGCACCGGGGCTTGGGGCTTGGCCTTAAATGCGAACTAGGGATCCAAGCATGGGTACCAAGATCTCAGGTATGATGAAGACTTGATCTTGGACATCGGGAATCCACATTGGAGTTTCTATACCCCAAGTGCAGATTTTAGATTCTAACACTGATATTTAGTCATATTTTGGAGAATAACTTTTGATTTTTTTGAAGAGGAAATCGTTTTTCTAATTATAAGTATAAGTTTTTCATTGATTAGGAAAACATTTTCTATTGACTAATATTCCTAAGCGAATAAACATTGAAAAATGAGGAAAATGTTCTTCTTTAAAATATTTTTCTCCAAAACAAATGGAGCCTAAAATTAAATTGACATTCATATAAAATGTTTAGGACTTCTTCTTTCGTACTTTCCCCATTATGGATAAAAATAGAAATTCTATTGAGAGGCTATTGGGCCAAGTTTTGGTTCGGACCATCCTACTATTTTATATCGAATTAGGTAATGTGTTAACTCCAGACAGATGCCGCTGGTCCATCGGCAGCAACCGATTACATGATTTATGAAATTTCCATCACGCCCCAACTTGTCAAAATCATATCCTGACACATTATAATGATAGATTTCATGCATCGTTTTATGGGTGACTTATCTTCTTTCGTGAGCTAAAGATCACCGGGACAATATTTATGCCCAGAATTCCAGATGTGCTGTTTAGCTCGCTTTGGAAAATGATATTTCAATCGCTCCAGCTTCCACATATTTGTTGCTCTTATGAATTTGTCGGAAACTTCATGCACGCCAACTCGTTGTGTCAAGTCTTATTAGTACAAATAGACGACGGAACTTTATCAAGAGGTCCCGTCTCGGGATTGAGTCATTTGTGAAGCTGTAGTACTCGTGGAGCAACCGTGGAAAGGAACCGACTTCCCCAGAACTGGAAGGGCTGCAAAAGCATTACAAATGAAGACTCAGTATGCTCCCATAGCACCTGAACCATCTTACTTCTTTTTCTTCATTTCGAATGAGAATTATTATCGGGGAAGCCAAAAGGAGGAATCCGGTGGCGCGAACAAGCAATTTGTGCTAGCCCAAATGACTGCAGATATCTCGTCTTCGACAGATAATTTAGATGCGCAGGAGTATCACTTGCACCTACTGAGATGAACTGTGTATCCTACGGTTGCACGAGATATGCATAAAGCAGGCAATTACAAACAGATACAAAGAGACTTGAATTGCATGCTGAAAAGTATCTCGACAAGAGAAAAAAAGAACAAAAGAACGAAGAGGAGATAATTTCAATGCCAGTAAAGAAGCCATGGGATAAGCAAAGAGAGATGGCCAATTCATTGAAGCTAAGAATGTGTCAATTCTGTCAGTACCTTTCAACATCTAGACAAGACAGTCCAATCTCCATAAGTCTCAACATTGGAAGAAACTGATCAGCAGGCTATCCTGCCCGACATTTTTCTTGATACGTTAAGAACATGAATTTGCTAGCAAAAGAAGACCATGTCGGACTAAAAATGCTAGACATGAAGGATATTTATACATATTCTAAGCTAAGAAGCATGAGAAGAACTACCGGTCATGCTCCTAGAGATGAAGAGCAGCTCGCTCAGTCCCATTAATGGAACCAAGATAGGGAGCGCATGTTTATGGGGATCACTTCGTCCTCTTTTTTTCGTGACTTCCCTTCTCTTTCATATTGGTGGCAGTAATCAGCTTGTAGTTTGACAAAGGCATTGCACTTAAATTCCCAAATCTTTCCCCATAAAAGTTCCATAATTCCGCCCTGCTCATCACCAAATAGATACAATCACGTGTCGTCGATGTGGAAGGTGGGATTAACAAAGAAGGAAAGGGCGCATAATAGAATTCCACAGCCTCTCATGGCTTACCAGTATGCGAGGAACTGAAATGGAGCATACCGTCCATAGATATCCTCCACATCACTTTGAGCAGTTTGAATGGTAGAATTTTTTCCATGGACCTACAGTTCCAAATCTCCATTTTAGATCATAAGCAAATAATACTAAGGGTGAAGCCACAGAGCATACCTGCTTCAAATGCCTGATTGTTTCAGAATCAGTTGGAATGGCATGGTAGAATCCCATGCACATCAGCACATTGGCACATGTAAAAGGACCGAAACCATCTATTTGCCTCAGCCTCTCTGTTAGATCAGCATAACTGGACAAGCACCGCATATCACAAATCTCTTCCAGTTGACTCAGGTTTATTCTGCCTTCAACAATACCCTGAGAAAGCTTTACAATCCGACCAGCTCTATAACCAAGATTACAACGTTTCGCTAGAAAGCCTTCATCTAGGCTTGCTAGTTCTCTCGGGCTAGGAAAGTTTCCCACCACATCCCACCAGCATTCTTCTTCATGAGCGATTTGCACAATAGGCTCTTGACATGCACCTTGCTCGCGAGCTTCCTCAGAAGTCTCACAAGTTTCAACAGAAGCCAGACAAGATTGGCGGTCACAATGCGAGCTACAGCCATCTGAAGAAGATAAGCCTGAGGTCAATTGGCCATTCTCATGGATGCCATTCTCATGGATGCCAATACCTAATGTGACGGTCTCCATCCTCGTGCTTGTAGCTACTTCTGCTTCAGGCGTAATGTCTGTAAACTTGGTCACTAAATTAGTTCGAGTCTTGCATCTTCCCCGTTTTCTCTTTGCCTCCTTTGCAGCAGGTGTTGTCGGAGCCAAATGTGAAGCCGTGCCTTTGTTAATGTTGCGAATACCATCCTTATCTTCCATGCAAGATGAGTTACGCTGCAGCTCAAGCTGCAGCTCGCAAAGTGCTTGAGCCATGCTCAAAGTCCTTGACCACCTAATCAAAAAGCTGATCAGTCACCCTACCAATTTAATCGAAATGCAAACGAGTGGAATTCGTGCAGCCCAATTAGTCAAAGCACGAGTAAGGCATCAAGCCGTATAGACATAAAAAAAGAAAGTACTTTTTTCATGGATCATTTCGCTTTAGGAAATACAGGTTGGACCCCGTTCAATGAAGAGTTTCAACCAAGCATTCGTTTCTCTTCTTTTTCTTTTATCTCTATTCAAAACTGAGAGAGCCCGGCATTCTAATCATTTTGAGCATCCCCGATTCATACTGTCTGCAAATAGCCGCGGGTATCAAGTCTGGATTTTGAAGAGACAGGAGCGAAGATGGCCACTCCATAAATGGAGGGCACAGTGCAGATTTTCCAGTAAACAGGAACTCAAAAGAGCTAACAACAGGTAAGGTGCGAAAGGCGAGAAGGAAGAGGAGGAGAAGGAGACGAACTGGCAGTTGCAGAGGAGGATGCACTTGACCATGTCCTCGAACAGCGTGGGCGACCTGAAGACCCTCCCCCCGAACTCCCTCACGCAATCGGGGACGTCTTCCCCCACGGCGCCGCACACCCTCTCGAACTCCCTCGCGTTCCGCTCGTCCTCCTCCGACAGCCGCAGCATCCGCCTCACCTGCCCCTGTTGTTCAAACACCAAAAAAAAAAAACAAGATCAGCCCCATCAAAGGGGAAGGCGCGGTGGAGGGATGAAGGGGGGAATGGCGACGGCGGACGGACCAGGAGGGAGCGGTGCTGGGAGGGGGAGAGGGCGGGGACGCCGCGGACGAGGAGGCGGAGGGAGGCGGAGCGGGGAGGGTGGGAGATGCGGACGGCGACGGGGACGGGGGCGGCGTCGTCGTCGCCGTCGTCGGAGGGGAGGCGGAGAGGGCGGGAGAAGGAGAGGGAGAGGGGGTCCCAGCGGTTGGGGGACATCATGAACAGCCCGTGGCTGCACACCGCCTTCTCCAGCCGGAACGTCGCCGCCGCCTCTCCCAGCCCCACCTCCACCTCCACCGCCGCCTCCATCGCCATCTCTCTCTTTCACTTCCTCTTCCGCTTCCCACTTTGTCAGAGCTCGATCTGGTGGGCGTTGGGGCCGACCCCAACGGTAGAGTGGAGATAAAAAGTAGGACTTCGACTTACTGTCTCGGCCTTGGTGACATCCATGGCGGCCTTGTGCAATTTCTGTCTCCTTATTTTCTCCTCTCTAAAGCCATTGAAGAAAATGTGACTATTGAGGAAGAAATATTGGATCCCTGGTTTCAAAAACTTGGGTCTGTTCGATTCTAGCTTAAGAATTGATTTTAGCTTTAATATCTCTATGGTATGATTGTAAAAATGTCCTTGTCCCTTTCTTAAGATTTAGAGGTAAAAAAGTTAAATCTGTGTCTTACAAACATTTTTTTTTTTGTAAATCTATATATAACATATTTTGAATTTAAACTATCTAGGATCTATTGTTTACCTCTTGAAATGTATATTTTCATACTTCAAACGTTAAACAAAATCCATTCTATATGTGAATGAGAGTTGGAGAATAGTTAAATTTTAAATCACACATTCACGTGAGGACTTCAACTTTTGGGATAATTAGGTTATAACTTTGCGGCATCATTGATTATTGATATTGTTTGTTTCTTCAATCTGTCACGGTAGACCTATCATAATAGGTTTAGAATTGTAAAATTTTTTATTCATATTTGGTAAATGGATAAAAAATGATTTTAGAATGATAATACTCAAAATAATATGTGTTATTAAATATGTTCACAGCTTACTTAGATCAAACATACCTTTATGACTCTTCTTCACTCTCTCATACCCTCGCTCAATCTTATACTTGCTTAGTTATATTCTCATCACAAAATGCGTATGAGTTTTTCTAAAATTTGCTAAATATTAAAGTATTTTAACAATATGGGCCAAGTTAGATTTATGTTACTATATTGTATGAAAATGAATAAAAAAATTGGTTAAGTATGTCATTTCGAGTTGGACCATTTCTAGCCTGATCTACCCGTTTGACGGGTCCACATCACGGCACGGGCCGGAACGTGGGTAGTGCTCCAAGTTCTGGCGCACTGAAGTCGTGGGCCATTTTGGGCTTACACCTCACGTTGACGTACAAGGAAAGGCCCATACTTATCTTAAGCCCGGCCCATCAGTCGGAATCTCTAATTAGTTTTTTTTTTTTGATCCAAGATCTCTAATTAGTTTAGAGCGTTTTCGAACTGGAGTTTCTGTATGATTTGCTGCACGTTGCATCCGAACTCGGCGTATTTGTCCTGACATTGCATTCCTGTCGAAAGATGTATTGGCTTCTCGGAATGGAGAGGGGCGGCGTGTCGAATTATGGGGGTCGACCCTGGAGTCCCCTTGGCTTCGCTATGCTTGAATTGGGGTGATTTGGGAAGAAGAGAAATGATTCAGTCAATCACTAGGGAAAAAGGAAAGAAGAGAAAAGGATGGGTTAAATAACATGTTGTGTTTGGTAGGTGTGATTGAGACAGAGAATTGGAAGGGAATCTCTCGTGCATTCGAGTCATCCCATTTTCAAAGGGAATTCCAAACTTACAAATAATGAACTTCAGAGAGGTTTGGAGGGATTCGGATGGAAAAACGTTTATTCCTTCCTTTTCTCTTCACTAAAATTAACCCGACAGGATGCCTTCCTCTAAATAGTGATGCAGAGGAAATTTCCCAAAATAAGGGCTGCCCATGAGATATTTCACTAAAGTTTCTACGAAATATCCAATTAGATTATCCATTATATTTACAGAATGTTCTGCACAAGCTAATGATAAACACGATGGATTAGATCTCGCTGGGAAGTGTTTGCTGTTATTTGAACATTTTGGTCTTCCTTAGCTAGCTAAAATTTTTGACAGGGCTGATGTTTAAGTGGATGGGATGCTTCTTCACTTCCTCATTGGTTAAGGCTTCCTGTGCACAGTTAATATGGACTGTACTTCTTTCTGCCTATATGTCAGGGCTTAAGGAAGTAGAGTGAGTCTGTTTAATTTTTTATACATCCGTACGCTTAATACAGATCAACCCTGCAGTGATGAGTTCCTGCCAAAACTTAATCACCATGCCCTTTCTGGACTGCTGTAGGCTCTGCTATGCTGACTTATGGTTACATTGCGGATGTTTTTTGATCCAAAAGCATTTTGTATTATGAAATAAAATCAGCCTCCTAGATGTTTGTTCAGTAAATTATTTGCAACCCAAGAAATGAGCGATACGGACTCACTTTTCTGCCCCTCTTTATATGGTTCACTGGTTATATTTTAGCCAAGGAAGAAAGATGCATGTTTGCTCGTGAGTCTTTATGAACATTTTTGTCCTAATTTATCATCTACGAACTGGCTAATTTTGTTGTGGAATTCTTTTTACCTTGCATCTCTTTCTTGTTTGTTTATTGACTGGTCCATGGTTTGGTTATTTTTTCTTGAAAGGTATTGGTTGCATATTATAGATGTTGATCCATCATCTGCAACCTCTGGTGGCTGGTTAGAAGATACTTCATTGGTGGAAAAATATCAAATTTCAGATGAAGCTTATGATAAACGTGATGGTGTGTTCTTACCATGAAGTTGACCCGTCCATCTGTTGAAGTATATTTAACATAAAGATCATTTAGTCATTTTGCATTTACTTTACCTGTATCATACTTTTAATTATGGAACAGGAAAAATATAAGTAAGCAACTTCTTATTTTCAAAAGTTATCAGAACCAGGTTGATGCAACTCCATAATGAAGAGATGTACTTGTTTTGGAATTGCCTGAGCTTTTGTTGCTATATGAAAATGGATATTTCTCATGCCCGTACTGTCCTGCCAGATTGAATGGATGATAAGATTAACAGCAGTATATAATGAAGCTGATCATGACTAATGTTGGAGGATTTAATCCTAGTGTTGATCGTTTGGGGACATATTAATCCTACCATGCATACCTTATTGCGCACATTTGTGTTTTCTTATTTTACTGCTTCATCTTTTCATTGAATGGATTTGAACATGTATTTTGTCTATCAGGAACTTTGAGAAAATTTAAGGGAAATATCTCATCCCAAAATCCATCAGCTTTTGAGCTGAAGGTAATGTCTCGAGTTTGACTAGCTGAAAGGTACTACTACTAGTGGAGTCATATCGCTTTAAAGTCATGTTTCTGTAGAGCATTCTGTCACCTCTTCAAATGTACTTTGTTTGCCAGTCATCGGAGGTGTTTTTTTTCCTGTTTTCCTATCATTCCTATTCAATTAGCGATCCCATGTCCTTATTAAAAAATTATTTCTGGATGAAGCATCTGAAATTGTCTACCATTGTTATCTACAGATGACAGACAACTACATGGAAGATTTATGCATGAATATCAAGGTCAGTAGGTTGGTCACTTTTCCCTCTGGTGATAAATGAATGATCTCTTGTGTGATACTATTCATTTTCTTAAACAATCTGGCTATGGGTAGGGGAAGCATTCTGGATGGAAAGGAGGTTGAGGGTGGATAAAAAATAAATGACAGAGCAGTGACCACTTCGAGTGCTCTGACAATAGTTTATCAAAAGTCATCTTTGCATCTCTGAAGAGATCAATGTATCTGGGTTCCTTCGTGAAGGATTCTGTCTTCATACTAAAAATTGCATACAATATTTATCATCTGCTTTGGCTGGGGTGATTCCGTATCCAAGAGAATGAAAACTAGGAGAAGTTTTTGGCTTTGTTATTAATTTCAAGTGTTGCTAACCACTTTTCTTTTTGTGAGCATGGTTGATGTGGAATTAATTTAACCTGATTGATAGCTTTAGGAGTTTTTGAGTTTAAGATCTGTATTTCACCTGTTACGTGAAAGAGGAAGTTGAACACATACATTTGTGCTGAAGTTTTTTGATCTGAGGTACAGAGGCATTTCTTGGCTTGTTCTATTTTTCTTCCTTCTGTTGCTTCTTGCTATCCTTTTGTCATATTTTGTGCTGTTTCTATGCCTTGCTAATAGGATAGACATGATTTGTGGTTTCTGTATTCTTCGATTGTTAAGGGGGGAGATAGGTGTGAAGTTGAGCTGGGGGCTAAAAAAGGAGTCCTGAAATTTGTGGGTAAAGCAGAATCTCTTCAACCTGGTTTCTGGGTTGGAGTTTAATGTGATGAACCATTGGGAAAGCATGACGGCCTGTATGTCCCTCTTTACAAACCTTTCTTTTGGAGTTAGCTTCAGTTGCTTGATATACTCATCACTGTTAATGGTCCATTGTCAGCCTGTATCTCCAGATTAATTTTAGTGTTCATTGGTGCAAAGAAAGAGATAAAACTGTGCTTGGATTGGTTGATAGATGAAATGGTTAGCGAATATTAGTGGAAAAAACCTATTTATTTTGAAGCTTGTTCTATTATTCCATAATCTCCATACCAAGTTGAAAACGCACGACATACTTCTTTCCTCGCCCTCTGCTTTCCACCAAAAAAAGCCTTTGTGAAGAGCAATGCCTACCTCAATTATAAGGCCATGCACATATGGCCTGTTGCTCGCTTCTGAATAATGGTCGGAAGCCGCAATAAGCTGCACAAACTTGTTAAAAACATGAGGAAGGAAAAAGGCTCAAAGGTATAATTCACCTTGAGGTGTGTTAACTCCTCTTTTTTCAGATCACTGAAACTCTGTTCTCAGGACACGATGATTGTTAGGCTGAAAGGCATTTAACAATTCATTACTGTGAAGATTCTCAATAAATAGCATGATATTCAACTCTTATTGTGAATGTCTGCGGTCATCTGATTCTGCTAACATGAGTGAGTTCTTTTCCCCATGGCGGGCCCTGCGCAGTTATGTACTTACTGGACATTTTGTTGCAGGGTAAGAGGGACACGGTGTTTCAGGTGTCCTCCATTGCATGGTGCGGTCGTCAGACCAGACAAATTAAAGGTAAGGCGAAAACTTTAGTTTGATGTTTATCTTAGCTAATATTTGAAACATAGTGCTGCTGCTACTATAGATGTTTGAATTATCAGCAAGTTGTTGAACTGGAAAAATCGTTAAAAGTGAGGTAATCATTTCGTGCACGTCTCTCTTGAAACATATTTGTTGAATTCAAATGCATTGTTGATGCTTTGACACATGTATCTGAACTGTGAGATACAACAACTTCCAAGTGTCGAATTTTCTTCATTTAGCTTTGATAGAAATGCTTGTGAAAATTCCTAAGGGAAGTGTCCTTGTTAACCAGAGTTGGGTTCTGTTGCCTTAGCATGTTGAACTACCACTGTCCTTAACTTGAATTATCTCATCATCATGTGTTTTCCAGGTTGAGGACTACCCTGAACGAGATATTTTTGAGGCAGATGAGATATAAGCAATGCAATGGGTTTTTCCGTTTCGACATAGTACTTGGCAGTTTACTTGGCAGTTTGCATTTTGCAAGTTTTTTTTCAGTTTTGCTGGCACCGATTCTTTGACTTAGTTTCTCTGTCTGCACTTAAGTACACGAATATATGGAATACCCTAACCACGTATACAGAGTGAACTTAGAGTAGCTTTGTTATTCGCAATTACTCTTTTGTATCCATTGCTTAAGCATTCGTGCCCGCATGTTGCGGCACATGGAGTATCTGCAAACATGGGGTGAACGGTAGATGCTGATCTGCACTGTACAATTTTGAAAGAAGAGAGAAAGTTGTGATTTATCACTAAGGTGATCAATTTAAAAATGGGAGCTATTAGGCATTTTAAATAGTTGCATGAATGACAAGCCAGCTGTGTAAAACTTAGTTCCTAATGTGATGCACTTTGAAAGATGCCAGATTCGTAGCTAGAATTAGATTCAAACTGATTTGAGTGTGATTTGATATAAGTATCATGTCTTTGGAAACATGGACTGAAGACTCAGTGACCTTTTAGTATATCAAGGCAACAAAATTTCCGGTCTTATTAGTGACGTATCCCTACTACAGCCAAGTGAGACAGAACTGTTGACAGCTACAAGAATATTCCTAGTGAATTGACTTTCGATGCATCTATCGTTAGTCAAGTGCAACTCAAACTAAGAAAAACACGTTGCAACCCCAATGGAGCCGACAATGGTTTGGACTCACTTGGTGGTCTTGGTTGTTGTGGGAAACAGGTCTTGGGGCACACCTTTAGACTTCTCCTCTTCACTGACTTTGGGTTTTAATCTTGGATCTGTGTTGCTGATTTCAATGACTAGGCATTGTAATTCAAGAGGAGGGCCAGCAATGTGAAAGCTTCCAGATACATTGACAAATTTAACGATATGGCTTTTGATACAGAGCCGACTGACCTTGCCTACAGGGGAAGGCTGGACAAATAGGGAGGGGGGTAGAAAGAGGTGTTATTTTGTTTGATTTCATCTATGGTCATCTCTAGCTTATTGCACGAGGCGATAAATTTTTTATTATGACACGGGTGAAAAACGAGCTGTTCATAGTCGATTGGCCAAGAGAGCCATGCATGAGAAGTCGTACACCTTGTGTTTGAGAAATTTCGAAAACTAAATACTTGATTAGGCTCATGAGCTGCTCGTCTCGAGTTTTCTTTGAACTTGGACTCAGAATAGTTAGTCAAGATAAACTCGGACTAAGCAAAAGAATGTTTTTAAGTAGATTATACGTCGGGCCGAAAAATTTGTGAGAAAGCTCGACTTGATTGCACTTTAGGACAACCGTTGGAACCCGATAATGGCGGCGTCAATCAGTCAAAAGATGATCACAGAGGAAAATTCGGCGCTGTTGGTCGTCAGGGTAAAGCACACGTATGGGATACGACGCCGGACTTCTTCTCTGAACCTCAAATATCTGGCAATTACTTCTTGGCCTTTGTCTTCTTTTGAATTCCCGAATCAAGGGAACGGAACGTGGGGGCGTTCAAACCTCAATAGCCGCCATTCCCGCATGGAAACGGAATCTGGGAATGTGGGGCGGTCAAACTTACCCTCTACTGGGGTTAGGAGGTGTTTATGGGTTTCCCAAGTGGGCCCAGTAGGGGCCCGCCCCCAGCTTCTCGAAAAGAGGAGCTTCACGGGACCGAAAAAAGAATTTATCTATCTTGATTACACCTTAAATTTACCAAGTGATTCATTAACTTTTTGCTGATTAAATTACCGACTGGTAATGGATTACCAATTCTTACGTCCCTATGCTTTGCATGTCTTCGAATGTTTTTCCGGAAACGACCAGATGGTCGTTCACTCTGCTATTATGTCACTAACGTCTGCATGTACTGCGTAGGGTACTTCCCTCGTCAACTTGACGTTTCCTACAATTTCTCCTTCGCCTTCAACCCATGTTTCGGTGCTCATATTCTCTGTCCTTGATCATCTGGACTTTCCCACTTGGTATTGACTGAGTAAACTCTTCCCCTTCAAAAGTAATCAATCACTTAGAGAAAAGAAATGCATGTGAATATGGTTCTGGTGTGCTGATGATTACATTGCACGTCAATTAGATCAACGAGACGGCAATAAAAAAGTATTCACGGACAATTACTTTTTCTTTTCCCTGATAAGGAAAGGGAAAAGAAAAAACAGAAATGATTGCTAGGAAAGAAAGATATGCTATAAGTTGGCAACCCGCCTTTACATTTTGCCATCATGTCAACCGAGTTGAAGTATCTCTTGATGAAGAATTCGATGGGACGCAACTGCTGAAGCTGAAAGAACAACTTTGAGTTCTCCAAGTTTCGAGATTCTGGGTCATGGGTGGGCCAGTTCTGGCGATTCTGCTACTTGCTCTCCTTGGAGATTCCACTGGAGATGCAGCTACAAATCCTTATGATCGTAAGCTTGGTTCAACCACTTTCGTGACTTTTATTTCCCAGAATGTATTATTTCATATAGGTGAATTTGCGGTGATGCAGTTCTGGACTTTCTGCATATTGTCGAGCCCTTGCTTACTTAGACGAACTAAGGTTCCCATAGTCAGAGGATGTCACAACTTCTGCAGGAATCAGAGTTGACCATTTGTCCACAACCAAATACAAGAACCCAGCGCATTCAACTCTCTTGAGATATCGATGTTTTCCTGTATTCCTATCAACGATGCTAATGTCATTTTTGAAGTAATCTAAATCTGGTTTCACCCCCTTTTGCCTGCTTGTTTCATCCAAGGACGCTTTATTACCTGCCATTTTACCTGAGAAAGTTTCAGAAGAAAAGTGAGGGCTGACATTTTGCAATGCGTCGAATGAGCAAATCTAACTGTTTGTAGTTTCTAGTGCGGGTTCACAACAATTAATATTAAGCATGTTCTGGACTTGGAAGTCATTATCTTACATTCAGGTCATTCTACACAGATTTTGTTTTGGTACAAAGATCATGCTACTTTCGTTAGATAAGGGAGTCAGTTACAAAGATTTTACAGGGTGTTAGTTTCTCTGGAACAAAGATCATGCTGTTGGTTGGCTATTAAAGCAACCAAAGTTCTGGACATCTCTAGAGCAGCTACTGTCGGATAATTTATCTACCTTTTCCATTTTCCTGCTTGCGCACTCCCGGAGGACAGAGGAATGATGACTTTGAAGCAACTTGCTTCAGAAACTTATGCAATCCTCAGATTTACACAGAAGATGTTGGATAATTGCTATTCAATATACACACAACGCATATCTATTTATTAAATTCTTATTTTTCAATTGGGTGTATTCCAATGCAGTCAGTGCGCTTACGGGGCTAATGACTGATTGGCAAAATGCACCACCCAACTGGGTGGGGACTGATCCTTGTGGCGATAATTGGGTTGGGATTCGCTGCAATAATTCTCGCGTTACTTCCATGTAAGGTTTTGAGCATCCTTTTTGACTATATTTTTGAGAATCTGCCTTTAAGAATTCTATCTATCTCTGCAAATAATTGGAATCTTAATTTCAGAATTCTGTCGAGTGCGGGTTTGACAGGTTCGCTTTCGGGAGACATTGGACAATTATCTGAATTACAGATTCTGTAAGTTCACTCTCTTTCACTTCCTAGTTAATGTTCAGAGCAAGGACTAAATTACCACTTATATAGTCTTTTTCTCCCAAAAGATAATTTAGATATATATTACAAAAATTTCTATCTAAAAAGTGGATGTAGTAACCATAATTGGAGGCAACTATTGGGAAAAAGGGCTCCAGTTATTATTTTGCTGGTGTCATATATGTAGTCCTCTTATGTTGATTTTTGTGTTTTCTTCTCTCCCATGTGTCCTAAATTGCATATGGAGCTGTCAATGTTGTGCAAGTAGCGTGATTCATGTCTACGATTTGGTCTATTATCTGTTTAAGCTGCTTGAAAAGGCCTTCAATTTGTTGCTGACTTTCGAGCCTTTTCATGAAGAGACCTATCTTACAACAAGGGTCTGACTGGATCTCTTCCTGAACAAATTGGAAACTTGATGAAGCTCACACGCTTGTAAGTTATATATCATCAGCATTTCTAGTGTATTTTGTGTCCCTGTCTTTCAGAGTCACAAATGACCAACCTACCTTTTCATCTCAAATTGCAAGAATCCTAGTTGGTTGTGGATTTTCTGGCCAAATACCAGATTCCATCGGATATCTCCAGAACCTGGTGCATTTGTTAGTCCTCTACCCCATACACTTGATTTGGACCTTACACATGCATGATCGGTTTTGGACAAGCTAGAACATGTTTCACTCAACATACATTATTCTTCTGGTCATCGCAAGTATCTGAACTAGTCCTTCCAATATATTGCAGATCTCTAAATTCAAATAGATTCAGTGGGCTGATTCCTGCTACCATCGGTAACCTTTCTACGGTTTACTGGCTGGATCTAGCCGACAATCAGCTAACTGGATCTATTCCCATATCGAATGGAAGCAATCCTGGCCTTGATATGCTACTTTGCGCAATTCACTTGTACGTGCATGTCTTCTAGCTTATCATATAGCTGTATCTGTGAACTCATTCGTCTTTGTTGTGTTAAATCTGACTAATATTCTGCCTTCATGCACAGTCATTTTGGACAGAACCAACTCTCTGGCACAATTCCTCCCCAACTATTCAGTTCCGGGATGCATCTCATACATGTGTAAGTTCTGAGAATCCACTAGGGCGCTGCATTTGGTCTATTCATTGTTTCCTCGAGGCTTCTCAAGCCTTATCTAAAGAAAGTTTGATCTTCTCTCTCTCTCTCTCTCTCCTCTCCACCCCCAAAACTGCGCGGCTTTGTTGTCCCCCCCATCTTTCAACTGAACAGGCTTTATTTGTTGTCCTCTTAACTTCTTTAATGGGGCAGGCTTTTCGACAACAATCATCTCACAGGTAGCATCCCTTCCACTCTTGGACTGGTGCGGAGTTTGGAAGTTGTGTAAGTATTTATGGTTCTACACAATTGTCATGAGGATTACTTCCCTTGTGCTTATTGCACTTCAGGTCAATGTTTGACCTATTTCAGTGGTCAGTCGTTTTGATAGGAACGCTTAGATGGTGCAGTCCCTGGAAATCTCAACAATCTTACATCTGTTCAAGAACTGTAAGCAATACATAATTCTGGTTGTTTTCACTGTTATCTAGTGCATATCACTATAATCAATCTCCTAAATTTACTGGTCTACTCTTTAGTCTTCTTTCCAACAATAGGCTAACTGGTCCGTTGCCCAACCTTGCTGGCATGAACGCCCTCTACTACCTGTAAGTAATAATTGTCATATATTATCTAATGGCACACTGTGTAATCGCTGATCATGTATGAGTTCCATGAGGGAAACAGAGCACATGGTGAAATGTAAAAGATAATCTTAGACTCTTTTTCTTAATTTTGAATCCGCCATTGCTTATTGTCCCACTACAACTGTATAAAACATGGACTTCAACTGACAGAGGTGGATTTGCAGGGACTTGAGCAATAATAGTTTTGATGCGACAGATTTCCCTTCATGGATTCCAACATTACAGTCTTTGACAACATTGTACGTTTCCCAATCTCTGTCCGTTGCATCCATCAATTCCCTTCAACTGCCCCCTGCCCCTGGAAATGAAACATGACATTTAATTGTTTTCTGGATGTGGGTTTCGGACTAGCCATTTCTGTTCCCTTTTTCTTAAGATAAATAGAAGATCTCTAAGTAAATAACAGGGTTGTTCCTTTTATGAATTTCAGAATGCTGGAAAGCACTCAAGTTCGAGGAGTGCTACCTGTTATCCTTTTCAGCATTTTCAGTTTGCAAAGTGTGTAAGTATTATCTCGATCTCAATATTTACCTCAATGTAATGGATTTATACTTCTTCAAATCTCGACCTGCTTCATTCCATCGACTTCCTGGTTCGTTTCAACTTGGACATTAGGGATGATGGTTGAACGTGTGAGTTTTCCTGTGATGTCAGGGTCTTAAGGAACAACCAACTGAATGGAACCTTGGATATAGGCACCAGCCATGACAATCAATTGCAACTCATCGATCTCCAGACCAATTTTATCGATAACTTCAAGCAGAGTACTGGAGGTTACAGTGTCAAGGTGATGTAAGTCATATAAAACTCTTAAGCCCTTTCACTCACTTTGTCACAAGATGAATCGAGAATGCTTTTTGTTTTTCACAGTTCTTTTGCTAATGTTGTGCCCATATATTGTATTTCTGCAGACTTGTCAGCAACCCGGTTTGTCAAGAAACAGGAGCAGCTGGGCAAAGTTACTGTACCATTCCACAATCCAACTCCTCCTCATACTCGACACCGCATGACAAATGCATCCCAATCGTTTGCAATTCAAATCAGACTTCCAGCCCCAACTGTAATTGCAGCTATCCTTACACAGGAACTTTAGTCTTCACAGCTCCTTCTTTCTCAGGTTTAGGAAACTCAACTTATTTCGAAAACCTTGCAAGCTCCATGATGATCTTTTTTCAGTCCTATCAACTTCCTGTAGCTTCTGTCTCACTGAGTGATCCGCGCAAGGATTCATCTGATTACCTTAAACTGAATCTTGCGGTCTTCCCATCTGAGGGGGTTAGTTTCAATCGGACTAGCATAAACAGTATTGGCTTTGTGCTCAGTAATCAGACGTACAGGCCTCCAAAATTATATGGGCCTTTCTATTTCATCGCTGATCAGTACATGTACTTTGCTGGTAATATCTCCAATTAACAGAGACAAACATTCTGTTGCCTTCTGTGTCTAGATTATCTTTATTTCTATCATACTAACAACAATCTCTCTCCCTCTTTCTCACTTGCAGAAGTACAAGTACCAACTACATCAAAAAATTTGTCAAACATCAGTGTCATCATTGGTGCAGCAGCCGGTGGTTTTGTTCTCTTCTTGCTATTGCTATTGGCTCTTGTAGGGCTTTATGCTTTTCATCAAAAGAAAAGAGCAGAAAAGGCTACAGAGCAAAGCAACCCTTTTGGTATGGGCAGATTCACTGCATTCTTGCCACTTAGCTTGTCTCTGATTCTGGAAGTAAGTCTCAGTCAATGTTCGTTGTTATTCATGGAAATGCAGTAAACTGGGACCCGAATAAGAGCAACGGCGAATTTCCCCAACTCAAAGGAGCGAGATGGTTTTCTCTAGAAGAGCTTAAGAAATACACCAACAAATTCGCAGAAGCCAATCAAATTGGATCCGGTGGCTATGGAAAGGTTTCCTCTTTTGGCTCTCGGTTCTGCTTAGAGAAACCTCAGTTAGCATTCTCTTGCTCCTGTACTCTTTATAATAAACCCAGAGACTTTCGTTGCAGTCCTCACGTTAACAAGAAAGAACTTTTTTATAAGTTCCATTTATTCACCACCTTGTTTGAAGCGTAGGTTCACTGTATGACAGTTACTGAGTTTGAAATCTCCTGGTAGAATTTTACATGAACAAATAAGGGCTTCTTAGACTTGACAAAACCAGATGTGAGTTTGCCCATACAGAGAAAATGTAAAGCTGAGAGATGGGAAGTCGTACATGTTGCTGCACATTAGTTTCTACTTAGTTTTATACGCTTTCAAAGAGAATCTTATATGCTCACATGGCTTTAAATTTTTCAACTGCTTTTCTTATCTGAATGTTTCCATTTAAGTTGATCCCCTGATTCCATTATATTCCTGAACAGTAGATGATTCTAAAATTTTGTCTTGCTTTAATTTCCTTCTTATTTCTCTTTAATCTGAGAACTGTATTGATACTGCACCAGCATTGTGAAATTTTTTTATTTGACTTCAAAATCATCAGCTGCCCTGGAAACTGGCTGAGTTATAAATTTTGTTGTTGCTGTGGCAGGTCTACAGGGGTACTTTTCCCACTGGAACTCTAGTTGCCATAAAACGAGCAGAGCAGGATCTATGCAGGGTTGGGTCGAGTTCAAAAATGAGATTGAGCTTCTATCAAGAGTCCATCACAAGAATCTTGTCAGCCTTGTTGGTTTTTGTTCTGAGCACGGTGAACAATTGCTAGTGTACGAGTTCCTTCCAAATGGTACCATCAAAGAGAGTCTCTCAGGTATCTCCTCTCAAGATTCTTATGTTGAGAAAGCATTCATGCGGAATTTAGATTTTTTAAGAAAAAATTCCTCCCTCATATTATATGTGTTCACAACTACAAGTTTCGACTTGCAGGAAAGTCAGGAATCAGGTTGGATTGGGCAAGGAGACTCAAAGTAGCCATTGATGCAGCCCGAGGTCTGGCTTATCTTCATGAGCTTGCTAATCCTCCGATCATACATAGGGACATAAAATCAACCAACATCCTATTGGATGATCACTTGAATGCGAAAGTTGCCGATTTTGGTCTCTCCAAGCCCGTGACAGAAGGTGAAAGGGGTTATGTCACCACTCAAGTCAAAGGAACAATGGTAAGTAATGAGCTTTAGTCTAACGGTAGATGGTCAAACTTTTCTCAGTAACACCCAAACTTTGAATGAGTTTTTTGATTCCTAAGACGGCCCATGTTCTTGAGAACCAAAAACTAGGACAATAATTGTCTAGAGAAGAAGTGCGCTTTACAGGCTTTGATCAAGAGTCTTCTCTAGACAAAACAATTTATGATAATCGTTCTTTTCAGTTTCGATGATAATCATGATTATTTCTGCAGTCATATGAGAGAGGATGCTAGTTTGTCTCAGAACAAGAGACAATCAGCTTACCTGAGTTGATGAAAAAAGGGTGATAGAGTTGAAGGCATTATTGTTAGTCTAGCTTTTCTGGATGAGTTTTACAAACCAATCATGCTATATTCTTGTGAAGGGCTACTTGGATCCTGAATACTACATGACGCAACAGCTGACTGAGAAGAGCGATGTGTATAGCTTTGGAGTAGTGATGCTGGAACTCCTTACAGCCAGAAGGCCGATAGAGCGGGGCAGATATATTGTGAGAGAAGTGAGGGTGGCCTTGGATAAGGACAAAGATTTGTACAATCTGCAGGGGATTCTCGACCCTGCCATCGGTTTGGGCACGTCTTTGAAGGGACTCGAGAGGTTTGTGGAGTTAGCAATGAGATGTGTGGAAGAATCAGGAGCAGACAGGCCAACCATGGGAGAGGTGGTGAAGGAAATCGAGAACATCATGGTTTTCGCGGGTTTGAATCCAAAGGCCAAATCTCCAAAGGCCGAATCAGCGACCACTTCAGCCAGTTATGAGGATGCGAGTAAGGAGTATGCCACACATCTCTACAGCAACGAGGACTTCACAGAGGATAGTGGGGGCTTCCCACCTTCAAGGATCGAACCCCAGTAGGCAAATTACAGTCACGATCAGCTTTAGTGTACATTAAGAAAATCAAACTATCATATGTATTCACGACCAACTCTTTCCAGATGTTCAGGTCTAGTGATGTTTGTATTCTGTTGAGAATTTAATCATGTAAAATTACCGGCCTCTATGTGTGAGTAGAATTCTGAAGGAAGTGATCATTCATCTTCCACTTGTACAACCAGTTGGTCTTCTCGCAGAGAAGACGGTGTATGGACTCGTTTTATGAGTGATTGGGAGGATATGAGGGCCACCACGAACACCTTGTAACTTCCTGGACTGCCGGTTCTGGTTTGCCTGCTTCTTCGCATGGTCTTCATGGCTCGCAATGTCTCGTGAATCTTGCCGTGAGCGAGGGCTGCTTCTGCTTCTGACGAGACAGGAAGAAGAGAGTTGGGTCAGGAGGAGCCAAGAAAGAGAGGGGTTGCAAGGGGACAATGACCATGACATCGGCTACTGTTAGTTGAGATTCAGATGCCATCACCCCTGCATGGTGGTGCTTCTTGGCCAGTTGGTGTAGAGGGAGGAGAAGGGTAAAAAGGAAAAGAAGAAAAACGGGAAAAAACAAGAAGGATCAGAATTCAGGCCGTTCAAAATGTAAGTAGAGGAAGGAAGAAAAACGCATAACTGTGCTGCTGCGTTAACGTTTTGAACCAAATAATAAGATGAGTATGTCAGAAATAAAAGAAGTTGGTTATTTACATAAAATGAAATAAATGTTAGTAATGAACTCAAAGAGTTACTAAGGTTAATTGTTTTTTTTTTGTTCAACTCTATGTCTACTTTAACACTTACTCTCAAACTTTTGCTCTCGCTCTTTCCAATGAGTTATCAAAAACTTGACAATCAATTGAAACTTATTTATCCTTCCTAGAGCCTATAAGGAAAATTCCTGTCAAGTTTCTTCAATGTTAGACACTTGCGGGGAGGTGGGAGTCGAAACCCACTTTTGAAACTAAATCGTCCTCACCCCAATCCTCTTAAAAGGCTGGGATTTGAACCCCCACCTCTCCCTTCCATGTTGGAAGGGTGGGAGCAAACCCTTTCAATGTTAGTAATGAACTCAAAGATGGTTAATAACGTTAAATTGACTAGTCATAGAATTGTATAAAATGATTAATAAGTAAGGCAAATAAAAGGGGTAATTTAAAATGAAAATAAATATTAATAAGTAGTAAGTAAATGTGATAACTTAATCAGGGACAAGGTAGTAAGTTATATTGAAAAAAATGGGTTTTTTTTTTTATATAATGGTTCGTTAACATGAGGCGTTGCTAACATAGGTAAATAAACGTGGTTAACAATGGAAGAAACATTAGGACTTTTGTGACTTGGTATTGACTGAGTAAACTCCCCCCATTAAAATAAATGCAGCAATTGGAGAAAAGAAAGGCAGACGAGTATGGTCCTGGCGTGCTGATGTTAACATTTCTCGTCAATTGGATCAATGAGACTACAATTCATAGTCGTCACGAACAAGACTTTTTCTTTTTCCTGATAAAAAAAAAAGAATAGATTGCTAGGAAAAGATTTGCTGGGAGTTGGCTGCCAGCCTTTTCATTTTGCCATCATGTCAACCGAGTTGAAGTGTCTCTTGATGAAGAATCCAATGTGATGCAACTGCCGAAGCTGAAAGAACAGTTCTCCAAGTTTCGAGATTCTGAGTCATGGGTGTGCGAGTTCTAGCGATTCCGCTGGTTTTTCTCCTTGGAGATTTCACTGGAGATGTAGCTACAAATCCTTACGATTGTAAGCTTAATTCATCCAAATTCTTGACATTTATTTCCCAAAATGCATTATTCATATTGTTGACTTTGCGAATTCCACAACCCCGCTGGCCTAGACTTTTTGCATGTTTCCTAGCCATTGCCACTTACATCAACTAAGGTTCCTCCTAGTCAGAGGACGCCACAACATTTACGGGAATTAGAGTAGACCATTTGTCCACAACCAATTATAAGAACCCAGGTGAACTGAACTTTTTCAAGATATCGATGCTTCCTATATTCCTATCAACAATGCTAAGGTGATTTTTGGGCTGATCTAAGTCTTTTTTTCTCCCCTTTTTGCCTGCCTCTTTGATCAGTGGTGGTTTATTGCCTGCCATTTTGCCGGAGAAATTTCAGAAAATAAGTAGCTGGAGATCTCAAATTTCGCAATGCATCGAAGGAGTAAATCTAACTGTCTGTAGTCTTTAGAGTTGGTCAAAATAGTGAAATTTGTTATAGATCTATTGGTGGTATGATTTTTGTTTAGGCATGTTCTAGCCCTGGAAGTCATTAGTTTACGTACAGGTCATTCTCACGGATTTGGTTTTGGTACAATGATCATGCTACTTTCGTTTGATAAGGGAGTCAGTTACAAAGATTTATAGGGTCTTAGGCCCTCTGGTACAAAGATTCTGCTGTTGGTTGCAATTCAAGCAACCAAAGTTCTGGACATTATTAGAGAAGCTACTATTGCTTTTGCGATCCTCAGATTCACACAGAACTGTTGGATTATTGCTATTCAATACACACACAAGACATGTATTTATCATTTTCTCATTGTTCAATTGGTCATATTCGAATGAAGTTAGTGCAATTATGGGGCTAATGAGTGATTTGCAAGATACACCACCCAATTGGGTGGGGACTGATCCTTGTGGCAATGATTGGGATGGGATTGGCTGCACCGTTTCTCGCATTACTTCCATGTAAGTTTTTGAGCATCCTTTTGGACTTTATATTTGAGAGTCTACATTTCATAATTATGTGTGCAGTTAATTGGACTCTTAATTTCAGAACGTTGTGGAGTATTGGTTTGACAGGTTCGCTTCCAGGAGACGTTGGACAATTATATGAATTACCGGTTCTGTAAATTCACTATCTCTTTCCCTTCCGAGATTATGTTCAATGCAAGGAATTAATTACCACATTTGTTTCCCATGTCCTTTTCCTTCGAAAGATAATATAGGACACAAATTTCTGTAAAATTGGATGTATTGACCATAACTGGAGGCAATTATTGAGAAGAAGGGCTTAAGTTTTTATTTTGCTGTTGTCATGTATGTAGTCCTCCCATCTAGATTCTTGTACTTTCTTCTCTCCCATGCATCCTGTAATGCATGTGAAGCTATCAATGATGTGCAAGAAGTGGGATTCATGTTTAGAATTTGGTCTTTTTTTTAATATCTGTTTTAGCTGCTTGAAATGGTCTTTTGTAAGTTGTTATTGAGTATAATAAGCCTTTTGTGTAGGGACCTATCTTACAACAAGGGCCTGACTGGATCTCTTCCTGTGAAAATTGGAAACTTGATGAAGCTCACGAACTTGTAAGCTATATACATCATCATTTCTAGCATATTCTGTATCCCTTGACTTTCAAAGTCGAAAATGACCAACCTGCCTTTTCATCTCAAAATGCAAGAATCCTGGTGGGTTGTGGATTTTCCGGTTGAATACCATCTTAAGCCCGGCCATCAGTCTTGATCTCTAATTAGCTTAGAGTGTGGAAAGAGAAAAAAATTCTCTAACTAGCCGGTCACCCACTTGTTGCCGTCCGTCTCGTGGTGAAGAGAGATATGCTTAGAACCAGGGAAAAACAAGTCAGTTGCAATAGGTATTCTATCTTACAATAGGCAAACTACATATTGAAGCCCTTCATGGACTGCCTTTTAGTTGTAGACTACCTAGAGATTTAGTTCAGAGTACAAAGATATTCAATGATGCCGAGATGATAACATTTTTAACTAGGTAAGCTACATTTCTTAGAGGATCCTACTAGGTTGGAGAACAAGAAGTATTTAAAGAGATTTGGAGAAAATTGGGAGGTAGAGGAATTTACTTCTCAACCTCTTACTTCTTCATTACCATTATAGGCGATGAGTACATAGAAGATCTAAAACAACAATAGAAAATAAAAACAAGACATGATAGCACAATAAATTGGGGTCTTTGACATAATTACAATGAACAGAAGTCCATGATCATAGGGGTCCTAGTAAAGGGTGTTGGAGAAGACTTCCTTGAGTGTTTTGAAGCTGACAAAATGTTTCCATCAGTCTAGTTTGAAAACTTGAAGACTCTGCTATTAAAATTTGAAGATCTCTAGACTGCCAGACTCTGCTATTGTTATGTTCATTAAATAGCTCGAAGATCTTCCTAATTGATTCTGTCCAACGAGTAGATTGAAAAAATTCCTTTGGTAAGTGCTAACGGGTATGATGGCATAAATGAGTATATAAGGAAGACGTTCCAGTTGTTCGAGTGTGTGCACGATAGAAGAATTCCAAAGTCTGAAGTTCATTGTTCTTAGTCAATTCATTTGTTGAGCGAAATCTTGTACGCAAAAGAGAGTCTATATCTTTGAGAGACCTTGAGGAAGTGTAGTATAGTCTCTACACTATGGAATCAAGGGAGAGCTTTACTGTAATAAATCTTTTGTTCATAGTGAAATCCAGCCGGTGGGCTGTTAGTGCGGAAAAGTGGACGTATGCTTGGATTAAGCCGAACCACTATAAACTCTGTGTTCATATTCTCTTTCTTACACTCTTTTACTTTGATCATAACTTGTTTATTTTAAAAGGGAGGAATTTCCTTTTCATAATCCATTGTTGATTTGTGCTGCACTTATATCGCAAAATTGTTTCTGCACCTATTCACCCCCCTCTAGGTGCACATACTAGCTTTCACAATTGGTATCAGAGCCTGTGTACTCACTTAATTTGAAGTGTTTTACTTTAGAGTTAAAGATCCATGACTAGTATGTTAGCTCCAATATCGGTTGAAGGACAAAGCAATACCAGATCGCCTTACTTTGATGGAAAGGAATATAATATATGGAAAAACAAGATGAAGGCATTCCTAAGATCAAATGATCCTTTGGAATGGGACGTGGTAGACAAATGAATCATTTTTATAACTGCACCTATCTTAGAAAGAGGAAAATAAGCTGTTGAGTCTAGCGAAATGACTCAAGAAGAGAGAACCAAAAGACAAGCTCTTGATACAAAAGCAATTTATTCTTTATATTGTGCATTATCACCTACTGAATATAACATAATATTTTCTTGTGCTACAGTTTAAGAAGTCTGGGATAGATTACACATCACCTATGAAGGAATTGATTGAGTAAAAGAAACCAGAATCAACATTCTGCTCGGTCAATACGAAGCTTTCAAAATGAAATTAGGAGAATCTATCACTAACATGTTTAGTCGTTTTACAAAAATCGTGAATGGTCTTGAAAATCAAGGTCAACCAATTTCTAATCCCATGAAAATAAACAAGCTTCCGCGTGGACTTTCTAAGGACTGGAATCACATAAAAACCTCAATAAGTGAGACACAAAGAATTATGCCACTTTCGGTTGATGAATTGGTTGGGACTCTTCAGTCTTATGAAGTGGAGCAAATCAACGAAGATGAAGATCCTAAAGGTAAGAAATCCATTGCATTAAAATCTAATGATGATTTTGATGTCACAGATTCTGAAGACGATATGAATGACGAAGAGCTTGCTCTCATGATAAGAAGATTCAGAAAGCTGAATAGGAAAGGAAGAATATTCAATCCAAAGAAACAGATTTTTCAAAAGCAACAGAGTAAGTCTGTTAAGGATAATGAATCCAATAGAGATGTAGTTTGCTTTGAATGTAAGAAAAATGGACACATTAGACCTAGCTGTCCCCTTCTGAGGAAAAAGAAAGGAAAATCCGAAAAATATCGAAAGGCACTCAAAGCAGAAACCTGGAGTGATACAGAATGTGAAGAAAACGATGATGATTATGCGAATATATGTCTAATGGCACAATCGGATTCAGACAGTGAATTTGAGGCAAGTAATTTGAAAATCCTTATTGAAGTTTCTAAATACATTGATGAATTGTGTCTTAGTCTCAAGACTTCTCTTAAAAGGATTTCCGAACTTAAAAGAGAACATTTTGCTCTAAAACAACAGGAAAATCTTTTGAAAGAAAAGGTCAAATGTTTAGACAAAAGTATTTCTACTTTGAAAGAAAATGCAGACAACCTTTCAAAAGAAAATGCATTCTTGAAAAATGACATCTTAAATATTTCTAAAAGATTTTCTATAGGGTCTGAGAAACTTGAAAAAATTCTTTCTGCTCAAATACCTTATTTTAATAAATCTGGTTCGGGAATGACTGCGGAAACTATTTCTCTAATCGATTTTCCTAAAGTAAAGGAAATACTTAAGCAAAGACCTACGAGAGATGCTTACAAAAATAATTTCCAAAGAGTTTTTGTAAAACCAATAGGTCGCAATACTTTTAAATATTCTTAGTGCAATAGCTCAGACCATTTTGAGAAAGAATGTCTTATGGTTTGGAAACCTATTAAGAAAGTATGGACACAGACCGTATATTATATTAACACCAATAGACCCAAGAAAATATGGGTACCAAAGAAAGTTTGAGTCTCTTTTCTAAATACAGGTCACTATCAAGAAAAAGGTTAAATGGTACTTGGATAGTGGATGCTCAAGGCATATGACTGGAGATTCAAATTGCTTCATAAAACTTGTTCAAGTTAATGGTGGAAAAGTTTCATTTGAAGGAAACAACAAAGGAAAAATTGTGGGATTCGGAACTGTAAAGATTGGAAGCCTCACGATCAATAATGTTTCCTTAGTGGAAGGACTCAACTACAATTTGCTAAGTATCACTTTGCGACACCGGTTTCAAAATCAACTTTCAAGAGAGAATATGTTTAGGAACCAGTAAAGATTCCTCATTATTCATGAGTCAAAGACATGGAAATATCTACCTCTTGGATGTCAAATCGGATGAAACCCAATGTCTAATCTCAATTTAAGATGAAGCAAACTTATGACACAGAAAACTTGGGTACATCAATATGAAGCAAAAGCCAAAATTTCAGCAAAGAAGCTTGTTCGTGGTCTACCCAATCTGTCATACCAAAAGGCTGATCTATGCACACATGCGTGTTGGGAAAACAGGTAAGAAATTCATTTAAACCAATAAATCCAGTTTCCACTAATCGTGTACTGCAGCTTCTGCATATGGATCTCTTTGGACTAACCAGAACTCAGAGCATTGGAGGTAAGAAATATTGCCTAATAATTGCGGATGACTACTCATGATTCACTTGGGTATATTTCCTGGCAAGTAAATCTGAAACCCTTTCTTACTTTGAAAAGTTTGCTAAAAAGATCCAAAATGAGAAATGGTATGCTATTTCAAGTATATGAACAGACTATGGAGGTGAATTTGAAAATCAAGACTTTACAAAATTCTATGATGAATCTGGTTTTCAGCATATGTTCTCTTCTCCATATACTCTAGAGTAGAATGGAGTTGTGGAAATGAAGAATAGATCTTTGCAAGAAATGGCTAGAACTCCTTTACTTGAAAGTAACATCTCTTCATGTTTTTGGGTTGAAGCTGTTTCTACAGCATGTAATATCATTAATAGAGTTTTTTATAAGGCATATTCTGGAGAAAACTCCTCACTAGTTATTCAAAGGAAAGAAGCCCATTGTTTCATATTTTCATGTGTTTGAATGTAAATGTTTTATATTGAAAAATGCAAATGATCGAGTTGGCAAGTTTGAAGAAAAATCAAACGAAGGCATCTTCCTTGGATATTCACCCACAAGCAAAGCTTATAGAGTCTACAACAAGAAAACTCAATCTGTGGAGGAATCAATGGATGTCAAATTCCAAGATTCTATGCAAAATGAATCTATTCAGACTCAATTTGAAGAATCTGAACCTGCTCCAGACTTCACAAAGATCAATAGTCTGACAAACTAACCAACAACTGGAAGCATAAGTCCAGTCATTCCAAAGATCTCACCATTGGTGACATTAATGAATGAATTCGCACAAGATCCAAAAGGCGTGAAGAGTTTAGTGCTGTGGCTCTTATTTCTGAAATAGACCCCAAAAGCATAGAAGAAGCTTTAACTGATGAAATCTGGATTAAAATTATGCAAGAATACTTAGGCAATTTAGTATTAATGATGTTTGGGAATTGACTCATAAACCGAAAAGGTAAATCTATCATTGGAGCTAAATGGGTTTTTAGGAACAGGATGAACGAAAAATGAAAGGTTGTAAGAAACAAAGCAAGACTCGTTGCCAAAGGATATACACAAGAAGAAGTGATAGACTATGATGAGACTTACGCACTAGTAGCAAGGTTAGAAGCAATTAGATTATTACTTGCTTTTACTTGTTATAAGAATTTCAGGTTATTCCAAATGGACGTCAAAAGTGCTTTCTTAAATGGATTTATCCGTGAGGAGGTCTATGTGGAACAACCACCCGATTTTGAAGACCCAAGGAAACCAGACTCTGTATTCAGACCGAAAAAGGCTTTATATGATTTAAAGCAAGCACCTCAAGCTTGGTACGACAGACTAAGTAAGTTTTTAATTCAAAATGGTTTTGTCAAAGGTAAAGTAGATACTACGTTGTTTATCAAAAGAGAAAGCAAAAGTTTTCTGCTTGTTCAAATATACGTTGATGATATTATTTTTGGATATTCTAATGAAAGTCTATGCAAGAAATTCTCTAAGTCTATGCAGGATGAATTTGAAATGAGCATGATGGGTGAACTAACCTTCTTTCTCGGGCTTCAAGTTAAACAACTGAAGGAAGGAACTTTTATTCATCAAGAAAAATATGCCAATAATCTTGTCAAAAAGTTTGGGTTGAAAAATTGCAAAAAGACTGATATATCAATGTCAAGTTCCTTGAAGCTGGACAAAGATGAAGGAGGAAAGAAAGTTGACCAGAAGCTATACATGAGTATCATTGGTTCACTTTTTTTATCTTATTGTTTCTAGATCTGATATTTTGTTTAGTGTTTGCATTTGTGCAGATTTCAATCGAGACCTTAAAGAATCTCATCTAAGTGCTGCAAAGCGTATTATCAAATACACTGCCTCAACTTCAAACTCTGGTCTCTGGTATCCTAAAAATGGAGACTTTACTCTTCTTGGATACTCATACGCAGATCTAGCCGGATGCAGAGTTGATAGAAAGAGCACCTCAGGCATCTATCAACTACTTGGAAGCAGGATAATGTCTTGCTTTTCAAGGAAGCAAAGTACAATAGCTCTTTCTACCGCAGAAGCAGAGTATGAAGTTTCGATTCAGTTTATTGACTTAAAGAATCAACTGGTGGATATATTTACAAAGCCTTTGGAGAAAAATCAATTTGAAGTTATTTGTTCCAGACTCAATATCTTAAGGTTTGAAGAAGTTCAGACTCAGCATTAAAAGTCTAAAGACTCTCAGTCCTAAATGATCAAGATTCTTGACCGTAAGTTATTTTATTATCTACGAGATCAAATCTCGAAAAGGTACGATCATCTATTGATTGTTGCTATTTTTAATTTACGTGATTATTGCAATCTTTCCTTTTCGAAAAAGGAGTTATTTTTGAAATGATAGTTATCTAATTTTTGAAAAGGCGTTATTTTTAAAAAATGCATCTTTGTATTTCCTTTTTACGACGTTCTGTATGCCTCTCTTTGACTATCTTATATACTGTCGGTTCTTCTTCATTTTACTCACAAAAACCCTAAGAGAGCACCGATCTTCTATTTCTGTCTTCTTCTATTGTTTAATCTTCGAAAAATTGTCATCTTTCTTGGGAAAACAAGCTTGGAATCTCTCAAAGACTGTGAAAAATGTCTTCCCAAAGAAAGTCTTCAAGGATCGCGAACAGGGGACCACAGCAAATGCGTGAGGGGCCTACGCACTTTGATCTCACTGAGGAAGAAGAATCTCCTAGTCAGCAGCAGAGCTCACAACATTCTCAGCAGCGTCCATTTCTTCAATCTAAACCTCAGGATGTGACACATCGAGAAGAGGAAGAAATAGTTGAAAGCGCATAACCCGTAAGAATTCATAAGCCCTCTTTTACTTATAAGCTTTACCGTGCTTTGAAGAGGAGCGGTACTCCATTGAACTACATCGATGAGTTTCTTAAGGACAAAGGGTATAGTAAGGAGTACTTCTTCTTACGAAATATGGAACGTTTGGGAATTGCCCCTGTGGGGTCGGCGGAAGAAGCCTTTGCTAATATTCCAAGTGATCCACGGGTTGGAGGATTTAATCAACCAGATGGGAACGATGATGACAAGTTGTATAGTCAGTTTAAATCGAGAATGGGTGTTGCAACGAAAATCCGAAGCAAAAGGATAGACTTGTTTCGATCGGAGGAACACAAGCAATTGTACTCTAAGTTGTTGAAGTGTGGGGTGATAAACCCTAGAAGTGTGGATTTTGATTTTTTTGACTCCGTGAATGTCAATCTGCAGGAAAAATTCAGTCTCCTTCAACTTGAACAGTTTTGTTCTGAATCTACAGAAGCTTATGCTGAACTTACTGCTTATTTCTATTCAAATCTCAGTTTTTTGGATGCGAACAGATTCTCTTTTAGTGTCCGAGATCAGGACTATGTGAAGGACATGAATATGTTGGCTGATGTGATTGGGGTTGAAAGAGGGAGATATCAACCTATCGATGTGTCTATTGCTCGTGCAATGTTGGAGCTTGTTCAGGATAGAAGGAAAGATTTCTTATGTGAGAATGAATGCGTCTAACATTTTGCTTCACAAAATTGTGATTAACCGCCTCAGACCAAAATCTACTTCAAAGACCGATGTTTCAAACTCGGAGGCAAAGCTGATGTATGCCATTAATGCTAGGAAAAAATTTTCTTTTCCACACACTATTATGTTCCACATGTACAGGGCAGTTGTGAAGGATACGGGTCAACTTCTTTATCTAGCTCTTGTGACCAAGTTATTCAGACATTTGAACGTTCAGCCTCCCCGGATTCTCTGTGTTAGAACTTGTGATCAAATGGTGGTGGGACTAAAAATGGTTTCTAAAATGCGTCTGAAGAAACTCAACAAGGCGTTGGAGAAATTCAAGGAGAAAACCCCTGTCAAGTCTCATCAAATCTCTTCGGCTACAAAAAGAAAAGGGAAGGAGCCCATGGTTGCTCCATCCAAGAAAAGAAGAGCTCTCATCATTTAGGATAAAAAGGATGATGATGATGATGATATCACCATTTCTGTAATGGTATTGAAGAACCTGAGTCGTTGTGTTCCAGAATCAACGGAGAGAAAAGAAAAAGACACAGATGAGACAGAATAGAGGACTGGAGAAAGAGAAAATTTGGAAGCAGAAGAGAGAGATGCAGAGAGGAAAGAATTGAAGAAGAAGAAGAAGAAGAGGAGAGAGGAGATCAAGTGGAAGTAGAGCATGAGGAATACTCTTCTCCACCTGAAGGCATGGAAACAGGGGGAGATCTTGAGAAAAGAGGAATGTCCTCTTACCCTGCCACCAGTGAAGGAGTAAGCCGCTCTCCAGCAGATACAAAGGACATCTATGCTTCTCAATTTCCTAAGGAGGGACATGATGTTTCATTGCCCAATCTATGTGACTATGCTGATTTACCATCATCTGCCTTTACTCTGTCTGATTGTGCAGAAGCCAATACTCAGATTGATAATTCAGTAGATTTTTGCAGAATTCTTGATGTTCTCTTAGAGATGCGGGGTCAAATATATGCTCTGGGATGCGAAGTACAGAACTTGCAGACTGTAGGTCAAGCTTCTTCAGTTTCTTTGAATGATCAAATCCAAGCCCTTGCTCTTCAAGTTCAAGCAAATGCTAAGGGTGAATATGTGGCATAACTGAAGGAGGACTTGAAAAAGCTGGAAGGCATTGTCCAGTCAATGGGAGATTTCCAGCTTGTTCATGTTCCCAAGCAATCTTAATACCATTCTCTTTCCATCTCTACTTTTTTAATGATGACAAAAAGGGGGAGAGATGTGGTGCATATTTGATTTGAACTTTTGAACTCTTGACTTTATGACGTTTTGTTTTGACTTGACTTTTGTGTTTGGCTGTTTGGATTTGGACTGGATTTGGGTTTGACTGTTTGAACATTTGTTTATCTTAAGTACTATTGATATCTCATGGCTTTGCTCATCTACAAGACTAACTTATTTTCAGTGGTTGCAGATTCTAGTGTTATCACTAAGCCATTTATCTTTGTGAGATATCCATACTTGCTTGAGTAATGTTTTGTAGGTCAAAATTATCCAAATATGCAGGAAAGTTTTGTCACAATCAAAAAGGGGGAGATTGTTGGAGAAAACTTCTTTGGGTGTTTTGAAGCTGGCAAAAAGTTTCCATCAGTCTAATCTAAAGACTTGAGGACTTTGCTATTAAAGTCTGAAGACCTCCGGACTGCTAGACTCAATACTCAAAATCTATCCTCATTGACAGTTTTTAGTCCGTCGAAGAAGGCTTATCCAAAACTGGATGTTTCGTTAAGGATTTGATCTTATCGAATGGAGAAGATCTCTTGGCTGGATATAGCATGTTGGAATCCTTTATTCAAATCAAGATTGATTTAGGGATTGTGGATCAATTGATTGGCAAAGTATACTTGGAAGGTTCTTCTTATGGAAACCGAGATTCTGATTATATGGGCAAGCAAGATTGATGGGCTATCGTCATGTTCCTTAAATAGCTCGAAGATCTTCCTAATTGATTCTATCCAACGAGTAGATTGGAAGAATTCATTTGGTAAATGCCAATGGGTATGATGGTATAAAGGAGTATATAAGGAAGACGTTCTAGTTGTTCGAGTGTGTGCGCGATAGAAGAATTGCAAAGTCTGAAGCTCCTTGTGTGAAAGCTAGTATGTGCACCTAGAGGGGTATTCTAGACTTGGCCATTCTCGCATTCTTTCGATTTTATACTTCTCTGACGGGGGAAAAGAATGCCTTAACTTGTATATGTTGATATTTGTTGGTGCCTTTGGCTTGGAGAGAAAATCCGTAAGCACATTTTTTTTTTTTACCTGTAATGTGTTTGGTTTCAAAAGAATAATTCGAGAACCATTTAGTCCATTGAAGTAGCTAGGAATGAGGAATCTGCTTATACTTGAATTTGATCATATAGGAAAAAGATACCATATCCAATTCTACTAGGAATTGATGACTAATAAGATGGAACTCAAACTTTTTTATTCCATTCTTTACCGTCAATATCTCATTGAAAGTAAAGTGATAATGTATTCCAATTTGGGAAAGTTTTCCACTTTTGTAAGCACAAAGGTATCGCTTACCATTAATTTCTTCAAACAGTATGGTTGCCTAGTATTCATCACTAGCATCGGTCTGTAGAATTCTTTTCCTAGTAGTTGCAACAAGGGAAGAGTCTGCATGACCTCCTTTCGTTCTACAATTGCTTTGGTTTGAGCCTTTCCCTAAGGTGGAGGATTTTTCTTCAACATCAACTACAATGGAATAAAATCCCTGAGATAATTAATTATTTCAAGAAATTGCTGAATTTATTTTGCCGTGAAATCCTTTTCTGGGAATTTCAATAATTCTTTAATAATGTGTGGCCTTGGATAATATCTACCTTTGTTAAGGTGCATTCCAAGGATTTATATTTCAGTTTGAGCAATGAAAATCTTTCTTTGGGAGACCATGATTCTATATTTCTTTACACTTTCTGCAAGCTGCTCGAGGAGTCAGTAGTGAAATTCTTCATATGGACTGTAAAGTAATATGTCATTAATGTAAACCATTGCACTAGGCAAAATTGACTGAAAGATAGACACATGGCCTTTTGAAATAAGGAGGGGTGACTTTGAGACCAAAGGGAAGAATCTTCCATTGAAAATATTGGTTTGGGATATAGAATTCTATCTTGGGTTTGTCTTCAGGATGAAAGCCCAATTGCCAAAATTCAGCTTTGAGGTCAAATTTGGCACAAACGTGAGCTTTGGTTAATCCAGCAAAAAGGGAATTTCGAGAGGGTATGCGGAATTTATCATCTTGGAGGAAGAGATTGAGGGGTTGATAGTTTATAGCCAATCATATCTTTTCTCTATTCCGCTTGGCTCGTTTGTTGACATAAAAAGCTTCGCAAGCCCATTAGGGATATGAAATTTCAATAATGCCTTGCTATAATAGTTTTGAGCATTCTTTTAGAGTAGAAACAAGATGCTTTAGATTCATTCCCGTATGACTAGCCTTGGTACGATGTATATCCTCATTTTAAAAGAGAGGCAAACAAAGAATTCTGGATTTTTCACAAAGGATGGGAGCATTTTTGAGAGAAATCATAATGAGATTCCGAATAAGATTCTAACAGTTTTTGCATTATTGGATCTAACAAATTCATTTGGATAGAAAAGAGCTTTTGAATATTGACAAATTCAGAGAATCGATCTTTATACTTAAGCCATTTTCTAGAAATTTGTAGCTCAGAAATTTGGGTCATAATGTTCAAATCAATTATCAAATCTTTGTTGGGAAGGCTAGATTCAAAGATTTTTTGTGGTTATAGAATATTAAGGAAAAAATTGGATGGTCATAGGTGTGATACACACATTTGTAGAAAAAAGTATCTCATGAGACAAAGTTGAAGAACCGGAAATAGAAAGTCCAATACTTTTAGGAAGAACTTTGGTATCTAAAATTGAAGCACTAGCACCAGCATCTATAAAAGCAATGATTGAAATTGTTTTGGCAAATTATGAAGTGAAAATTTTTATGGGGAAATGGAGACAATGAACTTAACTAGAATATTTATTGAAGTTTGGGTCTACCGGGGTTAGAGATAGATGAAAAGGATCTTCAGAGTCTAAATCAGAATTGATTTCACTAGAGGTTTGATAATAAGGTATGACACAAAGAATTTGTTTAGATGGATCTTCATCAAAAGAAAATAGTAATTCAACATCATCATCTTTAAGAGAGAAACCAATTTCGAATTCAATGTGGTGAATTAGATAGTTTTGACCTTTTTTTTTTTTTTTTTCTTTTTGCCTGAGAATAATTTTTGGCGAAATGACCTTTTTGGTTGCAGATAAAGTAGTGAGTCAATTTTTTGCATTCAAAATGGTCCTTTTGTCTTCGTAGAAATCTCCACTTTTTCTTTCTTCAAAATCATGTATATCCATGCTTGGATCTTCCCACTTTCTCTCTCTTGAAAAGCTTCTTTTTTCCAGAGTATTTTTCATAAGAGCCATCGCAATCTTTTTTAGAACACTTGATCTTAAGATGCCGGTGGGAACAAGCACCATCAAGTTCTTGATTGTCCTTGATGTAGCTTTTCATCATTTGATGTCTGAGACATAAATCATCGAGGTAAAGATGAATTTCTTGCTGTATTTCTCCAAATGGAATGTCCACAATTCTCCTTTGCTTTTGAGAAAGGATCCCTCAACTTGCTGGGTGAGCTCTCTTAAAATAGAGGCTAGGAAGACTTGCTTCAAGTTTGCATCAGCCTTAAGGCCATAGACGAGTGTGAGCATTTCTCGATAATGTTGGTCGAGATGTCTCTTCGAAGAGAACAACATCTTCTTTTGAAATATTCTCTTTTTCTCAAGCTCAAGCAGGTAAGTGGGTTTACCTATAAAAAAATGGACAATCCCAATGGCTTGGGCAAAGTCTGCCATGAGCAGAAAGTCCATTTGGTTGGCATCTAAAGTTGATTGCCATCAATGTTTGAGATTGCCAGTAAACCTTGAAACAAATTCAAGAAGGATCTCATATTTACTTTCAACAGTAAGGGCTAGAGTATTCAGTTAGGAATGGAATTCTTCAAATCTTTTTGGCCATTTGGAACAAGGAATGTCATCAATGGTAAAAAATTGTTTAGAAGAGGAAGCATGAATTTGAGCTGGGTTATTTGATTGAATAACCTTTGGTTTAGAAGGATTTGATTCCAGAACTTGTTTCGATGGATTAGTCATAAAATTTGAAGGTGTGGCTAGTACAATGGGAAAGGATTCAACAATAGGAATCGACAAAGAGGAAGATGATGAAAGAAATATCGAGTATGAATTCGATGTTGTGTCAATTGGAAGGATTGAATTTGGGGGAATCCAAGAGTGATCTTTTAAGTCAGCAGGATTAGGTTGCTCACCTTCCTAGTTACTCAGGTCTCTTAGGAAAGATTCTAGTGGGTTAAACATCATAATTTGGTTCGGATCCTCTTTTGCAGGATTGGAGGATTTTTCAACAATCTTTTCTTTTACTTTTTCCTTTCTTAACCTTTCCATTTCCTTGATGTGATTTTGCATTTCAACCATATCTCTTCTATCTCGTATGGTAGAAGTTTCGCAAGGGTAGCAAAAGCTGGAGTGTTTTATGGAGGTGGAAGGGAGTACTCAATTCTAGACAAAGTACGGAATGGATTTGCGAGCTTGAATTTTCCTTCTTCAAGGAGATGGATTTACCTCTTGAGCTTTTCTATCTTTGCCTTTGGACTTTTGAGATAATGATATCCCAAATGCTGTCCTGAGTCCAAGGCATGAAGCATTTTCTAGAAATTTGAAAGCATTTTTTTGGTGAATTCATCATATCTTTTAAGATCTTGTTGCACATCAATAATTCTAGAGTCAATTGATCACCGCCTGTGGTGGCCTAGCTGGAAAAAAGCCCCCATGAAGTCTACCTAGGACGGAGGGGTTCAAATCCCGCAGGATGCACGGGATCTTAAGCATGACGTCGGGGTGGTGGGTTCTCCGCTAGCGTTGCCCCAGGGTTTACCCGCCGGTTGCCAGCTGTATGGGGTTCCCTGGACATAAAAAAAGAAGAAGGAAATTCTAGAGTCAATTGTCTTGAAGGCATTATTGTGCGTTAAAAGAGTTTCTAATTGCCAATTCAAAGTAGCTTTGGCAATAGGAGTTCTTTTTTGCCTTTCATGTTCATCCATTGCGGCCATTGCTGCTGTCGTCGGTTGCCATGGATTGGCCCCCGTCGTCCGTTGCCGCTTGGGATGAAGAAATTTTGTGTCATTACAAAACGAATTTCTATTTCGGAAATATAAATTTTGTGTTATTTTTTATTAGAAACTCATCCAAGAGTAGAAATAAAAAAAATTATTCCGTTCTAGAAATTAATTTTTGTTCATAATGGTTATCATTTGCGCTCTTAAAGAGAGGGTAGATAGAGGTCTTGCTAATTTGTTCAATTTCTATCTAAGGTCATCTCCAACTTCTTACACGAGGTGATAAATTTTATAATGATAGAAGCGGAAAACGAGCTATTCACGGTCGATTGGCCAAGAGAGACACGTATGAGAAGTCGTGCGCCTTGTGTTATGTAAATAAAGAAAACTAAATCCTTGATTAGGCTCTTGAGCTGCTCGAATTGAGTGTTGGTCATATTGGGATTTGAATAGTTAGTCAAGATCAACTCGAACTAAGCAAAAGAACGTTTTTGAATAGATAACACGTCGGGCCAAAAAATTCGTGAGAAAGCTCAACTTGACTGCGCTTTAGGACAACCAATTTATTTAAAACTGACATGAAATTTATTCAGACCGACATAAACTACGACCTTGGTATTGATAAAACGAGATATGTCACCCCCAAACAATTTATTTAAAACTGAGACAGCCGGGTAATCCGGTCGGGCCGCGCGATCCAAAGCTGCGTGCGGCGGCGCGAAGGGAACCGTCGGACCGCGAGATCTGAGCGAGGACAATGCGGGACCGCGACGTCCTGGACGACAAGCAGACATGATCACAAAAGCCCAAACTTGTGGGACCCCCTTTCTCTATATTTTATTTTTCTTTCCTTTCTCAACCTTCCAGAAAACTTTAGACACAAGATAAAATAAGAAAACTTCAAGAAAACTTAAAGCGCTCGCATTCGGAAAAATTATCGATTTTTTATTTATTTATTATCATGCACCGAAGTTATGTTTTCGTTTCATGTTGAATAAAGTGATTTTTTCCAAGTTTTTTTTTAATAATTCGCAATAAAGATATTTATAGGTTACAAACCACTATGAATGGCTCGTAGTTATTTTTATCGATTGGTGTAATTGAAATCACAAACATGAGATGATTACGCTTGTAATGAGCTGTTCGTGAGAAATTCGAACATTTAATGGAGTAGGAGCCAACAATGGATTGATGTAGAAGCAATGTCAAAGAGAGATGAGAAAATACACATTTAGTGCTCTCAATGGGTGCTTACTATAAGACTTAGCTACTACGAAAAAGAGTTTATTCGCTTGCTCGCAACATCGTATAATTAGTATATTCAAACTTGATTTTCTTGAAAATTTGCACTCTTTATCCGTGAATCTAATTCGCAACTATTGGATATAGTTTTCTCTGCCATCAAGTGCAATTGATCATATATTTATAATATATATCACCACACTTAATTTGGCTCACATCAAATTTACGATATATTTTATAAGTCGTGTGATATTTTATAATGACAAAGAAAGAAAAAAAGAGCAGAGACTAAGCACACATTGGTAGACTGTGAACGAGGACTTCTGGATCATCCACAACCAACCATGAGGAATCTTCGTGCCGAATTAATGAAGTGGAATTTTTAATGAGAATCGTATGAATGCCTTGAGTTTACTTACCTAAAGCTCTCCACATTCATTTATCAATTCTAGAATGGGTCGATTCTCTTAGGACTAGGTAGAGTTGGTTCACAATATATGGAATTGGGAACCAGCCCAACCCATCTTGGAACCAAACCGACTAGTCGGCCCAATTTCAAGTTTAGTCTTGAAATCGGTATTTCTTGTTCTTCTTTTTTGTTTCTTCTATTCCCTTCATCTTGAACTCCAAAAATTGAGGTTGCTTGCATTTGGTGATATTGCTTCCCTATCCATTGGAGCAATTGTACCTGCATTATGTTTTGATGATTCAAATGGTTTCACCTTCCATTTTGTTCTTTTCTGCATCAATTTTTGTTTGTCTCTTGCATATGCATCTTCTCGATTAAAGAGCTACAAGTGGGAGTTTCCTAACATTAAAAAAAAAAGAGAGTACTATTTTTGTTTTTTTCATTAAATAAATGTTTACATGATCGATGCACTAATTGATAATCGGTTAGTCTTCCATTGGATTTTGTAGTTATTACTCTATTACATGGCATCTCATCAACATATGTTTTTTTTTTTTGGTTGAAAGATAACTTGTAATATATTAGGTAACATTACAAACAAGAGCCGAAGCATCCGTAGAGAGAATATTGAGGAAAATAGAAGGAGGGAAGAGAAGCCAGTTTGTAGGTGGGCCTTGATCCCTGTGGGCTTTAGCGGCCCAGTCTGTTGCACCGTTTGCCTGGCGTCGAACGTGTTGAAGCGAAAGGTTAGGGCATCGCTGAAGAAGATCGCTGAGGGTCGCAAATAGATGGCGTTCCATCCATGGCGGCGGCTGGTTCATCCGAATGATCTCCACCAATTTTGAGCAGTCAGATTCGATTACAACATGCTGAAGATGGAGATTCTGTTGGAGCAGTCGTTGAAGAGCAGATATAAAGGCGTAGATCTCAGCTTGGAACGCCGATTGGGCAGGCACAGATTTGGTAAGCATATCCGTTAAGATGCCTTTACTATCTCTGAAAATACAAGCGATTGATCCTTTCTCCGACTCTTGCCGAAAAGCCCCATCAATATTACACTTTATATATCCCTCCGCGGGTGGTTGCCATCCCTGTTCATAACTGACCATTGTCGTTTCCATCTTCTGTGGCGAGGGCTGTAAAAACTTGAAGACGGTGCTTTGGGTTAGGGCATCATCGACGGCTTGGAGGGGATCGAGTGGAATCTGACGAAAGACAGCATTATTTCATTGTCTCCAGATCTCCCACAGAAGGTGAGCGATCACAGCAAACTCAGGAGATGCTTGTGGGCGGGAAGCTCTTTTGACAAGCCAGGCATCAAATCGGCTAACTGAGGTAGGTAAGATATTGACTCCAATGTCTTCGTGATTCCAAATAGCAGTTGTCCACGGGCAGAAGAAAAAGAGATGCTCTACTGATTCAGGAACATAATTATTGCATAGAGAACAGTAGGGATGCGGGGTGATATGGCGTTGATAAAGATTGAGTTTTGTAGCAATTGCATTTTTGCAAGCTAACCAGAGAAAAACCTTAAGCTTTGGGGCTGTACACATATGCCAAATGTTCCTCCATAACATGGGTGGGTTAGTATAAGAGGATGAGGGTTGATGTATTGGTTGCTGAGATTGTTTAGATAGAGAATGATAACAACTCTTTACTGTGTAGGTACCAGAAGGTGTTTCTGTCCAAACTAGTTGATCCTGAAGGAGAGACGGATTGATGGGGGTATTGAGAATTGCCGTACTTACCTGATCATCGAAGAATGCAGTAACTAGGGAGGACTTCCATTCAGAATGCTGTAAATCAATGAGATCAGCAACTAGATCAGGTTCTCCCTCTTTTGGTAAGCCTCCTATCGGACCTAATGGTAGCCAATTACCTTCTCTGATATGTATCTGCGATCCATCCCCGACTAACCAACGTAGTTTAGGAGTAATTGCTTGATGAACTTTTAATAAACTCTGCCATCCCCAAGAAGGACGATGTCCTGAGGGAGCAGATTGAAAAGAGGAATATCTAAAATATAAACCCTTAAAGAGCTGACTCCATATAGCTTGAGGTTGCTGAAAAAGACGCCACGCTTGCTTTCCAAGCATTGCATTGTTAAAGTTGATTAAATCTATGAATCCCATCCCCCCTGAAACTTTCGAGAGCTTTAATTCTGACCATTGTTTCCAGTGAATTCCAGATTGACTATGTTGTTTACTCCACAAGAATGCTGAGATCTTCCTTTCAATCAATCTGCAGAGAGACAGCGGAAGCTTGAAGATAGACATGGCATACCTGCGGTAAGGCTCGAATTACTGATTTCGCAAGATTTCCTTGCCACCTTTCGATAAAAATTTTTCCCGCCAACTCGCTAACTTAGCATTTACTCTTGCCGGGATCCAGGAAAACATCTCCTTTTTGGAACGGCCCCAATCCGAGGGAATGCCTGTGTATTTACCATACTTACCGATAATAGGGACTCGAGTTCTTGTGCAAGATTATGTTGTCACGAAATAGGACAAGTATTTGCTAAAGAACACACCAGATTTGTTTCTATTAATGAGCTGGCCTGTAGCAACACAATATTGGTTTAGGAGATTGGCAAGGTTATGGCATTCAGAGATAGTGGCTTTAAGGAAAAATACTGAATCATTAGCAAAAAATAGGTGAGATAACTTAGGGCAGTGTCGATTGAATTGAATCCCCTTTATATGGCCAATAGCGACAGCTTGAGTGAGAGTAGTGGAAAGGGCATTGGCAATTAAAATGAAGAGATATGGAGATAGGGGATCTCCTTGGCGAATCCCTCGAGTAGGTTTAAAATAAGGGGGTTTGTTCACCATTAAAACGAATACTAAAAGAGACTGAAGTAACGCAAGCCATTACCTGAGTAACCCGACTGTCATTGAATCCCAATTGCTTCAAGTAGGCTTCCAAAAAGTCCCGTTCAACCCTATCGTAAGCTTTCTGCATGTCTGTTTTGAGAATAAGATTGAAGCGTTTCTTGCATGCTCGCACTTTAAATTGATGCATGACTTCTTCAACCACCATAATATTATCCTGAATCTGTCTATCGCTAATAAATGCTGCTTGCTCTTTGGAAATCAAAATAGACAGCAGAGGTTTAAGTCTGTTGGCCATAATTTTTGAGATGATCTTATAAGCGAAGTTGCAAAGACTTATGGGTTGGTATTGTTCTATACTTTCTGGATGCTGGACTTTAGGGACTAGGGCAATGATTGTTCTGTTTAATGTAGGGGGCATACAACCTGTGGTAAAGAACTCTTGTACTGTTTGAATGACAGTTGCTTTGATAACATGCCAGTGATGCCGATAGAAGAGGCCTGGAAGACCATCAGGACCAGGAGCCTTTGAAGCTCCCAACTGGAAGGTAGCCTGGTAAATTTCCTCCTCTGTTACCCTACTCATCAAATTTGTATTCATTTCAGGAGTTACCACTGGTGGACATTGGTCTAGGAAAGGCCTAAAATCCCTGTATCCCACAGATCGGTATAGCTGAGAAAAGAATCCCTGAGTGAGTTCTTTTAGCTGTTCTGGTTCTCTGATCCATTGCCGGTGAGTATCCACTAGCATAGTAATTCGATTACGTTGTCTCCTTTGCATAGTGTATGCATGGAAGAACTTTGAGTTATGATCGCCCCACTTCAACCATTGAATACGAGAACGCATAGCCCAGAACTGTTCATCGTGAGTCCATAGTTTCTGAATATCACATCGTATTGCATTGGCATACTCCTTATCCCCTTCCTGATAGGATGCTCGATTTATAATCATCTGCAGTTGAGATTGCAAGTGATAGATTCGTTGATGACAATTGCTGAACCGTGCTTTACTCCATCTTGTTAATCGCGTTGCAACTGCCTGTAATTTGGACATCAATGAGGTACTACTATTTTCCCATGCCTGTTGAACCATGTCTTTACACTCTTTATCTAGGTTCCAAAAAGCTTCATTTTGAAAAGTCTTTGCACGCTTGATAGATGATGGCCGAGCTTGCAGTAATATAGGACAATGATCCGAACCAATAGACGGAAGGGCAAATGCTTCTGCAGAAGGGTAAGACGTCAGCCATTCCAGTGAACAAAATACACGATCCAGCTTCTCCTTTACTAGAGCATCCCCTTCGCGATTATTTGACCAGATGAATTCACAACCTTTACTTTGTAGTTCTAGTAATGCGCAATCATTGATTACATTCCGAAAGGAGGTCATACGCGAAGTGACTGCTGGTCGCTTGCCCATTTTTTCCCAGGGAGAAAGGAAGTCATTGAAATCACCTATACACAGCCACGGTAAATGATTTGTAGCATGAATAACTCTGATGGTATTCCAGAATTCCTGACGTAGCTGATATATTGGAGGTGCGTGCAGGCAAGTGATATGCATGGAAGAGTTCGTCCTAGGATCAAGTGTAACAAAATCAACAAACTGATCATCTGAGTGTACCAAAGTGACTTCGAAGTTATCATTCCAGAACAGAGCAAGACCACCCTTTAAACCAACAGGGTCCTTCACAAAAGAGTGAGAAAATTTAACCTTACGCTGTATCTTAGATACGAAGTGTTGATCTTTCTTCGTTTCCATTAAAAATAAAAAATCGGGCTTATCACAGGCTACCATCGTCTTTAGTGCTTGAATTGTCAGGGGATTGCCCAGCCCTTGACAATTCCAACTCAGGAGCTTCATTTGGAACACGGTGGCTGTTGAGGGCCAGCCGCCAAAGCCCAAGGATCAGGGATATCTGCCTCCACAACCGGAGTATCAAGAAGGAGGGACTCATCAAGAGCTGTTGAGTATGGAATTTTGATTTCATATGGTGTGTATCTTTTTGTTTTCTTACTAGAACCCCCAAGTGGCATTGGCCGAGGAATCTTCGGCCTCTTCTGCTGTTGTGTATCCACTGGAAGAGCCTGAGTGTTTTTCATCTTTGCTGCTACAGGTACTAAATCAGTAGTGATAGCAGTTGAAGTAACCGGATGCAGTTGCTTGGAGGTCTCTTGAGGTAATTCAGGGTTCGAAGTAACAACCTCTGTAGCAGGGATAGGAGGGAGAGCCGGGAGGCGTACTACATTTGAGGAGGAGTTTTCTTTGTCGTCTCTTCCATTGACTCAACTTGTAATTTAGGATGATAAAAAGCATCCCAGTAAGGACTAAATTGTTTAAGCTCTGCTCTGAGCCAAGGTCCATAGATCATCGTGTCACGGCCATCAAATTGTGTTTCAACATATGGAAACTCTGGACAGGAAGTTGCATAGTGACCAAGCCGTCCACAGGAGTAACAATAATGGGACAGTCTCTCATACCTAAAATCAATCCATAAGGTTTTGCCTTCAATACTGATAAGTTTACCATTTTTCAGAGGTTCTTTCAAATCTAACTCAATCCGTATTCTTGCAGAAATATCAGTTTTCACCTCCAGTACTTTACCTATCTGGGATGCAGCTCGACGTAGAATAGTAGGAGAAGTCCACTCCAAAGGTAAGCCAATAACATGCACCCAAAACATACATTTGCCAAAATCATAATGTTGCAAGGGAGTATGAGGTTGCCATGGTCGTAGGTTAACTAAGTGACCAGAAAATAACCAAGGGCTACCATCCAGAATGCGACGTTTTTCCACTTCAGTTCTAAATTTGATTATATATCGCCCTGTATCTGCCGAAGTAATGTCTACATGATCCACTCTCCAGGCTTTCTTCATCGCAACTTGAAAGGCGGATAAATTCACCGAAGGATTGGTAAATATATTGCCTACCAGAATGAGGCGACAATCCTTTAGTTTGGCTGACGCAGGGATGTCATCCCAAACCTCCAACTCCTGTTCTGAGCATAAACGTCCCAGGCGATTGCATAGGGAAGCAATTCGTAAGGTATTATCACTGTCTTCCATTAGTAAAGTAAACAGAAATACATTAATAGGGAGAATTTAAAGAGCAGATGACTGAAACTAAGAGTTGCCAAGATTGCATGTTACAGATCGGCAACATGCAGAGTAGGAATGGCGGGGAATTGCAAGAGAACGGAAGAACAGCGGAACCAGGGAATGGTGATAGTAGAAAGGGATATAAGAATTTGCACATGCAGAAGGATGAAAGACGAGGAGAAGCAGTTAAGGTGAAATGGGCGGAGAACGACGGTGATGCAGAAAGTCCTCAAAGATCAGAGAAGGAGCTGAGGAAATCGAAGACATGGTGAAAAAGCTCGAATATCATGCGAGAGAAAACTCTAACATAATCGAGAGAGAAAACCCAATCAACATATGTTAAATAATAAAAGAATGTGTGTATATATATTGCAAATAAATTTGTAGTCTTAACTTTATTTCCACGGAAGGTCATAAAGAAATATAATTCAAGCATCTTCTAAGAGAACAAGAAATATACAAAAGGAAAAAAAACATATATCGGTCTGGTTTGGGTGGTCCAGTAACCGAAAACCACCGGCTCCAAGTTTTGGGAAGTAGGAACCACCCGGATCCGGACAAATCCCGGATTGGAACTAGACTAATGCCCTTCCCTAACCATTAGTGCTCATAGCAGTCTCCACCCTTTCACCTTTGGTTTTTCCTCTGGCCTTGTCATTTATATTTACTTTCTTACATCCTTATTTTCAGGCCCAACTTTTGATCCATGTCCGGCGTTAATTGGGTAACTGACAAAATTTATGCGACGGTACTATTGCATACAAGTAAACATTTGCAATACTCGCCCGACTCAGTAGAAGGAAAAGTCCAACTTCGCCTAAAGCACCGATGCATCACAACGAGCCCCCTCGACCTTTTCTCATGTGAGGAAAAATAAGTAGTGGCCCACAATTTACGGCTACTTTAAACGGTAAATATCATCGAAAGATCATTCTCATGAAAATAGTACAGAAAAATATATTTAAATTTTAGAATTCAATTTCTGCTCGAAATGATTATTATTTGTGTCGTTAAGGAGAGCGTAGATAGAGGTCTTGCTAATTTGTTGAGTTTCCATCTATGGTCATCTCAAACTTCTTGCACGAGGCGGTAAATTTTATAATGGCACGAAGTGGAAAACGAGTTAATCATAGTCGATTGGCCAAGAGAAAGACACATATGTGAGTGCGCCTTGTATCGAAGTAGTGCTCACGAGCTGCTCAAATCGAGCGTTGGTCAAACTCTGGATTTGCATAATTGGTCAAGGTCAACTCGAACTAAGCGAAAGAATGTTTTTGAGTAGATTACACGTTGGGTCGAAAAATTTGGGAGAAAGCTCGACATGATTGCACATTAGGACAACCAAGGGAACCCAATAAAGGCGGCGTCAATTAAGTCAGAAATGATCAAAGATGAAAATTCGGTGATCTTGGTCGTCGGGTTGACACACCCGGATGGGATACGACTCTTCTCTGAACCTGACATCTAGAAGTTACTGTTTCTTAGCCTTTGTTTTCTTTTGAATTCCCGAGTTTTCTAATCTCTCACTTGAAAATTATTTACCTATCAAGGCAACGGAATGTGGAGGCGTTAAAATCTCAATACCCGCCGTTCAAACTTCCCTTCCTTTGGGTTTAGGAGGGGTTTTATGGGTTTCTCAGGTCGGTCTAGCAGGCTCCGCGGGTCCTGGATCGATCGCCCATTTGAAAGTTGGGAATTGCCCGGTCCTTTTCGTTAATTGTCAAGCCCGACGATGTTGACCACGAAAAGGCCATCCAAAAATCACCCCTCCGATGTGCGATCGTTTATGCGCTTTCTCTGTGATTTGGAATCGCAAAAGAAAAGCATCTCTTCGACGTCCCTTTTGTGTTATTTGCAGAGCTCCCTAGAGAATTTAGGAGGTCATACGTCCCCCATATTGTATCCCCTAGATCCTCCATCATTGTATCTCTTTGTGATCTGATGGAAAAAGTACAAAAAAATTGCACTAATTCAGTCATAAACCTTTTAATTTGATCAATTTAGTTCTAAATATTTTCATATTTGTATCAATTCAATCTATTTAACCCAATTTGGCCGGCCGATGTTAATGTGAACCCTGGCTGGGCGACAAATGACGAATGTTGATGTGATAATTTTTAATAATTTTTAAAATTTTTAATTTTTTTTATTAATTTTTTTCGTTTTCGTTTTCGTTTTCTTTTTGTTTTTTCTCTTCTTTGTGTTGGCCTCCTTCATCAGCCGTGACCAGCAACCTTTTGGCGGCTCATCAACCACTACAAGGAGTCCAAGGAGGAAGAAGAGAAAAAAGAAAAGGAAAAATAAGGAAAAAAAAGAAAAAATTAATAAATAATTTTAAAATGAAAAATTATTGAAAATTTTCACGTCAGCGTTGGTCGGATGGCTAACGTCCATACCAACGCAGACTACCTAGATTAGATGGATTGAATTTGTACTAATATGAAAATATTTATGACTAAATTGGTTTAATCGAAAGATTTAAAATCGAATTTATACTAATATCATAGATTTATGACTTTTTTAGTACTTTTCCCGTTGTCCGACCCACTTCTAATTATCTTATCGAGTGAAGGATTATTTAATTTCAGTCATACCATTGAACAATCGCAAGTCAAAAGTAAATTCAGATATGGTACTCAATTTCTATCCCCTAGCTCCTCCGTTGGATTCTCCTTCCTTTAGCTTCTCGACCTCAAGGAAGACGAGCGCGAGTGACGATGATTTGGTCGTCCTCGTTATTGAGACGAGCTGCGACGCCACCACGGCCGCTGTCGTGAGCTCTCTCTTGACATTTGATGGTTCGAGAGGGTAGTTTTGTGGCGATTGTTGGTTTTCTGATTGGGTGATTTTTGCATTCAGGTGAGAGGCGATGGGAAAATTCCAAGTCAAGTCGTGTCGTCCCAGGTACGTGGCTTCGTTTCGATAATTTTGATGTCCGTGGCTTCCGCTATGTGTTGAGGGGCTGAGGATGCATGTGGAAATTCCTCATTTTGGTGTTATTCTCTATAATATATACTGTTGTTCTCACAGTAAATTAACAACCGTTGCTGGATCATTTCTCTATCGTCTAATGCCGGTGGGAACCCATCAATCCGGATGTGGCCTGCAATTCGGCCATTGGCTATTGGCTCAAATCGTGGTCAATCGAGCAATCGAACAAGGCACAATGACTTCGACAAAGCGAATCGCTAGTGACCTACTTAATTACGCCTTTAATTTATTAAGTTTTTCTATTTTTTTTTTTGTCGATCCTATTCTATTCCTATTATAACTCTCACTCTTAGAGTGTCAAAACCCACACTTGAATTTAAATTGTCCTAGTCAAATTGTCTCTAAAAATTAGTTGATTCGAATCTCCCACATCTCTCTTTTCTTTTCATTAGGAAAGCGTGACCATTGGAGTAAACTCTAATAGTTAATTTTCTAAGGTCAATTGCAACTAAATGATTTATTAGCTTTTCACTGACTAAATTATTAACTAAGTAATAGTAAAGCCATCTTAGCTCAGCCGGTAGAGCGCATGGCTTTTAACCATGTGGTCGTGGTTCGATTCCCACAGACGGCGGATATCTTTAAATATTTTTCACTTTTATTCACCAAAAAAAAAAAAAATTATTAACTAAGTAATGGGTCACCAATTTTCTTACATCCCTATCTTTGAATATGTCTCAAGCAACGTGTGTATCCATATTTTAATTCTGGCCTAATTCAATCGAATGTCTTTCCGAAAACGACCAGATGGTCGTTGACTCATCTATTACGTCACTAACGTCTGTGCGTAGTGCGTAGGGCACTTCCCTCGTCAACTCGACATTTCCTACAATTTCTCCTTCGTCTTCAACCCATGTTTCGGTGCTCATATTCTCTGTTCATGATTATTTGGACTTTGCCACTTGGTATTGACTGAGTAAACTCTTCCCCTTCAGAAGTAATCATGCATTTAGAGAAAAGAAATGCGGATGAATATGGTTCTGGTGTGCTGATGATTACATTGCACATCATTTGGATCAACGAGACTACAATAAAAAATATTCACGGACAATTACTTTTTCTTTTCCCTGATAAGAAAAGGGGAAAAAAAAAAAAAACAGAAATGATTGCTAAGGAAAGAAAGATATGCTATAAGTTCGCAACCCGCCTTTCCATTTTGCCATCTTGTCAGCCGAGTTGAAGTGTCTCTTGATGAAGAATTCGACGTGATGCAACTGCTGAAGCTGAAAGAACAACTTCGCATTCTTCAAGTCTCGAGATTCCGAGTGATGGGTGTGCGAGTTCTGGCAATTCTGCTAGTTGTTCTCCTTGGAGATTCCATTGGAGATGCAGCTACAAATCCTTATGATTGTAAGCTTGAACCGTTCAACCACTTTCGTGACGTTTATTTCCTGAAATGAATTATTTCATACAGGTGAATTTGCGAATTACACAACCCCGCTTGCCTGGACTTTCTGCATATTGTCGTGCCCTTGCCCACTTAGACGAACTAAGGTTCCCACAGTCAGAGGATGTCACAATATTTACAGGAATCAGAGTTGACCATTTGTCCACAACCAATTGTAAAAACCCCGGTGCACTCAACTTTCTTGAGACATCGATGTTTTCCTGTATTCCTATCGACGATGCTAATGTCATTTTTGAGATGATCTAAATCTGGTTTCACCCCCTTTTGCCAGCCTCTCTCATCCAAGGAGGCTTTATTTACCTGCAATTTTGCCTGAGAAAGTTTCAGAAGAAAATTGAGGGCTGAAATTTTGCAATGTGTCAAATGAGTAAATCTAATCTGACTGTCAGAAGTTTCTAGAGCAGGTTCACAATAATTATTATTACACTTATATTGGTGTTCTTATAATTTTTCTTTAAGCATGTTCTGGACTTGGAAGCCATTATCTTACATTCAGGTCATTCTACACATATTTTATTTTGGTACAAAGTTCATGCTACTCTTGTTAGATAAGTGAGTCAGTTACAAAGATTTTACAGGGTGTTAGTTTCTCTGGAACAAAGATCATACTGTTGGTTGGCTATTAAAGCAACCAAAGTTCTGCACATCTCTAGAGCAGCTACTGTCAGATAATTTATCTACCTTTTCCTTTTTCCTGCTTGCGCGCTTTTGGAGGATAGAGGAACCATGACTTTGTGGCAACTTGCTTCAGAAACTACTGCAGTCCTCAGACTCACACAGAAGATGTTGGATAATTGCTATTCAATACTCACACAACACATCTATTTATTAAATTCTTATCTTTCAATTGGATGTATTCCGATGTAGTCAGCGCGATTATGGGGCTAATGACTGATTGGCAAAATGCACCACCCAACTGGGTGGGGACTGATCCTCGTGGCAATAAGTGGGTTGGGGTTATCTGCAATAATTCTCGCGTTACTTCCATGTAAGGTTTTGAGCATCCTTTTTGACTTTATGTTTGAGAATCTGCCTTAAGAATTCTATCTATCTCTGCAAATAATCGGATTCTCTTATTTTCAGAATTCTGTCGAGCGCGGGTTTGACAGGTCCGCTTTCGGGAGACATTGGACAATTATCTGAATTACAGTTTCTGTAAGTTCACTGTCCCTTTCCCTTCCCAGTTTATGTTCAGAGCAAGGACTTAATTATCACTTATGTAGTTTTTTTCTGCCAAAAGATAATTTGGATATATATTACAAAAGTTTTATCTAAAAGTTGGACGTAGAAACCATAATTGGAGGCAACTATTGGGAAAAAGGGCTCCATTTTTTTTTTTTTTTGGCTGGTGTCGTAGTCCTCTTATCTTGATTTTTGTGTTTTCTTCTCTCCCCTGTGTCCTAAATTGTAAAATGGAGCTGTCAATGTTGTGCAATTAGCGTGATTGATGTCTACGATTTGGTCTATTTATCTGTTTAAGCTGCTTGAAAAGGCCTTTAATTTTTGCTGACTTTCGATCAAAAAGAAAAATTGGTTGCTGACTATAATAAATTTTTTCATGAAGAGACCTATCTAACAACAAGGGTCTGACTGGATCTCTTCCTGAACAAATTGGAAACTTGATGAAGCTCACACACTTGTAAGCTATATACCATCAGCATTTCTAGTGTATTTTGTGTCCCACGTCTTTCAGAGTCACAAATGACCATCCTGCCTTTTCATCTCAAAATGCAAGAATCCTGGTTGGTTGTGGATTTTCTGGCCAAATACCAGATTCCATTGGATCTCTACAGAACCTGGTGCATTTGTAAGTCCTCTACCCCATACACTTGATTTGGACCTTACAAGTACATGATTGGTTTTGGACAAGCTAGAACATGTTTTGCTCAATTCAGTCATACATTATTCTTTTGGTCATTGCAAGTATCTGAACTCATCCTTCCAATCCATTGCAGATCTCTAAATTCAAATAGATTCAGTGGGCTGATTCCCGCTATCATCGGTAACCTTTCTAGGCTTTACTGGTTGGATCTAGCTGACAATCAGCTAACTGGATCTATTCCTGTATCGAATGGAAGCAATTCTGGCCTTGATATGCTACTTCAAGCAAAGCACTTGTACGCGCATGTCTTCTAGCTTATCATATAGCTGTATCTGTTGTTGATTCATCTTTGCTGTGTTATCTGACTAATATTCTGCCTTCATGCACAGTCATTTTGGACAGAACCAACTCTCTGGCACAATTCCTTCCCAACTATTCAGTTCTGGCATGCAGCTCATACACGTGTAAGTTCTGAGAATCCACTAGGGCGCTGCATCTGGTCTATTCATTGTTTCCTTGAGGCTTCTCACGTCTTATCTAAAGAAAGTTAGATCTTCTCTCTCTCTCTCTCTCTCCCCCCACTGCATGGCTTTGTTGTCCTCTTTTGATACTTAAAGCATCTTTCTAGGAGAAAGGCAAAGCATCTTTCTAGGAGAAGAGGCAGTGGAAATTGGAGAAGGCAATTGCCTTCTTATCCTTTATTCTAAGATAGAAATCCTCATAAACTTCTTTTAATGGGGCAGGCTTTTCGACAACAATCATCTCACAGGTAGCATCCCTTCCACTCTTGGACTGGTGCAGAGTTTGGAAGTTGTGTAAGTATTTATGGTTCTACACAATCGTCATGAGGATTACTTCCCTTGTGCTCATTGCACTTCCGGAGCACTTCCGGTCAATGTTTAACCTATTTCAATGGTTACAGACGCTTTGATAGGAACTCTTTAGATGGTGCAGTGCCTGCAAATCTCAACAATCTTACATCTGTTCAAGAACTGTAAGCAATACATAATTATGGTCGTTTTCACTATTATCTACTGCATATCACCGTAATCAATCTCCTAAATTTACTGGTCTACTCTTTAGTCTTCTTTCCAACAATAGGCTAACTGGTCCGTTGCCCAACCTTACTGGCATCAATGCCCTCAACTACCTGTAAGTAGTAATTGTCTTACATTTATCTAATGGCACACAGTGTACTTGCTGATCATTTATGAGTTCTAAGAGGGAAACAGAGCACATGATGAGATGTAAAAGATAATCTTAAACTCTTTTTTCTTAATTTTGAATTTGCCTTATCGTCCTGCTACAACTATGTAAAACATGGACTTCAACTGATGGAAGTGGATTTGCAGGGACTTAAGCAATAATAGTTTTGATGCAACAGATTTCCCTTCATGGATTCCGACATTACAGTCTTTGACAACATTGTACGTCTCCCAATCTCTGTCCATTGCATCCATCAATTCCCTTCAACTGCTCCCTGCCCCTGGAAATGAAACATGACATTTCATTATTTTCTGGATGTGGGTTTCAGACTAGCCATCTCTGTTTCCTTTTTCTTCAGATAAAATAGAAGATCTCTAAGTAAATAACAGGGTTATACCTTTTATGAATTTCAGAATGCTGGAATGCACGCAAGTTCAAGGAGTGCTACCCGTTATCCTTTTCAGCATTTTCAGTTTGCAAAGTGTGTAAGTATTATCTCAATCTCGATATTTACCTCAATGTAATGAATGTATACTTTTTCAAAACTCGACCAGCTTCATACAATTGACTTCCTGGTGCGTTTCAACTTGGACATTAGGGATGATGGTTGAACGTGTGAGTTTTCCTGTGATGTCAGGGTCTTAAAAAACAACCAGCTGAATGGAACCTTGGATATAGGCTCCAGTCAGGGCAATCAATTGCAACGCATTGATCTGCAGAACAATAATATTGATAACTTCAAGCAGAGTACTGGAAATCACAGTGTGGAGGTGATGTAAGTCATATAAAACTCTATGGTCCTTTCACTCACTTTGTCAAAAGATGAATTGAGAATGCTTTTCTTTACAGGTTTTATTTTTATTTTTTCCCCGCTAATGTTGTGCTCATACAATTGTATTTCTGCAGACTTGTCAGTAATCCGGTTTGTCAAGAAACGGGAGCAGCTGGGAAAAGTTACTGTACCATTCCACAATCCAACACCTCCTCATACTCGACACAGCCTAATAAATGCATCCCAGCCGTTTGCAATTCAAATCAGACTTCCAGCCCCAACTGCAGATGCGGCTATCCTTACACAGGAACTTTAGTCTTCACAGCTCCTTCTTTCTCAGGTTTAGGAAGCTTGACTTATTTCGAAAACCTCACAGGCATTATCACGATGTCTTTTCAGTCCTATCAACTTCCAGTAGATTCTGTCTCACTGAGTGATCCACGCAAGGATTCATATAATTACCTTAAACTGAATCTTGCGGTCTTCCCATCTGAGGGGGTTAGTTTCAATTGGACTAGCATAAACAGTATTGGCTTTGTGCTCAGTAATCAGTCATATTGGCCACCAAAATTATTCGGGCCTTTGAATTTCATCGCTGATCAGTACACGTACTTTGCTGGTAATATCTCAAATTAACAGAGACACATTCTGTTGCCTTGTCTATCTAGATTATCTTTATTTCTATCATACTAACAACAATCTCTCTTCCTCTTTCTCACTCGCAGATGTACAAGTACCAACTACATCAAAAAATTCGTTAAACATCAGTGTCATCGTTGGTGCAGCAGCTGGTGGTTTTGTTCTCCTCTTGCTATTGGCTTTTGTTGGGGTTTATGCTTTTTGTCAAAAGAAAAGAGCAGAAAAGGCTACAGAGCAAAGCAACCCTTTTGGTATGGGCAGATTCACTGCATACTTGCCACTTAGCTTGTCTCTGATTCTGGAAGTAAGTTTCAGTCAATGTTTGTTGTTATTTATGGAAATGCAGTAAACTGGGACCTGAAGAAGAGCAGCGACGAATTTCCCCAACTCAAAGGAGCGAGATGGTTTTCTCTAGAAGAGCTTAAGAAATACACCAACAAATTCGCAGAAGCCAATCAAATTGGATCCGGTGGCTATGGAAAGGTTTCCTCTCGGCTCTCAGTTCTGCTAAGAGAAACCTCAATTAGCATACTCTTGCTCCTGTACTCTTTATAATATACCCAGAGACTTTTGTTGCAGTCCTCACGTTAGCAAGAAAAACCTTTTGTATAAGTTCCATTTATTCGCCACCTTGTTTGAAGCATAGGTTCACTGTATGACAGTTACTGAGTTTGAAATCTCCTGCGAGAATTTTACATGAACAAATAAGGGCTTCTTAGACTTGACAAAACCAGACATGAGTTTCCTCATACAGAGAAAAAGTAAAGCTGAGAGATGGGAAGTTGTACATGTTGCTGCACATTAGTTTCTACTTACTTTTCTTCTCTTTCAAAGAGACTTATAAGGTTCACATTGCTTTAAATTCCTCAACTGCTTTTCTTATTTGAATGTTTCCATTTAAGTTGATCCCTGATTCCATTATATTTCTGAACAGTAGATGGTTCTAAAATTTTGTCTCGCTTTAATTTCCTTCTTATGTCTCTTTAATCTGAGAACTGTATCGACACTGCACCAGCATTGTGAAATTTTTTCTATTTGACTTCAAAATCATCAGCTGCCTGGAAACTGGCTGAGTTATAAATTTTGTTGTTGCTGTGGCAGGTCTACAGGGGTACTCTTCCCACTGGAACTCTGGTCGCCATAAAACGAGCACAGCAGGGATCTATGCAGGGTGGGGTCGAGTTCAAAAATGAGATTGAGCTTCTGTCAAGAGTCCATCACAAGAATCTGGTCAGCCTTGTCGGTTTTTGTTCTGAGCAAGGTGAACAATTGCTAGTGTACGAGTTCCTTCCAAATGGTACCCTCGAAGAGGGTCTCTCAGGTATCTCCTCTCAAGTTTCTTATGTTGAGAAAGCATTCATGCGGAATTTAGGTTTATAAGAAAAAATTCCTCGCTCATATTATCTGCGTTCACAACTACAAGTTTCGACTTGCAGGAAAGTCAGGAGTCAGATTGGATTGGGCAAGGAGACTCAAAGTAGCCATTGATGCAGCCCGAGGTCTGGCTTATCTTCATGAGCTTGCTAATCCTCCAATCATACATAGAGACATAAAATCAACCAACATCCTTCTGGATGATCACTTGAATGCGAGAGTTGCTGATTTTGGTCTCTCCAAGCCCATGACAGAAGGTGAAAGGGGTCATGTCACCACTCAAGTCAAAGGAACAGTGGTCAGTAATGAGCTTTAGTCTAACGGTAGATAGTCAAACTTTTTTGGCAACACACAAACTTTGAATGAGTTTTTTGATTCCTCAAACGGTCCATGTTCTTGAGAACCAAAAACTAGGACAGTAATTGTCTACTGGAGTAAGTGCGCTTTACAGGCTTTGATCAAGAGTCTTCTTTAGACAAAACAATTTATGATAATCGTTCTTTTCAGTTTGGATGATAATCATGACTATTTCTGCAGTCACATGAGAGAGGAGGCTAGTTTGTCTCAAAACAAGAGACAATCAGTTTACCTAAGTTGATGAAAAAAGGGTGATAGAGTTGAAGCCATTTTTGTTAGTCTAGCTTTTGTGCCAAGTTTTACAAACCGATCATGCTATATTCCTGTGAAGGGCTACTTGGATCCCGAATACTACATGACCCAACAACTGACTGAGAAGAGTGATGTGTATAGCTTTGGAGTAGTGATGCTGGAACTCCTTACAGCCAGAAGGCCAATAGAGCGGGGCAGATATATTGTGAGAGAAGTGATGGTGGTCATGGATAAGGACAAAGATTTGTACAATCTGCAGGGGATTCTCGACCCGGCCTTTGGCTTGGGCACGTCTTTGAAGGGTCTCGAGAGGTTTGTGGAGTTAGCAATGAGATGTGTGGAAGAATCAGGAGCAGACAGGCCAACCATGGGAGAGGTGGTGAAGGAAATCGAGAACATCATGGTTTTCGCAGGTTTGAATCCAAAGGCCGAATCCGCGACCACCTCAGCCAGTTGTAAGGAGGCGAGTAAGGGGTATTCCACAGATCCCTACAGCAACGAGGACTTCACACAGGATAGTGATGGCTTCCCACCTTCGAGAATCTAACCCCAGTAGGCAAATTATAGTGATGATCAGCTTCAGTGTACATTAAGAAAATCAAACTAGCATATGTATTCATGACTAACTCTTTCCAGATTTTCAGTTATAGTGATGTTTGTATACTGTTGAGAATTCAATCATGTAAAATTGCCGGCCTCTATGTGTGAGTAGAATTCTGAACGAAGTGATCATTCATCTTCCACTTGTACGACCGGTTGGTCTTCTCGTGGAGAAGACAGTGTATGGACTCGTTTTTTGAGTGATTGGGAGGACATGAGGGCCACCACGAACTCCTTGTACTTCCTTGACTGCCGGTTCTGGCTTGCCTGCTTCTTTGCATAGTCTTCATCGCTCGCCATGTCTCGTGAATCTTGCCTATGAGCGAAGGCTGCTTCTGCTTCTGACGATACAGGAAGAAGAGAGTTGTGTCAGTAGGAGCCAAGAAAGAGGGGGCTTGCAAGGGGACAACGACCACGACATTGGATACTGTTACTTGAGATTCAGATGCCATCACCCCTGCAGGGTGGTACTTCTTGGCCAGTGGGTGTAGAGGGAGGGGAAGGGTAAACGGAAAAGAAGAGAAACGGAAAAAAGAAGAAGAAGGAAGGATCAGAATTCAGGCCGTTCAAACTGCAAGTAGAGGAAGGAAGAAAAACGCATAAATGTACTGCTGTGTTAACCTTTGAACCAAATAATAAGATGACTATGGCAGAAATAAGAGAAGTTGGTTATTTAAAGAAAATCAAGTAAATGTTAGTAATAAACTCAGAGAGTAATAACGCTATATTAATAAGTCATAGAATTGTATAAAATGATTAATAAGTAAGGCAAATAAAAATGTTAATTTAAAACAAAAATAAATATTAGTAAGTGGCAAGTAAATGTGGTGACTTAATCGAATAAAAGGTAGTAAGTTACATTAAAAAAATGGTTTTTCTATATAATGGTCAGTAAACATGAGCTGCCACTAATATAGGTAAATAAATGTGGTTAACAATGGCAGAAGCATTTTTGTTGTTAGATCTTAGAACAGTGGGTAACTTAATAGCAAAATAATCCAAATAAATATTGGTGAATATCTCAAATAAGTCTTGGTAATGTAAAGCTAGTTGGAATCCGAGAAAATTCAATCGCTCAACTTGATAATTTTCCAAATGAGTTGGTAAAAAGTTTGTTAGTAGAGCAAATAAAAGTGATAAATTGATAGAAAAAGTCAGTAAGTGTAATAGCAACAAATAAATACTAACAAGCAACTCTATTGATAACCATAAGCTAGTTAACAATTTAAGCCAAGTAACTCACACAAATAAAGATTGATAAATTATTTATAGTTGAAAATTTTAAGTAGTTTGGTAGAAAGGTATATAAAAATTGGTAAAGGATGACAGAAGCTTTTTTTTTTTTTAGTCAAAGAGTAGGGGAGTTGATATTTAAAAAAAGAAAACACCAATTAAATATTAGTAATTAACTCATGCATGAGTTGGTAATGCATTATTAGTTTTTTTTTTTTTTGGTAAAAGGTAAGTATATATTGAAGCTTGAACCATTATACAATGAGACCGGCACCAAAAACTTGCACTCAAAAGCTAGGAACTAGTGAGTAGAAGGGCGCCAACGAAAAAAGCCAAATGGCAAAAAAGAACAAAGGCTAACAGCCAAATAATGCATTATTAGTTGGTATGTGAAAAGTTGATAATTACTTTAACTAAGATTTGTGATTATAAAAAGAGTTGGTAGTGAGATAAATAAAGGTGGTAATTCATAGAAAAGTTGATAAATAAAGAGAACAAATAAATGTTAGTAATATGAAATTCAAATGAGAGTTGTATTCTCGGGATAGAAATACGTTTGGTAGGTTCGGTGAGCTTGCTGGAGGTTAGCCTAGCCACGGCAAGCCTTGCTTAGCGCAGTTGGGGAGGCTTGAGTCTTGCCGTGGCTGCACAAGGCTGAGCCTTGCTTTGGCTGGGTGAGGTCGAGCCTCGCTATGCCTCGCCCAGCCACGGCGAGGCTCGGGCTGAAGCTCGGGCTGACAAGCCTTGTCGTGGTTCGACGTCTCTAAGGATCAACGACGCTTCGTCAACGACGCTCCGGCAAGGTCGCCGGCCCTCGTCTAGCCGGTTGTTGGCGTCGGCCACGGCCAAGGCCGGTGACCAACCAAAAGGAAGAAGAAGAAGAAGAAGAAAAGAAAGAAAAGAGAGAGAAAATTTGATTCTATAAATTATTCCCGAGAACAAGAAGCTACTTTTTTTCTATTTTTTGTTTTTGTTCCAAATCTATTCCCAGGAACAAAATTTTTACCAAACATGTTTCTATTCTTTTTTCGTTCCTTGGAATAAAAGAATAGAAATTTTTGAAACAGGGAACGTACTTTTTTTTTAACAAATAGGCCCTTAGTAACAAAAAATTAGGGCCAACTCTCCAAACTTTAGGTCTAGTCTCAAATCTAGCATGAACTTTCTTTTTTTCTCCTTAAAAACGCCAAACTTTAGGTCTAGTTTCACATCTACCCCAAACTTTTTTTTTTAATCTTAGAAAAACTCCAAACTTTAGGTTTAGTCCCAAATTTATCTTGAACTTTTCTTTTGTCCTAGAAAATCCCCAAACTATATGTCCAATCCCAAATGTACCCCAATCTTTTTTGTCAAAAATCATCAATTTTTACTCTAGTTCTAAATTTTCCCCCATTAGTCCTCTATCCAAAAGTCGTGGTTGGTGGTCCCTAATTTTTTTATATCCTAGAATGGTTTTATTTTGAAGATAATTTTCCATGATGCATCATTGATGTATATATTACTATCGATGTACAAATGTCACGTTAAGTGGGACTGGACAATGGGGTAGATTTGAGAATAGATTAAAAGTTGGTGATTTTTGAGTGCAAACGGAAGGTAAAACCCCAAAATTGGTACACCCATCAACTGTCATGTGTTATATAACTAACGGATGGTAAATTTATCATAAATATACCAATTTGAGATTTTTGATGGCCAAAAATTCATTTTGGATAAATTTGTCACAAGTGTATCGGTTTAGATTTTTCATGGTAAAAAAATTAGTTTGGATTAGGGTAAATTTGTGACATATGTGTCAGTTTGGGGCTTTTCATGGTATTAATCTTCTTTTTAGACAAAACAAAATTCAGGGTAGATTTGGGACTAGATCATAAGTTTGGATTTTTTTTTAGATAAAAAGGTTTGGGGTAGATTTAGGACTAAATCTAAAGTTTTTTTTTTTAATTGACCCTTGTTGGTAACAAACTCTTTTTACCAAGTTTTTTTTATACTTAAATCCAAGGGTAAGTACACTAGAAGTGCCAAAATTTGTGTACGGCATTTATTTTGGTGCCAAAAGTTTTATTTTGGATCATTTAAGTGCTAAAATGTTTAAAAAACGATCATTTCAGTGTTAGCACCAATCTTGTTAGTCGAAAATCCGATGTGGCTCACCAGAGAGTACAGTTAACATTTAAACAATAAAATGTTGCCGTGTGGCGTGTTTCCTCCAAGTAAGAACCTTAAATCCCCATAATTGAAAGAGAATCGAAAGTTTAAAACCCTAAATCCCCAATCTAAGGGCGTACTTCGATTTTCTCCCAAAATTATTAGCTCGCTCTTGCAAATGGAAGGTAGAAGCTTCAGTAGTGGCTTGCATTCATGCCAAAAAAGCGAATTTGATGGTGAGTGTTACTGTCATTGTGGGTTATCAAGTCCGATAAGAACATCTAGGACTTGGTTGAAGCCTAGGAGAAGATTCCATAAGTGCGGTAGATATAGAGAAGACTCGAAGTGCAAATATTTCAAATGGGTTAATGCGAAATTATCCGATTGAGCGATAGAGGTGATTTTGGAGTTATTTGAAGGTCGAAATCAACCTCCACCTACATTAATGGACAAGTTGGAGAATGTCGATTCAATGTAAGCTCAAATGACGAATTTAACATCTCTCGTCGACCGTTTGAAGATGGAGGTTTCAAAGTTGAAAATTTAAAGAAAATTTTAGGGATATGTTTAGTAGAAGTTCTAAAACTTGTCAAGAAAGTACAATTGAATTCTAAAACTTGTTAAAAGTGCAATAAACTTTTAAAATTTTCAAGTTGGTTTTAATTGAGTCCCTCTGTTATCACCATTAATTTATACTAACGAAAATGTTGATGTGGCTTATTTTAATCATTTCTCTTTCCTACATGGCAACTAGGGCAAAGAAAATTGTCCTAGTTAGCAAAATGACGTAGTTTTGGATATTGTTTACTTATCCAAAATGATGGTGTCTCTTCTCTCCTATTTTCACGTTCAAAAATGTTTTCCTTCTGTTGAACCCTTCCCCTTGCGTTTTTCTTCAATCCTTTCTTCCTCATCTAGAATTAATCATTCATTTGTATGAAATCTAAGCCCAAAATCCATATGTAGATCACAATCTAGTGCCTCGTGAGTTGGAGTTCTTTGTCTAACGTGAGTACGTGCGACACTCGTCCTGCAAAAGCCTTAGTGGTGGATTGAGCGGTGTCGATGATGGAGACGGCCAATATGATCGAGCAACTCTCCTCCTCACTTGTTTGAGCTAGGTTTGTATCTTCGTTGTCGATTTCACCGTAACTTGTTGATTGAGAGATTCTAGGTTTTTAGTTTTCGAAATCTAAGCCCTAAATGTGATTTGAGTGCCAACTTTCCCCAAAATTTCATTTAGAAATTCTTGATTCGAAAGGGGTTGGTGAAGAAGACGAGCAATCTTGCAAGAAATGAGCATAACCCCAAAATTTATGTTAATTGTTGTCTGTCTTGCTTTATTTATTTTTTTTTTTTTGCTCTATTGGGTTTGTTTCTGGCATCAAATTTTCTTGGTTCTCTTCACTTCTCTACCCAAATTTTGGACAAAAATCTTTCAAGGGCCCTTCCTTACGGTTGAAATAATCTGGAGATAGGAAAAAATTTTTATTTGCAAATATCGTGGGTTTTAGAACTTTTCCTTCTTTATGAGAAGAAATCTAATGTGTCATGACCCGAACCTCGAGCATATGCACATCTCTCGGTGGTTGATAAAAATTTGCAATATCCTAGGAATTGTTGCCGGCCCATTTATTTTATTGCACATACGGAAATATAATAATAAACTTCAGACAACACAAAAATGGGATAAAAGCGTAGGATAATATTTTCACCAAACACACTTATACAACATTATTTATATACAGAAAAGTCTAACATAACATGGGTCCATTTCAAAAAGAAGAGCTTCTAGGCTATCTACGCTCTGAGCTCCTTGTCTAGGGGATCAAGTCCCTCCCTATGATCCTATCAGACTTTTCGATAACCCTAGGGTGAATTGTCACCCACTGTCTAGATCGGACGGAAGACCCGTCGACATCTGGTAGGGACTAAAGAAAAATCTAGATTTCACTTCTTGTGAACCCCATGCACCTTGCTTGACGATCTTCTATCTAGGGACTTGAAAAATTAGCCCACAATGGGGTGAGACAACGTCTCAGCAAGTCCACTCCCTAAATCTTGATTAGGAGAAAAATACACTCACGGGCATTCTAATAAGATTTTTCCCAAAACTCCCATAGCGCCAGTATTCTCCTACACATCAGTACCTTTCCATTCACACATAATTGTATTGAAATCACATAACACTGGGACATCTCAATATGTATGTATGTGTATGTGTATATGTCACCATAATCACACGGGCCTCAATTACCAGACCAAATTGTTATGGTACGTCTCATACTGCACTACACAATTCTGTCTCCTAATCAGGTCCCTTAATTTCAATCATTCATATATCCTAATTAATTACAACTCACTAGTCATGGCCGACTCAACAGTTAGCGGTCTTTCGGCATAACTAGGTAACATCTTGCACCATTGAGCACAACAACGTCTATATCTAGACAGCATTTCGCTTAGGAGCATTGGCCCAGCATCCACTGCGACCGGCATCCGTTGACTTGGGGCATTCCCAAAGGAGCATCGTCCGGCCCTTAAGGCTCATGATGGGTTTCTCATATCATTCATGCATTCACACAATTTCGGCTCAGGACACCATGCTTTGCACTTAATTGCCTCAATTAAATAGTGATTCTAACATATTTTCTTCATATTAAAAATACATTTCAAAATAATTGTGTGTGAATACATGATCAGATCGAATCAAAATATTTGATATCATCTCTTTTAAAGTCCCATTGTTAATATAGTATCTAAAACAGTTTTCGGTGCCAAAACCCAATGCACGGTATTTTTCTAATTAAAATAAAATTAAATTTCAGCTTATAAAAGACAAATACAACGATGTTCGACTTACATGATATTTTTTCATCGTTTGTTCAACAATGAACTCAGTTATTGTTGTTGTTGTTGTCCTGTCTATACCTGTGCCTGTCCCTATACTTGGGCCTACAACGAGGCCTTTTTTGGCCCTTCAATAGACCTTACAACAGTGCATTATATCAAGACTATGGCCAACTAAAACAAATAATTAGACATTTACTCATTTTCATGATGGAAACAAATGGAGAAAACTTCTCAAATTAATTATAGGTGAAGCCTAGTGCATGGTCAACCATCAAAATCTATTGAATATGAATTGAAAAATTATTGAGGCAAATAGGATACTTATCTTACAGCAAGGCTTTTTGTCTGCCCCCTGCCCAACTAAGCTCTTCAGTAGGCCCTATTCCTTGCCCTAAATCAGCCCTTGCATCTTGCTATGCTATTGATGTTACTTTTTTAGCTCACAACTTTTCTTATAGTGTCATTCCTTGTGGCAATAGAATCGTTTCATCTTTACCCCAGTTCTAGTCATCCTTTGAGTTGATGCCTCTTCCTGCTATATTCTTTGTCTCATGTATGGTTTTCCCATTTACTTCTTCAATGGCAAAGGTGGAGGGCTTTCATGATTTGTTGGCTCCCAAAATTTGGTACTTCTGATAAGCAACATCATGAATTGGTATGAAGCAAAATATGAGTTATTTTATTTTATTTTTTGGTATCAATCATTTAGGTAATCCTTTGGTTTTTGTTGCTTTATTTGAATGGCACAAATGTCATGAGCACATGGAATTCCATTTAGTTACCAAGCTCAACATAAACACTTTCTTCTATCTAGGTTGACAACATACTTATAATAATTTTCAATGATCTCATATCAATTATCTTTATTCCAAAATGGATACAGAACCTACTAGCAACAACGTTTACATCAAATCTCTTCACAATCCTATGACCATAGTCTCTAGTCCACTTTGTTCATCTCATTGCCTATGCAGTATAGTCATGACCATATCTTGAATATCATCAAGCATGTTGATGATTAGTTTGTACCTAACCTTTAAATCCTGCCATTGAAAGTTTCACTAACGTTGTTGTCAATGATATCGTATTTGAACTCTTTGTTGAAAAAGGCTCGACACCAATACTTTGCTTTTATTTGGAAGAGTGCATCAAAACCTTCATTTGTCAGCTGCAACAACTCATGTTTGGCTAATTTGAAATCACGCATGTTGGTACTCTCCACTATTTGCCAAAATTGCTTTTACAACTTATCTCATTGAAATTCTTTGACCAGTTTTCGTATATATGCCTCGTACATATTCTATACTCAGCACATGGCATAAACTCAGCCAATGTAGGAACAAGTTCCTATAAAAATTCGAACTAATAAATACAAATCAGAAAAAATGTACAAGTAATTAATATTAAAAGGGAATTAATTGACAATGGTATTACCTTTTGTTAATCAATCATGAATACCCACCCTCTCCCATTGGTTATCTTAAGGTCAGCTATTAAATTTTGAAGAACCAGGATCAAATATCCTTATTCTCTATCTTTACCACTGCCCAAGCTATCGAAACCATTTAATTGTTGGTATCTCCCCTCACAGCAGTTAACAACTCCCATTGCATAAATTCTTTAGAAAGCATCCATCTAATCCTGTAACTCTTTTATAACCAATCAAGAAACCCCGTTTGCATCTATTAAAACAAATGTAAAATCTATCAAATTTAAGCCCAAAATCAATCATTGTCCTTTCCACAATCTCTAGAAATATGCTACTAGATAGGTTTTGAAGTACGTATTCACCAACATAATCCCATCCCAGCGCATATTCTTCCTTGTACCAACCTATCAATATTTTCATTACCCTCCGCTTAGCTCTCCGGTATTAATTCCTTGACACATTAACCTTAATTGCGCATTCACTAATAGCTAAAACTAAGGACTCAAGATCTCGAGCATTGCTTTGATAGTTTTAAAAAAGTGCTTCAATAACCACACATTTGTGACCTTCAATAGTCAAATATAATTGGACAAGTATACTCTATTTGGAAGAACCTAATTTGGAATGACTCATTCTTATTCAGCACGCCATAGAACTTTCATGAACAATTGAGTTGTAAGTACTTAGCTCTCACAAATTCTGTTGTATTTTTAATGAATTCAACGCTCCTCTATTCAGCAATGGAGCTTTTGACAACTGTGATATCCTGAAATTCGACCCCAATTCGGATATACGAAATGGTCGTTTTGTCGACGCACCCATAGTCATTTTACTCGAGACTGATTATCCATGAGTTGACTAATCTATTAGGTGAAGCCATTAGGGGATATAAATACGATAGACTAGAGAATTCGATCGGAAATCGATCGCTCGCCCGTAATAATCGGCAAGGGTCAATACGACACTTGTTATAATCAAATAGTGATCAGATATAGGTCGATTCGACGTAAACACGTAATTGAATTGTGGGTGATTCCACATGATTTCGAAATTCGTGTCGAATGGTACTAACCCGATTTTCTATCGATTTTATATTCGGGATACGTGATTGAAATCTTGCGATTTTTACGATAACTGTGAGTTGCCTACGAGCTGGAGATGCACAAACATGGATCGAAAATTATCGACCATAGGTCGAACACGCTAATATCCCTAAAAGCTACCCGATAGGTTAGGTAGTACCAAAATCGCGTTCGGTTGATTTTAACCATGAAATTGAATTTGGTTTTGGGAATCGGACGTTCGAGCGTGTCACAATTCATTTTTAAGACGTCGTCTCATTTTCGGAGAATTTTCATCGAGCTCAGAATTTTTGGAAAAATTGGTTTTGGCAAAAAGAAAATAAAAGAAGAAATTCGGATGGGCTCATTAGGTGGTTATTTGGCTGCCAAGATGATTTAATTTGTGAGATTTGAAGTCTAATTTCTGATTGGAGAAATGCTTCACTTGTTGGGATGAAGACTTTAGGAGCAATGGTCATGAGTGTTTGGATATTTTGCAAGGGTGGTAATTGGGTGAAGCCTTGACTTGATATCTCTCTCCCTCCCTCTCTTTCTCTCTTGCGTGGGAAATTCCTCCCTTCTGCAGCCAACCAACCCTTTGCCCCTTCTCCTCTCTCTCTCTCTCTCTCTCTCTCTCTCTCTCGCATGTCCCTTTCTTCCCCCACACTTCCTCACTTTTTCCTTTACCGTCAACTCCCTCCACTCTCTTCTCTTCTTCCCTTCTTCTCACGCCAGCTTGCATCCCCTTTTCCCTGCTGCCGATCACGCAGCTCCTCACGTCCAAGTCAACCCGCCTCACCAGCACATGCCTGCCTCTTCCATCTTGAGCCCATTCACCGTTCCAGCCCACCAAATTTCTAGCACCATCCAGCAACAACACACCAGCGAACCCCACCACTAGCAGAACCGACCAGCCTTGGTTGAAGACTTGTAAAACTATTTTCCCCCACCGTTTGAGCTCCATTGGAGACGAAGTAGCCTCGGTCTTCACCACCTTCGTGTCACTGTCGCCTGTGAACCCGTCGCCGTCAAATTCTGGCGAGTCAACTCTCTAATCCTTGAATATGTTGTTAATTGTGCTTAGGGAGTTAGATTAATGCTAATTAGCTTAGTTAAATTAATATTAAGTGAGATTAGCCTTAAGATAGATTAGTGTTAGTCTAGTTTGGTTAGATTAGCCTTAAGATGGATTAGTGTTGATCTAGTTGGTTGGATTAGTTCTAATGAGGGTGATTTAGCTTGGTTTAGTGGATTTCTCCCGAATCAGTTTGTTGGATGCTCGTTGTTTGCCAGTTTTGTGGGGAAAAATATGCTATGATTTTGAGGTTACTTCATTCTTAATAAATGTTCTAGACATCTTCAATTATGACATATATTTTATTCAATATTTTAGGGATTTAAAAGAATGAGATTTCAGCTTCATAATTTGCAAAATAGAATCTTGGATTGTTCTGGAAACAGTGACCTTTTGGTGTTCAATGGATTTTTATCAACTCTTAGGGTTCGATTTTTGAAAGAGTTTCAAAAAAATTTTCATCACATCTTATAGTTTAATATAGTCAAATTTCTAATCAAACGGACAATTTTTGGACCTCGAACCAAACTGATTTCAGAAAACATAATTTCTAGAAACGGACACAGTTTTTGTAACAGTTTGAGCGATTTATTGCTCTTAATCAAGAAGGATTTGAGTCAAGGTATCTCTATGAAAAATGTTTGTTTAAGTGTCCTTTAAAACATATTCAAATTTGAGAATTTTATGAGTATTTTTTATTATGTTTATGGAATTAAACTTGGAGGCGCATGAGTGGCCCGGTTTCTGCGGTTATGACCGGTTGTGATTTCGTGGTTGTTCTTGATGTTGTGCTTGCTCGATAATGTATATTTGGTGATGTGGTTGACTTTTGACATGCTGAGGACTTATGTGTGATAATATGTGAATGGTTGTGCTATGGTGAGTGTTTATTGGTAATGTAAAAGATGACCTTATGGGCTTTTAAAAAGAAAAACAATTTGGTGTCGAGTCGGACACCAAAACTTATTTGCCCAATAAAACAATGAGGTTTTAAATTAGGTGTGTGCAAAGTTTGACGGATTAATTTTGAGTACGTGAGCACCTATGAATTTATTTCTAAAAGTTTTGAACAAAAAAAAGGGGTTACTAAAGATTGTTTCCTAAAAGGACTGGTTGGAAAAGAAAATAGCAAATAAATGAGGTGTTGTTTGGACGCTAGCTTTTATGTGTTCAATAAAACGATGAGGTTTTATACTAGATGCGTGCAAAGTTTGGCAGGTTAATTTCAAGTACGTGACTCCGTACGAATTTATTTTGGAAGGTTTTGAACAAAAGAAAAAGGTTGTTGCAAGTTTTATTATTTGAAAAGGGATTTTGGTTTTCTTGACTAAATGATGGAAGATAAGAAATGGGTTTGATTGATGACATGCATGTATGGTCACTAAGTGGAACTTGCCACCCAACGGGAGTTTGGGAGCGATGCCCGATTTTATTGGATGCTCAATGGGGGTCCGGAAGCTAGTTGCGGTGGAGGTCGGATTGATGCTCCTGTGTGGAATGTCGTCTAGGCAGGGGTTCTAAACAATGCCGTGCTTGATGGGGCAAGACGACACCCGGTTATGCCGAATGACCGCCGATTATTGAGTTGGCCATGGCCAATGGGTCGTAATAACTGGAACACACGTAAATGGTTGTGATAGTTGCGCTTGATCATGAGACAAAATTGTATGGCACGGTATGGGACGTGTCATAACGGTTTGGCGTTATAATTGGAACCCATGTGATTAAAATGATGTGTTCCTATTTATTAAACCGTGCTTGCTGCACTGATAATGGTATATATGTTGAGCTAACGTGCAAGTACGCGTCGAGGCGAGATAAGTTCTGTATGGTGTGTGCTTAGGACCGCCTTCGAGGTGAATTTGCGTCCTAATCAAGGTTTAGGTTGTTGACTTGCTGAGATTTATCTCATCCTATCATGGTTGACATTTTTTAAGGCCCTAGTGTGGAGATTTGCCGAGTGCAGATATGGTGGGCGTAAGATGCGACACCTCTTTGGTTGGCCATGTCGTTAGTGAAGTAGGTTGACCCTAATCTCTGAGGATTTTGAGAGGGTCGATAGGAAGTGGCTGTAGAAAGGCTTGTACCATTAAACTTCCTAGGGATAACAGTGAATAAATGGAAATGTTGTTTTCGGCATTGGTCGCTGCGTTTTTACTATCCCATGTTTGTTTGTTAGGTGAGTGTTTATTTAATTCACTTCCGCATGTGCTCAATTGAAAGGGGAAAAAAAGGGTCAGCGACGCGTCCTAGGACGTTGCATTTTTAATCAACCGCTGAGGGATGTATATGTGCCCGGGGTTCGGGGCGTGACAACAACAACTTCTCTTAATTGTTTGGTATCGTTAAATTTACTGCTTACAAACAAAATATGTTTGTCAATAGTCAGATCGTAGCAAGAATACTTACTTTTTCTTTTACACTCAGGTTCTTCATCATCATTACCAAGCTCATTCGCTAAACCAGCAGTTTCATCGACACAACTTTCTTCATTTTCACTTCTATTACCTTCAGTTGGAGTTCCATCTTTATTTACTGGCTCGGGCCTTTCTCCTAAAGTTGCAAATTTTTTTCTAAGAAATTCCCTTTGCTTTTGTATTAGCTGTGCGACTCCATCATCAACTTCATCACTTGGGAAATTTACTATTGCCAAATATTCATATTCTAATTCACTAAATAGAGCAACTTCCCATTATAATCCAATGAAATCTTCATCGCTCACATTTTCACCCAAAATTTTAGAACATCTCCCTTTTTGCTCATATTTGTCAATATGACTTGTCTCCCTCTCCTCCCTCACTTGCCTCTCATTTTGCCTTCCATCTAACCTAAATTCATCTCTGACCTGATTACTCACTTCAGTAGGATCCGTCACTTCTCCTCTTTCAATGGTCTGCTCATTCTCACCATCCTCATCATCATTATAATACTCAACATATACCCTAACTTCGTTGTCGTGAAGATAATAATAAATGAAATCCTTAATACTATGATCGTCATTAAAAAATCTCAAATCATCATTCAATTCCTTCTCAAGAACACAATAATGTAATTTTTACATTTTGCATTGTAAAAAAATACCAAAACCCTCACAAAATCAATATATGATAGTTTCCCAACATTGACATAGATTATATCTTCATTTCCACTATTCTCAGTCGTTGACGTCAATAACAAACTCCCACCATAACAAACAATGACGCTTGCATGATTCTCACCCATGTTGATGCTGTACCCAAGGAAGAAAAAAAAGTCATGAATTTTGGGACCACATAGCAGAATCAACAATTCACATGCAGGTCCTTGTTGTTTTATCAAAAGAAACAAATGCAACCAATTTAGTCAATTCGATCCCTTTACAGAAACAAAGGAAGCCGAATTGAATAAATAAAATGAGGTCTCCACCACCCATTTTTCAATTTAATCCCATTCTGTCTCCCACAAAAGCACTTTAACAAGTTAAACAAAGTGAGGTCCCATCACCATTTCCCTCCAAGCCAAGCCCTCATTTTCCCCTCCATGCCATATTTTTCTATTTGGTCCCCACAAAAGAAAGCAAATCATGTTAGTAAACAAAAATGACGTCCCTACCACTATCCCCACCACTTTTCCTTTGAGTAGAGCCCTCAATTTGCCCTATGCGCCCTAACTTCCCCGTCGGAACCCTAAATTTTCCACCCAATTGACTTATGGAGAAAACATCACAAACCTGAGTGAGTGAGAGTTGGGGACACAGCCACCAAACAACGGCAAACAATTGCGGCCGAGTGACGGTGGCTAAGCAACAGTGGACGAGCGAGTGACGATGGGCGAGTGAGCTACGGCCAGCATCAGGCAAGAATCGTAGTTCGTATGCGCTGTCAAAAAACCCTATTTCACTCCCCCTTTAGCGACATTGTTTTGGCTAAATGAGCTATGCGGCGTCATTTTTGTAAGAGAGTCCAAGTATATTGACAAAACAACGTTGTTTCTTAGGGAGAAAGGAAAACAAGTCGTTTATGCCATTCCACGTGGACAGCCTTCTTAAATTTTTTCCATGTTACTTTTATTATTATTATTATTATTATTATTATTATTATTATTATTAATTATTATTATTATTATAAAAGCCACATTACCAATTTGGCTAGAATCTCTCATCAGTGGTAGAAAAGTGATCGTTTTTTCTTCGATTTGGCACTTAAGTGATCTGGCGGAAAATTTTGGCACCAAATGAGTGCCGAACATAACTCTTGACACTTCTAGTGTACTTATCCCCTTAAATCCACTAGCACGAAATAGAATCCATTTTTTTAAATGCAATAGTAGAATCGTCTAGGGTTTGAAAAAGCCCACAAGCAACCAAATCAATCTCATCAATAAACATGGATCCGAGTTTCACCTATCTATACCCTGACTCTTTCATTTAATATGCTCGTATTGACTTCATAATTATCCATTTTGAAGTTCAGCTCGCCACATTGCATTGAACATTATTATGCTTGGGGATGGGACTGCTCTAAAGTCTCCGCTCAAATAAATTTTTGCACCTTCAACTTCACCAAACGAAGATATCATTTTATTTTGTTATGACTTGATTGTACTTGGTGGGAACAAAACTTAGCAACTTGGTCTTCTTCCTTCCCCATCCAAACTTTACTACATCCCTATCTTTGCATCTCTCAAGCGACGTATGCATCCAGTTTTTCTTTCTGGCCCACTTCAGTTGAATGATTCTCCGAAAACGACCAGATGGTCGTTGATTGTGCTACTTTTGTTGTCATGGACGCCCCCAGTGTCTGCGCGTACAGGTTACTTCATTCGTCAACTCGTCGTTTTCTACCTTTTCTCCTTCATCTCCACCCCATGTTTCGGTGCTTATCTTCTCTCTTCGTGATTATATGGACTTTTGTGACATGGTCTTGACTGAGTAAACTCTCCCCCCCCACCCCACAATAAATGCAGCACTTGGAGAAAAGAAATGCAGACGAATATGGTTCTGATGTGCTGATGTTTACATTTCTCGTCAATTGGATCAATGAGACTACAATTCATAGTTGTCATGGACAACATTTTTTCTTTTTCCCTGACAAAAAAAGAATAGATTGCTAGGAAAGAAAGATTTGGTGGGAGTTGGCAGCCAGCCTTTTCGTTTTCCCATCATGTCAACCGAGTCGAAGTGCCTCTTGATGAAGAATTCAATGTGATGCAGCCGCCGAAGCTGAAAGAACAGTTCTCCAAGTTTCAAGATTCTGAGTCATGGGTGTGCAAGTTCTGCCGATTCTGCTGGTTTTTCTCCTTGGAGATTCCATTGGAGATGCAGCTACAAATCCCTATGATTGTAAGCTTTTTTTATTTATTTTTTATTTTGGTCGAATTATGATTTTAAGCTTAATTCAACCAAATTCTCGACATTTATTTTCTAAAATGTATTATTCATATTGTTGAATTTAAGAATTCCACAACCCCGCTCGCCTGGACCTTTTGCATGTTTCTGAGCCATTGCCACTTAGATCAACCAAGGTTCCTCCTAGTCAGAGGACGTCACAACATTTACAGGAATCAGAGTAGACCATTTGTCCACAACCAATTATAAGAACCCTGGTACATTGAGATATCGATGCTTGCTATATTCCCATTGACAATGCTAATGTCATTTTTGGGCTGATCTAAGTTTGTTTTCTCCCCCTTTTGCCTGGCTCTTTGATCAATGGTGGCTTTATCACCTGCCATTTTGCCTGAGAAAGTTTCAGAAAAAATAAGTAACTGGAGATCTCAAATTTTGCAAGGCATCGACCCAGTAAATCTAACTGTTTGTAGTCTTTAGAGTTGGTCAAAATAATGAAATTTGTTACACATCTATTGGTGGTATGATTTTTCTTTGAGCGTGTTCTGGCCTTGAAAATCATTATCTTACATACAGGTCATTCTCATGGATTTGGTTTTAGTATAACGATCTTGCTACTTTCATTTGATAAGGGAATCAGTTACAAAGTTTTTACAATGTCTTAGCCACTCTGGTACAAAGATCCTGCTGTTGGTTGCAATTCAAGCAACCAAGTTCTGCACATTATTAGAGAAGCTACTGTCGGAATATAGATGAACAACAACTTTAAAGCAACGTGCTCCAGAGACTTTTGGGATCCTCAGATTCGCACAGTACTGTTGGACTATTACTATTCAATACACACACGACATATGCATTTATTATTTTCTCATTGTTCAATTGGTTTTATATGAATGCAGTCGGCGCTATTAAGGGGCTTATGAGTGATTGGCAAAATACACCACCTAACTGGGTGGGGACTGATCCTTGTGGCGGTGATTGGGATGGGATTGTCTGCACCAATTCTCGCATTACATCCATGTAAGTTCTTGAGCATCCTTTTGGACTTCATATTTGAGAATCTGCATTTCATAATTATATCCATATGTGAAGTTAATTGAACTCTCTTAATTTCAGAACATTGTCGAGCATGGGTTTGACAGGTTCACTTCCAGGAGACATTGGACAATTATCTGAATTACAGATTCTGTAAATTTCCTATCTCTTTCACTTCCCAGATTATGTTCAATGCAAGGACTTAATTACCGCATTTGTTTCCCATGTCATTTTCTACCTAAAGATAATATAGGACACGCATTTTTTAGAATTGGACGTATTGACTATAACTGGAGGCAATTATTGAGAAGAAGGGCTAAAGTTTTTATTCTGCTGTTGTCATGTATGACATGTAGTCCTCCCATCTACATTCTTGTACTTTCTTCTCTCCCATGCATCCTATAATGCTCGTGAAGCTGTCGATGATGTGCAAGTAGTGGGATTCATGTCTAGAATTTGAACTCTTTATCTGTTTTAGCTGCCTGAAATGGTCTTCTGTAAGTTGTTACTGAGTCTGATAAGCCTTTCGTGTAGGGACCTATCTTACAACAGGGGTCTGACTGGATCTCTTCCTACACAAATTGGAAACTTGATGAAGCTCACGAACTTGTAAGCGATATACATCAGCATTTCTAGTATATCCTGTGTCCCCTGACTTCCAAAGTCGAAAATGACCAACCTGCTTTTTCATCTCAAAATGCAAGAATCCTGGTGGGTTGTGGATTTTCTGGTCAAATACCAGATTCCATTGGATCTCTACAGAACCTGGTGTTTCTGTAAGTTCTCTCCCCCATATACTTGATTGGGACCTGACACGTACATGACCAGTTTTTGGACAACCTAGAACATGTTTTGCTCAACTCAGTTCAACAATGAATTGTTTAAACCTCCTGTTGGGGGTCTTTCTTGAATGCACTATAAAATATTGTTGTCAGCTCATCCTTTACATATTAATCTGTCAGCCACATATTATTCCCCTGATCTTCACAAGTATCTGAATTCGTCCTCCCAATATTTTGCAGATCTTTAAATTCAAATGGATTCAGTGGGCAGATACCCCTACCATTGGTAACCTTTCTAGGCTCTACTGGTTGGATCTAGCTGACAATCAGCTAACTGGATCTATTCCAGTATCAAAGGGAAGCAAGTTTGGCCTTGATATGCTACTTCACACGAAGCACTTGTATGTGCATGTTTACCACTTTATTATCTTGCCGTATCTGTGAACTTTCATTTTTGTTGTATTATCTGACTAATATTCTGCTTCATGCACAGTCATTTTGGACAGAACCAACTCTCTGGCACGATTCCTTCCCAATTATTCAGTTCTGGGATGCATCTCATTCATGTGTAAGTTCTGATAATCCACTGGGGCACAGCAGCTGGTCTATTCATTGTTTCCCAGAGCCTTCTCAAGCCTTATCTAAAGAAAGTTAGATCTCTCTCTCTCTCTCTCTCTATCTCATAAACTTCTTCAACTTCACAGGATTTTTGATAACAATCAGCTCACAGGTAGCATCCCTCCCACTCTTGGACTAGTGCAAAGTTTGGAAGTTGTGTGAGTATTTATGGTTCTATGCAATCCTTGTGAGGATTACTTGTGCTTTGCACTTCCCATCAATATTTAACCTATTTCAATGGTTACAGACGCTTTGATAGGAACTCTTTAGACGGTGCAGTGCCTGCAAATCTCAACAATCTTACTTCCGTTCAGGAACTGTAAGCAAAACATAATTCTCGTCCGGTCATTTCACTATTTTCTAGTGCATATCACTATAGTCAATCTCCTAATTTTACTGGTCTACTTTTTAGTCTTATTTCCAACAATAGGCTAACTGGTCCATTGCCCAACCTTGCTGGCATGAATGCTCTCAACTACCTGTAAGTACTAATTGTCTTACAATTAACTAATCTCACATGGTGTCATTGCTGATCATTTATGAGTTCTGTGAGGGAGCAGAGAACATGGTGAAATGTAAAAGATAATCTTAGACTCCTTTTCTTAATTTTGAATTCGCCATTACTTATTGTCCCACTGTGACTACGTAAAATATGGACTTTGACTGACGAAGGTGGATTTGCAGGGACTTGAGCAATAATACTTTTGACGCAACAGATTTCCCTACATGGATTCCAACATTACAGTCTTTGACGACATTGTATGTTTCCCAATCTGTCTTTTGCCTCCACCAATTCACTTCAAACCCAACCCCCAACCCCAACACCCACAAACGCCTTGAAATGGAACATGACATTTCAATATTTTCTGCTTGTGGGTTTCAGACTAGCCATCACTTTCACCTTTGCTAAAGATAAAATAGAAGATCTCTTCATAAATAATAGTCATACCTTTTATCAATTTCAGAATATTGGAACGCACACAAGTTCGAGGAGGGCCACGGTCATCCTTTTCAGCATTTTCAGTTTGCAGAGAGTGTAAGTATCATCTCAATTTCAATATCTACCTCAATGTAATGGACGTATACTTTTTCAAAACTCAGACCTGCTTCATTCAATTGACTTCCTCGTAAGTTTCAACTTGGGCATTAGAAATGATGGCCGAACATGTGAATTTTCCTGCGATGTCAGGGTCTTAAGACACAACCAGCTGAATGGAACCTTGGATATAGGCACCAACCGTGGCAATCAATTGCAACTAATTGATCTCCAGACCAATTTTATTGATAACTTCAAGCAGAGGGCTGGAGGTTACAGTGTCGAGGTGATGTAAGTCATATAAAACTCTTTGGCCCTTTCACTCACTTTATCACAATATGAATCGAGAATGCTTTTTTACACAGTTTTATTGCTAATGTTGTGCCCCTATAATTGTATTTCTGCAGACTTGTCGATAACCCGATTTGTCTAGAAACAGGAGCAGCTGGGCAAAGTTACTGTACCATTCCACAAACCAACACCTCCTCATACTCGACACCACCTAATAGTTGCATCCCACCCGTTTGCAATTCAAATCAGACATCCAGCCCCAACTGTATATGCAGCTATCCTTACACAGGAACTTTAGTCTTCAGAGCTCCTTCTTTCTCAAGTTTAGGAAACTTACTTATTTCGACAGCCTCGCAAGCTCTATGATGATCTCTTTTCAGTTCTATCGACTTCCAGTAGATTCCATCTCACTGATGATCCACGCAAGGATTCATATGATTACCTTCAATTGAATCTCGCGGTCTTCCCATCTGAGGGGGTTAGTTTCAATCAGTCTAGCATATACAGTATTGGCTTTGTGCTCAGTAATCAGACTTACAAGCCTCCACATTTATTTGGGCCTTTCTATTTCATCGCCGATCAGTACACAAACTTTGCGGGTAATATCTCAAATTATTTAACAGAGACATGCATTCCATTGCCTTGTCTATCTAGACTATCTTTATTTCTTCATCATACTAACAAAAATCTCTCTCCCTCTTTCTCACAGAAGTACAAGTACCAACTACATTAAAAAAATCATCAAACATTGGAGTCATCATTGGTGCAGCAGCTGGTGGTTTTGCTCTCCTCTTGCTATTGGTTCTTGTGGGGGTTTATGCTTTTCGTCAAAAGAAAAGAGCAGAAAAGGCTGCAGAGCAAAGCAACCCTTTTGGTATGGACAGATTCCCTGCATACTTGCCACTTAGCTTGTCTCTGATTCTGGAAGTAATTGTCAGTCAATATTTGTTGTTATTTATGAAAATGCAGTAAACTGGGACCCAAAAAAGAGCACCAGCGAAATCCTCCAACTCAGAGGAGCTAGATGGTTCTCTCTAGAAGAGCTTAAGAAACACACCAACAACTTCTCAGAAGCCAATGAAATTGGATCTGGCGGTTATGGAAAGGTTTCCTCTCTTGGCTCTCAGTTCTGTTCAGAGAAACCTCAATGAGCATACTCTTGCTCCTATACTCTTTATGATATAGCCAGAGCCTTTGGTGATGTTAACAAGAAAAACCTTCTGTATAAGTTCCATTTATTTGCCAACTTGTTTAAAGGGTAGGCTCACTGTATGACAATTAATGAGTTTAAAATCTCCCGCTAGAATTTCACATGAACAAATAAGGCCTTCTTAGACTTGACAAAAGCAGATGTGAGTTTGCTCATACAGGGAAAAAATAAAGCCGAGAGATGGGCAAAGTCATAGGAGTTGCTACACATTAGTCTCTACTTAGTTTTCTTCTCTTTCCAAGAGAATCTTATATTTTCACATGGCTTTAAATTTTTCAACCGTTTTTCTTATCAGAACATTTCCATCTAAGTTGATCCCTGATTGCGTTATATTCCTGAACAGTAAATGATCCTAAAATTTTATCTAGCCTTAATTTCTTGTTTATGTCTCTTAATTCTGAGAACTGTATTGATACTGTGCCAGCATTGTGAAATTTTTTCTGTCTTCAAAATCATCAGGCTGTCCTGAAAACTGGCCAAGTTACAAATTATGTTGTTGCCGTGGCAGGTCTACAGGGGTACTCTGCCCACTGGAACTCTCGTTGCCATAAAACGGGCACAGCAAGGATCTATGCAGGGTGGGATCGAGTTCAAAAATGAGATTGAGCTTCTATTAAGAGTCCATCATAAGAATCTTGTCAGCCTTGTCGGATTTTGTTTTGAGCAAGGTGAACAATTGCTAGTGTACGAGTTCCTTCCAAATGGTACCCTCAAAGAGAGTCTCTCAGGTATCTCCTCTCAAGTTTCTTATGTTGAGAAAGCATTCATGCGGATTTTAGGTTTTTTAAGGAACAATTCCTCGCTCATATCATCTGTGTTCACAATTACAAGTTTCGACTTGCAGGAAAGTCGGGGATTAGATTGGATTGGGCAAGAAGACTCAAAGTAGCCATTGGTGCAGCCCGAGGTCTGGCTTATCTTCATGAGCTTGCTAATCCTCCGATCATACATAGGGACATAAAATCAACCAATATCCTATTGGATGATCATTTGAATGCAAGAGTTGCTGATTTTGGTCTCTCCAAGCTCTTGGGAGAAGGTGAAAGGGGTCATGTCACCACTCAAGTCAAAGGAACAATGGTCAGTAATGAGCTTTAGTCTAACGTTAGATAGTCAAATTTTTCTCGGCAACACACAAACTTTGAATGAGTTTTGATTCCTAAAATCTTTTGCGGAAATTTTGCATTAGTTCCCCGTTTCCCAGGACAATCCATATTCTTGAGAACCTGGTAATTGTCCGGAGAAGAATTGCACTTTACAGTTTTTGGTAACAATATAAGATAATTGTTCTTTTCAGTTTGGATAATTATCATGATTATTTCTGCAGATTCATATGAGAGAAGTTGCTAGTTTGTCTCATAACAAAAGACAATTAATTAAGCTAAGTCGATGGAAAAAGGCTTTAGTGTTGGTCATTATTGTTCATGTAGCTTTCATGATGTGTTTTACAAACCGATCATGCTATATTCTTGTGAAGGGCTACTTGGATCCGGAATACTACATGACGCAGCAGCTGACCGAGAAGAGCGATGTCTATAGCTTTGGAGTATTGATGCTGGAACTCCTTACAGCCCGAACGCCAATAGAGCAGGGCAGATATATTGTGAGAGAAGTGAGGGTGCTCATGAATAAGGACAAAGATTTGTACAATCTGCAGGGGATTCTCGACCCAGCCATCGGATTGGGCACGTCTTTGAAGGGTCTTGAGAGATTTGTGGAGTTAGCAATGAGATGTGTGGAAGAATCAGGAGCGGACAGGCCAACCATGGGAGAGGTGGTGAAGGAAATAGAGAACATCATGGTTTTCGCAGGTTTGAATTCAAAGGCCGAATCGGCGACCACTTCAGTCAGTTATGAGGAGGCAAGTAAGGGGTATGCTACACATCCCTACCACAATGAGGACTTCTCGAAGTATAGTGGGGGCTTCCCACCTTCGAGGATCGAACCCCAGTAGGCAAGTTACAGTCATGATCAGCTTCAGTGTACATTAAGAAAATCAAACTAGCATGTGTAGTCATGACCAACTCTTTCCAGATGTTCAGGTCTTGTGTGAGTGGAATTCTGAAGGAAGTGATCATTCGTATTCCACCTGCACAGTTGGTCTTCTCGCGAAGAAGACAGTGTATGGACTCGACTTTTGAGTGATTGGGAGGATATGAGGGCCACCACGGCACCATGTAACTTCTTGGACTGCCGGTTCTGGCTTGCCTGCTTCTTCGCATGGTCTTCATGGCTCGCCATGTCTTATGAATCTTGCCTATGAGCGAAGGCTGCCTGTGCTTCTGATGAGACGCGAAGTACAGAGTTGGGTCAGGAGGAGCCAAGAAAGAGTATCAGAAATAAAGACAAAAGAATATTTGGAGTCCCAGAACTTGGTACGGAAAAATATATAAGTGTCAAAAGGATGAAAGTAACACTTAAATAACACATTTTTTTTAAAAATTGGACGCTCGAATGTCAAGTGTATGCCCTTTGGAAATCTTAGGTTGCAATTTTTTATTAATATTAATTATCCATGGCTCACTAAAGAGCTAACTCAAAAAAAACACCAAAACAACATTGTTTTGGTGCAGATTTGAATTTTAATATAAATATAAATATTAATTAAAAAAAAAAAACCGTTGTAGAATGGTAGGGATTGAGCCCTTGCTGCCGCCACCTCCCCGTCGTCGTTGTCGCTGGGAAGGACTGGCCACCCTTGCCGAATCTAAGGGACGCTGGTCAGTCGAGGTCGCCACCCCCCCGGCGCGGTCACTAGGGTTGTTTTTACACCTATCTAGCAACGTTAACGTGCAAAATGACATCATTTTACACTTCCCTCGTCGGACAATCGTCATGTCAATATTTTGATTGGATTTTCTCACTATTGGCACTTAATAAATCAATTTTATTCCGATTTTAATATTTAAATATCACTTGATCCTAACTTTTAGCACTTAAATGTTATCCCGTGATAAGTTTTGGCACTCTAAGGTTGGTGTGTCCTTAAATAAGTGTTGGTAATGTAAAGCTAGGTGGAATCAGAGAATTCAATCACTCAGCTCTATAATTTTCAAAATGAGTTGGTAAAAAAGTTTGTTAGAGCAAACAAAAGTGATAACTCGATAGAAAGAGTTGGTGAATATAATAGGAACAAACTAATACTAATAAGCAACTCTATTGTTAATTGTAAAGCTAGTTAACTATTTAAGAAAAGTAAATCACACAAATAAAGATTGATAAATTATTTATAGTTGGCAAATTTAAGTTATTTGGTAGAAAGGTATATAAAAATTGGCAAAGGATGATAGAAGCTTTTTTTTTTTTTTTTTTTTTTTTTTGGGTCAAAGAGTAGGGAAATTGGTAATTAAAAAAGAAAACACCAATTAAATATTAGTAATTAACTCATACAGGAGTTGGTAATGCATAATTTGTCGGTACGCAAAAAGTTGATAATTACTTTAATTGAGATTTGTGATTATAAAAAGAGTTGGGAGTGAGACAAATAAAGGTGGTATTTCATAGAAAAGTCGATAGATAAAGAGAACAAATAAATGTTAGTAATATGCAATTCAAATGAGAATTAACAACAAAAACTTGTTGGCAACAAACTCTTTTTACCAAGTATTTTGATACTTACCAAATCTCGAGGAAATCCACGAAATAGAATCTAATTTTTTCATCAGAATAGTAGAATCGTCTAGGGTTTGAAAAAGCCTGCAAACAACCAAATTAATCTTATCAATAAACACGAGTCTGAGCTGCAATGACATCTAATTCACCTATCTATGCCCTGACTCTTTCATTTAATATGTTCTTATTGACTTCATAATTATCCATTGTGAAGTTCTGCTCGCCACGGTGCGCTGAACATTATCATGATGAGAGGACTGCTCTAAAGTCTCCCCTTAAATATATTTTTGCTCCTTCAACTTCACCAAACGAAAACATCATTTCTATTTTGTTACGACTTGATTGTACTTGGTCTTCCTCCTTCCCCATCCAAACTTTCCTACATCCCTATCTTTGCATGTCTCAGCATCCAGTTTTTTGCTGGCACAATTCAGTTGAATGATTCTTCGAAAACGACCAGATGGTCGTTGACTCTGCTCCTTTTGTCATGGTCGCGACCAGTGTATGCGTGTACAGTTACTTCATTCATCAGCTTGTTGTTTTCTACCTTATCTCCTTCATCTTCAACCCATGGTTCGGTGCTCATCTTCTCTCTTCTTGATTATTTGGACTTTGTGACATGGTATTGACTGAGTAAACGCAACCCCCCCATTATTAAAACAAATGCAGCAGTTGGAGAAAAGAAATGCAGACGAATATGATTCTTCTGGCGTGCTGATGTTTACGTTTCTCGTCAATTGGATCAATGAGACTACAATTCATAGTTGTCACGGACGAGACTTATTCTTTTCCCTGATAAAAAAAGAAGAAGAAAAGACTGCTAGGAAAGTGAGATATGCTGGGAGTTGGCAGCCAGCCATTTCATTTTGCCATCATGTCAACCGAGTTGAAGTGTCCCTTGATGAAGAATTCAATGTGATGCAACTGCCGAAGCTGAAAGAAGAGCGTTGAGTTCTCCAAGTTTCGAGATTCTGAGTCATGGGTGTGCGAGTTCTGGTGATTCTGCTAGTTTTTCTCCTTGGAGAGTCCATTGGAGATGCAGCTACAGATCCTTATGATTGTAAGCTTAATTCAACCACTTTCTTGACATTTATTTCCGATTTTTTTTTTGTTGACTCAGGACCGCCGTACAGCTAGTAGCTAGCGGTGTAAACCTGGGGCAACCCAAGAGGACCCACCTCCCCCGGATCGCGGGTGAGTCGCACAAGCGAACGTGGGGATTTGAACTCGCTCCCTTCTGGTGGAGGGATTGAGCGCAAATCATGTCACCACCACTAGGGTGGGTCCAAAAATGTTTTATTCATATAGTTGAATTTGCGAATTCCACAAATGCTATCGCCTTGACTTTTTGCATGTTTCTGAGCCACTGCCGCTGATGAACTAAGGTTCCTCCTAGTCAGAGGATGTCACAACAGTTACAGGAATCAGTTTGTCCACAACCAATCATAAGGACCCTATTGCACTGAACTTTTTTGAGATATCGATGTTTCCTATATTCCTATCAACAATGCTAAAGTCAATTTTGGACAGATCTAAGACTGTTTTCTCCCCATTTTGCCTGCCTCTTTGATTAATGATGGTTTTATCGCCTGCCATTTTGCCTAAAAAAGTTTGAGAAAATGAGGGCGCGTTTGGTAAATGTTTGTTTAAAAATTGTTATAGGAAACATAAATAGAAAAAAGTGTTTTATTCCGAGAAACAATTTTTGAACAAAAAACGCGTTTGGTAAACTTGTTTTGGGAATAAAAAATGAATAGAAACACATTTGGTAAATTTTATAATTTTTTTATTTCTTTTATTTTTTTAATATTTTTATTTTATTTTTTTTTATTTTTTTTTTTTTTCTTCTCGCGGCAGCCATGGCTAGTCACGGCAAGCCCTTGGCAAGGCCGAGCCTCCCGTGGTTGGCGTGAGCTTGGCCTCGCCGGATCTAGGCAAGATCGAGCTTGCCCAAGCCAAGGTGAGGTCGGCCTCGCCGGGGCCGGCGAGCCTTGTCGTGGGCCGGGAGACGCTTTAGCGAGGTCTCGACAACCTTGGGCGTGTCGGCCCCTTGATGGCCGGCGCCGACCAAAGTAAAAAGAAAGCGAAGAAGAAAAAAGAAGAAGAAAAAGAAGAGAGAAGAAAATGAAAAGTGTTTGTTCAAAATTTTTTTCAAAAACAAGAAAAACAATTTTTTTTTTTGTTTCTTGTTTCTGTTTCAGATATGTTTTTGGGAACAAAAAAATAATTTTGGAACAAAAACGCAAACAAACGCGTTTATTGTTTTTTTTGTTCCCAAGAACGAGAAAACAAAAAAAAAGTGTTTAGAAAAAAAAAAAAAAAATAAAAACAAATGCAGCCTAAGTTGCCGGAGATCTCAAATTTTGCAACGCATCAACCAAGTATATCTAACTGATTGTAGTCTTTAGAGTTGGTCAAAATAATGAAATTTGTTACACATCTATTGGTGGTATGATTTTTGTTTAAGCATGTTCTGGCCTTGGAAGTCATTATCTTACATACAGGTCATTCTCACGGATTTGGTTTTGGTATAACGATCATGCCACCTTCGTTTGATAAGGGAATCAGTTACAAATATTTTACAGAGTCTTAGCCCTCTGGTACAAACATCCTGCTGTTGGTTGGCGATTCAAGCAAACAAAGTTCTGGACATTATTAGAGAAGCTACTGTTAGAATATAAATGAACGACCACTTTTCTAGCAACATGCTCCAGAAACTTTTGCGATCCTTAGATTCACATAGAACTGTTGGATTATTGCTATTCAATACACACACACAAGACATGCATTTATTACTTTCTCATTGTTCAATTGGTCATATTCGAATGCAGTCAGCACAATTAAGGGGCTTATGAGTGATTGGCAAAATACACCACCCAACTGGGTGGGGATTGATCCTTGTGGCGATGGTTGGGATGGGATTGGCTGCAAAAATTCTCGCATTACTTCCATGTAAGTTTTTGAGCATCCTTTTTGGACTTCATATTTGAGAATCTGCATTTCATAATTATATCCATATGGGCAGTTAATTGGACTATCTTAATTTCAGAACATTGTCGAGCACGGGTTTGACAGGTTCGCTTACAGGAGACATTGGACAATTATCTGAATTACAGATTCTGTAAATTCACTATCTCTTTCACTTCCCAGATTATGTTCAATGCAAGGATTAATTACCACATTTGTTTCCCATGTCTTTTTCTACCGAAAGATAATAGAGGACACAAATTTCTGTAAAATTGGATGTGTTGACCATAACTGGAGGCAATTATCGAGAAGAAGGGCTTAAGGTTTTATTTTGCTGTTGTCATGTATGTAGTCCTCCCATCTAGATTCTTGTACTTTCTTCTCTCCCATGCATCCTATAATGCATGTAAAGCTGTCAATGATGTGCAAGTAGTGGGATTCATGTCTAGAATTTGGTCTCTTTTATCTGTTTTAGCTGCCTGAAATGGTCTTCTGTGAGTTGTTACTGAGTATAATAAGCCTTTCGTGTAGGGACCTATCTTACAACAAGGGTCTGACTGGATCTCTTCCTGTACAAATAGGAAACTTGATGAAGCTCGCGAACTTGTAAGTTATATACATCAGCATTTCTACTATATTCTGTGTCCCCTCACTTTCAAAGTCGAAAATGACCAACCTGCCTTTTCATCTCAAAATGCAAGAATCCTGGTTGGTTGCGGATTTTATGGTCCAGTACCGGATTCCATTGGATCTCTGCAGAACCTGGTTTTTCTGTAAGTTCTCTCCCCCATATACTTGATTGCGACCCGACATGTGCATGACCGGTTTTTGGACAAGCTAGAACGTGTTTTGCTCAACTCAATTCAACAATGAATTGTTTAAACCTCCCGTTGGAGGTCTTTCTTGAATGTGCTATATATTGTTCTCGGTTCATGTTATGAAGAAAGCGCAGCTTTGGTCTAATGCCATTTACAGGGTATGTGACCCTTGTAGGATATGCAGGAGTGTTCTGGTGGTAACGCAGGAGAATTGTAATAGACAACTGAAGACACTTGTTATACTAAACAGTGATACAAGTATTAACATTCAAAATGTTCTTCTCTCACGACTATTCCAATTTACCTTCTCTCACAACACTCTAAGCTTTCAAAGAAAACTAGCTGACGTAAGCAGACACCCAGCTATTCTATCTTTCCTCTTGCTCACGGAGGAACGACTCGCTCGCATAGAGCTACTATTTCTCTCAGGCTGCGTCACCTCTTTTCTCTCTTGAAGCTCACCCTTTTTCCATCTGGTGACTTGTCCTCAAATGCTTGTCCTCTAAGCCTTATATATAGGCTGAAGCTTCACCGCGACAAGTCCAGTGGCCGACTTCATACATAATGGACATCCATTTACTTCTTGGGCAAGTTGGCAAGTTGCTGGCGCCAAATCGTCGCCAGCTAGTCTTCCTTTGCCGACTTCATGCAGTGAAGAAAACCTTATCCAATCAATCTCCTTATCAAGTTAAACTTTCATTTGCTTCTTTTGACTTTTTGACCAAAACTTGTCTCTCGTTTTGTTTCATGTGCGATTGAAACAAGAAGACTCTCAAGAGTTCTTCACTTGGGGTTTTAATCACCGACTTTTAATATCCAGTATTTGCACTGGAATAGGTCGGCACATCAGAGGCAAAGTCCAACTAGAACTTATCTCATTTTCATATTAGGTGTTGACTCCAACATGCTTTACATATTAATCTGACAGTCACGTATTATTCTCCTGATCTTCACAAGTATATGAATTCGTCCTTCCAATACATTGCAGATCTCTAAATTCAAATGGATTCAGTGGGCTGATTCCCCCTACAATCGGTAACCTTTCTAGGCTCTACTGGCTGGACCTAGCTGACAATCAGCTAACTGGATCTATTCCGGTATCAAATGGAAGCAATCCTGGCCTTGATATGCTACTTCACACGAAGCACTTGTATGTGCATGTCTTCCAATTTATTATCTCGCTGAATCTGTGAACTTTCATTTTTGTTGTGTTATCCGACTAATATTTTGCTTCATGCAGTCATTTTGGGCAGAACCAACTCTCTGGCACAATTCCTTCCCGATTATTCAGTTCTGAGATGAGTCTTATCCATGTGTGAGTTCTGATAATTCACTAGGCTGCTGCATCTGGTCAATCCATTGTTTCCTTGAGGCTTCTCAAGCCTTATCTAATGAAAGATCCTCTCTCTCTCTCTCTCTCTCTCTCTCTCTCTCTCGCTCTCTCTCTCTGTGTCTCCCCTCACTGCACACCGTTGTTATCCTCTCTTGATACTCAAAGCATCTCTCTAGGAGAGAGGCAGGGAAAAGCAGAGAAGGCAATGGCCTGCTAATGCTTTTTTAAGATAGGAATCCTCATAAACTTCTTTAACTGTGCAGGCTTTTTGACAACAATCAGCTCGCAGGTAGCATCCCTTCCACTCTTGGACTGGTGCAGAGTTTGGAAGTTGTGTGAGTATTTATGGTTCTACACAATCCTAATGAGGATTACTTCCAATCCTAATGAGGATTACTTCCCTTCTGCTCATTGCACTTCGGGTCTATGTTTAACCTATTTCAATGGTCACAGACGCTTTGATATGAACTTTCTAAGTAGTGCAGTCCCTGGAAATCTCAACAATCTTACATCTGTTCAAGAACTGTAAGCAAAACATAATTATGGTCGTGCCATTTTAGTGTTTTCTAGTGCATATCACTATAATCATCTCCTAAATTTATTGGTCTACTTTTTAGCCTTCTTTCCAACAACAGGCTAACTGGTCCGTTTCCCAACCTCGCTGGCATGAACGCCCTCAACTACCTGTAAGTAATAATTGTCTTACAATTAGCTAGTTGCACACGGTATAATTGCTGATCATTTATGAGTTCTCTGAGGGAAATAGAGCACGACGTGAAATGTAAAAGACAATCTTAAACTCTTTTTCTTAATTTTGAATTCGCCATTGCTTATTGTCCCGCTCTGACTACGTAAAACATAGACTTTGACTGACCAAGGTGGATTTGCAGGGACTTAAGCAATAATAGTTTTGATGCGACAGATTTCCCTGCATGGATTCCAACATTACAGTCTTTGACAACATTGTACGTTTCCCGATCTGTCTTTTGCCTCCATCAATTGACTTTAAACAACACCCACCCCTCTTTTCTCCTCTGGAAATGGAACATGACATTTCATTGTTTTGTGGTTGTGGGTTACGGACTTCCCATCTTTTTCCCCTTTCCAAAGATAAAATAGATTCCTTAAAGTAAATAATGGGTTTACACGTTTTATCAATTTTAGAACGCTGGAAAACACGCAAGTTCAAGGAGTCCTACCTGTCATCCTTTTCAGCATTTTCAGTTTGCAAAGTGTGTAAGTATCATCTCGATCTAATATTTACCTCAATGTAATGGATGTATACTTCTTCAAAACTCGACCTGCTTCATTCAATTGACTTCCTGGTGCGTTTCAACTGGGACATTTGGGATGTGGCTGAACGTGTGAATTTTCCTGTGATGTCAGGGTCTTAAAAAACAACAATTTGAATGGAACCTTGGACATAGGCACCAGCCATAGCAATCAATTGCAACTCATTGATTTGCAGATCAATCTTATTGATAGCTTCAAGCAGAGGACTGGAGTTTACAGTGCCGTGGTGATGTAAGTCATATAAAACTCTTAGGCCCTTTCACTCACTGTGTCACAAGATGAATCGAAAGTGCTTTTTCACACATTTTTATTGCTAATGTTGTGCCTATATAATTGTATTTCTGCAGACTTGTCGATAACCCGGTTTGTCAAGAAACAGGAGCAGCTGGGCAAAGTTACTGTGCCATTCCACAAAGCAACACCTCCTCATACTCGACACTGCCTAATAATTGCATCCCAGTCGTTTGCAATTCAAATCAGACATCCAGCCCCAACTGTAAATGCAGCTATTCCTACACAGGAACTTTAGTCTTCAGAGCTCCTTCTTTCTCAGGTTTAGGAAACTCGACTTATTTCGAAAAACTCGCAAGCTCTATGATGATCTCTTTTCAGTCCTATCAACTTCCAGTAGATTCCATCTCGCTGAGTGATCCACGCAAGGATTCATATAATTACCTTAAACTGAATCTTGCGGTCTTCCCATCCGAGGGGGTTCGTTTCAATCGGACTGGCATAAACAGTATTGGCTTTGTGCTCAGTAATCAGACTTACAAGCCTTCACAATTATTTGGGCCTTTCTATTTCATCGGCGATCAGTACATGAACTTTGATGGTAATATCTCCAATTATTTAACAGAGACACACATTCCGCTGCCTTGTCTATCTAGATTATCTTTATATCCTCATCATACTAACAACAATCTCTCTCTCTTTCTGATGCAGCCCGCATTGTTGAAACCGAGAAGCCATAACAATATCTTGAGTCCATTCCAAAAGCTTGAAAGACACCTTGGGAGCTCGCGTGACGCATTTACTAGCTTATAGTTTCCATGCTCTTTTACTAGTTTATAGTTTCCATGCTCTTTTACTAGTTTCTAGTTCCTAAGCTCTTTATTATTTTTCTAGTTTCTAGGCTCTTTAATGCTTTCAAGTTTCTATGCTCTGTTTTTATTTCTTTGATGATATAAGCCATCCAATCCCTTGTAGAAGACAGACGACTTTTGATAAATGAAAAACTTTGCTGGAAGCAAGTATCATGAACCTTGTAGAGTTCATCTCCTTGAAAACCTAGAAGAGTTTTCACTCCATCCTTGAAGAGTCGGAGCTTTCGAAATCTGCATCCTTGAAGAGTTGTAGTCATCGATCTAGAAGAATCGGTGCCCCCTCAACTTCCTTGGAGGCCTAGAAGAGCAACCAACGAAGTTCCTATCTTTTCCTGTTCTGTTCGTTACTTCCAACCCAATTTCGACTATCCTAAGTGCTTATTTCAGAAAACCCAAAACACAGAAATTGTAGATCCAGAAGTCTTTGTTCATTTGGCTTTGGAATCAGGTTGATCCAATTTGTATCGACAAAGATACGACTGTTCTCCTGAGCTTGTGCAGTGCTGAAATTACTGTTCGTCCCGTTTCTTGTGCATGAGTCACTCTCCCGATCCTATTGTTTGAGAAAGCCTCCCCTAGGCTTGCATAATTTGGTATCAGAGCTTTGGAGGAGAGGACAATGCCTCCAAGACAAGCTAGGCGTCGTGGCGGCAAAACCGTTCCCCTCAATGAATTGCACACACTCGCTGAGAATATGCAACAACAAATTGATGAATTGACGCAAGAAGTTCAGCGTTTGAGGGCTGAAGCAAATAATTCTGCACCCCGTTCCAGGACTGAAGATTCCCATGGTGACTCTTCCTCTTTGGAGAGTGTTCAATCTATTCACAGTCGGAGGCATGGTCGACATCGTTTACAACATATTCATGAGCCAGATTGGGAAAAGGAAATCAAGAAAGATGTTCTAGAATTTACAGGTAATGAGTCTCCTGATGAAATTGTTGATTGGCTAACGCTTGTGAATGAGGTGTTTGAGCATCGAAATGTTCCGGAGAATCGTCGCGTTGGGATCATTGCTATGCGATTCCGAGGCAAGGCAATTGCTTGGTGGAGACGTGAAAAACAAACTCGCCAAGCCATTGGCAAAACACAAGTCACTTCGTGGAGAAAGATGGAGGGCAAGATTCAAAAATATTTTCTTCCCAAAGGATATAAGAGAGAGCTCTACCAACGGTACCAAAATCTAAAACAAGGTACGCGAACGGTGGACTAATACACCAATGAATTCAATGAGTTGGTGATTCGTAACAATATCCAGGACCCAGAGGATGTGCTTGTGAACAAATATTTGAACGGTCTTCAATTTTACATTCAAGACGCCTTGGAAGTCCTTGACATTTGGGACTTAGGAGATGCACACCAACGGGTGATATAGCTAGTATAAGTACCTAGAGGGGGTGAATAGGTATATAAAATATTTTTCTCGATAATTCCACAATACTAGACAGTTTATAGATTTGAGACAAACAATAATCAAAGTAAGACTGAGAGAAGGAAAGAGAAAATTAAACACGCGGATTATAGTGGTTCGGCTTATTTCAAGCCTACATCCATTCTTCTGCACTGACAGCCTATTGGTTGGATTCCACTATAAACAAAGAGATGTTACAGCGTTGATCTTCCTTGATTTCTCGGTGTAGATGATCTACCACACTCGCTCAAGGTCTCACTAAGTATAAACACTCTCTGTGTATACAATTTCGCTTAGAATGTATCGATTAATAATCGAGGTGCTTCGATCTCGGAATTTCTCTATCGATCATATTTCTAAAGCAACTAGAACGTCTTCCTTTTATACTTCTTTATGCCATCATACCCGTTGGCACTTACCAAATGAATTCCTCCAATCTACCCGTTGGACGGAATCAATTAAGAAGATCATTCAAGCTATTAAAGGAATCGACGATAGCCCATCAATCCTGTTCGCCCATACAATCAGGATCTTGGTTTTCAAGAATAGAACCTTCCAAGAATATTTTGTCGACCATCGAATCTTTAAACGATCTAGATTACGTATAAAAGAATCCGTTATTTTGATCCAGCCAAGAGATCTTCTTTAGAGGATGGGACTAAATCCTCAACCGAATACTTCGGCTCTGGATTGCCTTCGTCACTGGATTAGAAAAATTGTCAATGAGAATAGTTTTGAGTCTTGAGTATTGAGTCTCGAGTGATGATCGAAAGTCTTCGACTTTAAATGTAGGTCCGCAAATATCCAGACTAGATCGATAGAAACGTTTTGTCCTTCAAAATATTCGGAAAGATTTCTCCAACAATCTCCCCCTTTTTGATGGTGACAAAACTTTCCCGTAGATTTGAACAACTTTGACCCGCAAAAACATTTCTCAAACAATATGGTTATCTCATAAAGATTAATAAATCAACTAGACTCGCATCCACAAAAAATTGGTTAGTCTTTCATGAGTAATACCATACAACAACACTTGATATAAATACAAATAGTCAAGCATAAAAATCTACACCCAAGTTAGTCAAATTTAAGTTCACACCCAAGTTCACTCAAGTCATACTCAAAAACAAACATTCAAACACTCAAAAAGAAATTTAAAGTCAAAGTTTAGAGAGTTCATTCAAATTTGCAATTCTCCCCATTTTTGTCATCATTAAAAAAGGTGAGAAAAAGTCAGTCCGCTTGGGAATGCGCACGATCCGGAAACCTCCCATCGACTGGACTATGCCTTCTAGCCTCTTCAAGTCTTCCCTTAGTTGAGCTACCTCCTCTCCTTTGGCATTTGCTTGAATTTGTAGAGCGAGGTCTTTCATTTTATCCTCCAGGGTAACCGAAGATGCTTGTCCAGCATTCTTCATGACTTGAATTTCACAGTCCAGAGCATAGATTTGGCCCCGCATTTCTAGAAGAACATCAAGAATATGACGAAAATCTGCTGAATTGTCCATCTGTGTGCTTGCATTTGCTTTCTCGGATGGAGTGAATGCAAACGATGGAGCTTCTGTATAATCTTGCAGATTTGGAGTTGACGTATCATGTCCTTCTTCAGGCATTTGAGAAGCCTGAAACTCTTCTGGATCTGCTAGTGATTGTCTTAAACCTTCACTATTGGCAGCATGAGGTGTGGACATTCCTTGCTCGCCATCTCCCCCTGTCTTTAGGACCTCAAATGGGGAAGAGTGATGATCATGCTTTTCTTTCTCTTCTTCTCATCTTGCTTCTTTCTCTTCTCTCGCTGCTCTTCTTCTTCTCTGTTCTTGGCTTGCTCCTCTTCTTCTCTCGTTCTTATAGCTTCTTTCCCTTTCTTCGATGTTCCGTTGCTAGTACGAGTCCTTATCAATGCAGAGATTGAAATAGCTAGTACGAGTACCTAGAGGGGGGTGAATAGGTATATAAATAATTTTTCTTGATAATTTCTTGATAATTGCGCAATACTTAGACAGTTGAAGGATTTGCAATAAGTAATAATCAACGTAAGACTAAGTAAAGGAAAGAGAGAATTAAACACGCGGTTTATAGTGGTTCGGCTCGATTCAAGCCTACGTCCACTCTTCTACACTGACAGCCAATTTGGCTGGATTCCACTATGAACAAAGAGATGTTACAGTGTTAATCTTCCTTGATTTCTAGGTGTAGATGATCTATCACACTTCATTCAAGGTATCACCAAGTATGAACACTCCCGTGTATACAATTTCGCTCGAATGAATCGACTAATAATCAAGATGCTTCAAACTCGGAATTTCTCTATCGATCACACACTTTCAAACAACTAGAACATCTTCCTTTTTATACTTCTTTATGCCATCATACCCGTTGACACTTTCCAAAGGAATTCCTCCAATCTACCCGTTGGACGGAATCAATTAAGAAGATCATTCGAGCTATAAAAGGAACTCGACGATAGCCCATCAATCCTATTTGCCCATACAATCGGGATCTTGGTTTCCAAGAATAGAACATTCCAAGAATATTTCGTCGATCATCGGATCTTCAATTGATCTAGATAAGAACAAAAGAATCCGTTATATTTATCCAACCAAAAAGATCTTCTCCGATGATAGGATTAAATCCTCAACCATATACTTCGGATCTCGGATTTCCTTCGTCACGGATCGAAAGATCTGTCAATGAGAATAGTCTTGAGTCTTGAGTCTTAAGTCTTGAATCTTGAGTCTTGAATCTTGAGTCTGGTGATCATAAAGTCTTCAGACTTTAAACTAGACGATTTGCAGATGTCCAGACTAGACTGATAAAAACGTTTTGTCAGCTTCAAAATATTCTGGAAAGATTTCTCCAACAATCTCCCCCTTTTTAATGGTGACAAAACTTTCCTGTAGATTTGAACCATTTTGACCTGCGAAAACATTTCTCAAGCAATATGGCTATCTCATAAAGATTTAACAAAACAACCAGACTCTGCATCCACAGAAAATTGGTTAGTCTTTCATGAGTAATACCATATAACAACACTTGATATAAATGCAAACAGTCAAGCATCTAAATCCACAGCCAATTCAGTTAAATTCAAGTTCACACCCAAGTTCACTCAAGTCATACTCAAAAACAAACATATTCAACCACAAAAATAAATTTAAAGTCAAAGAAAGTTGGTTTGGTTCAAATTGCTTTATCCCCTTTTTGTCATCATTAAAAAGGTAAGAAAGGAGTCAGGTCTGCTTGGGAATGCGCACGATCTGGAAATCTCCCATGGACTGGACTACGCCTTCTAGCCTCTTCAAGTCTTCCCTTAATTGACCTACCTCTTCTCCTTTGGCATTGGCTTGAAGTTGTAGAGCGAGGTCTTTTTTGTCCTCCAGGGTAACCGAAGATGCTTGTCCAGCATTCTTTATGGCTTGAACCTCACAGTCCAGAGCATAGATTTGGCCACGCATTTCCTGAAGAACATCCATAATACGATGAAAATCTGCAGAATTGTCCGTCTCGAGTACTTGCATTTGCTTTTTCCGATGGAGTGAATGCACACGATGTGCTTCGTATAGTCTTGCAGATTTGATGTTGACGTATCGTGTCCTTCTTCGGGCAATTGAGAAGCCTGAAACTTTTGGGATCTCGCTGGAGATTGTCTTAGACCTTCACTATTGGCAGCATGAGGTGTGGACCTTTGCTCGCCAACTCCCCCGTCTCTAGGACATCAAAAGGGGAAGAGTGATGATCATGCTCTTCTCGTGTCTTGATTCCCCTTCTCTCCGCATTCAGCTGCAGATTTTTCTTGCTCTTCTTCTCCTTCTTCTTCAACTTCTTTCTCCTTCTCTCGCCGCACTTCTTCTTCTCTCGTTCTTGGCTTGCTCCTCTTCTTCTCTCTATTTCTTCCGATGTTCCGTTGATTGGAGAATAGAACGTCGGGTCCTTATCAAGGCAAGTGATTGTAGGATCTTCCTCCTCATCTTCATCCTCCAAGATGAGAGTTCTCTTCTTTTTGGATGGGGCATCAATGGCCTCCTTCCCTTTTCGCTTTGAAGCGCACGGAACTCGGAGTTTTCACTTTGAATTTCTCCATTGCCTTGGAAAGTTCTTGCAGATGCATCTTCGTTAACATCTTCAAACCTACCACCATCTTATCGCACGGTCGAACACAAAGTGTGTGTGGAGGTTCAATATTCATGTGTTTGAAGATCTTGGTTACCAGACTTGGATAAGGCAATTGTCCCTTGTCCTTTGACATTGCTCTGTACATGTGAAAGAGAATAGTGTGAGGAAGAGAGAACTTCATCCCTAAGTTGATTGCGTACATCAATTTTGCCTCTGAATTTGACACATCAGTCTTTGATGTAGACTTGGGCCTGATGCAATTGATCACAATTTTGTGCAGCACAACATTGATGGCACGCATCCTTGAATAGATGATTTTTCCTTCTACATTTCTATCTTTGACAAGTTCCAATGAGGCACGAGCAACCGAGACTTTGATTGGTTGATAGCATCCTTGTTCAACTCCAATTATGTCCGCCAACATGTCCACGTCTAACACATAATCCCGATCTCGAACACGAATGACATTCTATTCGCATCTATAAAGCGAGATTTGAATAGAAATATGCAATCGGTTGTGCATAATCCGTCCGTGGTATCGGTGCAAAAATTGCTCAAGTTGAAGCAATTTGAATTTCTCCTCAAGTTCACATTAACAACATCCAAGAAATCAAAATCAACACTCCTAGGGTTTATCACCCCTCGTTTCAACAGTCTGAAAAACAAATTCTCCTGTTCCTTTGATTTGAATAACTCCATCCTCTTTCCCTTCACCTTTGCGGCAATACCCATTCTAGGTTGAAAATCCACGAACATTTTATCATCATCGTTCCCATCAATCAGATTCGGTCCCGACATGCGAGGGTCATGGGAATATTCGCAAGCGCTTCCTCTCGCTTTACCTTTGGGAGCAATTCCCAAATCCTCCATTTTTTTCAGAAAGATATACTCATTCCCATAATTCTTATCTTTGAGAAAATCATCCACGTATTTCAACGGAGTCCCGCACTTTTCAATACACAAAGAAAGTTTGTAAATAAACGAGGGTCTTTGGACTCTTTACCGAGTCTCGCGTCCTCGATTATCTCTTCCTCCCGTTGTTGACCCGCATCATGTGGGGTAGATGGCGTTGAGTGACGTGGTGAAGAGTGAGTTGGGCTCTATTGCTGACTCGATAATTCTTTCTCTTCGGTGAGATCGAAGTGGGTAGGTTCCTCCTTCATCCTCTGTGGTCCCTTGTTCGCGATTCTTGACGACTTCCTCGAAGACGACATCTTTCCTAGTCGCTGAAAGATTCCTTTACTTGCTTTCCCAAGAAGAGATGACAACTTTCTCGAGGATGAACACGAAGTAGAAATCGGATTGGGAGGAGAATGCTTTTAGGGTTTTGAAGATTGAAAATGAAAACCGTATATATATATATATATATAACTCAGTTTTGAAAAGGGAAGTTTAATCGGCACAAGGAAAGTGTACGAATATCTCTTTTCGAAATCAATAACTGCCAAAATTAATCCTTTTGAAAAGACAAGTTTTCGAAGACTATAAAATAACTGAACGAAAGATCATACCTTTTCAAGTTTAGATAAAATAACAACTTACAGTCTATAGTCGTTAATGTCTGAGTCTGACGATCATCAACTTTCTGATTCTGAAGGTTGGAGAGTCCCTAAACTTTAACTTCTTCGAGCTTCAAAATGTTGAGTCTGGAGCGAATAAAATCGAATTGATTTTTCTCCAAAGGCTTTGTGAATATATCCGCTAGTTGACTTTTTGAATCAACAAATTGAATCAAGATTTCTCCGTTTTGAACATGATCTCCAATGAAGTGATGTCGAATCTCTATATGCTTTGCTCTTGAATGAAGAATTGGATTTTTTTGTGAGATTGATTGTGCTGGTGTTGTCACATTTGATTTCTGTGCATGAGTCTTCAATCCGAAAGTCTTGTAGCTGTTGTTTTATCCATAGAATTTGTGAACAGCAGCTTCCAAGAGCTACATACTCCGCTTCTGTTGTTGAGAGAGCCACCGTGCTTTGCTTCCTTGAAAACCAAGAGACTCTCCCGCTTCCAAGCAACTGGCAAGTTCCCGAAGTACTCTTTCTATCGACTCGCAGCCGCCAGATCTGCAAGGCCTCGAATATCCTAGAAGATTAAAGTCTCCCTTCTTAGGATACCAAAGACCGATGCTTGAAGATGAAGCAACGTATTTAATAATACGTTTTGCAGCACCGAGATGGGATTCTCTAGGATCCGATTGAAACCTAGCACAAATGCAAACACTCAACAAAATGTCGTGTCTAGAGGCGTAGATAAATAAGTGAACCGATGATGCTCCCGCATGCCTTTTGATCAACTTTCTTCCCTTCTTCATCTTTGTCTATCTTCAAAGAACTTGACATTGGTATATCAGTCTTCTTGCAATTTTCCAATCCAAATCTTTTGACAAGATCATTAGCATATTTTTCTTAGTAAATGAAAGTTTATTCCTTCAATTGCTTTATTTGAAGACCAAGAAAGAATGTTAATTCTCCCATCATACTCATTTCAAACTCATCCCGCATAGACTTAGAAAATTTCTTGCATAGACTTTCATTAGAGGATCCAAAAATAATATCATCCACATATATTTGAACAAGTAAAAAGCTTTTGTTTTCCTTTTTGATAAATAAAGTAGTATCTACTTTACCTTTGACAAAACCATTCTCGTAATAAGAACTTATTTAGTCTGTCATACCAAGCTCGAGGTGCTTGCTTTAAACCATACAATGCCTTTTTCAGTCTGAAGACTGAGTCTGGCTTCTTTGGGTCTTCAAACCCAGGCGATTGTTCCACATAAACTTCCTCTTGGATAAATCTATTTAGGAAAGTACTTTTGACATCCATTTGGAATAACCTGAAATTTTTGTAACAAGCAAACGCAAGTAATAGACGAATAGCTTTTAACCTTGCTACAGGAGCGTAAGTCTCATCATAGTCTATTCCTTCTTCTTGCGTGTATCCTTTGGCCACGAGTCTTGCTTTATTTCGTACGACTTTTCCTTTTTCATTCATCTTGTTTCTGAACACCCATTTGGCTCCAATAACAGTTTTACCTTTTGGTTTAGATGTCAATTCCTAGACATCATTAATGTTGAACTGTCTAAGCTCTTCTTGCATAGCTTCGATCCAGCTTTCATCAGATAAAGCTTCTTCTATGCTTTTTGGTTCAATTTCAGAAATGAGAGCCACTGCACTAGACTCTTCACGTCTTTTGGATCTGGTACGAATTCCTTCATTAATTTCGCCGATAATGAGATCCTTGGGATGACCGGACTTATGCTTCCGATTCATCGGTTGATTTGTCTGGATGATGATTTCTTTCTTTATTTGAATCTTTATGAACATCTTGATGTTGGTCTTCCAGTCCGAGACATTTCTTGAGTTGTCGGCTTTGGAAAGTTTGGAGCGATTCGGACTCTTCATATTGAGTCCGATGGATTCATCTTGCATAGAGTCTTGAAATTTGACATTCATTGACTCCTCCACCGATCGGCTCTTCTTGTTATAGACTCGTAGGCTTTGCTTGATGTAGAATATTAAAGGAAGATGCCTTCATCTCGATCTTTCTTCAAACTTACCAACTCGATCTTTTGCATTTTTCAATATAAAGCATTTGCAACCGAACACATGAAAGTATGAAACAATGGGCTTCTTACCTTTGAATAATTCATAAGGGGTTTTCTCAAGAATAGGTCTTAGGAAGACTCTATTGATGATATAGCATGCTGTTGAAACAGCTTCAGCCCAAAAATGTGAAGAAATTTTACTTTCAATTAAAAGAGTTCTATCCATTTCTTGAAGAGATCTATTCTTTCTTTCCACAAATCCATTTTACTGAGGAGTGTATGGAGAGGAGAACACATGTTTAAATCCAGATTCATCACACAATTTTGTAAAATCTTGATTTTCAAATTCTCCTCCATGATCTATTCTTATACTTGAGATAACACATCCTTTTTCATTTTGAATCTTTTTAGCAAATTTTTCAAAATACGAAAATGTTTCGACTTACTTGCAAGGAAATATATCCAAGTAAAGCGGGAGTAATCATCCTCAATCACTAGGCAATATTTCTTACCTCCAATACTCTAGGTTCGGGTTGGTCCGAAGAGATCCATATGCAGCAACTCGTAATACATGGATTAGTAGAGACATGATTTATTAGCTTAAATGAATTTCTTACCCGCTTTCCGAGAATACATGGTGTGCATGGATCGGACTTTTGAAATGGTAATTTGGGTAGACCTCGAACAAGCTGCTTTGATGAGATTTTGGCTAATTGATTCATATTGACATGACCAAGCTTTCTGTGCCATAAGCTTGCTTCATCTTGAATTGATATTAGGCATTGTGATTCATTTAATTTCATATCTAAAGGTAGATATTTCCATGTCTTCAACCCATAAAAGATCGAGTAAAGTCTTTACCGATTCCAAAACATATTCCTTCTTGAAAGGAGATCTTGAAACCAGTATCACACAATTGGCTAATGCTGAGAAGGTTATAATTGAGTCCTTCCACTAGAGAAACATTGCTTATTGTGAGATTTCCAATTTTCACAGTTCCAAATCCCACAATGCTTTCTTTGCCATTTCCTCCAAATGAAACATTTCCACCGTTTACCTAAACAAGCTTTATGAAGCACTTTGAGTCTCCTGTCATGTGTCTTGAACATCCGCTGTCAAGATACCACTTTACCTTTTTCTTGACGGAGACCTGCATTTAAAATAGAGTCTCAAGCTTTCTTTGGTACCCAAATTTTCTTGGGTCCTTTGGTGTTAGTAGGATAAACATTATTAGGCCATACTTTCTTAACAGGCTTCCAAACCATAGGACACTCTTTTTCAAAGTGATCCTTCTTGTTACACTTTGAACACCTTAGAGCATTTCGACCTACGACTTTACAAAAACTTTCTTGAAATGATTTTTGTAAGCCTCTCTCGAAGGTCTTTTCTTAATTCTTTCTTTTACTTTAGGAAAATCAATCAAGGGAATTGTTTCGCTGTCATGCCTAGACCAGACTTATTAAAGTAAGGTCTTTGAACCGAAAGAACTTTTTCAAGCTTTTCGGATCCTATCGAAAATTTCTTTGAAATATTTGATAAGTCCGTTTTTAAGAAAACATTTTCTTTCAAAAGATTATCTTCTTTTTCTTTAAGAGTAGAAACATTCAAGTCTAAACTTTTAACTCTTTCTTCTAAAATATTTTCCTTTTGTTTTAGAGCTGAGTTTTCCTTTTTAAGTTTGGAAATTCTTTTGAGAGAAGTTTAAGATTAAAACAAAGCTCATCAATATATTTAGAAACTTTGAGAGGAATTTTAAAATCACTTACCTCAAATTTTCTCATCGGATTCCGAGTTTGTGTCGAATGTGCCATCGACATATGTTGGCATATTCATTATCACTTGCTTCAATCACACTTTGTTTTCGGCTTTGAGAGCTTTTCGAAACTTCTCGCCTTTTGAATTTTCTTCATCAAGCATATATTTTCTGTGTCATCATCTTCTTTCTTACATGATTCTTTTTTGTCCATTATGCTTGTATTGAAACTTTGTTTCTTTGAGTTGAACCTTCTTCCTTTTCTACTAAGCTTTTTAAATCTTCTTGATCATAAAGAGCAAGTTCTTCATTGTCCATATCATTTTCTGAATCGTTTCATCAAAATCATCATTTGATTTTAATGCAATGGATTTCTTACCTCTTGGATCTCGTCCTCATTAATTGTTCCACTTCATAAGATTAAAGAGTTCCAATCAATTCATCAATAGAGAGAGGCATAATCTTTGCATCTCTCTATTGAAGTCTTTATATGATTCCAATCTTTTGGAGAGTCCTCGCAAGAGTTTGTTCACCTTCATGGGATCAGAAATTTTTTGTCCTTGGTTCTCAAGACCATTGATAATTTCTGTAAAACGAATAAACATATCGTTATAGATTCTCTTGTTTCATTTGAAGGCTTCATATTGACCGAGGAGAATGTTTATTTTGTCTCCTTTACTCGATCGGTCCTTCATAGGTGATATGTAATTTGTCCCATACTTCTTTTGTTGTTTCACAAGAAGATATTCTGTTATATTCAGTTGGAGACAAGGCACAATATAAAGAGTAAATTGCTTTTGCATCAAGTGCTTGTCTTTTGTTTATCTCTTCTTGAGTCATAGGATCGGGGTTTGGTTTCTTTGTCTTTGCCATTCTTATTTGATGTGGACGCAACAATGGGGTTGATTCCTCTTTCCACAACTTCCCATTGCAAGAGATCCTTTGATCTTAGGAAAGCTTTCATTTGTTCTTCCATATGTCATATTCATTTCCATCAAAGTAGGGTGGTTTGTATTGCTTTGCCCTTCCATAAGTCCTGGTGCTAGCGTACTAGCCATGGATCTTTTACTTTGAAGTAAAACACTTAAAATAAAGTAAGAACACGAGCTCTGATACCAATTGAAATAGCTAGTACGAGTACCTAGATGGGGGTGAATAGGTATATAAATGATTTTTCTTGATAATTTCTTTATCATTGCGCAATACTTAGACAAGTTGAAGAATTTGCGATAAGTAATAATCAACGTAAGACTAAGTAAAGGAAAGAGAGAATTGGACACGCGGATTATAGTGGTTCGGCTTGATTCAAGCCTACGTCCACTCTTCTACACTGACAGCCAATTGGCTGGATTCCACTATCAACAAAGAAATGTTACAGTGTTGATCTTCCTTGATTTCTAGGTGTAGATGATCTACCACACTCACTCAAGGTATCACTAAGTATGAACACTCCCTGTGTATACAATTTCGCTCAGAATGAATCGACTAATAATCAAGATGCTTCAGATTCTGGAATTTCTCTATCGATCACACACTTTCACAACTAGAACGTCTTCCTTTTTATACTCCTTTATGCCATTATACCGTTGGCACTTACCAAAGGAATTCTTCCAATCTACCCATTGGACGGAATCAATTAAGGAGATCATTCGAGCTATAAAAGGAACCTAACGATAGCCCATCAATCATGTTCGCCCATAAAATCAGGATCTTGGTTTCCAAGAATAGAACATTCCCAAAATACTTCGTCGACCATCGGATCTTCAATTGATCTAGATAAGAACAAAAGAATCCGTTATATTTATCCAACCAAAAAGATCTTCTCCCAGAGAATAGGATTAAATCCTCAACTATATACTTCGGCTCGATTTCCTTCGTCATCGGATCGAAAGACTCGTCAATGAGAATAGTCTTGAGTCTTGAGTCTTGAGTCTTGAATCTTGAGTTTGGTGATCAGAAAGTCTTCAGACTTTAAACTAGATGATCTGCAGATATCCAGACTAGACTGATAGAAACGTTTTGTCAGCTTCAAAATATTCTGGAAAGATTTCTCCAATAGATTCCCCTTCTCTCCAGCTTCAGCTGCAGACTTTTCTTTCTCCTCTTCTCCTTCTTCTTCAGCTTCTTTCTCCTTCTCTCGCTGCTCTTCTTCTTCTCTCTTCTTGGTTTGCTCCTCTTCTTCTCTTTGTTCTTCTGCTTCTTTCCCTTTCTTCTGATGTTCTGTCGATTGAGGTACAGAACGTCTGGTCCTTATCAAGGCGGACATTATGAGATCTTCCTCTTCATCTTCATCCTTCAAGATGAGAGTTCTCTTCTTTTTGGATGGGGCACCAATGGCTTCCTTCCCTTTTCTCTTTGAAGCAGAAGGTACTGAAGTCTTCACTCTGAATTTCTCCATTGCCTTGGAAAGCTCTTTCAGACGCATCTTTGTCAGCATCTTCAAACCTACCACCATTTTATCGCATGGTCGAACACAAAGAGTATGTGGCGGTTCAATATTCAAGTGTCTGAAGATCTTGGTCACCAGACCTGGGTAAGGCAATTGGCCCTTATCCTTTGACATTGCTTTATACATGTGAAAGAGAATGGTGTGAGGGAGAAAGAACTTCTTCCCTGAGTTGATTGCATACATCAATTTTGCCTCGGAATTAGACATGTCAGTCTTGGATGTAGACTTCAGCCTGATACAGTTGATCACAATTTTGTGAAGCAAGATATTGATGGCTCGCATCCTTGAATAGATAATTCTTCCCTTTGTATCCCTATCTTTGACAAGCTCTAATGAGGCACGAGCAATTGAAACTTTGATCGGTTGATAGCGTCCTCGTTCAACTCCAATTATGTCAGCCAACATGTCCACATCTATCACATAGTCCTAGTCTCGAACACTGAATGATATTCTATTCGCATCTAAAAAGCTAAGATTCGAATAGAAGTATGCTGTTAATTGCGCATAACCATCTGTGGTATCAGTGCAAAATTGCTCAAGTTGAAGCAGATTGAACTTCTTCCTTAAGTTCACATTAATGGCATCCAATAAATCGAAATCAACACTCCTAGGATTTATCACCCCTCATTTTAACAGTCTGAAGAACAGATTCTCCTGTTCCTTCGATTTAAACAACTCTATTCTTTTTCCCTTCACCTTCGCAGCAATACCCATTCTAGGTTGAAATTCACTGAACATTTTATCATCATCGTTCCCGTCAGTCAGATTTTGTCCCGATACACGAGGGTCACTTGGTATATTCACAAGTGCTTCCTCAGCCTTTCCTTTGGGAGCAATTCCCAAATCCTCCATTTGCCGCAAAAATATATACTCATTCCCATAATTCTTATCCTTAAGGAAATCATCTACGTAGTTCAGCGGAGTCCCAGTGCTTTTCAACGCACAGTAAAGCTTGTAAATAAAAGAGGGTTTTTGGACTCTTACAGGATCTGCATCCTCGATTATTTCTTCCTCCGATCATTGACCCGCACCTTGTGGGGTAGATGATGTTGAGTGACGTTGTGAAGAGTGAATCGGGCTCTGTTGCTGACTCGATAAATCTTCTTCTTCGGTTAGATCGAAATGGGTAGGCCCCTCCCTCATTCTCTGTGGTCCCCTGTTCGCGATTCTTGAAGACTTCCTTAAAGAAGACATCCTTCCTTGTCATTGAAAGATTCATTTACTCGCTTTCCCAAGAAAAGATGACAACTTTCTCGAAGATGAACATGAAGTAGAGACAAGATTGGGAGGAGAGTGTCTTTTAGGGTTTTGAAGATTAGGTGAAAAAGAAAACTGTATATATTTAACTCAGTCTAAAAAGGAAAGATCAATCAACACAAGGAAAGTGAACAGACACCTCTTTTTAAAATCATTAACGCCAAATACAAGTTAATCCTTTTGAAAAGACAAAATTCTGTTTTTCAAGGAAATTATAAATTAACCGAACGAAAGATCGTACCTTTTCGAGTTTAGATATAATAACAACTTATAGTCTATAGCCATGAATGTCTGAGTCTAAGGGTTTAGAGTTTGAGGGTTGGAGAGTCTCTAGACTTTAACTTCCTCAAAATGTTGAGTCTGGAACGGATAAAATCGAATTGATTTTTCTCCGAAGGCTTTGTGAATATATCCGCTAGTTGACTCTTTGAATCAGCAAATTGAATCGAGATTTCTCCATTTTGAACATGATCTCTAATGAAATGATGTCGAATCTCTATATGCTTTGCTCTTGAATGAAGGATTGGATTTTTTGTGAGATTGATTTGCTTGGTGTTGGTGTTGTCACAGTCTTGTAGCTGTTGTTTTATTCATAGATTTTCATACTCGGGCTTCTATTGTTGAGAGAGCCACAATGCTTTGTTTCCTTGAAAACCAAGACACTGTCCTGCTTCCAAGCAAATGGCAAGTTCTTGAGGTACTCTTTCTATCGACTCTGCAACCGGCCAGATCTTCGTCTGAATATCCCAGAAGATTAAAGTCTCCATTCTTAGGATACCAAAGACCGATGCTTGAAGATAAAGCAACGTATTTCATAATATATTTTGCAGCACTGAGATGAGATTCTCTAGGATCTGATTGAAACCTAGCACAGATGCAAACACTCAACAAAATGTCAGGTGTAGAAGCAGTAAGATAAAGAAGTAAACCAATGATGCTCCTGTACAGCTTTTGATCAACTTTCTTCCCTTCTTCATCTTTGTCTATCTTCAAAGAACTTGACATTGGTATATCAGTCTTTTTGCAATTTTCCAATCCAAACCTTTTGACAAGATCATTAGCATATTTTTCTTGATAAATAAAAGTTCATTCCTTCAATTGCTTTACTTGAAGACCAAGAAAGAATGTTAATTCTCCCATCATACTCATTTCAAACTCATCCTGCATAGACTTAGAAAACTTATTGCACAGGCTTTCATTAGAGGATCCAAAAATAATATCATCCACATATATTTGAACAAGTAAAAGCTTTTGTTTTCCTTTTTGATAAATAAAGTAGTATCTACTTTACCTTTGACAAAACCATTATGTATTAAGAACTTATTTAGTCTGTCATACCAAGCTCGAGGTGCTTGCTTTAAACCATACAATGCCTTTTTCAGTCTGAAGACTGAGTCTAGCTTCTTTGGGTCTTCAAACCCGGTGGTTGTTCCACATAAACTTCCTCTTGGATAAATCCATTTAGGAATGCACTTTTGACGTCCATTTGGAATAACCTGAAATTTTTATAACAAGCAAACGCAAGTAATAGTCGAATGGCTTCTAACCTTGCTACTGGAGCGTAAGTCTCATCATAGTCTATTCCTTCTTCTTGCGTATATCCTTTGGCCACGAGTCTTGCTTTATTTCGTATGACTTTTCCTTTTTCATTCATCTTGTTTCTGAACACCCATTTGGCTCCAATAAGTTTTACCTTTTGGTTTAGATGTCAATTCCTAGACATCATTAATGTTGAACTGTCGAGCTCTTCTTGCATAGCTTCAATCCAGCTTTCATCGATAAAGCTTCTTCTATGCTCTTTGGTTCAATTTCAGAAATGAGAGCCCAAGCACTAGACTCTTCACGTCTTTTGATCCGGTGCGAATTCCTTCATTAATTTCGCCGATAATAAGATCTTTGGGATGACTGGACTTATGCTTCCAAGCATTCTTGGTTGATTTGTCTGGATGATGATCTCTTTCTTTATTTGAATCTTCATGAACAGCTTGATGCTGGTCTTCTAGAGTCTGAGATGCTTTTTGAGTTGTAAGCTTTGAAAGGTCTGGAGCAGGTTTAGACTCTTCATAATGAGTCTGACTAGATTCATCTTGCGTAGAGTCTTGAAATTTGACATTCATTGACTCCTCCACCGACTGGCTCTTCTTGTTGTAGACTCTGTAGGCTTTGCTTGATGTAGAATATCCAAGGAAGATGCCTTCATCAGATCGTTCTTCAAACTTACCAACTCGATCTTTTGCATTTTTCAATATAAAGCATTTGCAACCGAACACATGAAAGTATGAAACAATAGGCTTCTTACCTTTGAATAATTCATAAGGGGTTTTCTCCAGAATAGGTCTTAGGAAGACTCTATTGATGATATAGCACGCTGTTGAAACAGCTTCAGCCTAAAATCGTGAAGAAATTTTACTTTCAATTAAAAGAGTTCTAACCATTTCTTGAAGAGATCTATTCTTTCTTTCCACAACTCCATTTTGCTGAGGAGTATATGGAGAGGAGAACACATGCTTAAAGCCAGATTCATCACACAATTTTGTAAAATTTTGATTTTCAAATTCACCTCCATGATTTATTCTTATACTTGAGATAACACATCCTTTTTCATTTTGAACTATTTTAGCAAATTTTTCAAAATACGAGAAGGTTTCTGACTTACTTGCAAGGAAGTATACCCAAGTAAAGCGGGAGAAATCGTCCATAATTACTAGCAATATTTCTTACCTCCAATACTCTAGGTTCTGGTTGGTCCGAAGAGATCCATATGCAGCAACTGTAGTACATGATTAGTAGAGACATGATTTATTGGCTTAAATGAATTTCTTACCTACTTTCCCAGAATACATGGTGTGCATGGATCGGACTTTTGGAATAGTAATTTGGGTAGACCTTGAACAAGCTGCTTTGATGAGACTTTGGCTAATTACTTCATGTTGACATGACCAAGCTTTCTGTGCCATAAGCTTGCTTCGTCTTGGATTGAGATTAGGTATTGCGATTCATTTGGTTTCACATCTAGAAGATAGATATTTCCATGTCTTCGACCCATGAAAGACTGAGTAGAGTCTCTACTGGTTCCAGAACATGTTCATTCTTGAAAGAAGATCTTAAAACCAGTGTCACACAATTGACTAATGCTGAGAAGATTGTAATTGAGTCCTTCCACTAGGGAAACATTACTTATTGTGAGATTTCCAATTTTCACAGTTCCAAATCTCACAATACTTCCTTTGCTGTTTCCTCCAAAGGAAACTTTTCCACCATTTACTTGAACAAGCTTTATGAAGCAATTTGAGTCTCCTGTCATGTGTCTTGAGCATCCTGTCAAGATACCACTTTACCTTTTTCTTAACGGAGACCCGCATTTAAAAGAGAGTCTCAAGCTTTCTTTGGTACCCAAATTTTCTTGGGTCCTTTGGTGTTAGTAAGATAAAAAAGATTAGCCCATACTTTCTTAACGGGTTTCCAACCATAGGACACTCTTTTTCAAAGTGATTCGGATTGTTGCACTTTGAACACCTGAGGGCATTTCGACTTACATACTTTACAACAACTTTCTTGAAATGATTTTTGTAAGCCTCTCTCGAGGGTCTTTTCTTAATTCTTTCTTTTACTTTAGGAAAATCAATCAAGGGAATTGTTTCTGCTGTCATGCCTAGACCGGACTTATTGAAGTAAGGTCTTTGAACTGAAAGAATTTTTTCAAGTTTTTCGGACCCTATCGAAAATTTCTTTGAAATATTTGATAAGTCAGTTTTTAAAAAAGCATTTTCTTTCAAAATATTATCTTCTTTTTCTTTAAGAGTAGAAACATTCAAGTCTAAACTTTTAACTCTTTCTTCTAAAATGTTTTCCTTTTGTTGTAGAGCTGAGTTTTCCTTTTTAAGTTCGGAAATTCTTTTGAGAGAAGTCTTAAGACTAAAACACAGTTCATCAATGTATTTAGAGACTTTGACAGGAATTTTAAAATCACTTACCTCAAATTCACTGTTTGAGTCTGATCCAGAATCTGAGTCTGAGTCTAAATGTGCCATCAGACATAGGTTGGCATATTCATTATCACTTTCTTCACACTCTGTATCACTCTAGGTTTCGGCTTTGAGAGCTTTTCGAAACTTTTCAGTTTTTCCTCTTTTCTTCTTCAGAAGAGGACAGTTGGGTCTGATGTGTCCCTTTTTCTTACATTCGAAGCAAACTACATCTCTGTTTGGTTCCTCATCATCAACATACTTGGTCTGCTGTCTTTGGAAACTTTGTTTCTTTGAGTTGAACCTTCTTCATTTTCTATTCAGTTTTCTTAATATTCTTATCATGAGAGCAAGCTCCTCATCGTCCATATCATCTTCAGAATCTGTATAATCAGAATTATCATTTGATTTTAATGCAATGGATTTCTTACCTCTTGGATCTTCGTCTTCATTAATTCATTCCACTTCATAAGACTGAAGAGTTCCAATCAGCTCGTCGACAGATAGTGGCATAATTCTTTGCATCTCTCTTATTGAAGTCTTTATGTGATTCCAATCCTTGGAGAGTCCACGCAGTAGCTTGTTTATCTTCATAGGATCAGAAATTTTCTGTCCTTGATTCTCAAGACCATTGACAATATCTGTAAAATGGCTAAACATGTCAGTTATAGATTCTCTTGGTTTCATTTTGAAGGCTTCATATTGACCGAGGAGAATGTTAATTCTGGTTTCCTTCACTCGATCTGTTCCTTCATAGGTGATATGTAATCTGTCCCAAACTTCTTTTGCTGTAACACAAGAAGATATTCTGTTATATTCAGTTGATGACAAAGCACAATATAAAGAGTAAATTGCTTTTGCATCGAGTGCTTGTCTCTTGTTTATCTCTTCCTGAGTCATTCCGCTGGTCTCAACAATTTCTTTCCCTCTTTCAGAGACTGATGCAGCCGTAGAAGTAATTCCTTTTTCTACAACGTCCCATTCCAGAGGATCTTTTGATCGTAGGCAAGCTTTCATCTTGTTCTTCCAGATGTTGTAATCCTTTCCATCAAAGTAGGGCGGTCTGGTATTGCTTTGCCCTTCCATCAGCCCTGGTGCTAGCATACTAGCCATGGATCTTTTACTCTAAAGTAAAACACTTCAAATAAAGGGAGTACACGAGCTCTGATACCAATTGATATAGCTAGTATAAGTACCTAGAGGGGGTGAATAGGTATATAAAATATTTTTCTCGATAATTCCACAATACTAGACAGTTTATAGATTTGAGACAAACAATAATCAAAGTAAGACTGAGAGAAGGAAAGAGAAAATTAAACACGCGGATTATAGTGGTTCGGCTTATTTCAAGCCTACGTCCACTCTTCTGCACTGACAGCCTATTGGCTGGGTTCCATTATGAACAAAGAGATGCTACAGCGTTGATCTTCCTTGATTTCTCGGTGTAGATGATCTACCACACTCGCTCAAGGTCTCACTAAGTATAAACATTCTCTGTGTATACAATTTTGCTTAGAATGTATCGACTAATAATCGAGGTGCTTCAGATTCTGGAATTTCTCTATCGATCATATTTCTAAAGCAACTAGAACGTCTTCCTTTTATACTTTTTTATGCCATCATACCCGTTGGCACTTACCAAAGGAATTCCTCCAATCTACCCGTTGGACGGAATCAATTAAGAAGATCATTCAAGCTATTAAAGGAACCTGACGATAGCCCATCAATCCTGTTCGCCCATACAATCAGGATCTTGGTTTTCAAGAATAGAACCTTCCAAGAATATTTCGTCGACCATCGGATCTTTAAACGATCTAGATTACGTATAAAAGAATCCGTTATTTTTATCTAGCCAAGAGATCTTTTTCAGAGGATGGGACTAAATCCTCGATCGAATACTTCGGCTCTGGATTGCCTTCGTCACTGGATTAGAAAAATTGTCAATGAGAATAGTCTTGAGTCTTGAGTCTTGAGTGCTGAGTTTGGTGATCAGAAAGTCTTCAGACTTTAAACAGACGGTCTGCAAATATCCAGACTAGACTGATAGAAACGTTTTGTCAGCTTCAAAACATTCTGGAAAGATTTCTCCAACAACGGGCACTCAAAATGGAGCGCTCTCATTCTCGGAGACAGCAATTTGCTAGTAAGCCTTCTACTCAACCCCATGTTTCGAATCAACCTACTACATCCGAAATACGTTGCTATTCTTGTGGGGAGTTGGGTCATCGTGCTAGCAATTGTCGAATCAATAAGAATCGACCAGCCAGTAAAGCCTTTTTGGTAGATGATGATTCTGATGAGAATGCTGAGAATCCACTTGAAGAGGAGTTAAAAAATGATGAAGAAGCTGCAGATGATGAACAAATAGTGCATGCTGACACTAGCGAACTTCTTATGGTGAGGAAAATTTTTCCTACTCCTTGAGATGACACTAGAGATAGGTGGCTACGTACCAATATTTTCCATTCTGCTTGCACAATCATGGGAAAGGTATGTCAATTAATTATTGACTCTGGTTGTTGTGAGAATATAATTTCTGAAGTAGCGGCAAACAAGCGGAAGTTGGAATTAAAAGCGCACCCTACGCCTTATAAAATGTTGTGGTTGAAGATAGGTGCTGAGGTAACTGTTTCAAAACGATGCCTTGTTAATCTATCCATTGGTTCTGTTTATAGTGACAAAATATGGTGTGATGTTCTTCCAATGGATGCTAGTCACATTATTCTTGGTCGACCATGGCAATTCGATAAGAGGACTATGCATGATGGTTATCGAAATACATATTCTTTTGAATTTGGAGGCAAGAAGATTACGTTGGCACCTAGTAGGGCGGGAGATTCTTCTGATGATGATGGCAAGAATTCGAGGACGAATTCTTTTAAAGATGGGGAGGATGATGCAGCCCACATTGAAGACCGGCTCTCTCGACCAAGAAGATCGGCCCGCATTAAAGATCGATGAAACCGAGAAGCCATAACGACATCTTGAGTCCATTCCAAAAGCTTGAAAGACACCTTGGGAGCTCGCGTGACGCATTTACTAGCTTATAGTTTCCATGCTCTTTTACTAGTTTATAGTTTCCATGCTCTTTTACTAGTTTCTAGTTCCCAAGCTCTTTATTATTTTTCTAGTTTCTAGGCTCTTTAATGCTTTCAAGTTTCTATGCTCTGTTTTTATTTCTTTGATGATATAAGTCATCCAATCCCTTGTAGAAGACAAACGATTTTTGATAAATGAAAAGCTTTGCTTGAAGCAAGTAGCATGAACCTTGTAGAGTTCATCTCCTTGAAAACCTAGAAGAGTTTTCACTCCATCCTTGAAGAGTCGGAGCTTTCGAAATCTGCATCCTTAAAGAGTTCTCGTCATCGATCTAGAAGAATCGGTGCCCCCCTCAACTTCCTTGGAGGCCTAGAAGAGCAACCAACGAAGTTCCTATCTTTTCCTGTTCTGTTCGTTACTTCCAACCCAATTGTAGATCCAGAAGTCTTTGTTCATTTGGCTTTGGAATCAGGTTGATCCGATCTGTATCGACAAAGATACGACTGTTCTCCTGAGCTTGTGCAGTGCTGAAATTACTGTTCGTCCCGTTTCTTGTGCACGAGTCACTTTCCCGATCCTATTGTTTGAGAAAGCCTCCCTTAGGCTTGCATCACTTTCTCACTGAAGTACAGTACCAACTACATCCAAAAAATCGTCAAACATTGGAGTCATCATTGGTGCAGCAGCTGGTGGTTTTGTTCTCCTCTTGCTATTGGCTCTTGTGGGGGTTTATGCTTTTCGTCAAAAGAAAAGAGCAGAAAAGGCTACAGAGCAAAGCATCCCTTTTGGTATGGGTGGATTCACTGCAGACTTGCCACTTACCTTGTCTCTGATTCTGAAAGAAAGTCTCAGTCAATAGTTGTTATTTATGGAAATGCAGCCAACTGGGACCCGGATAAGAGCGACGGCAGCATCCCCCAACTCAAAGGAGCGAGATGGTTTTCTCTTGAAGAGCTAAAGAAATACACCAACAACTTCTCAGAAGCCAATGAAATTGGATCTGGTGGCTATGGAAAGGTTTACTCTCTTGGCTCTCAGTTCTATTTAAGAGAAACCTCGATTAGCACACTCTTGCTCCTGTACTCTTTATAATATACCCAGAGCCTTTCGTTGCAGTCCTCGTGTTAACAAGAAAAATCTTTTGTATAAGTTCCATGTATTCACCACCTTGTTGGAAGCATAGGCTCGCTGAATGACGTATGACAGTTACTGAGTTTGAAATCTTCTGCTAGAATTTCACATGAACAGAGAAGGGCTTCTTAGAATTGACAAAACCAGATGTGAGTTTGCTCATACAGAGAAAAAGTAGAGCTGAGAGATGGGCAAAGTCGTGGTGTTGCTACACATTTGTTTCCACTTAGTTTTCTTCTCTTTCCAAGAGAATCTTATATTTTCACACGGCTTTAAATTTTTCAACCGCTTATGTTATCTGAATGCTTCCATTTAAGTTGATCCTTGATTTCATTAAATTCCTGAGCAGTAAATGAATCTAAAATTTTGCCTTGCCTTAATTTCCTGGTTATGTCTCTTTAATCTGAAAACTGTATTGGTACGGTGCCAGCATTGTGAAATTTTTTTATTTGTCTTCAAAATCATCAGCTGTCCCGAAAACTGGCCGAATTATAGATTTTGTTGTTGCTGTGGCAGGCTTACAGGGGTACTCTTCCCACTGGAACTATTGTCGCTGTAAAACGAGCACAGCAGGGATCCATGCAGGGTGGGGTCGAGTTCAAAAATGAGATTGAGCTTCTATCGAGAGTCCATCACAAGAATCTTGTCAGCCTTGTCGGTTTTTGTCTTGGGCAAGGTGAAAAATTGCTAGTGTACGAGTTCCTTCCAAATGGTACCCTCAAAGACAGTCTCTCAGGTATCTCCTCTCGAGTTCCTTATGTTGAGAAAGCATTCATGCGGATTTTAGGTTTCTGAGAAACAATTCCTCGCTCATACCGTCTGTGTTCACAATTACAAGTTTCGACTTACAGGAAAGTCAGGGATCAGGTTGGATTGGGCAAGAAGACTCAAAGTAGCCATTGGTGCAGCCCGAGGTCTGGCTTATCTTCATGAGCTTGCTAATCCTCCAATCATACACAGGGACATAAAATCAACCAACATCCTATTGGATGATCGCTTGAATGCGAAAGTTGCTGATTTTGGTCTCTCCAAGCCCATGGGAGATGGTGAAAGGGGCCATGTCACCACTCAAGTCAAAGGAACAATGGTCGGTAATGAGCTTTAGTGTAACGTTAGATGGTCAAACTTTTCCGAGCAACACAGAAATTTTGCATGTGTTCCCTGATTCCTAAAACAATCCATGTTCATGAGAACCTAGCGATTGTCTGGAGAAGAAGTGCACTTTTCAGGTTTTGGTTAGGAGTCTTACTTTAGGGAAAACAATATAAGATAATTGTTCTTTTCAGTTTGGATGATTATCATGATAATATCTGCAGTCATATGAGAGAGAATTAATTTACCAAAGTTATTGGAAAAAGGGTCATAGAGTTGAAGGCATTATTATTTGTGTAGCTTTCATGATGAGTTTTACAAACCGATCGTGCAATATTCTTGTGAAGGGCTACTTGGATCCTGAATACTACATGACACAGCAGCTGCCCGAGAAGAGTGATGTCTATAGCTTCGGAGTATTGATGCTGGAACTCCTTACAGCCAGAAGGCCGATAGAGCGGGACAGATATATTGTGAGAGAAGTTAGGGTGCTCATGAATAAGGACAAAGATTTGTACAATCTGCAGGGGATTCTCGACCCAGCCATTGGTTTGGGCACGTCTTTGAAGGGTCTCGAGAGGTTTGTGGAGTTAGCAATGAGATGTGTAGAAGAATCAGGAGCAGACAGGCCAACCATGGGAGAGGTGGTGAAGGAAATAGAGAACATCATGGTTTTCGCGGGTTTGAATCCAAAGGCCGAATCGGCGACCACTTCAGCCAGTTATGAGGAGGAGAGTAAGGGGTATTCCACAGATCCCTACAGCAAAGAGGACTTCACAGAGGATGGTGGGGGCTTCCCACCTTCTAGGATCTAACCTCAGTAGGCAAATTATAGTCATGATCAGCTTCAGTGTACATTAAGAAAATCAAACTGGCATATGTATTCATGACTAACTCTTTCCAGATTTTCAGTTCTACTGATGTTTTTATACTGTTGAGAATTCAATCATGTAAAATTGCCGGCCTCTATGTGTGAGTAGAATTCTGAACGAAGTGATCATTCATCTTCCACTTGTACGACCGGTTGGTCTTCTCGCAGAGAAGACAGTGTATGGACTCGTTTTTTGAGTGATTGGGAGGACATGAGGGCCACCACAAACTCCTTGTACTTCCTTGACTGCCGGTTCTGGCTTGCCTGCTTCTTTGCAAAGTCTTCATTGCTCGCCATGTCTCGTGAATCTTGCCTACGAGCGAAGGCTGCTTCTGCTTCTGACGATACAGGAAGAAGAGAGTTGTGTCAGGAGGAGCCAAGAAAGAGTGGGGTTGCAAGGGGACAACGACGACGACATTGGCTACTGTTAGTTGAGATTTAGATGCCATCACCCCTGCATGGTGGTGCTTCTTGGCCAGTGGGTGTAAAGGGAGGAGAAGGGCAAACGGAAAAGAAGAGAAACGGGAAAAAGAAGAAGACGGAAGGATCAGAATTCAGGCCGTTCAAACTGCAAGTAGAGGAAGGAAGAAAAACGCATAAATGTACTGCTGTGTTAACCTTTGAACCAATTAATAAGATGACCATGGCAGAAATAAGAGAAGTTGGTTATTTAAAGAAAATCAAATAAATATTAGTAACTAGCTCAAAGAGTTAATAATACTAAATTAACTAGTCATATAATCGTATAAAATGATTGATAAGTAAGGTAAATAAAAATTGTAATTTAAAATGAAAATAAATATTGATAAGTAAATGTGGTAACTTAATTGGAGAGAAGGTAGTAAAAAAGGTTTTTCTATATCATAGTTAGTAAACATGAGGTGTTGCTAATATAGGTAAATAAATGTGGTTAATAATGGAAGAAGCATTTTTGTTGTCAGATCTAAGAACAGTTGGTAATTTAATAGCAAAATAATCCAAATAAATATTGGTAAATAACTTAAATAAGTGTTGGTAATGTAAAGCTAGATGGAATGAGAAAATTCAATCACGCAACTTGATAATTTTTAAACTGAGTTGGTAAAAAAGTTTGTTAGTAGAGCAAATAAAAGTTATAACTAGATAGAAAAAGTCAATAAATATAATAGCAACAAATAAATGATGACCAATAAGATGAAACTCAAACTTTTATAGACCATCCTTTATTACCAATATCTCCTTGAAAGAAGAGTGATGATGCATTTCAGCTTGGAAATACTTTCACTTTTGTAAGCGCAAAGATATCGCTTACCATTAATTTCTTCTAATAGTATAGCTGCCTAATATTCATCATTAGCATTAGTCTAGAGAACTCTTTTCCCAATATATGGTATTTGTAATGGAGGAAGAGTTTGCATGACTTCCTTTAGTTTTGCAACTGCTTTGTTTTGAGCCTTTCCTTAAGGTGGAGGATTTTTTTTCAACATTAACGGTAATGAGATTAGCAGTTTTGCAATGTTTGGAATGAAATTCCTAAGATAATTAATTATTCCAAGAAATTGCTAAACTTGTTTTTCTATGAAATCCTTTTCTAGGAATTTCAATAATTATTTAGCAATGTATGACCGTGGATAACATGTACTTTTGTTAAGTTGCATTCCAAAAAATTTGATTTCCTTTTGGGCATGATCATTTTTCTTTGGGAGAGTATGATTCTATATTTCTTTTGCATTTTTTGCAAACTGCTTAAGGAGTTGGCAATAAGATTCTTCATATGGACTTTAAAGCAATATCTCGTCAATGTAAATCATTGCACTAAGCAAAATTGACTGAATGATACGGCACATGGCCTTTTGAAACAAGGAGGGGGCAACTTTGAGACCGAAAGGAAGAACCTTCCATTGAAAATGTTGATTTGGGATGCACAACCCTGTCTTGAGTTTGTCTTTAGGATGAATGCCCAGTTGCCAAATCCAGCTTTGATGTCAAATTTGGAATGGACGTGAGCTTTGGTTAATCCAACAAAAAGGGAATTTCGAAGATCAAGGGATATTTATCATTATGGAGGAAGAGATTGAGGGGTTGATAGTTTATAACTAATCGCATCTTTCCTCTGTTTTGCTCGGCTCGTTTGTTGGCATAAAGGATTCGCAAGCCCATTGGGAATTTGAGATTTTAATGAGGCCTTGTTGTAATAGAGCTAAGCAGAAACAATATGTTCTGGATTTGTTCCTGTATGACTCGCCTTGGTAGGATTTATATTCTCATTTTTTTTAAAGGGAGGTGAACAAAGAATTCTGGATTTTTCCACGAAGGATGGGAGCATTTTTGAGAGAAATCAGAATGAGATTCTACTTGTACAACCAGTTGGTCTTCTTGCGAGAAGACAGTGTATGGACTTGTTTTTTGAGTGATTGGGAGGATATGAGGGCCACCACGGCACCTTGTAACTTCCTGGACTGTCGGTTCTGGCTTGCCTGCTTCTTTGCATGGTCTTCATTGCTCGCCATGTCTCATGAATCTTGCCTACGAGCAAAGGCTGCTTGTGCTTTGAGAGTTGGGTCAGGAGGAGCCAAGAAAGAGTATGTTAGAAATAAAGACAAGAATATCTGAAGTGCCAAAACTTGGCATGGAAGAATATTAAAATGTCAAAAGTTACAAATGTAGACACTTAAATATTACATTGTTTTGAAAAATGGGAGACTTGAGTGTCAAGTCCAACGAACTCCTTCAGAAATCTTAGGTGTCAATTTTTTATTAATATTAATCATTCACGACTCGTCGGAGAGCTGACTCAATAAAAAAAAACTCCAAAGCCACACTGTTTTGGCACACCTTTGAATTTTAATATAAATATTAATTTAATTAAATTTAAAACCAAATTAAAAAAAAACAGTTGTAGAATCGTAGGGACTAAGCCCTCACTGCCGCTGCCTCCTCATCGTCGCTGAAGGGCCAGCCACCCGCGCCAGCTCTGGCGGATGCCGGGCAATCGAGGTCGCCAGCCCTTAGCGAGGACCCACTGAACTTGGCCAACCCTTCCCCCCCTGTTGCCCATTTTTTTTTTTTGCACTTATATATTGATGTTAGTGTGCAAAATGATGTCGTTTTGCACTTGCCTTGTAGAAAATCGTCACGTCAACATTTTGACCGGATTTTCTCACTGTTGACACTTAATTGATCAATTTTATTCGATTTTGACACTTAAGTATCACTTTCCTAACTTTTAGTACTTAAATGTTATCCCGTGCTAAGTTTTGGTACTCTAAGGTCGGTGTGTCCTTAAATAAATGTTGGTACTGTAAAGCTAGGTGGAATCAGAGAATTCAATCACTCAACTCGATAATTTTCAAAATGAGTTGGTAAAAAAGTTTGTTAGTAGAGCAAACAAAAGTGATAACTCGATAGAAAGAGTTGGTGAATATAATAGGAACAAACTAATACTAATAAGCAACTCTATTGATAATTGTAAGCTAGTTAACTATTTAAGAAAAGTAAATCACACAAATAAAGATCGATAAATTATTTATAGTTGGCAAATTTAAGTTATTTGGTAGAAAGGTATATAAAAATTGGCAAAGGATGATAGAAGCTTTTTTTTTTTTTTTTTTTGGGTCAAAGAGTAGGGAAATTGGTAATTAAAAAAGAAAACACCAATTAAATATTAGTAATTAACTCATACAGGAGTTGGTAATGCATAATTTGTCGGTACGCAAAAAGTTGATAATTACTTTAATTGAGATTTGTGATTATAAAAAAGTTGGGAGTGAGACAAATAAAGGTGGTATTTCATAGAAAAGTTGATAGATAAAGAGAACAAATAAATGTTAGTAATATGCAATTCAAATGAGAATTAACAACAAAAACTTGTTGGCAACAAACTCTTTTTACCAAGTATTTTGATACTTACCAAATCTCGAGGAAATCCACGAAATAGAATCTAATTTTTTCATCAGAATAGTAGAATCGTCTAGAGTTTGAAAAAGCCTGCAAACAACCAAATTAATCTTATCAATAAACACGAGTCTGAGCTGCAATGACATCTAATTCACCTATCTATACCCTGACTCTTTGATTTAATATGTTCTTATTGACTTCATAATTATCCATTGTGAAGTTCTGCTCGCCACGGTGCGCTGAACATTATCATGATGAGAGGACTGCTCTAAAGTCTCCCCTTAAATATATTTTTGCTCCTTCAACTTCACCAAACGAAAACATCATTTCTATTTTGTTACGACTTGATTGTACTTGGTCTTCCTCCTTCCCCATCCAAACTTTCCTACATCCCTATCTTTGCATGTCTCAGCATCCAGTTTTTTGCTGGCACAATTCAGTTGAATGATTCTTCGAAAACGACCAGATGGTCGTTGACTCTGCTCCTTTTGTCATGGACGCGACCGGTATATGCGTGTACGGTTACTTCATTCATCAACTTGTTTTCTACCTTATCTCCTTCATCTTCAACCCATGCTTCGGTGCTCATCTTCTATCTTCTTGATTATTTGGACTTTGTGACATGGTATTGACTGAGTAAACGCACCACCCCCCATTAAAACAAATGCAGCAGTTGGAGAAAAGAAATGCAGACGAATATGATTCTTCTGGCGTGCTGATGTTTACGTTTCTCGTCAATTGGATCAATGAGACTACAATTCATAGTTGTCACGGAAGAGACTTATTCTTTTCCCTGATAAAAAAAGAAGAAGAAAAGACTGCTAGGAAAGTGAGATATGCTGGGAGTTGGCAGCCAGCCATTTCATTTTGCCATCATGTCAACCGAGTTGAAGTGTCCCTTGATGAAGAATTCAATGTGATGCAACTGCCGAAGCTGAAAGAAGAGCGTTGAGTTCTCCAAGTTTCGAGATTCTGAGTCATGGGTGTGCGAGTTCTGGTGATTCTGCTAGTTTTTCTCCTTGGAGAGTCCATTGGAGATGCAGCTACAGATCCTCATGATTGTAAGCTTAATTCAACCACTTTCTTGACATTTATTTCCGATTTTTTTTTATGTTGACCCAGGACCGCCGTATAGCTAGTAGCTGGCGGTGTAAATCCGGGGCAACCCAAGAGGACCCACCTCCCCCGGATCGCGGGTGAGTCGCACAAGCGAACGTGGGGATTTGAACTCGCTCCCTTCTGGTGGAGGGATTGAGCGCAAATCATGTCACCACCACTAGGGTGGGTCCGAAAATGTTTTATTCATATAGTTGAATTTGCGAATTCCACAAATGCTATCGCCTTGACTTTTTGCATGTTTCTGAGCCACTGCCGCTGATGAACTAAGGTTCCTCCTAGACAGAGGATGTCACAACAGTTACAGGAATCAGTTTGTCCACAACCAATCATAAGGACCCTATTGCACTGAACTTTTTGAGATATCGATGTTTCCTATATTCCTATCAACAATGCTAAAGTCAATTTTGGACAGATCTAAGAATGTTTTCTCCCCATTTTGCCTGCCTCTTTGATTAATGATGGTTTTATCGCCTGCCATTTTGCCTAAAAAAGTTTGAGAAAATAAGGACGCGTTTGGTAACATTTCTGTTTAAAAATTATTCCAGGAAACAGAAATAGAAAAAAGTGTTTCCATTCCGGGGAACAATTTTTGAACAAAAAAACGCGTTTGGTAAACTTGTTTCGGGAATAAAAAATGAACAGAAACACGTTTGGTAAATTTGTATAATTTTTTTATTTCTTTTATTTTTTAATATTTTTATTTTATTTTCTTATTTATTTTTCTTTTTTCTTCTCGCCCAGCCATGGCGAGGAACACCGGCCCTTGGCAAGGCCGAGCCTCGCCGGCCGTTGGGCAAGCTCGGCCTCGCCGGATCTGGGCAAGATCGAGCTCGCCCAACCCAGCGTGAGGTCGGCCTCACCGGGGGCCGGCGAGCCTCGCCGTGGCTGGGAGAGGCTGCCGGCCCTCGACAACCGGTCGTCGGCCCTGGCCGAGGCTGGCAACCGACCAAAGTAAAAAGAAAGAAAAAAGAAGAAGAAAAGAAGAAGAAAAAAGAGAGAAGAAAATGAAAAGTGTTTCTAAATTTTGTTTCAGAAACAAGAAACAACTTTTTTTTTTTGTTTCTTGTTTCTGTTTCAGATATGTTTCTGGGAACAAAAAAATAATTTTGGAACAAAAACGCAAACAAACGCGTTTTTGTTCTTTTTTTGTTCTCAGGAACAGAAAAACAAAAAAAGTGTTTAGAAACAGAAAAAAGAAATAAAAACAAATGCAGCCTAAGTTGCCGGAGATCTCAAATTTTGCAACGCATCAACCAAGTATATCTAACTGATTGTAGTCTTTAGAGTTGGTCAAAATAATGAAATTTGTTACACATCTATTGGTGGTATGATTTTTGTTTAAGCATGTTCTGGCCTTGGAAGTCATTATCTTACATACAGGTCATTCTCACGGATTTGGTTTTGGTATAACGATCATGCCACCTTCGTTTGATAAGGGAATCAGTTACAAATATTTTACAGAGTCTTAGCCCCTCTGGTACAAACATCCTGCTGTTGGTTGGCGATTCAAGCAAACAAAGTTCTGGACATTATTAGAGAAGCTACTGTTAGAATATAAATGAACGACCACTTTTCTAGCAACATGCTCCAGAAACTTTTGCGATCCTTAGATTCACATAGAACTGTTGGATTATTGCTATTCAATACACACACAGATTTATTACTTTCTCATTGTTCAATTGGTCATATTCGAATGCAGTCAGCGCAATTAAGGGGCTTATGAGTGATTGGCAAAATACACCACCCAACTGGGTGGGGATTGATCCTTGTGGCAATGGTTGGGATGGGATTGGCTGCAAAAATTCTCGCATTACTTCCATGTAAGTTTTTGAGCATCCTTTTTGGACTTCATATTTGAGAATCTGCATTTCATAATTATATCCATATGGGCAGTTAATTGGACTCTCTTAATTTCAGAACATTGTCGAGCACGGGTTTGACAGGTTCGCTTACAGGAGACATTGGACAATTATCTGAATTACAGATTCTGTAAATTCACTATCTCTTTCACTTCCCAGATTATGTTCAATGCAAGGATTAATTACCACATTTGTTTCCCATGTCTTTTTCTACCGAAAGATAATAGAGGACACAAATTTCTGTAAAATTGGATGTGTTGACCATAACTGGAGGCAATTATCGAGAAGAAGGGCTTAAGGTTTTATTTTGCTGTTGTCATGTATGTAGTCCTCCCATCTAGATTCTTGTACTTTCTTCTCTCCCATGCATCCTATAATGCATGTAAAGCTGTCAATGATGTGCAAGTAGTGGGATTCATGTCTAGAATTTGGTCTCTTTTATCTGTTTTAGCTGCCTGAAATGGTCTTCCGTGAGTTGTTACTGAGTATAATAAGCCTTTCGTGTAGGGACCTATCTTACAACAAGGGTCTGACTGGATCTCTTCCTGTACAAATAGGAAACTTGATGAAGCTCGCGAACTTGTAAGTTATATACATCAGCATTTCTACTATATTCTGTGTCCCCTCACTTTCAAAGTCGAAAATGACCAACCTGCCTTTTCATCTCAAAATGCAAGAATCCTGGTTGGTTGCGGATTTTATGGTCCAATACCGGATTCCATTGGATCTCTGCAGAACCTGGTTTTTCTGTAAGTTCTCTCCCCCATATACTTGATTGCGACCTGACATGTGCATGACCGGTTTTTGGACAAGCTAGAACGTGTTTTGCTCAACTCAATTCAACAATGAATTGTTTAAACCTCCCGTTGGAGGTCTTTCTTGAATGTACTATAAATATTGTTCTCGGCTCATGTTATGAAGAAAGCGCAGCTTTGGTCTAATGCCATTTACAGGGTATGTGACCCTTGTAGGATATGCGGAAGTGTTCTGGTGGTAACACGGGAGAATTGTAATAGACAACTGAAGACACCTGTTATACTAAGCAGTGATACAAGTATTAACATTCAAAATGTTCTTCTCTCACGACTATTCCAATTTACCTTCTCTCACCACACTCTAAGCTTTCAAAGAAAACTAGCTGACATAAGCAGACACTCAGCTATTCTATCTTTCCTCTTGCTCACGGAGGAACGACTCGCTCGCACAGAGCTACTATTTCTCTCAGGCTGCGTCACCTCTTTTCTCTCTTGAAGCTCACCCTTTTTCCATCAGGTGACTTGTCCTCAAATGCTTGTCCTCTAAGCTTTATATATAGGCTGAAGCTTCACCGCGACAAGTCCAGTGGCCACTTCATACATAATGGACTTCCATTTACTTCTTGGGCAAGTTGGCAAGTTGCTGGCGCCAAATCGTCGCCAGCTAGTCTTCCTTTGCCGACTTCATGCAGTGAAGAAAACCTTATCCAATCGATCTCCTTAGCAAGTTAAACTTTCATTAGCTTCTTGACTTTTTGACCAAAACTTGTCTCTCGTTTTGTTTCATGTGCGATTGAAACAAGAAGACTCTCAAGAGTTCTTCACTTGGGGTTTTAATCACCGACTTTTAATATCCAGTATTTGCACTGGAATAGGTCGGCACATCAGAGGCAAAGTCCAGCTAGAACTTATCTCATTTTCATATTAGGTGTTGACTCCAACATGCTTTACATATTAATCTGACAGTCACGTATTATTCTCCTGATCTTCACAAGTATATGAATTCGTCCTTCCAATACATTGCAGATCTCTAAATTCAAATGGATTCAGTGGGCTGATTCCCCCTACAATCGGTAACCTTTCTAGGCTCTACTGGCTGGACCTAGCTGACAATCAGCTAACTGGATCTATTCCGGTATCAAATGGAAGCAATCCTGGCCTTGATATGCTACTTCACACGAAGCACTTGTATGTGCATGTCTTCCAATTTATTATCTCGCTGAATCTGTGAACTTTCATTTTTGTTGTGTTATCTGACTAATATTTTGCTTCATGCAGTCATTTTGGGCAGAACCGACTCTCTGGCGAAATTCCTTCCCGATTATTCAGTTCTGAGATGAGTCTTATCCATGTGTGAGTTCTGATAACTCACTAGGCTGCTGCATCTGGTCAATCCATTGTTTCCTTGAGGCTTCTCAAGCCTTATCTAATGAAAGATCCTCTCTCTCTCTCTCTCTCTCTCTCTCTCTCTCTCTCTCTCTCTCTCTCTGTGTCTCCCCTCACTGCACACCGTTGTTATCCTCTCTTGATACTCAAAGCATCTCTCTAGGAGAGAGGCAGGGAAAAGCAGAGAAGGCAATGGCCTGCTAATGCTTTTCTAAGATAGGAATCCTTATAAACTTCTTTAACTGTGCAGGCTTTTTGACAACAATCAGCTCGCAGGTAGCATCCCTTCCACTCTTGGACTGGTGCAGAGTTTGGAAGTTGTGTGAGTATTTATGGTTCTACACAATCCTAATGAGGATTACTTCCCTTCTGCTCATTGCACTTCGGGTCTATGTTTAACCTATTTCAATTGTCACAGACGCTTTGATACGAACTTTCTAAGTAGTGCAGTCCCTGGAAATCTCAACAATCTTACATCTGTTCAAGAACTGTAAGCAAAACATAATTATGGTCGCGTCATTTTAGTGTTTTCTAGTGCATATCACTATAATCATCTCCTAAATTTATTGGTCTACTTTTTAGCCTTCTTTCCAACAACAGGCTAACTGGTCCGTTTCCCAACCTCGCTGGCATGAACGCCCTCAACTACCTGTAAGTAATAATTGTCTTACAATTAGCTAGTTGCACACGGTATAATTGCTGATCATTTATGAGTTCTCTGAGGGAAATAGAGCATGACGTGAAATGTAAAAGACAATCTTAAACTCTTTTTCTTAATTTTGAATTCGCCATTGCTTATTGTCCCGCTGTGACTACGTAAAACATAGACTTTGACTGACCAAGGTGGATTTGCAGGGACTTAAGCAATAATAGTTTTGATGCGACAGATTTCCCTGCTTGGATTCCAACATTACAGTCTTTGACAACATTGTACGTTTCCCGATCTGTCTTTTGCCTCCATCAATTGACTTTAAACAACAGCCACCCCTCTTTTCTCCTCTGGAAATGGAACATGACATTTCATTGTTTTGTGGTTGTGGGTTACGGACTTGCCATCTTTTCCCCCTTTCCAAAGACAAAATAGGTTCCTCAAAGTAAATAATGGGTTTACACGTTTTATCAATTTTAGAACGCTGGAAAACACGCAAGTTCAAGGAGTCCTACCTGTCATCCTTTTCAGCATTTTCAGTTTGCAAAGTGTGTAAGTATCATCTCGATCTAATATTTACCTCAATGTAATGGATGTATACTTCTTCAAAACTCGACCTGCTTCATTCAATTGACTTCCTGGTGCGTTTCAACTGGGACATTTGGGATGTGGCTGAACGTGTGAATTTTCCTGTAATGTCAGGGTCTTAAAAAACAACAATTTGAATGGAACCTTGGACATAGGCACCAGCCATAGCAATCAATTGCAACTCATTGATTTGCAGATCAATCTTATTGATAGCTTCAAGCAGAGGACTGGAGTTTACAGTGTCGTGGTGATGTAAGTCATATAAAACTCTTAGGCCCTTTCACTCACTGTGTCACAAGATGAATCGAAAGTGCTTTTTCACACATTTTTATTGCTAATGTTGTGCCCATATAATTGTATTTCTGCAGACTTGTCGATAACCCGGTTTGTCAAGAAACAGGAGCAGCTGGGCAAAGTTACTGTGCCATTCCACAAAGCAACACCTCCTCATACTCGACACTGCCTAATAATTGCATCCCAGTCGTTTGCAATTCAAATCAGACATCCAGCCCCAACTGTAAATGCAGCTATTCCTACACAGGAACTTTAGTCTTCAGAGCTCCTTCTTTCTCAGGTTTAGGAAACTCGACTTATTTCGAAAAACTCGCAAGCTCTATGATGATCTCTTTTCAGTCCTATCAACTTCCGGTGGATTCCATCTCGCTGAGTGATCCACGCAAGGATTCATATAATTACCTTAAATTGAATCTTGCGGTCTTCCCATCCGAGGGGGTTCGTTTCAATCGGACTGGCATAAACAGTATTGGCTTTGTGCTCAGTAATCAGACTTACAAGCCTTCACAATTATTTGGGCCTTTCTATTTCATCGGCGATCAGTACATGAACTTTGATGGTAATATCTCCGATTATTTAACAGAGACACACATTCCTCTGCCTTGTCTATCTAGATTATCTTTATATCTTCATCATACTAACAACAATCTCTCTCCCTCTTTCTCACTGAAGTACAGTACCAACTACATCCAAAAAATCGTCAAACATTGGAGTCATCATTGGTGCAGCAGCTGGTGGTTTTGTTCTCCTCTTGCTATTGGCTCTTGTGGGGGTTTATGCTTTTCGTCAAAAGAAAAGAGCAGAAAAGGCTACAGAGCAAAGCATCCCTTTTGGTATGGGTGGATTCACTGCAGACTTGCCACTTAGCTTGTCTCTGATTCTGAAAGAAAGTCTCAGTCAATAGTTGTTATTTATGGAAATGCAGTAAACTGGGACCCGAATAAGAGCGACGGCAGCATCCCCCAACTCAAAGGAGCAAGATGGTTTTCTCTTGAAGAGCTAAAGAAATACACCAACAACTTCTCAGAAGCCAATGAAATTGGATCTGGTGGCTATGGAAAGGTTTACTCTCTTGGCTCTCAGTTCTATTTAAGAGAAACCTCGATTAGCACACTCTTGCTCCTGTACTCTTTATAATATACCCAGAGCCTTTCGTTGCAGTCCTCGTGTTAACAAGAAAAATCTTTTGTATAAGTTCCATGTATTCACCACCTTGTTGGAAGCATAGGCTCACTGAATGACGTATGACAGTTACTGAGTTTGAAATCTTCTGCTAGAATTTCACATGAACAGAGAAGGGCTTCTTAGACATGACAAAACCAGATGTGAGTTTGCTCATACAGAGAAAAAGTAAAGCTGAGAGATGGGCAAAGTCGTGGTGTTGCTACACATTTGTTGCCACTTAGTTTTCTTCTCTTTCCAAGAGAATCTTATATTTTCACACGGCTTTAAATTTTTCAACCGCTTATGTTATCTGAATGCTTCCATTTAAGTTGATCCTTGATTTCATTAAATTCCTGAGCAGTAAATGAATCTAAAATTTTGCCTTGCCTTAATTTCCTGGTTATGTCTCTTTAATCTGAAAACTATATTGGTACGGTGCCAGCATTGTGAAATTTTTTTATTTGTCTTCAAAATCATCAGCTGTCCCGAAAACTGGCCGAATTATAGATTTTGTTGTTGCTGTGGCAGGTCTACAGGGGTACTCTTCCCACTGGAACTATTGTCGCTGTAAAACGAGCACAGCAGGGATCCATGCAGGGTGGGGTCGAGTTCAAAAATGAGATTGAGCTTCTATCGAGAGTCCATCACAAGAATCTTGTCAGCCTTGTCGGTTTTTGTCTTGAGCAAGGTGAAAAATTGCTAGTGTACGAGTTCCTTCCAAATGGTACCCTCAAAGACAGTCTCTCAGGTATCTCCTCTCGAGTTCTTTATGTTGAGAAAGCATTCATGCGGATTTTAGGTTTCTGAGAAACAATTCCTCGCTCATACCGACTGTGTTCACAATTACAAGTTTCGACTTACAGGAAAGTCAGGGATCAGGTTGGATTGGGCAAGAAGACTCAAAGTAGCCATTGGTGCAGCCCGAGGTCTGGCTTATCTTCATGAGCTTGCTAATCCTCCAATCATACACAGGGACATAAAATCAACCAACATCCTATTGGATGATCGCTTGAATGCGAAAGTTGCTGATTTTGGTCTCTCCAAGCCCATGGGAGATGGTGAAAGGGGTCATGTCACCACTCAAGTCAAAGGAACAATGGTCAGTAATGAGCTTTAGTGTAACGTTAGATGGTCAAACTTTTCCGAGCAACACAGAAATTTTGCATGTGTTCCCTGATTCCTAAAACAATCCATGTTCATGAGAACCTAGTGATTGTCTGGAGAAGAAGTGCACTTTTCAGGTTTTGGTTAGGAGTCTTACTTTAGGGAAAAAAAATATAAGATAATTGTTCTTTTCAGTTTGGATGATTATCATGATGTTATCTGCAGTCATATGAGAGAGAATTAATTTACCAAAGTTATTGGAAAAAGGGTCATAGAGTTGAAGGCATTATTATATGTGTAGCTTTCATGATGAGTTTTACAAACCGATCGTGCAATATTCTTGTGAAGGGCTACTTGGATCCTGAATACTACATGACACAGCAGCTGACCGAGAAGAGTGATGTCTATAGCTTCGGAGTATTGATGCTGGAACTCCTTACAGCCAGAAGGCCGATAGAGCGGGGCAGATATATTGTGAGAGAAGTTAGGGTGCTCATGAATAAGGACAAAGATTTGTACAATCTGCAGGGGATTCTCGACCCAGCCATTGGTTTGGGCACTTCTTTGAAGGGTCTCGAGAGGTTTGTGGAGTTAGCAATGAGATGTGTGGAAGAATCAGGAGCAGACAGGCCAACCATGGGAGAGGTGATGAAGGAAATAGAGAACATCATGGTTTTCGCGGGTTTGAATCCAAAGGCCGAATCGGCAACCACTTCAGCCAGCTATGAGGAGGCGAGTAAGGGGTATGCTACACATCCCTACGGCAATGAAGACTTCTCAGAGTATAGTGGGGGCTTCCCACCTTCAAGGATCGAGCCCCAGTAGGCAAATTACAGTCATGATCAGCTTCAGTGTACATTAAGAAAATCAAACTAGCATATGTAGTCATGACCAACTCTTTCCAGATGTTCAGGTCTTTGTGATGTTTGTATCATATTGAGAATTTAATCATGTAAAATTGCTGGCCTCTATGTGTAAGTAGAATTCTGAAGGAAGTAATCATTCGTCTTCCACCTGCACAACCAGCGGAGAAGACAGTGTATGGACTCGTTTTTTGAGTGACTGGGAGGATATGAGGGCCACCACGAACACCTTGTAACTTCCTGGACTGCCGGTTCTGGCTTGCCTGCTTCTTCGCATAGTCTTCACCGCTCGCCATGTCTCGTGAGTCTTGCCAATGAAAGAAGGCTGCTTGTGCTTCTGAAGTAGAGGAAGGAAGAAAAACGCATAAATGTTCTGCTGTGTTAACCTTTGGACCAGATAATAAGATGACTAGATGAGTATGTCAGAAATAAAAGAAGTTGGTTATTTAAAGAAAATCCAATAAATGTTAGTAATGAACTCAGAGAGTTAATAACGCTAGATTAACTAGTCATAGAATTGTATAAAATGATTAATGAGTAAGGTAAATAAAAATGGTAATTTAAAACGAAAATAAATATTAGTAAGTACTAAATAAATGTGGTAACTTAATCGGAGAAAAGATAGTAAGTTATTTAAAAAATGGTTTTTCTATATAATGGTTAGCAAACATGAGGTGTCGCTAATATAGGTAAATAAATGTGGTTAACAATGCAAGAAGCATTTGTGTTGTCAGACCTAAGAGCATATGGTAAATTAATAGCAAAATAATCCAAATAAATATTGGTAAATAACTCAAATAAGTGTTGGTAATGTAAAGCTAGTTGGAATTAGAGAAAATTCAATCACTCAACTTGATAATTTTCAAAATAAATTGGTAAAAAAGTTTGTTAGTAGAGCAAATAAAAGTGATAACTAGATAGGAAAAAGTTGGTAAATATAATAGCAACAAATAAATACTAATAAGCAACTCTATTGATAACCGTTAGCTAATTAACTATCTAAGAAAAGTAAGTCACACAAATAAAGATTGATAAATCATTTATAGTTGGCAAATTTAAGCTGTTTGGTACAAAGGCATATACAAATTGGTGAAGGATGAGAGAAGCTTTTTTTCTTTTCGTGGGTCAAAGAGTAGGCAAGTTGGTATTTAAAAAAGAAAAGACCAATTAAATATTAGTAATTAACTCATGCAGGAGCTGGTAATGCATTATTAGTTGGTACGTAAAAAGTTGACAATTACTTCAATTGAGATTTGTGATTATAAAAAGAGTTGGTAGTGAGATAAATAAAGGTGGTAATTCATAGAAAAGTTGATAAATAAATAGAACAAATAAATGTTAGTAATATGCAATTCAAATGAAAATCAGTAACAAAAAATTGTTGATAACAAACTCTTTCTTATCAAGTCTTTTGATACTTATCAAATCTCGAGGAAATCCACCAGCACAAAATAGAATCTGTTTTTTTCAATAGAATAGTAGAATTGTCACGCCCCGAACCTCGAGCATGTATCCATCCCTCTCCGGTTGGTTTAATTTTTGACCCCAGGACAAGTCGCCGATCCTTTCTTTTATTGCACATGCGGAAGCGAAAATAAATCTCCTGACAGTAATCATCTTAGGATAGAATAGCATGACCATAAATTCACAAACAAACATACTTTTATATTCACATTGAGTCATGTACAAAAGTCTATGGCCAAAATACTACAAAAGACTAGCCTTCCAAAAAGAAGTGGCCCTAAATGACCTACGCTTTCCGATCACCTCTTCTCAGTTCCAGGTCCTCCACTCGATGATCTTGAAAATTTAAGCCCACGACGGGATGAGATTTAAATCTCAGCAAGTTCGCACACTAAACCCCGATTAAGAGGGAAATACGCCAAGAAGTGTCATAATCATGCAATCATATAATTACAAAGACTTACCTTGGCCTCAAATTCACTTTGCAGGTCAATACTATTCAAATACTTAATTGAACAATTCAATTCAAATCCACCATCAATTAGTTGATTCATTCGACTCCATGTAATCAATGTCATCTATAAATTCAGTCGATGTGAATACCACTTGTCTAAGCTGAAATAGATATACTCATATATCATTGCTCCCCAAAGCTGATATCTAAAATTTGCTTATCGAAGTGCTAGATCAATTAATACTCACCGAAGCTGCTAGATAACAAGTGCTCGCTGAAGCTAATGTTTAAAGTGCTCACTAAAGTTGATGTCTAAAGTGCTCACCAAAACTAATAAAAAATTATTGCTTGCCATTGCTCACCGTAGCTGCTAAAGATTTATAATAGTGTTAATGCTCCCCAAAGTTGTTATAGATTTATATTGCTCACCTAAACTAATTAATGCTCACCTTAGCTGAAATGGTACTTAAAACCCACTCTCGGTGTCAACACTCGCCACCCGGTATTTTCTAATTAAAATACTCATATATCACAATCATCACTCAATTTAATAATACAACATTTAATTGCAAAAGCTAAACATGTCATTGCGATCAGCTCGAAATTCTATCGAGCGGCTCTCTTGGTATAATTTTTGGAAAATATAATTAATAATTAATTAATTAATTTCGAAAATCAATAAAATAATTCAATTTAGTTTCTAAAAATACTAACATAGGCCAAAATTATTAAATTAAATACCAATACGAACTCGGAAAAATTCCCGAACCCTTCTAGATAAATAATACAATTAATTTCACCTAACATGCTCAATTTAAATAATTAAATTTCTAATTTAATCTAACTAACCACCTAATTTCTAATTAAATAAATCTAAATACCCCTTAGACGTCATTAGCCTACTAATAAGGGTTTAGTGCATAAACTCACTGGTTAATTGTGGAAACTGGTCCACCGCGACAACAGCGCGACGGTAGCTGAAATTCAAATTTTCGGCGACATCAACGGATACTCGGGCCGAATCAAGAAACCTCGCAAGCCCACAACAAAAAGCTGGGCTTGGGCCTGCTTCTTGGGCCGACGGGCTGAATTGCTGGGCTTCAAGAAACTGGGCTGAACTGATGCAATTTGTGGGCCCAGCTAAACTGAAATTCACTGGGCTTGATGGATTGAAGACAAGCCCAGCTGTTGGGCCACAAGACTGGCGTGGACTGCTACTGAAAGCTGGGTCGAGAACAGGCTAGACTTGCTGGCCAAATTGCTAGGCCGTTAATGACGGGCCGAGCAGGACGGAGATGGGCTCAAGTCCACGGAGACACTGGGCTGCTCGAGCGATTTGGGGACGCCTGGCAGTCAACGTGAGGAACTTCGGTTGCTTGCTGTTGACTAGGGAGCTGCAGACTTGGATGCTGCAGCGGGACGTCGAAGCCGCATGAAGCAGCTGCTGAAGACCACGCGGATGCTGGGTCAACGAGCTGGCGGAGAGGAGACGCGGCAGGTGGAGGCGGGAAGACACCGAAGCTGAGGGCGGCGTGGACGCGTGGCTTCGCTGGCGAGAAGAGGAGTCAACAAGGAGGGGTTTTGTGGATGTTGTTGACCAAGGGGAAAACTATAGTGGAGAGGGGCGGTTGATGAGGCCGAGTGACTTTGGGTGGGGTGAATGGGTAGAGAAGGAAAGAAAACGTGGGGCGTTGGCGCAAGGGAACCGAACACAGAGAGAGAAGATGTGGGGAAGAAATTGTGGGAATGAAAATGAAAGGAAATGAGAGTGCGGTAGAAGCAGAGGCGTCGAAGGAAAGCAAGGCATGAAGAGAGTGAAGGCCGGCTGAAGTTTGTCCAACAAGCTTGACGAGAGAGGGAGAGAAAAAGTCCAAAATCTTAGCCAATGTCTTAAATGCTTGGTCCCCTTAGAGTCCTCATACTTATCCCACTTGTCCAATAATCCTTTCCAAGCTTTATCTTCACAATTAATCCCATTTGATGCCCAAAATACACTCATTTTCCTAATTCCGAATTTACTCACGCCGCTTCAATTTCCATCCAAATTTTTCAATTTGATGTAGAAAAAACCCACATAATTTCTACAAGTCTCCTTCGTCATATAGCTCGATGCGCAAGTCGAAAATCTCTTCAATTCGGCCAATCCGAATTTCCGCTAATTTTCCGTGACGTCCAAATCCATTTTCCGTAAAAAATCTTGCAATCTCTGAAAAATCTTTGGAGGATGAGTTGACGTTCCTAAAATAGCTCGTGACACCACAGAACTTTTAATTTTCAAAATCGGGTTCAAATTCGCGGTTATTTTCAATCCGACGTGCTTTTAGCGTGACCTAGTCTACCAGGTAACTATTAAGAATTTTTGGTACAATTGACCCGTAATCAACTTATCTCGAGTCACAATATATTTCTCCGACACATTGGCGATTCTTAGTTGTCGTAAAAATCTCGAGATTTCAATTACCAAAACATGGTACCTAAAACGTGAGAAAATCAATTTAGTGTCGATCGATGAGATTTTTGCAATAGGTGGTGACACTTTGATTACATATCTTAGTCAAATCAACCTATCTTTGATCTCTGATGGTTCTGATAGTGTCGTAATGATCCTTGCAGACCAACGCGGTCAAGCAGTCGATCCCTGGTCGAATTCTCAAACTCTAATTGCATTTGTATTCCTTAATTGTTTCCCCAGATAGTCTAGTCTCGTGAGTAATCAACTTAGAAAATTGCACTATTGACACGTTGACGAAATGCCCAATTTAATCAAAAACAAATTCTGAAAATTCAGACTATCACAAGAATCGTCTAGGGTTCAAAAAAGCCCACAAGTAACCAAATTTAATCTTATCAATAAACACGAATTCGAGCTGCAATTACATCTAATTCAACTATCTATACCCTGACTCTTTAATTCAATATGTTCTCATTGACTTCATATTGACTTCATAATTATTTATTGTGAAGCTCTGCTCACCAGATTGCATTGAACATTGTTATGCTTGGAGATGAGGACTGCTCTAAAGTCTCCACTTAAATAAATTTATTGCTCCTTGAACTTCAACAAACGAGGACATCATTTTATTTTATAAACTTTACTACATCCCTATCTTTGCATGTCTCAAGCAACGTATGCATCCAGTTTTTTCTGGCCCAATTCAGTTGAATGATTCTTCGAAAACGGCCAGATGATCGTTGACTCTGCTACTAATGTCATGGACTCCACCAGTGTCTGCGCGTACAGGTTACTTCATTCTTCAGCTTGTCGTTTTCTACCTTTTCTCCATCATCTTCGACCCCTTTTTCGGTGCTCATCTTCTCTCTTCTTAATCATTCAGACTCTGTGACATGGCATTGACTGAGTAAACTCCTCCCCCACCCCCCAAATTAAAATAAATGCAGCAATTGGAGAAAAGAAATGCAGACGAATATGCTTCTGGCGGGCTGATGTTTACATTTTCTCGTCAATGGGGTCAACGAGACTCCAATTCGTAGCTGTCACGGCCAAGACTTTTCTTTTTCCCTGATAAAAAAATAAAAGATTGCTAGGAAAGAAAGATATGCTGAGAGTTGGCAGCCAGCCATTCATTTTGCCATCATGTCAACCGAGTTGAAGTGTCCCTTGAGGAAGAATTCAATGTGATGCATCTGCCGAAGCTGAAAGAAGAGCGTTGAGTTCTCCAAGTTTCGAGATTCTTGAATCATGGGTGTGCGAGTTCTGGCAATTCTGCTAGTTTTTCTCCTTGGAGATTCCACTGGAGATGCAGCTACAAATCCTTATGATTGTAAGCTTAATTCAATCAAATTCTTGACATTTATTTCCCAAAATGTGTTATTCATATAGTTGAATTTGTGAATTCCACAAATCCTCTCGCCTGGACTTTTTGCACGTTTCTGAGCCATTGCCGCTTAGAAGAACTAAGGTTCCTCCTAGTTAGAGGATGTCACAACATTTGCAGGAATCAGTTTGTCCACAACCAATCATAAGAACCCTATTGCGCCGAACTTTTTTGAGATATCGTCGTTCCCTATATTCCTATCAACAATGCTAAAATCAATTTTGGGCAGATCCAAGTCTGTTTTCTCCCCCTTTTGCCTGCCTCTTTGATTAATGGAGGCTTTATCGTCTGCCATTTTGCCTTGAAAAGTTTCAGAAAATAAGTAGCTGGAGATCTCAAATTTTGCAATGCATCGACTGAGTAAATCTAACTGATTGTTGTCTTTAGAGTCAGTCAAAATAATGAAATTTGTTACACATCTATTGGTGGTATGATTTTTGTTTAAGCATGTTCTGGCCTTGGAAGTCATTAATTTATATACAGGTCATTCTCACAGATTTGGTTTTGGTACAACGATCATGCTACTTTCGTTTGATAAGGGAATCAGTTACGAATATTTTACAGGGTCTTAGCCCCTCTGGTACGAAGATCCTGCTGTCGGTTGGCTATTCAAGCAACCAAAATTCTGGACATTATTAGAGAAGCTACAGTCAGAATATAAATGAACGACCACTTTTTAGCAACCTACTCTAGAGACTTCTGTGATCCTTAGATTCACACAGAACTGTTGGATTATTCCTATTCAATACACACACAAGACATATGCATTTATTATTTTCTCATTGTTCAACTGGTCATATTCAAATGCAGTCAGTGCAATTATGGGGCTTAAGAGTGATTGGCAAAATACACCACCCAACTGGGTGGGGACTGATCCTTGTGGCAATGGCTGGGATGGGATTCACTGCACCAATTCTCGCATTACTTCCATGTAAGTTTTTGAGCATCCTTTTTGGACTTCGTATTTGAGAATCTGCATTTCATAATTATATCCATATGCGCAGTTAATTGGACTCTCTTAATTTCAGAACATTGTCGAGCATGGGTTTGACAGGTTCGCTTCCAGGAGACATTGGACAATTATCTGAATTACAGATTCTGTAAATTCACTATCTCTTTCACTTCCCAGATTATCTTCAATGCAAGGACTTAATTACCACATTTGTTTCCCATGTCTTTTTCTACTGAGAGAAATATAGAACACAAATTTCTGTAAAATTGGATGTATTGACCATAACTGGAGGCAATTATTGAGAAGACAGGCTTAAGTTTTTATTTTGCTGTTGTCATGTATGTAGTCCTCCCATCTAGATTCTTGTACTTTCTTCTCTCCCATGCATCCTATAATGCATGTGAAGCTGTCAATGATGTGTAGGTAGGGGGATTCATGTCTAGAATTTGGTCTTTTTTAATCTGTTTTAGCTGCCTGAAATGGTCTTCTGTATGTTGTTACTGAGTATAATAAGCCTTTCGTGTAGGGACCTATCTTACAACAAGGGTCTGACTGGATCTCTTCCTGTACAAATAGGAAACTTGATGAAGCTCACGAACTTGTAAGCTTTATAAATCAGCATTTCTAGTATATTCTATGTCCCCTGACTTTCAAAGTTGAAAATGACCAACCTGCCTTTTCATCTCAAAATGCAAGAATCCTGGTGGGTTGTGGATTTTCTGGTCAAATACCAGATTCCATTGGATCTCTACAGAAGCTGGTGTTTCTGTAAGTTCTCTCCCCCATATACTTGATTGGGACCTGACACGTACATGACCAGTTTTTGGACGAGCTGGAAAATGTTTTGCTCAACTCAATTCAACAATGAATTGTTTTAACCTCCTGTTGGAGGTCTTTCTTGAATGTACTATAAAATATTGTTGTCAGCTCATGCTTTACATATTTATCTGACAGTCGCATATTATTCTCCTGACCTTTGCAAGCGTCTGAATTCGTCCTTCCAATATATTGCAGATCTCTAAATTCAAATGAATTCAGTGGGCTGATTCCCCCTACCATTGGTAACCTTTCTAGGCTCTACTGGCTGGATCTAGCTGACAATCAGCTTACTGGATCTATTCCGGTATCAAATGGAAGCAATTTTGGCCTTGATATGCTACTTCACACGAAGCACTTGTATGTGCATGTCTTCCAGTTTATTATCTCACTGTATCTGTGAACTTTCATTTTTGTTGTGCTATCTGACTAATATTATGCTTCATGCATAGTCATTTTGGACAGAACCAACTCTCTGGCACGATTCCTTCCCAATTATTCAGTTCTGGGATGCATCTCATTCATGTGTAAGTTCTGATAAGCCACTAGGCAACTGTAGCTGGTCTATTCATTGTTTCCTAAAGGCTTCTCAAGCCTTATATAAAAAGAAAGTTAGATCCTCTCTCTCTCTCTCTCTCTCTCTCTCTCTACCCTTCACATCTTTGTTATCCTTGCTTGATACTTGAAGCATCTCTCTATAAGAGAGGCAGTGAAAAGCTGAGAATGCAATGTTCTGCTTATCCTTTACTTTAAGATAGGAATCCTTATAAACTTTTCAACTATGCAGGCTTTTTGACAGCAATCACCTCACAGGTAGCATCCCTTCCACACTTGGACTGGTGCAAAGTTTGGAAGTTGTGTAAGTATTTGTGGTTCTACACAATCGTTGTGAGGATTAATTGTGCTCATTGCACTTCCAGTCAATGTTTGACCTATTTCAATGGTTACAGACGCTTTGATAGGAACTCTTTAGATGGTGCAGTGCCTGCAAATCTCAACAATCTTACATCCGTTCAAGAACTGTAAGCAAAACATAATTCTCGTTGTGTCATTTCACTATTTTCTCGTGCATATCATTATAATCAATCTTTTAAATTTACTGGTCTACTCTTTAGTCTTCTTTCCAACAATAGGCTAACTGGTCCGTTGCCCAACCTTGCTGACATGAACAACCTCAACTACTTGTAAGTAATAATTGTCTTACAATAGCTAATTGCGCATGGTGTAATTGCTGATCATTTATGAGTTCTGTGAGGGAGCAGAGAACATGGTGAAAAATGTAAAAGATTATCTTTGACTCCTTTTCTTAATTTTGAATTCGTCATTGCTTATTGTCCCACTGTGACTACGTAAAACATGGACTTTGACTGACAATGGTGGATTTGCAGGGACTTAAGCAATAATAGTTTTGATGCGACAGATTTCCCTACATGGATTCCAACATTACAGTCTTTGACAACATTGTACGTTTCCCAATCTCTGTCCGTTGCCTCCACCAATTCACTTCAACTCCCCCCACCTTGAAATGGAACATGACATTTCATTGTTTTCTGGTTGTGGGTTTTGGACTAGTCCCTTTGCTAAAGAAAAAATAGAAGATCTCTACGTAAATAATAGGGTCATACCTTTTATCAATTTCAGAATATTGGAACGCACACAAGTTCAAGGAGGGTTACCAGTCATCCTTTTCAGCATTTTCAGTTTGCAAAAAGTGTAAGTATCATCTCGATCTCAATATTTACCTCAATGTAATGGGCATATACTTATTCAAAAGTCAGACCTGCTTCATTCAATTGACTTCCTTGTAAGTTCCAACTTGGGCATTAGAAATGATGGCTGAACATGTGAATTTCCTGTGACGTCAGGGTCTTAAGAAACAACCAGCTGAATGGAACCTTGGATATAGGCACCAGCCATGGCAATCAATTGCAACTCATCGATCTCCAGACCAATTTTATCGATAACTTCAAGCAGAGTACTAGAGGTTACAGTGTCGAGGTGATGTGAGTCATATAAAACTCTTTGGTCCTTTCACTCACTTTGTCACAAGATGAATCGAGAATGCTATTTGTTTTTCACAGTTTTTTTGCTAATGTTGTGCCCATATATTGTATTTCTGCAGACTTGTCGGTAACCCGGTTTGTCAAGAAACAGGAGCAGCTGGGCAAAGTTACTGTACCATTCCACAATCCAACACCTCCTCCTACTCGACACCACCTAATAATTGCATCCCAGCCCTTTGCAATTCAAATCAGACCTCCAGCCCCAACTGTAAATGCAGCTCTCCTTACACAGGAACTTTAATCTTCAGATCTCCTTCTTTCTCAGTTTTAGGAAACTCGACTTATTTCGAAAGCCTCGCAAGCTCTATGATGATCTTTTTTCGGTCCAATCAACTTCCAGTAGATTCTGTCTCACTGAGTGATCCACACAAGGATTCATCTGATTACCTTCAATTGAATATTGCGGTCTTCCCATCTGAGGGGGTTAGTTTCAATCGGATGAGCATATACAGTATTGGTTTTGTGCTCAGTAATCAGACTTACAAGCCTCCAAAATTATTTGGGCCTTTCTATTTCATCGCCGATCAGTACACAAATTTTGCGGGTAATATCTCCAATTATTTTACAGCGACACGCATTCCGTTGCCTTGTCTATCTAGATTGTCTTTTTTTCTTCATTATACTAATGACCATCTTTCTCCCTCTTTCTCACAGAAGTACAAGTACTAAAAACATCCAAAAAATCGACAAACATTGGAGTCATTGTTGGTGCAGCAGCTGGTGGTTTTATTCTCCTCATGCTATTGGCTCTTGTAGGGATTTATGCTTTTCGTCAAAAGAAAAGAGCAGAAACGGCTACAGAGAAAAGAAACCCTTTTGGTATGGGCAGATTCACTGCATACTTGTCACTTAGCTTGTCTCTGATTCTGGAAATAACTATCAGTCAATATTTGTTGTTATTTATGGAAATGCAGTAAACTGGGACCCGAAAAAGAGCAGTGGCGAAGTCCCCCAACTCAAAGGAGCTAGATGTTTCTCTATAGAAGAGCTTAAGAAATACACCAACAGCTTCTCAGAAGCCAATGAAATTGGATCTGGCGGTTATGGAAAGGTTTACTCTCTTGGCCCTCAGTTCTGTTCAGAGAAACCTAAATTAGCATACTCTTGCTCCTATAACCTTTATGACATACCCAGAGCCTTTCGTTGCATTCCTCATGATAACAAGAAAAACCTTCTGTATAAGTTCCATTTGTTCACCACCTTGTTTAAAGTGCAGGCTCACTGTATGACAGTTACTGAGTTTGAAATCTTCTGCTAGAATTTCACATGAACAGATAAGGCCTTCTTAGACTTGACAAAAGCAGATGAGAGTTTGCTCATACAGAGAAAAAGTAAAGCTGAGAGATGGGCAAAGTTGTACGAGTTGCTACACATTAGTTTCTACTTAGTTTTCTTCTCTTTCCAAGAGAGTCTTATATTTTCACATGGCTTTAAATTTTTCAACCGCTTTTCTTATCTGAACGTTTCCATTTAAGTTGATCCTTGATTCCATTATATTCCTGAACAGTAGATGATTCTAAAATTTTGTCTAGCCTTAATTTCCTGTTTATGTCTCTTAATTCTGAGAACTGGATTGACACTGTGCCAGCATTGTGAAATTTATTGTTTGTCTTCAGAATCATCAGGCTGTCCTGAAAACTGGCCAACTTATAAATTTTGTTGTTGCTGTGGCAGGTCTACAGGGGTACTCTGCCCACTGGAACTCTAGTTGCCATAAAACGAGCACAGCAGGGATCTATGCAGGGTGGGTTTGAGTTCAAAAATGAGATTGAGCTTCTATCAAGAGTCCATCATAAGAATCTTGTCACCCTTGTCGGATTTTGTTTTGAGCAAGGTGAACAATTGCTAGTGTACGAGTTCCTCCCAAATGGTACCCTCAAAGAGAGTCTCTCAGGTATCTCCTCTCAAGTTTCTTACGTTGAGAAAGCATTCATGTGGAATTTAGGTTTTTCGAGAAAAAAATCCTCACTTATATCATCTGTGTTCACAGCTGCAACTTTTGACTTGCAGGAAAGTCAGGAATAAGGTTGGATTGGGCAAGAAGACTCAAAGTATCCATTGGTGCAGCCCGAGGTCTGGCTTATCTTCATGAGCTTGCTAATCCTCCGATCATACATAGGGACATAAAATCAACCAACATCCTGTTGGATGATCACTTGAATGCGAAAGTTGCTGATTTTGGTCTCTCCAAGCTCGTGGGAGAAGATGAAAGGGGTCATGTCACCACTCAAGTCAAAGGAACAATGGTCAGTAATTAGCTTTAGTCTAACGTCAGATAGTCAAACTTTTCTCAGCAACACAAACTTTGAATGAGTTTTTTGATTCCTAAAAACTTTCGCAGAAATTTTACATTTGTTCCCTCATTCCTAGAACAATCCATGTTCTTGAGAACCTGGTAACTGTCTGGAGAAGAAGTGCACTTTAGAACAATCATGATTATTTCTGCAGTCATATGAGAGAAAATGCTAGTTTGTCTCAGAACAAGAGACAATTAATTTAGCTAAGTTGATGGAAATAGGGTTTAGTGTTGGTCATTGTTGTTTGTGTAATTTTCTTGATGAGCTTTACAAACCAATCGTGCTATATTCTTCTGTAGGGCTACTTGGATCCTGAATACTACATGACGCAGCAGCTGACTGAGAAGAGCGATGTCTATGGCTTTGGAGTATTGATGCTGGAACTCCTTACAGCCAGAAGGCCGATAGAAAGGGGCAGATATATTGTGAGAGAAGTGAGGGTGCTCATGAATAAGGACAAAGATTTGTACAATCTGCAGGGGATTCTTGACCCAGCCATTGGTTTGGGCGCGTCTTTGAAGGGTCTCGAGAGGTTTGTGGAGTTAGCAATGAGATGTGTGGAAGAATCAGGAGTAGACAGGCCAACCATGGGAGAGGTCGTGAAGGAAATCGAGAACATCATGGTTTTCGCAGGTTTGAATCCAAAGGCTGAATCCGCAACCACTTCAGCCAGTTATGAGGAGGCGAGTAAGGGGCATTCTACACAACCCTACAGCAACGAGGACTTCTCAGATTATAGTGGGGGCTTCCCAACTTCAAGGATCGAACCCCAGTAGGCAAATTACAGTCATGATCAGCTTCAGTGTACATTAAAAAAATCAATGACCAACTCTTTCCAGATGTTCAGATTCTGTGGTGTTTGTATCCTATTGAGAATATCATGTAAAATTGCTGGCCTCTATTTGTAAGTAGAATTCTAGAGGAAGTGATCATTCATCTTCCACCTGTACAACCAGTTGGTCTTCTCGAGGAGAAGACAGTGTATGGACTCGTTTTTTGAGTGATTGAGAGGATATGAGAGCCACCACGAACACCTGGAACTTCCTGGACTGCCGGTTCTGGCTTGCCTGCTACTTCGCATAGTCTTCATCACTCCCCATGTCTCGTGAATCTTGCCTATGAGCGGAGGCAGCTTCTGCTTCTGATGAGACAGAAAGAAGAGAGTTGGGTCGTATTCACATATGCGATCTGCCATTTCGGGCGTTCTTCAATGGGTGCTGTGCTATTAGAAGAGGTTACCTTCCTCTGCCAACAGCAGCAACATGTTTCCGCCCTTCATTTCTATTCTTCCACCTATGCAAAAAGGCTCCCTAATTTGGTAAGTTTCTTCAGGCGGGGGAGCTTTGTGTAGGACTCCACACGAGGCATGGATTCTCCACACCCCCTTGCCCATCCCTAGAGACGACTGAGGGGACGTAACGACCATGACCCGCAATGTAGTGATGAAGATTCCATAGCCGATGACTTGCTAAGGACGCACATCACAAAATTTCTGGAATAGAAATCAATTTCTGGCTAAAAATTGGTTCCAAAATTTCTATTTCTGAAATAAAAATTCCTTTAATAACAGAATAAAATTTCTATTTCTAGGAGCAGCAATGACCAGCATCTAGTGGCCGGAGTTTGATGTTCGGCAATCGGCGTTCAACATCTAATGACTGGCAATAGGCAGCCGAAGTTTGAAGTCCCACGTTCGATGTCTGGCACCAAGTCTAATGACTAGGGGTGGGCGGCCAAAGTCCAGAGTCCAACACCGGAGTCCGACGACCGGCAATTGGTGTTCAATGTCCGGAGTTTGACATCTAATGTCCGATATCCGGAGTCTAGCGGCAAGTGGCCAGTGGCCGAAGTTCGGTGGCAAGTGGCAAGTGGCTGACATCCAACAACGGGTGGCGAGCGGCGGACAATCGCTGACGAACATTCGGTGGTTGGTGGTGAGCCTCTGGCATCCAATGATTGGTGATGAGCAACCAATGACTAGTGGACATCTAGCATCCGGCGACTTGGTGACAGGTAGCCGGAGTGCAGTGGCTAGCAGTCGACGTTCAGTGGCCAGGGCCGATGGTAGGTGGTCAACAGTCGGTGGCGAGCATCCAGCATCCTACAGGTGGCAAGTGGGCAATGGGTGATGACGAGAGTAAACAATGAGAAAATTTTTGATTTTTCATTTTTGTTCTAGAAATTTTTTTTTTTTTTTTTTTTTGGTTGAAAGTTCCGAAATTGAAAAGGTTAAAATTTTAACTTCGAATTTCTACTTCAAATCTATTTTTGGAATAGAAATATGTTCCAAAAAAATAGAAAAATAATAAAATTGCGTTACCAAACATTTCTATTCCAAATCTGTTTTGGGAAAAAAAATAGAGAAATAGAGAAACAGATATTTTGTTATGCGCACCCTAAGTTATCCTCTTTCAAATTTGAGAGAGAGAGAGAGAGAGAGAGAGAGAGAGAGAGAGAGAGGAGAGAGAGAGAGAGAGAGAGAGAGAGAGAGTAGGGAAACGAGGGCAGCTCAATCAGCAGGCAATGCTGTTCGGAATGAGCATATCGACTTGAGGTGTTGGCGACGCAGAGCTACAACGGTGGAGAAGCTTAGGGGGTGCATGATAACCCAAAATTTCTGTTTCAGAAATAGTTTTTCTGTTCCAGACCTGTTTCTGGAAGAGAAATATGTTTGATAAACCTATTCAGTTTTTCTATTTTTGGAATAGATTTCTATTCCATAAATAGGTTTGGAAGAGAAATCAGAAGCTAAAATTTTCTACTGATTTTTGGAAGAGAAATCAGAAATAATTTCTCTCACTAAACCCTAATTTCGGTAAGTCCTTCCTCATCTCCTTTACATCTCTGCCTCCTCCTCCACCTCTGCCTCTCCTCATTTTATTAAAAATAAAAATAAATAAAAATAAAAATAGTCATTTTATTCATTTAAAAATAAAAAAATTAATAAAAATAAATAATAAAAAATTATTTATCATTTTATTTTTAGTTTATTAAAAATAATTTATTTATGATAAATAAATATAAAATTATTTTTATTTGCCTTGAGTGTTTTGCCAAATAAATTTTTTATTTTTATTTTAAGAATAAATTTATTCGTAAAATAAAATAAAATAGAATAAATAAAATAAATTTATTTTAAGGATATTTTTATTTTATTTTTTATGATTTATTTTATTTTATTTTATTTTATTTTATTCATTATTTTTTTTGTTACTAAATCATTTTTATTTTTATTTTTTATATTAAAGGTCGTCGATCGTCGCGCTGCGTTCGAAAGGAAGAAATTTTGTATCATTATCAAACGAATTTCTATTTTAGAGTAGAAATTTTATATCGTTATCAAACGGTTATTTTTGCTTAGAAACTCTTCTAGAAATAGAAATAGAAAAATCTATTTCATTCTTAAACTATTTTACGGAATAGAATGGTTGTCATGTGTGCCCTTAGCCAGTGGGTGTAGAGGGAGGAGAAGGGTAAATGGAAAAGAAGGAAAACGGGAATAAAGAAGGAAGGAATAGAATTCAGGCCGTTCAAAATGCCCATGTACTGTTGTGTTAACCTTTGAATCAGATTGTTAGATGAATAAGTACGTTAGAAATAAGAGAAGTCGGTTATTGAAAGAAAATCAAATAATTGTTTATAACTAACTCAAATAAGAGTCAATAACGCTGAATTAACTGGATATATAATTGTATAAAATGATTAATAAGTAAGGCAAATTAAAATGGCAATTTGAACTGATATAACGTGGTACGTTATGCAAAAAAAAAAAAAAATGGCTACTCTATATAATGGGTTAACAAAAGGTGTTACTATTATGGGTCATGAAAGTAGTTACAATGGAAGAAGCTTTTTGTCGAAAGATCTAAGAACAGCTGGTAATTTAATAGCAAAATAATCCAAATAAACATTGGTACATAACTCAAATAAGCCTTAATAATGTAAAACTAATTGGAATATGAAAAAAATTCGGCGATCACTCTAATTGACTTGATAATTTTCAAAATTAGTTGGTAGAAAAAGTTGGTTAGTACGGCAAATGAAAGTGATACCTTAATAGAAAAAGTTGGTGAATATAATAACAAAATACTAATAAGCAGCTCTATTGATAACCTTAAGCTATTTAACAATTTAAGAAAAGTAAGTCACACAAATAAAGCTTGATAAATTATTTATAGTTGGTAAATTGAAGTTGTGGGCAGAAAGGTAAATAAAAATTGGTAAAGGATGAGAGAAGCTTTTTTTTTTTTTTTGGGGGGGGGGGGGGGGGGTCAAAGATTAGATAAGGTGGCATTTAAAAAAAAATCTCAATTAAATATTAGTAACTAACTCAAACATGAGTTGATAACGCATTATTAGTTGGTATGTGAAAAGTTGATAATCACTTTAATTGAGATTTGTGATCATAAAAAGAGTTGATAGTAGAGGTATGCAACTAGACTGTTGCTATCTAGGAACTAGATCAGACTGCTCAAAAAACACATGTCCGAGAATCGATTCCTATTGGAACTAGTCTGAGAACAGGTTACAAATTTTTTGAACCGATTGAAACTTGTCCGGGAACAGATTCCAAGTAAATACCCACTTGAGATTTGGACTGGAATGCCTTGTTTTGAAACCAATTTAGGAGCCAGTTTAATAAGCTAAAAAGTCAAAACTCTAGTTTTTTTCCCTAAATTCTAACCTCAACACTACTTCATTTTTTGTCCTTCCTCAGAATTTCTTGCTAGTCTTTTCTCTTCCCTTAAATTTGTATGAATAAATGAGGAATGGAATTTTATAATTTATGTTTTATGTTACATGTTTGAACTTTTTATTATTTATAACTATATGTGACTATTGTTCATCTCATGGATTGTTGTTTTTGGTGGATAGAGATTTTTGTTGTTCTTTTACTTTGAATCGTTTTGTTGCTCTAACCTCATATCATTTTGCTATAAAAATGAACCAAAAAGAGGGGAAAAGAAAGCAGTTTCTTGAGTAGATCTTGGAACCAAACCGAAAAATAGAGTAGGTTTTAGAACCAATTCTAAGCAAATAGGGTAGGTTGGTCCAAAAACTAGGAACCAATTATAATATATTAGGTTTTACATTTCAGCTTTAGAACCTATCCATCTTGGAACTGATCACCCCTAATTGGTAGTGAGACGAATAAAGGTAGTAATTCATAGAAAAGTTGATAATTAAAGAGAACAAATAAATGTTACTAATATGCAATTCAAATGAGAGTTAATAACAAAAAAAGTTGCTGGTTACTTTATTGGAGGAAAGTGTTAAGTTACTTAACAAAGGTTGGTAATTTCACATAATGGTTGGCAAATTTAAGATGCCGATAAGAAAGGCAAATAAAATTTTCTAAAATATAAGATAATTTTTTTTATTAGAGGTAATAAAAGTTGACAATTTAAAAATAAATTAATAAATGTCAATAATGGTGTGTTTGGTAACGATTTTGTTCCAAAGAACAATTTCTGAATATAAGAACATGCTTGATAACTACAAAAAACATTATATTCCCAAAATAAAAATATGTTTGGTAAATTGTATAATTTTGTTGTTTCTTTTAATTTTTTAATATTTTATTATGTTTTTCCTTTTTTCTTCTTTCTTTTTTCATTTTTCTTTTTTTTTCCTTCTTCGTCCTTTGTGGCTGGTTGCCGGCCATAGCGGCGGCTGGCGATCAACTAGGTGAGGTTCGGCAAGCTCGCCGAAGCCTCGCCAAGCCAGGGCGAGGGCCGGTGAGCTTGTTGAAGCCTCACCAAGCCACCGCAAGGCTTGGTCTCGCTAGATTTGGGAGAGGTCGAGCCTCACCGGTGGCCTCAGTGGCTAGGCGAGACCAAGCCTCACGCCGGCTGATGAGGCTCGGCCTCACCTTGGTTGAGCAAGCTCGGCCTCACCATGGCTTGGCATCGCCGGAGGCCAATGATGATCCAACAATGCTCCGGTGAGGTCGCCGGCCAAAAGGAAGAAGAAGGAAAGAAAAAAGAAAAAAAAAAAAAGAGAAGAAAATAGAAGAGAAAAGAAAAAATTGTTTCTAGAAACAATAAGCTATTTTTTTTACTTCTTATTTTTGTTCCAAATCTATCATCGAGAACAAAAAAAAAAGATTTTTTTATTTATGGGAACAAAAGTTTTACCTAACAGGTTTCATTCTTTTTTCATTCTTCGGAACAAAAAAACAAATTTTTTTGTTCTGAGGAGCAAAAACAACTTTTACCAAACAAGCCCTAACTAGCTCAATAGATATCTTAGTTAAATAAAACTTGGTAATTGCTCTAAATAAGTTGATGATTTATCAAAAAAATTGGTAAATTTAATTAACTCGTAAGTAAGAAAAAAATTGGTAAATTAAACTATAACAAATAAAAGTTGCTAAGCAACTCAAACAAGATTTGTTATCCAAAACTGGTTGGTAACCGATTGTAAAACAAACTAGTAGTTTACACCAATCAAAAATATAAATAAATATGAGAGTTAATAAATTAAACATACATAAATTAATGTATATTGGTAATTAACTCAAATGAGAGTTAATAATCCAAAACTAATTTGGTAGTTTAATTGAAAAGTTTAAGTTGCTTAAATATATATTGGTAAATTCATATAAGAGTTGATAAATTTAAGATGTTGGTGAGAAAGACAAACAAAAGTTAGTAAAAAATAAGAAAAAATTGATATTTTTTAAACTGTTAAAAAGTGTTAGCAATTTTGTAATAGTTTTGTTAAGTTATCCATAAGTTACTAGTAAATCATGTTATATTATGATGGTTTGCCATGATGAAGTGTGTCCAAGGGCCACGGTTTGCCTTAATGGGATTTGTGTTCAAGAGGCACCTGTTCGCCTATGGTGGGGTGCAATTGAGAGGCGCCATTTGCGAGTGGTTGTCTCTTAAAGGAAGCTAGAGTAACCTCCTCATTTTGTAATCATGAGATAGCCTCTCTCTCCCTCCGCCCCCCATCATATAAGAGAACAACATACAAAAAGGCTTCCATCATTATTTTGAGAAGACAATTGACATTAACACCATAGAACGAGAATACTTTCCTAGCGATTGTATTCAAACTATCTTGAAGTTGTAGATTCATTCATTGCGCGTTGATCATTCAAAGTACATTTCTAGGTAATCGCTTTTAATCAAATAGCAGAATTTCTCATTTATCCATAATAACAAAATAGGCATCACCAATTTAGTTTAATAATCAAACTCTATTTCATATCAATGGTTCATTCCACTGTCAATATCTAAACTCAAGGCTCTAGAGGTGGCTTTTATGAAATTATGTTATTGTGTAGCACTTAGCCTTTGACCACATATAGCAATAGTACAAGGTCCTAGAGGTGGCTCCCACAAAATTACGTTATCATGTAACACTTAACCCTTTATTACACATGTTAGTAGTGCAAGCCCTAGAGGTGGCTCCCAGGTAACTCAAGTCTAACTACAAAGCTCTAGAGGTGACTCACACGAAATTTTATTGTCGTGTAGCATTTAATCCTTTACCCTCTCACATCACATTTGATTTCCTCAATACAACACATATTATCTTTCAATAGTCATCACATAATCATATAAATCAAATGTACCAAAATAGCATGCATAATCTTTCAAGAGAGATTTGTCGAACCATCCCATAAGTATTGAGCACTCTATCCATCTTTATACAACAAATTGGTCATCACTTCCTCACATAAGTATATGTCAATTATTCTTACCTTAATACATGAGTTTCACAAAACCAAAGAAGAAATAGTACTACTCACTTGGAGATGCCCTAAAATCAAATAACACAAGTTATTTGATCCTTCAATCTCGCAATCTTATCAAATAAGCGAGAAACAACATTAAATTTGAGCAACATGCTACCTCAATCACAAAACAACTATATTACGCCTAAACGTTAACAAAACGATTCCTATGTGCTAATAAATCGCGTACTCAAAACAATTATTCAAGCTGTTTATAATGCAGCACTTGAGCATAAAACTTGGTTATGCTATAACTTTCTCTATCGAACCCCGTTCCAAACATACTTATAATCAATAGAAAGCCCTTCAAATATACTACAATAATCCCAACTTGATCCTCCCAAAATCAAGCCGAAAACTAACAAAATAAGGGCCTGAAGTTGCGGGATGCTCACTATTCACTACGCGAAGAAAACTTCGAAATTTTGTTTCGAGCAAACCAGCTGAATTCAAGATCTGTAAAATCCTATGATTTCACAACACCTTAAACTATCATTTTTATAAAAATACGCCGCTTAACAACTCAAAAATCGGATTTCACCACTCAATTTTCCCAAGATTCCGAATTTAAGCCCTAAACCCAGAAAATATTTCAATTGGATGAACCAGGGGTTCAACACTTACCGGGTGTTGCATTACGAAGTCGAATTGGCTTGGTGAGTGTTGGAATATAATATGCAGAAACGACAGGATCTTACAATTTACGTTAACGTGAAATCACAAGAGAAATAAACGAGAAATAATAAGAACACCATAAATTTACGTGGTTCAGTCTGAGTATTGAAACCTATGTCCATGGGAGTTTACAATCATTCACACGTTCGAGTATTTTTCATATCTAAATTTAATCCAAAATCTAAAGTGTTCATAAATAAACAATTTACTTGGACATAAACTCATAGTACAAAATTACTATGCATTCAAGCTCAAGTAAAATGCTTTACGTACGCCAAAATCAAGAACTCTAGCGTTCGTCTTTGGTCCGCGTATGTACGGCTTCGCGCTTTCCTTTTCTTGATCGCGTGGGTGGCTTCTCTTCAGCTTGACGTCATGCGGCTCCTATTTTTTTTCTCTAGTAGGGTTTCAGCCACTATCACCTGGAGACGTGCGTGTTCTACGTTATATGCGGGCCCAAAGGTCAAAAGGTTGACCTGAGCCTACCAGCTTTTCTCTTTATGTATAAGAGGGCTTCTTTCTTCTTTTTCATGTGCCCAAAGAGGAAACCTTTATGTTATCCCCTTAAAAATGACTAGATAAAATAAAATAGTGTGCTTCTTTTTTTATTCTATTTTATTTCCTTTTTTGTAATCCTTAGTAGAGTCCAATAAAGCTTCTTCATCTAATCTAAAATCTACTTGGAAAATCTTCATTGATAAAATTCGGTTTAATAAATCGTTATCTAAATTTAAACTCAAAACATAATTTATCGGCGAGCTCCTAAAGACATGCACAAGAGAAATCTTTTTTTTTTCCTTCTTTTTCTTCTCTCTTGCTTTCTTTCCCTTTTCTCTCTCTTTTTTCTCTCTTCCCAGCTGGTCGGGCTTAAAGGGACAAGCATTGCCCCTTTCACTTTTTTTTTTCTTTTTTTATTCGAACAAAAGTGGGTCCCATGACTTATTTGAAAAGTCAAATATTACAGCAAATAAATCTAAAATTTGGTCTAGCCTTAATTTCCTTTTTTTTTTTTTTGGTAAGAGTAAGCAATAAATTAATTTCCTGTTTATGTCTCTTAATTCTGAGAACTGTATCGGTACTGCGCCAGCATTGTGAAATTTTTTGTTTGTCTTCAAAATCATCAGGCTGTCCTGAAAATTGGCCAAGCTATAAATTTTGTTGTTGCTGTGGCAGGGTTTACAGGGGTACTCTGCCCTCTGGAACTCCGGTTGCCATAAAACGAGCACAGCAGGGATCTATGCAGGGTGGGGTCGAGTTCAAAAATGAGATTGAGCTTCTATCAAGAGTCCATCACAAGAATCTTGTCAGCCTTGTCGGTTTTTGTTCTGAGCCTGGTGAACAATTGCTAGTGTACGAGTTCCTTCCAAATGGTACCATCAAAGATAGTCTCTCAGGTTTCTCCTCTCACGTCTCTTATTGTGAGAAAGCATTCATGCGGAATTTAGGGTTTTTAAGAAAAAAATTCCTCGCTCATATCATCAGTGTTCACAACTACAAGTTTCGACTTGCAGGAAAGTCAGGAATCAGGTTGGATTGCGCAAGAAGACTTAGAGTAGCCATTGGTGCAGCCCAAGGTCTGGCTTATCTTCATGAGCATGCTAATCCTCCGATCATACATAGGGACATAAAATCAAGCCCATGGGAGACGGTGAAAGGGGTCATGTTACCACTCAAGTCAAAGGAACAATGGTCAGTAATGAACCTTAGTCTAACGTTAGATAGTCAAACTTTTCTCGGCAACACAGAAATTTTGCATGTTTTCCCTGATTCCTAAAACAATCCATGTTATTGAGAACCTAGTACTTGTCTGGAGAAGAAGTGCACTTTTCAGGTTTTGGTCAGGAGTTTTCTTTAGAGAAAACAATATAAGAAAATTGTTCTTGTCAGTTTGGATGATTACCATGATAATTTCTGCAGAATCATATGAGAGACAATTAATTTACCGAAGTTATTGAGAAAAGGGTTATAGTGTTGGTCATTATTGTTTGTGTAGTTTTCTTGATGAGTGTTACATACAGATCGTGCTGTATTGTTGTGAAATGCTACTTGGATCCTGACTTATACATAATGGAACAGCTGACCGAGAAGAGTGACATCTATAGCTTCGGAGTATTGATGCTGGAACTCCTTACAGCCAGGAGGCCAATAGAGCAGGGTGGATATATTGTGAGAGAAGTGAGGGTGCTCGTGGACAAGGACAAAGATTTGTACAATATCCAGGAGATTCTCGACCCGGCCGTCAGTTCAGGCACGTCTTTGAAGGGTCTCGGGAGATTTGTGGAGTTAGCAATGAGATGTGTGGAAGAATTGGGAGTGGACAGGCCAACCATGGAAGAGGTGGTGAAGGAAATCGAGAACATCATGGTTTTCGCAGGTTTGAATCCAAAGGCCGAACTGGCGACCACTTCAGCCAGTTATGAGGAGGCGAGTAAGGGGTATTCCACACATCCCTGCAGCGACGAGGACTTCTTGGCGTATGGCGGGGGCATCCCACCTTCAAGGATCGAACCCCAGTAGGCAAATTACAGTCACGATCAGCTTTAGTGTACATTAAAAAAATCAAATTAGCATGAGTTCACGACTAACTCTTTCCAGATGTTAGGTCTTGTGATGCTTGTATCCTGTGGAGAATTTAATCTTGTAAAATTGCTGGCCTCTATATGTAAGTAGAATTCCTAAGGAAGTGATCATTCATCTTGCACCTGTACAACCAGCAGCTCTTCTCGCGGAGAAGACAGTGTATGGACTCGTTTTTCGATTGATTGGGAGGATATGATCAATCATTGTGCAGGAAATGTATTGGAAAATGTGTCATTTAGTGTGGCCGATAGGAGAAATCGTCATTCCTCGACATGTGATCGGCTCGATCTGACGGAACTTCAGAGTCTTTCCAAACGAACTGCACTTACTGCGCAAGACTCCCGAGATCTTATTGTGTCGATGTTAGAGTGTTATTTTTCCGTCATAATTAGATGATGTGAGGCACAAGAAAGTTGACTTGAAGCTAGATCTTGTGCATCTGAGACTGGCTAGATTGCTTAAATTTACATCCACTATAATTTGACCTGGCGTGACTTTGGTACTTGTGAACAAAAGAATCTTTCCTATTAATGTGCAATGATTAGAAAACTTTGACCTCAGATACATACAGTACCAAGTCATTAGACTTTGTGCAGATCTAGCTCTGCATTCACATTATACTCCCTTTCTAATTTCTCTCTTTTGTTCGATGAACACTCCGTTTCAACCATTTCACACATGTACGGCGAGACCTATGATGGAGAAACTCGACCAGGGTTAATACCATTAAGAATTTCAAACTAGCATCCCATAACACATTCATTTTAAACTGATTTTTATTTCACAAAAAATTTCAAAATGGTACCTTCATGACACATTCATCCCAATTAATTTTCATCTCATAAAAAATCCTAATCTGGTTAGTTCAATCCAAATTTACTCTCTATTAAAATGCATGAATGTGAACACAGTTGGATTTTTCAAGTTACATTTTTCGTTCTCCATGTTAAATTAGTCTTGTAGTCATTTTCCATATGTATTGACACATACATTTTAACAGAATATTGGACAAAAAAAAGATTTGGATTAGGGTACTAGTTTTTGGGTTTTTTTGGTGAGATGAAAATTAGTTTAGAATAAATGAGTCATAAGGCACAAGTTTGAGATTTTTTATAAGTCAAAAATTCAGGTATCAATTTGTGATTTTTATAGACCCTCATAAATATCTGCAGAAATTTTTCTTTCCAGAAAAAAATGATAACAACACAAAATTCTTTAATCACAATTGCAAATACAATACAAAATTTTCTCTTATTTGCTGGAATTACAGAGTGCCCCTTGAGTTACAATGCTACATCAAATGACAAGTAATGAAATCAAACGCTCTGCTACATTCTTGTTTTTTTTTTCCCTTACATGAATTGGTCCTGTTAATCTTGTCTAACATGGGGACACGAACGCAAAGTACTTGGCATGATGTTATTGTAAACAAAAACAATAAGTCAAATTTGAAATTACGGAAAAAAGGAGCAAGGAAAAGAGAGCAAGATTTGATTGCTCGTGTGTTTTGAGTGGAGTGGATCAACTGATCTAAGTCATGGGCTTTTCCAGGAGGGCGGAGAAGTACCACTCGTTCCCTCCGCGATCGACCTTCCTGCCGACGTTCCACCTCACCCTCTTGAACCCGACCCGATCGAACATCGGCACGTACGTCCCGTTCAGCTGCGGCCCGAGGCAGAAGAAGTGGTCGAGCCAGAATAGCCCGCCCGGTCTCAGCACCCGGTATATGTCGTACAGAGTGAACTCGAGCATCGAGTCTGGGATCCAGTTGCTCAGGACGTGCATGGAATGCACTATGTCCAGCGTGTTCTCGAAGAAGGGCAGCCTCTGCGCGACGGTCATGTGCATCGAGAGCAGGCCCCTGGACGCGATGAAGTTGTTGAAGGGACCATCGTAGTTCATCGTGGTCGTGACGATGGTCACGTTCCGTTCCCTCATCCTGGCCGCAAACGTCCCGCTCCCTCCCCCAATGTCTAGGCCAATCCGAATGGTGCCCCGCGGCCTGGTGGCCAGCACCTGATCCATCCCGTAGTCGAGATTGCCGTTGTCGAACATCCACCGGTGCTTCTCCCGTCCCTCCAGGTGGAAACAGTCCTTGCAGTCGAAGACCCCGGGCTTGTCCCTCCGGTCGATGAGGCACTGGTAGCTCTTGCACTGGTACGCGTCCCATGCGATGCTGTTGTCGGACGGGGTGGTCCACAGGGACTGCGGGAACGGGATCGGCTCTGCGGAATTGGCCGGAGTCTTCGGGTGGCATCTCCTCCTAGGGAGAGGCTCGCATCCCTTGACCATGAGCTTCTGCGACAGGGCGTCGTCGACGGGGCACTCGGCTCCGACCTGGTACGACATGTACTCGGCCAGCTCCTCCCTGAACATGAGGCAGGCGGCTCCCACGGGCGGGAGCACCACGTCCGAGCCGACCCTAGGGGAGTTGCCGAGCGGGAGCTTTTGGGGGCCGATGGCCAGCCTCAGCTCCTCCGGCAAATTGGTGGCGCTGAAGAGGTCGGCACGGTAGTTGGTTCGGTCGGACGACGAGCGTTCTTGCTCGTTGAAGCGGGCGAGCTGGGTGAGGAGGGATTCGATGAGGGCGTTGGCGGAGGTGAGGTGCTCGTGGAGCTCGGCGATGCGGGAGTGAGTGGAGTCGAGCTGGGCGCGGGTGAAGTTGAGGTCGTCGATGAGAGGGGCGGTGTCGCAGGAGGAGAGCGGCAGGGAGAGCTGCTGGGTGTAGCGGGATATCTGGTTGAGGTCCAGCCGAGACGGCCCCCCGCTGGTGAAGATGTAGACGGCGAGGACGTTGACGACGATGATGAGGGCCACCACGAACGCCTTGAACTTCCTGGACTGCCGGATCTGGCTCGCCTGCTTCTTCGCGTAGTCTTCGTCGCTCGCCATGTCTCGCGACTCCTGCCCGCGAGCGAAGGCTGCTTCTGCTTCTGCTTCTGACGAGACAGGAAGAAGAGAGTTGGGGAGGTGCGTATGAAGGAGAGTGAAAAGGATGGGGTGGAAGGTGGTTCGAGGAAATGAACTCTGCATGCAGATGAGATTTATCCACAGTCACCATGTGCGATCCGCCATTTCGGGGGCTGCGCTATCAGGAGAGGTTACCTTCCTCTCCAAACAACTGCAACATGCTTTCGCCCTTCATTTCTACTCCTTCCACCTACGCAAGAGGGCTTCCGAATATGGTAACTTTCTTCGAACGGGGGAGCTTTGCGTAGGACGAGGAACTCCTCTCGGTTCCTTTTGGTGTTGTTAGATACTGGACAGGAACATGTCCATTTATGGAAGTTAGGGTAGATTTCACTTTTGCCACTTATGACTTCTGGTGGCCCATGCTCTGTCATCTTGTCACAATTCTTTACTTGTACCATGTATTAATGGAAACTTTTAGTAACATCCTACGTTGCCATTCCGAATCAAAAAGAAAATAATCGAAAGACCGACGACGGTTGATGAACGCACCGTACATTTCTAAGTCCTCGAATATCGGTAGTCTCATCGGTAATAAGTAAATGAACATGGACATTTAACTTCAACCCCACTAAAATTTTCAACTTAAATGCCCAAAGTGCAGTTTCCCCAAAAATATGAAAACTTCAAAGCGCCAACAGGTTCGAGCCAAACGGGAAATAAACAGTACGTAGTCTTTGACTTGGAATTTTGCACCATAAATTTGAAAAAATAAAAACTGTCTCGAGAAGTGCAAACAGATGCTGACTCCTCAGGTACGTCGTTCCAAAGGATGCCAACCCATACTTGGAATTTCCAATCCGATTTGAACTCAATCTCCACGCAGGGGAAGCTTCTTCTCCAATATTCCACGGGCATTTGAGTATTCTATTGCAACCATCCTTTGGCCTTCTACTCTGCAAAGTCCAACTCCACATGCGTCTCCGCCGGAGAGCAATTAAAGAAGACATGAGAAGCTAACTTTCCTGTATTTGTGCATTTGTACCAAACTCTTTGGTAGCCAGGACTCGTGAAGGTGCAGTCCAAATGCATGAATACAAAGTAGTCGGCGGTGCTTTGATCAAGTCCGCAAAACACAAGAATAGGACAAACAATAACCCTGCAAAACCATCAACAGATAATAGTAAGAGTTAGATGAGCCATAGTACCCATCGGAAGTCGAAACTATGCTAGCATGCATCTTCATCCTTGTTCTGTATCGTAAGCTAAAATTGTTGATATTTTTGACCTAAAAGAAAAATGCACTTTTAGTCTAAGTATTACATCTCTATATCGCTAAATTAACTTGAAAAAAAAATTGAGATTTCCTTCATCTTACTCCTCCCAATAATGCCTAGATAGTTATGACAAAATCATTGAAATATACTAATCGAATTGCCAAAACAAAAACATGTAATTCGAGATTGTAGATAAAAACATTTGTCATATTTATAAATTTAAAACAAAATAAATATTGGGATTTTGATAGTTCAATGATTGATGTTGGGGATTCTAAATGTCCATCACAAACGTCCATGAAATAGTAATAGCCTTATAATATGACTAAATGAATATTAATTGTATGAACATAATGCAATGCATGTTTAGGCAGCAGCTATTTAAATGGGAAAAGCCTGTTTTTTTTTTTCTAATAATGAGTAGAGACCCATTTTAGCAATCTATAATCTTAGGTGGCAAGTTTTAAGGCAACACTTAAGATGCATATGACAAAATTTTTGAAACAAAAATTGATTTCGACTAGAAATTGATTTCTCAATTTCTATTTTAAAAATTGAGAAATTAAAAATTTTAACTTATGATTTCTTTTTCAAATCTATTTCTGAAATAGAAATTTATTCCAGAAATAAAAAATCAAATTGTGTTATCAAACGGATTTTTGTTCCAAACCCTGTTCGGGAAATAAAAAAACAGAAATATAAAATCATGCGCACCTTTAGTAGAAAAATAATAATATGACTATGCGCACCCTTAGAGAAAACTCTATAATAATATGACTAACCAAAACTAAGGAGGGAATTGCTTACCCAAATTCGCTAAAAGAAGTTTGGAATATGGGATGCTTTGGAAACCAAATCTTTTTCGATTATTTTCCATGATTTTTTTTTTCATTTTAAATTATTCTAGTGGATTGTTACTTCTCTTCTCTTCCATATATATTCGATTACCAAATTGTCAATGTGTGTAGTGGGTTTGCATTTTAGCAAAAGATCCAATTACCAATTTTTATAATTACGTTTTTATATGCTCTTCCCTAGTCAGCTTTAGAGGCGTGCCCTCAAATAAATTTGTGATAAGATAAGGGAGTCAAAGGAAGCTACTTTTGCAAGGATCTTCAAGTTTTAGCATTCGAAAAACTCGACCTCAAGCCAATTGTGTTGACCAAATTTGAGTCTTCAATTCGGGTTTGACATCTTAGCAAGTCGAAGTTGAATATACGGTTCATAGAATCAGTTAAAAGTAAGAATGACTCCAGATGGAAATATTTACATCGAGAAGTTTATTTTCCGAAATTGGTTCCCCCAACCAATTATTTTGCTTATTTCGCATAACCGATTTTGTCATCTAAAAAGAAAGTTTTATTACTTTATATCAAATGACTATTATGTCAAAGTTGTTTATCGTTCTTCTTCAGTTAGGCTCAACTGCTTCTAATTATTAAAATACATAATCACATACTAATATACGGAATCATTGAATATACTAAATATATCTCTAACAATATAGTTTTTGCTCACACAAGGTAAAGGCTTGAGATATATTCTTAAAATCCCAATTGCATAATTTAATGCGCTACAAATTTTGGGTTTAGACAACTCTCTAACTTTTGCGGTCGAACCAATTCACCTTATGAAAGTGAGTAATGAAAATGTTGTACATATTATAGTCATCTTTGCTATGGAGGGAGTAGGAGAAATATGGAAGACAGGTCTTGACTGCTTTCACCTTTAAATTCGAAACAACTTTGAGATTAGTGCATTAAATAATTGTGGTTTCCAGTTCTTCTCTCTTTGTGTGAAGCATGGGAGCGGTTGAAGCTGGAAAACATCCCCTACATAAGAAATCGAAGATGGGTGTTTTGCATTTGTTACGCTATGTTGTGATCACTTTATTGTGGATAAATAATTGAAATTAGAAGCTTACAAAGTCAATCAAGGATGGTCAACCAGGACGAGGGTGTGGCAAAGTCAAACCCAATCAAACGAGAATCCTCTCCAGTCGCAAAAGATTATGGATGCCCACAATGTACGTGGCACTTTTAAACAGGCCCCTTTGCTATGAAGCCCTTCCTCATCTACTCCATCATCTCCATCATTGGTTGTTGATTGTCCCGCACCATCAATCAGTCATGTCGGTCCCAATCGAGCCTCCCTCTATTGACAATTCACACAACGGTTTTCTTTATTGACATACGAAATTCTTGATTTTGCTGTCCATGTGGTGTGCTTCTGTGTGTGTTCGCGTGCAATAAATTGTGATGTAGAAGGAGGTGCGGCTTCTGAATTGAGGGAAAAAGATGCTAAGTTGTTTTCGTTCTTTGAATCGAACATGTCATCAGTGATGAGTGGTTTTCTTCAATTCCCTTCTAAGAATCGGTCCAAATGCATTGGAGTTGGGTGTATATTTTGGGGTTTGGACTTTTGAGGAACACTAGCTGGCCTTGGGCCTCCATGAATCTACACTTTAGTAATCTCTCCTGCCTTTTGGGCCCTTGCCCAGACATTGGGACTCAAAAGCCTTCGGACTCCATATGTTTCTATCAATCTATGCGTTCAGCTCGAGATGGAGCTAGTGGGTACTTCCTGGCGCTTGTAGCTAGACCCATCAATGTAGGTTATTGACCCATTTTTTAACTTATACAAGTGTTAATTAAGTGATAAGTTAGTTAGCTATATTAAGTAAATGAGTCATAAATTGTTTAAATAAATAAATGTTAAATGAGTCATATACAGATTTATAATTTATTTAAACTCAATCTAGTTCTTTGACTCTCTTTTAATTTCTTATCCCCTTTTCTCCATCTCACGCTTGCTCTTTCCACATTTTCATCTCAATTTGGATATTATATTTCAATGATTAGGTTAAATATGAAAGTGTTTTAATAATATGAATTGGATTGAATATGATTTGAATATGAGTCGGGTCGGATATAGATTACTTAATTTGTATTGCATGAAAATGTAAATTCAATGATTGATATAGTTGTAGAGTTTCATAAGATGCATGTTCAATCTTTTAACAGATATGGATGTAGTGTTTTATTTGTGATAGAAATAATTGTGTCCAAAAATTCTTGTAGAGTGAGTAAAGATGCAAGTGGAGTTTGCATTTGATAAGGTTGACGACCATGGCAAGAGCTCTTGAGAGGCTGTAAGAAAGTAGCAGCAACATTGATATCAAGCTTTAATGATGTGATTGTGATTTAACTTATACATCAAGCCAAGATGGATATTTGTCAAGCTATTTAAGTAAGGATCCTTGTGCACGTTGGTGCCCAAGGTGGTGTTGAACTTTTTGGGCGTGAGAAGGAAGGGGGCATAAAACTAGGAAATCCGGGTCTGACTTTGACCAATGGCTTTGCTTGTTTTATATAATAAATATTCCTCTCTCTCGTCTCGTCAGATGGCAAAATGTCGTGGGCGTTCGTGCCCTGAGCGTGTAAAGAAGGGGTGTATTTCATCAAGTGGAAAATGCCATCATCGAAAATGGCATCGACGAGAGGCTCTGAGTCTACGAGTCGCCAAGGTATTCTTGTGCTGAGAATTTCATGTATTCTTGAAAGGAAGTTTTGTACGAAATTATGCGAGGCTCAATACTATAAAGTAGTTCGGGCACTTCAAGTAACAAATCCAGACAACAACAGTCACGAGCTTTTGAATGGAAGCATATGAAGTAATTCGTGCACTTCAATCCTTTGCTAATACTGAATTTGCAAAATTTCAGCGGGGTAAAACTCCTCAGAGCGCACGATCGAACCTGTGTCGTACGCCTTGCCAACCCCAGATGATGATACAAGAAGTAAAGTTCTGGTCACATCTAAGCTCAAGGAAGAAATGCAACAAAGGAAGCAAGTCGATTATAAGGACTCTGTAAAAGCATGAAACTCATGTCATGGGCTTCTCCAAGAGGGCGGAGAAGTACCACTCGTTCTTCTGCGGCCCCCGGTCGACCTTCCTCCCGGCGTTCCACCTCAGCTTCTTGAACCCGACCCGCTCCATCATCGGCACGTACGTCCCGTTCAGCTGCGGCCCCTCGCAGAAGAAGTGGTCGAGCCAGAACAGCCCGCCCGGCCTCAGCACCCGGTAAATATCGTACAGCGTGAACTCCAGCATCGTGTCCGGGATCCAGTTGCTCAGCACGTGCATCGAGTGCACGATGTCCAGCGTGTTCTCGAAGAAGGGCAGCCTCTGCGACACGCTCATGTGCATCGAGATGAGCCCTCGGGACGCGATGAAGCTGTTGAACGGGCCGTCCAGGTTCATCGTGGTGGTCACGATGGTCACGTTGCGCTCCCTCATCCTGGCCGCGAACGTCCCGCTCCCTCCCCCGATGTCTAGGCCAATCCGAATGGTGCCCGGTGGCCCGGTGGCCAGGACCTGGTCGATCCCGTAGTCGAGGATGCCGTTGTCGTACATCCAGCGGTGCTTCTCTCGACCCTCCAGGTCGAAGCAGTCCTTGCAGTCGAAGTAGCCGGGCTGCTTGTTGCGGTCGACGAGGCACTTGTAGCTCTTGCACGTGTACGCGTCCCACAAGACGCTCGAGTCGTGCGGCGTCGTCCACAGGGACTGCGGGAACGGGGTCGGCTCCACGTACTTGGCCAGAGACTTCGGATGGCATCGCCGCCGCGGGAGCGGCTCGCACCCCTTCAGCAAGAAGCGCTGCGCGAACACGTCGTCCACGGGACACTCGCCCCCGACCTCGTACGACATGTACTGGGCCAGTTCCTCCTTGAACCTCAGGCACGCGACCCCCACCGGCGGGTGCAGCATGTCGGATCCCATCCTCGGAGAGTAGCCGAGCGGGAGCTTGTGCGGGGCCACGGCCAGCTTCACCTCGCCCGGGAGATCATCACCGTCGTGCGGGCGGCCGCGGGAGCGGGCGAGCTCGGCGAGGAGGGCCTCGACGAGGGAGTCGGAGGAGACGAGCTGGCGGTGCAGGTCGGCGACGCGGGAGTGGGTGGCGGCGAGCTGGGCGCGGGTGGAGTTGAGGTGGGCCAGGAGGGAGGTGTCCCAGGCGATGGGGAGGGAGAGGCGGCCGAGGTCGAGGCGAGAAGGTCCCGAGGCGAGGAAGTAGATGTTATTTATTTTTTAGTGATCCCATATTTTCTCCTAAAAGTTACGACTAATCGACATGAAGTTTTCCACGCTTCGTACCTTTTCGTTGACAACCATTCGTCTTGATGGGAGACGATGTATAAATAGAGACGTACGTTCATTTCGACGCGTGATCAAGGTCTAACACAAAATCCTCACATTTAGAATACACCATCAGGACGTGAGGAGATTTGGTTAGTAGAGTGCGCCTATTGTTTTCTTGTTTTTCAGGAGATTCGACGAACGTGAAAGCAAACAATGGCTGGAGGTTTGTCTACAAACGATCTTGGCTTCCGCATATGAATAAATTTATCTCTTTCATTTGGTATCAGAGCATGTTTATAGCCTCTGCCTTGTTTTGTTAAATTTTGGTGTATTTTCGGTGTGTTTTCGTTGAATTTTTGGCCATTTATGTACATGAACAGTAACTCGGATTTTGAGGCCGAGAGAGAAACTCAACGATTCTGCCAAATCCGCGAGACCCACCCTCTCGAATTCGGACCCATGCGTTCGCACCGCCATGAGGAACGTTAGCCATGAGTTTTTACGGCATATCAGTGTTCGCCGGAGGCTAATCGGGCGGCGGAAGTCGCGGTGGTTGAGGATTTGAGTTTTTGGGAAATTTTCGTCTGATTTTGGGGTTAATTTTTGCTCATTTTCGCCGAATCTTGGACCCATGTGGTCGTGCTGACGTTCTCTTCAAAACCCATGAATTATTTCGGTCTTAGATGGGCTGCCGGAGGAGAAACGGAGAAGAAATCACGGCTGAAAATGGCGAAAAACCGCGGAGAGGGCTCGTTCGCGCGAGGGAGAAGGCGCGTGGGCTCCACGCGCGCGCTGCGCAGTTGCAGGCGCGTGGACCCACGCGCGCCACGCGCCCATACGCGCGCAACCGCTGCGCGCGTGGGATCCACGCGCGCGGTTGCCGGCGCGTGCGGGTCACGCGCCCGCGCTGCGCCGAACGGCGCGGGTGCGGGGCACGCGCCCGGCGCGGGTTACGGGCGCGTGCCGAGCACGCGCCCGTGCGCCGGACGCGCACGTGCTCGGCACGCGCCTGTCGTCCCCTCTTCCGCGGCTATTTTTTCACTTTTGCCCCAAAATTTTTTAAATTTTTGCAATCTTGCCCTTGGCCAATTTATTTATTTACTGTTCTGCCCTTGATATATTTATTTATTATGTTATTTCATGCATTGTTATGAATATTTTATGCATGAAATTAAATGTCCAATAGTCCATATATTTAATTAATTAGGGAGTAGCCACAGCATCTTTAATTAATTAAATTATATATTAAAAGCCTCCGGATCATATTTAGAAATGGACATTGATTGTAATTAATTATATTAATATGATGAATTTTATCCCACAGGAATTTTCATTAAATTAATATGATTAATTGGGATGAAATATCATATTATTTTTCTTAATTTACCCACAGGGATTAAGAAAATGCTTATAATATGGTAGTTTCTTCATGAAGTAATTATGAATCTATTTAAATTAAAAACTTAGCCCAATGTAGTTTTTATGTTATGTGATTCATATTGTGACATGTTTACATTGGTAAAACATGATTTATTTATATTTGCCTCAAATTTTGTGACATAAGCATGATTATTTGATATGCGGTTTCGCAACCCGTGAATTTCTCGAATTTAAGTTTGATGTTCCCGTCATCGAATGGTGAGAACTATAAAATTTGGAAGGAGTCAGTTCTTCTTCAATTGGTGGATGGACATTGACTATGCTATAAGGAAAGACGAACCACCTGCTCCTACTGATTCGAGCACTCAAGCTGAGATAGCTCTTTATAACCAATGGGAGCGGTCCAACCGCGTTTGTGCCATGTTTATAAGAGCTAAGATATCTCCAAGTATTCGTGGTTCAGTTGCTCAGCATAACAATGCTAAGGCTTTATTAGAGGCTATAGATGCGCAGATTTGAAAGTTCGAGAAGGCGCATGCCATGACCCCGATTATGAAGTTTTCATCATTGAAGCTCACTAGTGTTAGAGGTGTGCGTGAGCACATCATGCAAATAAGGAACATTGCAGCTCGGCTTAAGAACCTTGAGGTTGAGATATCTGAATCATTCCTTGTGTATTATATTCTGAACACTCTCCCACATCGTATGCTCCTTTCAAGATCTCTTATAACACACATAAGAATAAATGGTCTATTAATGAACTCATGACCATGTGTGTTCAAGAACAAGAAAGACTGGTTATGGAATTGGGAGAAAGTGCTCATTTGGCAACACAAGGAAAGAATAAGGGCTATGGCAAGAATAAGGGAAAAGGTAAAATACCTCCCCAAGCCGACATTAAGAAAGAATCCAAGTGTTTCTTACGTAGACGGAAGGGGCATATAAGGAAGGATTGTGTCAAATTTAAGGCCGGCTCGAGAAGAAAGGTAATCCAATCTCTTGTGTTTGTTATGAATCTAATATGACTGATGTAAGTCACAACACTTGGTGGATTGATTCTGGATCTACAATCCATATTTCGAATTCCTTGCGGGGTTTTCAAAACCACCGGAAGCGAGTGGGAAGTGAACAAAGCATCTATTCGGGAAACAAGATGCGTTCGCATGTGGAAGCTATTGGGACATATAGACTAGTTCTCAATAGTGGTTTTGTTTTAGATTTGGAAAAGACCTTTTATGTTCCTAGTTTTTCTAGAAACTTAATTTCAGTTTCAAGACTTGTACCTTTGGGATACTCTTTTAACTTTTCAGATTCAAACTTTTGTTTATCATTTAAATCTGAAATTGTTGGGAGTGGTATTTTGTCTGATGGTCTTTTTCGAATTAATTTGCAAGACAATGCCTATTATGATGCGATGCATGTTCATGATAAAGCTGGTGTGAAACGATGTGTTGTGAAAGAACATTCTTCTATGTTGTGACACCGGAGATTGGGACATATCTCCATAGAAAGAATTAAGCGATTAGTAAATGATGGAGTACTTAGTACATTAGATTTTACCGATTGTGATACTTGTGTGGATTGCATAAAGGGAAAGCAGACTAACAAGTCAAAGAAAGGTGCCAAGAGGAGTACAGAAATATTAGAAATCATACATACAGATATCTGTAGTCCGAATATGGACTCATATGGTCAGAAATACTTCATCTCCTTTATAGATGATTATTCACGTTATATGTATCTCTACTTGATTCATAATAAATATGAAGCATTAGATGCCTTTAAAGTATTTAAGGCGGAAGTAGAGAAACAATGCAATAAGCAAATTAAGATCGTGAGATCGATAGAGGTGGAGAATTCTATGGTAGATACACTGAAGATGGACAAGCACCTGGTCCATTTGCAAGATTTCTTCAAGAGCATGGGATAGTTGCCCAATATACTATGCATGGTTCTCCGGACCAAAATGGCGTAGCGGAAAGAAGAAATCGGACCTTATTATACATGGTGCGTAGTATGCTTAGTAGCTCCAAACTTCCTAAATTCTTATGGACTGAAGCACTTAAGACGGCAGTGTACATATTAAACCGAGTTCCGACCAAGGCTGTCCCAAAGACACCTTTTGAATTATTTAAGGGTTGGAAACCGAGTTTGCATCATGTGCGCGTTTGGGGATGCCCGTCTGAAGTAAGAATTTATAATCCACAAGAAAAGAAGTTGGACCCAAGGACCATAAGTGGGTATTTCATTGGATATGCCGAAAGGTCAAAGGGATACAGGTTTTATTGTCCATCTCATACCACTAGGATTGTGGAATCAAGAAATGCTAAATTTCTTGAGAATGACTTGATCAGTGGGAGCGATCGACCAAGGGATCATGTTCCTAAGGAAGATCATTCAGACACTCAACTTTCCACCTCAAGTTTAAGATTGGTTGTTGCTCATAATGCCCCTTCGAGTTCAGCCGGCTATTGAACAACCAATTGTTGAAGTTCCACAACTCGCGATATTGATCCAGTAGATCCAGTTGTTCAGCAATTACTAGAAACTGTTGAACAACCAGTTGAGCAACATGCTCCTCAAGAGAATATTGATCAAACATTGAGAAGATCTACTAGAACAAGGAAATCGGCTATTCCTAGTGATTATATTGTGTATTTACAAGAGTCTGACTACAATATTGGAGCTGAGAATGATCCTGAAACGTTTTCATAAGCCATGGATAGTGATAAATCCAATTTGTGGTACAATGCCATGAAGGAAGAGATGAGTTCTATGGCATCTAACAAAGTCTGGGATTTGGTTGAGTTACCACGATAGTGCGAAGGCTATTGGTTGTAAATGGGTCTTCAAAACTAAGAAAGATTCATTGGGTGACATTGAAAGATATAAAGCTAGACTTGTTGCCAAAGGATTCACTCAAAAGGAAGGAATCGATTATACTGAGACTTTTTCTCCTGTATCTAAGAAAGATTCTCTTCGTATTGTTTTGGCATTGGTTGCCCATTTTGATATGGAATTACATCAGATGGATGTGAAAACGGCGTTCCTCAATGGAGAACTAGAGGAGGAGGTTTACATGAAACAACCCGAAGGATTCTCCTCTAGTAAAGGTGAGCATTTGGTGTGCAAGCTTAAGAAATCTATATATGGCTTGAAACAAGCATCCCGCCAATGGTACTTAAGGTTTCATGATGTTATCTCTTCATTTGGTTTTATAGAGAATGTCATGGATCAATGTATATACCAGAAGGTTAGTGGGAGCAAAATTTGTCTCCTTGTGCTGTATGTAGATGATATACTACTTGCAACCAATGATAAGGGGTTGCTACATGAGGTGAAACAATTTCTCTCTAGGAGTTTTGACATGAAGGATATGGGTGAGGCATCTTATGTCATTGGCATTAAGATCCATAGAGATAGATCTCGAGGAATTTTAGGACTATCTCAAGAAACCTATATCAATAAGGTCCTAGAGAGATTTCGGATGAAAGATTGTTCACCAAGTATAGCACCTATTGTGAAGGGTGACAGGTTCAATTTGAACCAATGCCCGAAAAACGATCTAGAAAGGGAACAAATGTGCAACATTCCATATGCTTCTGCTGTTGGAAGCTTGATGTATGCTCAGGTTTGCACTCGACCTGACATTGCTTTTGCTGTTGGAATGTTGGGAAGATATCAGAGTAATCCAGGTTTAGACCACCGGAGAGCTGCAAAGAAAGTGTTGAGATACCTTCAAGGTACCAAAGACTATATGCTTATGTATAGACGGACTGACAACTTGGAAGTGATCGGTTATTCGGATGCGGACTTCGCGGGTTGCATTGATTCACGAAAATCAACATCTGGATACATTTTCATGTTAGCTGGCGGAGCCGTGTCATGGAGAAGTGCCAAGCAGACTTTGACTGCTACTTCCACTATGGAGGCTGAGTTCGTATCTTGTTTTGAGGCTACCTCTCATGGTGTATGGTTGAAGAGTTTCATTGATGGGCTTAGAATTGTTGATTCTATTTCTAGGCCATTAAAAATATATTGTGACAATTCAGCTGCAGTTTTTATGGCTAAAAATGCCAAAAGTGGCGATCGAAGTAAGCATATCGACATTAAGTATTTAGCCATAAGGGAGCGTGTTAAGGAGAATAAAGTGGTCATTGAACACGTTAGCACTGAATTGATGATAGCTGATCCTTTAACTAAAGGCATGCCACCGATGAAGTATAAGGATCATGTAACTAGTATGGGAATAGGTCCCATTATGTGATTTGTCGACATATGAACAATTTTTGTTGTATGGAACTCTTATTCAGTTGTAATGTTGATTCTCAATTTTTGTGTACACATTTTATTGTTTATGAGAATAACATTTATCCTTGATTGTGGAAGAAACATGAGGTTTATTCATTAAGATATGTTGTCACATATAGGCTGATATTAAAGAAATAAGACGCATTGTGATACATGGAAGGTATTACTCACTCTTAGAGGACATGTCGCCATGATCCATGTGTTTTGTTTCTTTTCTTTAAGCATAAAGTTTTCGTGGAATTAGTTGAATAATTCGTATGATGAAAATGATGGGATCAAGTGGGAGAATGTTATTTATTTTTTAGTGATCCCATATTTTCTCCTAAAAGTTACGACTAATCGACATGAAGTTTTCCACGCTTCGTACCTTTTCGTTGACAACCATTCGTCTTGATGGGAGACGATGTATAAATAGAGACGTACGTTCATTTTCGACGCGTGATCAAGGTCTACCACAAAATCCTCACATTTAGAATACACCATCAGTACGTGAGGAGATTTGGTTAGTAGAGTGCGCCTATTGTTTTCTTGTTTTTCAGGAGATTCGACGAACGTGAAAGCAAACAATGGCTGGAGGTTTGTCTACAAACGATCTTGGCTTCCGCATATGAATAAATTTATCTCTTTCAGTAGAAGGTGAGGAGGTTGGTGAGGAGGAGGAGCGCCGCCATCTTGAGCTTGAACTTGAACGCGGCCACCCTCGGAGACGGCGGGGGGTGGAAGTGGGACTGCTTCTTCGGACTGTCCGCAGCTCCCATCGCCGTCTCGATCGGTACGAATCTCTCTCCTTCTCTTCTCTTCTCTTCTCTTCTCTTGTCCTTCTGACAGAAACGAGAGGAAGTGAAGTGACAGTGCAAGGGAGTGAGAGCAAGCAAGGACTAGGAGTTGGGAAGTGTAGTATTCAAAAGGGGAACGCAGCACGAGGCATTTAAGAAAGGTGAAATCTTTGATGGATCCGGTGCTCGGGACTTCGTTCATTGTGATCCGGCGTTGGGGGCGTGCGATCGGCTTTTATTTATTTATTTATTTATTGACAAGAAAAAAATGATAGAAAGGAAGAAAGACGGTGATGTATCCAAAAATAATAATGAAAGAGATGCCGTTTCGTCATGGAAAATAAGTACGGCGGATCTCAATCTCGTTCGCTCCAATAAATGCAGTTGCTAGACCCAAATTTGTCAACCCTTCTCCTTGAATTCCTCCCTGGAGAGATACTCTTGTCATCTTGTGGGTCTGCACTCCCCCCACCTCCTTTCCGAGTGCTCCATGCATTAGATTCATATTTCAGAGACATTTTTTGACGAGACCAAAGAAAATGAGTTTCTAAATAATTTCTACACCATGATGCGTTTCGTTCGGCCCCTTCACCCACAAAAATACAAGAGATCTCTAGCATAAATGTATAACGGTACCACAAGTTGAATAGGTCTCCTCATGATTTTTATATTTATTTTGCCATTCATAAAATTTATTGTCAACATTCGAATGTGATACTGTTAAATGATTATATGATTATTTCTCAAAATACAAGATAGAGCACGGATTTTGTGGGCTTGATCAGTCGTCATTCCTCGATTTATTGCTGCTAACTCTCGTCTTTTTTCTCTCCCTCCCCATCCTCTTTCCTCTCTCTCTCTCTCTCTCTCTCTCGGCAACGTTCAAGCTTTCTAGAGGACGGAAATGGAAGCCATGAGGACAATCGGTTGGCTCAATGAAGAACAGAGACCACTGATGCTCATAGGAGTGGTGTTCGCTGCAGTTTCATTGAAGGTCGGCCTCGATCCACAATTTGCCATACTTTCCACCTTCCTGGTTATCACGACAATTTTTCTTCCTTCCTTTAGCGCTGTGTCATTGCTGCTAACAGGCCTCCCTTCGAGGCACGCCATCTTTCTCTTGACAACAAAGGTGCTACTCTATGTAGCCGTTGGATCTTCGGCCTTCGCTTATTATGTCCTTGTGGTAAGAGCAACCACACTTGAGTATTTGGCCAACAATGTGGAACGCTGGATGAAGATATGAGCGGGAGTGGTGATCACGTTCTTGGTGGCGTATCATTCAATGGAATGGCTGCCAAACACCATTTTGACAATCAAAAAATGAGTCTCACTGGCAAGGAAGATCTGCTGCCCAGCCGTCAGCATCACCTGATTCACCTATCTATATAATAATTATTCATTTAAGTTGATCTTTGATTCCATTAAATTCCTGAATAGTAAATGAATCTAAAATCTTGTCTTTAATTTCCTAGTTTGTCTCTTTAATCTGAAAACTGTATTGATATGGCTCCAACATTGTGAAATTTATTTATGCGATTTGCCATTTCGGGTGTTCTTCAATGTGGGCCAGTGCTATCAGGAGGAGAGGTTACTTCCTCTCCAAATAATTGCAACATGCTTTCGCCCTTCATTTTTGGTCCTTCCACCTACGCAAAATGGCTTCCGAATTTGGTAACTTTCTTCAGACGCCCGCTGGGGGTGGGGGGGTGGGGTGGGGCGCTTGTGTAGGATGAGGAACTCCTCTCAGTTCCTTCTGGTGTGGTTCGATACTGGACAGGAACATGGCCTTTTATGAAGCTTAGGGTAGATTTCACTTTTGCCACTTATGGCTTCTGGTGTCCCATTCTCTGTCATCTTGTCACAATTCCTTCTTCGTACCATGTATTAATGGAAACTTTTAGTACATCCTGCATTTCCATTCCAATCAAAACGAACATAATCGAATGACCCAGCGATGACCATTGATGACTACACCGTATGTACATTCCTAAGTTCCCTATAGTAGGTATCGGTAGTCTAATAAGTAACAAGTGAATAAGCATGGACATTTATCTTCAACCCACTGAACTTTTCCACTTCAACGCCCGAAGAGCAATTTCCCTTAAAAAATATGTATGTATACTTCAAAGAGCCAACATTTTTTAGCCAAACAGGACATGAATGGTAGGCAGTCTTAAACTTGGAACTTAGCCATAAATTAAAAAATAAAAAAAAAACAACAACAACAACAACAAAAAAGAGCCCGTCTTGAGCAGTGCAAATAGATGTTGACCTCTCTAGTATGTACGTCGTTACAAAGAATGCCAACCAATTCTTAGAATTTCCAATCCGATTTGCACTCAATCTCCACGCAGTGGTAGCTTCTTCTCCAATAATCCACGGGAATCCAAGTGTTCTATTACCACCATCCTTTGGCTTTTTACCCTACAAAGTGCAACTCCATATGCGTCTTCTCTGGAGAAGCAATTAAAGAATACATGAGAAGCCAACTTTTCTAGTATTTGGGAATTTGTACCAAACTCTTTCGTAGCCAGGACTCGTGAAGGTTCAAACACATGAATACAAAGGAGTCAGCGCAATGCTTTGGATCAAGTTCACAATCACAAAATAAGACAAACTAGGGGTGATCGGTTCAAGAGTGATAAGGTTCCGGTGTTGAAACCTAAAACCTACCATGTTTTAATTGATTCCCAACTTTTAGATTTTAGAGCCTACCATGTTCACTTGGAACCAATTATGGAACTTGCCCAATTTTTGGGCTGGTTTTAGAGTCTACTTGAGAACCTATTTTATCTTTTTATTTCTTTTTTTAGTTCATTTTTTATAGCAAAATCATATGAGGCCATAGTAATGAAATGATTCAAAGTAAAAAATAAACAACAAAATGTAAGAATTTTCATAATGTGGACTAAATTAATTAATATTGTAATTTATTGTTTTTACGGTTACCGTAAAATAGGGTTGGTCTAAGGTGAGATAGAAGGTTTCTTAATTAGTCTAATATGGGCTGGCTAGTGTGAGCCGAGTTGAATTTAGCCCATAATGAGAGGGACTAGCTGGAAACTCTATCAATAGTGCTCAAGTCTCTCCTCTAATTCTAATTCTCACATATATCCTCATCTAAGGGGCATTTACCTAACGCTACACGTGAGGGGGGGCCGCCTCATTGAGCTAGTGATACGGAGGACAATAGAGGAGAATGACTTGCGTGTGGAATATTGTGTTTCCGCTTCCGCTTCAAGAACGGTGGATCACCTTGATGAGTGGGTAATTCCTTTTCTGCTTCCACTTTATATTTGATGGATCTAAAAACATATGCATTAATCTTTTTACTCAATTATGCATGTTCTTGTTTTGGTTATGGAGATCTTGGGGTTGCGTAATTTGCACCCAACACAAAAATCCTAATCCGCCAAAAACAACAATCCATAAGACATGTATGCAATCACATATGATTATAAACGATAAAAAGTTCAAACATATAACATAAAAACATAAATTTTAAAACTCCATTTCCCATTCATCCATAAAAGTTTAAGGTAAGAAGAAAGACCGGCGGGAAGTTTTTGAGGATGGACAAAGGACAAAAGATTGCCGAGACTAGAATTTAGGGGAAAATGAAATTAAAATTTTGGTTTGTTAGCTTATAAAACCAATTTTGAAACCAGTTTCAAAAGACGGTAGGTTGGTCCAATTCCCTAGTAGTTATTCACTCGGAATTTATTTCCAAACCAGTTACAACCAGTTCAAAAAATTTGGAATCTGTTCCCAGACTAGTTCCAACGGGAACCAATTCTCAAACCTATTTTTCGGATAATCCGATCCAACTCCCAAGTAAAACCGGTTTGGTTGCATGCCCCTAGGACAGACAACGATAGCCCTGCAAAACTATTGATAGAGAATAGTAAGAGTTAGATGAGCGATAGAGCCCATTGAAAGTCAAAACTATGCTAGCATGCATCTTCATCATCCTTCTATATTGTCAGGTAAAATTGACGATATTTTCAACGAGGAAAGAAAATGGACTTTCGAGTCTTTGTATTACATCTCAAAATCACTTGAATTGACTTCAAAAAAAAAAATGAGATTTCCTTCGTCTTACTCCCCTAATAATGCTTAGATAATTATGACAAAATCATCCAAACATACTAATCGAACTGCCAAAATAGAAAATAGAAACTTGTACTTCGAGATCGTAGAGAAAAACATTTAAAGTAATTATCGGTTAAAAAAAATAAGTATGGGTTTTTGATGGTTCAATGATTGATGTTGGGGACTCTTAAATGTCCATTACGAAAGCCCACGTAATAGTAATAGCCTTATGATATGGCTAAATGAGCATTAATGGCATGGGCATAATGCAATGCATGTCTAGGTAGCAGCTACTTTTATGGGAAAAGCACTAAGACTCTTTTTTAAAATAAATTAATAAATAATGAGGAGAGACATTTTAGTAATCTGTAATCTTATGTGGCAAGTTTTAGGGCAACACTTAGAGAAGATTTTTAATAATATTTTAGATAAAAAGATAGATCAAGTTGTCAAATGAAGACCAGACTCGATCAGTGAGATTGATCGAGCCTCAAAATTCTCATCCAAGCCCCCATATGATTTTCTATATATGTTACTTCTCTCCTCTTCCATTTACATTAAGTTATTCTCTCCTATTCCATTTACCTTCAGTTACCAAATTGTTAATGTGGGTAGCGGGTCTGCATTTTTACAAAAGATCCAATTACCAATCCGTATAATTTCATTTTTATGTGTTCTTCCTTGATCACCTTTGGAGGCGTGCCCTCAAATAAATTTGTGACAAGATAATGGAGTCAAAGAAACCTAACTTGTGCAAGGATCTTCTGGCATTTGAACAAACTCAACCACAAATCAATTGTGTTGACCAAATTTGAGTCTTTAATTCGGGTTTGAAATCTTAGCAAGTTGAAGTTAAATATTTCTTTGGGAAGAGGATGACTAATAGTGCATATATGGACCAATATTTAAGTTAAAAATATCAGTTTGTAGAATCGGTTAGAAGCAATCGTAATCCTAGATAGAAATATTTACATCAAGAAGTTAAAATTTATTGTCAAAATTGGTTCCACCTAATAATTATTTGCTTATTTCCATAACCGAATTCGTCATCTAAAAAAACAATAAATGTTTTCTTACTTTACATCAAATGATTATTATGTCAAAGTCGTCTATTGTTCTTCAGCTAGGATGCTTTCGGTTACTAAGGCAGCACATGTTAACATTTTTGTTTCTCTCAACTTCTGTTCTTTTTTTGTTCGGGTTATTCTTTTGTTCCCCAAAACAAAAAAAGAACAGAAACCTGTTTGGTAAAACATTTATTCTCGGGAACAATTTTTCTAATTTTTTGTTCCTAGGAACGGTTTTGAGAAACAAAAAAAGTTGCTTATTGTTCTTGGAAACAATTTCTATAAATAAGTCAATTTTCTTTTTTTTTTCTTTTATTTATCTCTCTTGCTGCGGCCACCTCCAATCACCCAAAGCCATTGCCGCCATCATCGCCGCCGCCGCCCACTGCCGCACGCCGCCACCCGTCATCGCCCGATGCCGCTCACCGCCCATTGCCGCCTGCGTCACCGCCATTGCACGACCGCCCACTGCCAACCATCACCAACGACCACCACCGTAGAGCCCATCAGCCGCCGTTGCTATACGACCGCCCGCTGCCAACCGTCATCGACAACCGCCGCCGCAGAGCCCATCGGCCGCCACCGACAGTTGCCAGTGATGGTTGGCGGCAAGCGGTCATGCAACGACGGGCGGTGACTGGTGGCGTGCAGCGTCGGGCGACGTGTGGCGTCAGGCAACAATGGTCGACGGTCGGTGATCCGTGAGTAAGAATAAAAAATGAATAAATACAAAAAAGAAATTGTTGTGTTACTAAATGCATTTATACTCATTTCTATTCTTATTTTATTCCAAGAGTAGAAATTTTGTGTAGTTACCAAATGGGTTCTTTTATTTAGAAATTGTTTATTGCAACAGAAATAGAAAAGAACTATTTCTAAAATAAAAAAATAAAAAAAACTCTTCTCCAGAACAAAAGCGTTGTCATGTGCAACCTAAAATTCTATGGTACCATTCGTGCTCACACAAGGCTAAAGCTCGAAACATATTCTATGATTTAATACGCTACGAACCTTGGGTTTAGAGAACTCTCGAACCTTTGTGGTTGAATCAAATCACCTTAAGAAAGCGAGCAATGAAAATTTTATACATATTATAGTCATCTTTGCCGTGGAAGAAGTAGGAGAAATTCGGAAGACAGGTTTTGACTGCTTTCACCTATGAATTCGAAACAACTTTGAGATTAGTGCATTAAATAATCATGGTTTCCAGTTCTTCTCTCTTTGCGTGAAGCATGAAGGCGGTTGAAACCGTGAAAACATCCCGTACATCAGACATCAAAGGTGGGACTTTTGCATTTGTTACGCTATGTTGTGATCACTTTATCATGGAGAAATACTTGAAATTAGAAGCTTACAAGTCAAGCAAGGAGTCAATCAACATGAGAGAGTGGCAAAGTAAAACCAAAGCAAACGAGAATCCTCTCCAGGCGCGAAAGATTGTGGATGCCTAAAATGTATGTGACTACTTTAAACGGGCCCCTTTCCTGTGGTTGATCGTCTGGCACCATCGATCGGTCATGTGGGTCCTGATTGAGTCCCCTCTATTGACAAGTCACATAATAGTTTTCCTTCTTGATGTAAAAAAATATACTAATATCGCACAAAATGCTTGATTTTGTTGTCCATGTCGTGGACCTGTGTGCGTTTTATTGTGATGTAGAAGGAGGTGCGGCTTTTGAATTAAGGGAGAAAGATTCTAAGTTGTTTTTGTTCTTTGAATGGAACATGTCATTAGCATGAGTGGTTTTCTTCAATTCCCTTCTAAGAATCGGTCCAAATACATTGGAGTGGGCATATATTTTGGGGTTTGGAATTTTGAGGAACACTAGCTGGCCTTGGGCCTCCATGAATTTACACTCGGTGATCTCTCCTGCCTCTTGGGCCCTTGCCCAGACATTGGGGCTCAAAAGCCTTCGCACTCTACGTTTTTCTGTCAATCTAGGCGGTTTAGCTCAAGATGGCGTTAGTGGGTGCTTCTTGGTGCTTATAGTTAGGCCTGTCAAAATGGGTCATTGACCCATTTCTTGATGTGCATGGGAGTTAAATGAGTTAGTTATATTAAGCAAATTGATAATAAATGGGTGTAAATATAATATGAGTCTTAAATGGGTTATAAATAGGTTTATAACTTGTTTAGATCCAATCCACTTCCATGACTCTATTTTCATTTCTTATCCCTTTATTCCATCTCTTGCTTGCTCACTTCACTTCACAATTTTATCTCAATTTAGATATTATCTTTTGTAGATTGGGTTAAATATATGGGGCAAGTCGAGTATAGGTTGGATATGAGTCGGGTCGAATATAAATTACTAGATTTGTATTGCATAAAAATGGATTCATTTGAGCTGACTTAACCCACCCGTTTGACGAGTCTACTTGTAACAAGATGGAGGGTGTAATTCCAATGGTTGGTATAGTTGTCGAGTTTCATAAGACACATGTTTGATTATCTGAGGAATATGGATGTAGTGCTTTATTTGTGATAGAGTAATTGTGTCCAAAAATTCTTGTAGAGCGAGTAAAGGTGCAAGTGGATTTTGCATTTGATAAGGTCCATGACCATGGCAAAAGCTCTTGAGGGGTTGTAGTAGCAGCAACGTTGATATCAAGCTTTAATGATGTGATTGTGATTTAGCTTAAACATCAAATCAAAATGGATATTTGTTGAGCTATTTAAGTAAGGATCCTTGTGCATGTTGGAGCCCAAGGTGATGTTGGACTTTTTGAGTGTGGGAAGGAAGAGGACTTAAAACTAGCAAATTGGGGTTTGACTTTGACCAAGGGCTTTGCTTGTTTTATATTATAAATATTCCTCTCTTGTCTCGTCAGATGGTATATGTTGCAGAAGTGGGCCTTCGCGCCCTGAGTGTGTAAAAAAGGGATGGATTACATCAAGTGGAAAATACAAACGGGAATGGCATCCAAAGAAATTCTGGCTTTATTCGCCAAGGAATACTTGTACTGACCATTTAATGCGCTCGTATGCAAGATTGGAAGAAAGTTTCCTTCGAAATTATATACGAGACTAAATACCTTGAAAGATTTTTTGATGTAATTAGTGTTGAAATATATTAAGTGGAATGGCAATCCAGTCAAACCATTTGATTATAGTGGACTCTCATGCTTTTCTCCTATAATCTAGGTCAGATTGATTGAATGACATAAGACCAATGTTCAATTTTACTTTCTTGTCCCATTTACTAATGTGTTGGACAGCTTGTTTTCCATGGTAACTTACTAGTCACTATATGAGCCATAAGTCTTTGAAGCGAATCGAGACAACAATGGTCATGAGCTTTTGGACGGAAGTGAAGGGCGCTTCAATCCTTCGCTAATGATGAATTGGCAAAATTTCAGCAGAGTAAGATTCCGTTCGTTTCGCGGAAAATATAATGTGTCCAAAAAATATTTTCTTGGAAGTCATTTTCCAGGAAAATGACTTTATTTTCCAATATTCGGCTAAAATCTAAAATTTGAGTGGAAAATATTTTCACCGTTCGTTAGCTCATTTAATTGTTTGGGAAAAATTATCAAAAATTGAATTTTAATATTTTTAATTGACAAAAAAATTATTTTATTTATTTATATTTTTTAAAAAATGATTTTTTTAATTATTTATATTTTTAAAAATCGAAATTTTTATTATTTCTTTTTGTTTTCCTTCCTCCTTTCCTCTTCCTTCTTCCTCCTCCTTCCTCCCTCGACTCCTTCCTCCTCCTTCTTCCTCCTCCTTCCGCCGCCGCCACCTCCTTCCTGCTTGACGTTGGCTGGCTACCCAGCGGCCGACCAAGACCCAATGGCCAGATCCGGCGAACTCAAGGTTCGGCCGATCTCACCCGAGCTCGCCAGATCTGGCGACAGAGCTTGAGCTCGCCTGGATCGGGAGCCCGAGCTCTGCCGCTAGATCCGACGAGTCGTGAGCTTCGCCGCTAGATTCTGCCGCTAGATCTAGCGAGCCGCGAGCTCCGCCGCCAGATCCGACGAGCTCACGGCTCGCCATCAACGACGAGCGGCCTGGACGGCGGGCTCCCCGCGAGCCTCCCAGCGCCGCCACGGTGCTCCGTCTTGAGCCGGATCCTCCCGAGCGGCTTCGAGCCGCCGAGGAAGCAGAGCGCCGCGGCGGCGGCGGCACCCCGGCCGGAGTAGGCGGGCAGGAGCGGCCGGGGAGGGCGGAGGCTTATCCTAGAGAAGTGCAAAAATGAGGAAGGAAAAAGCAACGCGAGAGAGAGCGTCGTGCAAGAGGCCTGGAAAATGATTTCCTCTTTTCAAGAGAGGAAATCATTTTCCATGATCTCAAGAGGAGATTTTCCATTGACCGGAAAATATTTTCTTTGATTATGTATTTTCCGTCCACCCGAACATCGAAAATTTCGGAAAATATTTTTTAAAAATTATTTTTCGTGAAACGAACGAAGCATAAAACTCTTCAAAGCGTACGGTCGAACCCCTGTTGTACTCCTTGCCTACCCCAGATGATTGATGAGGCAACAAGAAGTAATGTTGTGGTGACGTCTAAGCTCAAAGAAGCGATGCAACAAGAAGTAATGTTGTACTGGGCCAGTTCCTCCTTGAACCTCAGGCACGCGGCCCCCGCCGGCGGGTGCAGCATGTCGGACCCCATCCTCGGAGAGTAGCCGAGCAAGAGCTTGTGCGGGGCCACGGCCAGCTTCACCTCGTCCGGGAGATCATCACCGTCGTGAGGGCCGCCGTGGGAGCGGGCGAGCTCGGCGAGGAGGGCCTCGACGAGGGAGTCGGAGGAGGCGAGCTGGCGGTGCAGGTCGGAGACGTGGGAGTGGGTGGCGGCGAGCTGGGCACGTGGGTGGAGTTGAGGTGGGCCAGGAGGGAGGTGTCCCAGGCGATGGGAAGGGAGAGGCGGCGGAGGTCGAGGAGAGAAGGTCCCGAGGCGAGGAAGTAGAAGGTGAGGAGGAGGAGCACCGCCATCTTGAGCTTGAACTTGAGCGTAGCCGCCCTCGGAGACTACGGCGGAGGGTGGTAGTGGGACTGCTGCTTCGGACTGTCCGCAGCTCCCATCGCCGTCTCAATCGGCACGAATCTCTCACCTTCTCTTCTCTTCTCCTTCTGACAGAAACGAGAGAAAGTGAAGTGACAATGCGAGGGAGTGAGAGTAAGCAAGGACTAGGAATTGGGAAGTGTAGGGCGTGCATGGAAACGCTCCAAAGAAACGTTTCGGAATATTTCGTACGGATTTTGTTCCCGAGACAAAAAAAGAACAAAAAACACGTTTGGTTGCGTTTCTGTTCTTTTTTTGTTTTTTTGTTCCCGGAACAAAATTTGAACAAAAAAAAGAAACACAAAAAAGTTATTTCTGGAGAAAAGAAACACTTCTTCGAAATGCTTCTCTCGCTTCTCTTCTTCTCTCTCTTCTCTTTTTTTTTTTCTTTTCTTCTTCTTTTCTTCTTCTTTTTTTCTTTTTTTTTCTTTGGCCGGTCGCCGGCCTCAGCCATGGCCGGCGACCGGCCGTCGAGGACCGGCGACACCCTCGAGGGTCGGCGACCTCGCCGGAGCGTCGCCGGCCTCGGGCGAGGCCGAGCGTCGCCGGCACGGGCGAGGCCAAGTGTCGCCGGCGCGGGCGAGGCCGAGTCTCAACATGGCTAGGCGAGCTCGGGCTCGCACAGATCCGGCGAGACCGAGCCTCGCCATGGCTGGGTGAGCTCGAGCTCGCCCTCGGCCTCGCTGGGGGCCGGCGAGGCCAAGCATCGCCGGCCCCGGCGAGGCTCGGCCTCGCTCGGGGCCGGCGAGCCTTGCCATGGCCGGGCGAGGTCGCCGCCCCGTCGGCCGAGTCGCCGGAGGCCGGGGACCGCCGAAAAAATAAAAAATAAAAAAGAAAGGAAAAAAAATAAAAAAAATTAAAAGAAACAAAAAAGAATAAAATTTACCAAACGTGTTTCGTTCATTTTTTATTCTCGGAACAAACGTTACCAAACGCGTTCTTTTGTTCAAAAATTGTTCCCGTAACAGAAATACTTTTTTTATTTATGTTCCATAGAACAAAAAAGAATAGAAACGTTACCATTCGCACCCGTAGTATTCAAAAGGGAACGCAGCACGAGGCATTTAAGAAAGGTAAAATCTTTGATGGATCCAGTGCACGGGACTTCGTTCATTGTGATCCGGCGTTCGAGGCGTGCGATCGGCTTTTATTAAAATGATAGAAAGGAAGAAAGGCGGTGATGTATCCAAATAATAAAGAAAGAGATGCCGTTTCGTCATGGAAAATAAGTACGGCGGATCTCAATCTCGTTCTCTCCAATAAATGCTGTTGCTAGACCCAAATTTGTCAACCCTTCTCCTTGAATTCCTCCCTGGAGAGACACTCTTGTCATCTTATGGGTCTGCACTCCCCCACCTCCCTTCCGAGTTCTCCATGCACTAGATTCATATTTCAGAGACATTTTTTTACGAGACCAAAGAAAATGAGTTTCTAAATAGTTTCTACACCATGTTGCGTTTCGTTCGGCCCCTTCACCCACAAAAATAGAAGAGATCTCTAGCATAACCGTATAACGGTACCATAGTTGAATAATGAATAGATCTCCTCATGATTTTTATATTTATTTTGTCATTCATAAAATTTATTGTCAACATTCAAATGTGATACTGTTACACGGTTATATGATTATTTCTCAAAATACAAGATAGAGCGCGGATTTTGTGGGCTTGATCAGTCGTCATTCCTCGATTTATCGCTGCTAACTCTCGTCTTTTCACTCTTCCTCCCCATCCTCTTTCCCCCCTCTCTCTCTCTCTCTCTCTCTCTCAGCAACGTTCAAGCTTTCTAGAGGACTGAAATGGAAGCCATGAGGACAATCCGTTGGCTCAATGAAGAACAGAGACCATTGATGTTTATAGGAGCAGTGTTCGCCGCAGTTTCATTGAAGGTCGGCCTCGATCCACAATTTGCCATACTTTCCACCTTCCCGGTTATCACGACGATTTTTCTTCCTTCCTTTAGCGCCGTGTCATTGCTACTAACAGGCCTCCCTTCGAGGCGCGCAATCTTTCTCCTTACAACAAAGGTGCTACTCTATGTAGCCACTGTATCTTCGGCCTTCGCTTATGTCCATGTGGTAAGAGCCATCGCACCAGAGTATTTGGCCGATAATATAGAATGCTGGATGAAGATATGGGTGGGAGTGGTGATCGTGTTCTTGGTGGTGTATCATTCAATGGAATGGCTGCCAAACACCATTTTCAAAAAATGAGTCTCACTGGCAAGGAAGATGTGCTGCCCAGCCGTTAGCATCACCTGATTCACCTATCTATATAATAATTATCCATTTAAGTTGATCTTTGATTCCGTTAAATTCCTGAATGGTAAATGAATCTAAAATTTTGTCTTGCCTTAATTTCTTGGTTATGTCTCTTTAATCTGAAAACTGTATTGATATGGCGCTAGCATTGTGAAATTTATTTATGCAATTTGCCATTTCGGGCGTTCTTCAATGTGGCCTATGCTACCAGGGGGAGAGGTTACTTCCTCTCCAAACAACTGCAACATGCTTTCGCCCTTCATTTATGTTCCTTCCAAAAACGCAAATGGCTTCCGAATTTGGTAACTTTCTTCGGACGACGGAGCCTTGCGTAGGATGAGGAACTCCTCTCAGTTCCTTCTGGTGTGGTCCGATACTGGACAGGAACATGGCCTTTTATGAACTTAGGGTAGATTTCACTTTTGCCACTTATGGCTTCTGGTGTCCCATGCTCTGTCATCTTGTCACAATTCCTTTCTCGTACCATGTATTAATGGAAACTTTTAGTACATCCTGCATTTCCATTCCAATCAAAACAAACATAATCGAATGACCCAGCGATGATCATTGATGAATACACCGTATGTACATTTCTAAGTTCCCTATAGTAGGAATCGATAGTCTCATAAGTAATAAGTGAATAAGCATGGACATTTATCTTCAACCCACTGAACTTTTCAACTTCAATGCCCGAAGTGCAGTTTCCCCTAAAAAAATATATATTTATACTTCAAAGAGCCGACATTTTTCAGCCAAACAGGACACGAACGGTAGGCAGTCTTAGACTTGGAACTTAGCCATAAAATTATAGAAAAAAAAACCCATCTCGAGAAGTGCAAATAGATGTTGACCTCTCTAGTACATACGTCGTTACAAAGAATGCCAACCAATTCTTAGAGTTTCCAATCCGATTTGCACTCAATCTCCACGCAGTGGTAGCTTCTTCTCCAATAATCCACGGGAATCCGAGTGTTCTATTACCACCATCCTTTGGCTTTTTACCCTGCAAAGTGCAACTCCACATGCGTCTTCTCTGGAGAAGCAATTAAAGAATGCATGAGAAGCCGACTTTTCCGGTATTTGGGCATTTGTACCAAACTCTTTCGTAGCCAGGACTCGTGAAGGTTCAAACACATGAATAGAAAGGAGTCAGCTCAATGCGTTGATCAAGTTCACAATCACAAAATATGACAAACTAGGGGTGATTGATTCAAGAGTGATAAAGTTCTGGTGTTGAAACCTAAAACCTACCATGTTTTAATTGATTCCCAACTTTCAGATTTTAGAGCCTACCATATTCATTGGAACCAATTATGGAACTTGCCCAGTTTTTGGGACTCGTTTTAGAGTCTACTTGAGAACCTATTTTGTCTTTTTATTTCTTTGTTTAGTTCATTTTTTTTATAGCAAAATCATATGAGGCCATAGTAATGAAACGATTCAAAGTAAAAAATAAACAACAAAAATCCTAATCCGCCAAAAACAACAATCCATAAGACATGTATGCAATCACATACAATTATAAACGATAAAAAGTTCAAACATATAACATAAAACATAAATATTTAAAACTCTATTTCCTATTCATCCACAAAAGTTTAAGGTAAGAAGAAAGACCTGTGGGAAGTTTTGAGGATGGACAAACGACAAAAGAGTGCTAAGACTAAAATTTAGGGGAAAATGAAATTAAAATTTTAGTTAGCTTATAAAACTAGTTTTGAAACTAGTTTCAAAAGAGGGTAGGTCGGTCTACTTCCCTAGTGGTTATTCACTTGGAAACTATTCCCAAACCGGTCACAACCAGTTCAAAAAATTTCGAATCTGTTCCCAGACTAATTTCAACGGGAACCAACGCTCAAACCTATTTTTTGATCAATCTGGTCTGACTCCCAATTAAAACCGGTTCGGTTGCACACCCCTAGGATAGACAATGATAGCCTTGCAAAACTATTGATAGAGAATAGTAAGAGTTAGACGAGCCATAGAGCCCATCGAAAGTCGAAACTATGCTAGCATGCATCTTCATCATCCTTCTATATTGTCAGGTAAATTGACGATATTTTCAACGAGGAAAGAAAATGGATTTTCGAGTCTTTGTATTACATCTTGAAATCACTTAAATTAACCTTTAAAAAAAAATTGAGATTTCCTTCGTCTTACTCCCCCAATAATGCTTAGATAATTATGACAAAATCAACCAAACATACTAATCGAATTGCCCAAATAGAAAATAGAAACGTGTACTTTGTGGCACCCCTCGACGGACCCGGATCCATTAGGGTCGCCACAGTTCACTCTACCTTTCACTTTCCTTATTAATATGTCACTCTGATACCATTTCAATTGTAGCGGGTCCATACAACCATTGGGATTTACATTTTTTTTTTTTCTTTTTGACTAAAGGTCTCTTGCGCATTTCATATACGGAAGCACGTCCAACAACTCCCTTCCCTATATTCAGAAAACGATACACTCCTACTAAACATCTTATATAAGTTAAAGCCGAACACGTTTATTTACATAAAGTAGATGAACATCTTTAGTCAGTACATCGAAATGCCAATGTTTCTATACTCGGCTATAGAAAGATGACCGACATCTCCTCCCACAATCGTATGCTTAAGGTCCATCAACTAGTGTCGGTGTCCAAAGGTTCCCTCCTTTGCTATCCCTTTCCTCGCGGTCATATCCAACCGCTCAAACCATCTACTAATCTGAAATGTTGGTCCCCAAAAGGGGTGAGTACAACCACTCAGCGGGTAAAGGAATCCAATAATCACTCAATGCATCATACAAGTCATACATACATTGCAGGCATTACTTACCCTGAAGCCATGCATATATCATCATGCATCATCACCACAATTATAACACATACATGTGTATCATCATGTCATACTCATATCATCGTTATCATGACATTATTTTATCATACACATATCATCATCATCATATACATGACACCATCATACCATACACATGTCATCATCATCATGGCATCATCTCATCACACATGTCATCATCATCAGCATCATCTTATCACACATATATGCATGTCATCATGTCATATCATATATCATCATCATATCATGCATATCATATCATGCAAGGTTTAATTTCCACTTTTAACTTTCAATTTGATCACCACATCACCCTTCCTCGGATCATCAATTTCATCTCATATTTTACACTCGCATCCCATGCGAGAAAAACCTCCAGCATTCAGCCATTCCAGGCTACTGGGCATCTGGCCCCCCACATTCCGGGCATCTCGTATCCCAACTGGCATCACGAGGCATTCTCCCCAGGCAAAGACCTCCGAGAAGGCTTTGGCATTTACACTCCCTAGCCGGGCATCTCGCATTTCAACTAGCATCGCGAGGCATCTCCCAGGGCACAAACCTCCAGGGCTTCCGGAATTATGTACCGACATACCACCAGGCCTCCCCTGAAATTATGTACCGTATACCATCGGGCATCCCGACACTCCCGGGGAATCTCCGAGGCTCGCCATGAAAATGGTTTCCCCGCCCTCCGGAATTACGCCACTAGGCCACCGAGCATCCTGACACTCCCAGGGCATTATCATCCGCCACAACAATCTCCTCATTTTTCATTATCCATGTTCACCAATTTCGGTCTTAATTTAGTATGGCATATGATGCAATAGCAACCAAAAATCAGGTTCAACACTGAATTCACACATGCATCTCAATGCATACATCAAGACCTCATCACACATACTACATGGTGCGATTATTTATAAAATAAAATTCATGAAATTTATGCCAATTAAAATAATCCATTTATCATGCCCTTTTTACATTTACTTAAATTCCAGCTTGTCCCATTTTCAAAAATATTAAATTTAATTATTTATAAAATCTCAAAAATCATAAAATTAAAGCAAATAATAAATAAGACAATAGGATAATGATTTCATGCAAAATACACGGCCAATGAAAATTCCACACAAATCCATTATTCACACAAAACAGCATGTAATTTTCGGATGAAATCGAATGCACGTCTTCGAAGAAATTCGATTAAAAAGCAAAAGAACGCTTCAAATGCCATAACTTTGGCCAAATGGACGCTTAAGTGCCATAACTTACAAAATGTACACTTAAGTGCCACATTCGAAGAAAAACGGATCACTTGAGTGCTACTCTAGCCAAAGTCCAGCCAAAACGCCAACGTGGCGTTTTTCCAGCGAACCACACCCAAAACGACATCGTTTTGCACGCTGACGTGGCCAAAACGGTGTCGTTTTGGGCTGACGTGGTAAAAAAAAATTAAAAAATTAATTTAATTTAATTTAATTTAATTTTAGTTAAATATTTAAAAATAATAATTTTAAAATTAAATTTAGTTGAAATATTAAAAAATTAATAATTTAAAAATTAAAAAAATTAAAAAAAAAAACATTAAAAAAAGGAAAGGGGGAGGTGGCTGAGGGATTAGCCCTCGCCCGCCGCCGCCGAGAAGGCATGGTAACGGCGGGGAGAGGGTCGGCTAGGGCCGCCGAGCCCTGGCTAGGGGTGACCCTCGGCGAGCGGTGGCCCTTGGCCTGGCCGGGCGAGGGCCGCCAACCCTCGCCGCCGATCGGCTAGGGTTGCCAGCCCCTGGCTAGGGCCCAGCGACCCCGGCCGACCCTCCCCCCGCCGTCACCAGCCCTTCCCGGTGGTGGTGGGGCGGCGGCTGAGGGCTAATCCCTCGCCCGCCTCCCCCTTTCCTTTTTTTTTTTTAAATTTTTAAATTATTAATTTTTTAATATTTCAACTAACTTTAATTTTAAAATTATTATTTTTAAATATTTTAAATAAATTTAATTTAATTAATTATTTAATTTTATTTTTTGCCACATCGCCAAAATAACGCCGTTTTGGCCACGTCCGTGCAAAACGGCGTCATTTTGAGCTCGGTTCGCCGGAAAAGTGCCACGTCAATATTTTGGCCGGATTGACACTCAAGTGATTCCTTCTACTCCGATTTTGACACTTAAGTGTACCTTTCGTAAGTTATGGTGCTTAGGCCAAAGTTAAGGCACTCCAGGGGTCCGCGCGTCCTTGATTAAAATATCCATACGACCTCCAAAAATTACGAAATTTTACCAAGTTATAGCCAAGACATTTACGTACATCTTTCATGAAGACTTCCAAGTCAGATTCTTTCTAGATTAATTTTTACAGTCACACGAAGCTTTTGGATCCAACACCGAATCGTCCAGTACATGGTTCTCCGTAATACTGAGTTTTTACCCACTTATACTTTTTCTTTTCCTTTGAAATTTAGATATGTTCTACATCGAGATGTTCTCTACAAGTTTCATGAAGAGATCCAAGTCAAATAACCAGAGTATATTCGTCATTTAGGTCCATGAAGTATCGGGTGTCCTGTAATACATCTCCAGAATCACCGTCTCCAAGATTTAGTCGATTTACTAGGTTATACTTGTTCATTTCACTTCAAATTTTAGTATGTTGTATTTTAAGATGTCCCCTACAACTTTCATGAAGAAATCGAAGAGAGATTCTTAGCACAAATCAACATGCAACCACAAATCCATCAAGAGATCAATGAAATCGTTCCAGATCTGAGGTCTCCGTAGAATGAGAGTTTAACCCCTTAAATCTCCATCATTTTCCACCAAATTTTTGTATGTTGTATTTTAAGATGTTAGCTACAACCTTCATGAAGAAATCGAAGCCAAAATCGAACTCTAAACATGCATGCAAACTCTCACAACATTCTGACTCGAGCGGATTCATGCGAAAACATTCCAGATCTGACATCTCCATAAGATGAGAGTTTGACCCCTCAAATATCCATAATTTTCCACCAAATTTTAGTATGTTGTAGTTTAAGATGTCCCCTACAACTTTTATGAAGAAATCAAGGTCAAAATCAAACCCTAAACATGCATTCAAGCTCACACAACATCCTGACTCAAACTGTTCAAGCGAAAACAGCAACACCACTCAAGAACAAGCCATCCAAGCTTTGGTTTCCCCCTTCCAATCACTCAAATTCGACACTAGACCAAACATACATGTAACACACACACATGCAAGAGCAGCAAAGGACCCAAACTTGCCTCTAGACCACACGAACGGCAGCACATGGCGGCGAACACGGCGGACGGACGGCGACGACTCCTTCCTCTCCTTCTCTCTCGCACGGTTCACTCTCTCTCTCTCTCCCTTTCTCTCTTGGCCAAATGGCTAACCGGCCATTCTCTCTCCTCTTCTTCCCTTTTATTTCCCCATTTCCTCATCATTTGCAATGATGAGCTTGCCTCACCAATGGTCAATGCATGCCATCTCCTTTTTGCTACTTGTCACAACACATGCATGGGCTTGGGCTTTGGGCTTGGGCCTCCCTTGTGGCCGACGGCCACACCTCCTTGGGCCTAAATTGGGCCGGCCAACTTGGCCCATTAAAAGCTTAGGCCAATGGGCCTAAGGCCCAACCTAATTAAACCCACAATTTCACTCTCAATTATTTATCTTTAATTATTTCTTTTATAGAGTTTAAATTTTTAAAATTCACATGGCCAAAGAATAAATCATCCTCATAAATTTATCCTTTGATACTAATTTAAAAAGTTATGATCACAAGCACAATAACACATAGCCTTGGAAACTAATGGCTAAAACATAAACGATAGGTAATTTTCATTACCTAATTATTGGTTTTAATTCCTCTAGAGGGTGACTCGAATTTTGGGATGCCACATACTTCGAGATCATAGAGAAAAACATTTAACGTAATTATCGGTCAAAAAAAATAAGTATGGGTTTTTGATGGGTCAATGATTGATGTTGGGGACTCTTAAATGTCCATCACGAAAGCCCATGTAATAGTTATGATATGGCTAAATGAGCAATAATGGCGTATTTATTGTTAAAATATGTCTCGAGTTTAAGTTCGAAGCGAATTACTGAGTTTTGAAATATAAAATAAATTGAAGCAAAGTTTTCTTCAATTGCTTGCGGAATCCGAACGATGAAGTCCACGCGCGTGAAGAAGACAAATAGAACGTGGTGGGCCCAAGTCAGGGCACACGTATAGAAATAATTGAAGGTCTTCTTTTCCTTTTAGGAAGATGCCGCCCAAGGGAGAAGCCTCTGCACGTGAAGTGAGCCGAATTAAGGTATTGGTGGGCCTAGGTCAACTATTTGACCTTGGGCACATGAATTTCCTTTTCTTTGGTGTGCGCTTGTACGAAGTCGGTGAAAAAGAAACCCTACGAAGCGGCCAAAGATCTACGTATAAAAGGAGAAGCCGCATGCCACCGAAGGATTGGTAGTTGATTGAAGTGCCGTTCTTATTTTGAGTGTCATGGTTTTCTCTGTTTGTGAGAGACGTCCGTAGGTGCTGGGTGCTTGGCTTTGGGTCTTCGTGTTGTTCGTGCTGCGAAGCTTATTTGTGATTTACATCCAAGAAAAATTGGTGTATTAGGTGTAATTGGGGTTTAGGAAACACCTAGAGAGTGTTTGAGTGACTCGAGTGTGTAATTTCTTTGTATCGCTTGATCTATAGTGAAATTCGCTGCTGCTCTCCTCGTGGACGTAGGTCTTTACGACCGAACCACGTAAATTTGGTGTTCGATTTATTTTCTTCTTCCGTCTATATTTTGTTCGATCGCTTGCCCCATCGCAATAGGCATAATGCAATGCATGTCTAGGTAGCAGCTACTTTTATGAGAAAAGCACTAAGACCCTTTTTCGAAAAATAAAAAATAAATAATGGGGAGAGACGCATTTTAGCGATCTGTAATCTTATGTGGCAAGTTTTAGGGCAACACTTAGAGAAGATTTGTAATAATATTTTAGATAAAAAGATAGATCAAGTTGTCAAATGAAGACGAGACTTGATCAGTGAGATTGGTCGAGCCTAAAAATTCTCATCCAAGCCCCCGTATGATTTTCTATATATGTTACTTCTCTCCTCTTCAATTTACATTCAGTTATTCTCTCCTCTTCCATTTACCTTCAGTTACCAAATTGTTAATGTGGGTAGTGGGTTTGCATTTTTACAAAAGATCCAATGACCAATCCATATAATTTCATTTTTATGTGTTCTTCCTTTATCGCCTTTGGAGGCGTGCCCTCAAATAAATTTGTGACAAGATAATGGAGTCAAAGAAACCTGACTTGTGCAAGGATCTCCAAGTCCTGGCATTTGAAAAAACTCGACAACAAATCAATTTTGTTGACCAAATTTGAGTCTTCACTTTGGGTTTGAAATCTTAGCAAGTTGAAGTTAAATATTTCTTTTGGAAAAGGATGACTAATATTGCATATATGGACCAATATGTAAGTTAAAAATATCAGTTCGTAAAATCGATTAGAAGCAATAGTGATCCCAGGTAGAAATATTTACATCGAGAAGTTCAAAGTTGTTGTCAAAATTGGTCCCACCCACTAATTATTTTGCTTATTTCGCATAACTGAATTAGTCATCTAAAAAAAAAAAATTATTGTCTCACTTCACATCAAATAATTATTATCTCAAAGTCGTCTATTGTTCTTCTCCAGCTAGAATGCTTCCGGTTCCTAAAATTCCGTGGTATCATTTGTGCTCACACAAGGCTAAAGCCCGAAACATATTCTATGATTTAATACGCTATGAACCTCGGATTTAGAGAACTCTCGAACCTTTGTGGTTGAATCAAATCACCTTAAGAAAGTAGTGAGCAACGAAAATCTTATACATATTATAGTCATCTTTGCTGTGGAGGAAGTGGGAGAAATTCGGAAGACAGGTTTTCACTGCTTTCACCTATGAATTCGAAACAACTTTGATCATGGTTTCCAGTTCTTCTCTCTTTGCGTGAAGCGTGAAAGCGGTTGAAGCTGTGAAAACATCCCATACATCAGACATCAAAGGTGGGACTTTTGCATTTGTTATGCTATGTTGTGACCACTTTATCGTGGAGAAATACTTCCCATACATCAGACATCAAAGGTGGGACTTTTGCATTTGTTATGCTATGTTGTGACCACTTTATCGTGGAGAAATACTTGAAATTAGAAGCTTACAAGTCAAGCAAGGATAGTCAATCAAGACGAGAGAGTGGAAAATTCAAACCAAAGCAAACGAGAATCCTCTCCAGGCACAAAAGACTACGGATGCCTTCAATGCATGTGGCTACTTTAAATAGGCCCCCTTTCCCATGAAGCCCTTCCTCATCTACTCCATTGAAAATTCGCTCAATCATCAGTTGTTGATCGTCTGGCACCATCAATCGGTCATGTGGTCCTGATTGAGCCCCCTCTATTGACAAGTCACATAATAATTTTCCTTCTTGACGTAAAAAAATATACTAATATCACACGAAATTCTTGATTTTGTTGTCCATGTCGTGGACCTGTGTGCATGTTTGCCTGCAAGATATTGTGATGTAGAAGGAGGTGCGGCTTCTGAATTAAAGGAGAAAGATTGTAAGTTGTTTTTGTTCTTTGAATGGAACATGTCATTAGGATGAGCGGTATTCTTCAATCCCCTTCTAAGAATCGGTCCAAATACATTGGAGTGGGCGTATATGTTGGGGTTTGGACTTTTGAGGAACACTTGCTGGCCTTGGGCCCCCATGAATTTACACTCGGTGATCTCTCCTGCCTCCTGGGCCCTTGCCCAGAAATTGGGGCTCAAAAGCCTTCGGACTCTACGTTTTTCTGTCAATCTAGGCGGTTCAGCTCAAGATGGCGTTAGTGGGTACTTCTCGGCGCTTATAGTTAGGTCTGTCAAAATGGGTCATCGACCCATTTCTTGACGTGTATGAGAGTTAAATGAGTTAGTTATATTAAGCAAATTGATCATAAATGGGTGTAAATATAATATGAGTCTTAAATGGGTTATAAATAGGTTTATAACTTATTTAAATCCAATCCACTTCCATGACTTTATTTTCATTTCTTATTCCCCTTACTCGATCTCTCACTTGTTCACTTCACTTCACACTTTTATCTCAATTTGGATAATATTTTTTGTAGATTGGATTAAATATATAGGGCAAATCGGGTATGATTGAATATGAATCAAGTCGAGTATAAATCACTAAATTTATATTGCATGAAAATGGGTTTATTTAAGCTGACCCAACCCACCCGTTTGACGGGTCTACTTGTAACAGGATAGAGGTTTGTAAATCCAATGTGCTTATAAGACGGATGTTTGATTTTCTCATAAATATGGATTTAGTGCTTTATTTGTGATAGAGGTAATTGTGTCCAAAAATTCTTATAGAGTGAGTAAAGGTGCAAGTGGAGTTTGCATTCGATAAGGTCCATGACCATGGCAAGAGCTCTTGAGGGGTTGTAAGAAGATAGCGGCAATGATGATATCAAGCCCTAATGATGTGATTGTGATTTAGCTTAAACATCAAGTCAAGATGGATATTTGTTGAGCTATTTAAGTAAGGATCCTTGTGCACGTTGGAGCCCAAGGTGATGTTGGACTTTTTGAGCGCGGGAAGGAAGAGGACTTATAACTAGCAAATTGGGGTCTGACTTTGACCAAGGGCTTTGCTTGTTTTATATTATAAATATTCCTCTCGTGTCTCGTCAGATGGTAAATGTTGCAGAGTGGGCCTTCGCGCCCTGAGTGTGTAAAATCAAGTGGAAAATACCATCGGGAATGGCATCCAAGAGAAATTCTGGATTTTTTCGCTAAGGTATACTTGTACTGACCATTTAATGCATTCTTCAGCAAGATTGTAAGAAAGTTTCCTCCAAAAATTATATGCGAGGCTAAATACCTTAAAAGATTTTTTTGATGTGATTGATGTTGAGATATACTAATTGGAATGGCAATCCAGTCAATATTGCTTGATTATAGTGGATTCTCATGCTTCTCTCCTACAATCTAGGTCAGATTGATCAAACGACGGTAAGTCCGGTGTCCAATTTTATTTTCTTGTCCTGTTTACTAATAATGTGTTGGACAGCTTGTTTTCCACGGTAACTTAAAAATATATGAGCCAGAAGTCTTTGAAACAAATCCAGACAACAATGCTCATGAGCTTTTGGACGGAAACGAAGGGCGCTTCAATCCTTCGCTAATCATGAATTGGCTAAAGTTCAGCAGAGTAAAAACTCCTCGGAGCGTACGGTCGAACCCGTGTCGTACGCCTTGCCTGCCCCCAGATGATGCAACAAGAAGTAATGTTGTGGTGACATCTAAGCTCAAAGAAGCGATGCAACGAAGGAAGCAAGTCGATCTATGAGGACTCTGTAAAAAGCATGAAAGTCAATGTCATATGGGCTTCTCCTAGAGGGCGGAGAAGTACCACTGGTTCTTCTGCGGCCCCCGGTCGACCTTCCTCCCTGCGTTCCACCTCAGCTTCTTGAACCCGACCCGCTCCATCATCCGCACGTACGTCCCGTTCAGCTGCGGCCCTTCGCAGAAGAAGCGGTCGAGCCAGAACAAACCGCCCGGCCTCAGCACCCGGTAAATATCGTACAGCGCGAACTCCAGCATCGTGTCCGGGATCCAGTTGCTCAGCACGTGCATCGAGTGCACGATGTCCAGCGTGTTCTCGAAGAAGGGCAGCCTCTGGGACACGCTCGTGTGCATCGAGATAAGGCCTCGGGACGCGATGAAGCTGCTGAACGGGGCCGTCCAGGTTCATCGTGGTGGTCACGATGGTCACGTTGCGCTCCCTCATCCTGGCCGCGAACGTCCCGCTCCCTCCCCCGATGTCTAGGCCAATACGAATGGTGCCCGGTGGCCTGGTGGCCAGGACCCGGTCGATCCCGTAGTCGAGGATGCCGTTGTCGTGCATCCAGCGGTGCTTCTCCCGGCCTTCCAGGTCGGAGCAGTCCTTGCAGTCCTTGGAGGTTGGCAGTGGGACTGCTTCTTCGGACTGTCCGCAGCTCCCATCGCCGTCCCGATCGGTACGAATCTCTCTCCCTCTCTTCTCCTCCTGACAGAAACGAGAGACAGTGAAGTGACAGTGCGAGGGAGTAGTACAAGTGTAGTATCCAAGAGGAGGGGAATGCAAGACGAGGCATTTAAAGAAAGGGGAAATCTTTGATGGATCCGGTGCATCCGGATTCGTTCCTTGTGATCCGGCGTTCGGGGCGTACGATCAGCTTCTATTAAAATGATAGAAAGAAGAAAAACTGGTGATGTACCCAAATGATAAAGAAAGGAAGAGATGCCGGTCGTCATTAAAAATAGGTACGGCCGATCCCAGTCTCGTCGCTCATCTACATGCATTTGCTAAAACCCAAATTAGGAATTCAAAGAGGAGGGTTGATAAATTTGGGTTGTAACAAACAGTATCACAGTTGAATGAGTCCCCCGTGTTTTCCGTATTTGTTTTGCCGTTCATGAAATTCGTGGCCAACATTCGACCGTGATATCGTTACACGGTTATAGGATCGCGTATGACTTGTCATTCCTCTCCTTTTCCTCTCCCCCTCCCCCTCCCCCTCCTCCTCCCTATCTCGCTTGCTCTCTCTCTCTCTCTCTCTCTCTCTCGGAAATGGAAGCCATTAAAAGATGTCTGGTCAGTGAAGAACAGAGCCCACTGATGATCGCAGGAGCGGCGTTGAGCGCATTTTCATTGAAGCTTGGCCTCGATCCACAATTTACCGTGCTTTCTGACTTCCCGGTTATCACGTGAATTTTCCTCCCTTCCGTTTGCGCCGTGTCATTGCTGCTAACGGGCCTCCCTTCAAGGCGTGCATTCTTTCTTTTTACAACAAGGGTGTTAATCTATGTAGCCCTTCTCTCCCTTGCATTCACTTATGTCTTGTTGGTAAGGGCCAGGGCGCCCGAGTATCTCGCCAACAAGATAGAACTCTGGATGAAGATTTGGGCGGCGGTGGTGATCCCGCTTTTGGTGGCGTATCATTCAATGCAATGGCTGCCGAACACCCTTTTGACGATCAAGAAATGAGTCTCACCGGTGAGGAAGATATGCCAAGCCGTCAGCATCGTCTTGTTCTAAGTTTATGACTTGAATGATATTGAATTGATATTGTATTCTAAGTTTATGACTTCTTTTTATATGACCCTATAGAAGATATGGCTTCGATTATGCTACAGCTCGTGCAAAATTTACAAATGAGATGAAATTAGTCTCGTTCGGAAGTTGCTAATTGCGAGCCGAATGTTTTGTTGGGAGAAATATTGCCATTGTGGGATCAATCACGTACCATGAAGTACCTCATTTAGATGTCCATCATGATCATGCACTGCTACGGGAATATGAATTTGCGCAATCCACAGTACTAGTTATCACTCACATCCTGAATCTTGTACAGCCGTTATTTCACTCGAATGGCAATGATTTCAAAAGTTCCATTTCCCAAAAGTCTCTGTCATAGCGTTCTTATACTACCCACTAATCAAGGGAATTGGGAATGCCCACGACGACTACACACGCCAACGATCTCGGTAAACGGAGCATCGCGAGGGAAGGTTGAATCAACTTGGTGAGGTCCCGGCGTGTACGCACCAAGCCTCTTTTCCTCTCTTTCCCTTCCTTTCTTCTGCTTTTCTTTTTCTTTTTCTTTTGCCCCTTTTCCTTGTCTGTTTCCCGTGCTTCTCTGTCCCTCTTAATTGCCGAACGCCCGTTGCTCTGCTTGTTGACTAAGTCAACGTTTTTCCCTTTTTATCGCTTTGTCTTTCTTTTGGCCGGGTTCCACCAAAGCCCGACATTACACTAGCAAGTAGCAATCCAACGTTCCTATACACGCGTTTGATCAAAGTGTTTGTCGTACCCTTCCGTAGAGAATGGGCCGAGGCTCCGGTGCCCATGCTCGAGTTCCTAGCACCTCCAAAAATAAGTTGTAGTACTGGTACATATCATAATCACAGGAAAATTTACTTTGGAAATCCTTACCCTTCTGCACGGAGCATAATTAAATCCTTGAACTCTAATTTTTTGCGAGAAAATACAATCAAATTCTCCCGGCCAATTGTGCTGCTAGGTTTTTAATACTTGGCAGTCCAATCATTAATAATTGAAGGCTTATGGGTAGAGGAATGGTGGGGCGTGGCATCAATTGGAGAAGAATGGGATATCCAATGAGGATAAAAATTAATACCACTTCATTTGATTCAAGCACCAGCCATGCTACCAAGTTGTCGTAACACGTTGAAACATAAGAAATTATTGGACTGCTATTTAAGAAAAACTTGGCCAAGATTGACACAGAGTTTTGATTGCATTTTCTTGTGAATGTTCAAGATTATATTGATTATCATTGACCTGTTAAAAGTGGATTGCATTCCCCATCGAAAAGTTTTAAGACTTTCGGACCCCTGAAATCATAGGTAATTGTGCAATATTGATGAACTTTTTCGTTTTTGTCATAATTGGTAGAATGCTAGGAGTTGATGAGGTTAGGATAATCACATGCTATGATCCAAGACCATTCACTCACTCCCATTAAACCCCACGACCTAAAAAACCTATGATAACTTGACATAGTCTTACCTAATGGCTGACTTTAGTGGCGATTTCTCATCAAGCAGAGCCTTCAAACCAGCTGTTGAAAAGGGTTGCTCATGGTAGACTTGGCGAAGAAAAAGACTACTCTATAAGGCAAGAGTTCATGAAGGAACTAGTCCATAGTCAAAATTGTTTGGATGCATTGGGCACATAATGAGCTTGTTTTATCATGGCCCGTGGATTCGACGAATTCCGCCAATCTAACAGGTTCTGGTGTACTAGATTCTTTATGATCTCGGTGTACCGAGGTGCGGTCCACCCTAAAGAAGGGCTGCCATTAAAAGTTGTTAAAACTTGTAGCCAGGATAGAGCCAAAAGAGAGAGCAGAGTTTTGAAGATATTCATTCAAAGCTTGGACCCTCACCCTAAAAGAAAAGCTTCAAATGGTGAGTTCTTCCAACACTCTTTTATCAGACTTGACTTGATCAGGCCAGTAGAAATTCGAACTTTAGTGTATAATTAGACTCAAAAAGCGATCCTGACAAGGTGGATCCTCCAGAAATGCCTCTCCATTTACTCAAGTTAGTGGCTGCTTTCCACAACTTTCAATTAGGAAATCATTTGTCAGCAGAAACTCATTGGATGTTGACTGTTGTTGGCCGCAACGTAAGTACTATTCAAAAGGGACATTGATACTACGCAACGGAAGTGGAAGAAAACTGTTCCAGTGGGTAGAGAACACGGTACGCGATGCGTATGCGACCCGCCCTCCTTTTCCTGCTGGATTTTGGCCTTGGAAAGGGAAAGGTCAATGGACGAATAAACTAAAAAAGGTGTTTTTCATTGTGTCTAAAGCAACCACTACCAGACGATGAACTGGGGTCCTTGACCTCATTATCTGTTTTTCGCATGGCATGGGTCAAGTCCCCATGGTTACAGCTTACTCAGGAAAGACCACCTCACAGAGGAAACAGCCCTTCAATTCAGTACCTTGGCCTATTCTATTATGGTTTCTTGGAATTAAGAGGACAATCTAAAGCAATGTCCAGCTGCTGTCTTTGCATTTCTAAACAGGATGCAGGACGAGGCACTGAAACTGCTGTCGCCCGGCGCGGTGAAAGCATAACCGCAACTCTGGGTCTTCCGCTATGGAAATATACCTATGTATGGACTCTCGGCATCAACCAAATTTAACACTCACTCCACACATTATACAAAGAGATACTATTGTATTAGGCCTCGGTGGCTACCAGTTTCCTAAGGTTTTTGATGATCATCACCAGCTTCGTGTTGATCCGGTTCACAAAGAACTTGGGCAACCATCCTGCAGGATCAAGCTGCAATAGGAAAAAGAAGTTATAAGCTGGAAATGAAGGTATTAATCGGAAGTGATGGGCAAGTTGTGATACTGAATCTTTGGCTTAGGTACTAGCATATTGGGAGCAATGACATTTATGTAAAGAATACCTGAATAACATATGTGACCACGCAGGAATCGTCGAGCTTCTCAACAACCCAACCTGACTGTAAAAGTAGCCCTCTTATCACATTGTTTTGCTTTGGGTGCAACCCAGCTGCTATTTCTTTTGGCAGCGAAGCCACTGCAACCACCTTCAATCCATATAAACCAATTAACTCCCGAATTGGCAAGAACCCTATTTAAAGATTAGGGCAGAGGAAATTTCCGTACTAGAGTGCCGTCCTCCATGGTCTCACGGCGCTCATAGACAATGAACTCGCGGTTTCTGAAGAGAGGCTTAGAATTATCTCCAAACCTGAGACGGATAATGCTAAGGTTATCTTCAACATCTTTTATGTACCGGGCTTCCACCAAATCAGGGTCCCATTGCTGGTTCAAACAAAATCAACATAGAAATTCCAGCCAATTGTGAATGTCATGAGAAAATGATGGTAAAAAATAGCAAATTAAAATCATGTGATAGATGGAGCAACAGTTCCTATCAAATCCTCAAGGGCTATGAGAAAGAGCATCTTTAGCTATTTGAGTCCATAGGCAGAACTGAACTTTTCAATGTCAAAGTTCCGGTTGAAGACTTGCAAGCCCAGGATCCATTTAGCCCTGCGATAGTTTTAAGAGATAGAGATTGTGTTACCTTGGCAGCGTCGATTGCAGTGGCAACGGTGATGAATTGGTGGGGCGAGAGGGACTTGAGGAGCCAGCGGCTGCGGAAGGTGTGAAGAGGACCGCTCCGGCGTTTCGATATCTCCACTCCATCACTGTTCACCGTAACAACCTTCCACCCGTCATTCCCAACTGAAGCCGAGAGCAACTCCTGGATGCAGCTGTCACTTGCGAAGTGCACGTACCTTCTCAAGGACTCCTCACTTATGGACCTTGTTTAAGTTTTCAAGTACAGAGGCAAAGGCAGCAACAATTCAGAAAAGAGAAGCTTATCCAGGGAGAAAGACACATGATAATAGACGCTTCAGAGTGGAATGAAACAGTGAAACTAAGAGTGATCTTTTGTGCTTTACCAGGATCTGGGACAAGGAGAAGGGCTGCTCATCTTTGGTGGCATCAATCAATTCCTACCTCCCCAGCCAACTCCTTTCTTCTTCTTTTGAAGATGTTTTATAGCTCAAACTATACCAACTCCTCAGGAGTGGTAGACTAATAGCCTTTTGTGAGAGAGAGAGAGAGAGAGAGAGAGAGAGAGAGAGATTGTGGCGGTATTATGTAACGCGAGAAATGGTGGGGATCTGGCTTTGTCATGTGCAACAATCACCTCAGCTCAGACGCTGATCCCTTCCCCACTTCCCATTATCATTTTCGCACACTGGTCATCCTCCCTCCTTTTATAACCATCTTATATATTCTTTACATGCTATGTGTTTACCCCTAAAAAAAACATACAGAAAAATGGAAAAAAAAAAAAAATTCTTAATATTCCTTATCATCGCTCTCACTGTCTCTCTCTATCGCTCTCCCTCTCTGCGCGCGCACGCACTCTCACGGATGACAGGTATGGATAAAAGACAGATTCCTTTGTTGCAAAAAGGCTAATGTGGGGAAAGATGGTGCACATGGAGTGCTGCTTTCTTTGGGCAGAACAGCCAGGAGATTGGCTGGGAGATGAAAAGCCCCAGAATTCCTGAGCCACATTTAAGCTGCTATGGCCCCTCCAACATGTGCCTTAGCTGCTGCCATTGACATCCCTCTCGACCAATTCGCATGAACCAATCAAATGACAGCATTAAAGCTATAATCTATAATAAGTTGCGCACCAAAAAATTGAAATATACTCCCAACATTAACATTTCGCAAATTGTGATTGATTTTGTTGGTTTCGCTGTGTATTGAATCTTTTCTCCTGTAAGAATATAGAAGAATGATATCCTTTTCAATAATTCCGAGAGACGAACAAACATGGCCCCACTAGAAACATACCATCTCAGCACAGCGTTACAAGACAGTTGTACAAAATCATACCCAGTTTCCCGTCAGACATACACCAAAACGACAATCTATTTCTTTACGTTCTTTTGAGGCACATGTTAGCAGCAGAGACCCTGTTAAAATTGCTATTGAATATTCATTCTCTGCAGATGCAGAATTTTATTCTGGACAAGTTCCAATCTTTAAGGCTACAATACAAGTTGCCCTTGCATGTGCAGCCAAAAGAGAGGGCATGATTTGGAAGAACGCTTCGCAAAGAAGTTTAAACTTATGATTACAGAAGCACCTTTACTCGTTTGCTCAGAGAGGACCAAGGGATTAAACAAATATAAAAACTGAAACACTACGATTAGTTTAGTTTGGCAAAATAAAAAAAGAAGAAAAACCCCTAACAATGTGATTATCCTTGCAAGTAACCTCTTGCTTTGAGGCTCTCGACCGCATCTCTGATGGCGTCTTCAAGAGGCGTGAAGGAGAACCCCAGATCGATCAATCTCTTCGCTGCATCTTCACATGCTGCCAAACCCGGATTGGTTTCTCCCGTAAACCTGTGCAACAAGAGTCGTGATTGGGAATGCTGCTTTACATACAAGAAGAGAAAGCTACATCTAGATGACTTGATCAGGGGAAAAAGGGATTCAATGAAAAAGGCAAATAGACATTATCCAACGACATAATGAAGGCATTAGTTGTGCTCTGAAAGCTCCGAAGAACAAAATAAGGAATGATATTTAATTTATGTTGCCATTTGATCAGCAGAGGCATCATTACATCCCATCTGGTTCCTTATTGCATCAATATGCTGAATACATACATTTTATTTTCTTCCATTTGGTACAAAAACTCAAAAAGAATGATCAGCTTTGTGAAATGCCAAATGTACAGGACTTCACCAAATTACATAACCATCTGCTAGCTGTAGATTCTGCAATTATGCAGATAGATAAAAATTATGTTACCCCTCTAACCTGTTTTGGTTAAAACTAATGACAGCAATTAAGTAAAAAGCCCTATCTGCTATAGCACAAGCTATGAAAGATGAACGATACTTTCTCAAACCCAATCAGGGGAAATGAGCACTTCAAGAAGCCTGAAGTATGTACAAGAAGCTAAAACAAGACTTTAGTCAAGAATATGAACCGTCCACTGTGATGATGCCAAAGGAGAGAATCTACGGAAAAAGCAAGCATGTGATAGACAATGTCCACATTAGACTCCCACCAATAAAACTATCATATACCAAAGTAGTGAGGACCCTATTGCAAGAAAGGAGCAGATACTGTGCACAAAGACACTTCCAAAATACCAGATCCTTGGGAAAATAACAAAAGATTACTAAAGGAAATGTCGAATGACATTAGCAAATGGTAGTTGACACCGACAGATCATAGGAATCGCGACATGAAAATGGACAAGATCATGTGTTAAACGACATTTGGCCATCAAGCATGCCATGTTTTGATATTCTGCTATACAGCTACTATTGCATGAAACCACCATGCAAGAAGTTCAAAGATGAGGCACCATACATTAGAAAACCATCCTAGAGAGCTGTAGACTTTCGCATACTCTTAAGTCCTGAGCTTGGAGTTCTCAATTATGTCGGGGCATGTTTAGTTCAGCCTAACTAAGGTTAAAAATCACTTGCCAATATTGAACATATTATTCAAATTTCAAAAAATTAGATGTGAATTTATGTGTCAACATTAGCACTTTGTGAAAGTTTTAAGTGTTTCATATTTACAAACAAAAATTAAAAGTGCCAAAGCCACAATATTTGCATCAAGGAATAGTGAAAAGTAAAAGTCGATATATGTATGTATATATTCATATAAAATATGCTAATGTCCAAAATTGGATTATTTATGCTGAGTATACATGTACCATGTTCAGTTACTTGCAAAAATCAGACACCATGATACATATTTGTCACCAAATCTCAATGTCATTGCTTCCACAGCCTATGAAGACGCATGATGTTCAATTGGCAGGAATGATTGTAAATTCCTAATGAGTCCAACCACGGAGACATTGGAACTGGATAATTGATATAGGTACCCAACATATACCGAAAAGCAAACCATCAGAACTTCCATCATCTTCCTTCACCGGACTATTTCTACAAAACTCATCACCATTCTGAGCAACTCAGGTGAAGTGCATTATGCTGTAAATGTGCAAAAGCGGTGAATTACTAAAGAAAAATCTTATGGGGAACAAATGGACCATCTGTATGCAGGATAGTAGATGCAGTACTCCACTACAATAGAATAATATGTTTCCTAATAGATTCAAACATTACCAATCATTTGCATTGGTTCTTCACTAGAAGCATAGGCAAAGAGCAATAACAAGGGTTCTTTAAAGATCAATCCTGCAACATTACAAGCTTTGGAGATGCAAACCTGTGGATAGGAAACTCAGGGAAGAGCTTCGCAACCCTTTGAGCAAAATCACCAAACTGATAGATACCGTTTGTGCAGAGATATCTACCAGACGCAGCCGGTGTCTCATACAACAAGACCTGTGCCCTGGCCACATCTCTAACATGGACGGCCCCGAGCCAGTGATATTCCTGAGTATCCGTCGATCCCTGAAGCAGCTGCAGCAACACGGCACTGCTTGCGTTGAGACCCGGTTGCAATAGAGGGCCAAGGCACGTGGCCGGATGTATTGCGACCACATCCAGTCCGTGCTTCTCCGCGAACTCCCACGCCGCCTTCTCTGCCAGAGTTTTCGACACCGGATACCATTTCTACACAACAAAAGAAGGAAACCCAGTTTGATGTGTGTCATGGCAACAGGTGCATCATACTAAGTAAAGAGTCGGACCAGTAAATTCTTCCACAGGAAGCCAATGACACCGGACCTGAAGCTCTAACAAATTACGGGCAATGTTCCGAATGCAATAAAATGCTGCACAATTGTTTGAATTACGCAATCTCGCACCCCAAAACAGAACAAAACGACAAAAAGTCGACATTTTTAAGGAAGACGAACATTCAAACCGCGATAAAAAAAACGATAAAAAAACGAAACTTTATTGACCTGGCGAGGCTTGCAGTAGTCAAGGTCGGTCCAGGAGGACTCGTCGAAGGGCTTGTGAGGAGGCCAACCAGGGTTGGGGACGAGAGCGGAGATGGAGGAGGTGAGGACCACGCGCCGGACGCCGGCGCGCCTCGCCGCCTCGAGGACGTTGAGGGTGCCCTGGACGGCGGGGCGGAGGAGATCGCGCTCGGGGTCGGCGGGGGCCTCGAGGGAGCAGGGGGAGGCCACGTGGAAGACGCCGGCGCAGCCGTCGACGGCGTGGGCGACGGCGGCGGCGTCGAGGACGTCGGCCTCGGAGATGAGGAGGCGGGAGGGGGAGGCGCCCGGGAGGGCGAGGAGGTGGGAGGCGTCGGAGCCTGGGAAGACGGAGGCGCGGACGGCGGCGTAGCCGGAGTCCAGGAGGGCGCCGACCAGCCACGAGCCGATGAAGCCGTTGGCGCCGGTGACGACCACGGCTCCCCTTTTGGTCGGCTGCGGCTGCATGTCCTCTGCTGGCGCCGCCGTTGTACTTGTGATGACGCCGGGGGCGCGATCGGGGATGTGATGCTTTGGAGTGTTGAGTGAGATGGAGGAGTTTAGATTGATTTTTCCATTTTTTTTTTATGTTGATGGATTTTTAGAATCCAAAATTGGTTGGTTTTGATTTGGATTTGACACATGGATAGCCATCCTATTATTCAAATGAGCTCTCTAAAATCCTAAAATTCTTAAAATTTGAAGCGAAAATTTCAAATAATAATAAAAATATTCTTGCTATCTCAAATAAAAATTTGAAGTGAAGCTTAAGTTACTATATTAATCTCAAAAAAAGACATGAAGTAGTTGTTGTCATTTCAAATAAGGACCTAGTCTTATCAACAAAAACATGCCGATTAATTAGAGATATTTTTGTCCAAATATAATTTAAATTAAATTAAATTAGATTTATTTAAAAAAAAGAATAAGAAGAAGAAGCAAAAACAAAGGCATGGCTCCCTTTGACTTGCGGTTGCCGCCCCATCACTAGTGGGTAGCAACTTACGTAGCACGGACATTTTCCGGAAGCTTTCGTGTTGTGTCCAACACTTTGACACGTGTTTGACACGCTCCGACACATTCCGACACATGGTCAACAAGTGTCGAAAAATCCAACACATGGTTAACTCTCTTCGACATGCGAGTCCAGAATTTCGATACGCAATTCCGACACGCACGAGATCAATTTTAAAAATTTATAATACTTGATAGGTCAAAATATAAATATATACAAAAGAAGTAATAAAAAAAGTAATAAAATTGTTATAAATATACACGCACAGGGTCATTTTTTTCATTTCTTTTTTAGAATTGTTTTATTTTTTTAAAAGTCTTTTACTATGAAAGAAGTAATAAAAAAATGCTATATATGATAAATAAATAATTTTAAAAATATATTTCAGCATTTTTCTTTAACAAAAGTTTTTTTCCTCTAAGTTTTGTGTATTATTGTAACAAATTAAAATAATGAATTATATTATTTAATATTTTAGTGTAAATTAATTATAGGCTATTATTATTATTATTATTATTATTATTATTATTATTATTATTAATGTATTTACATATAAAAATATATTTAATATATAACGTGTCGAAACGTGTCCAAATTCTCTATTTTTAAGAAATGACGTGTTGACGTGTCATGTCGCGTGTCCGTATCGGTGCTACATAGGTAGCAACAATGGCTAGTAGGGTTGCCTTTGCCTCAAGGAGGATCAACAACTCTCGCTAACCAAAGGTAAGACTGGAGATGGGAGAGGGCGATGGCCCTTTCCAATCGCCTGCCCTCACCTTGGTCACCAGCCCTCATGCAAACTTGGTAGCCCTCACCTAGCACCCCTAGACCTCTCTTGTCTTTGATCGACAAGGGTCATCGCCCCTCGCTCCTATCATGCAGGCATCAATGATGGTCGGCAATCCCGTGGACCATCGCCCCCCCCCCCCAGTGTAATGGGGTAGTGGCCACAAAAGGGAGGGAGCCTCTCCTCCCATGTGTTTTTTTTTTTAGTTTAATTATTTTTGAGTTTCAAAAGAAAAAAATTAACTAAATAGCTCGATCTATGATTTGGTTAGGTATGGGGAAGCAGCATCCCGAGGTATGCCCTTTTGGTACCACATTCCTCAATTAAATTATATTGAATAATATCACGGGATTCCTTATTTTAAATGTGTATATGGTTTTCGTTTGATTGTTTGAATTGAGAACTTTACTGCCCGTCTCTAAGTGATGTTACCATTTCATGGGGCAAACGACGGCTTGACTTTTTCCTTTTTTTTTTTTGATCAAAAAGCCTTCTTCCAATTCAGTTAAGTCGGTAAAGTAAAAGAACAATCCAAATGGATTTCACCACATAAAAACGCCAAAAGGGGGGTTAGTGGGATGGAAACTAGCACTAGTAAGTCAAACATAAATAAGGCTGACTTGATAATGTCTTGTGCAACTCACGCAACGTGATCAAAGCAAATTACATGCATCGAAGAAATATGTTTGAACGCAAAAAATAATTGACCGCAGCGAATCCACTTACAAATGGCTAGAATGTGTAAAGCTCACACATGAGTGTGCCCGTTTTTCTTAATCTTACGTGAGCCTTAAGGAAAATTTTAATTAAAGACTCAAAATACCCTCATTTTTTTATAAAAAAAAAAGGGTTTGAAATAGATCTTATTTTAAATAAAAATATGAAGGGATCATATTAGTTTCAAAGAAACTCTTGAAGTGGTCCTAACTGTTTCAAATAAGAGCATAGCCTTAGTGGCTCATCAGTCGGTAAATCAAAGATATTTTCGTCTAAACACAATTTAAATTTTAAAAAAAATGAACATGCATGGGATGGAAGCTCTGTCCCACTTGTGGCCATTGCTCCATCATTGAAGGGGTGACAATGACAGCTAATGAGATTGCCGACGCCTGAACAAGGATCAATGACCCTTGCTAGAGACTAGAGAGGGCTACGACCCTCTCTCGGATTAAGGTGATTACTCTTGCATCAAGCTAGTGGCTCTCACCTACAACCCCAGACCTTGTCACCTAGGTTCGGGGGCACTAGGCAAGGGCCACCAGGCTTGGGCAATCGTCACTTAAATCTAGGACAAGGTCATTGCCTCTCCTATCTTTGTCTCTATCTCTGGTGAGGGCTAGTAGGCTCTCGCCCAAGCACCAATAACCCCATTCATCATCATCGCCATCCCATTGACGATGGGGTGGTAGCCACAAGCAAGAGAGAGCCTTCCTCTTGTGTATATTTACTTCATATCCTTATGAGCACACTTCAATCTTTTATTTAAACCTTTCCTTGAGCTTTATATTGATTTTCATTATCCTTGTATTTTATCTTGCAATCAAAGAGAATCCCATTTCATTCTCATGATTTACCAAACTAAAGTATTGCGATGTTCATTTGGCTTCATTTCAATTCATCGTGCTTACCAAAAGTAATAATATAGTGACCACAATGATTGATTCAATCTATTGATATGATAATTTATTCCATATTAAGCGAAACGACGATTAGCTCCCAATAAATTTGAAATAATTCCAGCCGTATTCCGAGTTTACATTGCAATGTCGTCATCTTTCCTTCGCCGCTAACTCTTTCCGGCGTGAAAAAAGGGAGAGAATAACGACGGCCACTCAATTTTCCCTTCCACTCCGACAACGCCGAGAGGAAGTGGGGCCCGTCGTCGCCGTAAGCATGGACACGTGGCGGACAGATATTGGTGGCTGCCGCACCAGTCCGACCTCTCTTGTGGCTCTGGCAGCGCGGGCTATGGAGTAAGAGAGAAGCAGGGGAAGAAGTAGAAGGAGAAGGAGAAGGAGAAGGAGAAGGAGGCTTCCATTGTTGATGTACCATCCTCTTCCGGGGAGCCCAAATGCGTGAATCGTCGTGAAGCTTGGTGGTTGCTGTCCATGAAAGCGATTCCGTCATCTTCTTCGCCGCCGCCGCCGTCGTCCCTTCGTTCGAGCTTGACCGGCGGGCATGCCTCGCCGGCGTGCTTCGGCCGGAGGAGGCTGGACGGGGGCGAGAGCCGCGTCAAGTTAGTCGTGGTTACGGCCAAGAAGAAGAAGCCCTCTTCCTCGTCTTCTTCCTCCCAGGTTCGCTTCCTCGCCGTCCCTTCTCGCAATTCAGCCGTTTGGGTGCGCCGTCGCAGCTTCTTTCGTTGTGTCTGGTGCTCGAGTGAGACCTTTTGGTTGCGTTTCCACGCTTTGAAGGCGTACCCAATTGTCTGGCATCTATGCAATCCCGATTTGATGTGCGTCATGGCAACAAACGCATTATTCTTTATGTAAAAAGGTGGACCGGTAATTCTTCCGCAGGATAGGCATGACACCGGTTTCCCAATGCAGTAGCTACAATGACCTGAGTTCATACGGACTGTGACCATGAAATGCTGCACGTTTGTTTCAATTACGCAATCTCGCATGCCGAAAGAGAACCGAAAAAAGCAAAAAGTCGACATTTTTAAGGAAGGGGAACATTCAAACTGTGGTAAAAAGAGATAAAAAATGAAACTTTTTGACTTGGCATCTATGCAATTCTGATTGGAAGAGAGAATATTATACAACCCGCGGTAGTTTCCCGTCCATAACATCTCCTTAAGAGTACCCTCATGAGGTTTATCTTGATAGGCTTCCGACTCGACACCTCCGAGAATCACATCAAATGTCAAGCAGAATTTGTAGTTTCTGAGGCTGTGGAAGGTATGCGTCTTCTTTGAGATGTTGAAACGTTTGGGTGAGTGTGTCTCAGTCCTCTTTTCTTGCCTCATGTGGTAAGACTTGCGCAGGAGTTCCAGAAGAGAAACTCCGGCATCCCTAAGCCCGCTACCAGCTACCGCAGGAAGAAGTTGCCGAAGGAAGACCTTTTGGATGATGACATGGAGCTCTACGGGGATCCTACCCTTGCCCTCTACCAGTAATACTCCTTCCAGGTTCCTTTCTTGAAATTTGGCCTGTTCTGTAGAACTTTCAGCCTTTTGGAAATGGCTGTTCTGTTCCCTTGCTGAACCGTATTACAGTACGAATCAGGGAATAGAAAGTGCAGTACCTTTTGGGCAAAGCTGAAGAAACATTTTCTGAGTGGTAGACTAGATATTGCTCGGCAGAAGTTGATCGATGAGCTAGTTTCGTTTAGCATGCTCTGAGGTTTGTGCTTCGCTCCTCCTTGAGTGTTCAGTGTGATAAGGCTCATTTTTCTTTTGAAATTTGAAATAGTCCGAGTAGACCAGGCTATGATGGCCTTCAATGAAAGAAGTTTGAGGACATCAATGATGATTTCATTGCATCTGTTGAAAGGCAATGATCAACTCTCAGTTTACTGTCTTTGAAGCAGGGTCTTAAAGATTATATTTTGTAGATGGTGACTTTTAGGTTCTTCCAAAGTGCCACATCTTCCACTTTGCTTGGACAAAACCGGCAGAGTAGTACTCTTACTAAGCAGGTTTCATATGGACCTAGCAGAGATTGCCACCAGTATAGCTCTGTCAAGCAGTGGGACTAAGTTCCTTTGTTTTCCCCTTGTTTCAGTTATCCTAGTACTCGAGGGATCCTTGCATGGCCATTAATTTTGGCAGCTGACATATCATTTAGAGATCTTGAATTACTCTCTCATTTCCTAGAATTGTTACTTGATAGAGATAGTCTCATGAGGCGCTTCTTTAATGTTTTGGGATATTTGCAAAGGTACAATGTTCTAGATGTGCCATAATTCAGCAACTGCAAATACCATGATTATGTTGCAATTTTTACTCTGAAGGACGAAAGGTACACATATCGACCTATCATGTATATGCTTGATGAGCCTTGAGGATTAGAATTGGAACTCCATCCATTTTTTAGTTTTTAGCCCTGGCTGTATTCAGTTTTTTCTTATGTGTGCAGCTGCATTTTAAGTTTGTGTGCATGTGCACAAGCGTGTGTGTGAAAGTTCTTTCAGTCGGTACTTACTATTTCCATAACAGAGGTAAAGGTGGTGGTTGTATTTGATGCCATGATGTCAGGACTTCCAATACACAAGGAAAGTTTTGCTGGATGGTATACCTCCTTACCTCACCTCTAGTGCCAATTTGATTTTCCCTTGTTTGTCTTTTCAAAGATTCCCCGTTAGTTGTTTTTTCATATCAGATTTTTTGGACCTGATCTCTAGTATGGGATGATGATGGAAGAAAATGTAGCCTTTAGTAAGAGCATCTCAAATTCTCAATCTTGACTTGACCAGATATGAAACTATACTTTGCGTTTGATTTGCTCCTTCAATGGTATTTAATCTGGGAAACCATATTTCTTCTTCATTGCTTTCAACAGCGCACGACCTTCCCATGCTACCAACCAAAAATAGGAAGTGAGAGCAAGAAAACAAAACCCCTAACTTATTGAAAAGTCAATGTATGATGGTGATATTTCTATGGAAAACAAACTAAGCATGAGAGAACTTTCAGCCTTGGGTGGGACCCGGAAAAAAAATACAAAGCGATAAAAAGGGAAAAATGTTGACTTAGTCAACGAGCAGAGCAACGGGCGTTCGGCTATTAAGAGGGACAGAGACGCACGGGAAACAGACAAGGAAAAGGGGCCAAAAAGATAGAAGAAAGGAAGGGAAAGAGAGAGGAAAAGAGTCTGGTGCGTACACGCCGGGACCTCACCGAGTTGATTCAACCTTCCCTCGTGATGCTCTGTTTACGAGATCGTTGGCGTGTATAGTTGTCGTGGGCATTCCCTAGTCCCTTGATTAGTGGGTAGTACAAGAATGCTATGACAAGGACATTTGGGAGCTGAACTTTTGAAATCATGCCATTCAAGTGAAAGAATGACCATGTTGTTATCTCCATCCCTGTAGGATTTATGATGTGAGAGATAGCTAGTACTGTGGAATGTGCAAATTCATATTCTTGTAGCAGTGCATGATCATGATGGGCATCTAAATGAGCTATCACGTGGTGTGTGATTGATATCACAATGGCAATATTTCCCCACCAAAGCATTTGGGTCACAATTAGCAACTTCCTAACGAGACTAATCTCATCTCATTCGTAGATTTTGCACGAGCGTCTGCATTCCCTATAATTGTAATCTTTAGGCAAAAGAACCAAATAAGTCCTAAGAATGGGTCCCGTAGACGAATAAAATGAAATCGCATAATCAAAGCCCATATCTTCTATAGAATCATATAAATAAAAGTCATAAACTTAGAATAGATTATCAATTCAATTCTCAACATTTTAATGATGATTAATTCAATCTTAAATAATTTGACGCTTTGCCAATGTAATCCTCCTGGTCACTTTTGGGGAAACAAAAGCAATGACATTGAATAATGACCAATTTCATGAGTTGGATCAAGTTTCCCCCACGATCGGGCTCCAACATTATGTATGAATTTTTGAAAGAAATGGAAAGATAGCCCTTGAATCAATCACCCAGTTCTAATTATCAGGTCCGTCTTATTCGCGACGCACAAGGCCACACGAGAAACGGCTGCATTCAAATAAGCAAACTCAAGTCCATGCAAAGCGAATTCCACGGTTAATAAGCATCCGCCCTCAGCATTCTACAGACACATAGAGGCCAGCAATTTTACATGCGTAAATTCTGACAGCATTCAAACATCACAAGACCTGAACATCTGGTAAGAAAAGTCGTGAATTTAGATGAACGCCCGAAATGGCAAATCACATAAATAAATTTCATAACGCTGGCGTCATGTCAATACAGTTTTCAAATTAAAGAGACATAACCAGGAAATTAATGGAATCAAAGATCTAACTTAAATGGATAATTATTGAATAGATAGGTGAATTAAGTGATGCTAACGGCTAGACAGCAAATCTTCCTTGACTCATTTTTTGATGATCCAAATGGTGTTTGGCAGCCATTCCATTGAATGATACGCCACCAACGCGATCATCACTCCCGCCCATATCTTCATCCCGAGCTCTACATTGTTGGCGAAACCCTTGGTGTCCTGGCTCTTATCACATGGACATGAGCAAACACAGATGAGAGAATTGCAAAATAGACAAGCACCCTTGTCGTAAAGAGAAAGATTGCGCGCCTCGAAGGGAGGCCTGTTAGCAGCAATGACACAGCCATATAAGAAGGAAGGAAAATTGTTGCGATAATTGGGAAATCGGATAATACAACTAATTGTGGATCGAGGCCGGCCTTGAATGAACATACGGTGAGCACTGCTCCTGTGAGCATCAGTCGTCTCTGTTCTTCATTGACCAAACATCTTGTAATGGCTTCCATTTCGCCGAGAGAGAGAGAGAGCAAGCGAGATAGGAAAGAGGAGGGGGAGGGGGAGATGAAAAAGGAGAGGAATGACGGTCATAATTAGATCGTATAACCGAGTAATAAATTTTATGAACGGCAAAAAAACAAATACGGAAAACATGGGGGGACTCATCCAAACTGTTATAAAGCTGATCGCACGCCCCGAGCGCCGGATCACAATTAACGAAGCCGGATGCACCGGATCCATCAAAGATTTCCCCGTTAATTGGAGTTTAGATTGATTTCCGTTTTTATGTTGATGATTTTCAGAATCCAAAATTGATTGGTTTTGATTTGGATTTGACCCATGAATATCCCCCATATTATTCAAATGAGCTCTCTAGAATCCTAAAATTCATATAAGTTTAGGCGAAAATTTCAAATGAGATTTCGAAATGTCTTTATAATTTTAGATAAGGATTTGCGGTGAAGTTTGTTTCAAATAACAACTTAAATTGATTATATCAATCTAAAAAAAAAAGTTTGAAGTAGTTATTGCCATTTCAAATAAAGGTTTAGCTTTATTTGTAAAAAAATTCCGATTAATTAGGGATATTTTTGTCCAAATACAATTTAAATTTAAATTAAATCAGATTAAAATTTTAAATATATATATATATATATTTTTTTTTTCATAAAAAAGTAAAACTAAGTTAGAAGAGCTCTCTCCCACTTGTGGTTGACAACTCATTGCTAGTGAGTTAGTAATGATGGCCGGCAGGGATCACCTATGTCTTAGGGAAGGTCAACGACTCACAAACCAAAGGTGAGGGCCAATAGGCCCTTACTAGAGATGGGAGAGGGTGGCAGCCCTCTCCCAAATCTAGGTAAGGGTTGCTCGCCCTCGCCTTGGTGTAGGAGAGGGTCGTCAGCCCTTGTGCAAACTTGGCAGCCCTCGTTTAATATCCTTGGACCTCTCTCATCTTTAATGAGGACTTCACTAGTTATGGGGTGATGGCCACGGAAGGGAGGAGGCTACCCTCCCATGTGTTTTATGTTTTTTTTTTTTTTAGTTTAATTGTTTTTGAGTTTCGAAAGAAAAAACTAACTCAATAACTCAATTTAATGATTTGGTTAAGTATGGGGAAGCAACATCCTGAGGTCCGCCCTTTTGGTACCGCATTCCTCAATTAAATTATATCAAATAATATCATGGGATTCCTCATTTTAAATGTGTATACGGTTTTCATTTGATTTTTTGAATCGAGAACTTCACTACCTGTCTCTAGGTGAAATTATCATTTCGTGGGGCAAACGACGGCTTGATTTTTTCATTTTTGATCAAAAAAGCCTGTAGGTAAAAGTAAACCAACAATCCAAATGGGTTTCAACACATAAAAATGTCACAAAATGGATAAGGGGATGGAGACTAGCACCTAGGAAGAGTCCACAGAGTTGGGCTTTAATGGCCCAATCCACTGTTTTATTTCGAGTCCTAGAATAGTGAGTCAAACATAAATAAGGTTTACTTTATAATGTCTTATATGATTAGTGTTTTCTTCAAGCTCATGCAACGTGTTCAAAGCAAATTATACGCATCGAAGAACTATGTTTGAATGCGAAAAAAAATTAGCAGCAGCGAATCCAACTCATCAGAAAATGGGTGAAGCTTGCACACCAACGTGCTGCATTTTTTGATCTTGCGCGAGCTTTATATTGATTTTCAGTTAATTTTCATTGCCCACGAAATGTTCTTTTGCAGTCAACTACACTCTCATTTCATTCCTAGAATTCATCAAATCAAAGTATCAAAATGATCATTTTGTTTCATTTCAATCAATTCTACCGCATCGAACATTATAAAATAGCAATGACAATTATAATGAACTTGAATTCGATCTGTTGATATGATGTTGGTCCAACTTAGCTTTGAGAATATCATACTTTTTTCCATATTAAGAAAAACGATTTGCTCCTAATCAAATCGATATAATCTGAGCCGCATTTTGAGTTTTAAAATGTTGTCATTTTTTGTTAATATATATCGAAGAACTATTTAGTGGCCCAATCCACCGTTTTATTTTGGATCCTAGAGTAGTGAGTCAACCTTATTTATATATATCGAAGAACTATTTTTGAATGCAAAAAAAAAAAAAATAAAAATCAACACTAGCAAATCCAACCAACTCATCATAAGATTGGCCTTGCAAAAAGGGTTAGAATGGCTAAAGCTTGCACATGAGCATGCCAAGTTTCTCCATCTTGCCTTGATTTTCATTCAATTTTTATTGCTTGCAACATTTTTTCTGATAATAAAATACAATTCCATTTCATTCTCACAATTCACAAAATCGAAATATGAAACAATCGTTTTTATCTCCTTTTAATCCATCCCGCCATATCAAATCTAATTGATTGACATTGGTTCAACTCAACTTTGAGAATTTCATTTTTTTTTTTTTTGCCATATTAAACGAAAAAGATTAGCTCCCAAAAAATTGTTTAAATGGGAAAAAAATAATCCATAAAAGCCGCATTCGAGTCCTTCCACGTTGTTGTCACCTCTTTCCGGCGTGAAGAGAGAGAGGGAGAGAACAACTCCGACCACTCATTTTTCCTTCCACTCCGACACCGAGGAAGAGGGAAGTGGGGCCCGTCGCCGCCGTCAGCGTGGACACTTGGCGGAGAGACGTTGGTGGCTGCCGCACCAGTTCAGCCTTTGGTTCCCTCGTGTGGCTCTGCCGGCGCAGCCATGGAGTGAAAGAGCAGAAGGAGGAGGAGAAGGAGAACCCAAGGTCTGTAGCTTTCGTCGTGAAGATTGGTGGGTTCTGTCCATGAAAGCGATTTCGACATCATCTTCTTCTTCTTCTCCTTCTCCTTCGCCGCCGTCCCACTTCGCGGCGTCCCTTCTTTCGTCGCGCTCGTACTCGAGCTTGAGCGGCGGCCATGCCTCGCCGGCGTGCTTCCACCGGAGGAGGCTCGGCGGGGGCGAGACCCGCGTCAAGTTCGTCGTGGTCATGGCCAAGAAGAAGAAGCCTCCCTCCCCCTCTTCCTCTTCTTCCCACCAGGTTCGGTTCCTCGCCATTCCTTCTGCGGCTTCTTTCGTTCATTTTTCACGAGAGGTAGTGGTGGTCACTGGGTAGTCCTCGAGGGAGACCTTTTGATTGCGTTTCCATGCTTTGAAGCCGTACCCAATTGTCTGGCATCTGTGCAATCCCGATTTGATGTGCGTCATGGCAACAGACGCATTATATTACAATGACCGAATTCATAGAGACTATGACCATGAAATGCTGCGCAATTGTTTCAATTACGCAATCTTGCACGCCAAAACATAAGCAAAAAGAGCAAAAAGTCGACATATTTAAGGAAGGGGAATATGAAACTGCGATAAAAGGAGATAAAAAACGAAACTTTTTGACCCGGCATCTATGCAATTTTGATTCGAACAGAGAATATAATACAACCCGCTATAGTTTCCCGTCCAGAAAATCTCCTTAAGAGTGCCCTCATGAGGTTTATCTTGATAGGCTTCCGACTCGACACCTCCGAGAATCACATCAAATGTCAAGCAGAATTTGCAGTTTCTGAGGCTGTGGAAGGTATCCATCTTCTTTGAGATGTTGAAACGTTTGGGTGAGTGTGTCTCAGTCCTCTTTTCTTGCCTCATGTGGTAAGAATTGTGCAGGAGTTCCAGAAGAGAAACTCCGGCATCCCTAAGCCCGCTACCAGCTACCGCAGGAAGAAGTTGCCAAAGGAAGACCTTCTGGATGATGACATGGAGCTCTACGGGGATCCTACCCTTGCCCTCTACCAGTAATACTCCTTCCAGGTTCCTTTCTTGAAATATGGCCTGTTCTGTAGAACATTCAGCCTTTTGGAAATGGCTGTTCTGTTCCCTTGCTGAACTGTATTACAGTACGAATCAGGGAATAGAAAGTGCAGTACCTGTCTTGCTCGTGGATGGTTATAATGTGTGTGGCTATTGGGCAAAGCTGAAGAAACATTTTCTGAGTGGCAGACTAGATATTGCTCGGCAGAAGTTGATCGATGAACTAGTTTCGTTTAGCATGCTCCGAGGTTTGTGCACTGCTCCTCTAAGTGTTCAGTATGATAAGTCTTATAAACTAGACTAATTTTGCCATTTTTTTGAAATTTTTAATGGTCTGAGTACACCAGGCGATGATGGCCTTCACTGAAAGAAGTTTGAGGACTCTGATGAAAATATCATTGCATCTCTAGAAAGGCCGTGATCAACTCTCGGTTTAGTGTCTTTGAAGCAGGGTCTTAAAGATTATATTTTGTAGGTGGTAACTTTTAAATTTCTACCAAAGTGAAACGACTTCCACTTCGCTTTGACCAGACCTGCAGAGTAATCTGACTCAGCAGGTTTCATATGGACCTAGTGGAAATTGCCACCAGTATAGCTCTTTTTAGCAGTGGGACTAAGTTCCTTTGTTTCCCCCTAGTTTCAGTTATCCTAGTCCTCAAGGGATCCTCGCATGGCCATTAATTTTCTCAGCTGACATATCACTTTGAGATCTTGAATTACTCTCTCATTTCCTAGACTTGCAACTTGCTAAAGATAGTCTCATAAGGCACTTCTTTGATGTTTGGGATTTTTGCAAAGGTACAAAGTTCTAGATGTGCCATAATTCAATAACTGCAAATACCATGATTACATTGCAATTTAATCTGGAGAATGAAAGGGACACACATTGACATAACAGACACATGTTTACATTTAGCCCTGGCATGCTGCTGCATGTTTACATTTCCTTGTGTGTGTGTGTGTGTGTGAAAGTTCTTTCAGTTGGTACTTACTATGCATTTCCATAACAGAGGTAAAGGTGGTGGTTGTGTTTGATGCGATGATGTCAGGACTTCCAACACACAAGGAAAGTTTTGCTGGGTATGGTATACCTCTTCACCTCACCTTTAGCACCAATATAATCTTCCCTCGTTTGTCTCTTCAAATGTTGGTTGTTATTTCCATATCAGATTTTTTGGACCTGATCTCTAGTATGTGATTATGATGGAAGAAAATGTAGCCTTTAGTAAGAGCATCTCAAATTCTCAATTTTGACTTGACCAGATATGAAACTCCACTTTTCGTTTGATTTGCTCCTTCAATGGTATTTAATCTGGAAACCCATATTTCTTCTTCATTGCTTTCAACAGCGCACGACCTTCCCATGCTACCAACCAAAAATAGGAAGTGAGAGCAAGAAAACAGAACCCTTAACTTATTGAAAAGTCAATGTATGATGGTGATATTTCTATGGAAAACAAACTAAACATAAGAGAACTTATTTTCACTGTCCAACTGATAGTTGATAGGATACCTTTACATTTGATCATGTAAGTTCAGGGTACTCAACTAGGCGCTCTAATGCTTGAAGTTCAATATTTTGCAGCGTGGATATAATTTTCTCTGGTGAATCTTGTGCAGATGCATGGATAGAGAAAGAGGTGAGAATGATGTCGGGCTGTAATAGAAAATGCAGTTGCAAAGGTTACTGATATAGCATGCTTTCAACTTTGGCTGTGGGTGAAGCCATTGTTGAAATGCTTAGAAGTTACAGAGGTTTTGGAGTTATCATCTTATTTTTTAATCTACTGGTGATGAGCTATTATTTGTTCATTGGTGTTAAGACAAAAAGTTTGCCACCATGCAGCATCAGTAAGATTATCATCTAGTATTCCACTTTTTCTTTTTTTTTTTATTCTTATTCTCATCTTTAGCGTTGACTCATTAGATCTATCAGATGACAGTTCTAAAGGCTACCCTATCTGTCCTTGCTCTTTCTTCACAAGAGGTTTAAAGCATTATATCGTTTTTGTGACAGGTTGTTGCCTTGAAGGAAGATGGGTGCCCCAGGGTTTGGGTTGTGACTTCGGATCACTGTCAGCAGCAAGCAGCGTATGGAGCAGTATGTTTTCTTGTTGAGTTAGATTATTAAAAGATGTTTCAGGGGCACACACAATTTCCTAAACAGACCTGCCACACATCCTCTCACACTTTAGATCATATTATCTCTGTCAAAGCTACCACAAATCTATTGATTGCGTAATACTTGAGGTTCACTTAGATAAGGGATCAAAACAAATGGTCCTTGAACTTTGGTCAAATGTGCAATGTGCCTTTGAATTTTTAATTTGTTCAATGTGGTCCCTGAATTATTGCCTAATGTTCAATGTAGTCTCTAAACTTTTATTTTGTTTGATGTGGTCCCTAGACATGCCAAAAGTCTAGGGAGTGCATCGAACAAAATAAAAGTTTTGGAACTACATTGCACATATAGTTTAGGGATTAAGTTGAAAATGTATAAAAAAATCCAGAGACTATGTGAACAAATTAAAAATTAGGGACTACATTGCACATTAGGCAACAGTTCAAGGATCATATTAAACAAATTAAAAGTTCGATAACACATTGCAAAGTTTAGGGACCATTTGTGTCATTTTCGCTTTAGATAAATGCAGATGCTTGAAGCTACTTTTCTCTGTAATTTGTTTTTTGTTCACTTTCTAGTAATCTAATAATTGCCTCAACTCTAATTAAGTAATAGATATCTTGTTACGAAAATCGTGGAACCACATAGGAGGAAAAATCAGTTGAGCCCTTTGGCTATAATTAATTATTCAGTTCAGCTTTTTAACTTTGTTTTGCCAAATTGGCCTTCTACTTGTGAGTTTACTCTAACAATGTCCTCTGTAAATGCACATGTCTCAATAGCAAAATTGCCAGTAATATGCTAACAAAAGTGATTGACTTCTCACGAAGCTGAACAACCTACTTCCATTGAAGTAATGATAGGAGTGCTCGATGAAAGTAGAAAGTACCAGGGTTATGTGGTTGAGATCAATGGAGGAACAAATGTAATGGGAAAATCAAAGTAATGGTAGGAGTGCTTGATGAAAAATTGCTTTAAATACTATAGAAAATTTAAAGGAGGTAGAATGATAGGTGATGGGAACAGATTTATGTTATTGAGCTTGGGTGATCCAGTCTGAAGGATAAAGGGAAAATAGTCATGCATTTCCATTTAGTGTTATGACGAGTTCTCACAACTTAGTTTGATTCTATGATTTTCAGAGCAATGTCCATCAATTGGTTTGTGATTCTTCTGTCTCACCATTTTTTTCAAACAACTAAGGGTCTTAGGATATGTCTGAAAATGCAGCTGCACAGTGAGTGCAAATCAATTCAACTTTTTTTTGGCTTTTGCTAAGCAATATGTCTAGACTTTATAGAAGTTGTAAATCATGTCAATGACATCACTGAACTAAATCACCAAAAGTTGGCACAGTAGTAGTATGGGCTGAATCAAACATTGATTGAATAACAATGCATGCACTCATGAGCTTTATCCAAGTGCAGACTAGAGGTTAGCTTGTGATTTTCTCACCAACGCATTATGTATCCTGTGAGTTCCATTGTGGGTGTCATTATTCACTTCTCTTAGCAACTCTCGGACCTTTAGTTTTACCACAAATATGAAGTGCTCAAATTTATCTGACAATATACAATTTCTTCTTCATTTAAACCTCAGCCTTAACTTTTTGTGTTTGTTGTTTGAAGTTTCTTTAAATATCAAGTATCATTTTTTACACGATCCATGTTAATTTCCTGTGCTGATGTATTTCAAAACTCATTCTTGTCTGATAGCCTCAGTTTTTTTGAAAGCATGGATGTTTGATAGTGGCTGATGGTTTAATCTATGAATAGAACTCTCAGCTTGTGGTTCCTGAGCTTGCAGTTAAGACATGCAGCTTTTCCTTTCATATAATATGGCCTCTCTGTCATATCAGATGTTTATTTTTACAGTACTGCAGGCATGGTTTAGCATTTCCTATTCTATGAATTCTCTGATAGTTTACTGTGATATTTTTAGGGAGCCTTCATATGGAGTTGCAAAGCATTAGTTTCTGAGGTAAGATAATAAAATTGCCCGCCTACTTGGTGTGAATAGTTCTGCCTGAAACTCGACTCTGATAGGATGTTACAATGCAGTGTCAACCAGAGTTTTTAATTCTTTTTCATCTCCCCCCTCTTTGAGCACATTAAATTGATGAATGGGGAGCCTCAGACACGAATCTAGGGTGAAACTCGACTCTGATAGGATGTTACAATGTCCAACCCAAAAGCTTGAGTTTATAGGTGGAGAGAGACCACATAAATATAAGGCCCATTGGATCTGCCATATACAAGTAATATAGGATACTTTAACACTCCCCATCAACAATTTTTGGACATTTATCTGTTCCTCCAAAAGCCTAAGCCTAAGTGCTCTGAAACTGGTTAACGTTACATATCTACCATGGTTGGAAGACTCCCCCCTTACGTGCAAGTCGAAGTCAACTCGCAAATAATTGGAGAATCTATAGGAGTAACAAATGAACTGAATGCGAGAGAGAGTTAGATGCGTGGCTGGTGCTCAAAGCATAAGAGTCCAGGAAATTGGTAAGATATATTTGAAGTGTATGTCTTGTCAAGAAAAGGCTGAAGTGGGCCTGGACTTTTTAGTGTCAAATAGCTTAAAATATGGTCCTTTATGTCGCAATTGGATCATCAGATTTGCTGCTAATGGCTTAAACCATGTGGTCAAACTTTTCCTGGTATGATGGACTAACCTCACTCATCCATCAATGAATGGAATGCTTGCTTCTTGGACGTTACGCTTAGGAATATATATAGTGGCCTAGTGAATGTCACTCCAGTAGGTCACATGGTGTGTGGCTTTTGAAGGATTTCTGAGCTTCGCAATCTAGTAGAGGATATTGTTAAAATGGAAGTGCCAGCTATCAATTAATTGATGCACCTTCTTACTCGTTTATCCTGGCTTGGAATTGGTTGTGTGGAACAAGTTTACGAAGTGGGATCACTGTACACAGTACTATGCCTTCTCATTACTCGCTTTACCTGTTATGAGATTTTCCATGGAATGCTTGTCATTTGAACTTGCAATTCATTAGAAAATTGGCAGGATATATTTTGTCAGCCAAGCAAATAAGATGAAAATCTAAATCTTAAAGAAACGCCTTGCATATTGGACTTAATGTTTTTGTTGAAAATTTAAGGCATCGGCTATGCATTTATTTGCAGTTTGTGCTGTTTTATGGTGTATCTACTCAATTATTCTTTGATTAAAGTAGAAAGACTTTGTTATGCAAAACTAATTTGTAGAGGTTCACCAAAAAACTATTTCTCAATCATATGATCTAATTGCAGATCAAAACATCTCTTAAGGAAGTGGAGAGGATGCTTCAGGAACAAAGGTATATGCAACGAACAGAAACTTCATTTGAACTTTTTCTATCACCTGCATAATCCCAGATGCTGAAGTTGAACTGTATCAATGGCAACTCATGACTTCTCATGTTGTTAAGATACAGTGTTAGTCTAGTTATTGGCTTCTCCTGCCCGACAACATCCAAAAGTCTTTTGGCATTAGGCTTAGAGACTGACCTTCAGCAAATACCTTAAGGACTATCACAAATATAACTTCTAATCTAACTAAAATGGAGTCAGTTGAGATGGCTCCCCATCTGTCTACTTTTCACCTCTAACAGTCATGTCTTGTGTGGTTGATATGCATCATGCCTCCACTTATCATATGCTATTTTTATTTTTGGTGTAAATGATCCAATTGACTATAATGGTTTATCTTTGAACTCGCAAACTTATAGTGCTGACCTTGTCATTTGCTTGTTGGTGACTTGTGCTCTGGTCAGGTTCTCTAGTTTGTCTCGTATTTTTGCAGTCCTACAGCCTCCTGGATTTTTTATTTGTTGAGACTTCTTTTACTTTATCCTATGACTGTCCAAATTAAGGATGATTCAAGCTCAATCATAGAGCTCCAGTCTACCCAAGATTCTATAGGGTCCGTCTGGGGTGACTTATACATTTTACTTTTTGCTAATTCTAAATTTTGCATATTGGGCACTTTTGACTTTTTCTAAACCCAAAAATCTTAAAACTTTCACAATGTTCAAATGTTGACACGTGAATTCACATATAATTTTTCATAATTTTCTGAAATTTGAATAGTATTTTAAATTTTGAGGGCTTTGAGTGTAAACAAATCGGCCCATAATTTGTCATACTATACATTGGATTGTTCTTAAAAAACTTTGTTCAGAAAGCAATTGATGTGAAACAAACAATGCGAAGCTTGAATACTGAGGAAAGCACATTTAAGTACTTTTCTCATGTACATTTCAAGTGCAAAATAATCTTTACCGGTAGGCATGGAGATTGCTTAGAGAACTCTGTTCATGAATCAAGCTAGAAATGTTCTCTCGTCGCCTACCCTATTTACTTTCTCTCTTTGCTAGGACAAGTTCTTTTCAAGGAAAACTGTTGAAGCACAATCTTGATTCGGAAGTCGTAGATGCACTCAAGGATCTGAGGAAACAGCTCTCAGAAAATGAATTAAGGAATAGCTGAGCAGGTCCCATTTTCAAATCCTCATCTTCATGGGTCCTTGTCTGCTTAGACTTGTGTTGTGTGGACGCATTTGATCAAAAAGTGATTGTTCTCTTTCAGGTTCATTCGAAGAGCATGCTCCCTTTTGGCCCATTGACAATCTATAGCTTCTGGCTTATTAACCGTTTTGTGCTTATCAGAAGAGGAGCTAGTACGAGGAGTTCTATGGCCGATATATTGGGGGAGGAACTGTTGTAATTGAGAAATTGCTTGCTTCTTGTGATGGGCCTGGGCCATTGGCAAAAATTTCAGGACCAGCAAGTGGGTTGTACAAAAGCTTGGATCCCAGAGGAATCTCACTAGAATGCTGGGTCTCTACATCTTTTACCGAAGAGAAAGGGAGAAGGCTGTGCAATACTTGAGTTAGGAAAACGAACAAGGTTGAGAGATTGAAAAGATGGGACTGAGTGATAGAAACATGAACAATTCTCTTACTAGGAGAGGTGAATCTATTGTGCAGATACCATGCCAATTTACGAAACTTAAAGGCACCAGTTCTTTGTAGCTCTTGAAAATCTCTTTGGAGCTATAAATTTCAAGGCACCATCTTGTATATTTTTAATCTCTACTAAGCAAATGTCATTGTTGAACTTAAAATACGCGGAATGAAGTAATTGTGTATATTTCGATATATCATAATAAACATTATGTTAGCTTATATATAGGCTTTATGAGGGGATTATTTAAAGTAACATATATCAATATATTGCACAATTGTGCATGGATAGTCAATATTAATATCATAATTGTCTCTGACATAGGATAATATTTTATAGAAATTTTTTAAAAATTTCTAATATAATGTCGCTAACGATTAATATGTTGCCTGCCGACAAGGTATTAAGCATTCCCCCCGAAGTCATTTACGATCATGATAGATTGAAAGATAAGACAAATTAATGCAGACTAGCTTTCGATTTCAAGATTATTCTCAAATCTTTCATACTTGAGGCAAGACATGTGCCGACCGTCCGTCTTCCACAGGCCCGTGTTTTGTTCTCGCTTCGCTGCCATTTTGTATGCATCCAGGTAAGGAGAAAGCAATCATGTCCTGGCGAACCGCGAGCATCGCGTTAGCAATCTCTTACATCGGTAGTGGGACAATAGGAGCACATGATGAATGTCGCAAAACCTTCCAAATGTGCATCGCGTTGGTCAAGGTCGATGCTCAAGTGATGCCCCCGAAAGGAGAGCATTGGGCCACGACGTTCGTGGACCTGGTCCGGCTGTAAAGCTCGTCAAGATCGAGTCCAGCCGCGTAAAACATCCTTGAAATACGGAGACAGAATATGGAAGCCACACGAGAATACAGCTAAAAAGGGGTGCCCCGAGTTGGTTCCTCCCCATTCTACCTGTCACGTTATTAAATGCAAGATCTCTCTCTCTCTCTCTCTCTCTCTCTCTCTCTTTCTTTCTTTCTAGTCTCTACTGTACATTCACGTAGGCGTGGGGGAGGATGATGGAGGGAGCGCGTGTTTGCGTCCTTCTCTTTCTTCCTTTTTGGAGGTATTCCCGAAGTCGTCGTCCCCTCCCTCGATCCCGAGAATTGAATGCCACCGCTGATGGAGTTAAAAGATGTTGGGGAGGGGGGGAGTGCCTTGTTTGACTTGTCAGACTCTTGAAGCTGTGGCGGCCCCACCCCCCCACTCATTCGCCAGTCTTCCGTGGGACCATTTCTCTCCTTTGTGATAATAATGCACATGAGTTGGAGTCCCACGTTTACTTTCCCTCCCCCCTTGTCCTTTTGGGTTTTCTCTAGGACTTGAGGAGTTCAGGTTTCTTAATAGCAAAGATATTTGGGATATTTGTATTACAATGGAGCAAGTTTAGGGTTTTCAATGACATAAGAAAAAGTTTGGAATATTTATATCATGGTGGGCATAATTTATAGATATTTTTTGTGATATTAACCCTTTCTCTATTCAAGTATTGCATGACTTGGACAATAATGAAAGATTTACACCAAAAGCCTCAACTCCTCAAGTCCTATTTTTTGTGATATTAACCATTTCTCTATTTAAGTATTGCATGACTTGGACAACAATGAAAGATTTACACCAAAAGCCTCAACTCCTCAAGTCCTAGAGCTATGTAGGAACTTGTGATTTGTGGCTGGAGTCTTTGGTCGTCGTGAAAACTCATCTCATCTCCCTAATTTGAAACGACGCGTTTAATTGCTTTTGCTCATGTTATTTTGTAAATAGGATTTGGAGACTTTATGCTCACTTTGATTGAAATTCAGTTAGTGATATACTTGTAACTTTTACACGCTAAATCAGATCTTCTCCTCACCTCGTCAAAGACAAATCATTTACATCAATGCTTTGTTTGAAAAGATTGGGGAAAATAAAAATGGGACAGAAAGTTGGGAAAATTCTTAGAGGGTTCTCTAATAAAGTGCTCCATGATTTAGACAACAACGGTCACATGGAAGACTAACCCAGTTTTAGACTTGCGATTCGTGGCCGGAGTCTTAGTTGTCACGAAAACTCGCCTCATCTTCCTAATTCGAAATGACGCGTTTAATTGCTTCCACTCATGTTATTTTGTAAATAGGAATTGGGGACTTTATGCACACTTTGATTGAAATTAGTTAGTGACGTACTCGTAACTTTTGCACGCGAAATTAGGTCTTCTCCTCACCTTGTCAAAGACAAACCATTTACATTAATGCTTTGTTTGAAAAGATTGAGGTAAGAAAAATGGGAGAGAGAGTTGGGAAAATTCCTAAAGTTCCCTCTCTTTTACTACCACAAATTTTCAAAAATTTGCTCAACTTTTCACCCACTTCCTCTACTTTTCCGAACATAGCATGGGTATTACTTTGAGACTCAATTTGATTGAGAATGGATCATTATTCTTTAATCAGAGTTATTTCAGAAATTTTGTTTATTTATTTCCCGTTATGTTAGAAAATTTATTTCTTATTTCTTGTTTATTTAAAAAGTTGTTAATTGATAGAATTAGGGTTTAGTTTCCGTTTACGTGATAAGAATTGGCTTAAAAAATTTATTACGTTCACTTTTATTACATGATTGAACTGAGATTGAAAATTGTTCCCCAAGCTCTTCTCTCTGATTTTTCTCTGGATTCTTCTTATTTCTCCATCAAATTTCTTTTGAATTTTTCCCTTCATCCATTTCTTCGGTTATTCATGAGCGTTCTGCATCAGTTTCATAGTAGAGCAAACCCATGATGAGAGCAAGCGATATTTTGCGTAAGTGTATTACTGAAATTTCTAAATCTATTCCTTATGCTTATCCTAGAAAATCAAGATCAAAATGAGAATAATTCTACAGAAAATCATACTCCTTATCCTTTGGAAAATCATATACTCGAAATGCCAATCAATGTTAGTCGATCACTGATGATGAGAAGCCGTCTTTATCTTCGAGGTACCGTCAGAGCCACCAAATGTACCCATAGGTTTGCTCACAGGTAAGCCAGCCTCGTTGAGCTTGCATACCAAAGCACCATCTTCCCTGTCTAATCTTAGACTGGAATGAAGCTTCAAATGGGTGAGTGTCAGCAATATCAGCTTGAGCCGAAGGGGCATCTGGAACATGCATTCGTCAGCTTGACATGTGCCGAGACCTACGTTTCACGCTCTTCAAGAAGCATTCGATGAGGCGATCGCGCTCGTATTTTCCATGTTCTTTTTCTGGTTCAAGACCCCATTAATTATTTTTCATTGTATACGCGTACTTGGAAAAACAGTTTGGACAAGACAAACGCACCCCACGGATACACCAGCTTCACCGACCGAATCACAAATGTAAACGTACAAAACCATTGTATGGAACATGCTGCTGTTGTACTGATCTGACTGACTGGCCAGTCGATTGGCTGTGCATCGACGGGGAGTTCACGAGATATCTGCCCTCCTTATTAAGTGGGGGGACTCACAGAAACCAACCAGACATCCAAACAACACCACCGTTTCATTTAATAGGCCGAGTCAGACGGTCAAGAGACAGTCAGAGTCTCTCGGTCAGACGGTCCTTTTTCTGTCTTCAATGGGAGATTGACCAGGACCCCACCATTCCAGAGCATGATTTAATCACACAGCGGTGGATGCGGACGTGCTCATCTGTGCTTGCGCTAGGAAAAAATGCCAATGCAAATGGGGCCAGTCGCGAGAGATGCATAAAGTGTGGCCATTTCTGCAATTAAGAGTCGGCACAAATCATGAGCCACTGACTTCAGCTAACTCCCAAACGAAGTTTGGACGCCTCGTCTCTCCGCGCAGCTCCCATACGACATGAGGCCAAAAGGAGGGTCTCTGCTGAATCCCATAACTGGCCAAGCCTGGCGGTTGGTCTCTGGGTGGCCATTAATGAATAAGACATGGATTTTTCAGAAGATGCTTTGGATCAGGAGGTGAGGCTTGGGCGGTTCCGTCCCCGTACTTGTGGCCCTGAGGGATGGATCGACGTGCATGTGTTCGGGTCAAACTGCATTATTTCTAGCTAACTCTGCCTTTCGCTTGCTCGTGTCTCGAATGATCAAATCTTATCCTTGGGTGCTAAAACATGGTACGGTCTATTGATCATGGTTGGGATGATATTGGTCTATAGAAACAGTAATTTTCTTGAAAACTCTGGTGTTTTCATTTTACAGAATAGCAACTATAAGAAAGAATCTAGTCTATATGAAAACACGTTCTCATTCTCCTGATCTTACTGGCTATGCAAGTGTAGGGAAACAAGGAAATAGTGATGCACAGCTCATTATCCAAGTTTTTAATGCTGGCATCAATCGGTTTAGGGAAGGCCTAGACAGCTAGTTTGAACACACATGAGTTCTAGACAATTCATCACCTAAATATGGCCATTCTCATCATAGAACTCATTCGATGGGACGATCTTACAGTTTTGTTACCAAAAAAGATTTCTTCTTTCCGTGTTGGTGGAATACTAAATAGTTGATGTGTTAAAAAGCTATTGGTAAAGAAATGAGAAAATTACCAAAAAAGCCTCAAATATGTTGTCCTTTTGTCAATTCAGATCTAATTGTATCAATTTATTTCTAAATCTTTTGATTATGTCAATTTAGTCTAAAACCTTTTGACGATTTGCCAATATAGTCAATGTTAGCGATTTTTGAACAAAATTGGCTTGATGAATTACATCGATAACTTATCAAAAGGTTTACGACTCAACTTGCTAAATTGAAATGAATTGACACAAATGTCATAGATTTAAGACTTTTTTGATAATTTTTCTTTAAAAAAATTATTGACACTCGATTTCCCAAAAACTTATTTATGACTTTCCAACATTTTCATGGCCATTCCTCGTATCTCCTTTTGAAAGTTTGCAAATCATCATTTTTTTTCTCAACTTTTAGTAATATATACTTGTTTTTCCAGTTAACACCTTATATTTATGAACTTCTATAGGAATTTGCCTTTCTTAATTTGAGGGGCTTACTAAATTTTTTTGTGATTAAATTACTAACTAGTTTAGATCACCAACTCTCATTTGGGTTATTTAAGTTTATCATTCTATTGCAAATGCCTTATTTTTATCACGTCTTATGCGAATTTACCAACATTTATTTGTGTGGCTGCCTTACTTTTCTCCTTTTAGATTACCAACCAGTCTTGATTTATTGATTATCAACATTTTTGAGTTGCTTATCAGTGTTATTCTGTCTTTTTAAAATTTGATAATTTTTCTATTAAGTCATAAACTTTCGCTTACTTTACTTATCAACCTGTTAAATTTACCACATCTTTTTAGAAATTACCAACCTTAATTGAAGTGATTGCCAATGTTTTCCCAATTAAGTTACCGACTTTTATTTGAGTTAGCTACTAAAGTTTTTTTAGTTTTTTTTTTAATCATCAACTCCTCTTATCTTTCACAAAAAAAAAAAAAATTATCATACTTTCACCAACTTTTATTTAACTTTTTTACCCATGTCTTAAATTTACCAAATGTTTTTCAAAAAGGAAAATTTACCATCTATGATAAAAATATATTAACCTTATGTTAAAAGACTCACCAATTTTTCAATGATGAAGGGTGTATTAGTTTCATAGAAAGCTCAATAATAAGGGAAAATACTTTCCCTGGAAAGTATTTTCTATGAATACGATTTGTTTTTCTTTGTTTAGTGATGTATAATTGAAAATGTTTTCCACTGTTTGGATTCCATTAGAAAATGATTTCACACTTGGTCTCAACCAAAAAAAGAAATCAATTTTTTAAAATTTTTAAAATTTAAAATTTGAAAAACTTTGAATTTTAAATATTTTTATTTCTCTTCTTTCTTTTTATTTATTTTTTTCCTTCTTCTTCTCCTTCGCTCCTTTGCTTCCTTGTGCCATCCCTTTGCTTACTTTGGTAGTTCGTTCCTAGCTAACTTATGAGGGGCGAGGTTGGGCCATCACTAGAGGCCACGAACTTGTCGATTTGGCAAGACTTGAGGCACAGAATTGGAGGCCATGAGCTTGCCCGATTTAACAAGGTTCATGGCTTGGCTCTCAAGCCTTGCCACGAGCTCATTAGCCTCAAGCAAGCTCAAGCCTCGCCAGCTCGCTGCTAGAGCCTATGAACTTGCCTGATTTGGCGAGGCTTGAGGCTCATCGACCTTGGGTGAGCTTGAGCCTTGTCGTTAGAGGCCTTTAGCTTGTTCGATTTGGTGAGGCTAGAGCTTGCTGGCCATCACCATGGCCGGTGACAGATGGAGAAGAAAATAAAAAAGAAAAAGGAAGAAAAAAAAGAAAAGAATAAAAAATTCAATTATTGTTTTATAACAACAATTGTTTATAAACCAAGCACCAAATCTAAGCTTTGGCAAATTCGAAAAATGCTTTCTAGTTCTTTTAAAGGGGAAATCATTTTCTTAAATTTAAGCTTTGGTAGGAAAACTTTTTCTATTGACTAGGAAAATATTTTCCGTTAACTCATTTTCTTGAGTGAATCAAACACGAAAAATGACAAAAATGCTTTCCTTGAAAATGTATGCGTGAAACAAACATATCCTAGATTACCACCAAGTCTTCGTTTAGCAACATATATATATATATATATATATATATATATATATATATATATATATAATAAATTGATATTTCAATTGATTTGTGTCTTTCATTTGCCTATTTATCAACCCTTTTTTATGATGATTATTACCAATTCATATTTGAATTAGTCACCAACGTTTATTTGATTTTTTGATTCATATTACCAAGTTATCTTGATATTTACAAATTTTTATTTAACTTTCCTATCAATGTTTTAAATTTACCAACTATTATATGAAAGTACCAACCTTTACCTAATGACTAACCAACTTAATATGCGATTAAGTAACTCAATAAAAGAATTGGTAAAATTTAAAAAACCAAGTAAGCGTCGGTGACTACCGCAATTTGATAACCCACAAGTAGTCAAAAATCGAATCAGAGAAAAGTTTTCTAAGGGGATATTATTCTCAAGTCAGGCTATCTTAGAATCATGCAAAACTAGGTTTCTTGCTAGGCTGGATAGCCAAAGTTGGTGGTTCTCTAATTAAGGGAGTATGAAAACTCTGCACTGCGCTTGTGATCCCATCAAACTTTGATGGAAAGTCATTACTAAATTTGTGTATATTCTTTAACTTTTATCATGGCCGTGAAGGAAACAAATGTTGCACCTTCCTGGACTTCACTGTACTCGACCATCCACGTGTCATGTTTTCATCACGTTCCTTCTAAAGATATGATATGCACTCACGTCTTTAGCATCATATTTCCGTTATTTTATATATTATCATATATTACAAATATGCGAATATTCCTATTTTATATATTTTGCTACAAGCTACGCATGCATATACTTAGATACAACCCTTGCCCGTTTTGATCCTTGGCCCTCACAAATAGCCTTTGGAATAGCGTTCTCTAGATTCTTCCTCGGTTTGTGGTTGGACGTAAACGTCACGCATTAAAAGCATAAAGCTGAACATTGTCCTTTTGCATTAGTGGACAAATCAAGAGATTTTTCGTTTTCCCCTTTGCGAGCCACATAGATCATCATGAGGAGAGCAAAATCAGAGAGCGCCATCAAAAAGGTGCGAAAAACCCTAATTGGCCGGAGAGAGATGGCGACGATTATGGAGCGAATAAAGACAAAATGAGGCGTGCTCCGGGTGAAGAAGATTGGCTGGACGGCTCGATTTAACACAAGTTGTATGTGCAGCACTGTCCATGTCAATTAGGGTCGGCGATCGTCTCATCTGATCCTAACCCAACTTGACCTTGATCTCTCTCTGTCTCTGCGTAAAGGGGTGTGTGGGGGTTAGCGTAGTTGGATTATCTTGGAGCATTAAATGGCGATTAGATAGGCTGGTTTGTGGTGTGGTGTGATGCAAGATACGGCTACATGGTCACATGCACGTCCACATTCGAAACCCAAATTGACGTAATGGACGCATGCAAGAGGGGATGGGTCGACGAACCGCCAAAATGGTCCAGTCCACCCAACAGATCTTGTGGGAGATAACCAAGCACCAGACTCTCACCCACGCATCAATATCGAACCAGAGACATCGACTGGTGTACATAATTCTTTCGTTGTCGTCTTCTCGATCACCGTCTTCTTCTTCGTCCTCTTCAACCATCTAGATTATGCGTATTAGGTGGCCCCCGCTGTGCAGCTCTCCTCCACCTCCCGGGAGATATTTTCGCTGGGCAGGAAGGACGAGGTGATGAAGCTTCGTTGCAGTGTAACGCACGGCATCTAACGGACTGGTGTGGGAACATTCATTGAAGAGGTCTCAGGTTCCTAGGTTTCTATCTGTTCCGCTTTTAGCTTTTGGTCTCTCTCTCTCTCTCTCTCTCTCTCTCTCTCTCTCTCTCTCTCTCTCTCTCGTGAATTGCCAAGAGAGAAAAGTGAATCTCATGCAGTGCTTAAAGTATTTAGATAATCTCAGTCACATCTTTAAGGTAAGCGACAATCTGTACGTATTGTACATTATAAGTAAACTAAAAAAGAAACCATCTCAAGAGATCGTATCAGGTGTTCCTTTTTTTCTCTTTCCGTATCTCCTTTTCCATTTCTTACACATGTATCTCGGTGTCTTCCAATGAATAAGGAAATTTAATCATTAATATGTCTTAAGTCTAATTGGCGATCCTCTTACGTCTTTGTATCTACTACATATATTATTTTTGATTGTTGTCTGGACCCAATAAGCAAAGAGATTTTCTTCAAATCTACTGCACAATATAACTTTTACGCATTGTGCTGAAGTTCATCCCTCTAATCTAATTAAAAAGCAAGCCATCATGCTGAAATTAGGCGATCGGGAGAAACTATTTCAATATACCGTGTTGTGCCTTGAGCCATGTTAAGTATACTGAAACATTGTACATTTCTTCATTTACTGAATAATATGATATTTTCACAAGGTGATGGGTTGCCATCTACAATATCATTGGATAAACCCTAAACCTTAAATAACTCTGAAATAACCCTTAACCCATAATAACCCTAAATAACTCCTAAACCTTAAACCCTAAGCCATTAACTTCAGGTGGTATTATGAAATTGATCGTTGCATCTGTATTCCACCAATCGAATGAGACGCGGAGAGGAACCGCAAAATTCTTGGTTAAATGGAAATTTCGCGGCAGCAAGAGTGACGGTTCTGGTGGGAGAGAAACACGATGGTCAACTAGGGTCCATTTTAAAGAAAATTCTCAACAAATTGCAAGTTGAAAGCAAAACAACAAAGGGAACCAAGAGAATATGACTGTGTAGAAACCTAGAACAATCAAAGTCCTTTCCCACCAAGCCTGAGTTTTCTAGCCCTAGTGGACATCGGACTTTTACCCAAGACATTTTATGGCGTGATGCTATGTATTCGTCGCTGGTCCCTGTTCTAGTAGCTTTAAACTTTTAAAGGAATTTTCTTTTCCATGACAGTTGGAATGAGGAAAAAAAGTTCTCGAGTCCTCCAAGAACCTAATCAACACCTTTCTGAATGCAAGTGCATATTGCCCTGCGTTCCTATATGCTTCCATTTAACACTTATGAAAAGTTGGCTTTGTGATCGATCATAAATAGTGTCGATGGTTAAAAAAAAAAAAAAATGCCCCTATGCCGTAATTGCAATATTTACATTTAATTATTACATAATTGGGTCCTTAGACACTCATTAATAATCCTTATATCAATGAATCACGCAATTCCTTTTCTAGGCTCTTCATGGTTAATATATAATGAATATGGAATTAGATGTTCTCGTAAATGCGTATATGAAATTTACAAATCACCAATATTGAAAGGAAGTGAATAATCAACCTCGTTTATTTGAATATGTACAACTAAAATAAAACTGGCAAAAGGATCAATCTAGATGCCTTCATCTATTGGATTAAACTTACAAATAGAGTGTGCCACACTCAACTCTGAGATTGAATTATAACATAGTGGAAATGCAATCGACCTCATCTTCTCCTAGCGTACGGAGTTTATCATATTATAATATTTTCCTATTTCACCAAGAATCCATCTAACGTTTAAACTTTTCGTTTAAGCCAAACAATGAAGATTCTGGAAAATTCATTACTTTTTAGTTATAAAATTTCTTAAATATCTCAAAAACCCGATTAGGTTATTCTGACTTTGTTTGTACATCATGAATGATCTAATAAGTTAAGCTATTGGATATGATACTTTGTAATGTACAAAAATCAATTGAAGCTTTTGGATTGACGGAGTTTTTTAGTAACTGTAATCTTGGTTGAATGCTACCATATGTCAAGATCATTGCTTGGAGTGGATGAACATTCAAGCATATACTATTCTCTCTCTCTCTCTCTCTCTCTCTCTAGAGTCGGGAGTCTCTACATAGTTCCAGTAGTAATGACAACTTTTCAATGGGCGGGAATGTAGCAAGATCGATTAGAATCACAGTAGCACCGGTCCTTACAAGTGGTCGGTCGTGACATGTGACCCTAACGACAACGATGTCTCTATTATCTACCGAATTGACCACCATTCATCTGGTAATCATTCTAGGGTTTCGTCTACGAAGAAAAGTCAAATGTGCTGAGCTTCGTATGACATAATAAAAGTTTTAACGGGGGTGGGTAAGATGATGCACGAAAACTTGCTTCTTTAAGCTTGTAGAAGCAACACAAACCTAATTTTTTTTTTTGTGCTTTTAGATGGCCAATCATCTAATAACCAAATTGGTGACCAAATCTCATCACCAACACATCCTAACTTGGCCCTTAAAGCGTGACATCAGTCACTGTGCTTCTGCTGACTTGCCATCTTTGTGATCTCCCGTATCATCTTCTCTACGTCGTCTCTCTCTTTGTTTTCTACCATATTTCTAGTGAATACACACCTAATCAAGCAAAAGAAGACTGAAGCAATATTTAATTTATTAGCGACCAATTTTTTAATGGAAGATATGTCATTCTCGTTGAAAATGCTCTCATTTCATGCACGCTCATAGAAAGTAATGGTGAAGTGATGCTTCTTGATCACTACTAGACCCTTAAAAGATAAATAAAATGATTGAAGAGATAGAAAACCCTAGAAGGTCGTTTGCTTGATGGGGTGTACTCCAACACCAATGGCTTAGTTACTTTGCAAATAAGGATCACCGGCTTTTCTTTTCACAGAGGCAAAACAAAATATAATTTATATACAGTGAAGCCCTGTCATTCTTTTTAACGTTTATATGAAAATCTTGGAAAAAGGTTTAATTTGTGTGAGCAAGGTAAGCAACTTTGTCTACTAAAATCCGTCTATTTGTAATTAAACGAGTCTAAATAGAAGTACAAATTACCATAATTAGTTGCGTTCTATGCATGAAAATGATTTAAAAGTTCAAAGTCATGTCTCCAACATGCTTTATTTTCATATACGTTACTCTACAACGTTGAAAGTCAAAAAAGGAAAAATCAGCCAAAAAATCCTAAAACCTATTGTATGGCTACCAATTCAATTCTAAATCTTTTAATTGTGCCAATTTAGTCTTAAACATTTTAACGATTTGTCAGTTTAGTCCTAAATCATTTGATGATTTGCTAATGTATTCTTTTCGGAAAATTATCCAAACAATAGATTTAGGACTAAATTGAAAAATTTTCAAAAGGTTTAGGACTATACAATTGAAATTTTTAGTTTTGAATTGGCATATTGTTAAAAGGCTTAGGACTAAAGGGGCACAATTGAAAGATTTAGATTTGAATTAGCTGTTGTACAATAGGTTTTAGGACTTTTTTGGACAAATATCCCAAAGTCAAAAGATAAAACTAAAAAATTGAGTAATCCACCAGCACCGCAAACAGAAACCTTGGTCGTCTTTGGATTCCTGATGAGGACCCATACTTGTTGATGATGCTTTCAAGTCTCTCCAAACAATGAGACACGGTTTGGCTTTTACACAACAAATCAAGCACGCTAGCCTGTACAAGACAGAAACCCAGTTGGACAAATAGCCATTTGAGGACGAGAGGGAGGGAGAGTTCATTTTCATATGGGAATTAGGGACATACAGGATTGGAGGATGATACAAAGCGAGAGAGAAAGAAGAGTTCCATTAATGCAAAAAGAACCCGTTTGCCTTTAAGCCGAGATTGTGCGGTGCTCAAGAGTCAAATTATTGAAATATCACCTATTAAAAAAAGATATCTTTCCGAGAAAAACAAGACTTGAAAGAGATATGGTTGGAAATAAGACAACAAAAGAATAGGAGCCCTCTTTTCATTTTGTCTTTTTTTATGAAGAGAGAATGGTCACGGGTTTCATTTGACTCTCTCTCTTTCTCTCTCTCTCTCTCTCTCTCTCTCTCTCTCTCTGGCATCACTCAAAACCAATTTTTACTCCTTTTGTCCAATTCAGCTCCAACCCTAACCCCACCAATTTATTTATTTTTATGTTGTTTTATCTTATTTCATCTTTGGCTTCCTTAGAAGCCACACATCACATCATTCACTACCATCTATCCATCTATACCAACCATATAATTTCCACCCCAATCGAATTAATACATTTTTTTTAGAGAAGTAGGTAATTTTTCTAATCACAATCCCTTGACATTTTGAATAACCAAAATTAGGGAGCCAATTGGTGACATGTGCGCTAAACATACAGCTTATTATATTGGTATAGCATTTGTCATCATGCTCGTTTTGCTTTTTGACAACTAAATCTCACTTTTTTCGGCACAGAACATGCCACGATGGACTTAAATTGCACCCGCACCCCACGTGTGCTCTTTACCTAAATGACGAAAAAATTAGGTTGTTAATTAATTAAGTAGTCTCATATTATCATTCAATGTATCACCAGGAAAATTACCAAAAAAGTTAAAAACTTATTATATTTGTACTTATTTAATCATAAACTTTTAAACTTGGCCAATTTAGTCATTTTTTTTGACACTTTGCAAATTTGATCATCCATCTATCACATTGCAAATTAAGAGCGTGTGTTAATGGCAAAGGTGCCATAAAGTGCATTTTATCTTTTTCTCCCGAAAAAAATTAAAATAAATTTTCAACCTACTGCAAATGGCTTTGAATGGCTATTTTGATATATTTGACAAGTTTGAGATGTTAAATGTTAGATAAAAGTAACATCGGGATCAAACATTAAAAGCAATAGTTCAACAAAATGCTAAAAGCAAAAAGTCTATCCAAATAAAAAAAGAAAAAAGAAAAAGGAGGCCAGGAAGATTGTTGTGTAGCACATTATGCAATTGATGACGGAAAAAATTACACGTTAGAAAAAATCTAAGGATGTGTATGATAACTATTTTGTTTTTCTATTTTTTTAAATTTTTTTATTTCTGAGAACAAGTTTGGAATAGAAATCCATTTGATGATGCAATTTGATTTTTTTTTTTTATTTCTAGAACATTTTTTTTTTTTACTTTAGAGATAGGCTTGGAAAAAAAAGTAAAAATTTATACTTTTCTATTTCTAGAAAAAAAATAAGAAATAAAAACCCCTCAGCCGTTGTCAACCACCTGGGAGGGAGAAATTTTATGTCATTATCAAATGCGTATTTTTTCTCAAGAACTCGTCTAGCTGGAAAATTTTATAAACATAATGGTTATCATTCATGTTCTAAATGTCATTCTTCATTTTTTATTTTAATAATACATGAAATGAATGTTTTTATTTTTAATAAATGTTACACTAGTACGACTAATTTGCAAAATTAATTTACTAAATAGTGTGTAAGATTTATTTGCTTTTAAATGTGGTCCACTTGATTAAAGGGTTACTCACCTACTGGAAAAATCACTTAATAAACCAATGTATGTTTAATCTCTAATATTTACACAAGTTATGCACGCTTAAATTGCAAAGAAAGATTCTCAATATACATGTAGGTGAAGACTAAGAGGCACATAATCTGTCTGACAAAGACAACACAATAAGCATATAGTTCAAAAACCTAGCAAACCCTGTCAAATTGAAAATAACTCTAGATCCTATGTTTTCTTTCCAATCCATTATATAATGCCTCAATCATTTTAATCACAATTTTTTTTTTTCAAAAAAATAGTAATCCTAATTGTCTCTTTATATAACAAAGAAAAGCTCAGAAGGCGATTTTAACCTCATATTTTTCTTGAAAGTGCCATGAAATGCCCATGGAGAATTGTTGTGGTACTACTAAATGAAGGAGAAACAATAATTCAATCGTAAATTGTATTTGTAACTAGGGGTGAGCGTGGTTCCCAGGTAGAACCGGGAATTGGAGAACCGAACCAAAGGGTTTGGTTTGGTTCCCGATTCCCCTTTTTCGGGAACCGGCGGTTCTCAATGTTAGTTTCGGTTCCCATGGGAACGGGAATCGGTTAGGGTGGGAACCAGAAATGGTTAGGGTTCCTAAAAATCCCCAAATCTTTACCTTCAGTTCTCCTCTCCTGTCGTTCTCTGCCTCTGCCTTTGCTTCGTCCCCGATGTCGCTCGTCCTTGACGTCGCCGCCGGATGCCGCTCACCCTCAACGCCGCCGCCAGACACCGCTCGCCTTGGATGTCTCTGTCGGATGCCACTTGTCCCTCTGTTGGATGCCACTCGCCCCTCGTTTGCCCTGCCCTTGCCTCCCTCGATGCCGTCACCCCCACTTGCCCCGCTACTCAGCCGTTGGATGCTGCTTGCCACTCAGCCACTCGCCCTTGATGATTTCAAATACAAAAAATCCACAAATTCCTTCCTAATTTGTTACTTCACCGTATTATATGGTTGATTTGCAGGACTAGGCTAACATAAATTTTGGAATTGATGAAGGCGTAGACTTCATGGCAATGTCATTTGTAAATGATTGTAATGTTGTCCGCAACCTTAAGGATTACATTTCCACCAAATCATCCAAGTAAGTTGAAGTGGTGCATGAAGTACGCAAGAAAGGAAGTCCTGTAGTTTCTGAATTGGCTAAGAATATTACTAGTTGCCTATTTCATCGTATGGTCTAATTCATTGATAAGGTGCCAAAAAAAAAAAGAAAAAAAGAAAAAAAAAGAATTTGTTGGAACCTAGAACCGATCCCGGAACCTGTGACAGGATAGGTTCCAGGTTCTTGGTTTTGATGGGTAGGTTCTAGGTTCCAAAAAATGAGGAACCTATACCTAAGGATAGGTTCCAGGTCCTAGACGGAATCGAATTGGAACCGAGAACCACTCACCCCTATTTGTAACCCTTCAAATTATGATTACTTAGACTTCTAGCACTATTTGTGTGCTAGAAATCTAGCCTATGTGTAAAACCTAAATATCCTAGTTATAAAAAAAAAAAAGAATTATTCTAGAATTTTAAACCTATTAGATAATATATTGTATATCAAATGTTGATATCATTTCTATTAGGATTAATACCCTAAACAAACCCAAAACCGGTACACTTATGATAAATTTACCCCAAATTAATTTTTTGACCACAAAAAACCTCAAATTGATACACATTTGACAAATTTACCCTAAATAGGTACACTTGTGACAAATTTACCCTCTGTTAGTTTTTGTTAATTTTATTGTCAAGTTACTAAGTTAAATGATACATGACAATTATTGGTATACTAATTTGGGATTTTACTCTTTGTTTGTCACAGTTATACAATTTTTGTGATTTTTTGTGATTTTCGGTGATATTAATCCAATTTAACGGAGGATATCTTTGTTACAAATGTACAAATTTAGGGTTTTGGCAATCAAATAAATTAGTTTGGGGTAAATTTGTCATAAGTATGCTAGTTTTGGGTTTTTTTATGGTCAGTTGGGGTAAATTTATCATATGTATACCAGCTTGGAGTTTTTCATGATTAAAAATTAGTTTATGATAAATTTGTCACACATGTACTACTTTGTGGTTTTTCATGGTATTAACCTTTTCTATTATCTCCCATGTCAGAGAAAACTTGAACTTAAGTTTTTCATCGGATTCTTATCTAATGAAGCAAAATGCTTCAAATGTTCATAGACTTTGGAACCATATCCTCTAGGTTATTAAAGTTTTTTTTTTTTTGGATAGATATTTTCAATTAATTGTTTCAAAATTGACTGTATATCTTTTTGCTGAATGTACATTTGCATTTTTGCCAAGACAACCATTCAATTCTCTGGAAAATTATCAAAAAAGTTATAAACCTATTGCACTTGTGTAAATTCAATTCTAAATTCTTCAATTTGACTAATTTAGTCCTAAACTTTTGACTCCAATTCAGTCATTCCAACAAAATTTGGCAAGAAATTGCTAATATGGATGATAGTCATTTTGCGTGACACTGCCAATGCTGACGTGAACAATTATTGTAATTTTTTTTTGAAAAAATTAAATTTATTATTATTTTAAATAGGCCTCACCATAGGTGAGGTGCGAAGGCATTGGCAAGGCCATTGCAACCTCCCCGATCGCAAGCGCCGGTTGCTAGCAGGGCTATGAAAGCCTTGCAACCTTGCTAGCTATCGCTGAGAGTGCAAAGGCCCTCATTAGACTTGGGGAAGGCATTTGCAGTCCTACCAGCCGTGGGCAAGACATCCCTCCCCTAGAGTGAGGCTTTCACAATTGGCAAGGTTGTTGGTGACCCTTGTCAGCACAATGAAATAAAAAGTAAAGAGAAAAAAGAACAAAAAAAGAAAAAGAATTGAAAAAATCAAAAAAATAAAAAGTTTATTTAAAAAAATTACAAAAATTGTATACGTTAGTGTTGACCGTATTACATAGAATGGCTAATGTTCACATCAACGATTTTCAACTAAAATTGGCCTAAATGACTGAATTAACAAATTTTCAAAATATTTAGAACTAAATTAGTCAAAGTGATAATTACCCTTACAATTGTCACCCATCAAACCAAAACTCAAGGTTAGAGCTAAACCTAATCATGAGCCTGAGACCAATTCGCCCCGTTAGACTCGCATGAGCCAAAAGGCTCAAAGGGCAATGCTAGGCAAATTTTGGACAAGGCTATTAAGTTAGAAATCCTGACCTAGGGTTAACTTGACCGACAAAATTATACATCAATTTCATAAAGGATTGGCTCGATTGGACAACAAATTAAGCTCGACATCAGGTCCGGATCAAGCACACCTAGTTATCTCTCGCCAGGATATAATAAACCAGACAAAATGGATCATATGCCCATTTTAACCCATATTTGATAGGTTGTATTGTTATATGTATTAATTATATTCAGTAGGTAGGTCATAAATGAGTTTAGAATGATAAACCCAAAATAATATAGGCGTTAAATATGTTCACAACTTACTTTGACCCAACCTATCTCTATGATTCTTTCTTGCCTACACTCGATCTTCCACTCATTAACTCCATGCTTTTACCTCAATTTGTATAGATGTTTTCCTAGGTTAGATTAAATATGAAAGTGTTTAAATATATGAGTCAGGTCGGGTATATATCACTAAATTTGTATGGAAATGGACCAAAACGAATTAAATGGGTTTTAATAGCATAATTTTATTATATTTTACAGAGCTCAGCACATTACTTCCAAAAAAAGTTAACTTAGGTACCGGATGTACAACCAACTTAAAATATCCACTTGTTAGCACTTAACTCATTACATATTACTCGAGTGATATCCCGCCAATAATGCCACTTATAATTCTATATTCTCTCCCATTTCACTTTTAGTTATCAAACAAACACATCTTATTAAATTGTGGGTAGATTAACAGTTTGATGTGTGATTTCATTAACAGAAAACCATATATATATAAATCACCAGCTTAACTGTTTTAGCTTATCGTCTTTTTTTTTTTTTTTTTTTTTTTTTTTTTTAATTAAGGAATTAAGTAGTCCAATATTATAAATGGATGGTGTGGAGTGTGATATGGTAGTAGTGGGAATGAGGAAGAAAGGTCCAAGGCTACCGCTAAGGAGATGAGGTCATACCGTCCTTTCCCTTGAGATGTCATTTTCTCATCTTAAACGCTCTTATTAACGCGTAGGGCCTGAAAGCTATGTAGATCTTTCTCTTTTACTCCATTCTCTCTCTCTCTCTCTCTCTCTCTCTCTCTCTCTCTCTCCTCTGTCCTTCTCCTACTTCTTCTTCTTCTCTCTCTCTTTCTCTCTCTTCCCCCCCCCCCTCTCTCTCTCTCTCTCCTCTCTGTCCTTCTCCTACTTCTTCTTCTTTTCTTCTTAGAGAGAGTCAAACGATCTGCACAGGGAGAGAGACAGAGATTACCATTTTCATCTGTACTAGGATTTTAACCACTCTCTTATCTTGCCAATACCTCTTTCTTCATATATCACCCTAAGATCCGTACACTTGGCCATGTATAAATTAGAGTGGAAACTTCGCCAAACGAGAGATGCTGATGATGGTGATGAGGAACGGTCACTCAGCGAGCTCCTCTTAGCTATATAGAAAGCTTTTAGTGATTTTTATGGCAATTGCTGCAATCATGAGCCACGAAGACACCAGCGACACCAACAACAACACCGCCAAAGACGATCATGAGCATGACATGGTGATGCCCGGATTCCGCTTCCACCCCACCGAGGAAGAGCTCGTGGAGTTCTACCTTCGCCGTAAGGTCGAGGGCAAGCGCTTCAACGTGGAACTCATTACCTTCCTCGATCTTTATCGCTACGACCCTTGGGAGCTTCCTGGTATTTATTTACGCTACTCAGTCAATTGATATCTTTCTTTATAAGGTATTTTTGATTCAAGCAGTTCTTCTCTTTTCATACAAAAGCATCGAGATCCGATGCTTAATCTTATCAGTTTTGTTCAAAAGCTCGCGTTGACCCTTTTTATGGGTTCTGTTTTTCCAAATTAGCCTTAGCCGCAATTGGAGAGAAAGAGTGGTTTTTCTACGTGCCCCGAGACCGGAAGTACCGGAATGGCGATCGGCCGAACCGCGTGACCACATCGGGCTATTGGAAGGCGACGGGAGCTGACCGGATGATTCGAGGTGAGAACTCCCGTTCGATCGGGCTGAAGAAAACCCTTGTCTTCTACTCCGGGAAGGCTCCCAAAGGGATCCGAACCAGCTGGATTATGAACGAGTACCGCTTGCCGCAGCACGAGACCGAACGCTATCAAAAGGTGTCAACCATCTCCATTCTCTTTTTGGTTCTTCACAATCAGATCAATCATATAACACAAAAGAGATGTTTCCGAAGCTTTAAAGTATTCATGTCTTTTGACCATGCAAGAAAGCAAAGTCTCTAGCTAAAGATTCAATCACTTCTTCTTTGCCCTCCTTTTCATTTTCAGCTAAGTGACTCCTTTTTCACTTAGCCAAAGAAGTGAAATTGAACAATCTTTTATGAAGTTAGAATATCTCTACTTAACCCTAGCACCAGGACTCATAGGATTCCGAATTATTGATTATGCAATATGTCTTTTCCGATAGTGTAAATAAGGTATTCAAAATTTCTGCACAAATTTCAAGAAGGAACTCATCACCTTTAAATCAGTTCACCAACTCATTAAGACCTCTTGCAGATTCAATATCCTTCTTTGCAGTGAATGTCGGAGAAAAATTTGCGCAGCAGTCCTTCCTATCTCACCTTTAAATTGGCTGCTCTCGTGGTCTCTTACTACAATAACTTCTCTCATCTCTAACCCGTGAACACTCATGTTCTTCCTTTATGTTCCTTTGTTTTCCTTTTTCGATATTTTGCAGGCCGAAATATCATTATGTCGAGTGTACAAGAGATCTGGAGTTGAAGACCACCCATCACTCCCTCGTACGCTTCCGACGCGAGCATCTTCTTCTTCCTCTTCGAGATCGACAGGAATTATCTCGTCATCCGATCAGAATAAGAATCACCACAACATGAGCATTGGTGGCCAGAGTCTCCAATTGCACGCGAATGCTTTCGACAGATTCCAAGCGTTCATGGGAGGCGCAGGAGGGGGACAATTATCATCGCACTCAGCTCAAAACAACGATCAAGCCGATGGAAGCAGCAGCTCTGATGTCACAACAACACTCGGCCTCTCAAAACAAAATGTCAGTAATGCATACTACCCAATTCCCCCGATCTCGGCCACAGCACAGCTCGCGCTAATGGAAGAAGAGGGGATGGCTAATTTCCACCACCAACTCCACTCGTCGAAGCAGGCAGCTACTCCGAGCAGCGTCTCTTTGGTTTTTCCCCACTTGTTTCCCAGTTCATCTTCAACGAATCCTGCGGATGATCTCCATAGACTAGTTAACTACCCACAAGCCACTGCAGCTTCGTTTAATCAGCAGCAACAACACCCACAGTTACAACAGTATTACCCATCTCAGTATTCACAGTTCCAAGGGTTGCTGCTTCCACAATCATCATCGTCATCATCATTGTCTCAAAATCTGACGCTGAGCAAGCTTCCGAGCCCGCTTCAGACTCCCTTTTCTGACAGACTGTGGGAGTGGAATCCGGTCCCAGATGCAAACAGAGAGTACAGCGACAACAACAATCCTCCCTTCAGTAGTGCATAATTAGTTAATGGTCTGCAGAAATATTCAAGACTCAATTATTACTGTTGATCAAGCTCTGATTGATAGACTTCGACCTTTAGTAACTACTCTGATGATATAATTAAGCCTTTGATCGATACTGGTTTCCGATACTTATGGATGTAACATTTTTATTAAACTTGTACTAGCTAGTTAGGGTTTGGGTTTAGTTGGGGGTTTCTATTAGAATTCCGTTCCGTTTCATTTGACATGATTCCTCTCACTATAATGCCTCTCGTTTCAGCCTGTTAGTTTAATCACACCACAAAATTTGCGCTCTCATTGCATTTCAAGCAAGAAGGGTTTTATTGATGCTCACTCCATAAAAGCTGTGTGGAACTCCATCTTGTTTTGTTGCAGTGAAAATTCATGTGGCCGGTGAATTCCGTCATTGTGAAGAGCTCCAGGGAATGTCAATTCCAAGGTTAGTACCGATGGTGATAACATAAATATGGACCGAATGCAATAATATTTCTGCTCATGGCTTGCATGTGCACTAATCAAGATAATTTAATCTAATGTTTGAGGTTACTGTCTCTCTCGTGTGTGCGTGTGGAAGTTGTAACTATAATAATTGTCCACGGACTAGATAGTGATAATTGCATGCTACTGACAACATTAGAATAATGCTAGGTTAGGAAATCCGCCATAGGGAGTACTCTTTCTTGCTGCTGAACGTAATTCACTCGTTCAAACTTCCTTGGGCACTCTTTTTCATCACTTAAGTAGATTAATATCGTAAAACAGCCTTAGCCAAGCATCGCTCCGATACCCTTTTGATATCTATGCATACACGTGAGGTTGCATATTCTTTTCTTCCCTCATCATCCCCACATGCAATTTAACTCTCACACTTTATTTTACAGTATAATCGTATCATAAAGCAATTGTATAATGTAAGGAATTGAGGCCAATGTACAAAACTGTCCTATTAAAGAATTTGATTGGATATTGAACAAATTAATTTATCTAAAAGCCTATTTATCAATTTTGTGGAGCAGTCAGAAACGAAGTTATCCTTTCGTGGCTAGGCTCTTCTTCTCTTTTTCATGCAATTGCAGTTCAATCTCATTAATCCTTTCTTCAACTTTCAGTCGTTTTTTTTATTTCTATATGTACCATTACGAATGCGCTATTCGTGGTAAAGAAATGTACTCGAAAGTGAACTTCATCTCTGCTAGTGTAATGCACTCAGTTGCGATTCTTTGGACTTCAATTGTTCATCATTTCTGTGAAAATATGATGTCTCCCAATGTGAAACCTGTAATTTACACTCAATGGAGAAAATATTGATCCTGCTCGATGTACAAAGGTAGAAGTTATCTATTCTTTTTTATTTGATCGAAGAAGTTGGACGCACCATGGTTGGAACTTAGAAATTCTTAAAATCACTTAGTACTCCGCTTCACCAATTCTTTTTATTCCTTTTTTCCACATACATGCAGTTTGAGAAAGGAAATGGACATTCTTATAACCATGGAAAGTTTTAAAACCCTAATTTCACTTACATTTCGAAAGGCATTTCAGTTGATATAGTAGATCTTGTGGATGTAGAATGTGAATCTTTTTCACTTATCCTTCTTTATCTAATGTTAATAAATTAATACCTTTTGAAATGTAAGTGAAATTAGGGTTTTTAAACTTTCCATGGTTATAAGATTTCTTTCTCTCTTTTTTTCACAAGTGTGTAGGGATAACAAAGCAAACAAAGCTGAAACGCAAAATAGCCGCTTATTCATGTTGACGATCTCCTTTTTGACAAAGCTTTTTCTAAACTTGCCTAATCTATACCTAAAATATATTCTTGAGACTAATTATATGTTGAAATGCAAATGCATTACACACACACACACACACAAGACGTGGTTGAAGTAAGAACTATGTTGCAATTATTTTATTTATATGTTTTCCTCCATCGAAGGCATTTGGACATTGGACAGTGTTTTTATCAGACTCTTTCAAAAGAAATTAATTCCAGCTGAAAACTATGCGCTAAATTATTTGGTGAATGTAACTCATACTTAACACATTAGATAGGGAAAATGATACCAAAAGCGTAATAATTTTTGTATGGCATGTATTTTGGTACCACAAATTTCAATCGAACATTGAAGCATCATAATTAAGAAAAATATATTTACTCACATAACTTTCTTCGACAACATATTACCCCAAACGCCTCCTCAGCTTTTTCCGCAAGCCCGATTCCTTTTTGAGTGTGCCCCGGAATTTGCATTTCTTCTTAATTCTTGCTGTCATCCTCCGCACTGCTATGCCTTTTCCTCTCTCCATGGCGTCATCAACTGAATAATCGATACTGGTGCGTCGGTATTTTGAGATTCAATCATGTCCACGCTGTTCTAATTAGACTTTTGAGCCCATAATACGTATAATATCCACCTTTGTCTCGGGGAAGAGCCCATTTTTATTGAGAAGACCGTGAGCCGTTCCTCCCAGTTCTGCTATCTCCATTGTTTTTTTAATGAAGAAAAGGGTTCACGACATCTTTCTATATTTTTTAATGACATTATTTACCTGACAAGTCAAGTCGGATGAATTTATATTAAATCAATGCCACATAGAATTTTTAGGCAATACATCACTCAAGTGAATGATTTTTAAAAGTTATGATACTTAAGTGATTACATGAGAAGTTAGGACCTTAAAGTGAAAGTTGCACAAAACTTATAACATCGTTGTTGTCCTTTTCCCCATTAAAAACCAATACAGTGCTCCTAAAAAATGTGGGTTCATTATTTATGCTGAGTTGAATAAATGGTGGGAAGTTCCACCAAAAGTTTGAGCACCCAATAGTGACCTTTAGCTATTGAATATCTTGAGTCAACTAAAAATGAAAACTTCTTTATACCATACTAAATACGTGATTCCAATTATATAAATCCACATGATTGCAAATAAATGCATGATAACTCCAATACACCATCTACAGAATATCACCAAGAGAAAGTTCAAGGCTCAGCCTGTTAACATGTTAAGCCCGAGTTATCAGCCAAGTAGGATATTGATTGCCTTACTCTAGATTTATTTTTTTCAAACACTAGACTCTATATTACAAAAATACATATTCACCGCCAGGTTAAGGTCGGGGTTAACTCAAACTATGAAATCATATTTAGCATAAAATTTTCCTAGGAATGGTCTCGAGCTGGCTACTTATCCCGTACGGAACTCATCAGCTAATAATTTCCAAAGCAAGAGAGGATTTAACATTCTAGGGCATGACTCTAAATCCGCTTGCACGCTCTGTATATCACATCATAGGGATTTTAGTTGACTCTAGAGATGTCCATGCTTAGGAGGGGAATGACAATGCACTGAGACCTATGTGGTCATTATCACTGCTAGGTAGAGGCTTATTTTACATGTGAACACACCGGCTTCTAGCCCTCTCTTTTATTCCTAAACAGATGTGAGCTGTATAGCTATATAATGTCCTTTTTACCTTCCAGTTCACTCCAGATGTGAATGTTCTGACTTTGTGATATTCAGTGAAGGCGACATATAGAAGGAGAAAGCGAGTTTAATAGAGTCGATAAAAGCAACATTTGCCCAGTTGCACTGGCATTTTCCTCAGGCAATTTGCAAGCGACCACGTATGTTAATCGCAAACTTCAAGAAGATTTTTAGATGAAGAGCCACGGAAGAGGATGGCATGGTTAGGTGAAGTGGTGGATCAGGAAGAAAAGTAGACTAATAAGCTCAAAGTTGCAGTTGCAGATGGAGAGGGCTCTCAGTGGCAAGACTGAAATATCAAATGTGAAGTGAAGGAGAAGATGAGCCGTAGTGAAGGTATTATTTGGCCATTTAAACGACCAAGTTGACTCTCTTAGCATTCAATGACACCGTTCCTTTGGGAATCCGCGTGGCTGTTAAATGTCTTATCCTGTAGGGTGTGCAAATAGAATGTGCCTAAAGATCTCATCCGTTGCAGTATTTGATTGAATGTGTACAGGGTGAGTAGAAGATTCTGATACGTCTCATCTTGTTAAAACCACACTGCAGCTGAGGAATTGTAATGGAGGCATTAGCAAAACCGCACAGGAGGTAACCTTCAACGAAGGGCTCGCACTAAGACATTCTCAAGAAAAGCATTTTAGGGACAGAACTAGATTTCAAGGCTTGTAACTTCCTAACTCTAGCAACATCAGTCGAAAAAATTCACCGGTTGAATGACTACGAATGCTTCTTTGCTCAATTTGTGAGCAATGATATGCTCTACTTGGAAGCAACGTTATAGAACAATCTCCAAATGGATTGTTTGAAAGAAAACAAAAAAAAAGTCGAAAGTAGTAGTCACCAGAAAGACCATATGTGATTCCTCGATTTGATTGGCCTGATTTATGAATCTCCCTTATACTTTTCAACTGTAAGAACGATGCTCTTGTCCAATATCTCCTGCTTCTCCAGCCCTCAAGCAATTGCAATCAGCGGACCTGGATGTAGATTTTACAAATTAACCCATTCGGAAGCATAAACTGTCCCTGGAATTATCATCAGAACCGCTCACATGCGTCCCAGAGGATTTCCTTTGCCCATAATTGCTGCTTCCTTCATCAGGGCCATCTCCTATAGCAGCACCACTCTCATCTGTTTGTGTCCTGGCATCATCATCAGAGCTGTTCACATATGTTCAAGAAGATTTACTTTGAGCATAACTGCTGCTTCTATCATTGTGGCCACCTTCTATGGCAGCACCAATCCCATCTTTTTGTGCCCCAGATTCATCAACAGAGCTATTCACATGCATTCCTGAGGATTTACTTTGCCCAGAACTGCTGCTTCCATCATTGTGGCCATCTTCTATAGCAGCACCACTATCATCTTTTAGTCCCCTGGAATCATCAACAGAGCTATTCACATACATTACAAAAAATTTACTTTGCCCATAACTGCTGCTTCCATCATTGTGGCCATCTTCTATAGCAGCACCCTCTCATCTTTTAGTGCCCCAGAATCATCACTGAATCTATTCACATACGTTTCAGAGGATTTATTTTGACCATAACTGCTGCTTCCATCATTGTGGCCATCTTCCGTAGCAGCACCACTCTCATCTTCATGTGGAGAGGGCATGCTGATGGTTGAGCAAGACTTAGGTTTCTTTAACTGCTTGCATAGGCCAAAAAAAAAAAAAAAAGTCACACATCAGGTCAAAGAATCATTCATAAACCAACAGTTAACATGACAAGTTTTACCATCAGCATGGCAGATTGATCTTTGGATGCACCGAACTCCATCACAGTTTTGCAGACTTTAGGGAGTTCATTTATCCTTTGGAAAAGCTCCTCCCTGCAAGCAGAAGTACTGAAATGGATCAATGCTTACAATGTCCAAAATTAGTACAGAGTCAACAGTCATCTGTTGCCCAAACTGAAGGAATGCATTTGGCCCTAAACAATCTCCACCAGCTAATGGGTTTTATCAATTTCACCCCAGGCTAATGTTGTGTTAGGAAGTTCAATCTAAAGATACTAAACGGAGAGACAGCGCTGAGACCTATCTCAAAGAACGTACTAAAACTTGACATATTACTCTTCAAAAGGCGATGATTAACTCACTATTATAAACTTCGGACGTCATGCTCAAAAGTGCTCACTACATGGTGCAAGAATAACATTTCAGTCACCAAACAACATCATCGAGTACATCACCTTCACTCAATATAAAATGCATTGCCAAACTCAATGGCACACTGTGACTCACTTTTTCTCAAAATCAAGAGCAAAACTAAGTCATGGGCAGGCCCTGAGAGAAATATATGGAGCATATGAATACAAGGGCTTGTTATGGGGACAACAGTGGAGCAGGAAGAACTTTTAACACTACTATGGGAAATCAAACAATAGACGGATGACGACCTTTAAAAGGGAAGCCACCTAATACAAATCAATTATGGCAAAGACAATGGACTAAAACTTATTTTGAACAATCACATGAAGCACCATATTAGCCGCAAGTAAATCACCATAAGAGCGTCATGTCCAGATGGACATTTGTAATTATGACGAGATCTCTCTATGCAAAATGGACGTCATCATAGGGCATTTGGTTTTGGCATCACTACTCAACCTTGAGATTCACGATATAGATAAAGCTAAGAGAAGTCTTCCTGCATTCATTCTAAATTATTGTTGACCACGCGTGCAATAACGCCAGTCTTAATTGGCAAATACTTGGTCAACAAGCTAATTGAAAGCAGCGGATATGCTAGGGAATTAGTTGTCTCACCTGTCCCTCTTTGGTAAGCTGCGTCCATCAAAATACAACGCAAATATGAGCAACCACAAATCACAGCGAGCTGCGATTGTTGCCGCCCATACCTGCCCTGGCATCCGATTCCTCCCAAAATGAAAGCCTGAAACTGGCCTAGGATGGTCAGGAGAAACCATCCTAGCAGGAGGCTTAACTTCCCATGTCCCATTTGGAAACCCAACCAAACACTGCTCACCTTCCTCTGAATTCACAACACATGAATCATCAACGAAGTCGATACATGATTGGTTTTCGTTCATAAAACACCTATCCAGTCTTAGACTTCACTAACAACTGTCAACATGGAGCTTAAAAAACTGCAAAGCAAATAGATCCGAAATTCCAATTGTTGGAAGTTGATTGTATTTGGGATATAGCTTTAGTTCTTCAGACAGAAATACCATAGAACTACTTGACATAGTTAGCATATATGCAGATAACCCTCGATTTTCCTGAAATTGCAGTTCGTCATTCTAACTAGCTGACTAATATCGATGAAGTGACAGGATAATCATCAGCCTCCAATCTCTGCATAAAGCTACTTATTAAAAATTTCTGAGATAGCACGGCATGATTACATCAGTCCAGAGCCACCATCCGAGAACATTTACACTTGGACTGAATAACGAAGAAAATTCATTATGTTTTCTTTTTCCAAACGAAAATGGCAGATCAAGATTCTTCTTGTCTGCACGGTGAGGTTTGATAATAGAAACGAAAGATTACTCCCTAAAACTTGAAGCAGGTGATTTGTGAAAAAAGCCAAAAGAATTTCGTATGAACAACCCAAAATTCCGAAATTGCCACAAAAGACTTAGGGAGGAAAACAGAGTGAGGTCGTGCATTGACACCTTGAAAACTAAACACCCAAGCACAATGCTGAGGGATAGAAATGAATTCAGGGCTGCGTGACTCAAGAAACCCATCAGGGTAAGCGCATGATCGTGGCTCGAAAAATAAAATGAAGTGGCTGTGCATCACGGTATGTGCTAGTAGAGAGAGAGAGAGAGAGAGGGAGGGAGGGACAGACCAGGATCGCACTGTTGGTAAAATTCTCTGAAGTCTGCAGGTTCCCAAAAGCGAAGAACAGACCAAGACTCATATCAGCCAAAACTTACATGCAGCGGTACACACATGAGAAAGAGAGAGAGGGAAGAGAGAGAGCAGACCGGTAGTGAGAGCCTTGATAATTCCAGAGCGTCTGCCATCGAAGTCTTGGAAGATGTCGAGCGCTTTGAGGGCGTAATATGCGGTTCCCTTCATAATGGTGGCTTTCTCACCCCGTTCGACCGACAAACCCAGAGCACAAAGAAAGAAGGAGAAGATTATTCAGGGTTGTCTTGGTCATGTTCGTCAGAGCTCAGAGCCGGAAATCATAAGCTCATCATCGAAGGATTAAACCCAGGAAAAAAATGGGTCTTCAAATCGATCGCAGAGGCCCATGCCTGCCTGCCTGCCTTCCTCTCTAGCTTCAAAATTTTAGGGGAAAGGCCGGTTTCTTCTGTTATGACTGTTGTGTGTGGCCAGCTTGTCACCACCATTTTCTTTCTTTTTCCTTATTCTATTTATTAGATATTACAAGTGAATTCTCTCTCTCCCAAAATCTGCAGTGCTCTCATTGCCATTCTTCTTGATTAACATGAAAAAGGTGCTCGTGTTGAAAGTGGATGATGACGAGAAGTATTTTCCGGTTTAGGAAAACAATCACGCTTAAAATTGAGGGAAATGATGTCTGCATTCTAAAAAGAAAAATTGGTTCTCTTTCAAGTTAATTTCGAAAATTATATTTCAATCACATGTGAGTGCTCAATTTGTGTCCGTTGGACTAAATTATCAATTGGTTATATAACTTTTCACTTGGCTAATGACTCGTATTTTTGGAGGACAGGAGAGAATGTGTTTGTTGAAATGCCAATTTTGGATCTTCTTATCTTCAATTATACAATGATATTTCTTTTGTCTTTTCCCTTTTTGTATGGATACATACTGTGTATCAATCTTTGCTTTTTTTTTTGGAATGGAGAACCATTCTTATGTGAAGTTATGAGGAGTAAGAGATTAAGTTTGCTAATTATTTGTATTTTCTATTTTTTGTTATCCTTTTTATATTACTTTATTTTGAAAAAAAAAAATTGTACTTCATTTATTAATAACTTCTTAAACGAGGCTTTTGATATCATCTTAGAATCTTATATTAGGAACAGAATATAATTATCATGGAGAGAATAAATTTTTAACATAAAATCTAAACATCAATTTTTTTTTTTTTTGGTCTTACTACTTCCAAGTATGCCACCAAACAGCAGAAAATCTACCATTTTTTCTTGCAAATGATTTCATGAAAAATATTTTCTTTCATTAGAAGTTTTCTATAAAATAAACACCCACCAAAAGAGAGTATTAAATGATCAAACTTATCTAATGGAAAAATTTCAATATGGTTGCCACAACATTTAACTGATCGGGTCATGAACCGATGGTACACACTAAAAACTATTTATGCTTTGGGAACATTAAGCACAACTGTTTCGCATGTTATATCACATGTGTAACATCCCGGGTCCCACTTGTGTGATATTGTCCGCTTTGGACACTGAGTCCTCACGGCTTTAAAACGCGTCTCTTGGGGACAAGATTGCACGAAGCCATTTCTCTCCCACAGCCTGATATTGTCCGCTTTGCACAGTGGGCCCACCAATCCACACTCATGGCTTTGTTCCCTCCGCCCCACTTGGGCTCAGGACGCGTCACACAATTAAAGGAACCCAAGCCTTATATACAAGGCCCGGGACTCCCCCTAAGCGATGTGGGACAAGAGGGAGAGGACCCTTTCCTTGCGCACGTCCAAGGACCGAGGCGCGGACGCACCGCCATCCCTCCTCCCCGCGCACCGCCGCTCGGGCCGTCACACTCTCCCCCCCTTAACAGAACAGCGTCCTCGCTGTGGCCCCACACGCTGTCGGGAGTCGGCTCTGATACCATTTGTAACATCCCGGGTCCCACTTGTGTGATATTGTCCGCTTTGGACACTGAGTCCTCACGGCTTTAAAACGCGTCTCTTGGGGACGAGATTGCACGAAGCCATTTCTCTCCCACAGCCTGATATTGTCCGCTTTGCACAGTGGGCCCACCCATCCACACTCACGGCTTTGTTCCCTCCGCCCCACTGGGCTCAGGACACGTCACACAATTAAAGGAACCCAAGCCTTATATACAAGGCCCAGGACTCCCCCCTAAGCGATGTGGGACAAGAGGGAGAGGATCCCTTCCTTGCGCACGTCCGGGGACCGAGGCGCGGACGCACCGCCATCCCTCCTCCCCGCGCACCGCCGCTCGGGCCGTCACAACATGCTTGTTCATTTTCAAAGTAAATTGACTTTGACTTTATAATAATCTGAGATGCCTATAACACCTTTACTTATGTGACCTATTTTTGCATTGTTTTACAAAAGAGTATCGCGATCTAACCTCGGGTAGACCACTTAGAGTTTGGCTAATGGACTACTAAGTCTAAACTTAGCTCAGGCTCTCTCAAGTCCATACCAATTCGCGACTTAAGTTCAATTTTTTTTTAATGAATTTTATCTAGGAGTCGCTACTAATTAATTTATAGTAAGTTGATTAGACACCTTACTCCTACGAATCGGAAACTTTGGGTACAAGGATTTGATTACACTAGATTTCTTTAATGCCCTTTCGATACTATTATTTTTATTTTCAAAAATATATTTGCAGGCAACTTGAATTTATTTTAAACTAAATCACTATCATGCAAATGGGTGATCACACGGATGCTCAACAATTAAATAAATTGCACTAAAAGAATTAAACACACAAAGCAGACAATTTTTTTTTTTTTTTTGGTTTTTCTCTTATCTTGGAATTAGAACTCGCTATAAAACATGCACTTAAACTACGTGACCTAATTTTACTAACAAACAATTTCTAACACGCGGGCTATTTGACATACACTTTTTTTTTGTATTTTTTTAATTGAAATTCGGAATTAATAAAAATCTTAATTAAACTATCTAAAGAAATAACTTTCTAATATATTTTAGGGATTAATTTGACTTAAACCCTATTCTATCTTTAAAAACTATATAGATATATATATATATATATATATATATATATATATATATATATATATTAAATGAGATTATTTTAAAAAATGCAAAAATTATCAAAGACCCTATCTATAAAAAAAAAAAAAAAGTTATTCTGATCCAACCCTAATCTATGCGCAATCCTATTCAAGCTAGATAATGAAATCCTACATATCCTAATGTGCAATCTTAAAAAAAAAAAAAAAAAAGCAATCCTAATTTACGAAACAAACATATTCCAATGCAAGATTCGATTTTTGATTTTTTTGTCTTTTTCCAAGACAAGCAATTACCAGATAAACATTATATCCGAACTACTCAGATATTCATCAAATGAATGATTAAAATAATTAAAAAAATAATTTATTGTCTCACGGATTAAATTAACAATTATTTTAACCCTAAACATAATAATATATAAGAAAGTTCAAAATAATTAAAAATTTAATTTGAAATCTTACGGATCAAATTAATATATAATGATTTAAGAATCAAAACACAATCAAAGTGCAAAAAAAAAAAAAAAAATTTCAATATAATTAAAAATAATAATTATAATAACATTTGGGCAACAATACCCTACGGATAATGCTTAAAATATTCAAATAATTAACGTCAACATCCAATGTTCCAACTTAAGCAATAATAATGAAACTTGATTTTTTTTTTTTTTTGAAAAAAATACCTAAGATGGGGACTCAGCGAGGATCAGCGGCGCGACGGGAGTAGGCGCGGCGACGGGCGAGCAGGTCGCGGGCGGCGCGGAGGCGCGGGTGGAGGTGACGGGCGGAGGTGCTGCGGGCTACTGGCGGCTGTGGGTTGCTGCGGGTCACGGGTTGCAGAAACGGCGGTGGCGCTCGCGGATTGCAGGCGGACGCGCGGCAACGGGGCGACGAGCGAGCGGGCTAAGGCGTCGGGAACGGTAGGCGGACCAGCAGGCGTCGGGCGCAGGCGGAGAGGCGGTTGCTGTGGCGGCTGCAGCGGGGCGACGAGCGGCGCTCGGGCAGAGGGGGCCGTCGGCAGCAGGCGGAAGGCGGGAGGCGCTCAGGCAGAGGGAGGCACGGCGACGGTAGCTGCAGAGGTGGGACGGAGCGGCGTCGCGGGTGGTGCTCGCGGGCGTTCGGCGGCAGCAGGCGTCGGTGATGGGCGGATCGCAGAGGCGCGGCGTCCAGCGGAGGTGGCGCTGGCGCTTGGGCGGAGGCGCAGGCAGAGGGAGGCGGAGGCGCGGGCGAGAAAGGCAGCGGCGGCGGCACGGTGGCGCAGCGGCGAGCGACGCTCCGGCGGAAGGAAGCCGGCGACGAACGGACGGGCGGAGCTCGGGCAGCTGCAGAGGAGGATGCTGAAGAAGAAGATATTTTTCTTCTTTTTTTTTCGTTGTTTTTTTTCCCCCTCACGTCCACTCACTTGCTTTCTCTTCTGTACAATGCTGCTGACTTCTTTCTTTTCTTTTGAATTTGTCCCTTTCCCTTCTGTACTATGCTGCTGACTTATTTCTTTTCTTTTGAATTTTTCCCTTGATGCACGAGAGAAAAGTTCCCTTTCCTTTTGTTCTTTTTTTTTTTCAGCATTTTTTATTATCTTTCTCTCACGCTTTTCTTTTTTTTTTTTTTTTTTGCTCTCTTTTCACGAAATTACGGTCCCCCTTCTTCCGTGCGAGTCAACCCCTTTTATAGTGGTTCCGAGCACCTCATTCCATGGCAATTTTCAAGTTTCCGTTCTCTCTTGTCTTAAATCGTGGTGTGATCTCGTAATTAGCTTAATTCTTCCTCGAACGCTTTGATTTCTTCATTTTTATCAAATTTCCTACTTTCTTTCTTAGCTCTTGATCTCTGACCGAGAATTTGCTTTCACATTTATTAAGATTTGAATAGTTGTCAAAGTATAAGTGTCTAATCAGAATTTCCACCTTCCATTCATAATGAATCAAGTTGATCCTCCCTTATTTTTCTTTTTATTTGCTTTGATGACCAAAAATTATATGCTATGCATTTTTTATTTTATTTCTTTTTTTAAGACTTAAAAATTAATTCCTAATTTTTCTATGAATAAATGACCGAGTTGCCAAAATTTAAGTGTCAAGCAAAGAGAAAATTCATAATAAAGCTTGAAATGTTTTTAATTTCTCAAATAAATATTTGAAGTGAATATTGTCTCAAATAGGGATATAAAGTAGCTATGTTAGTCTCAAAGAATAACTTGACCTCAAAGACATTTTTGTCCTTTAACTTTTCTTATTTCCTTCCCTTTTTTTTCTTTTCTTTTTAAATTTTTCTAATGTTTACTTAAAAAGGGAAAGAGAAGAAACACATATTGAAAAAAAAATGCATAAGGCTAGGGTGAGCCCTTCTACATGCATTATTTAATTTTATTTTTTAAGTTGTAGCCTTTTTTTTCTTTTTGTTTAGTTTTTTGAAAAAATAGAAAAAGAAAAAATGAAATAAAATACCCACAGTAGATGAGTTGGTTTGCGCCTTAACCTCTCAGCTAGAAAGGTAGAGGTTCAAAACTTCTCGCTTCAATTGCGTGACTTACCTAGGACACCGTGGGAGGTGGGTCCCTGCAACGCCACCCCTGGTTTACATCGCCGGCGGCCGGCTGTACAACGATTCCCGGATCACAAAAAAAATGGAATAATAGAGGAAAAAGTAAAAAATGACAATACCATTGACCTGATTTTTCTTTAAAAATGATATAGCCATTTCAAGCTCTTATTTGAAAAAATATCTATTTCGGGTTGTTATTTAAGGAAATGAGAACATTTCATATCCCTATTTAAGACAATTTTCACTCCACATCTCTATTTGAAAAATTGAGAGAACTTCTTCTCATTTAAAATTTTCCCTTTTGCAAAAAGATACCGGCTTGACAACTTCCTCTCGCTTTCTCTCTCTGCTATGGAAACCAGTAAGTGCAGGAAGAATACACTCATGCATCATTGTACTTTTTCTCCATTGGAGGACTCATGCCTACTCTGTGATGTTCATTTGGGTTACTCAACACGGAGGCATTTGCAGCAAGATAGTGCGTAAATTGTAAGCGAAGGCCGCGGAATATTGAGGAAGTTTTCACCCTCCGAGGAAATATAAAAGAAGATGATCAATCGATCATTGCGGTTCATGAAAGTCCTTGCTTGGTGTCTTGTTGATGAGAAGAGCAAGTAAGCTGAGTCTGTAAGAAGATCACCGACGGAAATGAACATTGCTAAATTCCTCAGGCATATTACCCAGAAACAACAGCAGTCATTAAGATCTGGATGTCACTTGAACTCTCCAGGAGAAATAGCTCAGTTGCCAATGTGTTGCTTTTGGAACTGCTCAAATAAAACATTGCAAATTTCAAAAGCAACATCTCATCCACTTCTAATTTTGTAATTTGCAAATGAAAATGTGGTCTAGGCTTGTTATTGGACTTAATTTAGCCCCAAATCATCCATTTGGTAGCAAAGAAGGGGTTCAAACGACATCTTCCTATGCACTTTTAATGACATTATTTTTCTGACAACTCGGGGCTGGACCATTTTTTATTAAATCAATGGCACGTAGATTTTACAAATTAACACATTCGGAAGCACTAACTGTCCCCGGAATCATCATCAGAACTGCTCACATGGTTTCCAGAGGATTTCCTTTGCTCATAATTTCTGCTTTCTTCATCATGGCCATCTCCTATAGCAGCACTATATCCATCTGTTTGTGTCCTGGAATCATCATCAGAGCTGTTCACATATGCTCCAGAAGATTTACTTTGAGCAAAACTGCTGCTTCCATCATTGTGGCCATCTTCTATAGCAGCACCATTCCCATCTTTTTGTGCCCTGGATTAATCAACAGAGCTATTCACATGCGTTCGAGAGGATTTACTTTGCCCAGAACTGCCTATCTCATCACAGGAGCTATTCACATGCATTTGTTGACAGTCCAGCAAGACTCGGGTTTCTTTAACTGCTTACAAACCAAGTCACGAATTGGGTCAAAGGATCATAAACTGATGAGTTTTACCATCACCGTGGCAGATTGGTCATTGGATGCGCCGAACTCCTTCACAGTTTCACAGACTGTAGCGAGTTCATTTATCCTTTGGAAAAGCTCCTCCCTGCAAGTAGAAGTACCGAAATGGATCAATGCTTTCAAGGTTCAAGAGTCAACTGTCATCTCTGGCTCAAACTCAAGGAAAAAATGTGGCCCTAAACAATCTCCCCAGCTAAATGGGTTTTATCAATTTTACCCTAGGCTAAAGTTGTGTTACTGTTGGTGTTTGTGCGGAAGCGTGTGTGTGTGTGTGCGGTATGTTTTGTAGAGAATGGACAAGGGATAAACTAGGATAATTGAAGGATATAGGACATGGAGAAAATAGTTTCATTTAGTTGAAGGAAATAGTTTGATGGAGATTGGTGGAGGTCTAAACCTCACACACACCAAATGAATGAGTTACAAGCCTATTTATAGGCATGAGTTACACCTCAATACAACATTCTAGATTTTTATAGAATGTTGCCATGTAGGCTTTATCTAGGAAATTCTAGATTGTAGTTTATCTATTCATCTTCTAGAAACTTCTACCTTCTACACTTTTCTTTTGCCACCTAAGCTAGATATTCTTAAGGATTTTTCTTGACTTTTCTAGCAAATATTAATCTTGAAGCTTCTAGAAATTGGATCACACATTCCAACACTCCCCCTTGATCCAATTTCGGGATACTTCGGCTATTGTAGTTTGTCCCATGTCTTTTATCCCGTCTTCGTCCACAATCCCTTGCATTCTCTTGTCGAACCACTTGCACTAGCTTTCAATGTGCAATTCTTTTCTTTAATGATGTCCCATACGTCTCGGGGCATCAAAATGTTCTTAGTTGTAGTTGTAAGCTTGGGCTCTGGCTCTGGCTCTCGTAGGCTCTGGCTCTGGCTCCGGCTTTAGTTCTGGCTCTGACTCCGGCTCTGGCTCTGTTGGCTCTCGCTCGGGCTCTGGCTTTTTTAGTTGAGGATGGTGAGGACAAACACCCATAACCATCTGATATGCTTGGCTCTGATACCACTGTTGGTGTTTGTGCGGAAGCGTGTGTGTGTGTGCGGTATGTTTTGTAGAGAATGGACAAGGGATAAACTAGGATAATTGAAGGATATAGGACATGGAGAAAATAGTTTCATTTAGTTGAAGGAAATAGTTTGATGGAGATTGGTGGAGGTCTAAACCTCACACACACCAAATGAATGAGTTACAAGCCTATTTATAGGCATGAGTTACACCTCAATACAACATTCTAGATTTTTATAGAATGTTGCCATGTAGGCTTTATCTAGGAAATTCTAGATTGTAGTTTATCTATTCATCTTCTAGAAACTTCTACCTTCTACACTTTTCTTTTGCCACCTAAGCTAGATATTCTTAAGGATTTTTCTTGACTTTTCTAGCAAATATTAATCTTGAAGCTTCTAGAAATTGGATCACACATTCCAACAGTTAGGAAGTTCAATCCAAAGATTCTAAACGGAGTGACAGTGCTGAGACCTATCTCAAAGAAGGTACTGAAACTACTCGACATATTACTCGTGAAAAGGCAATGATTCACTCACTACTATAAACTTCAGATGTCATGCTGAAAAGTGCTCACTAAATGGAACAAGAGTAACATTTCAGTCACCAAACAAAATCATCAAGTTTGTCTCCTTCAGTAAATATAAATTGCTTTGACAAACTCAATGGCACACCATGACTCGGTTTTTCTCAAAATCAAGAGCAAAACTAAGTCATAGGCAGGCCCTGTGAGAAATATATGGAGCATATGAATACAAGGGCTTGTCATGGGGACAATATTGGACCACGTGCATAATAATACCAGTGTTAATTGGCAAATACTTGCTCAGCGAGCTAATTGAAAGCGGTGGGTATGCTGGGGAATTGGTTGTCTCACCTGTCCCTCTTCGGCAAGCCGCGTCCATCGAAATACAATGCAAATGCGAGTAACCACAAATCACAGTGAGCTGCGATTGTTGCCGCCCATAACTGCCCTGGCATCCGATTCCTCCCAAAATGTAGACCTGACACTGGCCTAGGATGGTCAGGAGAAACCATCCTAGCAGGAGGCTTAACTTGCCATGTCCCATTTTGAAGCCCAACCAAACACTGCTCACTGTTCTCTGAATTCACAACACATAAATCATCAACGAAGTAAATACAAAAATGGTTTTCGTTCATAAAACACACATCCAGTCTAAAACTTCACTAACAACCGTCAACATCGAACCCAAAAAACTGCAAAGCAAACGGATACGAAATTCCGATTGTTGGAAGTTGACTGTATTTGGAATATAGCTTTAATACTTCAGAGAGAACACCATAGAACTACCCGACATAGTAAGCTAATATGCAGATAAACCTCAACTTTCCTGTAATTGCAGTTCTTAATTCCAACCTTCTAATCGACTAATCTTGATCCAGTGACCGAACAATAATCAGCTTCAATCTAAATTACATCGAACTACCTATCAAACGTTTCTGAGGCAGCACGACATGATACAGTCAATCCAGAGCCACCATCTGAAAACATAAACACGTGGACTGAACAATGAAGAAGATTCATTTTGTGTTCCGTTTCCTATAAAAAATGGCAGATCAAGATTCTCCTTTTCTGCATGCTGACGGTTGAAAAAAGAAACCACAAATTACTCCCTAAAGCTGGCATCCGGTAAAATTTCCGAGAGCACAAGAGAAGCCTGAGGGAAGAAAACAGAGCAAGGTCGTGCATTTGCACCTTGAAAATTAGACACCAAAGATTCATGGCTGAGCGACTCAAGAAGCTCATCAGAGTAAGCCCATGATTGTGGCTCGAAAAACAAAATGAAGTGCATGTTCATCACTCTATGTGCTATATATATATATATATATATATATATATAGATAGAGAGAGAGAGACCAGGATCACAGTGATCGTAGAATCCTATGAAATCTGCACAAAGAACAGACCAAAACTCTTGTCAGCCAAGAATTACATGCAGGGGGGTACACATGAGAGAGAGAAAGAGAGAGAGAGAGAGAGAGCTCAGACCAGTCGTAAGAGCCTTGAGAATCCCAGAGCGTCTGCCATCGAAGTCGTCGAAGACGTCTTCGATAGCGGATTGTGGGATTTCCGCCATGGCCGTCCCCCACTCTCACTCTCCTCCACCCACGAACCCAGAAAAGAAAAGAAGATTTTTGAGGGTTTCTGCTGATGTTGTTCCTTTCAACTCAAGAGTCAAAATCGAAAGCTCATCGAAGGATTAACCCCAGAAAAAAAGAAAGGGTCATCTAATCAATCACAAAGACTCTGCCTTTCGAGCTTTCAAAATTTTGGAGGGAAAGGCCGTTTTCTTCCGTTAAGACTCTTCTGTGAGCCAACTTGTCACCATTTTCTTTTCCCTTTTATGATTGGTAGGTTTCTTCTTGTTACATTGATTTCTCTCTCGCAACACCTCTCGCTCTCATTTGCACTGCCCTAATCGTTGTTCTTCTTAATTAACATGAGAAAGGATCTCAAAAACCCTAATCTCCCAATCAACATTTCTTCACACACTACGAAAAATTGCATATATTTAGCATTTGTAGTGATTTCCATAACATGATTTTTTAAACTTTCATGTGTTTGTTTTCTTATAAGTAGAAAATCAAGGAAGAAGGCTTTACCATCAAGAAAAACAATCACTTCTAAAATCAAGGAACATGAATTCTCCAATGGTTTTCCTCCGTTCACTTTTCATATGCACACTCCCTCAATCTATGTACTCTCTCTCTCTCTCCCTAGCCTACTAGTCTTCACTCTTCTGCGGCACTACGTTCAATGCATTTTCTTCGGGAAAAGTGTTAAAAAAGTCCTAAATATTTTGCATTTATGTCAATTTAGTCCTAAATATTTTTTTTGTGCCAATTAAGTCCTAAACATTTTTACGTTGTGTCAATTCAATCATTTCCGACCAATTTTGACCGAATTTTGCTAACTGGACGCTTGTCGATTAACATGGCCTGATCGTCAACCTTGGTGACTAGCTAAAAGCAACGGCCAGCGAGGTCGAGGTCGAGGTCGACCTCGCTAGTGGCCGCCCTCAAGGCTTGGGCGGCGAGGCTCGCCCTCATCAGATCTAGCTCGATGCCCACGAGCTGGCGGGGCTCGCCCAGCTTGAGGCCGCCTAGGCCACGAATGCAAAATGCAAAATGTTTAGGACTTTTTTAACACTTTTCCCCATTTTCTTCTCTTCATAGCAAACTCCGCTCAAGTTTTTCTGTCTTCTCTTCAAATTAATTCTTAATATTAGATTCAATCACATGTAAGCGCTCAATTTATTGTAGGCCTGTCGGACTAAATTATCATTTGATAATAAGATTTTATACTCGGCTAGGCGACTCATATTTTTGGACAATAGCACAGAAGGAGGTTGTTGAAATAACAATTTAGGATACCCTCGTCTTCAATCCTACAATGACATTTCTTTGTTCTTTCCTTTTCTTTTCTTTTTTCAGTTTCAATGCTTACTGTGGTGTCACTCTTTGATTACTTTTTTGGAATGGAGGACCATCCGTGCATGAAGTTATGAGGACTGAGAGATTAAGTTTGCTGACTATTTGCGTTTTCTATTTTTTGGCATTTCTTTTAGATTTCTTTATTTTGATAAAATAAAAAAATTAAAAGTTATTCTTCGTATATTGGTAATTTCTTAGATAAGGATTTTCAAAATCATCTTAGTATCTGATATTAGAAAAAAAAAAATATAACTATCACAAAGAGATAATGTAAAATTAGAATATAAAAAATCTTTCCTGTCTTACTTTTAAGTACACCACCAAACAACTGAAAACCACCATTTTTCTCCATCAAAAATATTATGTGAAACAAATGCATACCAAAAGAGAACATTAAACAATCAAACTTATCTAATGAAAAATTTCGATATGGTTGCCACAACTTTTCACGAATTGAGTCATGAATCGAGCGAGTACACACTAAAAAGTACCTATAAACGTAATTTCTGCTTTGGGAACGTTAAGCACAACTTCTTCACATGTTAAAGCACATGTTTGTTAATTTTCAGGGTACATTAACCTTGATTATATAAGTACTCTGAAATGCCTGCTAACAACTTAACTTATGTTTCCCATTTCTCAATTATGTTACAAAAAGATACCAGCTTGACAGCTTCCTCCTCTCTCTCTCTCTCTCTCTCTCTCTCTCTCTCTCTCTCTGCGCGATGGAAAACAGTAAGTGCAGGAATCCACTCAGACGTCATTGTACTTTTTCTTTATTGGAGTAGTCATGCCCACTCTCTAATGTTCACTTAGGTTACTCAACATCTTCCTATTTACCAGTTACCGAAAAGGTAGAAATAATCTGCACAGGGGAATACCTAAGCTGCCTCCGGATCATGTGATCCCATCCGCATTAGCAAAAACTTTTTGCCATCTAAGTATACTGGAGGGATCAGAAGCACAATAGGACATAAGTTGCAAGCGAAGGACGCGAAATAAGGAGGAAGTCTCCACCCTCCAAGGAAAATTAATAGAAGACGATCAATCAATTATTGCAGTTGATGAATGTCCTTGCTTGCTGTCTTGTTGATAAGAAGAGTAAGTTCAGCCTGTAAGAACATCATTGACCCATTCTTGAAATGAATTTTTGCCCTTGGGGACAATGATAACATCCTCAGGCATATTACCCGGCAACCAGTAAAAGGAACAGCAGTCATTAAAATCTCAAAGTCACTAGAATTCCACAGGAGAAATAGCTCAAAAGTCTTAAGGGTTGCTTTTGGAACTGCTCAAAGAAATATTGCAATTCTTGCTTGCACAAGGCCCTTCCCAGCAATCAAACTCGAGCCCTCTTGCGGCTGCAGTTAGGACATGTGTACTTTTTCATAAGCCCAGCAATTTCGGGCGTCATATCCACACAAGCTCCATGATACCATATTTTACACACATCGCAGAAGATCCAGAACTCATCACCTTCACATATCAGCCCGCAAGATCCACAGGGTATATCATCTTCTTCATCCTCCTGCGCTTCTTGAGGCTGCGCTATGACTTGGGATTGCCGTGCATGCTGTGTGAAGGGCAGCATCCAAATATAAATTTTCATTCGATTTAAAAGAGCATATCAGTGAACGTTGAAGTGAAACTATATGAGCTTGAGAATTATTTTTACCATCCTCTCTCCAGATGTGGCTTGGCTGTTGCTTCTGCTGGTGGCTGGGGACTCTTGGTAGAATTGTTTAACAACTTCTAGTACCGTCGGGAGATCATTTATCTTGTTGAAAAGCCTCTCCCTGCAATTTTTCAGATGCCACAAATCAATATCGTCTACGAGGTTCCCTTCAAGCGCCAAGATTCAGTCCAAGAATCAACTCCATTTAGTCAGATCATTCAAGGACCTCATAAGTTCCCGTCCAACAAGAAAACTACCATAGTATGCTTTCATTGGTTTCACCCTGGGCCATAGTTTGGCTACCGGATTGTCAGTCAGAATTCACAAAGAAAGATCAGCCAAAGATCCAACTCAATGAGTACATTCACTAAATTCAACCATGCCTCATGACAGATAGCTTTGGCACATACTCACGTCTGGCACGAGAACAGTTATAAAGGGAAAAGGAAGAATCATTTCAATATGAGACTGGAAATCTTGAAGATGATCCCCTGACATGACTTGAACTCAAATTATGTAGGCACATCACCCGTGTTAATGTTTTAATTTGAGGTGAGACGAGCAAATTGATAAAGAGTCAATCACAGCAAATCGGAGTCAATTGTGGCAAACAAATGTTCATGCAAAGATTCCCCCAGTGAATAGAATTTAACCATGGATTTTCTTAAGAAACGGTAGGCACCACTTTTCCCGGAATGGACAGTGATATATGTTCAACAGTTCAGATGATCCATGTGAATTTCCATTTAAACTCATCACCAAAATGCAATGACTTCAGAAAGATTAACTAGAGCAGCACAGGAAAGTAAAGAGATAATGTAACGAAGAGACTAGCAACCCAACAATGAGGTTATATCACTGGAAAGAAACAAAATACTAAAAACCATTAGAGCTCATGCTGGTTACATACGACGTTATCATCAGATGCAAGAAATAAGTTCTTGAATAATTCCCTGGCAAGAGCTACAAGCTCTGCGATGAAAATACTCGGCGACTCATACCTCTGTTTCTTCCCGAAACGAAAGTTTGAGGCAATGCTGAAAACCGCAGCAATCAACCAAGAATCACTGTGTGCTGCAACAGTCTGAAGCCACTGGTCCAACGATGTCTCAGCTCTCCCAAAGTTAACTCCCAACGTTGGCTCAGGAAGATCAGGGGGAACCATCTCCTCGGGGAGTCTAAGTTCCCATGTCCCATTTGGAAGCCCATACAGACTCATGGGCTCTTCCTCTGAAGGTAGAAATACACAAATCATCAGCACTGTCAATGTGCAACATATCTGAACTTACACAACGCCCCTGCTGATTTTGAAGCTCCAGTTAAACCTGGATGGGCTAGAGAATACTCAAATCCTCTTTTGACCTGATATTTGGCGTTCATGTATGGTTTACATTTGTAGATATAACACTGTGTGTTAGAAGGAAAAGATGGAAGAGGTAGATCAATGAAGAGTAGCTCTAATTATGATCAAATCTAAACAATCAGGCATCAATTATCATCAGATACATTTCCTGCACAAAGTTATTTCAATGGGACATTAGCAATAAACTATTAAACCCCTGGAGACTAGATTAGATTTGCAAGCATGAGTTTTGATCAGAACATCGGTACATGAAACCAATGCAAGACAGATAAGATATGGTGTAGACAGAGTAAGAGAGAATCCGAGTATCACTGCTCAATAATATGAGCCATTTATGCCACATTCCCTGGCTTGTACAATAATAACGATCAAGTGGTGTCTCTTATCAATAATCCATCAATGACATCAAGACTCTAAAGTCAATGTCTCGGCATGTTCCGAAGCACTTCCTCTGTCCGACTATGTAGATGGCCGGTTTGGTAGATCAGCCACCAAAAGATCACAAGTAATATCTGATGATATCACCTTCCATTTGAATTTCTTAGTATGATGAAATATTTTGGGCCCACGCCTAAACATGAAATCAGAATATAGACAGATAGGGAAGCACGATCCATCTGAGATTTCGTGAAATGAATGGAAAAAAAAAAAAACAAACAGCATAGCAAACCCATAAATGAGAACCAATTGACTGTCAAAACATAGGTATACATATTCGAAAAGGAAGGAAGAAAGCAAGATCCATTCAGAGAGAGAGTAACCTGGATTGCATTGTTGGTAAAAAAGTTCAGCATCTGTCAAGATCCAAAGGAAAAGAAAAAGAAGATCCTTGTCAGAAAAATCAATATTGAAAAGTTAAACACACGAAGAACCTTGTGCGAAAGAGAGAGAGTACCGGTGGTGAGGGCCCTGATAATGCCGGCACGGCGACCTTTGAAATGGCGAAGCAACTCCTGCACTGATAGCCCGCGGTTCGCCATAATTCCACACTCAACAAAAATAAAAAAGGTGAACTCGGGCAGGCTATTGCTCTCGCTTGCTTTGCTCCCGAGGTTTTGATGGTCTATCTCTCTCAATTTGGGCCAAAAGAAAAGCAGAATTTGCAGCAAGAACAGCAAAGAAACAGAGTGATGGAGCACCAAGGTTTTCTCTGGCACTTTTAAATTCTTGGAGCCAAAGAAGGGAAGTCATGCCGTTAGTTTCCGTTAATGGCCTACCTACTATGTTAGGCTGTTTCTTATCCTTTATACACCCTTCTTACATGCATAAATCTTCACGTACATCATTAAACTCAATGTCGCAGGTATCTTTATTGACTTGCCTTTGCATCTAACCATGTCTATATCTATATCCATATCTATATCTGTACTATTTATTAAATTGCCATTTGATGGTATGTATTTCCGAGAGCTTAACACGCATCATGATAATTTTTACACTATGTTGTTTACTTCTACTTTGCTGACAGAAATTTCTCGAACAGCTTTTCTTTCGACTTAGCAGGTTGTACTTGTAAGATACCAACCAAACATAGAATACACAATCTCCTTTCTCATCTTTCATCGCTTCATGTTCTTAATGTTCTTACGTGTTATTTGTTTATTTTTCTGGAAATGCATTTATTTATTTTCCGATTAGTCGTAACTTTTCCTGGTACGGTTATCAACATCCCTTGATTGTAATTTACCAATATATCACTGAACCAGCAGATGTTAATGATCCGATATTGATACATCATCCGCCACAAGAATCCTCTCTTTTCTGTGTGTGTGTGTGCACACGTGCGCTCGCGCGTGCTTACATATATGATCATGACCTTGACAGATGCAAGCTCCATGATCTTGATACGAGGATAAGCGTGTGACTAGCATTAATGGAGGTAGACGATGACAATGCATGCACTCAAGGGGAGGGAAGAAGAGAATAGTATTCTTCATCGTCGAATGGTTAGCGAGATGATGAATTCAAGGACGGAGTTCGCGGTGATCTAGATATTAGGGTTTCTATATTTCTTGGCAGGGCTTATTCAGTCATTCAGCACGAGTAATTTTCTCTGCAGACGCAAATTAGGGGTCTTGACAGAAAGGGTTCTGAACGATGAAGATTCAGGATTATGCTCGTTATTGGTTTAAACTTGTATGATTTCTCCTACTAAAATTGAAAAGTTACTAATTAAGTATTGAATCGGATGCTTTGTGCCATGAGTCTATTCAAACCAGTGAATCTGATTGGTCTCGTATGTAAAAATTGGTGGATCCAACCAAGTAACATTGTTTTTTTTTTTTTTTTTTGTCAAAACAAACCGGTTTCATTGGTCGAGGAGTAAAGATAGAATAAATTTGACAAGAGCCTAAACGTAATAAATTCCAAAAGAGTTGAGGGGTTCGGCTAGCCAATTAGCGGGAAAGAGATCCTTTTTGAGATCCCACCAAGTATATCATCGACCCTAATACGCCGAATGAATTATGATCTAACCTTTGTCCTTATTGGCCACAATTCGATTTTAGATCTTCATTTTGCATTTTGATTTTAAAGTGGCACAATCTTATGTTTTACAACCCTTGGAACTCTAATTAAAGATCCACAGCACATGAGCATCAAACAAATACTTGTTGTTATTGAGAATTTAATGGGTGGCTTATAAATTGGAAAATGAAGTAGGCATATGAAAACATTTTAAGTGCGTTTGTTTCGTAAAAAATGAATAGTATGTAAAATATTTTCTAAAAAATGATTTATTTTCTCATTCACGGACATATTTAGATACTAATTGTTATCAATAATGAAAATATATTTTATTGATATTATTTCAAACGGTATGAGCAATGGTTTTTAGAAAAAAAAAAATCATTTTGGAGAGATGAAAGGGCTGGCAGAATTTTCCAATCAAGCTGGCTCTCGAAATGGGCTTTTTTTTAATCACTTCCTATCGTCTTTATTGAGCCCACGCGCAGACTGAGATTCTTATGGGCCTGAGGTCATTTGCCAATTAAGTGTTGGCTCTATGGGCCAAACAGTGAAATTAAACCTTGGGCCACACGATTTAACTTGGGCCGACAGCCCAAAAAATTCAGGTCTCAACAGTTATCCCTAAAGCGAGCGTAGGAACAAAAGTCATTCTGCTTTCCGATCCCATGAGTTTAATAGAGAAAGGGTGCGCATGACAACCATTCGTTGAAATAGGCGGAATAGAAATAGATTTTTCTATTTCTATTTCTAGACGAGTTTCGAGCAAAAAAATCTGTTTGATAACGATACAAAATTTTCGTTTTAGAAATAGAAATTCGTTTGATAACGATATAAAATTTCTATTTCTTGAAACAAATTTTTCTTTTTTTGGAGCAAATGAGATGTCCATTCTTACAAATTTCATATGCTTATGAACCCATTGACCCAAATACAAAGTAAAAGTTTTTTTTTTTTTTAGTAAAGTCTCCCTTTTTGAAAAAAAAAAATACAAAGTAGAAGTTGTTATATCAAGTTTTCTAAATTTTCACACAAAATTCTTTAGCATCCACCTAGATAGGCAATTACGGTCAAACAATATACTTATCAATAGTCTCCATACAATAGAAAAAAGAAATCAATATGCATTACTTTTGAGCATGATAGAAGGTTCCCAAAACTCTAGTAGAATGAAGGTGGGCAACCAAATTCTAATCCCCTTCATGCTAGTATGTCATGTCGATCACCGCCACGGTTTATGATATCGAGCAATTATTTTAGAAAGAAACACAAATAAGTGTATTGGGCAATTTGTGGCAAATTTTACAAAATCGGCGAATTTTACGAAGTGTAATAGAGCTTGTCATAAATGACCACTACAAATAAGGGAAATCCTCAAGTAGGATATCACATTATAAGAATTGAGATAAGAATCATCAAATACAGTATCACATTACAAAAGCAAAGATTGGGAATCCCCAAATACAAAATAATAGAAATACATTACAAAAGTTGAAAACACGATCTCATGAAATCTCCGGCATATTATGATCTCTTGCCATCTTATTGGCAATACTTTTTCTAAGCATATTCATCTTAGTAGAAAATTTCATGGAGAAATTATTTCGATTTCTATTCTAGAAATAGAGAAGTAGAAAATTTCTATTTCGATTTTCGATCAAAATTTATTTTTGGAAAGAAATCTATTTCGTAAATACAAAAACGGAATAGGTTTATCAAATGGATTTCTATTCCGAAACAGTCTCGGAATAGAAAAATTGTTTCAAACAGAAATTCTGGTTTGTCATGCACCCCCAAAGTTGTCTCGAATGGCTAAATATTTGATGTACATTTTGTGTCATTGTGGGTTCAGATTACATTTTGTTGAAGGACATTTTGCATAAGCGTTTGTCTCATATAAGTCACGCGCATATGAGAGATTAAAATTGCTCACCAAGAGGATGATAAATTATACATGACATAGTACATTAGTTCTTTGTGAATCCTTGTATGGTACAACAATGGCTATTCCTTATCCTTCTCCTTTAGAAGCGTAGTATCGTATTCAATTATGATGAATATAGCTAGAGATGGCAAAATCGGTCTTACACCCATATATGACCCATTTAAATTATTAATGTTTCATATATGGGTCACTCATTTTTTTGATAAAAAGTAGTTAAATGGATTTGACAATCAAAGACTTAAGATAGGTGTGTCTTAAGTGGATCTTAAATGAGTTTGATTTAGAACCCATTTTCAATCAAAACCTCACAATCTCTCTCTTCCTTCTTTAACTTTACAAAAATATTTTTTTTATAAAAATCGAAACTATAATCATTTTTTATCATAATTTTCTTTTCTTTTTTCTTTCCTTTTTTTCTTTCTTCTTCCTCCTTCCAATGGCCGGCGACTAGCCAAGTGAGCCTCAAGCTCGCCGACGTCGAGTGAGATCGAGCTTGCCGGATCTGGCAAGGTGGAGGCCTCGCCAACGTCCGGTGAGGCTCGAGCCTCGCCGATCTAGCGAGACTCGAGCTCGTCGGCATCAAGTGAGGCTTGAGCCTTGCTGATTGGGCAAGCCTCAAGCTTGTTGATGACGGTGAGCAGGCGAGCTCGAGGCTCACCTATGGCAGGCCGCCGGCCACGACGATGGTCGACCGTCGGCGAAAAAAAAAAAAGAATAAGAATAAGAAAATTAAAAATTATATCTTTAAAAATAAAAATAATTTTAATTTTAAATAAATAAAAATAATAATTAAAATTCAATTTTTTAAAATAATTATTTTAAAAATTATAAAAATTGTCCATTAAATTTGTATTGTATAAAAATATTTTATCAATACCATTTTTCTTAAATATATATATACACAAAATAAACTATCTAAAGTTTACTTAAATTGGTTGAGTATGGGTTGAGTATAAGTAAAAAAATTTGCACTATAATAAATGGGTCAAGAATAGGTTGATTTGAGTCAAACCATCTATAACCCGAACCAAACCTGACCCGACCCACCCGTTTAACAGGTCTAAATATAGCCCACAATCTTTGGCTTCTAGAGGTTGAACTGGAACCTTATTAAGAAGTCAAGGTTAAGAATGTTATGAACCTCTCGCAACCATTATAAATCTCTCATTGCTAGATTGCTTTTAGTATTAGGGTGCATTTGGTAACGATTCTGTTCTCGGGAACAAATTTTTATCATAAATGATTCTTTTTTATTCTGTTTCCGTAAACCGATTCTGAGTAAAAAAACATATTTGGTAATTGTACAAAATTTTTTATTCTAGAATGGAATTACGTTTGGTACCATACTCATTGATTATATTCCAAATCAATTTCTTTAATTTTTAAGTAATTTATATTTTTTTCCTTTTTTTCCTTTTATTTTTTTCTCCTATTCTTCTTCTTCTTCAGGCCGGTCATCGGACAAGGGCCGACGACCTCATTAGAGCGTCACCAGCCCTCGGCAAGGCCAGCCCTTGTCGACCAAGCCTTGCCAGCAACTAGGTGAGGCCTGCTTGGCCACCGGTGAGGCTAGGGAGGCCCACCTAGCCACTAGCAAGGCTTGACCTCTCAGATCTAGTGAGGTCAAGCTTCGCCGATGATTGGGCTTGCCTCCAACGAGCTCGCTAAACCTCGCCTTGGCCTGGCGAGCTTGCCAGACCGGTTGCCGGCGACGAACGGCGGCGGAAGGTGGTGGGCGGTCGTAGGATGGCGGTCGATGAAGAAGAAGAAAAGAGAAGAAGAGTTTTGATTATCAATTTTGTTCCCGGAACAAGAATCAACTTTTTTTTTTTTATTCTTGATTCTCCTCCAAATCTGTTCCCGGGAACAAAAATTTTACCAAACGCAATTTTTGGCCCAAACTGATTCCGGAAACAAAAAATCAGAATTAGGCACTGTTTGGATAGTTACCAAACATTGTCTTACTTATTCATCAATGAGCCCAAAGTATTCTTTGCTTTATAACATCTCCTATCGATTTAGTTTTCTCATACTTTGCCAGATTTTTCAAAATGAATTTATTTTACAAACTTGCAAATTCAAAGGTGTTGAATCGGGATGCGATACTAGTGTTACAAATTCAAAATCGGTCTAGCTTGACACTTGTTTACAAACTTACGAATTTAGGGTGCTAATTTGGGATACCACACTAGCACTACAAATTCGAAACTCACCAAGCTTGACACTTATTGTTGACGTCTAAATTTTGATGACTCAATTTAGTCATGTACCACATAAGAAAATTAGGAGTCGGCCCGAACTCCTAAACAAAAATATGATTAATTTGCATTTACATATTACGCCTGCATTAATTACAATTAAATGGGACTAATGCTAAATGGACTTAAGAAGGAATGCTTTGAGTTTAATTATATTCTTTGGAGTATGCCCGCGGGAACAGCAAGTACGGCCAAGCCCATTCGAGAGCTATGGTGGCCAGAATTTCCATGGAGAGTGCTTGATCCAGAAAGATTGCTTTACTTGATAAAATTTGGATGAATTGAAGTTATTAACCTTGGGAATATTAATTAAAGAATGATTACATGACAGTTTTTAATCTATTATTAGAATTATTCTTAACAACAAAAAATCAAATAACAAATAATTATAAATTATTGTAAAGTATACTCCTTCAATAATTTGTGACTTATAGCAATTTGTTATTATCACAGTAGTCCAAAGATTATTGTGTTAGCAAAACTCATTTTAATTATATAGAGATAATTAGATGGGATAGTCAATATACCCCCTTTGGCCGGCCAATCGAGGGCTGAGATCAGATACGGTAAGAAACAGAGTTGTGGAAACAGGTAGATATTTCCACCCAATCCTAGATTGATATGTCAATCAATTAGTCCCTGATTAATGCAATAAATCAATTATCCTTTCAAGCATATCTTCCAACATTCATCAGTATGGTATCAAATTTCTTTTTAAGTTTCGTGTATCATCTCCTAGAAGTGAGATAATGTTAGGCAAGCTAGTCTCTTGGACAGAGACATGTATTCCCTCTCCTTGATAGGTTGAGGTTTTAATGTTAAAACATATCTTTTATGAAAATATATGCAAATCTCCTAGTGTTTTAGGTTATGTTGTGGTCATTTTTAGATAGTTAATTTTGGATAGTTTTATTTTTACATATTTATAAGTGCTTATTTAAAAAAAAATACATAACTATAGTTTTGATTTTTTTTTAATTGTTCTATTTTTATACAGAAAAAGAATGAACTATGCTTTCGGTATTAATTTCCTTTGATCTTGGGATGCAACATTTTATGCTTCTCCTTAATAGTTGTCAATCTTTTCTCCCGTTAGAGGTAGCAGTTTATTCGTTGCTAATTTTCCAACATTTTCGGAATAAAAAAGAAATATTTGACGAAGACTTATACCTTGTCTGAAGATTCTCATCCCTCATTATTTAATCTCATAACATCAACTAATGAGACGGGATTGTCAAGGAGCCAGTTGTATGCGTAATTCTCAGGAAGTCACAAGCTAAGTAGCATCGACACATGACACGGACACGCAACACAACACAACATACTAATACATCCTTTTTCAAAAATAGAGAATTCCGATATGTTGTGACACATTATATATTAAATGAATATTTTTATTTTTAATTAATTTGATTCAAATTCATAAATGAATAAATAAAAAAAAAGAGCATACAATGAATTTACATTATTAATATTAATAAATCTATTCATAAAAAATTCGAAAGATATATTCATAATAAATACCTATATTTGGGAATATGTTTTTAACTTTAATAAAAATTATTGATGAAATTAATGATTAACAAAAAAATTAGAATCAACTTATTTATATAAATTTATGACCTTCTATAATGACCAAAATTTACTGTTATTTAATATTCAATATTTTAATCTTTTGACATCAATTTTTAGCCTTAATTATTTATTTTTTTAAAATAAATCCCGCTGCCTAATTTTCTCTATCATCCCCCTTCCCACTAGGGGTGTGCAAAAGAATCGGGATACGCTCAAACTGCCCGGAACCGGTGGTTCTTGAGGGAACTGGTCTGGTTCCCAGTTCCAATTTATGGGAACCGGTGGGTATCGGTCCGATTCCTAGTTCCATGGCCGGATCCGTCCACTCGCCCACCCGGACACGACCGATTAATTTTTAATATTAAAAAAAATTGAAATTACTAATTAACAAACCTAGCATTAAAAGGTAAGCAGTGCATGAATCAAAATTAGTCCTGATCTTTCCGCGCAAAAGAAAGTCCCAATCCTCCTGAGGCGCCGCTCAGCCCCTGACCTTCCGAGATCGCCAGAGGGACGGTAAGCCCAAACTCAACTCCCATTTTGGGGTAGCATAGCCTTCATCTTATGGGTATCTTTCCGGAGTGGGATCTCATCTCTCTTCATCTACTGCTGCACAAGCACTCGGTGCAATAGCAGCTTGCGTTAGCTTGTATGTTTTGTCTCGTTAGTGATTGGATGCGAGTGTTTGAGCTTATTTGAGCTAATCTTGATCTAGGTTTTACGTCAAGTTCATTCGTTGGCCTATAGTTTTCTTGACAAAATGCCGAGAAAATGGAGACGTCCAGAAGTTAAAAAGTCTAAAGCGGACCTTGACAAAAACACCGAGTAGTTAGTGGGCAAAACTCAAAAGGCCATTATGCGGAGAAATAGGGTGGGATTGAGAAAGTGATATTATTATTATTGTGAGATCGGTTCTAGGGATCCATCGGGGAATCGGACTGGACCGGCGGTCTAGTTCCCAAGTGGATCTATGCAACAAACGGGTGGATCTCAATTTCAATTTTTCATAATCAATCCTTAGTGAGCGGTTCCCGGTTCTAGATCAGGAACCACTCGGCTGGACCATGCACACCCCTACCTCCCACCCTCAGGGAAAACCACCAAAACAAATACCACCGTTTCTTTCCTCATTTCTTCCCCCCAATCACTTCAAGGCTGTCATTTCCCTTGAAAATTGAAGTTATCCCCCACACGCCACCCTCTACATTAGAATCTCCATTTTACCTACTCTTCTTGTTGAAACCCTCCTCCGCGGTCTATCTCCACTTCGCCCGATTCTCTTCATCTTGATCTTTGCTCTCTATCGCCTTATCGCAATCCCTCGCTGCCTCGCCTTCAGCCCTCCCTTCTTCGCAGCCGCAGCCTCACCTCAGTCGCAGCTCTCCTCCTTGCCGTCGTGACCTCGCCATCGCTCATGTTCTTGCCTTTGCTCTCTTGCCCTTGCCTCCATGCATGTCGGTGAGCGTTTGAGCGTGTCCGAGTTGAACACACTCGGGATGTCTAACACGACATGGAAACTCTTAAAACGTGTCCGTGCCAACCAAAGATAAATCCAGCCATGCTAATGAGCCCATATTAGAGACATTAAATAAATAATTAAAAATCAAACATCATATCTTAGGCATCTCGATTCTGATTTGTCGATGCCCCAAAAAAAGGGGAAGGAAGTCCAGCCACGCTATACATGAGCCGATCTTATGGACAGGAAATAGATAGATTTAATACTCCATAGCCAGAGTTCGTTCGTCTGAGATGAAAAAGGCCGTTTTTTTCCCCACTTCCATCCCACATCCGCCCGCATAAAATCATCTTACACTAAGCCAAAATCAAACGAGCATGGACGAGCAAAGCGTGCTACTGCTATTGATCATCTCCCTTGTAATCATCTTCTTAACTCGAAAGTTAATCGCAAGGAAGCCCGACCAAAACCTCCCTCCAAGCCCCCCCTCTCTCCCCATCATCGGCCACCTCCACCACCTCAAGAAGCCCGTCCACCGCACCCTCCTCGCCCTCTCCCGGACCTACGGCCCCATCATCTCCTTTAGCATCGGCACCCGTCACTTCGTCGTCGTCTCTTCCAGGTCTCTCGCCGATGAATGCTTCACCCAGAACGACGTCATCCTTGCTAACCGCCCCCGGTTCCTCCTGGGGGAGTACATCACCTACAACTACACCGCCCTCGGATCCGCTCCCTACGGTGACCACTGGCGCAACCTCCGCCGCATCGTGGCTACCGAGATCTTCTCGTCACGCCGCCTTGACGAGTCGCTCGACATCCGGAGAGACGAGGTGAGGTGCCTCCTCCGGAGACTGCTCAGGCGAGCCGAGGGGCCGGCCGGTGGCTTCGCGAGGGTGGAGCTGAAGTCCGCTTTCACCGAGCTGACGTTCAACGTGATGATGAGGATCACGGCGGGGAAGAGGTACTACGGGGAGGACGTAAGCGACGTGGAGGAAGCGAGAGCGTTCCAGGAAATGATCGAGGAGGTCTTCAAATACGCGGGGACGGCGTATCCAGGGGATTTTCTGCCGGTGCTCAGATGGGTTGGTTACCAGGGGTATGAGAAGAGGGCGGCCGAGCTCGGGAAGACGATGGACAGGATTCTGCAGGGCTTGGTCGACGAGCATAGGACGAAGAAGAAGGAGGTGGAGTGCGACAGGAAGAAGGAGAAGTGCATGATCGAGCACCTCCTCTCGTTGCAGGCGTCGGATCCGGAGTATTACACGGACGACATCATCAAGGGGTTCGCGCAGGTGTTCATTCTCTGTCTCGCTTCGCTTACTTTTTCTTTCTTGATTTGTTCTTTTTAATACTTGATCTTGAAAAATGTTAAGCACACAAAGACGGCATTAATGATCTTGTAAAATGTTAAGCACACAAAGACGGCGTTAATGATCACATCCAACCAATCCCACTGCAACCCCGCTGTCAACCTCTTTGGTCAGCCAACAGTTGGCACATTTAAGGCACGTTTGGTAACGTGTTCAAAAATTGTTCTCAAGAATAGAAATTAAAAAAATTATTTCTATTCTAGGGAATAAGTTTTTATAAAACGAACGCATTTGGTAACTATACAAAATTTTTATTCCTGGAATAGAAAAAGAATAGAAACACATTTGGTAAACTTGTATAATTTTTTGTCTTTTAATTTTTTAATATTTTGTTTCTTTTTCCTTTTTCTTTTTCTCTTTAGCTTGGTCGCCAACAATAGCGATGTCCGGCGAGTTCGCCGGAGCCTCGCCAAGCTAGGGCGAGGCCCGACGAGCTCGCCAGAGGCCAGCCTGGCCCTAGTGAGGCTCAGCCTCACCCAAGCGGCGTGAGGCCAAGTCTCGCCCTGGCCTAGCAAGCCCTAGCCTCACACCGGCTAGGGAGGTCGAGCCTCACCATGTCTGCATGAGGCCGAGCTTGCCCAACCATCGGCAAGGCCAAGCTTCGTGCGGCCATGACAAGGCTTGGGTTGATGAGCCTCGCCATGGTTTGACCTCTCTAGGGGTCGGTGATGCTCCGGTGAAGTCACCAGCCCTCATCTAGCCGGTCATCGGTGCTTGGCCAATGACTGGCAAAAGGAAGAACAAGAAGAAGAAAAGAAAATGTTTCTTGGAAGTGTTTTCAGGAATAAAAGTGTAAATAAATGTGTTTTTATTCTTTTTTTGTTTCCCGGAAAAAAAAAAACAAAAATTGTATTCCAAGGAACGGAAATAAAAATTTGCCAAACACCCTCTTAATTTTTGGGAAATGAGAAGGTGATGGCACCGTCACTCCTTAGAGAACCGGGGACCCCATTTGGTGGGTCCCACCAAGTGGAATTCAATAAGTAAAAAAAAGTTGAAAAAGATACTTATTATAATCATCATCAACATAGAATGCTTTACTTAGAATTTAGAAAGAAGGGTTTAAAGATGAAACAAATGTTAGATTTTTATTAACAACAACTCTATGATTAAACATTTTTCACACTTGCAATCTTGAATAAAAATATTCAACAATGAACAAAATGAATACAATTGTCAAAATAAAGAGTTAAATACCCAATTTACATAATTAAAAGCATTAATAAATCCTGCTTGAGCAATCGCAATCCAAATTAACTCAATAATCGAAATTATGATCATCTCATGACTAAAAATTTAAGTATAATGGATTTGTTTGATTAAAATTTTTTACCTTGATGCTTTTCTCTTTATACAAACCCACTTTATTACCATGCTAGCCAACTTTCAAATTTTTCTCTTATTTGGTAATTCTTAGAAATCTCTTTAAATTAGATAAAAGCTAATTTGACTTTTATTATATTTAGAATTAGTGAAAAATGTTTTCGTGAGTACTTCACTAAAGAATTGAGTTTTATATTTAAGTACTTATGCAAAGTATTAAGTGGGCGACGGTGACATCAGTCGAGATGGTATATTAGCATTCTACTAAGATTGGTTAGACAATCGATATATTCTATATTAGCTAATTAGCACACAATTGACATTTCAAAAATCAAATAAAATCATACGCGCACACACACACACATATATAAATGGATTATCGTGCATTAAACATGTGGGAGGTTTTGACAATTGGTGTTTTTCATTGATGTTCTTATATCTATAATCATCATCATCAATCATCATTATAATTGTAATAATAATATGTGGGTTTTTTTGTGGATCAATGATGTGGGAGGTTTTGCAATAAGTGTTTTTCATTAAAGAATTTTTTTTTTTTTATCATCAGCATCGTGATCACATCATCATCTTATCTTATATATAACTTTTTACTATAAACTCTTAAATCTATTTTTTTTAAATATATTGTCAAGCACCATTAGGGCACTAATTATTTAATGTGACGAACTTCTTGAGTGTTAGTGTGATCCGCTTATTTAAATACCCATCAATAGACTGAATTGTCACTTGCTATAACGATTTGAAATGCCTAACATTAGTCTTATAGTTGACTTGGTTGCAGTCTAACATTATTTTCTATTGCAAGTTTCCCAACCATTACAATGTTTGTTTACTATAATATGTTGTGATCTCTACTACAGCCAAAACATTAATTCCTATTTTGAATTTACTTCCTATTAATAACAATTATAGCCAAGCTATAATAGTTGTTCCCCAAGATGTGGGATAATTACTATAAAAAAAATCCTTTATTTATTGTACATATGCCAATTTAATTATAAACCATTCAATTTGGCCAATTTAGACTTAAACCTTCTGAAGATTTGCTAATGTAATCATTTCAACCAATTTTGGTTAGAAATCGCTGACATGTATATTGGTCATCTTACATGGCACAACATATATTTTTCTTTACAAATTTGGCCCTTGCCCTATTTGTGGCCAGCAAGGCTTCAACCGAGGGTCACAACCCCCTTGCCAGCCATAATGAAAAGCAAAGAAAAAAATAAAATAAAAAATTATGAAAATTATCTATGTCAACACCCGTCGTGTCACATAAGATTGTAAGTGTCCACATCAGCGATTTCAAGCCAAATTTGATTAGAATGACTATATTAACATATATTCAAAAAGCTTAAGATTAAATTGATCAAATTGAAAGATTTAAAATTAAATTAGCATCCATATAATATGTTTATGACTTTTTTGGTACTTTTTCCCCAAAATGTCCATGTATCTCTTCACGCTCTTGCTCTACCAATGGTAATGATTGAAAATTACTAAACCGATCACTATCATAATAATAATATAATGTATATATTAATGATAATTATATAATATTTGCTAGAAATGATTGTTTCATAAAAGTTAATTTTTGTTTATTATGACTAATGTATCCAAACTTAACCCTAACCATGAGTAAATCGTTTATCTAGGTAAAAAAAAAAAAAAAAAATTCACTCTTATACTTTCAATACAACTTAATAATAAGTGTAATTATTGATTATTTGATCAAATATTGTATGCGAATATCTAATGTTCCATAATTAAAATTTTATTAATAATATTATACCTAGTGTAGTTATAATCAGTTTAATCAATATTTTCTAATAGTTTTATAGTGAATCTATGTTTACTCTGAATTAACACTATTATTTTGTCGTTATAATCAATAATTTTTAAACATAGAATGATATAGTTATTTCTATATCATGCTTATCAAAATTCACATGCATTTTAGTAATGTCATTAATGAAAATACATTATGGGGTGTATTACGCCCATGATTGATTATTAAGGTTATTTAAATTAATATTCGATGGAATTCTGACTTAAGGAGTAGTGGATATTCTGATGCTATAAGGTTCTTATTGCATATGCTATAATTGATATTAAGTAGTGTGATAGATATTATGCTACTATAATCAAAATACATAACCTCACACCGGCGCACACACATCTGAAACTACTGTGGCAAGTGTTGACCTCCAGTATTATCATATTCATAATCTTGATATATCCTTTAACCAGCCTTGATATGTGAGGTTTAATTCACGGTGTTAACTTGAAATATTTTTGAATGAGCAGTCAATACTGTTCGCTGGAATTGAGACAGCGGCATCCACAATGGAGTGGGCACTCGCCAATTTGCTTAACCATCCTACTATCTTGGATAAAGTTAAAGCAGAGGTTGATTCCCAAATTGATCAGAACCGTTTAATTGATGAATCAGATCTTTCAAGACTGCCTTATCTTCTGAATATTATCTCAGAGACACTTCGATTATATCCGGCGGCCCCACTTCTCCTACCACATTGCTCGTCCGATGATTGCATAATAGGAGGCTTCAGTGTGCCACGTGGCACAATTGTACTAGTCAATGCTTGGGCCATTCACAGAGACCCCGAACAATGGTCCGAACCGACAAGCTTCAAGCCTGAAAGATTTGAAAGCGGTGACGATAAAGTGAATAGGTCGGCAATACCTTTTGGATTGGGGAGGAGAGCATGCCCTGGTGCATCGTTAGCTCATAAAATGATGGGCCTGACTTTGGGTTCACTAATCCAATGCTTTGAGTGGAAGAGGATCGGCGACCAGGAAGTCGACATGGTTGAAGTTGAAGGGCTGACAATGCACAGGGAAAAGCCATTGGAAACATTGTGCAGACCACGTGAGATCATGGACAAAATTCTCTCTGAATCATCTCGTAATGTCTGAAAGCGGCTCAATTCATGTTAGTAATTTGGTTTGCAATATGATAATAGTGTGCGAGCTTTGCTCCCTATGTGTGTTGTGAAACCTTCATGACAGCAAGCTTTTAAGAAGAATAGTTTACAAGACGATACTGCAATGTAGGTCAAATGTTCAAAATTAGCTCCTTCTTTTATTTTGCCTGTTTTCCTGTTAATAATAATGGTGATCCACTTATGTTAATGATGTTGAAAGAAGAGGGATTATATTTACTTACTATAGTTGCTCACCAAATTTTAAGTAAAGTTTACAAGTGCCACATGTCTTTGAACTCTTGCATGGCCATGTGTTTCTTCAAAACAAGATTTTAACGTTAATTTTGACACATAGATTAAGCCATGATTACCTTTAAGTGAGTCACTCTCTTCTTGCATCTGTGCTACCTCAAATTGGTGATTGCCATGCATCGTTATACCTAGCACTTGAATACCCATTTCTATCTCGGTAAAATTCTTAATAAAATCTCTCTTACTTTGGCAAAACAACCCTTTTCAACCTTTCTAGAAATCTTAAAAACACTTGCATTCTCACATTCAATCCTAAAATTACTGAGCTAAACTCTTCAATTCAAGAGCTAGAAGGTGATGTGATGATGGTAAATTAGTGATTTGCGATTGTGTCGAGGTAAATGAAGTTTCTTGATATTAAGTTAGTTTAAATCTATTGAGTACTTCTATCTTGGTGGGTTGGTTGAAATGTGCAACAATGTTTTGGGTATGGTGATTGTTAAACTTGTCTTGATTGTAATTTACATGTTCGTTCTTGCTTCGTTCTGTTTCGTTATAGATGGTCAGAATCCAGTCATTTTGCCGTGACCCATTACATGTTCATTTTGCTTCCTTCTATTTCATTTCGTTCTTGCTTCGTTCTGTTTCGGGCTTCTTCTTTTTTTTTTTATCAATTCTTATCGTCTTTGTTGAGCCCACGCGCAGACTGACATTCTTATGGGCCTAAGGTCATTTGCCAATTAAGTGTGGGCTCCATGGGTCAAACGGTCTAATTAAGCTTGGGCCACACGATTTAACTTGGGCCGAAAGCCCAAAAAAGTCAGGTCTCAACAGTTATCCCTAGAGCGAGCGTAGGAACAAAAGCCATTCTGCTTTACGATCCCATGAGTTTAATAGAGAAAGTTGTCTCGAATGGCTAAATATTTGCTGTACATTTTGTGTCATTTTGGGTTCAGATTGCATTTTGTTGAAGGCCATTTTGCATAAGCGTTTGTCTCATAAAAGTCACGTGCATATGAGAAATTAAAATTGCTCACCAAGAGGATGATAAATTATACATGACATAGTACATTAGTTCTTTGTAAATCCTTATATGGTACAACAATGGCAATTCCTTATCCTTATCCTTCTCTTTTAGAAGGGTAGTATCGTATCCAATTCTGATGAATATAGCCCACGATCTTCGTCTTCTTCAGGTTGAACTGGAACCTTATTAGGAAGTCAAGGTTAAAGAATGTTATGAACCTCTCACAGCCATTACAAATCTCTCATTGCTAGATTGCTTTTAGTATAACCTATTGATCAATGAGCCCAAAGTATTGTTCACTTTAGAACGCCTCCTATCTATTTAGTTTTCTCATACTTTGCCAGATTTTTCAAAATGAATTTATTTTACAAACTTACAAATTCAAAGGTGTTGAATCGGGATGCAACACCAACGTTACAAATTTGAAATCGACACTTATTTACAAACTTACGAATTTAGGGTGTTAATTTGGGATACCACACTAGCACTACAAATTCAAAACCCACCAAGCTTCACACTTATTGTTGATGTATAAATTTTGACGACTCCATTTAGTCATGTATCGCGTAAGAAAATTAGGAGTCAGCCCTAACTCCTAAACAAAAATATGATTAATTTACATTTACATATCACGCCCGCATTAATTACAATTAAATGGGACTAATGCTAAATGGACTTAAGAAGGAATGCTTTGAGTTTAATTATATTTTTGGGACTACGCCCGGGGAACACAAAGTACGGCCAAGCCCATTCGAGAGCTATGGTGGCCAGAATTTCCATGGAGAGTGCTTGATCCAGAAAGATTGCTTTACTTGATAAAATTTGGATGAATTGAAGTTATTACCCTTGGGAATATTAATTAAAAAATGAGTATGTGACAGTTTTTAATCTATTATTAGAATAATTATAAATTATTCTTAACAACCAAAAATCAAATAATAAATAATTATAAATTATTGTGAAGTATACTCCTTCAATAATTTGTGACTTTTAATAATTTGTTATTATCACAGTAATCCAAAGATTATTGCATTAGCAAAACTCATTTTAATTATATAGCAATAATTAGATGAGATAGTCAATATATTCCCTTTGGTCTAAAACAGGAAAGTGAAAAATCTTATTTTCATAAGCAAAGCCTAATCCTAAGCCTATGTACACTTTAGGGACACCAATTCACGTGGCACAAAAGAGGCACAATACAACCATGATATACACGATACAAACGACCGAACCCCAACCTCGCCGTGTCTTTCACACTGCAACTACCATGCCCATGCTGCTGCCATTGCCTCAATGATGCCCCATGAGCCATACTAAGAAAATTACCAAAAAAGTTTTAAACTTATTGCATTTGTGTCAATTCAATTCTAAATCTTTCAATTTGGCTAATTCGATCCTAAACTTTTTGCATATCGTCCAATTCTGTCCTATCGCTCACAAAAGTATGATGTGGCCTACCTAGTTAGCATCGGCCATCTTACGTGGCATGGTTAATGTTAACGTGATCACTGGAAAATAAAATGGCATCGTTTCCTTTAATAATTATAATAGAAAAAGGACTTCACTTAGACTTAAGAAGTGCTGTCGTCTCCACTTCATCAACCAAAGCTCCAATTTCGCAAACCACAAACCCACGAAGAGCCCAAATTGCTCTTACTCTTTCTCTAGATCTAATCTCATCTTGCTTCCATCACGTTCGTTTAGCACAAAATTGTCAAACTAAGTCTTTACTGATAATACCGTCTTCCTCCCCTTCATGAACCAAACTCCGAATTACCTGAAGCCCAACTTTGGATTTGGCTAGAATTGCGAACCCTAAAATTGTGAAGACCTTGACTTTCTCTAAGCTTTTCTCCCAAATTCGATCACTTCTTATCATTTCCCTCAAGCCGAGTTCTTTTTCCATCGAATCAATAGTGGTCGAGTCTCCCATTTCACTGAACGCTCACTTAATGCTCGCCCGGCACCTTTTCACAAATTCGCTTGTCCAATCTGCAAAAATTTGGAAACGTGAATCTTGTCTTGTTTTCATGGTTTTGGCTAACGATGTGATCACTCAAATGAACTATTTGAAGAAGGTAATCTAGAATTACAATTCATGCAATTGTTTAAGTTTGGAAATATGAATCTTGCTTTATTGACATATGAAACTTTGTTTCTTAGTATAACTTCTTCTTTTTTTTTTGTTTTTTGTGTGTGCAGAGGTGGAGAAATGCAAATTGTATTCTCTTGGAATTTGATTGTCTTGGGCTCTAACGTGAGTGGATGAGATATGTATAGCTTAGGGATTGCATATCTTTGACTGAAACTATCAAAACATCTTTTAGTATAGGTGGTAGCTTTTACTTCCAACATCAAAGTACAAATAAGTTGTGGATTGCATGTTGCGAAGCAATAAGCCTTTTTTCAAAGCTAAAATTGGTTGTAATATGGAGAGTCAATATTAAGGTGCTTTATATATATATATATATATATTGGGAGTTCTCTTTCTCTATTCATATTTAATGCTCCAAGTTTTGCACTATTTTGTTATATTCAAGTCTAGATTAGCCCTATCATTTATTCCCTTGTATTGTGCGATGTTAAACTTTTTGATAGATTATTTGAATTGTTTGATGCTGCATTTGTTCGTCTTTTGCAATAGTTGTAGCGAAAGGTTATTGAGGCAAAAACTATATTGTGTTTAGTAGTAAGTGCTACTCTCGTTCATATGTTGACTGACTTTAATGGATTGACTAAGGTGCTCATAAATATGCACTTTAAGAAAAAACAAGTGCACAATGTTATAGATGCAATGCTTATGCTATCCTTATTTTATCCCTCACAGATGGTAGAATCACAAAAGGAAAGTGCGGTAATAATTCTGAAAGCATAAAAAAGGATTTCAATTGGAATTGACAGTGAGGTGTCATCACAACAAGAGACAAGCGAATTCATGAAGAGATCTACAAAACAAGTGAGAGATTTTAGTACATCTGCAGTTTTAATGAGTGATGAAATTACAATTTCACCGAAAGCCGAGTATCATTGCTATTAATGGAGAATCCTATCATATGATGTAATAAGAGCTATTGACATCTTTGAAATTCTGTTCGTCTAATAATTGAAACTTTGTAGTGGTCATTTTTAGATAGTTAATTTTCGACAATTTTATTTTTACGTATTTATAAGTGCTTATTTTTTTATAAAAAAAAAATACATAACTATAGTTTTGATTTTTTTAATTGTTCTATTTTTATATAGAAAAAGAAGGAACTATGCTTTTGGTATTAATTTCCTTTGATCTTGGGATGAAACATTTTATGCTTCTCCTTGATAGTTGTCAATCTTTTCTCTTGTTAGAGTAGCAGTTTATTCGTTGCTAATTTTCCAACATTAGAAATATTTTACAGAGACTTATATCTTGTCTAAGATTGTCATCCCTCATTATTTAATCTCATAACATTAGCTGATGAGATGGGATTGTCACGGAGCCAGTTGTATGTGTAATACTCGGGAAGCCACAAGCCAAGTAGCATCAACACATGACATTAATACACGACACAACATGCCGATATGTCATTTAAAAAAAAAAAAGAATTTCGATATGTTGAGACACATTATATATTAAATGAATATTTTATTTTTAATTTATTTGATTCAAATTCATAAATAAATATTCATAGTGACCAAACAATATGTTTCTATTAAAGACATATTCCTAGTTAAAATACGTACCCATATTTGGGAATATGTTTCTAACTTTAATAAAATTATTGATGAAATTAATAACTAACAAAAAATTATAATCAACTTATTTATATAAATTTATGATATTCTATAATGATCAAAATTTATCATTATTTAATATACAATATTTTAAATTTTTGAAATCACTTTTTAGCCTTACTTATTTATTTTTTTTAAATAAAATCAATGAAATTAATGACTAACAAAAAATTAGAATCAAATTATTTATATAAATTTATGATTTTTTATACCAAAATTTATCATATTTAACATTCAATATTTTAATCTTTTGAAATCACTTTTTTGACTTATTTATTTTTTTAAAATAGAATCTTGCTGCCTAGTTTTCTCCTTGGATCAATAAAATTAATGACTAACAAAAAATTCGAATCAACTTATTTATATAAATTTACGATTTTCCATACCAAAATTTATCATATTTAACATTTAATATTTTATTTTATTTTGATAAAGAATATAACCAAACCAACCCCCCCCCCCCCCAAGGAAAAAACAAAAACTGCCATTCCCTCACAAATATTTTCCTCGCGCGTTTCTCTCCCCACCACATCACGCAACCAAGACCGCCAGCTCAATCATCTGTCAAGGCTGTCATCTCCCTGTCATTTCCCTTGAAAATTAAAGTGGAATCCCGCAGACGCCACCCTCTACATCAGAATCCCCATTTAAAAATTTTATCTACTCTTCTTGAAGTCACCCCCACATGCCACCCCCTTCATCGGAATCCCCATTATGAAATTTTGTCTACTCTTCTTGAAGTCATCCCTCACATGCCACCCCCTACACATCGGAATCCCCATTTTAAAATTTTGTCTACTCTTCTTGAAGTCATCCCCCACATGCCACCCCTACATCAAAATAAGGGGTGAGCATGGTCCGAATTGGTCTAGTCCACCCCTAACTCTAGGACCAACTCATACAGTGTCGGTCCTCAATTTTTAGGATCAATGACCAACCCTATTGAGCCTGAGACCAAGGACCGGACCGATCCAATGGGTTCGGTCCAGTTCCAGAGTCAACTCGGGACCGATCAATAATTTTTTTCATCTTATTTTTTATACTCCCTAAAAAAGTAAACCTACAAATTCAAATTACACATCCATTCACAATGCAGCATTGCGTAACTAAACTATAAATATTAATACATATTCAGCAAATTTAAGATGACACAATAATAGAAATTTCGTACATGCTAACTGCTCATCGAGATATGGGACAAGATAGGGTCCACAATGCGGCGAGCGGGATGTTGCTATTTTTTATTTTGGCAAATTGAAGAACAAAGAAGTCAGAATGGAAGAGAACATACTTTGGGGAAGGAAGCCGTGAGGAGATTTACGGTGTAAACTTCACGCCGTTTTGGACGTCGCGAGTCCGTGATTGTGAGGAGTCCTTGGTCCTCACGGTGAAAAACGTACTCTAGACTGTGGAGGAGGAGACCGTAAAGACCTTTATGGTGTAAACTTCACGCCTTTTGGAATTGGATGCCGTCTGTCCGTGATCGTGGAGCTCGAGGAGTCAATAGCTTTAACATCATTTTACTTAGGTTTTTTTTTTTTAATAGACATTTTACTTAGGTTTGAATATATAAAAGAATTATAAATAATATAATATAATAGAAATTTTACTTAGGTTTGAATATATAAAAGAATTATAAATAATATAATATAATATACATGGTTGATCCAGGGTTAGACTGACCCAAAACTCTCAGGACCGAGGACCAACCCATACAGTGTCGGTCCTGAAATTTTAGGACCAAGGACCGACCCAATCCCCTTGGGAACCGGACCAGGACCGGCAGGGTTGGGGTGGTCCAAGGTCCGTCCAAGGTCGACCCTAGACCGCTGCTCACCCCTAATCAGAATCCCCATTTTAAAATTTTGTCTACTCTTCTCTTCTTGAAGTCATCCCCCACATGCCACCCCCTACATCATAATCCCTATTACCCCTAAATCAGAATCCCCATTTTAAAATTTTACATGCCACCCCCTGAATCAGAATCCCCATTTTAAAATTTTACCTACTCTTCTTGCTAAAACTCTCTTTCGCGGCCTCCTCTTCCTCCTCCTCGCTTGATTCTCCTCATCTTGATCTTTGCTCTCTCTTGCCTTATCGCAATTGCTTGCAGCCTCGCCTTCAGCCCTCCTTCCTTTGCACCTCCTTCTTGCTTGATTCTCTTCATCTTGATCCTTGCTCTCTCGCCTTATCACAATCACTTGCAGCCTTGCCTTTGGCCCTCCTTCCTTTGTAACCCTAGCCTCACCTCCAATCCTCCATCGCGGCATTGTAGTCATGGCTCTCCTCCTTGCAATTGTGACGGCGCCGTCACTTGTGGCCTTGCCTTCGCTCTATTGCCCTTGCCCTTGCCTCCACCCTCTGCACATGTTCGAGTTGCTTGAGGTGTCCGACATGACACGGAAGCTCCTATAATGTGTCAATGTCAATCAAAGATAATAAAATATAAATCCAGCCATGTTGATGAGCCCATATTAGAGACATTAAATAAATAATTAAAAATCAAACGTCATATCTTAGGCGTCTCGATTCTGATTCGTCGATACCCCAAAAAAAGGGGAAGGAAGTCCAGCCACACTATAAATGAGCCGATCTTATGGACGGGAAATAGATAGATTCTATACTCCATAGCCAGAGTTCGTTCGTTCGTCTGAGATGAAAAAGGCCGTTTTTTTCCCCATTCTTATCCCACATCTGCCCGCATAAATCATCTTACACTAAGCCAAAATCAAACGAGCATGGACGAGCAAAGCGTGCTACCGCTATTCATCATCTCCCTTGTAATCATCTTCTTAACTCGAAAGTTAATCGCCAGGAAGCCCGACCAAAACCTCCCTCCAAGCCCCCCTCTCTCCCCATCATCGGCCACCTCCACCACCTCAAGAAGCCCGTCCACCGCACCCTCCTCGCCCTTTCCCGGACCTACGGCCCCATCATCTCCTTTAGCATCGGCACCCGTCGCTTCGTCGTCGTCTCTTCCAGGTCTCTCGCCGATGAATGCTTCACCCAGAACGACGTCGTCCTCGCTAACCGCCCCCGGTTCCTCCTGGGCGAGTACATCACCTACAACTACACCGCCCTCGGATCCGCTCCCTACGGCGACCACTGGCGCAACCTCCGCCGCATCGCGGCTGCCGAGATCTTCTCCGCACGCCGCCTCGACGAGTCGCTCGACATCCGGAGAGACGAGGTGAGGTGCCTCCTCCGGAGACTGTTCAGGCGAGCCAAGGGGCCGGCCGGCGGCTTCGCGAGGGTGGAGCTGAAGTCCGCTTTCACCGAGCTGACGTTCAACGTGATGATGAGGATCACGGCGGGGAAGAGGTACCACGAGGAGGACGTGAGCGACGTGGAGGAAGCGAGAGCGTTCCAGGAAATGATCGAGGAGGTCTTCAAATACGCGGGGACGGCGTATCCAGGGGATTTTCTGCCGGTGCTCAGATGGGTTGGTTACCAGGGGTATGAGAAGAGGGCGGCCGAGCTCGGGAAGACGATGGACAGGATTCTGCAGGGCTTGGTCGACGAGCATAGGACGAAGAAGAAGGAGGTGGAGTGCGACAGGAAGAAGGAGAAGAGCATGATCGAGCACCTCCTCTCGTTGCAGGCGTCGGATCCGGAGTATTACACGGACGACATCATCAAGGGGTTCGCGCAGGTGTTCATTCTCTGTCTCGCTTCGCTTAGTTTTTCTTTCTTGATTTGTTCTTTTTAATACTTGATCTTGAAAAATGTTAAGCACACAAAGACGGCGTTAATGATCACATCCAACGAAACCTAGCTGTCAACGAAATCCAGGAATAATTTTTTAACAGAAGAACAAATGCGTTTGGTAACTATATAAAATTTTTGTTTCTAAAATAGAAAAAGAACGTAAACACATTTGGTAAATTTATATAATTTTTTTTATTTCTTTTAACTTTTTAATATTTTCCATTTTTTGTCTTTTTCCTTTTCTCTTTGGCCTGGTCGCCAACAATAGCGACGTCTGGCAAGCTCGCCGGAGCCTCACCAAGCTAGGGCGAGGCCCGACGAGCTCGCCAAAGGCCAGCCTAGCCTCGGCGAGGCTCGACCTCACCCAAGCGGCGTGAGACCAAGCCTCGCCATGGTTGCGCGAGGCTCGGCCTCGCCTGAGCTAGGCGAGGCCAACCTCACCTGGGCTAAGTGAGATCGAGGTTGCCCAGCCATCAACAAGGCCGAGCCTTGCGCGGCCACGACAAGGCTGGGGCCAATGAGCCTCATCATGGTTCGACCTCTCTAAGGGCCGGTGATGCTTTGGTGAAGTCGCCGGCGCTTGGCCGATGACTAGCAAAAGGAAGAATAAGAAGAAGAAGAAGAAAAAAAAATGTTTTTTGGAAGTGTTCTCAAGAACAAAAGTGTAAACAAACGTATTTCTATTCTTTTTTTATTCCCGAAACAAAAAAAACAAAAATCGTATTCTAAGGGACAGAAACAAAAATTTGCCAAACACCCCCTTAATTTTTGGGAAATGAGAAGGTGATGGCACCATCACCCCTTGGAGAACCGGGGATCCCATTTGGTGGGTCCCACCAAGTGGAATTCAATAAATAAAAAAAGTAGAAAAAGATACTTATTATAATCATCATCGACATAGAATACCTTTACTTAGAATTTAGAAAGAAGGGTTTAAAGACGAAACAAATGTTAGATTTTTATTAACAACAACTCTATGATTAAACATTTTTCACACTTGCAATCTTGAATGAAAATATTCAACAATGAACAAAATGAATACAATTGTCAAAATAAAGAGTTGAATACCCAATTTACATAATTTAAAGCATTAATAGATCCTGCTTGAGCAATTGCAGTCCAAGTTAACTCAATAATCAAAATTATGATCATCTCGTGACTAACAAGTTAACTCAATAATCGAAATTATGATCATCTTGTGACTAAAAATTTAAGTATAATGGATTTGTTTGATTAAAATTTTTTACCTTGATGCTTTTTTTCTATATACAAACCCACTTTATTACCATGCTAGCCAAATTTCAAATTTTTCTCTTATTCGGTAATTCTTAGAAATCTCTTTAAATTAGGTAAAAATGCATGTGAGGGTTGCTAATTTGACTTTTATTATATTTAGAATTAGTGAAAAATGTTTTCGCGAGTACTTCACTAAAGAATTGAGTTTTATATTTACATACTTATGCAAAGTATTAAGTGGGCGACGGTGACATCTACGAGATGGTATATTAGCATTCTACTAAGATTGCGCACACGCATGCTACACACACACACACACGCACACATATATATAAATGGATTATCGTGCATTAGACATGTGGGAGGTTTTGCAATTGGTGTTTGTCATTGATGTTCTTATATCTATAATCATCATCATTATAATTGTAATAATAATAAGTGGGTTTTTTTGTGGATCAATGATGTGGGAGGTTTTGCAATAAGTGTTTTTCATTAAAGATTTTTTTTTTTTATCATCAGCATCTTGATCACATCATCATCTTATCTTATATATAACTTTTTTCTATAAACTCTTAAATCTATTTTTTTTTTTATAAATATATTGTCAAGCACCATTAGGGCACTAATTATTTAATGTGACGAACTTCTTGAGTGTTAGTGTGATCCGCTTATTTAAATACCCATCAATAGACTGAATTGTCACTTGCTATAACGATTTGAAATGCCTAACATTAGTCTTATAGTTGACTTGGTTGCAGTCTAACATTATTGTCTATTGCAAGTTTCCCAACCATTACAATGTTTGTTTACTATAATATGTTGTGATCTCTACTAAAGCCAAAACATTAATACCTATTTAGAATTTACTTCCTATTAATAACAATTATAGCCAAGCTATAATAGTTTTTTTTTTGGGTTAAGACCAAGCTATAATAGTTGTTCCCCAAGATGTGGGATAATTACCAAAAAAAAAAAAAATCCTTTATTTATTGTACATATGTCAATTTAATTATAAATCATTCAATTTGACCAATTTAGACTTAAACCTTCTGAAGATTTGCTAATATAATATTTTTAACCAATTTTGGTTAAAAATCGCTGACATGTACATTAATCATCTTACATGGCACAATAGACATTGTTCTTTACAAATTTGGCCCTTGTCCTATTTGTGGCCAGCAAGGCTTCGACCAAGGGTCACGACCCCCTCCCCAGTCATAATGAAAAGCAAAGAAAGAAAATAAAATAAAAAAATTATGAAAATTGTCTATATCAACACCCGTCGTGCCACATAGGATTGTAAGTGTCCACATTAGCGATTTCTAGTCAAATTTGATTAGAATGACTATATTAACATATATTCATAAAAATTAGGATTAAATTGATCAAATTGAAAGATTTAAAACTAAATTAGCATCCGTACAATATGTTTATAATTTTTTTGGTACTTTTTCTCCCAAAATGTCCATGTATCTCTTCACGCTCTCGCTCTACCAATGGTAATGATTGAAAATTACCGAACTGATCACTATAATAATAATATAATTTATATATTAATGATAATTATATAATATTTGGTAAAATGATTGTTTCATAAAAGTTAATTTTTGTTTATTATGACTAATGTATCCAAACTTAACCCTAACCATGAGTAAATCGTTTATTTAGGTAAAAAAATCATTCTTATACTTTCAATACAACTTAATAATAAGTGTAATTAGTGCTTATTTGATCAAATATTGTATGCGAATATCTAATGTTCCATAATTAAAATTTTATTAATAATATTATACCTAGTGTAGTTATAATCAGTTTAATCAATATTTTATAATAGTTTTATAGTGAATCTATGTTTACTCTGAATTAACACTATTATTTTGTCGTTATAATCAATACTTTTTAAACATAGAATGATATAGTTATTTCTATATCATGCTTATCAATATTCACATGCATTTTAGTAATGTCATTAATGAAAATACATTATGGGGTGTATTGCGCCCATGATCGATTATTAAGGTTATTTAAATTAATATTCGATGAAATTCTGACTTAAGGAGTAGTGGATATTCTGATGCTATAAGGTTCTTATTGCATATGCTATAATTGATATTAAGTAGTGTGATAGATATTATGCTACTATAATCAAAATACATAACCTCACACCGGCGCACGCACATCTGAAACTACTGTGGCAACTGTTGACCTCCAGCATTATCATATTCATAATCTTGATATATCCTTTAACCAGCCTTGATATGTGAGGCTTAATTCACGGTGTTCACATGAAATATTTTTGAATGAGCAGTCAATACTGTTTGCTGGAATTGAGACAGCGGCATCCACAATGGAGTGGGCATTCGCCAATTTGCTTAACCATCCTACTATCTTGGATAAAGTTAAAGCAGAGGTTGATTCCCAAATTGATCAGAACCGTTTAATTGATGAATCAGATCTTTCAAGACTGCCTTATCTTCTGAATATTATCTCAGAGACACTTCGATTATATTCGCCGGCCCCACTTCTCCTACCACATTGCTCATCCGACGATTGCATAATAGGAGGCTTCAGTGTGCCACGTGGCACAATTGTACTAGTCAATGCTTGGGCCATTCACAGAGACCCCGAACAATGGTCCGAACCGACAAGCTTCAAGCCTGAAAGATTTGAAAGCGGTGACGATAAAGTGAACAGGTTGGCAATACCTTTTGGATTGGGAAGGAGAGCATGCCCTGGTGCATCGTTAGCTCATAAAATGATGGGCCTGACTTTGGGTTCACTAATCCAATGCTTTGAGTGGAAGAGGATCGGCGACCAGGAAGTCGACATGGTTGAAGTTGAAGGGCTGACAATGCACAGGGAAAAGCCATTGGAAACACTGTGCAGACCACGTGAGATCATGGACAAAATTCTCTCTGAATCATCTCGTAATGTCTGAAAGCGGCTCAATTCATGTTAGTAATTTGGTTTGCAATATGATAATAGTGAGCGAGCTTTGCTCCCTATGTGTGTTGTGAACCCTTCATGACAGCAAGCTTTTAAGAAGACTAGTTTACAAGACGATACTGCAATGCAGGTCAAATGTTCAAAATTAGCTCCTTTTATTTTGCCTGTTTTCCTGTTAATAATAATGGTGATCTACTTATGTTAATGATGTTGAAAGAAGAGGGATTATATTTACTTACTATAGTTGCTCGCCAAATTTGAAGTAAAGTTTACAAGTGCCACATGTCTTTGAACTCTTGCATGGCCATGTGTTTCTTCAAAACAAGATTTTAACGTTAATTTTGACACATAGATTAAGCCATGATTACCTTTAAGTGAGTCACTCTCTTCTTGCATCTGTGCTACCTCAAATTGGTGATTGCCATGCATCGTTATACCTAGCACTTGAATACCCATTTCTATCTCGGTAAAATTCTTAATAAAATCTCTCTTACTTTGGCAAAACAACCCTTTTCAACCTTTCTAGAAATCTTAAAAACACTTGCATTCTCACATTCAATCCTAAAATTACTGAGCTAAACTCTTCAATTCAAGAGCTAGAAGGTGATGATGGTAAATTAGTGATTTGCAATTATGTCGAGGTAAATGAAGTTTCTTGATATTAAGTTAGTTTAAATCTATTAAGTACTTCTATCTTGGTGGGTTGGTTGAAATGTGGAGCAATGTTTTAGGTATGGTGATTGTTAAATTTGTCTTGATTGTAATTTCCATGTTCGTTCTTGCTTCGTTCTGTTTCGTTATAGATGGTTAGAATCCAATCATTTTGCCGTATTTGTCTTGATGACCCATTGCATGTTCATTTTGCTTCCTTCTATTTCATTCCGTTCTTGCTTCGTTCTGTTTCGGGCTTCTTCTTTTTTTGAATCAATTCTTATCGTCTTTGTTGAGCCCACGCGCAGACTGAGATTCTTGTGGGCCTAAGGTCATTTGCCAATTAAGTGTGGGCTCTATGGGTCAAACAGTGAAATTAGGCTTGGGCCACACGATTTAACTAGGGCCGAAAGCCCAAAAAAGTCAGGTCTCAACAGTTATCCCTAGAGCGAGCGTAGGAACAAAAGCCATTCTGCTTTCCGATCCCATGAGTTTAATAGAGAAAGTTATCTCGAATGGCTAAATATTTGCTGTACATTTTGTGTCATTTTGGGTTCAGATTGCATTTTGTTGAAGGCCGTTTTGCATAAGCGTTTGTCTCATAAAAGTCACGTGCATATGAGAAATTAAAATTGCTCACCAAGAGGATGATAAATTATACATGACATGGTACATTAGTTCTTTGTAAATCCTTATATGGTACAACAATGGCAATTCCTTATCCTTATCCTTCTCCTTCAGAAGGGTAGTATCGTATTCAATTCCGATTAATAGAGCCCACGATCTTCGGCTTCTTCAGGTTGAACTGGAACCTTATTAGGAAGTCAAGGTTAAAGAATGTTATGAACCTCTCACAGCCATTACAAATCTCTCATTGCTAGATTGCTTTTAGTATAACCTATTGATCAATGAGCCCAAAGTATTGTTCACTTTAGAACGTCTCCTATCTATTTAGTTTTCTCATACTTTGCCAGATTTTTCAAAATGAATTTATTTTACAAACTTACAAATTGAAAGGTTTTGAATCGGGATGCAACACCAACGTTACAAATTTGAAATCGACACTTATTTACAAACTTACGAATTTAGGGTGTTAATTTGGGATACCACACTAGCACTACAAATTCGAAACCCACCAAGTTTCACACTTATTATTGACATATAAATTTTGACGACTCTATTTAGTCATGTACCACGTAAGAAAATTAGGAGTCGGCCCTAACTCCTAAAAAAAATCATTTGCATTTACAAATTACGCCCGCATTAATTACAATTAAATGGGACTAATGCTAAATGGACTTAAGAAGGAATGCTCTGAGTTTAATTATATTTTGGGGACTACGCCCGCGGGAACACAAAGTACGGCCAAGCCCATTCGAGAGCTATGGAGGCCCAAATTTCCATGGAGAGTGCTTGACCCAGAAAGATTGCTTTACTTGACAAAATTTGGATGAATTGAAGTTATTAACCTTGGGAATATTAATTAAAAAAAGATTGCATAACAGTTTTTTTATCTATTGTTAGAATAATTATGAATTAGTTTGAATAATAAAAAATTAAATAACAACTAATTATAAATTAATGTGGAGCATACTCCTTGAATAATTTGTGACTTATAACAAATTATTATTATCATAGTAGTTCAAAGACTATTGTATTAGCAAAACCCATTTTAATTATATAGAGATAATTATATGAGATAGTCAATATACCCCCTTTGGTCTAAAATAGGGAAGTGAAAGTTCTTATTCTCACAAGCAAAGCCCATAAGACAACTGCCATCTATAATTAAGGTATTTGAAGTTACGAGACCTTCCGCGATCTACATCATTACTAGGAGTAGGAAATCTAGTTTTAAAGTAACAACCTCTTCTGATTTGTTCTACAGATCGCGTGAGAATCGGGACCAAGGAATCACCTGGATGTGGATGAACGCCACCGCTGCGGCGAGGCGGAGGAACCACCGGAAGTCGCAGAGGAACTTGCTGACCATCATCTCTCCAGAGCCGGCCGGGGAAACAGCCATAACAGCTAAAAATCACGCGGTGAAGGCGTCGAGAGCACCGAACATGGGCTAACTAGCGAGAGGAGCTTGAGGATTTCTGAGAAGGCTTTGATGGCAAATTTTAGATGGCAGTTGTCTTCTGAGATTTGAGCATGTTCTATATTCTTCCATATGAACTACATGTATGTACAATCTTCTTATGGGAATGAATTGAAGGTTGTTTACAACATCTTATTTGAGTTTTTGGGTATTTCTTAACCTATTCATTGCTTCCCCACTTGAAGTAGACAACGAGCCTCGAGTTTAATAAATAATGAAACTAGTTCATTGCAATACAATAAAAATATACGATAGTAAGCAAACATCATATTGAATGAACAAAACATTTCATTGCACGAACGTCTCAGAGAGAGAGAGAGAGAGAGAGAGAAATAAATATATAAGAGAGAGAGAGAGGAAAGAGGAGAGTTGTTAGCGTGGATCAAGGAATGACGGCCAAAGGGTGATGCCCCCCGAACGAATCGCTCCGCCCCGAACGAATCGCTCCTTTCACGTACATTCACCAACGAAAACCCCATTAATAGAACCGTCCAAAGAGGGGGCCAAGGGGATGCTAACAAGTGTCGTCGGCCCCTTGGTTTGTGGGTGTTGAATGAATTCAATTCTCTCAATTTTGTGCCTAATTTAACGAAATTTTAGCCGCAACAATTTATTTTTCTTGAGACCAAATATGGCAATTTTGTTGAGCGAACTGGTCTCTGATAAACCGACGCCAGTTGTCCCCTAGAAATTAGATCTTCACAACCACTCATTTTTCGGTCAGAAGAAGTATCAGTTAGTGGCATCTCAGTTGACTATGACATGTAGAGGTTGATTTTGAATGTTCGATTCAGTACTTTTTTTTTATATATCATATTTTGGATGATTGAATGGAAATTAAAATTATTAAAATTCTAGGATTTCCACAGCCTGATTTCACTACTTTGAACCGGCAAAGAGGCTTGGCTTTACAACGCACAAATTCTTATGAATATCTACTAAACTTAAGGGTCCGTTTACTTTACAAAAAATGAATAATTTAAAAAAAAATCCTAAAAAAGATCACTTATATGGTTTTTACAAAAATGAATGAATAAAAAAATTTCATCATCTACAAAATATTGAAACTCAAATTGTTGTTTATAATAAAAATATTTTTTGGCTAATTAATTCAAGTATTGTAAGTCATCATTTTGAGGAAATTATCCTTCGAATCATTCATTTTGTGTGAAAAAGATAGAGCATAAATATAATATGTCCACTCATCTTATCCTTCTATGGGTTTTCACTTTCACGTTGATGTAAAGAAAGTTATCACTTCAAAAGAAGAAATGTGATATCAAATCAAGTAAGTGGATTCATTTTAATCAAATAATGAATATGACATGAACATTAATATTTTAGGTAAAATAAATAAATGAACAAAATAATTAGCTTTGTGCATAAAAATATCAATGAAAACATTAGACATGAGATTTTCTCTAATTAGTAAAGTTTACATAACAATTCAAGGAAAAATTTAAAACACACACACATACGTATATAATTTGGTGTGATTCATTATTAATTATGCTAGGGCTGTAACTATTAATTATATCAATCTCCCTGAAGTAATACTTTTTCCATCTGGATGGTTTCATTTCGTGTTATTACCAATTTGGAAAAAGAAGTAATAACTTGAGAAAACTTGCTGTTGAGATTCCCGGGGTGGTCCACGATTGTTGGCACGATATCTTGCAAATTTGCTACGTTGATTTCATTCCTTGTGACATTCGCACAATCTGATCCACCATAATTGATCATTTAGGAAAAAAGAAAAAGTTTATTTGTTAGTAGTTTCAGTTCAAATTTGTTCATATTTTCAATAATCATTTCGCGTGAATCCAAGCAATAGAAAAATCTACATAATCTTGGTTTCATGGCAATGTTTTTACGACAGGATCTCGCCATTATTGCCTTATATCACGCCTTGAATGCTCCTTACCCTTTTTGTTTTGTTCTCTCCACTCTATAAAACAATCGATTTCTTCATATATGTTCATAGAGAGATGGAGCGACCTGGGAAGCCTATGGAGATGACAGTGAATTTTGAGAACAATCCGAGATAGTTTGAGCAGCTGATCGCTTACTAGTACAACGTTCAAGATCTAGCGACGTCATTCTGGACCATTGAGAACACATTTTCCAGTTTCTCTCTCTGTCTCTCTCTCTCTCTCTCTCTCTCTCTCTCTCTCTCTCTCTCTCTCTCTCTCTCTCTCTCTCACTCTTTCGTTTGGCATATCAAACCATGCATGCTTCACATAAGCGTCTCGATAACATTTTCTGTCATTACTTATGATCTATTTTGAAATTACTTAAATGTCATGTCAAACTCTCGTGCGAGCTGTGGCGAAAAGAATGTGATGGAAATGCTAATGTGTAGCACACGTGATTTGGTGTTTTGAGAAGCCGGGTTCAATTCTAATTTGTGACTCATGGTTTCGAATTTCATTCCTTTTTCTCGTGGGCATTGAAATCATGCATGCTTCACATTAGCATCTCCGTCACGGTTTGTTTGTCATAGGATATGAACGATGATGCAATCCAAAATGACTCAAATCGAACTGCAACCTAGATCGAGGTGACTATAGACATTCATGGTAGGCAAAAAGTACATACACAAATTTGTTTGATATTTCAGAAGAATTTTCTTGTTTGAATCAAGAGAATAGAACGTGTTGATTACGACACTACTTGAGCATGAAAATGTGCTTGGCATAAAGTCATTTCAAGCTCTCATACGAGCAATGGCAACAAGAATACGATGGAAATGCCAATGTGTGTAACATGCGTGGTTTGGTGCATAACGATATGAGTTTTGATCAATGCTCCAATCCTATTTTGGATCAACAATTTGTCTATGTGCATTGTTTTAGCTGTCCATTCATGTATTGCCAAAGGCAAAAAGTAATCCCAAAATCCCTCTCTCTATCATTCTCTTCTTATATTTTCCTATTTTAACATTCTACTTATCTCAATGTACTTCATGGTCTTTGATTTTATTGTAAAGATCGAAAATATTTTCTTGTTTTGTCCGTTGGCATACGGGTGTCTGAGGTCAAATCCAATTCAAATCTCTATTTTCTATAAAAAGCCCTCGACCTTTTTGTAACATTGCTCAATTAAAAATGTTTATGTCCAAAATGATCACTATAGAAGTGTTTCGTGGGCATAAGTGTGCGTGGCAATGTAATGTGTAATATGTACATTTGTTATGTATACATCTCTATATCACTAAAATGGGTCAAATGACCACAGCATAAGGGAGAGTTGGTTCCCATGCTACTTGTTTATCTATCCAATCTCAAGCTCCATTTGTTTCATGGAAAAACCGTTTCTCTAAAGATAATTATTTGCGTTGTTTACAAAAATGAACAAACAAAAATGTTTGCATTGTCTGAAAATACTTATACATATATTGTCATCAATAATAAATATATTTTTATTGAATAATTATTTCGATCGAAATGGACAATCATTTTAAAGAAAATATGGGAAAATTTCAAATAAGGACCCGAAGTGGATCGGTTTTCTCAAATAGGGATCCGAAATGAACTTTGTGTGAGATAAAGACCTAAAGTGGACCCATTGTCTCAAATAAGGACCCGAAGTGGTTGAATCAATTCCAAATAAGGACTTGAGCTTGCTTGATAGCTGGCGATGACCAGAGTTTGCGCAATTTTGTTTTTAAAAAAAACCTAGGGAAAATTAACAAATCGTAAAATAGAAACACGGTCTCCCCATTCCTTGTACCCATCCTCCGCAAAGTCGAAGACCCAAATTCTCTGCTGGTTGAGGCATGAATTTTAAAATAAAAAGAAAATCATATGCTTCTTTCTTTTTTTGTGGATACCCAAATTCTCTGCTAATCGAGCAAGGCAAAGAGCAACGAGAATCGAGTCACAAAAATGATTGCGCAGCGATTTGGTTGAGGAGCAGCGGAGGTGAGGAAAGAAGAAAATGTAAACCATTAAATGAATAACCTAAACTTAATTAATTTAGAATTTTCCATTTTTTTCCAATCACAAATTCTAACAAAATTGCCCCTATTTTAATCACTGGAAAATGTCTGCCGGCGAGCTAAGGTCCTCAATAGAGATTAATTTGATCACTTCAGGGCCTTATTTGACAAAAAATTTACTTCGGGTCATTATTTGAAACAATGGGTTAACTTCGGATTATTATTTAACACAAAGTTCACTTTGGGTCTTTATTTGAGAAAATAGATTCACTTCGATCCTTCTTTGGAATTTTTTCATAAAATATTTTAAAAATTGTTTTTTTAGGCATAACAAATGGAGCCTCACTTCATGTTCCACTTTCAAGCTTTATTTCCTTTACTTTTGATCTCCTCCTGATCGACCCGGCCCATTCACACATTCCTCTATGAGCTTACGTTTATTTATTTATTTATTTTAATATAAATTTTAAATTTACTTATTTAAGAAAAAAAATAATATGCGCCATTCTGAATTATTTTCTCAGCGCACAAAGCACTACTTTGTACGACGCAATTTTATAAATCTACACTTCTCACTTTTAGAAATCCAGGGAAAAAATAATACATAAAATAGAGCAAGGAAAGGATAATTTTTTTTTTTTTTTGGTGATTTTAACCTGTAAGATTAAGTCATTTTATTCCATGGAGAATATACTATGACTTATAAATTGAATTGTTCCAAATTACGAATCTTGAAATTTCTGAGAGATGGGCGCGGTTTCCCCTCTCGAGGAAAGGAATGCATTAATGCTTAATTATTCAGGATTCCCCTTTTAGTTTGCGAGGCCTGAGTAGTGTCCAGAAACTCATGGGATCATATGTTCGACTTTATTTGAGCATGCGTAAAACTACTTAATAAATATGATTCACATGCTCCCCAATAAGGTGAATGATTGCACAAGAATCTCCCTTTAATAAATTAAAAAGATTGCTCTCGAGGAAACATGACTTTATATGGTTGGCATTGTTATAAATAATTTTTTGCTAATGTGGATGTAGACAGTTGTTGCCTATGTGAGAAGAGTGAGAAGAGGACGACGATGACAAAGAAAGAAGAAAAATGCTAAAAAAATAAATTAAAAATTGTTTATGTTAGTATTGCTATGTTACATAGGATAGTTAGCATCTACGTCTATGATTTTCAACTAAAATAGGACCAAATTACCCAAATTAAAATATTTATAATTTAGTTGGCATCAATACACTAAATTTAGGATTTTTTTTTTAAATGATTTTCCCTCACTTATTATTATGCATGAATCCCTTCACAGTCATGTATATCAGAGAAACTCTACACTAGCCTAATTAGTATAGGGTAAATTCTTTTATTATAATTTTAGATTAATGTCACAACAAATCTTAAATTGAAAATTGGTGAACTTGTACTATATTTATTTTAAATTAATTTTCACATCTCAAAAAATCAGTTGTTTGCTCAAAAAATCTCCATCATCCATTGTTAGGTCTTTAAAGGAAAAGAGGAGATGATGATGACGGAGGAGGAGGAATAACTAGTGAACCGCTAGGAATAACAAGTGGCGAACGGACATCCCGCCACGTGGAAAGCCCCGGGGGCACGTCTCCCCAGAACCCCGCTCAAAGGAACCGTTCAACTCCACGAGGACGTCGTTCGCGGCTTCTTCTTCTTTCCTTCCTTCTCCGACCCGAACTCCGAAGCGAAATCCCGAACCCGAACCACCACCACCACCTCCGTTCTTCCGAGGTCCGACAATGGCGGACGGCGCCGGCGCGTGCGGCTCGGTGGAGGAGTTCCTGGCGGAGTGCGAGCGGTCCGGGGACGCCGCCTACGCCGCCTTCCTGGAGGTCCTGCAGCGCCTCGAGGACCCGGCCACCCGGGCCGGGGCGCGGGCCTTCCTGTCCTAGCTCCAGCGGCGGCTCGGCGCCCGGCCGCCCGCCTCCGAGCAGTGCTTCGACCGGTTCCACTTCCAGATCAAGGAGATCGTCCTCGACCAGTACCAAGGTGAAACTCTCAGTCTCTTCTCGTCGTCTCGTCCGGAGCCGCCGGTGCGGCGCGGTGTGGGAAGCCTCCGATGAGGGAGCTTTCTCGTAATGCGAGGAGTGGATCGTAATCTGGATCGGCGAATCGCGCTGAATCGATCGGAATATCGCTTTCGTCGATCGGAGCTTTTTTTTTTTTTTAATGATTTTTTGTGCGAATGTGAAGAGGGAAGACCGATGAGCTCCGACGGCATCGCTCCAAAGTTGAAATTTTTTTTTTTTTTTGTCGCTTTTATGTTGAGGTTCGATTCGGAGGGAGACGATGCGGAGAGATGAAGTCAGCTTTGAAATACTATGTGGGGTGCACGGATTAGTTGTCTGTTGTTTTCACGAGAAAAGAAAAAGGTGAAGTAGGATTGAAGACAGGACAGAAAGTTGTTCAGTGGTGTACTTAGTCGGATTCGTCCTGGACAGAAACAGTTCAAACTGCTAGATCATTAGATATGGTGTCTCGTTTCTGCCCAAGGCAGAAGCAGAAATTTTTTTATCAATCCAGTTGATTTAGGAGAGGACGCCATTTTCTTGACTGTTGAACATGAGCACCCTTTCGATTCATCCTGAAATATACTAAACCATAGATAGCTAGCTGTAAGCATGAAAAGAAGTGGAGCCAATTTCGTGGTGGTCCACGAGCTAATTTTGATGTGTGAATTGGGCGAAATCCCCAACCAGGCGTGGGTGAGAGACCATACGTTACTTCAACGGGCTAATAGCGTTTACCCATGTCTCTTTTGTAGCTACCCACGGTGGAAACGGAACAGATCAGGGTAAGCGTGCCCTTTGACCGAGCACAGTACTGGCTCCACTTTCCCAGTGCTAGAAGACAAAAATGAAGATATATTTTCCAAAATTTCTGCAGGATCAGAGAAGCTTTCTTTGATATTTTAGTTTATGGAAGACTGATGACTTAAGGGTGAGATATATTTCGGTACCTCAGCATATAAATTTTCCTTTTGCTCTTTCTTCACCTCAAATGTAATCACATTTTCATAGTATTGGAACCAAATCGAATCTATCATGAAGCTCCGTACATATACATTCCAAACTAATAAGTAAAATTGTACCATTTTCTTGATGTATCAGCCTTCCAAACTTTACTATCTCTGCGGCTAAGTCTTGCTTTCAGGATGTACTATAACAGGAGCGTTCAGTTACCTAGAACTTATGCTGATCATCAATGGAATTGAAACTAGTTCTGATTCCCAAGGAGCAGTATTCATACATAACCAGTTACTTTTCCAGATAATTAGGATTTCATGGAGCACCAAGTATTTATATGTAACTTGTTGCTTTTCCAGATTATTAGGATTTCATGGGGCACCGAGTGGGTTACCACTTATCATCTTTCTGTGAAGTCAGCTCCACTAGACAATTTTTGCAGGTTATCAGGGAAGGAAGAAGCTGACAATGATGATAATTCCTAGCATTTTCGTCCCAGAAGACTGGTCATTCTCCTTTTATGAAGGACTAAATAGACATCGAGATTCGATCTTCAAGGATAAGACTGTTGCTGAGCTTGGCTGTGGCAACGGGTGGATTACTATTGCAACTGCTGCAAAATGGTCACCCATGAAGGTGATTTTCTTTTCTTCCACCGTACTTCATACAGAGTGTTCTCCTTTTTGCTATTCTTGTTATATTTGGATTTTGGAATGCACTGGTAGATGTTCTAGCTTCTAGGATCCCATTTAGAAGTTGGTTTATATGTGTGGATGTTGCTGCAAAATATCCTTGTGATGTGTTAGCGTAGTTTTTGGTCCTCTTTGTTCAGAAGTTTCAGTTTACAATCCGATCTGAAGTTTGTCTATGATTGTAATGCAGGTGTACGGTCTTGATATTAATCCTAGAGCAGTGAAGATTTCTTGGATAAACTTATATCTGAATGCTTTGAATGAGAAGGGTCAACCTATATACGACAGTGAGGGGAAAACTTTGTTGGACAGAGTGGAGTTTCACGAATCTGATCTACTATCTTATTGTAGAGATAACGATATCAAACTTGAACGGATCGTCGGATGCATACCTCAGGTTCTGTTACAAGTGACAGTTTTAGTTCTTTCAATGTTAATAACATGTCCTAACAGCTATGATTTTCTCTTACTCCTCTTTACATTAGAGATGCATTTGTTTTGCGGAAAATGAATAATTTCGATAATATTTTCCTAAATTGATTGCTTGTATCTCTTACAAAAGTGAATGTGCAAAAGAATATTTTAATCATCCATGGAAATGTTTAGACATAAATTGTTGTCGTGACTAATTATTTTAAGCAATATAAGCAATTACTTGTAGGAATGTTTTCCATATTATTCATTTTGCATGAAACAAACGAGGCCTCGGTTTCATTTAGCTGAGCAGTTGTAGTTATTGTGAATTTGGCGTGTGCATAATTGAGTGACACTGTCAGAATTCAACCTCTTTCTGCTTTCCTTGTGCAGATTCTCAATCCCAATCCTGATGCTATGTCTAAGATGATAACGGAAAATGCAAGCGAGGAATTCTTGCACTCCTTGAGTAACTATTGCGCTCTTCAGGTTCATTTAGATTTCATGCTATAAGCTTTTCCATCTACCGCAAATTCAAATTTAACTGCATAATGAAACTATAGTTCTAAGTCTATGGTCTTTTTGCTGGGAAAACTTGCTTCTTTACCTCATCTACATATTGGCAGTTTAGCTGCATTGAGTTTAACGTTCCATATTTACTTCAAAATATCAAACGTCTCATGATTTCTTTGGGTGATATTGAAAACAGAAGTAGTCTACTGTTTGTTATCTTCATATTGGTTCCTTAAGTAGCTTTTACCTTTGTTACCTTTGAAGAAAGTATAAAATCATGCCCGATAATTTTGATGTTGTTCTAGTGGAAACCCATCGTGGTGAAAAGCCATGATTTCACCCCCTTTGGTAATTAATTTCAAAGAATGGGCTAGTTTCTCTGCTCAAATCATCCTCTAAGGTGTTTGATCCTTGTTGAATTTGCTGGTTTTCAGCGTGCTTATCCTTTGTAGCAGCATGTCACCATATAGGTGCTCCATCAGTAGTATCCCTGCTATTTGTGTCCTATCAATCTTCTATTAATGCGTTTTGGGTAGCATTTCGGAAGGATTGAAGAGACAACTTGAACACAATTCACCGCAATTGCAAGTTACTGAGAGAAATTTGAAGTCTGCATGACATGAACATGAATGACTACAAATTGACACCTGAAAATGTTTCGGCCTATCTTGTTGAAAATCATATTAATATCACATGGGTCAAAATTTGAGCTATTTATGCAATGACACAAAAAAAAAAAAAAAAAAAAAAAAAAAAAAAACAAAATGAAATTCAACATGAGCATGGTGACACAACAGAATTTGCCATCCTTTATTCAGAACAGGTTACAATATGAGGAAGAAGTTCATGAGCCAGTCCTTTTCTTGTCTTGATATACAATATGGGAATGAATTGAAGGTTGTTTGCAACCTCCTATTTGAGTTTTTGGCTATTTCTTAACCTATTCATTGCTTCCCCACTTGAAGTAGACAACGAGCCTCGAGCCTCGGTTTTAATAAACAGTGAAACTAGTCTAGTTCATTGCAATGCAATAAAAATCTACAATAGTAAACAAATATCATATCGGATGAATAAAACATTTCATTGCAAAATGATAAGAATTACAATATACGGTTTCACATCCCATCCATTCCACTCAAATAGCCATCATCAAGTGCAAAAACCGAAAGAAAAAGTCAAGGCAGAATCATCACTTCAATTGCGGTCCCTCCAAATAAACCAAATAAAATTTACCGGCCCCCAACACCAAAATCGTCAGGCCAATCCAAGCTTTGACCATGATTTCAATTGTGTATCCAGTATCCTTTAAATTCGCCGGCAAGGACGCTTTTACTATGTGGGAAAAAGTTAGGGCGGAACCGAACATGGCCGTGAAAATGAGCAAATATGCAACGTACATAAAGACTTCTCTTCTCCACAGGAGCCCAATGAGCAGCAAAGTAAGGGCAGAGAGGGAAGAAGCCAACGCCGTCGTGTTGGCGGCGAAGGCGAAGGCAGGATTCAGGGAAGGTGGCGGATCCACCGCGACCTTCCATGCATCCTTGGCGAGCATCACGGCGACGAACATTAATGAAAGCTGTAGACCCCTCATGGCTTCCATTTCCTCCTGTCAAGAGCACGAGCGTCTCACACAGAGAGAGAGAGAGAATGACAGCCGTACGAATCGCTCCTTTCACGTACATCACCAAGGAAAACCTTATTAATAGAACGGTCCAAAGAGGGGCCTAAGGGGATGCTAACAAGTGTCGTCGGCCCCTTGGTTTGTGGGTGTTGAATGAATTCAATCCTCTCGATTTTGTGCCTGATTTAACGAAACTTTAGCCGCAACAAATTTATTTTTCTTGAGACCGAATATGGCAATTTCGTTGAGCGAACTGGTCTCTAATAAACCAACGCCAGTTGTCCGCGAGAAATTAGATCTTCACGACCACTCATTTTTCGGTCACCAGAAGTATCAGTTAGCGGCATCTTTGTTGACTATATAACATGCAGAGGTTGATTTTGAATGTTCGATTCAGTACTTTTTATATATCATATTTTCGACGATTGAATGGAAATAAAATAATTAAAATTCTAGGATTTCCGCAGCCTGAATTTACTACTTCAAACCGGCAAAGAGGCCTGGCTTTGCAACCCACAAATTCTTATGAATATCTACTCTCTGTTTACTTCACAATAAATAAATAATTTTTTAAAAAAATTCCTAAAATATATCACTTATATCGTTCGCAAAAATGAATGAATAAAAAATATCACTTATATCGTTATCACTTCAAAAGAAGAAATGTGATATTAAATCAAGTAAGTGGATTCATTTTAGTCAAATAATGAATATGACATGAACATTAATGTTTTAGGTGAAATAAATAAATGAACAAAATAATTAGCTTCGTGCATAAAAATATCAAAGAAAATATTAGACATGAGATTTTCTCTAATTAGTGAAGTTCATAACAATTCAAGGCAAAATTTAAAACACACACACATATATACGTATATATTTTGGTGTGATTCATTATTAATTATACTAGTGCTGTAACTATTAATTATATCACTCTCCTTGAAGTAATACTTTTTCCATCTGGACGGTTTCATTTCGTGTTATTACCAATTTGGCAAAAGAAGTAACAACTTGAGAAAACTTGTCGTTGAGACTCCTGGGGTGGTCCACGATTGTCAGCACGATATTTTGCGAATTTACTACGTTGATTTCCTTCCGTTTGAAATTCCCACGATCTGATCCACCATAATGGATCATTTAGGAAAAAAGAAAAAGTTTATGTTTTATTAGTTTCAGTTCAAATTTGTTCACATTTTCAATAATCATTTCACGTGAATCCAAGCAATAGAAAAATCTACATAATCTTGGTTTCATGACAATGTTTTTACGACAGGAATATCGCCATTATTGCCTTATGTCACGCCTTGAATGCTTCTTGCCCTTTTTGTTCTGTTCTCTCCACTATATAAAACAGTTGATTTCTTCATATATGTTCATAGAGAGGTGGAGCAACCTGGGAAGCCTATGGAGATGGCAGTGAATTTTTAGAACAATTCGAGATAGTCTGAGCAGCCAACCGCTTAATAGTACAACGCTCAAGATATAGCAATGCCATACTCGACCATTGAGAACACATTTTTCAGTTCTGGACGGCTGTTTTATTACTTTTTCTCGTGGAAAGAGTGATCGGAGCATTGCTCGAAACCATCAGTTGGCAACCAATCTCTCTCTCTCTCTCTCTCTCTCTCTCTCTCTCTCTCTCTCTCGTTCAGCACCACGCATGCTTCACATAAGTGTCCCAATAACATTTTCTGTCATTGCGTATGATCTATTTTGAAATTACTTAAATGTCATTTTAAACTCTCATGCGAGCCGTGGCGAAAAGAATGTGATGGAAATGCTAATGTGTAGCAAGCATGATTTGGTGTTTTGAGAAGTCGGGTTCGATGCTAATTTGTGACTCATGATTTCGAATTTCATTCCCTTTTCTCTTGGGCATTGAAATCATGCATGCTTCACATTAGCATCTTCGTCACAGATTATTCATCATAGGATATGAATGATGATGCAATCCAAAATTACTCAAATTGAACTACGACCTAGATCGAGGTGACTATAGACATTCGTGGTAGGCAAAAGGTACATACACAAATTTGTTTGATATTTCAGAAGAATTTTCTTGTTTGAATCAAGAGAATAGAACGTGTTGATTACGACACTACTTGAGCATGAAAATGTGCTTGGCATAAAGTCATTTTGAGCTCTCATACAAGCAATGGCAACAAGAATACGATGGAAATGCCAACGTGTAACATGTGTGGTTTGGTGCATAACGATTGGGGTTCTGATCAATGCTTCAACCCTATTTGGGATCAACAATTAGTCCGATGTGCATTGGTTTAGCCGTCCATTCATGTATAGCCAAAGGCAAGATGTATTCCCAAAGTCCCTCTCTCTATCATTCTCTTCTTATATTTCCCCATTTTAATATACTAGTTATCTCAATGTACTTCAAGGTCTTTGATTTTATTGTAAAGATCAAAAATATTTTCTTGTTTTGTCCTTTGACATACGGGCATCTAAGTTCAAATCCGACCTTTTTGTAACATTGTTTGATTAATAATGTCTATGTCCAAAATGATCACTATAGAAGCATTTTGTTGGGCATAAGTGTGTGTGGCAATGTAACTTGCAATATGTACATTTGTTATGTACCCATCACTATATCATTAAAATGGGTCGATTGACCACAACACAAGGGAGAGGGGGCTCCGATGCCATTTGCCAATCTACCTAATCTCAAACTCCATTTGTTTTGTGAAAAGATGAATAATTTGAAAATCATTTCTTTAAAAATAATCATTTACGTCACTTACAAAAATGAATGAACAAAAAAATTTGCATTGTCCGAAAAATATTTATACATATATTGTTGTCAATAATATATATATATATATATATATATATATATATATATATATATATATCATTGAATAATTATTTTGATCAAAATAAATGATTTTTTTAAAGAAAATATTTTAATTTTTTTTTTTTTTTTTTTTGTTTACGCAAAACAACCAAAGCCTTATTTCACGATCCACTTTCAAGCTTTATTTCCTTTACTTTCGATCTCCTCCTGATCGGTTCGGCCTGGCCCAGTCCATTCACGTATTCCTCTATGAGCTTACGTTTTTATTTTCTAATTTTTATTTTTTTTAAAAGTAATATGCAACATTCTGAATTATTTTCTCAGCACACAAATCACTGCTTTGTACGACAAAATTTTATAATCTGCACTTCTCACTTTTAGAATCCAAGGAAAAAACAATACATAAAATAGAGTAAGGAAGGGTGATTTTTTTTTTCTTTGTGATTTTAACCTATAAGATTGAGTCATTTTATTCAACGGAATATATACTATGACTTATAAATTGGATTGTTCCAAATTACTAATCTTGAAATTTCTGAGATAAGGGTGCGATTTCCCCTCCTCGAGGAATGGAACGCATTAATGCTTAATTATTCAAAATTCCCCTTTTAGTATGCGAGGCATGAGTAGTGTCCAGAAACTCATGGGATCATGTGTCCGACTTTATTGGAGCATGCGCAAACCTACTAAATGAATATGATTCGCATGCTTTCCAATGAGGTGAATGATTCCACAAGAATCTCCCTTTAATAAATTAAATAGATTGCTATAGAGGAAACATGACTTGATATGGTTGGCATTAAAGTAAATAATTTTTCGCTAATGCGGATGTGGATGATTGTTACCTATGTGAGAAGAGGCCTTGGGTGAGGGCCACAACCCTCGCCAGTAGACAGCGATGACAAAGAAAGAACAAAAATACTCAAAAAAAATTAAAAATTGTTCATGTTAGCATTACTATGTCACGTAAAACAGTTGATATTTGCGTCGATGATTTTCAACTAAAAGGTTTATTACTAAATTAATCAAATTAAAATATTTATAATTAAGTTGGCATCAATACACTAAGTTCAGGATTTTTTTTTTAAATAATATTCCCTCACTTATTATTATGCATGAATCCTTTAATAGTCATGTACATCAAAAGAAACTCTACACTAGCCTAATTACTATAGGGTAAATTCATTTTCTTATAATTTTGGATTAATGTCACAAAAAATCTTAAATTGAAAAATTGATGAACCCGTACTATATTTATTTGAAATTAATTTTCACATCTCAAAAAATCAGTTGAGTGCTCAAAAAATCTCCACCCATTGTTAGGTCTTTAAAAGGAAAAGAGGAGATGATGATGACGGAGGAGGAGGAATAACTAGTGTACCACTAGGAATCCCACCATAGCTTGTCAAAAGCAATTTACACTTTCCCTTAAACAACCAGTTGTAAGACTAGCACAATATGCACATGTTGCGTGTGGTACTATTTGATGAAGCATAGAAGTGGGGATGATTATACATGTATCGCGACGTGGAATTTTCTCTAAATCCAACTTGTGTTTTTAATGATATATGGCCTATTTCCACCCTATAGATATCTAAATCAACCCCATTCTCATCAAAATGACAAAATTGTCCTTAATTTTTCAATTGCGATTTAAAGTGGATTGACATACTCCTTTTATTTTTTTCTATTTTTTTATTCTTTTGAGAATTAGTTATTATAATCAAGTATTACATATATTTTATTTTTTAGTGTATTAGAGGAAGGTACATATAAATATTCCTATAACATTTTACGTGTGTTTGTCTTCTTTATGAAAACTGGATGGACTTAGTCGTATGTAACAGGTAGAAGTAGCACCGCCATATCTAAATTAGCCCATTTAAGAGAGGTTTAGTCAAAACAAGTAGTGATATTCAAAGGCCACTAATCGTCCTCAATTTTTCCACTGCAATTTAAAGTGGATGGCCACACTCCTCCTTTTTTCTATTTTTATTTATTCTTTTGGGATCTAATTACTATAATTAAGAATTTCACATATTTTAATCTTTAATGTATTGGAGGAAAAGTGCATATAAATATTCCTATAACATTTCACATGCTTTGTCTTTTTTATGAAACCTCAGTGGACTTAATCATGTGCAGCTCCACCCTATCAATGACTAAATCCACCTCAATTTTACCAAAAAGAGAAAATTGTTCTCAATCTTTCCATGCAATTTAAAGTGGATGGCGACACTCCTCCTTTTTTTTTCTATTTTTATTTATTCTTTTAAGATCTAATTACTATAATTAAGAATTTAACATATTTTAGTCTTTAGTATATCAGAAGAAAATCACATATAAATATCCCTATAACGCTTTACAGGCTTTGTCTTTTTTATGAAACCTTGGTGGACTTAATTATGTGTAGCAGTTGGAAATAGCGCTGCCCTATTTAAATTACTCCTTTAAAGAAAGTTTAGCCAAAAACCAATTCAATTTAAAAAAAAAAAAAAACAAAAACGCAGTTGACTTTTTCCCAGTCCCAGTCCCCTCTCCAATCCAGAAAATATTCAGTGGTTCGTGCGCGCCAGGTCATCCGCTGACCTGGTGCGCACAAACCAATGAAATACCGGCACGTGTCCCCGAGCGGGACCCGCTAGAAAATGAAGGCGCTGATTTTGGGTCGGCTCGGCTCGGCTCCACCGCGAAGAAAGGACGGTCATCGTATTCCTCCCGCTCAAAATTTTTTCTCTCTCTTCACTCAAATTTGCTGGGTTTTTCTCTCTCCTCTCTCGCCTCTCTCACTCTTCCTCCCTCTCTCTTTCTCTCTCCGATGAACAGACGCGACCTCCCGGTCTCTTCGTGCCGTCCCTCTTTCCGACCGCGAACCACCGCCAGAACCGACGAACTACCGCACCGGACCGGCGAGAGGACCGCGACCTCCCTCTCTCTCTCTCTCTCTCGCCCTCCCTCTTTCCGCCGGCGAACCACCGCACGGGACCGGCGGCGAGAGGACCGCGAGCAATCGACGAACCACTGCACGGACCGGCGAGAGGACCGCGACCTCCCTCTCTCTCGCCCTCCTCTTTCCTACCGGCGAACCACCGCGAGCAAATCAGACCAGGTTTTTTTTTTTTTTTTTTTTTTTTTTTTTTTTTTTTTTTTTGGGGGGGGGGGATTTTTTTTTTAAAGGCTGAGGGGTTGGGCTTCTTTGTTTCTGCTGGCCAGACGATGGAGAAGGCGATCATCAGAAAGGAGAAGCACCTGGAAGAGGAGACTAATGAGGACGAGGAAGTCATCTACAAAATCGAAGTTCCGGCGAACAGGTGACTGCGAAGTTGATTCGGCATTCGGTTATATGTTGTGTGTTTCGGATGGGTTTGGAGCTGTTTCGCGAGTCGTGGGTAAATTTTGGTTCGGGGGTTTAAGATGCTAGTGTCCGACTTCGGATGGGTTAAAGTCTTTCGCGGACCATGTTGCTCGTAATGGCTATCAAGATACTGTGTGGTTCGATCTTTTCTTTGATGTTATGATGTTGCCGAAGGTTTTTTTTGTTATCTTTTCGGTCGATCAATGTGAAGGACTAATTGCATGTAATTAGAGACTTCATAAACACATTACCACCTGAAAAAGGCTCAGCTTTTGAGTAGTCCATGTGATGTAGCATTTATAGTGTGCGTCGAGGCTTTTCTTACTTATGTGTTAATAGTTCCTTTTAATAGTCTCGAAAGATTGGTACAAGTTAGGACATCTTTTCACCACTTTGTGAAGAATTCTAGTTGTATGGGGAAGCGGGTTGATACTCGGCCCTTGGGATTCCCGGTTCATGATAATGGTCCTAAAAGGGGTTGATCTTGAATTTAGTTTATGTTCAACATTTTGTCATGCTAGATGGGTCAATCCCCAAATTTTATAGGTATTATCGTCGGCAAGAAACGTAACAAGCCTTTTTAGATTTGGTCAGCAGGTTGCGATATTGACTCCTCATTGCTGTTGGCTTTATTTTGAATCATTTCATCTAGAAACTTCATTATTTAGTTATAAGTCAAGTTTTTCAAAGAGATGATGGGTTTATCATCATTTTAGTCTCGTATTGGTAATTAATGATTATTCTTATTGATAAATTCGTGCATGTACTGTAGAAATGACTATACTATTATAATAATAAGGTATCCTCTAGGAAATGCACAGATACGACTTACTTTGCCTCGAAGGGCTTGCTCAGGCCCTACGTGTATTCAATAAGCAGGAGGAGACACCTCAATACAGTCTTCATAACATCAGCAGGGGATCAATGCTTAAGATGCATGTAAAACCAGAGGTACTGATATGTGAGGATTGATCTGTCTAGATTGATCTATGCTGGAATCATTTATTACTTGAGTGACCATTTATGTGTTGCAGACCTCACAAATCCGTCCATACGTTGTTTCTGCTGTCTTAAGAGGGATAACATTTGATGAAGCCAGTTATAACAGCTTCATTGATCTTCAACACAAGCTCCATCAGAACATTTGCCGGTATTAATTTTTGGATCTTTAACATGCAGCATAATACCTGTTTTCCTTCTCTATTTCAAGATTTCAGGTTTGAGAGGGAGTGGCGGGGGGACAACACACTTTTGGGAAGCTTTTACTGTGTTCATTTGAACCTTAAATGTAAAGAAGAGCGACCGTGATCTTACATTGAGATGCAAAGTCCTATATGGCTTGTCCAGAGCAATGGTTTTAAAAACTTTCCAGCATGCAGCCAATTGTCTTTGCATGCGTGCATTTTAGTGTGATACAATAATGTTACTTCATAAATTAAAGATGTGAGGGAAGCATTATTTATTTTTATTTTTTTTAAAATAAGTCATGGCTTCACTGTTGCTTATGCTCTATGTGCTCAGTAGGGGCCATATATATTGTTACCCTTAGGAGGGCTTTAAATTGTGAGAAATGCCTGGATGTGAAGAGAGGACTCCGCTGAGTTGTTTTGAATAATTTGGTGAAGTGGTGATGATAGATATGTTGCTTGAACTAGTTTTCATTCTCGAGATCTATATTCAATTTGATATTTTATTTGCATGTAATAGATGCCCAGCCCCTCAATCCCTCCACTTAGTACAGCGAGATGCTTGTGCTTATGCTAGATCCTCAAAATGTTCTGCTTGGATTGACATGCTCGGATTCTCTCGATATTTTAGGCGAAGAACACTGGTTGCAATTGGGACTCATGACTTGGATACGCTAGAAGGCCCCTTCAGCTATGAGGTGTGTGTTTGAACTAATTGCCTAAACTAGAATCTAAAATGAAGAATTCTGCACATGTCCTACCATCCTCGCTTGAAGCTAAGGCCCAGCTAGAACTTAAATGGAAGATTTTCAGATTGCTGGCATAATGGATCTTGTCATGATAGAGTGTTATCCAGGCTGGAAGCTTGTGCTCACCTATTCTTTCCTTTTTTTCTCTCTCTCTATATATATGCCTGAAAGATTCCCTCTTGAAGCTTCTTTCTACCCCACACTTTGCCTCAGCATCTATTACATGTTTTCAAGGAGTTGCAGCTAGCTAGACAAGCTTTCACCAGTTCAAGTTTTGTCATCCTCTGAGCTTGTCCCAGAGGATGGTATTACTATATATATCCGAGATACTCTATTTTGATCCCAAAAATTCATAGTATTATGTTTCCCTATCAGGAGTGCTCATCTACTAGATAAAGCATAGGCGTAAACAGACATGACAAGGAATTGCACATTTGGTTTAGCTTAATATGTATGAGTCATATATTTGCTACAGCTAAATGTTTCTTCTTAATATGTCAAGTTATATATCTGCGACGGCTAAATGTTTCTTAGAGCAAAGTATGATAAAATGTTACGAGAAGTGCAGCGTATCACCGACTCATGTTCCTTTTCCTTTGGTCTCGGCTTTGCCGCCTTCCAAAGTATAAGTTTCGTCCCCTTGAAGCAGGTAGTTTCATGATAAAGATTGTATTTTTCTGTTCATGCATGTGCCATGAGTCTAATCAGTAGTGAAGATCTATGTATTTGTAAGGATTTTGTTAAGCTGTTCTCTAGGGGCAATTCTTAAGTAGTTGGTTAAGAAATTTTTATGGTTTTCAATTGGATGCACAGATTGTTCTTGTGGTGTTTGTAATTTTTTCTTTGGAAAGTGAATCATATTAAATAAGTATGATTAACAAGTGCCCTTTTGTTAACAGTGCTCTAAGGAGACTTACTAAGTAACTAAAAAGGAAATTTTGTAGTTTATGCATTAGCGTGTTATTTCTAATTACTATTTTGCAAAGTGAACTATTCCAAATTAAGTATGCTTAACATGTCAATGCCACTTTTGAGTTCATGAGATTGCTTTCATTTATATATTTGTTTTGTTTTCTCTACCAACTGTGATTGATGTGTTGGCTGATCGCGCCTTAGTTTCTGTTCTGATATTAGGTGAAGAACTTCAGAGCTGATGAACTAATGGAATTTTAGAAGGTGGGTCCTCAATAGCTGCTCCTTTTAATGGTCTTTTTATAACTGTCATATTTGTTTTGTTACATATATCTTATGCTTGGAACTTGCTTATTCAGTGTGCTAGTTGATATCTTCCTGTAAATGAAGAATTATGTCATAGTTCCTCATTTTTGCCATGTTGTTTTACCTATTTTTGCTACTTTGTTGCAGTCAGATTTGAAATTGAAGAAGTTTTTGCACATAATAGAGAACTCACCTGTGTTCCCTGTTATCTATGATTCAAAGAGGTATCTTGGTTTCTTCATACACTCTTCTTCGTAATGTGAGTTCCATGTATAAATATGAAGTGTGTATATTGATGTTAAGGGAAAATAATAAATAACCACTTATGTAATGACATGTTGACTTAGTTTTGATTCAACCATTGCCACTTAAGTCATTAATATTGCAACCTTGAGTTATTTGGGGGTTGATCGATGCATTAGGTTCAATTTGCAAAGAGAAAATAATCTAGGCCTTCAAGCATCTTCTGCCACATTAAGCCACTAAATGCTAGGTCTCGTTCATGAGTTGAAGTGAGATCGATTGTTCTGTTTAGGTGTCACTAGTGTTCTCAAAAGCACTGGAGTTGCCTGGGCAGGCACCCAATGTGGCGACTTAAAAAGCACCTCAAGTGGATATTTGTGAGTACAGCGGATCCCATGAAAGAACCTCCTCTTATAACTGCAAACACTGTTCTGTCCATACTTGCTGTAGATTACCTAGTCGACAAAGTAGCATGCTATGTCTCAGATGACGGGGCAGCGATGCTCACCTTTGAAGCCCTTTCCGAGACATCAGAGTTTGCAATGAAGTGGGTCCCATTCTGTAAGAGATTCAATATTGAGCCTAGGGCCCCAGAATGGTATTTTTCTCAGAAGGTTGACTATTTGAAGGAGAAAGTGAATCCTGAATTTGTGACAGAACGCCGCACCATGAAGGTCTTCAGCTTTTAACCTTTTCAAGTTTGTTGTGTGACTTTTATCTACTCTTGTGTGTGAAAGCCAATGTGGCGTCTTTGCCTTTTACATAATCAAGGAGACTGCTTGTTTCTAGATGTCTTATATTGGCTCTCTCACCTTTATTGTTGCAGAGAGAATATGAAGAGTTCAAAGTTCGGATAAATGGGTTGGTGGCAATGGCACAGAAAGTTCCTGAAGAGGGTTGGACAATGCAGGATGGCACTGCGTGGCCTGGGAACAATGTCAGAGATCATCCTGGAATGATCCAGGTGGATGCTGTTTTCGGGAATTTTTCTATTATTTGTGGCATAAGATTTATGAAGTTGGCTTACATTCAGAGAATTTAAAGTCGTCTTTCATTTAATCATCTTTATGCAGGTTTTCCTTGGCCAAAATGGTGACCGTGATGTTGAAGGAAATGAATTACCTCAGCTAGTTTATGTCTCTCGTGAGAAGAGACCTGGTTTTGATCATCACAAGAAAGCTGGTGCCATGAATGCTCTGGTATGAATCCCTGTCTACCCGAAGTACCTTTCAAAGTCTGGACTTACTTCTCAGCTGTTTATATCATCTCTCTCAAATTGCTGAATTACCTGCTATTTTGTGAGTCGTTAATCAAGGTGCGGGTCTCAGCAGTCATCACAAATGCCCCTTATTTGCTGAACGTGGATTGTGATCATTATATAAGCAACAGCAAGGCTCTTCGAGAAGCCATGTGCTTCATGATGGATCCAATTTCGGGCAAGAAGATATGTTATGTGCAATTTCCACAGAGATTTGACGGGATAGATTGTCATGATAGATACTCAAATCGTAATGTAGTATTTTTTGATGTAAGTAAACATATATATAGGCCTCATTAATATCGTAATGTTCTTCCTTTCCTTTTTTCAGAAAAAAAGCAAATTATTCATATATACTTATGTCTATACTGTTGAATCCAGATAAATATGAAGGGTTTGGATGGTAAACAAGGACCAATTTATGTCGGAACTGGTTGTGTCTTCCGGAGGCAGGCTTTGTATGGATATGATGCCCCAATAAAAAAGAAACCTCCCGGGAAAACATGTAACTGTTGGCCAAAATGGTGCTGCTTGTGTTGTGGATCTAGAAAAAGAGGTAGGAAAATGAAGTCCGATGAGCAAAAGAAGACAGGGAGGAACAGGGAGGCTTCAAAGCAGATTCATGCACTGGAAAATATTGAAGAGGGAATTGAAGGTGCCCATTTTCTAATTAAATTAATCTTTGGACTTGCATGTTGTTCCACTTGTATCAAGTAGTTGATTTTCCAAATATATGCTTTATCTGAAATCTTCATTTTTTACGCTGCATTCATTTCTACGGTTGTGATTTCACATAGTAGTCTTATGGCGCTTGCTTGTTATTTCTTATAATAGAAATGGATAGATGCAAAATGATACGTACTTTTTGGAACTATATTTCAGGTATAGACAATGAAAAATCATCACTAATGTCCTGAGTAAAGTTCGAGAAGAAATTCGGTCAATCCCCAGTTTTTATAGCTACAACCCTGATGGAAGAAGGTGGTGCCCCAAAGGGAGCCACTACTGCATCACTTTTGAAAGAAGCCATTCATGTCATTAGCTGTGGTTATGAGGACAAAACGGAATGGGGAAAAGAGGTAAAGATCTTACAATTTCAGCAGAAGTCACTGCTTTTGATACTTTATCGAGATTGTCTACTTTGCATTGTGCTTATTGTCTACTTGTAACTATCCCTTAGGTGGGCTGGATATATGGCTCCGTTACAGAGGATATTCTAACGGGCTTCAAGATGCATTGTAATGGCTGGCGATCTGTATACTGCGTGCCTAAGCGGCCCGCTTTCAAGGGTTCAGCTCCAATAAACCTATCAGATCGCCTGCATCAGGTTCTCCGTTGGGCTCTTGGAAAGGTTGAGATCCTTTTGAGCAGGCATTGTCCGATATGGTATGGGTATGGCTGTGGCTTAAAATGGTTAGAGTGGTTTTCTTACATCAACTCGGTCGTCTAACCTTTGACTTCCATTCCCTTGATCGCATATTGTACTCTTCCAGCCGTTTGTCTTCTAACAGGAAAGTTTATTGTCCCTGAGGTAAGTTCCACCACACTTCCAGGAGTTCTATGCTTGCTCGAGCAATTGATTTTGCTTGATTGCAACAAGACCATTGCTGACTTTACCTTTTCAACATTGTTGCAGATGAGCAACTATGCTAGTCTCATTTTCATGGCACTCTTTATATCTATTGCAGCTACAGGCATCCTTGAGATGCGGTGGGGTGGTGTCGGCATCCACGACTGGTGGAGAAATGAGCAGTTCTGGGTAATTGGTGGGGTCTCCTGTCCCTTGTTTGCTCTCTTCCAGGGTCTACTAAAAGTTTTGGCTGGAGTCAGCACAAATTTCACGGTCACGTCCAAAGCTGGAGATGATGGAGAATTCTCTGAGCTATACCTCTTTGAGTGGACATCACTGTTAATCCCTCCCTTGACTCTGATCATCCTAAACATAATTGGAGTCATTGTCGGCGTTTCAGATGCCATCACTAATGGCTACGAATCTTGGGGTCCACTGTTTGGTAAACTTTTCTTTGCTTTGTGGGTCATTGTTCATATGTATCCCTTCCTCAAGGGATTCATGGGAAAACAAGATCTGTTACCTACAATCATAATTGTTTGGGCAATTCTTCTTGCCTCGATTTTAACTCTTTTATGGGTCCGAATAAACCCTTTCATTTCCAAGGACGGCATCGTACTAGAGGTGTGTGAATTGGATTGCAACTAGGATTAGGTGAGCTGGAATGTTGTAGTCACTAAAAAATTTACCTGTAGAAATTTTGTTGCTGTATTTTGCACTTGATTTTGTTCGTTGGTTGAAGACTCGAAGAGGAGGACACCCTTTAGCAATTGGCGGTGGGATTCATCAATGAGAAGGCTCCTTGGAGGGTGTATGTACAAAAAAAGGAAAATTGAAAAGAAGAAAGGAAAAGTATGATTTTTGGCAGATGTGGGCCTTGAGTTGTGCAAAATCCTCTCGATTGTTTCCGCGTGTTTAGTGTTGCAATGAGGTGGATGAAACAAGATAGTTTGTAACTCCGGAAAAGTAAAGCTCATAGTGCTACTCAAGAAATGTAGCACTTTTTTCAAGTGATGATCTATCTTTTTTATCAATGCTAGTAGGGGCTGCTGAATCATACCGTTTCCGCATTTTCTCTTTTTATCAATGCTAGCAGGGGCTGCTGAATCTTTCTGTTTCGGCATTTTCCGTTGTTTTCATACTCCAATGGGACAAGCGGGATGTTTCTGGAAATATTCTTGCTGCATATGCGAGCTTCTGCATTTGTTTTATATCAGTACTTAAAACTTGTTAGGCACCCCGTTCATGTGAACATGGTACACTTGCTGGGTGGATGGACTTGGACGTGGAGATGGAAGCGATTATTGCACTGGTCATTAAAATTTGCGTTCGGATGTCAAATCTATTTTCAGAAAGCCGCATGCACTGTGCAGCGTGATTAGGGGATTAACTTTGTTAGTTAAGCTATGATGATTTTTCCCCATTTTAATAATTTAGAGTGAGAATTAGGATTCTGTATTATGTGTTCTTGCATTAGTATCTTCACGCAAAAACAAAGATGACAACAATTGAAGCTCGTGGTGTTTTACTTTAGTGAAGGGTGTCATGCCAAGAATCCAACACAAGCGCACTTTTAGGACGTTCAGCCTGACTTAGAATTTTCGTAGTTCACACAATTGGCTGTTTTCCCGACAAGCTTCTATCTTACAAGAGAAGATTGACTCGATAAAATGGAAATACACAGTTCGCTGTGGTCTTGTAACACGTCTCTTTCTTCATGTCAATTCCTAATTCCATATTTTCATTGCCATCACCTTGATAACTCGGATGACATTGAAACACATCTAAAGGAGCACTATCACTTGCATAAACTTTAGCACGTTCCTTCTCACTTGCATAAGGCACTAACATTTCCTCGGGCACTCCCATCTTCCAACTTCTCAAGATCGATATACTCTGCAATCATGGCAGAGACTTCCCGCTCCATTGACTCTTTCTTGCTCTTGATTGTAAGCTCATTTACAGTTTTGGCAGTCAATGCCATGGTCGTCTGGTGTGTCTGTCCCTTCATGTTCCATAGCATGGGAGTATTCTGACATAGCCATGTCCTCAGGATGCTCATCGTCGGTGACTCTGAGGACAGCTCCCCCGTCTTCTTCGGTTTTCAACGGAGACTTGTTTAAAAATTAATTTGTGCTTTCTTGAATTCCGCAGTTTGCTCTGCAGTATGATCCTCGTGATCTTTCAAACCTTCTACAGCAACTACTGGAGCATTTTCTCCCAACTTTGTGCTCCTTACCTTACAGTATCGGCAATGTTTACATTTCAATTACCAAGTCTCGCTTCGTCAGTGTCTGCATCCACTTCACTTTCTGAGTTGTCAGCAAAGACAGGGCTCATTGTAAGTATGTCTGCTACTCCACTTGACTCTCCAAAGACTTGTTTTCTACATTGGGAAACAAAACACTTATCCAATATAATCAACAAAGCGAATGTAGGAATTAAGGGTTTACATTATGAAATGAAGATGTGAATAAGTACTTACTGTGAATCAACGTATCTATGATTGGTGAAACCGAAGAGATTTTAGGATATTTGCTCCTGTCTTGTTTCTAGATTTAATCTTTTCTAACTTCAAGAGGATTGTAAGTAGCTTCACTTCGTTTCACTCTCAGTATGACAATGGCCATTAAAACGGTTAATATCATAGGATACTATCCATGTTTTTTTGCATAGCAATGTATACATACCCCAAAAATCAGTCCAGAGGACAACTCCACAGTTTAAAAGGAAAAATAGCTATATAGATGAGTACCTTTACTGCAGCTGTACGTATAACAAGCAGCACAGCCACCATCCCCCACTCGTACATCAGCTTCAGCAGCCCTTCCAATGGCACAAACTGCTGCACTCAAACCAGTCCCAACTAAAAAATGAGCAGCACCATCAAATGTCTTCACAGCCTCAGTTGATCTCAACACTATAACGAAGTCTGTCAATTCTCCTCCAGCCTGCAACCACCCTTGACTGGTTACTATTGACTGGAATAAGGATATCTCTACATAAAAATATAACACAAAATCAAACATTTCTTGCAGGGATAATCTTTTCATTTATGTATTTGATTTTTACTATTATTGTTGTTATCATTTCGGGAGGAAGGGGAATCGACTAAAGATTTCTTTAGTTGATTTTTATGTTTTATGCAAGACTTCTTTGCTCGAGCTTAAGCCACACAAGCAGAAGCTATTAATGCGATAGACATGTTAACAGAAAGGGAACGATTATAAGTAACACAAGGGCAATCTCTGGCTCAGGGACTTCTCCCACTTCCACAAAAAAGCAAAACACAAATTCAGAGAAAGGGAACAGAGATGCAGAAAGGAACTTGAAAACTCAATGGCAACATGGTAATCAAACAAAAAGTCCAAATCTCATCCTGAGAAATACTGTTCTTAGATAGAGTTCCAGAAAGGAGAAACAAATGGCACATTCCATGAAATAGAAGGATGACAGACCAGACATTTACAAAGGAAAATTCTCACAGAGACCATGGAAATGAAGCAGACAATACGTCAAGCATTCCGGATGGAGTAAAAAATCAAATTGGTGTTTATTATCTAAACAATCATTTTGAGCACGTTGATTCACGTGGTTAATCTGCAGACTGCATGAAAGCCAAAAACACTTGTTGGTTCCGACGCTTGGCCCTTAAGGTTGATGAAATCAAAATCCAGGTATACGATAAAACAAGCCTACAGAAGGTGGAGACCATGAGCTGTCTTCCCTACGAGCAACCACAAGGCCTGTTCCAATATTGTAGGTTACCATCATACCAACTTTCACAACAGTAATTATCGCATACATGACTGTCTCGACCTGCTGATTTACACCACCAGATGAACACAAAATACACAAAGTAGTTTATGTAAATTCTCAACTTCCCTGGTCAGCGATGCTCCTAAATCAATTGCATTTCAAGAGCTCTTTCAAGCTGCTAGATGCCCACTGTTTTCTGTCACTTCCTTACTGTGGAATATTTTCGTGATACAAAACAAGCTTTGAAGAGTAAGTTCAGCAACCATGGTCGCAGTAGATGCATATTTGGATGAGTGTGGCACTAATGATGATGCCTCAGCTGTGCATACACCTGCCATATATCAATGACTAGTTTCTTAAGAACCTGAAGCATTTCTGAGGAGAAGTCTAAAACAGGACAAACCAAGCAATCAGAACGGCTTGTAAGGAAATAACGAGAGCAGTACACAAGGGACACATATGACATACTGTCAAGCAAGAGATGACCCCTCTTGCATCTAGCCTGCACTCCGCTTGGATTTGTGCTTCGATTTCTTGTCTCGTTTCTTACTACTGCAAAGCATCAATCTCATAGGTTTCACATGCCAATTGTTATCAAGAATAAAAGAAATCAGAGGACAGGGGTTTGAAGGAATTACTCATCATGTGAACTGAGGCCCCAACAAGACCTCAGCTTCTTGTTGATGTGTTTCATATCTTTCCCAGAAGGGAATTTATATGTCCTAACCTGTATTCAGTCAGCAGCATGAAGAACAAATTAGAAACTTTTTATCAATACCTAGAACTTGGTTCACATGACTTGCATTTTCAAGTAGAGTTGAGATCGCAAGACCAGTTATGCTTTTATATTTTGAGATAAATGCGAGAAAACTTGAGGATTTACCGAGGAATCTATCGCATTCAGATGCTGAATGAGCTCGTGCTGCTTTGTGAATGGAATTTTGGCGTATGAGCATGTTCTCTAGGTATCTGAAAAGAAGCATAAATTTCAATTGACCCAATCATCATTACAGCTAAGGTCCCAAGAGAATCAGACCAACTAACTGCCCCAATGTAGAGATGTCTATGGCAAGTAATTCTTATTGTCGGTTTCATAAAAAGAAAAATTGAGTTGCTTTTAACCTTTCATAGTCCAGAACTCTATGCACCTCATTAGCATGACACAAAGCCGCCAATGCCAGCTGCACCAGAAATCATAAAAAAGCCTTTAAGAATATAACATGGGAGTTCAGCTACACCATCAAACTAAGGAGAAATTCTAAAGGATTTATTCAGTGAGGTAGAGACCAAGATATTGGAAGCGCTCAAGAGTTATAATTTCCAAACACATCCACTATTACCGGTATTGCAGCCAACATTTCTAAAGGTTACAAAATTGCTCCCGCACCATATTTTCTGTTGTCCGGATACCCATTTAACATGTTGAAGCATCTCGACATGAGTTCAACTCCTTTTTATTTGAACAAATCTATACTCCTCATATAGTGTATATAAACCTAATGGGAAATTATCCAAAAATTGAAAGCAAGTTGCCGGGCCTAAAAATTTGCTCATGAACCAAGTAAAAATAGAAGCGTAAGAAAAGGAAAATGCAAGAAGTACCTGTCCGGAGGAAAGAGAAGTGGTGCATCAAGTAACCACAATTTTGTCTACCTCCTCTTTTGCGTTTTTCGGAAATGATCAAGAACCATAATGCAGAAAATTAGTGTGACATAAGGATATGAGTAGTCTATTTCCAAAAATACACATTTGCAGCGGTAATAAAAATAAGAAGAAGAATATAAACAGGAACATATAAAACGAAACAATTGACTTAATATACTGTTGAATGAAGATTCTATAACGCTTGGGTCAGAGGCTCTCACATACATAAGGTAGAAGCCATGTAATAACACTATTTGAAGTTCATCAAAAGCATGCAAATTTCTGAGCACAAACATCCCCAGCAGTATGGCGAAATGCCAGATGTCAGCTTAACCCACCTGCTTATTGTAGCCTTTTAAGCTTAATTTCCTTCCAAGGGTGGTGCTTCTCTAATGTCAAGCAACTAAGTTGATGCACGTGGGGTGGTTTTGTGTTTACTTCCCACAAGTTATACTTACAACTAAGGTTCTCACTCAGTTAGATCTGTTAGGAAGCGAATAAGTTTATTGAGGTAGATATACAGTTCCATAAAGTGCTAAAGACTGGCCTAGCGCATACACAAATATAACAGGGCAACAATTTGGCATTTCTCAATTGCATGTTCATCTACAAACAGATACGCTCAATTTAACAACGGTTTAAGGCGATGACCCACTAAGCATATGAGGTGGTTGTTGTCATAAGGAACTGGCATCGAAAGCTTTCTCCCTTGAGTTAAGTTCCTCAATAGGTAAAACTCCACGACAATTGAGAGGAGATCCTTCATCTCAGCCCCACTAGCTGCGACCAAGACTCTACCATTGGAGTTAATGGTTATTTTTGAATTTCGGACCAAATCTCCCATGAAATCTGAGAGAGCGCTCTGAGTGGAAAATTGAAAGTTAGGCTAGACGAGAGAAGGAATGATGGGCAGGCGATGCATGTCAGTTTCCACTGAGTGAAGACCCGTTAAATCAGATACTAGAGATACTAGAGACATATCTAGTCCAGCCTTTTCAGCACAACTCAATCCAGACATGCTAAACTCAAAGACTTCTCTCTCGCATGGTGGATTGTTCAGCAATTCCGGTGCCTAGGGGCCCGGTAGTTGAGTGGACATCTGCAATCATAATAAATAAACCATTACTTGACCATCCCCTCTCACGACAAGTAACCCGTTTAACCGCAAAGAGCACCGCAACACATGCCCTACAAAAGCTATATTGTTTTCTTTAGAAGCAGATCTTGGTTTCAAGTGATCTCCTAAACCTATATAGATAGTTCAGCACTTTAGCCAGTTCTACCAACCTCAACAGTAATCCCCCATTTGTTGTTGAAATTCAGTTTCCATGAATTTTCTGACCATACAAATGCAAGTGCCATGAATAAATTGCTAGTTTCAGTTTCCATTAAGCGTATAATTCTACAAATTCGTGTGGCCTAATATAATTGCTTATACCATCAAGCACTTGCAAAAGGATACAAATTCATATTCTTAAGTAGTTTTGTGGTAAGATGATTTAAAACTGTAAGGGTGATAAATAATAATGGCCCCAAAAAATTTCATTATCTCTGTGGCATAAGGGTGAGATTTTCATCAAATGAAATCAATGACTTGAAGCTTGTAATTAACAAATTTACATGAGAAATAAATTATACCCAGAAGGAACGCGAGCACTTTATTTCAAGGTCTCTCCTTTTGGACAAGCTGACATATAACGTGAATTGATTTAAAAGGACTGAGGGTCATGGATCCCAATCTTATAATGTCTTGTCTTGTCCTAGCAGCAGGCAAAATTGGCTGAAGATCCTACACTTTCCATAATTAGATTTCCCGAATGCAGGATGCAAAATAACAAGGAACCGACACCTGACCAACATTAGCCATTTCTATAATCTAACATAGAACAAAAGAAAATCCCTAGCAAACATCACTGCACATAGATCTAAACCACCCTAAACAATTGAGGAGGTCAGAATCAACAAAGACAAAGCTTCGCAATGTGCAAGCACCAATGAAAAGCAAAATTTAATTGCAACTTCGCAGCACTCTTTAAACCCGAAATAACCAAGCTTGGAGCATCAAGCCACGGAGGTCAAGATGGAGTTGTAAAATTTCAATCTTTTAGACAAAGAGTGGTGAAAAAACAAAAAACTCGTGATCAAGAGATCTTACATAGATGAATCTCCTAGAGAACCAGAGTTCTGCAACACATCAGAGGCCCAGTCAACGACGTGCACAGTGCAGCATCAAAACTCACAAAAGCCGCAGTTAACGACGAGCTACAGAGCTAAAACACCACACGACCGGTGTCGTACCTGAGTGGTTTGTGCGCACCAGGTCAGCGGATGACCTGGCGCGCACGAACCACTGAATATTTTCAGTCGAAGAGCCCCAAAAAAGATAATGCCACGTGGCGAACGGACAGCCCACTACCCGCCCGCCACGTGGAAAGCCCGGGGGCACGTCTCCCCAGAAGCCCGCTCAAAATAACCGTTCAACTCCACGAGGTCGCCGTTCGCGGTTCCTTCCTCCCTCCTCCTCTGACCCGAACTCCGAATTGCAATCCCGAACCCGAGCCTCCTCCGAACCTCCGAGGTCCGACAATGGCGGACGGCGCCGGCCACCCGGGCCGGGGCGCGGGCCTTGCTGTCCAACCTCCAGCGGCGGCTCGGCGCCCCGCCGCCCGCGGCCGAGCAGTGCTTCGACGGTTCCACTTCCAGATCGAGGAGATCGTCCTCGACCAGTACCAAGGTCGAACTCTCAGTCTCTTCTCGTCGTCTCGTTCGGAGCCGCCGGTGCGGCACGGTGTCGGAAGCCTCCGATGAGGGAGCTTTCTCTGAATGCGATGAATGGATCGTAATCTGAATCGGCGAATCGCGCTGAATCGATCGGAATGTCGCTTTCGTCGATCGGAGCTTTTTTTTTTTTTTTTTTGATTTCTTGTGGGAGTGTGGAGAGGAAAGAACCGATGAGCTGCGGCGGCATTTCTCCAAAGTTGATCCTTGTTTTTTTCTTTGGATTTCTTGTGCGAATGTGAAGAGGAAAGATCGATGAGCTGCGACGGTATCGCTCCAAAGTTGATTTTTTTTTGGTCGCTTTTATGTTGAGGTTCGATTCGGAGGGATGAAGTCAGCTTTGAAATACTATGTGTGGTGCACGGATTAGTTGTCTGTTGTTTTCACGAGAAAAAAAAAGGTGAAGTAGGATTGAAGACAGGACAGAAAGTTGTTCAGTGGTGTACTTAGTCGGATTCGTCCTGGACAGAAACAGTTCAAACTGCTAGATCATTAGATATGGTGTCTCGTTTCTGCCCAAGGCAGAAGCAGAAATTTTTTTTTATCAATCCAGTTGATTTAGGAGAGGACGCCGTTTTCTTGGCTGTTGAACATGAGCACCCTTTCGATTCGTCCTGAAATATACTAAACCATAGATAGCTAGCTGTAAGCATGAAAAGAGGTGGAGCCAATTTCGTGGCGGTCCACGAGCTAATTTTGATGTGTAAATTGGGCAAAATTCCCATCCAGCTGTGGGTGAGAGACCATATGGTACTGCAACGGGCTAATGGCGTTTACCCATGTCTCTTTTGTAGCTACCCACGGTGGAAACGGAATAGATCAGGGTAAGCATTCCCTTTGAACGAGCACAGTACTGGCTCCACTTTCCCAGTGCTACTTGATGATTAGAAGACGAGAATGAAGATATATTTTCCAAAATTTCTGCAGGATCAGAGAAGCTTTCTTTGATATTTTAGTTTATGGAAGACCGATGACTTAAGGGAGAGATATATTTTGGTACCTTAGCATATAAATTTTCCTTTTGCTCTTTCTTCACCTCAAATGTAATCACATTTTCATAGTATTGGAACCAAATCGGATCTATCATGAAGCTCCGTACATATACATTCCAAACTAATAAGTAAAATTGTAGCATTTTCTTGATGTATCAGCCTTCCAAACTTTACTATCTCTGTGGCTAAGTCTTGCTTTCAGGATGTACTATCTTTCAGGATGTACTATAACGGGAGCGGTCAGTTACCTAGAACTTATGCTGATCATCAATGGAATTGAAACTAGTTCTGATTCCCAAGGAGCAGTATTCATACATAACCAGTTACTTTCCCGGATAATTAGGATTTCATGAAGCACCAAGTATTTATATGTAACTTGTTGCTTTTCCAGATTATTAGGATTTCATGGAGCACCGAGTGGTTTACCACTTATCATCTTTCCGTGAAGTCAGCTCCACTAGACAATTTTTGCAGGTTATCAGGGAAGGAAGAAGCTGACAATGATGATAATTCCTAGCATTTTCGTCCCAGAAGGCTGGTCATTCACCTTTTATGAAGGACTAAATAGACATCGAGATTCAATCTTCAAAGATAAGACTGTTGCTGAGCTTGGCTGTGGCAACGGGTGGATTACTATTGCAACTGCTGCAAAATGGTCACCCATGAAGGCGATTTTCTTTTCTTCCACCGTACTTCATACGGAGAGTTCTCCTTTTTGTTATTCTTGTTATATTTGGATTTTTGGAATGCACTGGTAGATGTTCTAGCTTCTAGGATCCCATTTGACTTTTATAAGCAAAAGAAGTTGGTTTATATGTGTCGATGTTGCTGCAAAATATGCTTGTGATGTGTTAGCGTAGTTTTTGGTTCTCTTTGTTCAGAAGTTTCAGTTTACAATCTGATCTGAAGTTTGTCTATGATTGTAATGCAGGTGTATGGTCTTGATATTAATCCTAGAGCAGTGAAGATTTCTTGGATAAACTTATATCTGGATGCTTTGGATGAGAAGGGTCAACCTATATATGACAGTGAGGGGAAAACTTTGTTGGACAGAGTGGAGTTTCACGAATCTGATCTACTATCTTATCGTAGAGATAACGATATCAAACTCGAACGGATCGTCGGATGCATACCTCAGGTTCTGTTACAAGTGACAGTTTGTAGTTCTTTCGATGTTAACAACATGTCCTAACAGCTATGATCTCCTCTTACTCCTCTTTACATTAGAGATGCATTTGTTTTGCAGAAAATGAATAATTTCGATAATATTTTCCTAAATCGATTGCTTGTATCTCTTACAAAAGTGAATGTGCAAAAGAATACTTTTATATCATCCATGGAAATGTTTAGATGTAAATTGTTGTCGTGACTAATTATTTTAAGCAATATAAGCAATTACTTGTAGGAATGTTTTCCATATTATTCATTTTCTATGAAACAAACGAGACCTCGGTTTCATTTAGCTGAGCAGTTGTAGTTATTGTGAATTTGGCATGTCCATCGCAGCCAAGAACCTCTGTTGAGTGATTGTACCGCTGGATTTCGTCATCGCTGAATATTATGTTCGCAAGAGTCTTAGAATCCTTCATTGATCTTCATTCACAGCAGGTTACCATTCAGATTTCCGCAAGGTGAGATACATGCTACGTCATTTCTTGATTCTAAGAGCCGTGCAACGTCATTTTAGGCAAGCTAGCTACCTCGGCTCGTTCGACGTCGTTTAAGATGTTTACGTGGAGTGGTTTTTAATAATAATAATACGCCAACTCATTTTATAGTTTTTATCATAAAAGCCACGTAAAATTTTTTACTGAAATTTCTCGCCAAAGGCATTAAGTGATATTTCTTCTCTGATTTGATATTTAAGTGAGCCAACGAATATTTTTTGTACTAAAGCAAACATCATATGAAACTTTTAACACTTTTAGTATTATTATACTCTTGTCCTTCATCGACCTCAATTTTTTAAATCAACATTACCACCTGTCATTGCAAGCCCCTTACTCAAAACTCGGGATAGGAATACCATAAATGTCATATCTTTCGTATAAAGCTCACTTGAATGTCATAATTTTTTACTGACCTCTTAAGTATCATAAATTCTAAAAAACGTTCACTTGAATGCTATAACTTTCAATTGATTGCTTGAGCGCCATAAGTTTTAAAAATATTCACCCAAGTGTTGCAAGTCCCACGTGGCATAGCACTTGTCTTAAATGTTTTTTAAAAAAGCTATAACACTTAAATGATCGATTGAAAAAATTTATAGCACTCAAGTGATCAAAAAAGAAATTATGGCCCCCAAGTGAGCACCAACATAAGTTATAGCACTCGAATGATAGAAAAAAAAAACTATGTTACTTAGGTGAGCCGTACAAAATTTATGACATTTGTGACTTTTTTGCCCCCAAAACTCTAACCTAACCTACCCACAGCTCAATCACTCACCTTCCCGGCATGGTCCACAACTATCGCATCATCATTGGTCCGCCGCCACCTCTTCACCTTAGCCATTTCCCTCTTTCTTGACTCGAGCTTGAGCATCTATAGTTGTGATGGCCATGGTGCTATCTCACATTGTAGTGTTAGAGTATATCTCAAGTTTGAACTCAAAGCAAAAATCTAGTTTTTGAAAATAAATAAATGAAAGGAGGAAAAGGGGAATTTATGGAAATTTACTTTCCTAATCCGCAGGGGTTGGCGGCCAAGAAAAGAAATAAAAATGGAAAATAAGAAAAGAGGAAAGTTCAACTAGGACTGTCGACCGAACTACACAATTTCCTATACGCCCTTACTCGAGTTTATGTGTATATATATATGCTTGGCTTGTGGGATTTCGCCTGCAGCTGTTGATGTGCGGAGGGAACCTTATCATGGGGCTCCAAGTACGATATAAATCCAACTGAAATTCTGCTAGTGTTTAATAGCCAATTAAATCTTATAGTAAGATTTGTATAATTATTTCGTAAAAAAACAATCGTAATGATTAAATACCGTGAGTTATTCAGTATAATTGGGAGTCGGGAAAAATCGAGATTATTTGAGTGATTTGAGTGTAATTGTAATCTTCATTATATCATTTGATCTATGATAAAATTTATTGTTACTCTTCCCATGGACGTAAATCAGTCTATCAAATCGGCTCATTTATTTATTTTATTGTTCAATCATTTATTTCCACATCACAGTTTGGGTGTGTTGGATGGGTAGTGTAATCTTTTTAGTTGTCGTCTTTGTCCGAAAATGTAGATTACAAATTTAAAAGACAAGGAGTATCTAATATGGTATCAAGTTGAGAAAGGTTCATGAAATTTTTAAAAATTAATGTTTTTGAAGGGCACCGTAATACGAGCCGATAGAATCGATCCAATTAAAGTGAAAACCTCATTCAGTCCAATAGAATTGCCTTGGGAAATAATGTGTGTATAACATGATTAAAAAGAATAATGGAGTCATAATATTCTAAAAATCAAAAGTTTACAGATTAGGCTAATCACCACCAATAGAGGTGATGGTGGGCGCACTGTCAAAAAAAAAGGAAGTGCGCATATTTAATGAATGCATAATAGGAGTACCACAAATATTTTTCTTGAGAATATGGGCTAAATTTAGTCAAGGATTTGGCCATATAAATACGGTCAAAACGAGGAAGCATACAGGGATGAATCTTCTTCAAATGACCGAGCGTACATGGAAAGAGTTCAGCATTAGATATGGCAAAAAGCAAACTAACAAGGCACCTGTTTACTCGACCAAGGAAAAGAGAAGAATTCGTTCCAACTTTTGAAAGAAATTCTCAGCAATTAAGCACAAAATTCCAAAAAAAAAAAAGTAAAAAATTAAAGAGGAGACATGGCCAATATTCTATGTTCACTTCTTCCAGCCTTTTCCGCCATTAGGCCTTGATGGTCACTGCTCCGTGCCGCCGCGACGTCGCTGCTCCTCCCAACCAAAGCCAAGTCCGCTTCATTCCATTCACGCCATCGACGCGGCCACCGTTGGACCAGAACCAGAGAAACCAGAAGACTAAAAAGTAGACCAGTAAATTTAGGAGACTGATTATTATAGTGATATGCACTAGAAAACAAATAAATTTACACGACCATAAATTATTTTTCGCTTACGGTTCTTGAACAGATGTAAATTTGTCGAGATTTCCAGGGACTGCACTTACTTTATAAAGTACTCGCCGCCGCCATAATCAGAAGCATGAGGCCTACCCATGCCTTCATGATGACTTCTGTTCGGTACCCCAAATACTCTAAATTTGGGGGCAAGGAGGCTTTTACCAAATGGGGATAAGTAAGGGCGGAACAAAGTACGGCCGAGCAAATGAGCCAACGTGTGATCGTCATGTAGGCCCTCCTCTTCGACGGGAGCCCACTTAAAAGCAATGACAGCGCGGCGAGGGAGGACGCCAACGTCGCCGTGTTGACGGCGAAGGCCGGACGCAGGGAAGGTCGCGGATCGATCGTGACTGTCCATGCATTATATGCGAGCATCGCCGCGACGAACATAAACGAAAGCGGCTGACTCCTAAGCGAATTGAGTTTCCGAGCGTTGGCATTTCGCCAGGTCCTCATCGCATCCATTTCTGTACTGTAAAGAGCACGAACGTCTCACAGAGACCAGAGACAGAGAGAGAGAGAGAAAGAGAGAGAGAGAGAGAGAGAGAGACGAGAGTTGAACGTCTGAGATATAGAGAGAGAGAGAGAGAGAGGAAAGACGAGAGTTGAACGTCCGAGATATAGAGAGAGAGATATAGAGAGAGACAGAGAGAGAGGAAAGACGAGAGTTGAACGTCTGAGATAGAGAGAGGAAGAGAGAGAGAGACGAAAGAGGAGAGTTGTTAGCGTGGATCAAGGAATGACAGCCAAACGGTGATGCCCCCCGAACGAATCGCTCCTTTCACGTACATCACCAACGAAAACCCCATTGATAGAAACGTCCAACGAGGGGCCCAAGGGCATGCTAACAAGTGTCGTCGGCCCCTTCCTTGGTTTGTGGGTGTTGAATGAATTCTTTTCAGTCCTACTCTATTCTTACGCTACACTCACTCGCAAACTTGTGCCCTGCCTCTTGCACGGCGTGGGAGTCGCAACCCACTCTCGAAACTTACGCGTCCCTATCCCCATCCCCCCTAAGAATGTGGGGATTTGAACCCCTCACCTCCCCCTTCCATGTTGGAAGGGTGGTCACTGGGGCGAACCCCCAGTGGTTGGTGTTGAATGAATTCAATCCTCTTGATTTTGTGCCTAATTTAACAAAATTTTAGCCGCAACAATTTTATTTTTCTTGAGACCGAATATGGCAATTTCGTTGAGCGAACTAGTCTCTAATAAAACCAACAACAGTTGTCCCCGAGAAATTAGATCTTCACGACCACTCATTTTTCGGTCACCGGAAGTATCAGTTAGCGGCATCTTTGTTGATTATATAGCATGTAGAGATTGATTTTGGTGTTCAATTCAGTACTTTTTATATATCATATTTTTGACGATTGAATGGAAATAAAATAATGAAAATTCTAGGATTTCCACAGCTTGAATTTACTACTTCAAACCGGCAAAGAGGCCTGGCTTTGCAACCCACAAATTCTTATGAATATGTACAAACTTAAAGCTCCGATGAATAATTTAAAAAAAAAAATTGTGAAAGAGATCAGTTTTATCTTTCGCAAATATTTAATTAAAAAAATCATCATCTACAAAATATTGAAACATAAATTGTTTTTTATAATAAAAATATTTTTTGGCTAATTAATTCAAGTATTACAAGTCATTCACTTCATGTGAAACAAGTAGATCGTAAATATAATGAATCAACTCATCGTATCCTTCTATGGGCTTTCACTTCCACGTTGATGTTAAGAAAAGTTATCACTTCAAAAGAAGAAATGTGATATTAAATCAAGTAAGTGGATTTGTTTTAATCAAATAATGAATATGACATGAACATTAATATTTTAGGTAAAATAAATAAATGAACAAAATAATTAGCTTCGTGCATAAAAATATCAATGAAAATATTAGACATGAGATTTTCTCTAATTAGCAAAGTTTACATAACAATGCAAGGCAAAATTTAAAACACACACACACATATATATCTATATATTTTGGTGTAATTCATTATTAATTATACTAGTTCTATAACTATTAATTATATAAATCTCTCTGAAGTAATACCTTTTCCATCTGGATGGTTTCATTTTGTGTTATTACCAATTTGGCAAAAGAAGTAATAACTTGAGAATACTTGCTGTTGAGATTCCCGGGTGTTCCACGATTGTTCGCACGATATCTTGCAAATTTGCTACGTTGATTTCATTCCTTGTGACATTCGCACGATCTGATCCACCATAATTGATCATTTAGGAAAAAAAAAAAAGTTTATTTTTTAGTAGTTTCAGTTCAAATTTGTTCATATTTTCAATAATCATTTCGCGTGAATCCAAGCAATAGAAAAATCTACATAATCTTGGTTTCATGGCAATGTTTTTACGACAGGAATCTCGCCATTATTGCCTTATATCATGCCTTGAATGCTCCTTGCCCTTTTTGCTGTTCTCTCCACTATATAAAATGGTTGATTTCTTCATATATGTTCATGGAGATGAAGCAACGTGGGAAGCCTATGGAGATGTCAGTGAATTTTGAGAACGATCCGAGATAGTCTGAGCAGCCGATTGCTTACTAGTACAACGTTCAAGATCTAGCGAAGTCATTTTGGACCATTGAGAACACATTTTCCAGTTCCGGATAGCTGTTTTATTACGTTTTCTCATGGAAATAGTGATTGGAGCATTGCTCGAAACCATCGGTTCGCAACCGATCTCTCTCTCTCTCTCTCTCTCTCTCTCTCTCTCTCTCTCTCTCTCTCTCTCTCTCTCTCTCTCTCTCTCTCTCTCTCTCTCTCTCTCGTTCGGCATATCAAACCATGCATGCTTCACATGAGTGTCTCGATAACATTTTCTGTCATTGCTTATGATCTGTTTTGAAATTACTTAAATGTCATGTCAAACTCTCGTGTGAGCTGTGGCAAAAAGAATGTGATGGAAATGCTAATGTGTAGCACACATGATTTGGGTATTTTGAGAAGTCGGGTTCGGTGCTGATTCATGACTCATGGTTTCGAATTTCATTCATTTTTCTCTTGGGCATTGAAATCATGCATGCTTCACATTAGCACCTCCGTCACAGGTTGTTCGTCATAGCATATGAACGATAATGCAATTTGAAATGACTCAAATCGAATTGTGACTGAGATCGAGGTGACTGTAGACGTTCGTGGTAGGCAAAAGGTATCTACACAAATATGTTTAATATTTCGGAAGAACTTTCTTATCTGAATCAAGAGAATAGAATGTGTTGATAACAACGCTACTCGAGATGAAAATGTTGCTTGCCATAAAGTCATTTCGAGTTCTCATACAAGCAATGGCAACAAGAATACAAGGGAAATGCCAATGTATAACATGCGTGGTTTGGTGCATAACGATATGGGTTTTGATCAATGCTCTAATCCTATTTGGGATCAACAATTTGTCCATGTGCATTGTTTTAGCTGTCCATTCATGTATAGCCAAAGGCAAAAAGTATTCCCAAAATCCCTCTCTCTATCGTTCTCTTCTTATATTTTCCTATTTTAACATTCTAGTTATCTCAATGTACTTCATGGTCTTTGATTTTATTGTAATGATCGAAAATATTTTCTTGTTTTGTCCGTTGGCATACGGGTGTCTAAGTTCAAATCCAATTCAAATCTCTATTTTCTATAAAAAGCCCTCAACCTTTTTGTAACATTGTTCAATTAGTAACATGTATGCCCAAAATGATCACTATAGAAGCGTTTTGTTGGGCATAAGTGTGTGTGGCCATGTAACTTGCAATATGTACATTTGTTATGTACCCATATCTACATCATTAAAATGGGTCAATTGACCACAACATAAGGGACAACGGGTTCCAATGCTACTAACCCATCTACTTAATCTCAAGCTCCATTCTGGAAAAATGAATAATTTGAAAATCATTTCTTTAAAAATAATCATTTGTATCATTTACAAAAATGAACGTATTTGTACTGTCTGAAAAATATTTATACATACTGTCATTAATAATAATTTTATTTTTCATCGAATAATTATTGTGATCAAAATAAAAGATTATTTTAAAGAAAATATTTTAAAAATCGTTTGTTTTACGTGAAACAAACTGAGCCTCACTTCATGTTCCATTTTCAAGCTTTACTTCCTTTACTTTTATATCCTCTGATCCACCTGGCCCAGCCTGGCCCATTCATGTATTCCTCTTTTAGCTTACGTTTTTATTTTCTAATTTTAAATCTCCCCATTTAAGAAAAAATAATAATAGGTGCCGTTCTGAATTATTTTCTCAGCACACAAATCACTACTTTGTACGGCGAAATTCTATAAATCTACACTTCTCACTTTTATTAGAATCCAGGGAAAAAATGATACATAAAATAGAGCAGGTGAAGGGTGATTTTTTTTTTTTTTTTGTGATTTTAACCTGTAAGATTAAGTCATATTATTCCATGGAATGTATACTATGACTTATAAATTGAATTGTTCCAAATTACGAATCTTGAAATTCTGAGAGATGGGCGCGGTTTGCCCTCTTGAGGAACGGAATGCATTAATGCTTAATTATTCAGGATTCCCCTTTTAGTATGCGGGGCATGAGTAGTATCCAGAAACTCATGGGATCATATGTTCAACTTCATTCGTGCATGCGCAAACCTATTGAATGAATATGATTCGCATGCTTCCCAATGAGGTGAATGATTGCACAAGAATCTCCCTTTAATAAATTAAATAGATTGCTCAAGACAAAACATGACTTTATACCGTTGGTATTGATATAAATAATTTTTCACTAATGTGGATGTGGACAGTTGTGGCCAACGTGAAAAGAGGCCTTAGGTGAGGGCCACAACCCTCAGCAATAGACATCAATGACAAAAAAGAAGAAAAATATTTTTAAAAAAATTAAAAATTGTTTGTGTCAACATTGTTATGTTACGTAGGATAGTTAGTATTTACGTTAATGATTTTCAACTAAAAGGTTTAGGAATAAATTAATCAAATTAAAATATTTATAATTAAGTTGGCATCAATACACTAAGTTTATGATTTAAAAAAAAATAATAATTTTCTCTCACTTATTATTGTGCATGAATCCTTTAACAATCATGTACATCAAAAGAAACTCTACACTAGCCTAATTACTATAGGGTAAATTCATTTTCTTATAATTTTGGATTAATGTCACAAAAAATCTTAAATTGAAAATTGATGAAACCGTACTATATTTATTTTAAATTGATTTTCACATCTCAAAAAATCAGTTGAGTGCATAGAAAATCTCCATCCGTAGTTAGGTCTTTAAAGGAAAAGAGGAGATGATGATGACGAAGGAGGAGGAGGAATAATTAGTGTACCACTAGGAATCCCACCACAGCTTGTCAAAAGCGATCTACGTTTTCCCTTAAGCAATCAGTTATAAGACCAGCATAATACACACATAATACGTGTAGAACTATTTTACGAAGCATAGAAGCGGGAATAATTATACATGTATCGCGACGTGGAATTTCTCTAAATCCAACTTATATTATTAACAACATATGGCGATATTCAAAAACCCATGCTATTTCCACCCTATAGATATCTAAATCAACCCCATGAGAAAATGACAAAGTTATCCTCAAATTTTCAATTGCAATTTAAAGTGTATTGCCATACTCTTTCTTTTTCTATTTTTTTATTCTTTTGAGAATTAGTTATTATAATTAAGTATTACATATATTTTATTTTTTAGCGTATTAGAGGAAAAGTACATACAAATATTCCTATGACATTTTATGTGTTTGTCTTCTTTTATGAAAAATGGATGGACTTAGTCGTATGTAACAAGTAGAAGTATCATTGCCCCATCTAAATTAGCCCATTTAAGAGAGGTTTAGTCGAAACAAATAGTGATATTTAAAGGCGGGCACTATTTCCACCCTATCAATAATTGAATCCACCCCAATTTCACCAAAAAGAGAAAATCATCCTCAATATTTCCATTGCAATTTAAAGTGGATGGCCACACTCCTCCTTTTTTCTATTTATATTTATTCTTTTGGGATTTGATTACTATAATTAAGAATTTCACATATTTTAGTCGGTAGTATATCGGAGGAAAAACACATATAAATATTTCTATAACGTTTTGCATGTATTGTCTTTTTTATGAAACCTCAGTGGATTTAATCATGTGCACATTGTGCAGTAGGTGGAAATAGCGCCGCCCTATTTAAATTACTCCATTAAAGAAAGTTTACCCCCAAACCAATTCAACATTAAAATAAAATAAAAGAGAGAGAATGTCCGATTGCCGGGGCAAGAAAGGAAACGCATTTGACTTTTTCCCACTCACAGTCCCAGTCCAAAATACCCCAAAAAGAAAACGCCAAGTGGCGAGCGGCCATCCCGCCACGTGGAAGGCCCCGGGGGCACGTCTCCCCAGAACCCCGCTCAAAGGAACCGTTCAACTCCACGAGGACGTCGTTCGCGGCTTCTTCTTCTTTCCTTCCTTCTCGGAACCGAACTCCGAAGCGAAATCGCGAACCCGAACCACCACCACCACCACCACCTCCGTTCTTCCGAGGTCCGACAATGGCGGACGGCGCCGGCGCGTGCGGCTCGGTGGAGAAGTTCCTGGCGGAGTGCGAGCGGTCCGGGGACGCCGCCTTCCTGGAGGTCCTGGAGCGCCTCGAGGACCCGGCCACCCGGGCCGGGGCGCGGGCCTTCCTGTCCTAGCTCCAGCGGCGGCTCGGCGCCCGGCCGCCCGCCTCCGAGCAGTGCTTCGACCGGTTCCACTTCCAGATCGAGGAGATCGTCCTCGACCAGTACCAAGGTGAAACTCTCAGTCTCTTCTCGTCGTCTCGTCCGGAGCCGCCGGTGCGGCGCGGTGTTGGAAGCCTCCGATGAGGGAGCTTTCTCGGAATGCGAGGAGTGGATCGTAATCTGGATCGGCGAATCGCGCTGAATCGATCGGAATATCGCTTTCGTCGATCGGAGCTTTTTTTTTTTTTTTTTTTGATTTCTTGTGCGAATGTTAAGAGGAAAGACCGATGAGCTGCGACGGCATCGCTCCAAAGTTGATTTTTTTTTTTTTTTTTTTTTTTGGTCGCTTTTATGTTGAGGTTCGATAAAGAGGGAGACGATGCGGAGAGATGAAGTCAGCTTTGAAATACTATGTGTGGTGCACGGATTAGTTGTCTGTTGTTTTCACGAGAAAAGAAAAGGTGAAGACAGGACAAAAAGATGCTCAGTGGTGTACTTAGTCGGACCCGTCTTGGACGAAAACAGTTCAAACTGCTAGATCATTAGATAATATAGGAGAGGACACCATTTTCTTGGCTAGTGAACATGAGCACCCTTTCGATTCGTCCTGAAATATACTAAACCATAGATAGCTAGCTGTAAGCATGAAAAGAAGTGGAGCCAATTTCGTGGTGGTCTGCGAGCTAATTTTGATGTGTGAATTGGGCGAATTCCCCATCCAGGCGTGGGTGAGAGACCATATGGTACTGCAACGGGCTAATATCATTTACCCATGTCTCTTTTGTAGCTACCCAACGGTGGAAACGGAACAGATCAAGGTAAGCGTTCCCTTTGACCGAGCACAGTACTGGCTCCACTTTCCCAGTGCTAGTTGATGAGTGGAAGAAGAAAATGAAGATGTATTTTCCAAAATTTCTGCAGGATCAGTGAAGCTTTCTTTGATATTTTTGTATTGGAAACAAATCGGATCTATCATGAAGATCCGTACATATACATTCCAACCTACTAAGTAAAATTGGAAACAAATCGGATCTATCATGAAGATCCGTACATATACATTCCAACCTACTAAGTAAAATTGTAAAATTTTCTTGATGTATCAGCCTTCCAAACTTTACTATCTCTGTGGCTAAGTCTTGCTTTCAGGATGTACTATAACAGTAGTGGTCAGTTACCTAGAACTTATGCTGATCATCAATGGAATTGAAACTAGTTCTGATTCCCAACGAGCAGTATTCATATATAACCAGTTAATTTCCCGGATAATTAGGATTTCATGGATCTCCAAGTATTTATATGTAACTTGTTGCTTTTCCAGATTATTAGGATTTCATGGAGCACCGAGTGGGTTACCACTTATCATCTTTCTGTGAAGTCAGCTCCACTAGACAATTTTTGCAGGTTATCAGGGAAGGAAGAAGCTGACAATGATGATAATTCCTAGCATTTTCGTCCCAGAAGACTGGTCATTCACCTTTTATGAAGGACTAAATAGACATCAAGATTCAATCTTCAAGGATAAGACTGTTGCTGAGCTTGGCTGTGGCAATGGGTGGATTACTATTGCAACTGCTGCAAAATGGTCACCCATGAAGGTGATTTTCTTTTCTTGCACCGTACTTCATACGGAGAGTTCTGCTTTTTGCTATTCTTGTTATATTTGGATTTTAGAATGCCCTTGTAGATGTTCTAGCTTCTAGGATCCCAGATTAACTTTTATAAGCAAAAGAAGTTGGTTTATATGTGTGGATGTTGCTGCAAAATATCCTTGTGATGTGTTAGCGTAGTTTTTGGTCCTCTTTGTTCAGAAGTTTCAGTTACAATCCGATCTGAAGTTTGTCTATGATTGTAATGCAGGTGTACGGTCTTGATATTAATCCTAGAGCAGTGAAGATTTCTTGGATAAACTTATATCTGAATGCTTTGGATGAGAAGGGTCAACCTATATATGACAGTGAGGGGAAAACTTTGTTGGACAGAGTGGAGTTTCACGAATCTGATCTACTATCTTATTGTAGAGATAACGATATCAAACTTGAACGGATCGTCGGATGCATACCTCAGGTTCTGTTACAAGAGACAGTTTGTAGTTCTTTCAATGTTAATAACATGTCCTAACAGCTATGATTTCCTCTTACTCCTCTTTACATTAGAGATGCATTTGTTTTGCGGAAAATGAATAATTTCGATAATATTTTCCTAAATCGATTGCTTGTATCTCTTACAAAAGTGAATGTGCAAAAGAATATTTTTATCATCCATGGAAATGTTTAGACATAAATTGTTGTTGTGAGTAATTATTTTAAGCAATATAAGCAATTATTTGTAGGAATGTTTTCCATATTATTCATTTTCCATGAAACAAACGAGGCCTCGGTTTCATTTAGCTGAGCAGTTGTAGTTATTGTGAATTTGGCGTGTGCATAATTGAGTGACACTGTCAGAATTCAACCTCTTTCTGCTTTCCTTGTGCAGATCCTCAATCCCAATCCTGATGCTATGTCTAAGATGATAACGGAAAATGCAAGCGAGGAATTCTTGCACTCCTTGAGTAACTATTGCGCTCTTCAGGTTCATTTAGATTTCATCCTATAAGCTTTTCCATCTACCGCAAATTCAAATTTAACTGCATAATGAAACTATAGTTCTAATTCTATGGTCTTTTTGCTGGGAAAACTTGCTTCTTTACCTCATCTACATATTGGCAGTTTAGCTGCATTGAGTTTAACGTTCCATATTTACTTCAAAATATCAAACGTCTCCTGATTTCTTTGGGTGATATTGAAAACAGAAATAGTCTACTGTTTGTTATCTTCATATTGGTCCCTTAAGTAGCTTTTACCTTTGTTATCCTTGAAGAAAGTATAAAATCATGCCCGATAATTTTGATGTTGTTCTAGTGGAAACTCATCGTGGTGAAAAGCCATGATTTCACCCCCTTTGGTAATTAATTTCAAAGAATGGGCTAGTTTCTCTGCTCAAATCATCCTCTAAGGTGTTTGATCCTTGTTGAATTTGCTGGTTTTCAGCGTGCTTATCCTTTGTAGCAGCATGTCACCATATAGGTGCTCCATCAGTAGTATCCCTGCTATTCGTGTCCTATCAATCTTCTATTAACACGTTTTGGGTAGCATTTCGGAAGGATTGAAGAGACAACTCGAACACAATTCACCGCAATTGCAAGTTACTGAGGGAAATTTAAAGTCTGCATGACATGAACATGAATGACTACAAATTGACACCTGAAAATGTTTCGACCTATCTTGTTGAAAATCATATTAATATCACATGGGTCAAAATTTGAGCTATTTATTCAATGACACAAAACAAAATGAAATTCAACATGAGCATGGTGACACAACAGAATCTGCCATCCTTTATTCAGAACAGGTTACAATATGAGGAAGAAGTTCATGAGCCAGTCCTTTTCTTGTCTTGATATACAATATGGGAATGAATTGAAGGTTGTTTGCAACCTCCTATTTGAGTTTTTGGCTATTTCTTAACCTATTCATTGCTTCCCCACTTGAAGTAGACAACGAGCCTCGAGCCTCGATTTTAATAAACAGTGAAACTAGTCTAGTTCATTGCAATGCAATAAAAATCTACAATAGTAAACAAATATCATATCGGATGAATAAAACATTTCTTGCAAAATGATAGGAATTACAATATACGATTTCACATCCCATCCATTCCACTCAAATAGCCATCATCAAGTGCAAAAACCAAAAGAAAAAGCCAAGGCAGAATCATCACTTCAATCGCGGACCTTCCAAATAAACTTTACCGCCCCCAAAAACAAAATCATCAGGCCAATCCACGCCTTGATGACGACCTCGATTTTATACCCAGTATCCTCTGAAATCGCGGGCAAGGAGGCTTTTACCAGGTGAGATAAAGTGAGGGCGGAACAAAATATGGCCGTGCAATTGAGCCAATATGCAATGGACGTATAGACCTGTCTTCTCGACAGGAGCCCAATGAACAGCAAAGTAATTGCGGAGAGGGAAGATGCCAACGCCGTCATGTTGACGGCGAAGGCAGGATTCAGGGAAGGTCGCGGATCCACCGCGACCTTCCATGCATTGTTGGCGACCATCGCGGCGACGAACATAAATGAAAGCTGTTGACTCTCCATTTCCTCCTGTCAAGAGCGAGAACGTCTCAGAGAGAGAGAGAGAGAAAGAGAGAGAGAGAGAGAGATAGATAGAGAGAGATATAGAGAGAAAGGGAGAGATATATAGAGAGAGAGTGACAGCCATACGGTGATGCGCCCCGAACGAATCGCCCCGAACGAATCGATCCTTTCACGTACATCACCAAGGAAAACCCCATTTTAATAGAACGGTCCAAAGAGGGGCCCAAGGGGATGCTAACAAGTGTCGTCGGCCCCTTGGTTTGTGGGTGTTGAATGAATTCAATTCTCTCGATTTTGTGCCTGATTTAACGAAACTTTAGCCGCAACAAATTTATTTTTCTTGAGACCGAATATGGCAATTTTGTTGAGCGAACTGGTCTCTAATAAAACCAACGCCAGCTTGTCCCAAGAAATTAGATCTTCACGACCGCTCATTTTTGGGTCACCAGAAGTATCGTAGCGGCATCTTTGTTGGCTATAACATGCAAAAGTTGATTTTGAATGTTCGATTCAGTACTTTTTATATATCATATTTTCGATGATTGAATGGAAATAAAATAATTAAAATTCTAGGATTTTACGCAGCAGAATTTACTACTTCAAACCAGCAAAGAGGCCTGGCTTTGCAACCGACAAATTCTTATGAATATCTACTCTCCGTCTACTTCACAATAAATAAATAATTTTAAAAAAAAATTCCTAAAATATATCACTTATGTCGTTCGCAAAAATGAATGAATAAAAAATATCACTTATATCGTTATCACTTCAAAAGAAGAAATGTGATATTAAATCAAGTAAATGGATTTTTTTAATCAAATAATGAATATGACATGAACATTGATATTTTAGGTCAAATAAATAAATGAACAAAATAATTAGCTTCGTGCATAAAAATATCAATGAAAACATTAGACATGAGATTTTCTCTAATTAGTGAAGTTTACATAACAATTCAAGGCAAAATTTAAAAAACACACACACATATATACGTATATATTTTGGTGTGATTCATTATTAATTATACTAGTGCCGTAACTATTAATTATATCAATCGCCCTAGAGTAATACTTTTTCCATCTGGATGGTTTCATTTCATGTTATTACCAATTTGGCAAAAGAAGTAATAACTTGAGAAAACTTGTTGTTGAGATTCCTGGGGCGGTCCACGATTGTCAGCACGATATTTTGCAAATTTACTACTTTGATGTCATTCCATTTGAAATTCCCACGATCTGATCCACCATAATTGATCATTTAGGAAAAAAGAAAAAGTTTATGTTTTAGTAGTTTCAGTTCAAATTTGTTCACATTTTCAATAATCATTTCGCATGAATCCAAGCAATAGAAAAATCTACATAATCTTGGTTTCATGGCAATGTTATTACGACAGGAATCTCGCCATTATTGCCTTATATCACGCCTTGAATGCTCCTTGCCCTTTTTGTTTTGTTCTCTCCACTATATAAAACAGTTGATTTCTTACTATAAGTTCATGGAGATGAAGCCAGGGAAACCTATGGAGATGGCAGTGAATTTTGCGAACGATCCGAAATAGTCTGAGCAGACGATCGCTTACTAGTACAACGTTCAAGATGTAGCGACGTCATTCTCGACCATTGAGAACACATTTTCCAGTTCCGGACGGTTGATATACTACGTTTTCTCATGGAAAGAGTGATCGGAGCATTGCTCGAAACCATCGGTTGGCAACCGATTTGTCTCTCTCTCTCTCTCACTCTTTGGTTTGGCATATCAAACCACGCATGCTTCACATAAGCGTCTCGATAACATTTTCTATCATTACTTATGATCTGTTTTGAAATTACTTAAATGTCATGTCAAACTCTCGTGCGAGCCGTGGCGAAAAGAATGTGATGGAAATGCTGATGTGTAGCACACATGATTTGGTGCTTTGAGAAGCCGGGTTCGGTTTTAATTTGTGACTCATGGTTTCAAATTTCATTCCTTTTTCTCTTGGGCATTGAAATCATGCATGCTTCACATTAGCATCTCCGTCACAGATTGTTTGTCATAGGATATGAACGATGATGCAATCCAAAATGACTCAAATTGAACTGTGACCTAGATCGAGGTGACTATAGACATTCGTGGTAAGCAAAAGGTACATACACAAATTTGTTTGATATTTCGGAAGAATTTTCTTGTTCGAATCAAAAGAATAGAACGTGTTGATTACGACACTACTCGAGCATGAAAATGTGCTTGGCATAAAGTCATTTCGAGCTCTCATACAAGCAATGGCAACAAGAATACGAGGGAAATGCCAATGTGTAACATGCGTGGTTTGGTGCATGACGATTGGGGTTCTGATCAATGCTTCAACCCTATTTGGGATCAGCAGTTTGTCTATGTGCATTGGTTTAGCTGTCCATTCGTGAATAGCCAAAGGCAAGATGTATTCCCAAAATCCCTCTCTCTATCATTCTCTTCATATATTTTCCTATTTTAACATTCTAGTTATCTTAATGTACTTCATGGTCTTTGATTTTATTGTAAAGATCGAAAATATTTTCTTGTTTTGTCCATTGGCATACGGGTGTCTAAGTTCAAATCCAATTCAAATCTCTATTTTCTATAAAAAGCCCTCGACCGTTTTGTAACATTGTTCAATTAGTAACGTGTATGTCTAAAATGATCACTAGAGAAGCGTTTTGTTGGGCATAAGTGCGTGTGGCCATGCAACTTGCAATATGTACATTTGTTATGTACCCATATCTACATCATTAAAATGGGTCAATTGACCACAACATAAGGGACAACGGGTTCCAATGCTACTAACCCATCTACTTAATCTCAAGTTCCATTCTGGAAAAATGAATAATTTGGAAACCATTTCTCTAAAAATAAGCATTTGCATCATTTACAAAAATGAACGTACACAAATATTTGCGTTGTCTGAAAATTATTTATACATATATTGTCGTTAATGATAATTTTATTTTTCATCGAATAATTATTGCGATAAAAATAAATGATAATTTTAAAGAAAATATTTTAAAAATCGTTTCTTTTTACGTGAAACAACCGAGCCTCACTTCATGTTCCACTTTCAAGCTTTATTTCCTTTACTTTTATATCCTCGATCCACCTGGCCCGGCCTGGCCCATTCATGTATTCTTCTTTTAGCTTACGTTTTTATTTTCTAATTTTAAATCTACCTATTTAAGAAAAAAAATAATATGCAGCATTCTGAATTATTTTCTCAGCACAGAAATCACTACTTTGTACGGCGAAATTCTATAAATCTACACTTCTCACTTTTATTAGAATCCAGGGAAAATATAATACATAAAATAGAGCAAGGAAAGGATTTTTTTTTTTTTTTGGTGATTTTAACCTATAAGATTAAGTCATCTTATTCCACGGAATATATACTATGACTTATAAATTGAATTGTTCCAAATTACGAATCTTGAAATTTCTGAGAGATGGGCACGGTTTCCTCTCTCGAGGAACGGAATGCATTCATGCTTAATTATTCATGATTCCCCTTTTAGTATGCGGGGCATGAGTAGTGTCCAGAAACTCATGGGATCATATGTTCGACTTTATTCGAGCATGTGCAAACCTACTATATGAATATGATTCGCATGCTTCCCAATGAGGTGAATGATTGCACAAGAATCTCCCTTTAATAAATTAAAAAGATTGCTCTCGAGAAAACATGACTTTATACGGTTGGCATTGATATAAATAATTTTTCGCTAATGTGGATGTAGACAGTTGTGGCCTATGTGAGAAGAGGCCTTGGGTGAGGGCCACAACCCTCACCTCCCGGTAGTCGACGATGACAAAGAAAGAAGAAAAAATACTCAAAAATTAAAAATTAAAAATTATTCATGTTAGCATAACTATATCCCATAGGATAGTTAGCATCTATGTCGATAATTTTCAACTAAAAGGTTTAGGACCAAGTTAATCAAATTAAAATATTTATAATTAAGTTGGCATCAATACACTAAGTTTAGGATTTTTTTTTTTTTTTTTCAATAATTTTCCCTCACTTAGTATTATGCATGAATTCCTTCACAATCATGTACATCAAAAGAAACTCTACACTAGCCTAATAACTATAGGGTAAATTCTTTTCTTATAATTTTGGATTAATGTCACAACAAATCTGAAATAGAAAATTGGTGAACCCATACTATATTTATTTTAAATTAATTTTCACATCTCAAAAAATCAGTTGAGTGCTAAAAAAATCTACACCCATTGTTAGGTCTTTAAAGGAAAAGAGGAGATGATGACGACAAAGTGGAGGAGGAATAACTAGTGTACCACTAGGAATCCCACCATAGCTTGTCCAAAGCGATTTACGCTTTCCCTTAAACAACCAGTTGTAAGACTAGCACAATATTCACATGTCGCGTGTAGAACTATTTGACGAAGCATAGAAGTGGGGATGATTATACATATATCGCGATGTGCAATTTCTCTAATTCCAACTTGTGTTTTCAACAACATATGGTGATATTTATTAACTCATGCTATTTCCACCCCATAGATGTCTAAATCAACCCCATTTTCATCAAAATGACAAAATCCTCCTCAATTTTTCAATTGCAATTTAAAGTGGCTTGCCATATTCCTCCTTTCTCTATTTTTTTTAAATTCTTTTGAGAATTAGTTATTATAATTAAGTATTACATATATTTTTTTTAGTGTATTAGAGGAAAGTACATATAAATATTCCTATAACATTTTATATGTGTTTGCCTTTTTTTATGAAAACTAGATGGACTTAGTCATATGTAACAAGTAGAAGTAGCACCACCCTATCTAAATTAGCCCATTTAAGAGAGGTTTAGCCGAAACAAAGAGTGATATTCAAAGGCCGGCACTATTTCCACCCTATCAATAACTGAATCCACCCCAATTTCACCGAAAAAAAGAAAACCGTCCTCAATCTTTCAATCACAATTTAAAGTGGATTACCACACTCTCCTTTTTTCTATTTTTATTTATTATTTTGGGACCTAATTACTATAATTAAGAATTTCACACATTTTAGTCTTTAGTGTATCAGAGAAAAAGCACATATAAATATTCCTATAACATTTCACATGCTTTGTCTTTTTTATGAACTTTCAATCATGTGTAGCTCCACCCTATCAATGATTAAATCCACATCAATTTTACCAAAAGAGAAAACCGTCCTCAATTTTTCCATTGCAATTTAAAGTTGATGGCCACACTCCTCCTTTTTTTCTACTTTTTATTTATTCTTTTCGGATCTAATTACTATAATTAAGAATTTCACATATTTTAGTCTTTAGTGTATTAGAGGAAAAGCACTTATAAATATTCCTATAACGTTTTACAGGCTTTGTCTTTTTTATGAAACCTCAGTGGACTTAATCATGTGTAGCAGGTGGAAGTAGCGCCGCCTTATTTAAATTACTCCATTAAAGAAAGTTTAGCCCCAAACCCAATTCAATTTTTTTTAAAAAAAGGAGAATGTCCGATTGCCGGGGCAAAAAGGAAACGCAGTTGACTTTTTCCCGAGCCCCAGTCCACGGTCCCTACCCAAGTCCAAGAGCCCCAAAAAAGATAGCGCCACGTGGACAACAGACAGCCCACTAGCCGCCCGCCACGTGGAAAGCCCCGGGGGCACGTCTCCCCAGAACCCCGCTCAAAAGAGCCGTTCAACTCCACGAGGTCGCCGTTCGCGGCTCCTTCCTCCCTCCTCCTCCTCCGACCCGAACTCCGAATCGCAATCCCGAACTCGAGCCTCCTCCGAACCTCCGAGGTCCGACAATGGCGGACGGCGCCGCCACCCGGGCCGGGCGCGGTCCTTCCCGTCCGACCTCCGGCGGCTCGGCTCCGGCCGCCCGCCTCCGAGCGGTGCTTCGACCGGTTCCACTTCCAGATCGAGGAGATCGTCCTCGACCGATACCAAGGTAGAACTCTCGTCTCTTCTCGTCGTCTCGTGTTCGGAACCGCCGGTGCGGCGCCGGTGTGGGAAGCCTCCGATGAGGGAGCTTTCTCGGAATGCGATGAATGGATCGTAATCTGGATTGGCGAATCGCGCTGAATCGATCGAAATGTCGCTTTCGTCGATCGGAGCTTTTCTTTTTTTCTTTTTTTTGTGATTTCTTGTGCGAGTGTGGAGAGGAAAGAACCGATGAACTGCGGCGGCATCGCTCCAAAGTTGATCTTTGTTTTTTTCTTTGGATATCTTGTCACGCCCCGATCCTCAGGCACGCACACATCCCTTACTTTTGGTCGATTTTAAAATGCGATATCCCAGGACTATATATCGCCGACCCTTTCAATTATATTTGCACATGCGGAAGCAGTTATAATTCCCCAGACAATAAAGCAATGGGATAGAAAAGCAGGCCATACATTTTTCATACTGAAAATTCACAACTATAACTTTTTACATGCAAACAAGGTCTTACAAGACAGGATGGGATCTCAGTCCTCATCCGGGTCGTACTCGGGGTTATCCTCAGGGTCCTCCTCCACGTACTCCTCTTCAGGGATCTCCTCATTAGATTCATGCTCCTTAGGCTCCTCATCCAGGTCCTGAAATGGTTATTCAATAACCACTGAGACAACGTCTCAGCAAGTTCTACCCCCTAAGACCCGATTAGTAAACTAATACACCTTAGGGCTGCCTATGCACAACATGAGTAAGAGGACTTACCTTGGCCTCAGATTCCACCTGCATATTAGCACAGATCATATAGGCACCCAAGCAATCATATTATAGATCGAAGCATCGATCTAATCGACTTAGTCGATTATATGCCAACAAGACCACTCACGGTCATTTCCATTCAGTCAATCAATTGATATCATACGATCCACACATCTATCAATTCATATCATCTATTAAACCATACCATCTATTCATCCATCAATACAATTACGGCTCGCACAAGCTGAAATGGATGCAATGCTCTCACAAGCTGATATAGATGGTAGCTCGCACAAGCTGATATATACATAGATGATAGCTCGCACAAGCTGATATATGGATCGTTGCTCTCACAAGCTGATAAATGATCATTGCTCTCACAAGCTGTCATTCAGTGCTCACACAAGCTGACAATGATGCTCACACAGGTTAACAATGATGCTCACACAAGCTGATACATATATAAACCAATTGCTCGCCAAAGTTGATAATTCAATAATAACCCAACTCATACCTCAATTCAATCAATCAATCAATCCAATCGATTCAAACTGGTCATACAAATCAATTACGGTGCTAAAAGCCAACACCGGGTATTTTCAAGTTAAATACCACAACTTCATCAATTTCACACAATTCCACACTTTTGGAATTATTAACCATAATCATCAATCACTCAATTTCTCAATTTAAACATACAATTAACACAAACCTACCGCACTGCTGCGATCAGCTCGAAATTCTAACGACCGGCCATCTACCAATCAATCATTTAATCTCAATAAATTCCAAATCAAATTAGGGTAAATCCCTAAAACATCACAATTTATTTAATTCCATGCAACGTAGAGCTCAAATAAATAAACGAACTGCGCCACGACGATCAGCACGAGATTTCGGTCGTCGGCCATCAAATTCTTAATTTCCGAAAAATAATTAATTAATAAATATTAAAATTCAATTTAACTCAAAATAAAGCCCAATTAAGTAAACGGACTTCACCACGTTCATCAGCATAATTTTCTGGTCACTAGCCATCTCGGTTGAATTTCCGGAAAATAAATAATTAATTAATTTAATTTCGAAAAATAAATAAATAAACACAATAATTCCAATTTAGCACCATATGAAGCTCAATTAAATAAACGGTCTGTGCCACCATCTTCAGCATAAAATCCCGGTCACTGGCCATCCCAGTTGAATTTCCGGGAAATAAATAATTAAATAATTAATTTCGAAAATTAATATTAAATTCCTAAAAATACCACTTAGGCCCGAATCGCTTAATTAACACCCGATAAGGGACGGAAAAATCCCAAGAAGCATTCAATAAATATTACAGGCAATTCTATATCTAATTACACTAATCACACAACTAATATGCAAAGCAATTAACTAATAATCACTAATCAATTCTAATCTAACAACCTAATTACACTTAATTAACGCTAATCAACTTTTAAGCGTAATTAGCAAACTAAGAAGGCATTAGTGAGTAAAACTCACTCAAAACGACGAGCTCGACGCGAGGATCGACTTTCCCCAAAGCGGGCCGAGCATCCGGGCTCGGGAAGGCGGCCAAAACGGGCCAAACGTCACTGCGATACCCATTTTCTGTCTTCTCTGCTTGATGCTGGTTGGGGGCGGATCCGAGCTCAAATTGAAGCAACAACGGACCTAGATGGACGGAGAGGCTAAACAAGACCTAGACGGGGCTTCACGATGGCCGGAGGAGGGGTGGACGGCTCCGGCGGAGCTCCACCAGATCTGAAATGTCGCTGGAACAGAGGAGAAGAACCAGCGACTCGGCTTGCTGGAAACGGGCAAAGCGGGACTTCGGCGGTCCAGGCGGTGGTTCCGGCTGCTATACGGCGACGAGACGGCCTTCGGCGAGCTCCACGACGGCCTGAGGATGCTGGACGACGACCCTGGACGAGCGGACAGAGGCGGACTAACACGCGAGCAGGACAGCAACAGCTCGCCTCGGTTGGCTTCCACGGGCGAGCGACGGCGAGGACGGCGTGCAAGCGGTGCGCGACGGCGGTCCGACTGGACGGCTTGCTACTCCGGCGTCCTCAGATCTGCTGGGTCTTCGAGCAGAAACCGAAGATGGAGGAGAAAGGCAGCGACGGGAGAGGGAGACGAGAAACAGAGGCGTGCGGGCTGAACGAGCGACGGCCTCCGGCTTCGGTGAGCGACGACGGCGGCGAGAGGCGGCGACGGGAGCTCTGGCTTCGCTGAGCTTCAGCTTCTTCGGCTTGCTGCCTTTCTTCGAGCAACAAGAAGAACATGGAGGGGAGGTCTCGACGGAGGAGAGAAGGAGAGAACCGGTTTCTCTCTCTTTCTCTTTCTCTTTCTTTTTCTCTTTCTTTTTCTCTTTGGCCCCACCATGACATCACAGATGATGTCACCTTCCACTATCTCCCACAACCTCATTCCAATGGTTGCAATTTCATTTTCCGCCGTGGCATAAAATTTTGTACACTTAATTCAATCAATTCTCAATCAATTCCATCCAATTGAAGCTTAATTAAATTAGCCCATGTGTCCTTGGCCTTCTCACGACATTTCCCCATCAAATGATCCAACTTGCATCCCGAAGATTCAATTAAAAACGGCCCTCTGACAATCTCGAACAAAAACGGTCCTATTTATCCAGTCGAAATTAGAACCCGAAAATCTGGATGTCACAACTCTTCCCCTCTTATAAAAATTTCGTCCTCGAAATTTAAACCATTAAAATTCTTCTCCAAAATGGTGGGGTATTGTCGTCTCATCAATTCTGCTCCTTCATTCTGCTTCACAATGCTATCCAAGATCCTCGGTGCTGCCGAAACATTCCCAAATTGACCAAACCAAATCTTGATTCCCAAAAAGGCTAAGCACTTGCCCAATTTTTACAAAAATGAAAACTGCAAAAATTTTGGTTCTTTTTTTTTTCTTTTCTTTTTATTTTTCCACAAAGCGGCTAACTACCGCGTCGGGGATTCGAACTCCCGACTTCGGACCTGCGGCTTCATCCCGGATACCACTCGGCTAGAGGCGCCGACGGTGTCCCAAACCGCTTTCTTTTTCCATTTAAAGCCAAAATCCTTCTTTGAACCCAAATTTCGATGGATTCCGATTTAAATGCTACTTCACCTTCATTTCCTTAATCAAACATAATGTCCCTTTCAAAGGCGATATTTAAGGAAAAATATATTTCCCCTACTTGAAATTCCAAGGTCTGCGATACTAATCGGTGAAGCTAAACTGGCGATTCTAAGCAGTCTCAAATCTGTCACTGATAATTGCAACTGAATCACTGATTTCTGAACCAACTCTGGACCTGCGATTTTCTAATCTCTGATCTCATCTCAACGACTGAAGTTCTGAATACTCTGCTCTGCACTGACTAAAAAGGAACTATCCGACCGATCTATCGAAACCGGAACTCTCGGTCAAGATCTCGATATAACTCGACACCGATCTCGGCAATCGCAATCACCGACTACCGTCTCGACTCGTCTCGTGATCTTTTTTTCCCTGACTCCATCTCAGCAATTGAATTTATGTACCCTCTGCTATACACTGCTTAATAAAGAACCCTTTGAAAACTTTGCCAAATTTATAATCTCTGATCTAGATTCGAAATATAATTCATCCCTGGCACTCCATGCCGGCGAATTATCTGATGCACACACACTTCGGTATACCCACTCTGTGACAATATAGAATCTTCAATTTCTGAAATCGAACTTAGATTGGCGGTTAATTTCACTCCGACACGCTTTTAGTGTGATCTAGGCTACTGGGTAGTGTTCAGAGCTTTTTAGGACAAATGACTCGTGGTCGATTTTCTTCGAGCCACAATGAACCCACTCGACACATTGGTGACTCTCGATTGTCGTGAAAATCTCAAAAGTTCAAATACGGACACAGGGTACCAAAACAATAGAAACATCAAATTAGTACCGGTCGATGAGAATTTTCCAATTTAGTGGAGTCACCCACGATCGGTCATTCATCTCAGTCGAACCGATCTATCTCTGATTTCAAATCGATTTTATACTGTGCCGCAATGATTTCTATAGATGAGCACGGTCGAGAAGTCGATCCCTGGTCGAATTCTCAAGTCTATTTGCCTTAAGGTCCTTAATAACTCACCCAGCTAGTCTAGTTATCTCATGAGTGGCCAACTCAGAGAAAAACACTGTAATCGCGTCGATGAAATGCCCAATTTATCTAATCGAAATCAGAGCCCGAAATCTGGATATTACACACTCAAAACAAGATCTATTCGTACTGTACCAAAGTGGACCAACTCCATCTATCGATCAACCACTATTCTCAAATGGTATCAGTAATCCCCTGAATCCTTAGTAATCCATATATTTCCATTTCCACTTGGGACTCTCAAGTGATGGTAACAATTCTCCCGGTTCGCATTACCGAGCTTCCACTTACTGACACTTCTGACACTCGCAACCTGCTCAGCGGTATCTATCTTCATATCAACTTACTAATCTAGCTGATGCCGATTCCAATTTACTTGCACAAAACTGCAATACTGTAGTGAACTTCCGACAAGATCTTTTCCTTGAGTGCTACACTGTCAGGTGCACTCAATTCCCCATGGAACCCGAACGTTCCATCCTCAGAAGTCTTAAAGTCAGATTCTTTATTACCAGTATCCTCTTATAAGATCTTCTGAACATCTTTGTCTGTCAACTAGGCACCGATTCTAACTTGAACATTTGGTTCAATCTTGAGGGTGGCTATAAAATTCAAAAGGTAGCCTGCCTCAATTTTGAAAACCAAATTTCGAACCATTTCGAAGTAAAGTCTATACTTTAGCCAGTCTATGCACAATTGAAGACTCTCGGCTCAACACGTTAATGACTCATTTCGTTCCTCCAAGGTGATACCCGATATCACTATTATAGTTCTGCCAAAATTCTGGTTCATGACACCGCTTCGTATTCTACTTATTGGGTCTCAATTGGCGGAACGATTATGCAACAATCTTCTCATGTTGCATCAATACGTACCCCATCCTTTAAGCTCTGGAAATTATCCTCATACTTGTCAATGCCGATGAATTTCTCTTCTTTCTCAAGAGGTCAATCCTGCGATGATACTGATACTGAAAATTCTTTCACGAACCTGCTGTAGTAATCTGTCCAATCCCCACAGCTTCTGATCTCTGACATTGATGTCGGTCTCGGTCCATTAGCAACTGTTCCGGTCTTGGTTGGGTCCATGAAGATTCCTTTACCTGTAATCACATGACCATTCTCAGGGGCATCTCGTGATTCTCAACACTTAATGAATACCCTAGAATGTCGCTACACCACACGATCATTATCGATCTAGATATTCTTTGAACACCCGGTTTGTCAAATCCATGACAGCGGCTGGAGCGTTCGTCAAATCAAATGGCTTCACATTATTCTCGCAAGGGCTAAATCAAGTGCGAAGTGTTGTCTTCAATATAACCTCCTTCCTGGTTCTCCACTGAAGATAACCTGTCCTCAAGTCGATCCTTGAAGACATCAACACTCTTTATAACAAGTCACCTAATTAAGTTGACAATGGTTGATGCATGATTGCAATGAACCATTTTCATTTCCCTTTCCGTAAAACTGACGTTCCTTAAAGCGATGCACTAATATGTATGAATTTCTCATTCATCAATCTTCACATCCGTACCTTCGGTTCTATCAATTCAAACAACAATAACTATTGATTCCCCTTTTCTTCCACTTATTTCAATAAACTGAAGTTCCTCAAACTTCATCAAAACTTTGCTACAATACTCTGATAGAATTTTCCCCAAAACATTCTTCCTCTGTCTAATGCCAGGTCGGTTCCATTTCTAAACTTTTCACCATACCTGGATACTGAATTCATCTAGGTTTTCTTCCATAATTTCGACACCTATATGGTGAGTCTTCTACCTCTTGTCAAGTGCTAGGATGCACTATTTCTTGTACCAGAGACCTATCCCAGAAATTCCACAGTGCGTTCTATAGCGCACTTCTCATGAACCGTTCTACCAACAGTGACAGCAGTAACCATTGTAGAGATTCCATCTACTTATGAAGACAACCCATAAATCATTATCCGTACTGGCGATATTTACCACAATTTCCTGTCCTCAAAATACACGAGACTGATTCATACCATCTTCCATAGAACAACATGTTCCGTTAATCTGAATACTGACCTGACTATGCCACATTCGTTATTGGGTGGAATAAAATACCATTCTCTCAACATCAGTCTTTACCCTGACCGAATTCCCAATTTGCTTGCACTGAATCTTGATTCAAATATCGAAATCTTATCCCTGATCATCCTTCTAGGTTGGACCTCGGCAAAGGTAGCAACGACAATAACTTGATCCTGATCTTACCAGCTCATCCAGATCCCAAGGAACAATTGCATCAGAACGATCTTATCAGACTTAGGATTAATCAACGCTGATACACCAGTACCAACCTGCGATGGCACTCTTACGCTCAAGCTGGCCAGAGTCAACACTCTGCCTTCCGAATCCACAAAAATTAAAAGCAAGCAATTCACACCCGACAAACAATTCTACCAATCAGCTATCAAAGACATGCACCAGTCATGAATTTAAAGGCCTTTCCTACTACTATCCCATAGGTCATCGCACCTTATCACTCCAATACCTAACCATTGCTCTGATACCACAAAAAGGGGATGTCACGCCCCGATCCTCAGAACGCACACATCCCTTACTTTTGGTCGATTTTAAAAATTGCGATATCCCAGAACTATATATCGCCGACCCTTTCATTTATATATGCACATGCGGAAGCAGTTATAATTCCCCAGACAATAAAGCAATGGGATAGAAAAGCAGGCCATACATTTTTCATACTGAAAATTCACAACTATAACTTTTTACATGCAAACAAGGTCTGACAAGACAGGATGGGATCTCAGTCCTCATCCGGGTCGTACTCGGGGTTATCCTCAGGGTCCTCCTCCACGTACTCCTCTTCGGAGTTCCTCATCGGGGATCTCCTCATTAGATTCATGCTCCTTAGGCTCCTCATCCGGTCCCGAAATGGTTATTCAATAACCACCGAGACAACGTCTCGGCAAGTTCTACCCCTAAGACCCGATTAGTAAACTAATACACCTTAGGGCTGCCTATGCACAACATGAGTAAGAGGACTTACCTTGGCCTCAGATTCCACCTGCATATTAGCACAGATCATATAGGCACCCAAGCAATCATATTATAGATCGAAGCATCGATCTAATCGACTTAGTCGATTATATGCCAACAAGACCACTCACGGTCATTTCCATTCAGTCAATCAATTGATATCATACGATCCACACATCTATCAATTCATATCATCTATTAAACCATACCATCTATTCATCCATCAATACAATTACGGCTCGCACAAGCTGAAATGGATGCAATGCTCTCACAAGCCGATATAGATGGTAGCTCGCACAAGCCGATATATACATAGATGATAGCTCGCACAAGCTGATATATGGATCGTTGCTCTCACAAGCTGATAAATGATCATTGCTCTCACAAGCTGTTATATATATAGATCGTGCTCACACAAGCCGACAATGATGCTCACACGGGTTAACAATGATGCTCACACAAGCCGATACATATATAAACCAATTGCTCGCCAAAGTTGATAATTCAATAATAACCCAACTCATACCTCAATTCAATCAATCAATCAATCCAATCGATTCAAACTGGTCATACAAATCAATTACGGTGCTAAAAGCCAACATCGGGTATTTTCAAGTTAAATACCACAACTTCATCAATTTCACACAATTCCACACTTTTGGAATTATTAACCATAATCATCAATCACTCAATTTCTCAATTTAAACATACAATTAACACAAACCTACCGCATTGCTGCGATCATCGAAATTCTAACGACCGCCATCTACCAATCAATCATTTAATCTCAATAAATTCCAAATCAAATTAGGGTAAATCCCTAAAACATCACAATTTATTTAATTCCATGCAACGTAGAGCTCAAATAAATAAACGAACTGCGCCACGACGATCAGCACGAGATTTCGGTCGTCGGCCATCAAATTCTTAATTTCCGAAAAATAATTAATTAATAAATATTAAAATTCAATTTAACTCAAAATAAAGCCCAATTAAATAAACGGACTTCACCACGTTCATCAGCATAATTTTCTGGTCACTAGCCATCTCGGTTGAATTTCCGGAAAATAAATAATTAATTAATTTAATTTCGAAAAATAAATAAATAAACACAATAATTCCAATTTAGCACCATATGAAGCTCAATTAAATAAACGGTCTGCGCCACCATCTTCAGCATAAAATCCCGGTCACTGGCCTTCCCAGTTGAATTTCCGGGAAATAAATAATTAAATAATTAATTTCGAAAATTAATATTAAATTCCTAAAAATACCACTTAGGCCCGAATCGCTTAATTAACACCCGATAAGGGACGGGAAAAATCCCAAGAAGCATTCAATAAATATTACATGCAATTCTATATCTAATTACACTAATCACACAACTAATATGCAAAGCAATTAACTAATAATCACTAATCAATTCTAATCTAACAACCTAATTACACTTAATTAACGCTAATCAACCTTTAAGCGTAATTAGCAAACTAAGAAGGCATTAGTGAGTAAAACTCACTCAAAACGACGGGCTCAACGCGAGGATCGACTTTCCTCAAAGCGGGCCGAGCATCCGGGCTCGGGAAGGCGGCCAAAACGGACCAAACGTCACTGCGATACCCATTTTCTGTCTTCTCTGCTTGATGCTGGTTGGGGGCGGATCCGAGCTCAAATTGAAGCAACAACGGACCTAGATGGACGGAGGGGCTAAACAAGACCTAGACGGGGCTTCACGATGGCCGGAGGAGGGGTGGACGGCTCCGGCGGAGCTCCACCAGATCTGAAATGTCGCTGGAACAGAGGAGAAGAACCAGCGACTCGGCTTGCTGGAAACGGGCAAAGCGGGACTTCGGCGGTCCAGGCGGTGGTTCCGGCTGCTATACGGCGACGAGACGGCCTTCGGCGAGCTCCACGACGGCCTGAGGATGCTGGACGACGACCCCGGACGAGCGGAGAGGCGGACTAACACGCGAGCAGGACAGCAACAGCTCGCCTCGGTTGGCTTCCACGGGCGAGCGACGGCGAGGACAGCGTGCAAGCGGTGCGCGACGGCGGTCCGACTGGACGGCTTGCTACTCCGGCGTCCTCAGATCTGTTGGGTCTTCGAGCAGAAACCGAAGATGGAGGAGAAAGGCAGCGACGGGAGAGGGAGACGGGAAACGGAGGCGTGCGGAGCAGCGGCGAGCAGCGACGGCGTGCAGAGGCGGCGAACGGCGACGGGCGGAGCTGCTCTGGTTCGCTGGTCTTCATCTTCTTCGGCTTGCTGCGTTTCTTCGAGCAACAAGAAGAACATGGAGGGGAGGTCTCGACGGAGGAGAGAGGGAGAGAACCGGTTTCTCTCTCTTTCTCTTTCTCTTTCTTTTTCTCTTTCTTTTTCTCTTTGGCCCCACCATGACATCACAGATGATGTCACCTTCCACTATCTCCCACAACCTCATTCCAATGGTTGCAATTTTATTTTCCGCCGTGGCATAAAATTTTGTACACTTAATTCAATCAATTCTCAATCAATTCCATCCAATTGAAGCTTAATTAAATTAGCCCATGTGTCCTTGGCCTTCTCACGACATTTCCCCATCAAATGATCCAACTTGCATCCCGAAGATTCAATTAAAAACGGCCCTCTGACAATCTCGAACAAAAACGGTCCTATTTATCCAGTCGAAATTAGAACCCGAAAATCTGGATGTCACATATCTTGTGCGAATGTGAAGAGAAAAGACCGATGAGCTGTGACGGCATCGGTCCAAAGTTGATTTTTTTTTTTTTTTTTGGTCGCTTTTATGTTGAGGTTCGATTCGGAGGGAGACGATGCGGAGAGATGAAGTCAGCTTTGAAATACTATGTGTGGTGCACGGATTAGTTGTCTGTTGTTTTCACGAGAAAAAAAGGTGAAGTAGGATTGAAGACAGGACAGAAAGTTGTTCAGTGGTGTACTTAGTCGGATTCGTCCTGGACAGAAACAGTTCAAACTGCTAGATCATTAGATATGGTGTCTCGTTTCTGCCCAAGGCAGAAGCAGAAATTTTTTTATCAATCCAGTTGATTTAGGAGAGGACGCCGTTTTCTTGGCTGTTGAACATGAGCACCCTTTCGATTTGTCCTGAAATATACTAAACCATAGATAGCTAGCTGTAAGCATGAAAAGAAGTGGAGCCAATTTCGTGGCAGTCCGCGAGCTAATTTTGATGTGTAAATTGGGCAAAATCCCCATCCAGCTGTGGGTGAGAGACCATATGGTACTGCAACAGGCTAATGGCGTTTACCCATGTCTCTTTTGTAGCTACCCACAGTGGAAACGGAACAGATCAGGGTAAGCATTCCCTTTGAACGAGCACAGTTCTGGCTCCACTTTCCCAGTGCTAGTTGATGATTAGAAGACGAAAATGAAGATATATTTTCCAAAATTTCTGCAGGATCAGAGAAGCTTTCTTTGATATTTTAGTTTATGGAAGGCCGATGACTTAAGGGAGAGATATATTTTGGTACCTCAGCATATAAATTTTCCTTTTGCTCTTTCTTCACCTCAAATGTAATCACATTTTCATAGTATTGGAACCAAATCGGATCTATCATGAAGCACCGTACATATACATTCCAAACTAATAAGTAAAATTGTAGCATTTTCTTGATGTATCAGCCTTCCAAACTTTACTATCTCTGTGGCTTAGTCTTGCTTTCAGGATGTACTATAACAGGAGCGGTCAGTTACCTAGAACTTATGCTGATCATCAGTGAAATTGAAACTAGTTCTGATTCCCAAGGAGCAGTATTCATACATAACCAGTTACTTTTCCAGATAATTAGGATTTCATGGAGCACCAAGTATTTATATGTAACTTGTTGCTTTTCCAGATTATTAGGATTTCATGGAGCACCGAGTGGGTCACCACTTATCATCTTTCCGTGAAGTCAGCTCCACTAGACAATTTTTGCAGGTTATCAGGGAAGGAAGAAGCTGACAATGATGATAATTCCTAGCATTTTTGTCCCAGAAGACTGGTCATTCACCTTTTATGAAGGACTAAATAGACATCGAGATTCGATCTTCAAGGATTAAGACTGTTGCTGAGCTTGGCTGTGGCAACGGGTGGATTACTATTGCAACTGCTGCAAAATGGTCACCCATGAAGGTGATTTTCTTTTCTTCCACCGTACTTCATACGGAGAGTTCTCCTTTTTGCTATTCTTGTTATATTTGGATTTTGGAATGCACTGGTAGATGTTCTAGCTTCTAGCATCCCAGATTAACTTTTATAAGCAAAAGAAGTTGGTTTATATGTGTGGATGTTGCTGCAAAATATCCTTGTGATGTGTTAGCGTAGTTTTTGGTCCTCTTTGTTCAGAAGTTTCAGTTTACAATCCGATCTGAAGTTTGTCTATGATTGTAATGCAGGTGTACGGTCTTGATATTAATCCTAGAGCAGTGAAGATTTCTTGGATAAACTTATATCTGAATGCTTTGGATAAGAAGGGTCAACCTATATATGACAGTGAGGGGAAAACTTTGTTGGACACAGAGGAGTTTCACGAATCTGATCTACTATCTTATTGTAGAGATAATGATATCAAACTTGTACGGATCGTCGGATGCATACCTCAGGTTCTGTTACAAGTGACAGTTTGTAGTTCTTTCAATGTTAACAACATGTCCTAACAGCTATGATTTCCTCTTACTCATCTTTACATTAGAGATGCATTTGTTTTGTGGAAAATGAATAATTTCGATAATATTTTCCTAAATTGATTGCTTGTATCTCTTACAAAAGTGAATGTGCAAAAGAATATTTTAATCATCCATGGAAATGTTTAGACATAAATTGTTGTCGTGACTAATTATTTTAAGCAATATAAGCAATTACTTGTAGGAATGTTTTCCATATTATTCATTTTCCATGAAACAAACGAGGCCTCGGTTTCATTTAGCTGAGCAGTTGTAGTTATTGTGAATTTGGCATGTCCATGAACCTCTGTTGAGTGATTCTACCGCTGGATTTCGTCATCGGCTGAATGTTATCTTCGCAAGTCTTAGAATCCTTCGTTGATCTTCATTCACAGCAGGTTACCATTCAGACTTCCGCAGGGTGAGATACATGCTACGTCATTTCTTGATTCTAAGAGCCGTGCAACGTCATTTTAGGCAAGCTAGCTACCTCGGCTCGTTCGACGTCGTTTAAGATGTTTACGTGGAGTGGTTTTTAATAATAATACGCCAGCTCATTTTATAGTTTTTATCATAAAAGCCACGTAAAATTTTTTACTGAAATTTCTCGCCAAAGGCATTAAGTGATATTTCTTCTCCGATTTGATATTTAAGTAAGCCGACGAATATTTTTTGTACTAAAGCAAACATCATATGAAACTTTTAACACTTTTAGTATTATTATACTCTTGTCCTTCATCGACCTCAATTTTTTAAATCAACATTACTACCTGTCATTGCAAGCCCCCTCACTCAAAACTCGGGATAGGAATACCATAAATGTCATATCTTTCGTATAAAGCTCACTTGAATGTCATAATTTTTAACCGACCTCTTAAGTATCATAAATTCTAAAAAACGTTCACTTGAATGCCATAACTTTCAATTGATTGCTTGAGCGCCGTAAATTTTAAAAATATTCACCCAAGTGTTGCAAGTCCCACGTGGCATAGCACTTGTCTTAAATGTTTTTTAAAAAAGTTATAACACTTAAATGATCGATTGAAAAAATTTATAGCACCCAAGTGATCAAAAAAGAAATTATGGCGCCCAAGTGAGCACCAACATAAGTTATAGCACTCGAATGATAGAAAAAAAAACTATATTACATAGATGAGCGCCGTACAAAATTTATGACATTTGTGACTTTTTTGCCCGCAAAACTCTAACCTTACCCAATGCTCAATCACTCACCTTCCCAGCATGGTCCACAACTATCGCATCATCATTGGTCCGCCGCCACCTCTTCACCTTAGCCATTTCCCTCTTTCTTGACTCGAGCTTGAGCATCTATAGTTGTGATGGCCATGGTCCTATCTCACATTGTAGTGTTAGAGTATATCTCAAGTTTGAACTCAAAGCAAAAATCTAGTTTTTGAAAATAAATAAATGAAAGGAGGAAAAGGGGAATTTATGGAAATTTACTTTCCTAATCCGCAGGGGTTGGCGGCCAAGAAAAGAAATAAAAATGGAAAATAAGAAAAGAGGAAAGTTCAACTAGGACTGTCGACCGAACTACACAATTTCCTATACGCCCTTACTCGAGTTTATGTGTATATATATATATGCTTGGCTTGTGGGATTTCGCCTGCAGCTGTTGATGTGCGGAGGGAACCTTATCATGGGGCTCCAAGTTCGATATACATCCAAGTGAAATTCTGCTAGTGTTTAATAGCCAATTAAATCTTATAGTAAGATTTGTATGATTATTTCGTTAAAAAAAAAATTGCAATGATTAAATACCATGAGTTATTCAGTATAATTGGGAGTCGGGAAAAATCGAGATTATTTTAGTGATTTGAGTGTAATTGTAATTCTCATTATATCATTTGATCTATGATAAAATTTATTGTCACTTTTCCCATGGACGTAAATCCCTCTATCAAATCGGCTCATTTATTTATTTTATTGTTCAATCATTTATTTCCACATCACAGAGCTCAGCACTAGAGAGATTAAGACGTTTGGGTGTGTTGGATGGGTAGTGTAATCTTTTTAAGTGTCGTCTTTGTCCGAAAATATAGATTACATATTAAAAAGACAAGGAGTATCTAATATAGTATCAAGTTGAGAAAGGTTCATGAAATTTTTAAAAATTAATGTTTTTGAAGGGCACCGTAATACGAGCCTATAAAATCGGTCCAATTAAAGTGAAAACCTCATTTAGTCCAATAATATGTGAATAACATGTTTAAAAAGAACAATGGAGTCATAATATTTTAAAAATCAAAAGTTTACCACAAATATTTTTCTCGAGAATATGGGCTAAATTTGTGGGGGCGTGATTTCCTCTCGTCAAGGATTTGGCCATATAAATACGGTCAAAACGAGGAAGCATACAGTGATGAATCTTCTTCAAATGACCGAGCGTACATGGAAAGAGTTCAGCATTAGATATGGCAAAATGCAAACTAACAAGGAAAAGAGAAGAATTCGTTCCAACTTTCGAAAGAAATTCTCAGCAATTAAGCACAGAATTCCAAAAAAAAAAGTTAAAAATAAAGAGGAGACATGGCCAATATTCTATGTTCACTTCTTCCAGCCTTTTCCGCCATTAGGCCTTTGATGGTCACTGCTCCGTGCCGCCACGACGTCGCTGCTCCTCCCAACCAAAGCCAAGTCCGCTTCATTCCATTCGCGCCATCGACGCGGCCACCGTTGGACCAGAACCAGAGAAACCAGAAGACCAAAAAGTAGACCAGTAAATTTAGGAGACTGATTATAATAGTGATATGCACCAGAAAACAAATAAATTTACACGACCATAAATTATTTTTCGCTTACAGTTCTTGAAGATATGTAAATTTGTCGAGATTTCCAGGGACTGCACTTACTTATAAAGTACTCGCCGCCGCCATAATCAGAATCATGAGGCCTACCCATGCCTTCATCATGACTTCTGTTCGGTACCCCAAATACTCTAAATTTGGGGGCAAGGAGGCTTTTACGAGATGGGGATATGTAAGGGCGGAACAAAGTACGGCCGAGCACATGAGCCAACGTGCGATCGTCATGTAGGCTCTCTTCCTCGACGGGAGCCCACTTAAAAGCAATGACAGCGCGGCGAGGGAGGACGCCAACGTCGCCGTGCCGGACGCAGGGACGGTCGCGGATCGACCGTGACTGTCCATGCATTATATGCGAGCATCGCCGCGACGAACATAAACGAAAGCGGCTGACTCCTAAGCGAATTGAGTTTCCGAGCGTTGGCATTTCGCCAGGTCCTCATCGCATCCATTTCTGTACTGTAAAGAGCACGAACGTCTCACAGAGAGAGAGAGAGAGAGAGAGAGAGAGAGAGAGACGAGAGAGACGAGAGTTGAACGTCTGAGATATAGAGAGAGATATATAAATATATATATATATAGAGAGAGAGAGAGAGAGAGAGAGAGAGAGAGAGAGAGGAAAGAGGAGAGTTGTTAGCGGGGATGAAGGAATGACGGCCAAACGGTGATGCCCCCCGAACGAATCGCTCCACCCCGAACGAATCGCTCCTTTCACGTACATCACCAACGAAAACCCCATTAACAGAACCGTCCAACGAGGGGGCCCAAGGGGATGCTAACAAGTGTCGTCGGCCCCCTTGGTTTGTGGGTGTTGAATGAATTCAATTCTCTCGATTTTGTGCCTGATTTAACGAAATTTTAGCCGCAACAATTTTATTTTTCTTGGGAGACCGAATATGGCAATTTCGTTGAGCGAATTGGTCTCTGATAAACCAACGCCAGTTGTCCCCGAGAAATTAGATCTTCACAACCACTCATTTTTTGGTCACTGGAAGTATCAGTTAGCGGCATCTTTGTTGATTATATAGCATGCATAGATTGATTTTGAATGTTTGATTCAGTACTTTTTATATATCATATTTTCGACGATTGAATGGAAATTAAAATAATTAAAATTCTAGGATTTCCGCAGCCTAAATTTACTACTTCAAACCGGCAAAGAGGCCTGGCTTTGCAACTGACAAATTCTTATGAATATCTACTCTTTGTTTACTTCACAATAAATAAATAATTAAAAAAATCCTAATATATATCACTTATATCGTTCGCAAAAATGAATGTATAAAAAATATCACTTATATTGTTATCACTTCAAAAGAAGAAATGTGATATTAAATCAAGTAAGTGGATTTGTTTCAATCAAATAATGAATATGACATGAACATTAATATTTTAGGTCAAATAAATAAATGAACAAAATAATTAGCTTTGTGCATAAAAATATCAATGAAAACATTAGACATGAGATTTTCTCTAATTAGCAAAGTTTACATAACAATTCAAGGCAAAATTTAAAACACACACACATATATACGTATATATTTTGGTGTGATTCATTATTAATTATACTAGTGCTGTAACTATTAATTATATCAATCTCCCTGAAGTAATACTTTTTCCATCTGGATGGTTTCATTTCGTGTTATTACCAATTTGGCAAAAGAAGTAATAACTTGAGAATACTTGCTGTTGAGATTCCTGGGGTGGTCCACGATTGTTAGCACGATATTTTGCAAATTTACTACGTTGATTTCCATTTGAAATTCCCACGACCTGATCCACCATAATCGAATTTGTTCACATTTTCAATAATCATTTCGCGTGAATCCAAGCAATAGAAAAATTTACATAAGCTTGGTTTCATGGCAATGTTTTTACGACAGGAATATCGCCATTATTGCCTTATGTCACGCCTTGAATGCTTCTTGCCCTTTTTGTTCTGTTCTCTCCATTATATAAAACAGTTGATTTCTTCATATATGTTCATAGAGAGATGGAGCAACCTGGGAAGCCTATGGAGATGGCAGTGAATTTTTAGAACGTTCTGAGATAGTCTGAGCAGCCGACGCTTACTAGTACAACGTTCAAGATATAGCGACGTCATTCTCGACCATTGAGAACAACATTTTCCAGTTCCGAACAGCTGTTTTATTACATTTTCTCATGGAAAGAGTGATCGGAGCATTGCTCGAAACCATCGGTTGGCAACCGATCTATCTCTCTCTCTCTCTCTCTCTCTCTCTCTCTCTCTCTCTCTCTCTCGTTTGGCGTATCAAACCATGCACGCTTCACATAAGTGTCTCGATAACATTTTCTATCATTGCCTATGATTTATTTTGAAATTACTTAAATGTCATGTCAAAGTCTTGTGCGAGCCATGGCAAAAAGAATACAATGGAAATGCTAGTGTGTAGCACGCTTGATTGGTGTTTTGAGAAGCTGGGTTCAGTTCTAATTCGTGACTCATGTTTTTGAATTTCATTCCTTTTTCTCTTGGGCATTGAAATCATGCATGCTTCACATTAGCATCTCTGTCGCAGATTGTTCGTCATGGGATATGAACGATGATGCAATCCAAAATGACTCAAATTGAACTGCGACCTAGATCGAGGTGACTATAGACGATCGTGGTAGGCAAAAGGTACGTACACAAATTTGTTTAATATTTTGGAAGAATTTTCTTGTTTGAATCAAGAGAACAGAACATGTTGATAACAACGCTACTCGAGCATGAAAATGTGCTTGGTATAAAGTCATTTTGAGCTATCATACAAGCAATGGCAAGAAGAATACGATGGAAATGCCAATGTGTAACATGCGGGGTTTTGGTGCATAACGATATGGGTTTTGATCAATGCTCCAATTTTATTTGGGATCAACAATTTGTCCATGTGCATTGTTTTAGCTGTCCATTCATGTATGGCCAAAGGCAAAAAGTATTCCCAAAAGCCCTCTCTCTATCATTCTCTTCTTATATTTTCCTATTTTAACATTCTAGTTATCTCAATGTACTTCATGGTCTTTGATTTTATTGTAAAGATCGAAAATATTTTCTTGTTTTGTCCGTTGGCATACGGGTGTCTAAGTTCAAATTCAATTCAAATCTCTATTTTCTATAAAAAGCCCTCGACCTTTTTGTAACATTGTTCAATTAGTAATGTCTATGTCCAAAATGATTTTTTGTGGGGATAAGTGTGCATGGCAATGTAATCTGTAATACGTACATTTGTTATTTATACATCTCTATATCACTAAAATAGGTCAATTGACCAGAACATAAGGGAGATCGGGTTCCAATGCTACTTGCTTATCTATCCAATCTCAAGTTCCATTTGTTTCGTGGAAAAATGGATAATTTAGAAACCATTTCTCTAAAAATAATCATTTGCATCGTTTACAAAAATGAACAAATAAAAACATTTGCATTGTCCGAAAATATTTATACATATATTGTTGTCAATAATAAATATATTTTCTATTGAATAATCGTTTTGATCAAAATGAACGAACATTTTAAAGAAAATGTTCTAAAAATTGTTTATTTTAGGCATAACAAATGGAGCCTCACTTCATGTTCCACTTCCAAGCTTTATTTCCGTTACTTTTGATCTCCTCCTGATCAGCCCGGCCTAGCCCGGCCCGGCCCATTCACATATTCCCCTATGAGCTTACGTTTTTTTTTTTTTTTGAATTTTAAATTAACTTATTTAAGAAAAAAAATAATATGCGCCATTCTGAATTATTTTCTCAGCACACAAATCACTACTTTGTACGACGAAACTCTATAAATCTGCACTTCTCACTTTTAGAATCCAGGGAAAAAGTAATACATAAAATAGAGCAAGGAAAGGATGATTTTTTTTTTTTTGTGACTTTAACCTGTAAGATTAAGTCATTTTATTAAGATTAAGTCATTTTATTCCACGGAATATATAACATGACTTATAAATCGAATTGTTCCAAATTACTAATTTTGAAATTTATGAGATATGGGTGTGATTTCCCCTCCTCAAGGAACGGAACGCATTAATGCTTAATTATTCAGCATTCCCCTTTTAGTATGTGAGGCATGAGCAGTGTCCAGAAACTTATGGGATCATAATTATTCAATATTCCCCTTTTGGTATGCAGGGCATAAGTAGTGTCCAGAAACTCATGGGATCATAATTATTCAACATTCCCCTTTTAGTATGCGGGGCATGAGTAGTGTCCAGAAACTCATGGGATCGTACGTTCGGCTTTATTGGAGCATGCGCCAACCTACTGAATGAATATGATTCGCATGCTTCCCAATGAGGTGAATGATTGCACAAGAATCTCCCTGTAATAAATTAAAAAATCTCTCTAAAGAAAACATGACTTTATACGGTCGGCATTGATGTAAATAATTTTCGCTAATGCGGATGTGGACGATTGTTGCCTGTGTGAGAAGAGGCTTTTGGCAAGGCCCACAACTCTCGCTAGTAGACAGCGATGACAAAGAAAGAAGAATAATACAAAAAAAAAAAATTGAAAATTGTTTATGCTAGCATTGCCATGTCACATAGGACACTTAGGGCGCGTTTGGTAACATTTCTATTTAAAAATTGTTCTAGAGAACAGAAATAGAAAAAAGTGTTTCTATTCCGGAGAACAATTTTTGAACAAAAAAACGCATTTGGTAAATTTGTTCCGGAAATAAAAAATAAACAGAAACACGTTTGGTAAATTTGTATAATTTTTTTATTTCTTTTATTTTTCTGTTTTCTTTCTTATTTTCTTATTTATTTTTTATTTTTTTTTTTTTCTTCTTTTGGCCGATCGTCGGCCTCGACCATGGCCGGCGACCAGCCGACGAGGGCCGGTGGCCTCGCCCAGCCACAGCGAGGCTCGCGACCCCCGCCGAGGCCAAACCTCGCCGTAGGCCGGGCGAGGGTTGGCCTCGCCTTGTCCGGGCGAGCTCAAGCTCGCCTAGATTCGGCGAGGGGGAGATCGAGCTCGCCCAGCCAAGGCGAGGCTAACCCTCGCCTAGCTACAGCGAGGCTTGGCTTCACCGTGGCTGGGCAAGGCCGCCGGCGAAAGAAAAAAGAAGAATAAAAGTGTTTCTAAAATTTGTTTCAGAAATAAGAAACGACTTTTTTTTGTTTCTTGTTTCTGTTCTAGATGTGTTTCTGGGAACAAAAAAATAATTTTGGAACAAAAACGCACCCAAACGTGTTTCTGTTCCTTTTTTGTTCCTAGAAACAAAAAAAAAACAGAAAAGTTGTTTAAAAACACAAAAAAGAAATGAAAACAAACGCCCCTTAGTATCTATGTTAATGATTTTCAACTAAAAGGTTTAGGACTAAATTAACTAAATTAAAATATTTATAATTAAGTTGGTATCAATACACTAAATTTAGGATTTTTTTTTTCAAATAATTTTCCCTCACTTATTATTATGCATGAATCCCTTCTCAATCATGTACATCAAAAGAAACTCGACACTAGCCTAATTACCATGGGTAAATTCTCTTTAAAAATTGGTGAACTCGTATTATATTTATTTTAAATTAATTTTCACATCTCAAAAAATCAGTTGTGTGCTCAAAAAATCTCCATCCATTGCTAGATCTTAAAGGAAAAGAGGAGATGATGATGACGAAAAAAAGAGGAATAATTAGTGGACCGCTAGGAATCCCACCATAGCTTGTCAAAAGTGATCTATGTTTTTCCTTAAGCAATCAGATATAAGACCAGCACAACGTACACATACCACGTGTGGAACTATTTTACGAAGCATAGAAGCGGGGATGATTATACATGTATCACCATGTGGAATTTTCTCTAATCCAACTTGTGTTTTTAATGACATATGGGGATATTCATAAACTCATGCTATTTCTACCCTATAGATATCTAAATCAGACCCCATTTTAATCAAAATGACAAAATCGTCCTCAATTTTTCAATGGCAATTTAAATTGGATTGCCACTCCTTTTTTTTCTATTTTTTTTATTCTTTTGAGAATTAGTTCTTATAATCAAGTATTACATATATTTTATTTTTTAGTGTATTAGAGGAAGGTACATATAAATATTCCTATAACATTTTATACTTGTTTGTCTTTTTTATGAAAGCTGGATGGACTTAGTCGTATGTAATGGGTAGAAGTAACACTGCCCTATCTAAATTAGCCCGTTTAAGAGAGGTTTAGTCAAAACAAATAGTGATATTCAAAGGTCGGCACTATTTCCACCCTATCAAAAACTGAATCCACCCCAATTTCACTGAAAAAGAGAAAACCGTCCTCAATCTTTCAATTGCAATTTAAAGGGGATGGCCACACTCCTCCTTTTTTCTATTTTATTTATTCTTTTAGGATCTAATTACTATAATTAAAAATTTCACATATTTTAATCCTTAGTGTATCGGAGAAAAGTACATATAAATATTCCTATAACGTATTACAGGCTTTGTCTTTTTTATGAAACCTCAGTAGACTTAATCATGTGCAGTAGATGGAAATAGCGCCGCCCTATTTAAATTACTCCATTAAAGAAAGTTTAGCCAAAAACCAATTCAATTTAAAAAAAAAAAAAAACAGAATGTCCGATTGCTGGGGCAAAAAAGGAAACGCAGTTGACTTTTTCCTAGTCCCAGTCCCAGTCCCAGGAGAAAATATTCAGTGGTTCGTGCGTGCTAGGTCATCCGCTGACCTGGTGCGCACAAACCAATGAAATACCGGCACGTGTCCCCGAGCGGGATCCGCTAGAAAAGGAAGGCGCTGATTTTTGGTCGGCTCGGCTCGGCTCCACCGCGAAGAAAGGACGGTCATCGTATTCCTCCCGCTCAAAATTTTTTCTCTCTCTTCACTCGAATTTGCTGGGTTTTTCTCTCTCTCTCCTCTCTCGCCTCTCTCACTCTTCCCTCCCTCTCTCTTTCTCTCTCCGACGAACAGACGCGACCACCCAGTCTCTCTGTGCCCTCCCTCTTTCCGACTGGCGAACCACCGCCAGCAACTGACGAACTACCACACTGGACCGGCGAGAGGACCGCAACCTCCCTCTCTCTCTCTCTCTGCCCTCCCTCTTTCCGACCGGCGAACCACCGCACGGGACCGGTGAGAGGACCGCGAGCAATCGACAAACCACTGCACGGGACTGGCGAGAGGACCGCGACCTCCCTCTCTCTTTGCCCTCCCTCTTTCCTACCGGCGAACCACCCCGAGCAAATCAGACCTGGGTATTTTTTTTTTTTAAAGGCTGAGGGGGTTGGGCTTCTTTGTTTGTGTTGGCCAAACGACGGAGAAGGCGATCATCAGAAAGGAGAAGCACCTGGAAGAGGAGACTGATGAGGACGAGGAAGTCATCTACAAAAGCGAAGTTCCGGCGAACAGGTGACTGCGAAGTTGATTCGGCATTCGGTTAGATGTTGTGTGTTTCAGATGGGTTTGGAGCTGTTTCGCGTGTCGTGGGTAAATTTTGGTTCGGGGGTTTAAGATGCTAGTGTCCGACTTCGGATGGGTTAAAGTCTTTCGTGGACCATGTTGCTCGTAATGGCTATCGAGATGCTGTGTGGTTCGATCTTTTCTTTGATGTTATGATGTTGCCGAAGGTTTTTTTTTCTTATCTTTTCGGTCGATCAATGTGAAGGACTAATTGCATGTAATTAGAGACTTTATAAACACATTACCACCTGAAAAAAGGCTCAGCTTTTGAGTAGTCCATGTGATGTAGCATTTATAGTGTGCGTCGAGGCTTTTCTTACTTATGTGTTAATAGTTTCTTTTAATAGTCTCGAAAGATTGGTACAAGTTAGGACATCCTTTCACCACTTTGTGAAGAATTTTAGTTGTATGGGGAAGCGGGTTGATATTCTGACCCTTGGGATTCCCGGTTCATGATAATGGTCCTAAAAGGGGTTGATCTTGAATTTAGTTTATGTTCAACATTTTGTCATGCTAGACGGGTCAATCCCCAAATTTTATAGGTATTATCGTCGGCAAGAAACGTAACAAGCCTTTTTAGATTTGGTCAGCAGGTTGCAATATTGACTCCTTAATGCTGTTGGCTTTATTTTGAATCATGTCATCTAGAAACTTCATTATTTAGTTATAAGTCAAGTTTTTCAAAGAGATGATGGGTTTATCATCATTTTAGTCTGTATTCTGTATTGGTAATTAATGATTATTCTTCTTGATAAATTCCTGCATGTAGTGTAGAAATGACTATACTAGTATAATAATAAGGTATCCTCTAGGAAATGCACAGATACGACTTGCTTTGCCTCGAAGGGCTTGCTCAGGCCCTACGTGTATTCAATAAGCAGGAGGAGACACCTCAATACAGTCTTCGTAACATCAGCAGGGGATCAATGCTTAAGATGCATGTAAAACCAGAGGTACTGATATGTGAGGATTGATCTGTCTAGATTGATCTATGCTGGAATCATTTATTACTTGAGTGACCAGTTATGTGTTGCAGACCTCACAAATCCGTCCATACGTTGTTTCTACTGTCTTAAGAGGGATAACATTTGATGAAGCCAGTTATAACGGCTTCATTAATCTTCAAGACAAGCTCCATAAGAACATTTGGCGGTATTAATTTTTGGATCTTTAACATGCAGCATAATACCTGTTTTCCTTCTTTATTTGAAGATTTCAGGTTTGAGAGGGAGTGGCGGGAGGACAACACATTTTTGGGAAGCTTTTACTGTGTTCATTTGAACCTTAAATGTAAAGAAGAGCAACCGTGATCTTACGTTGAGATGCAACGTCCTATATGGCTTGTCCAGAGCAATGGTTTTAAAAAATTTCCAGCATGCAGCCAATTGTCTTTGCAAGCGTGCATTTTAGTGTGATACAATAATGTTACTTTATAAATTAAAGATGTGAGGGAAGCATTATTTATTTTATTTTTTTTAAATAAGTCATGGCTTCACTGTTGCTTATGCTCTATGTGCTCAATAGGGGCCATATATATTATTACCCTTAGGAGGGCTTTAAATTGTGAGAAATGCCTGGATGTGAAGAGAGGACTCTGCTGAGTTGTTTTGAATAATTTGGTGAAGTGGTGATGATAGATATGTTGCTTGAACTAGTTTTCATTCTCGAGATCTATATTCAATTTGATATTTTATTTGCATGTAATAGATGCCCAGCCCCTCAATCCCTCCACTTAGTACAGCAGATGCTTGTGCTTATGCTAGATCCTCAAAATGTTCTGCTTGGATTGACATGCTCGGATTCTCTCGATATTTTAGGCGAAGAACACTGGTTGCAATTGGGACTCATGACTTGGATACGCTAGAAGGCCCCTTCAGCTATGAGGTGTGTGTTTGAACTAATCGCCTAAACTAGAATATAAAATGAAGAATTCTGCACATGTCCTACTATCCTCGCTTGAAGCTAAGGCCCAGCTAGAACTTAAATGGAAGATTTTCAGATTGCTGGCATAATGGATCTTGTCATGGTAGAGTGTTATCCGGGCTGGAAGCTTGTGCTCACCTATTCTTTCCTTTTTTTCTCTCTCTATATATTTAAATGCCTGAAGGATTCCCTCTTGAAGCTTCTTTCTACCCCACACTTTGCCTCGGCATCTATTACATGTTTTCGAGGAGTTGCAGCTAGCTAGACAAGCTTTGACCAGTTCAAGTTTTGTCATCCTCGAGCTTGTCCCGAGGATGGTATTACTATATATATCCGAGATACTCTATTTTGATCCCAAAAATTCATAGTATTATGTTTCCCTATCGGAGTGCTCATCTACTAGATAAAGCATAGACGTAAACGAGACATGACAAGGAATTGCACATTTGGTTTAGCTTAATATGTATGAGTCATATATTTGCTACAGCTAAATGTTTCTTCTTAATATGTCAAGTTATATATCTGCTACGGCTAAATGTTTCTTAGAGCAAAGTATGATAAAATGTTACGACAAGCACAGTATTATCACCGACTCATGTTCCTTTTCCTTTGGTTTCAGGCTTTGCCGCCTTCCAGTATAAGTTTCGTCCCCTTGAAGCAGGTAGTTTCATGATAAAGATTGTATTTTTCTGTTCATGCATGTGCCATGAGTCTGATCTATAGTGAAGATCTATGTATTTGTAAGGATTTTGTTAACTATTCTCTAGGGGCAATTCTTAAGTAGTTGATTAAGAAATTTTTATGGTTTTCAATTGGATGCACAGATTGTTCTTGCGGTGTTTGTAATTCTTTCTTTGGAAAGTGAATCATATTAAATAAGTATGCTTAACAAGTGCCCTTTTGTTAACAGTGCTCTAAGGAGACTTACTAAGTAACTAAAACGGAAATTTTGTAGTTTCCAATGCATTAGCATGTTATTTCTAATTAATATTTTGCAAAGTGTATTATTCCAAATTAAGTATGCTTAACATGTCAATGCCACTTTTGAGTTCATGAGATTGCTTTCATTTATATATTTGTTTTGTTTTCTCTACCAACTGTGATTGATGTGTTGGCTGATCGCGCCTTAGTTTCTGTTCTGATATTAGGTGAAGAACTTCAGAGCTGATAACCACTGGGGGTTCGCCCCAGTGGCCACCCTTCCAACATGGAAGGGGGAGGTGAGGGGTTCAAATCCCCACCTCCTCAGGGGGGGATGGGGATAGGGACGCGTAAGTTTCGAGAGTGGGTTGCGACTCCCACGCCCTGCAAGAGGCAGGGCACAAGTCTGCGAGTGAGTGTAGCATAGGATTAGAGTAGGACTGACCAAAAAAAAAAAAAAAAAACTTCAGAGCTGATGAACTAATGGAATTTTAGAAGGTGGGTCCTCAATAGCTGCTCCTTTTAATGGTCTTTTTATAATTGTCATATTTGTTTTGTTACATATATCTTATGCTTGGAACTTGCTTATTCAGTGTGCTAGTTGATATCTTCCTGTAAATGAAGAATTATGTAATAGTTCCTCATTGTTGCCATGTTGTTTTACCTGTTTTGGCTACTTTGTTGCAGTTAGATTTGAAATTGAAGAAGTTCTTGCACACAATAGAGAACTCGCCTGTGTTCCCTGTTATCTATGATTCAAAGAGGTATCTTGGTTTCTTCATACACTCTTCTTTGTAATGTGAGTTCCATGTATAAATATGAAGTGTGTATATTGATGTTAAGGGAAAATAATAAATAACCACTTAAATGTAATGACATGTTGACTTAGTTTTGATTCAACCATTGCCACTTAAGTCATTAATATTGCAACCTTGAGTTATTTGGGGGTTGATCGATGCATTAGGTTCAATTTGCAAAGAGAAAATAATCTAGGCCTTCAAGCATCTTCTGCCACTTTAAGCCACTAAGTGCTAGGTCTCGTTTATGAGTTGAAGTGAGATCGATTGTTCTGTTTAGGTGTCACTAGTGTTCTCAAAAGCACTGGAGTTGTCTGGGCAGGCACCCAATGTGGCGACTTCAAAAGCACCTCAAGTGGATATTTGTGAGTACATCGGATCCCATGAAAGAACCTCCTCTTATAACTGCAAACACTGTTCTGTCCATACTTGCTGTAGATTACCCAGTCGACAAAGTAGCATGCTATGTCTCAGATGACGGGGCAGCGATGCTCACCTTTGAAGCCCTTTCCGAGACATCAGAGTTTGCAATGAAGTGGGTCCCATTCTGTAAGAGATTCAATATTGAGCCTAGGGCCCCAGAATGGTATTTTTCTTAGAAGGTTGACTATTTGAAGGACAAAGTGAATCCTGAATTTGTGAGAGAACGCCGCGCCATGAAGGTCTTCAGCTTTTAACTTTTTCAAGTTTGTTGTGACTTTTATCTACTCTTGTGTGTGAAAGCCAAAGTGGCGTCTTTGCCTTTTACATAATCAAGGAGACTGCTTGTTTCTAGATGTCTTATATTGGCTCTCTCACCTTTATTGTTGCAGAGAGAATATGAAGAGTTCAAAGTTCGGATAAATGGGTTGGTGGCAATGGCACAGAAAGTTCCTGAAGAGGGTTGGACACTGCAGGATGGTACTCCGTGGCCAGGGAACAATGTCAGAGATCATCCTGGAATGATCCAGGTGGATGCTGCTTTCGGGAATTTTTCTATTATTTGTGGCATAAGATTTATGAAGTTGGCTTACATTCAGAGAATTTAAAGTCGTCTTTCATTTGATCATCTTTATGCAGGTTTTCCTTGGCCAAAATGGTGACTGTGATGTTGAAGGAAATGAATTACCTCGGCTAGTTTATGTCTCTCGCGAGAAGAGACCTGGTTTTGATCATCACAAGAAAGCTGGTGCCATGAATGCTCTGGTATGAATCCCTGTCTACCCGAAGTACCTTTCAAAGTCTGGACTTACTCCTCAGCTGTTTATATCATCTCTCTCAAGTTGCTGAATTACCTGCTATTTTGTGAGTCGTTAATCAAGGTGCGGGTCTCAGCAGTCATCACAAATGCCCCTTATTTGCTGAGCGTGGATTGTGATCATTATATAAACAACAGCAAGGCTCTTCGAGAAGCCATGTGCTTCATGATGGATCCAATTTCGGGCAAGAAGATATGTTATGTGCAATTTCCACAGAGATTTGACGGGATAGATCGTCATGATAGATACTCAAATCGTAATGTAGTATTTTTTGATGTAAGTAAACATATATATAGGCCTCATTAATATCGTAATGTTCTTCCTTTCCTTTTTTCAGAAAAAAGCAAATTATTCATATATGCTTATGTCTATACTGTTGAATCCAGATAAATATGAAGGGTTTGGATGGTAAATAAGGACCAATTTATGTCGGAACTGGTTGTGTCTTCCGGAGGCAGGCTTTGTATGGATATGATGCTCCAATAAAAAAGAAACCTCCCGGGAAAACATGTAACTGTTGGCCAAAATGGTGCTGCTTGTGTTGTGGATCTAGAAAAAGAGGTAGGAAAATGAAGTCCGATGAGCAAAAGAAGACAGGGAGGAACAGGGAGGCTTCAAAGCAGATTCATGCACTGGAAAATATTGAAGGGGAATTGAAGGTGCCCATTTTCTATCTAAATTAATCTTTGGACTTGCATGTTGTTCCACTTGTATCAAGTAGTTGATTTTCCAAATATATGCTTTATCTGAAATCTTCATTTTTTACGCTGCATTCATTTCTACGATTGTGGTTTCACATAGTAGTCTTATGGCGCTTGCTTGTTATTTCTTATAATAGAAATGGATAGATGCAAAATGATACGTACTTTTTGGAACTATATTTCAGGTATAGACAATGAAAAATCATCACTAATGTCCCAAGTAAAGTTCGATAAGAAATTCGGTCAATCCCCAGTTTTTATAGCTACAACCTTGATGGAAGAAGGTGGTGCCCCAAAGGGAGCCACTACTGCATCACTTTTGAAAGAAGCCATTCATGTCATTAGCTGTGGTTATGAGGACAAAACGGAATGGGGAAAAGAGGTAAAGAGCTTATAATTTCAGCAGAAGTCACTGCTTTTGATACTGTATCGAGATTGTCTACTTTGCATTGCGCTTATTGTCTACTTGTAACTATCCCTTAGGTGGGCTGGATATATGACTCCGTTACAGAGGATATTCTAACGGGCTTCAAGATGCATTGTCATGGCTGGCGATCTGTATACTGCGTGCCTAAGCGGCCCGCTTTCAAGGGTTCAGCCCCAATAAACCTATCAGATCGCCTGCATCAGGTTCTCCGTTGGGCTCTTGGAAAGGTTGAGATCCTTTTGAGCAGGCATTGTCCGATATGGTATGGGTATGGCTGTGGCTTAAAATGGTTAGAGCGGTTTTCTTACATCAACTCGGTCGTCTATCCTTTGACTTCCATTCCCTTGATCGCATATTGTACTCTTCCAGCCGTTTGTCCTCTAATAGGAAAGTTTATTGTCCCTAAGGTAAGTTCCACCACACTTCCAGGAGTTCTGTGCTTGCTCGAGCAATTGATTTTGCTTGATTGCAACAAGACCATTGCTGACTTTACCTTTTCAACACTGTTGCAGATGAGCAACTATGCTAGTCTCATTTTCATGGCACTCTTTATATATATTGCGGCTACAGGCATCCTTGAGATGCGGTGGGGTGGTGTCGGCATCCACGACTGGTGGAGTAATGAGCAGTTCTGGGTAATTGGTGGGGTCTCCTGTCACCTTTTTGCTCTCTTCCAGGGTCTACTAAAAGTTTTGGCCGGAGTCAGCACAAATTTCACGGTCACGTCCAAAGCCGGAGATGATGGAGAATTCTCTGAGCTATACCTCTTTAAGTGGACATCACTGTTAATCCCTCCCTTGACTCTGCTCATCCTAAACATAATTGGAGTCATTGTCGGCGTTTCAGATGCCATCACTAATGGCTACGAATCTTGGGGTCCACTGTTTGGTAAACTTTTCTTTGCTTTGTGGGTCATTGTTCATCTGTATCCCTTCCTCAAGGGATTCATGGGAAAACAAGATCGGTTACCTACAATCATAATTGTTTGGGCAATTCTTCTTGCCTCGATTTTAACTCTTTTATGGGTCCGAATAAACCCTTTCATTTTCCAGGACGGCATTGTACTAGAGGTGTGTGGATTGGATTGCAACTAGGATTAGGTGAGCTGGAATGTTGTAGTCACTAAAAAATTTACCTGTAGAAATTTTGTTGCTGTATTTTGCACTTGATTTTGTTCGTTGGTTGAAGACTCGAAGAGGAGGGCACCCTTTTGCAATTGGCGGTGGGATTCATCAATGAGAAGGCTCCTTGAAGGGTATATGTACAAAAAAAAGGAAAATTGAAAAGAAGAAAGGAAAAGTATGATTTTTGGCAGATGTGGGCCTTGAGTTGTGCAAAATCCTCTCGATTGTTTCCGCGTGTTTAGTGTTGCAATGAGGTGGATGAAACAAGATAGTTTGTAACTCCGGAAAAGTAAAAAGCTCATAGTGCTACTTGAGAAATGTAGCACTTCTTTCAAGTGATGATCTATCTTTTTATCAATCCTAGCAGGGGCTGCTGAATCATACCGTTTCCGCATTTTCCGCTGTTTTCATACTCCAATGGGACAAGCGGGATGTTTCTGGAAATATTCTTGCTGCATATGCGAGCTTCTGCATTTGTTTTATATCAATACTTAAAACTTTTTAGGCACCCCGTTCATGTGAACATGGTACACTTGCTGGGTGGATGGACTTGGACGTGGAGACGGAAGCGATAATTGCACTGGTCATGAAAATTTGCGTGCGGATGTCAAATCTATTTTCAGAAAGCCGCATGCACTGTGCAGCGTGATCAGGGGATTAACTTTGTTAGTTAAGCTATGATGATTTTTCCCCATTTTAATAATTTAGATTGAGAATTAGGATTCTGTATTCTGTGTTCTTGCATTAGTATCTTCACGCAAAAACAAAGATGACAACAATTGAAGCTCGTGGTGTTTTACTTTAGTGAAGGGTGTCGTGCCAAGAATCCAACACAAGTGCACTTTTAGGACGTTCAGCCTGACTCAGAATTTTCGTAGTTCACACAATTGGCTGTTTTCCCGATAAGCTTCTGTCTTACAGGAGAAGATCGACTCGATAAAATGGAAATACACAGTTCGCTGTGGTCTTGTAACACGTCTCTTTCTTCATGTCAATTCCTAATTCAATATTTTCATTGCCATCACCTTGATAACTCGGATGACATTGAAATACATCTGAAGGAGCACTATCACTTGCATAAACTTTAGCACGTTCGTTCTCACTTGCATAAGGCACTAACATTTCCTCGGGCACTCCCATCTTCCAACTTCTCAAGATCGATATGCTCTGCAATCATGGCAGAGACTTCCCGCTCCATTGACTCTTTCTTGTTCTTGATTGTAAGCTCATTTACAGTTTTGGCAGTCAATGCCATGGTCGTCTGGTGTGTCTGTCCCTTCATGTTCCATAGCATGGGAGTATTCTGACATAGCCATGTCCTCAGGATGCTCATCGTCGGTGACTCTGAGGACAGCTCCCCCGTCTTCTTTGGTTTTCAACGGAGACTTGTTTAAAAATTAATTTGTGCTTTCTTGATTTCCGCAGTTTGCTCTGCAGGATGATCCTCGTGATCTTTCAAACCTTCTACAGCAACTACTGGAGCATTTTCTCCCAACTTTGTGCTCCTTACCTTTACAGTATTGGCAATGTTTACATTTCAATTACTAAGTCTCGCTTCCTCGGTGTCTGCATCCACTTCACTTTCTGAGTTGTCAGCAAAGACAGGGCTCATTGTAAGTATGTCTGCTACTCCACTTGACTCTCCAAAGACTTGTTTTCTGCATTGGGAAACAAAACACTAATCCAATATAATCAACAAAGCGAATGTAGGAATTAAGGGTTTACATTATGAAATGAAGATGTTAATAAGTACTTACTGTGAATCAACGTATCTATGATTGATGAAACCAAAGAGATTTTAGGATATTTGCTCCTGTCTTGTTTCTAGATTTAATCTTTTCTAACTTCAAGAGGATTGTAAGTAGCTTCACTTCGTTTCACTCTCAGTATGACAATGGCCATTAAAACGGTTAATATCATAGGATACTATCCATGTTTTTTCGCATAGCAATGTATACATACCCCAGAAATCAGTCCAGAGGACAACTCCACAGTTTAAAAGGAAAAATAGCTATATAGATGAGTACCTTTACTGCAGCTGTACGTATAACAAGCAGCACAGCCACCATCCCCCACTCGTACATCAGTTTTAGCAGCCCTTCCAATGGCACAAACTGCTGCACTCAAACCAGCCCCAACTGAAAAATGAGCGGTACCATCAAATGTCTTCACAGCCTCAGTTGATCTCAACACTATAACGAAGTCTGTCAATTCTCCTCCAGCCTGCAATCACCCTTGACTGGTTACTATTGACTGGAATAAGGATATCTCTACATAAAAATATAACACAAAATCAAACATTTCTTGCAGGGATAATCTTTTCATTTATGTATTTGATTTTTACTATTATTGTTGTTATCATTTTGGGAGGAAGGGGAATCGACTAAAGATTTCTTTAGTTGATTTTTATGTTTTATGCAAGACTTCTTTGCTCGAGCTTAAGCCACACAAGCAGAAGCTATTAATGCGATAGACATGTTAACAGAAAGGGAACGATTATAAGTAACACAAGGGCAATCTCTGGCTCAGGGACTTCTCCCACTTCCACGAAAAAGCAAAACAAAAATTCAGAGAAAGGGAACAGAGATGCAGAAAGGAACGTGAAAACTCAATGGCAACATGGTAATCAAACAAAAAGTCCAAATCTCATCCTGAGATATACTGTTCTTAGATAGAGTTCCAGAAAGGAGAAACAAATGGCACATTCCATGAAATAGAAGGATGACAGACCAGACATTTACAAAGGAAAATTCTCACAGAGACCATGGAAATGAAGCAGACAATACGTCAAGCATTCCGGATGGAGTAAAAAATCAAATTGGTGTTTATTATCTAAACAATCATTTTGAGCACGTTGATTCACGTGGTTAATCTGCAGACTGCATGAAAGCCAAAAACACTTGTTGGTTTCGACGCTTGGCCCTTAAGGTTGATGAAATCAAAATCCAGGTATACGATAAAACAAGCCTACTTGTGCTCCCCACCCTATTCCACATGAAGAAATTGCAGAAGGTGGAGACCATGAGCTGTCTTCCCTACGAGCAACCACAAGGCCTGTTCCAATATTGTAGGTTACCATCATACCAACTTTCACAACAGTAATTATCGCATACATGACTGTCTCGACCTGCTGATTTACACCACCAGATGAACACAAAATACACAAAGTAGTTTATGTAAATTCTCAACTTCCCTGGTCAGCGATGCTCCTAAATCAATTGCATTTCAAGAGCTCTTTCAAGCTGCTAGATGCCCACTGTTTTCTATCACTTCCATACTGTGGAATATTTTCGTGATACAAGACAAGCTTTGAAGAGTAAGTTCAGCAACCATGGTCGCAGTAGATGCATATTTGGATGAGTGTGGCACTAATGATGATGCCTCAGCTGTGCATACACCTGCCATATATCAATGACTAGTTTCTTAAGAACTTGAAGCATTTCTGAGGAGAAGTCTAAAACAGGACAAACCAAGCAATCAGAACGGTTTGTAAGGAAATAATGAGAGCAGTACACAAGGGACACATATGACATACTGTCAAGCAAGAGATGACCCCTCTTGCATCTAGCCTGCACTCCGCTTGGATTTGTGCTTCGATTTCTTGTCTCGTTTCTTACTACTACAAAGCATCAATCTCATAGGTTTCACATGCCAATTGTTATCAAGAATAAAAGAAATCAGAGGACAGGGGTTTGAAGGAATTACTCATCATGTGAACTAAGGCCCCAACAAGACCTCAGCTTCATGTTGATGTGTTTCATATCTTTCTCAGAAGGGAATTTATATGTCCTAATCTGTATTCAGTCAGCAGCATGAAGAACAAATTAGAAACTTTTTATCAATACCTAGAACTTGGTTCACATGACTTGCATTTTCAAGTAGAATTGAGATCGCAAGACCAGTTATGCTTTTATATTTTGAGATAAATGCGAGAAAACTTGAGGATTTACCGAGGAATCTATCGCATTCAGATGCTGAATGAGCTCTGTGCTGCTGTGAATGGAATTTTGGCGTATGAGCATGTTCTCTAGGTATCTGAAAAGAAGCATAAATTTCAATTGACCCAATCATCATTACAACTAAGGTACCAAGAGAATCAGACCAACTGGCTGCCCCAATGTAGAGATGTCTATGGCACGTAATTCTTATTGTTGGTTTCATAAAAAAAAAATTGAGTTGCTTTTAACCTTTCATAGTCCAGAACTCTATGCACCTCATTAGCATGACGCAAAGCCGCCAATGCCAGCTGCACCAGAAATCATAAAAAAGCCTTTAAGAATATAACATGGGAGTTCAGCTACACCATCAAACTAAGGAGAAATTCTAAAGGATTTATTCAGTGAGGTAGAGACCAAGATCTTGGAAGCGCTCAAGAGTTATAATTTCCAAACACATCAACTATTACCGGTATTGCAGCCAACATTTCTAAAGGTTACAAAATTGCTCCTGCACCATATTTCTCTGTTGCCCAGATACCCATTTAACACGTTGAAGCATCGACATGAGTTCAACTCCTTTTTATTCGAACAAATCTATACTCCTCATATAGAGTATATAAACCTAATGGGAAATTATCCAAAAATTGAAAGCAAGTTGCCGGGCCTAAAAATTTGCTCATGAACCAAGTAAAAGTAGAACCGTAAGAAAAGGAAAATGCAAGAAGTACCTGTCCGGGAGGAAAGAGAAGTGGTGCATCATTAACCACAATTTTGTCTACCTCCTCTTTTGCAGTTTCCTGGAAATGATCAAGAACCATAATGCAGAAAATTAGTGTGACATAAGGATATGAGCAGTCTATTTCCAAAAGTACACATTTGCAGCAGTAATATAAATAAGAAGAAGAATATAGACAGGAACATATAAAACGAAACAATTGACTTAATATACTGTTGAACGAAGATTCTATAACGCTTGGGTCGAGGCTCTCACATACATAAGGCAGAAGCCATGTAATAACACTATTTGAAGTTCATCAAAAGCATGCAAATTTCTGAGCACAAACATCCCCGGCGGTATGGCGAAATGCCGATGTCGCTCAACCCACCACGCTTATTGTAGCCTTTAAGCTTAATTTCCTTCCAAGGGTCATGCTTCTCTAATGTCAAGCAACTAAGTTGATGCACATGGGGTGGTTTTGGGTTTACTTCCCACATGTTATACTTACAACTAAGGTTCTCACTCAGTTAGATCTGTTAAGCAGCGTATACGTTTATTGAGGTAGATATACAGTTCCATAAAGTGCTAAAGACTGGCCTAGCGCATACACAAATATAACAGGGCAACAATTTGGCATTTCTCAATTGCATGTTCATCTACAAACAGATACGCTCAATTTAACAACGGTTTAAGGCGATGACCCACTAAGCATATGAGGTGGTTGTTGTCATAAGGAACTGGCATCGAAAGCTTTCTCCCTTGAGTTAAGTTCCTCAATAGGTAAAACTCCGCTACAATGGAGAGGAGATCCTTCATCTCAGCCCCACTAGCTGCGATCAAGACTACCATCGGAGTTAATGGTTATTTTTGAATTTCGGACCAAATCTCCCATGAAATCTGAGAGAGCGCTCTGAGTGGAAAATTGAAAGTTAGGGTAGACGAGAGAAGGAATGATGGGCAGGTGATGCATGTCAGTTTCCACTGAGTGAAGACCCGTTAAATCAGATACTAGAGACATATCTAGTCCAGCCTTTTCAGCAGAACTCAATCCAGACATACTAAACTCAAAGACTTCTCTCTGCATGGTGGATTGTTCAGCAATTCCGGTGCCTAGGGGCCCAGTAGTTGAGTGGACATCTGCAATCATAATAAATAAACCATTACTTGACCATCCCCTCTCACGACAAGTAACCTGTTTAACAGCAAAGAGCACCGCAACACATGCCCTACAAAAGCTATATTGTTTTCTTTAGAAGCAGATCTTGGTTTCAGTGATCTCCTAAACCTATATAGATCGTTCAGCACTTTAGCCAGTTCTACCAACCTCAACAATCAAGCACTTGCAAAAGGATACAAATTCATATTCTTAAGTAGTTTTGTGGTGAGATGATTTAAAACTGTAAGGGTGATAAATAATAATGGCCCCAAAAAATTTCATTATCTCTGTGGCATGAAGGGTGAGATTTTCATCAAATGAAATCAATGACTTGAAGCTTGTAATTAACAAATCTACATGAGAAATAAATTATACCCAGAAGGAACGCGAGCACTTTATTTCAAGGTCTCTCCTTTTGGACAAGCTGACATATAATGTGAATTGATTTAAAAAAAATAAAAAATAAAAGAGTTACGTGCATACCTTGCAAATCTAGAATCATGGGATCTTTCTCCACAAACTCAATCTGCACACATTGCTTTGCTGCTAACAGTACATATAGGGGTTCCACTGCCTCCTTGAATTGATTAGGACTGAGGGTCATGGATCCCAATCTTATAATGTCTTGTCTTGTCCTAGCAGCAGGCAAAATTGGCTGAAGATCCTGCACTTTCCATAATTAGATTTCCCGAATGCAGAATGCAAAATAACAAGGAACCGACACCTGACCAACATTAGCCATTTCTATAATCTAACATAGAACAAAAGAAAATCCCTAGCAAACATCACTGCACATAGATCTAAACCACCCTAAACAATTGAGGAGGTCAGAATCAACAAAGACAAAGCTTCGCAAGCACCAATGAAAAGCAAAATTTAATTGCAACTTCGCAGCACTCTTTAAACCCGAAATCACCAAGCTTGGAGCATCAAGCCACGGAGGTCAAGATGGAGTTGTAAAATTTCAATCTTTTAGACAAAGAGTGGTGAGAAAACAAAAAACTCGTGATCAAGAGATCTTACATAGATGAATCTCCTAGAGAACCGAGTTACGCAACACATCGAGGCCCAAGAACGACGTGCACGGTGCGGCAGCATCGAAACTCACAAAAGCCGCAGCTAACGACGAGCTACGAGCTAAAACACCACACGACCCAATCAAAGACTGAATGCCAAGCGGCAAGCACGGAGCTGCCACGACAACAGAACAAAATCGACAACACCGCACAAGAATCAACCGACGGAAGCTATCCAAAGCGCTTCGGCAATCCCTAGGCACGAAACCCAGTTCGTTCCGATTCGAATCCGCGACGGACGGAATCGAGAGGAACCGAGAGAAGTCGAGACTCACCCGACGACTCTGCTCGCGCCCTTGCTCCCGACCAAGAACGAGGCTCGGCGGATAACCATGCGAAGCCATCAAGCGAGCTCCGCCATCATCGACCAAGAACGAGGCGAGGAGGGAAGCGCTTAGGGTGAGTGAGAGGGCTCAAGACAGAGAGGAGGGGGCGCTTGGGGTGAGTGAGAGGGCTCGGGACAGAGAGGAGAGGAGTGCTTGAGGAAGAGAGGCAGAAGCGGGAAGAAATAGCTCGCGCTCCGTTGAAAAAAAGAGAGAGAAAATGCAGCAGGCCTCTCCTTCTTCGCCGCGCCGTCGACCCCGCTCAAGTCCGCCGAGATCTCCCTCGCGACCGAGCGGGCTAGCGTCAGGGACAGCGCCCGGTCAGCGGCGGGGAGCCTGGTGCCGCTCGGGAACGAGATCGAGATGACCAGCGAGGCTTTTGGGCAGGCGGAGGCGGAGGCGGAGGCGGAGGAGGTGGGATGCGCGGAGAAGGAAACAGAGGAAGGCTCTGAGCGTTCTCGGTTCTTTTACGAGGAGAGAGAGAACCGGCCCATTCAAGTGAGAAGAGAGAGAAATTTTGAGCGGGGGGAATACGCTGACCGTCCTTTCTTTTCTGCAGGGGGAGCCGAGCCGAGCCAGCCGAATACCAGCCCTTTTCTCATTTTCCAGGGGGTCCCGCTCGGGACAGGTGTCGGTACCTGAGTGGTATGTGCGCGCCACGTCAGCGGATGACGTGGCGCGCACGAACCACTGAATATTTTCTCATACTTAAGAGTCAATAATTGTGGGATGCAACTTTTCCTCCACGTTCAAGTTATAATATTTTATAATGTGTGCCCCTTTCTTGATCAGCTTGAGGCTTCTTCACGTATTTTCCATGCACGTAGATTTCTCTAGCTTATTTTAGGATTTTCTTTGATTCTCGGCTTCTGCTTGCTCACGTAGTATCAGAAGCTTTTTCAACATTCGAGAGTCTTCAAGTTTATTCTCAATTAAGCTAATAGCTTCTAGATTTTGTTGAAAATGGATCACCATTTTCCACCAGTTGACTTGGTCGTCGCGTAGGAGAATGGGCCCCACCGTGAGGTGCCGTCGCTCGAGGTCAAATCCTTCGCTCTGTTTCGTCGCCGGTAAAAGAAGAAAGCCAGGAGAGATAACACGGTGAAGCCCGAAGTTCCACCCGCAACGATGGCAATCTTTGCTGCTTTGCTGAGGCTCGACGGTGCTTTGCCGGTGGAGGTCCTGGCAGTTTATTCGGGACCGAATCCGGATCCGGGTTCAGCCCTGCGAGATTCCTGTCAGGATTGTTGATCTTGAATATCTCGAGGCCATTCAAGATGGCATCAGAGTAGAGAGTAGAACCATCTGGAAGCACGCCCAACGCGACGGAGAGGTTGGTTCTTTTCTTTTGGCTGTGATCCAGGAGGGCTACTGCAAAATCTCTATAGACGGGCACGCCCTTCCCGCTCCATTCAATGACATCCGCATGACCCTCGACCAGTTGTGAATTTATGAAAATCCTGAAAACCCTATCTAAGCGCTGATTTCGCTTATTTATCTCTATCTGGAATTCGCAAAAGTGTAACCGGACCAAGTAGTAGAAGTTCGTGTCCACCTTGACGGACCACGTGAGGTTGTAGCTCAGATTGATTCTTTTGTCCGTTCCCATGGTCCTTGCAGTAGTGTATACGGGATCTGGAGCCGTGTAATTTGGCACTTGCTCACCGTAATTGAGTTAGATAGTTGTGTTAACTGGCAAAACTCCGATGTCCGAGGAAGTCACGTACTCGTCATCTGCTTCCCAGGTCCTGTACATTCTCGTGTCTCGAGCTGGACTGGCAAACTGTCCTCCCACGTTCAAGCGCTTCACCGCTTCGAGAGCATCAGTGGTACGGAAGGTGAATGGCGCCTGCTGACCTGCCAACTTGATTCCCTCGGTTGAGTCGACGATGGTGCTGTAGTAGATACTTTCGGGCATGGAAACGACTTCGATTCCATTCACGAAAGCATACGCGTCTTGGGTAGCGCGACTGGCCGGTGACGATCGCTGTGACCTCGTTGACCTCAGTCGTGACCTCATCTGCCTCTCGAGCACGTCCACGCCGCTGGAGAAGAAGATGAATAGTAGACATATGAACAGAAACACGAGGCATTTCGAGAATGTTGAAAGCCCAAGGCAGCCTAGGACCTACCTTGGGCTTTTAGCCTTGCAAATGCCAGCTTTACCTTAATGCCCCTTGGAAAGTAGCTCCCAAACACTTCATTTTGGGCCAAAGGCCTTTAGTCTCTCAAACCCCCTTGGAAAACAGTTTTCAAACGCACCCTACATATATGTTTACTTGACTATTTGCAGATTCTTTAGAAGAATGCTTTGTGTATTCACGTAAGTTGCCCTAAGATTTCCAAGGGTTTCCCTCAGTCGTTTCTGTTTGTTGGATGGTTTTTAGAGCAATAAGTCAGGCAATTTTCCTAGAGCGCCAAACACATGCGGATGTACTAATCTTTCTGCAAGCCTGATTCCAGGACTTCAACACTGGGAATCACTTTATATTCCTCAATAATAACCCAAAACCATGCGACTATCATTTCTCACTTAGCTCTTTCCATGCACTTGATCCCGATCTAACATCAATCGGGATTTGCGTCCATTTCCTGATGACTAGATTTGCTTTTACATAGTAAAATTTACATCATATCTTCTGCACCTAAAACCTTGCCATACCAACTTCAAGAACCAAAGCAGGAACAGTTAAACTTGAATGCCCGTCTCAACGAGCTGCGGGATTCATAAACTCAGACAAACAGCCCCAGTCTACAAGATCTGCGAATCATAATTATTCGCACTCACGTCACGAACATCATTGCTACTGATCGTCGTCACAGCTGCCTTGCTGCTCTTCCCACCACTACCATTGCTACTGCTGAACACCTCATCGCTGCTGTCCATTGCGTCGCCTCCGATTGAAGCCATGCCATGGTCGTTATCATCGCTGTCATCAATGGATGCACCTGCATGGTCTATCGCCTCCTGCTCCGCGCTCACCTGTAGCTGCAGTGCAAACTCGAGGTTCCCCACGACGTCATTCATGGATGGCCGCTTGGCCCCCTCTTCCTGCAAGCAGCTCACGGCGATCTCGCAGAACTTGTTAAGGCACTCGGAGGCGATCGCCCCCTTCAAGTGCGGGTCCACAATCTTTTCGACGTCCTCGCTCTTGCAGCAACTTTGAGCCCACAAAGCCAGGCTGATCTGCTCCTCTGGGGCCGTCCGGTTCACAGCAGGCCTCGCACACAGCACCTCGAACAGCACCACGCCGAAGGAATAGACGTCGGACTTGTCAGTCAGCCGCTGGCGCCTGTAGTAGTCCGGGTCCAGGTACCCGAAGGTGCCCTTCACGATCGTGCTGACGTGCGTCTCGGACACGCTCGTGGGCCCGAACTTCGAGAGCCCGAAGTCGGACACCTTGGCAACCCACTTTTCGTCGAGCAGGATGTTGGTCGTCTTCATGTCGCGGTGTATGATGGTGTGCTTGACACCGGTGTGGAGGTAACGCAGGCCACGTGCGGCGCCTATGCAGATCTCGAGTCGCTGCTTCCAGGGAAGTGGGGGATTATCGGTGTTGTAGAGATGTGTTAAAATATGTCTCAAGTTTAAGCCCAATGCAAAATTACGAATATTCCGAATTGGATATGTTGCGAATGTTCGAAATCAAGCAAAGAAGATCCCAAGATCAACTTCCCAAATTTGAATCTGTGTTGGAGGCTGTTAAAATAGGAAAGTCCAACTTTGACTAGGACTTGGATTTTTGTTTAAAATATACAAGGATATGTTTTGGATAAGAAACAAAATCCTATGAGAAGTTGGCAAAAGAATAAGGGTTTTACTTATATATAGACTTAAGGCCATGGGTGATAGACGTGGATCACAAATTGTCTTGAAGCGCCGCGTGAGTGCTTGGTGTTCCGCCGTTGATCATGAAGAATTGGTCTTGAAGCGCCGTCTCGTTGTCGAGTGCTTGGGAGAGATTTTCTTTGTCGTGAATTACATCCAATAAGGTTTAGTGTTGAAGCCAATTAAATCTTGTGGTAAGATTTGCGTGTAATTCCTTCGTGAGATTGAGAGATTATTTCTTGAGGAATTTCGGGGCTAACACTGTGTGTGTTATTGGGTGTAATTGGGGCTTGGGAAACACCGAGAGAGTGTTTGAGTGACTTGAGTGTGTAATCTCCTTGTATCGCTTGATCTATAGTGAAATTCGCTGCTGCTCTCCCCGTGGACGTAAGTCTTTACGACTGAACCACGTAAATCTGGTGTCCGATTTATTTTCTTTTTCTGTCTATATTTTGTTCGATCGCTTGCCCCATCGCAACAAGATGGTCGCTGACGGTCCCGCGCGCCATGTAGTCGTACACGAGAATCATCTCCCCTGCGTCATTGCAGAAACCGATCAGGGAGACCAGGTGGAGGTGCCGGAGCTGCGAGAGAATCTCGATCTCGGTCCTGAACTCGTGGAGGCCCTGCCGCGATCCCGGTTTTAGCCGCTTGATCGCCACTTGGGTGGCCCCGCCATCGATGTAGCCCTTGTACACGTTGCCGAACCCGCCTACGCCAATTATGAACACCTTGTCGAAGTTATTCGTGGCCGCTCTGATCTCGGCCAGGGAGAAATGGCGGCACAGACCTGACGGCAGGGACGACTTGCTTGAGGCCGACTCCTTTGCTCCATTTCGTCTCCAGTAAAGGAAGAAAGCCAGGAGAGAGAGCACGGTGAAGCCCGAAGTTCCACCAGCAACGATGGCAATTTTTGCTGCTCTGCTGAGGCTCGACGGTGCTTTGCTTGTCGGTGGAGGCCCTGGCGGTTTATTCGGGACCGGATCCGGGTTCAGCCCTGAGAGATTCTTGCCTGGATTGTTGATCTTGAAAATCTCGAGACCATTCAAGATGGCATCAGAGTGAAGAGTAGAACCATCCGGAAGCGCACCCAATGCGACGGAGAGGTTGGCTCTCTTCTTTCCACCGCCATGCATGTATACTGCATAATCTCTATAGATGGGCACGCCCTTCCCGCTCCAACTAATGACATCCGCACGACCCTCGACCAGTTGTGAATCTATGAAAATCTTGAAAACCCTATCGAAGGGCTTATTTATCTCTATCTGGAATTCGCAAAAGTGTAACCGGACCAAATAGTAGAAGTTCGTATCCACCTCGACGGACCACGTGAGGTTGTAGCTCAGATTGATTGTTTTGTTCGTTCCCATGGTCCTTGCAGTTCTGTATACGGGATCTGGAGCCGTGTAATCTGGTACTTGCTCACGGTATTTGAGTTGGATAGTTATGTTAACTGGCAAAACTCCGATGCTCGAGGAAGTCACGTACTTGTCATCTGCTTCCCAGGTCCTGTACATTTTTGTGTCATCAGCTGGACCGACAGACTGTCCTCCGATGTTCAAGCGCTTCATTGCTTCGAGAGCATCCGCGGTACTAAAATTGTGCAGCGTCTCGTAACCTGCCAACTTGATTCCCTCGGTTGAGTCGACTACTGTGTTGTAGTAGAGATGTTCGGGCATGGAAACGACTTCGATTCCGTTCACGAAAGCATACGCGTCCGGGTTACCAGGAGTGGGAGCAAACGTAACGTTCAATATATGGTCAGCTCCGACAGTTAAGCAGAACTCTTTGTGGAAGCTCGAAAAGCCGGTATGATCGGAAAAGAGGGAGGCGCTGAAGTTGTGGAGCAGAGTGTAGCCGGCGGCCTTGACCGAGAAGAACGAATTGGCACGGCCGAAGTTGCGGTAGTCCGAAGGGAAGAAGTGGAGGCGAACGAATTTGGGCCCCGCAGCGACGCGGAAGGTGTAGATGAATTCGGAGCGGGAGAGACGAGCAGTAAGGTATGGGATGAGGTTGTTGAAGAAGGAAGATGAAACGCTTGCGATTTCATTGATGGAGGAATGAGTTTCATCGATTGGAGAGTAGGTCGAACCATCCTCGGCGTCTCCGATCCAAATCCGATTGGACTTAGGGAAGTAGCCGGTGGAGCCACAGTTGACAGCGATATCATCAATCGGCGAGTATGCGCCGAAGTCGTCGCCGGTGACCGTGAGTGGTTCGAGCAAGACCGAGATGAACAGGAATAAGAGAAGTGGTGGTTTCATGTTCTTCATCTCACCATTTGATGTTTGAGAAAATCGCAATTGAATCGATCAATAGAAGTTCACATGAATAGTAGAATCTCGAAGATGAACCAGTTTTAGTCATTGGAAATTAGAAAAGAACTAGGAAGGAGTGAGGGAAGGGAATACCGGACAAGATTAGGAAAATTATTAATCCAGTCATAAATCATTGAATTTTCAACGTAATCTTTTTGACTAATTTTCATTGGAAAATGTTAGCGTATCATTTCAGTCATCTCTGATTATCCTAAGCGATATGACTTGGACAAACGAATTCCCACCTATTTCGCCACGATTTGGCAGACTGATGGAGTTGCTCCGTGTAAACAATTCAAGCAGAGGTAGTGGCGCAGAGATAAAGGGAGGCCTCGGGGTGAAAATTGAAGCAGCAGCATAGGCACAATGAAAGGAAAATTCTATACTTCACACAATTAAGATCTAAAAGAGTGATCTCAACTTATAATATTTATAACACCTCGACTCCAACAATTATAAGAGATGCCATGACTGTCCTTTCACCCAAATGATCCATAAAATCAGAAAATCTGCAAAATTACTCAAAACGAAGCCATTTTGAATAAAATTGTTCGCATCAACTTTTTGACCGACGTAGGACGGCCAACAATAACTGGACCATAACATCGGTATTTTCCAGCAAAAATTCGTCGGAAGGATTATACTAAAATTGCACAAAAATATTTACGGTTATGTTAATAAAATTGAAAATTTTATAATTACATTCAAATCAATACAACAAATATATGACTGAATTGATAATTTTTTTCGAATTGAGTGAAAGACTAAAGTCGTCGCTAAAGTATAAGCAATTAGTGGAGCCCTTTCCCTATCACAAAAAAAAAATAAAAGCAGCCAATGGAACTCGCACGCTTTTGGTGTGCTTTTTGTGGAAAGTTCCATTGCGTAGAAAGATCAGGTCATTAGCAAGGCCGCCGGGTCCATGCCAATAATTCATCTCCCAAGTCACTTTCCTCGTGTTTTCTTGGTTATGTCCATCCATTTTTTATCTGTCGTCTTTTGAGGAGCGAATATGGCGACTCGATCCAAATCCAACCTTTGGATTTGCATGGAGGCGCAAGAAACCTGACCTTTCTGCTGTTAAAGCTGAGCTGGTGGCGCGGCTATCTCGGTGCTCCTCCATGGCGGTGCTAACAAGCACGTCTCGATAATCGACCCGACGATGCTCAAATTTCCGGTGAATCGCCCCGACGCTGGCCACAAGCGAACCAGTCTCTCATAAATTCCCAGTGATCTTGGCCAAGCCTATTTTGCCGCGGTCGGCGCCAATTTGCATGGAGGTGCAAGAAACCAAGGCAAACGGCGAAGACTCATCAGAATCAAACGAATTGCCACCCGATTTCGCCACGCTATGGCGGCCACTCCATGTAACAATTCAAGCAGTGGGAGTGGCGCAGAGATAAAATGAGGCCTCGAGTGAAAATTGAAGCAGCGGCAAGGGCACAGTGGCGGGAAAATTCTATGCTTCCCACAATTAAGATCTAAAATGTCGATCTCAACTTATAACATTTGTCACGCACCCAACCCACATTTCCAACCAACAACTAAACTCATGAGTTTGATTCAGACATAAATAGCTCATATAAAAAAAATCCCACTATCGAAATGTCCTCTTGAAAATGTAAACACTCTTGTCCTTTTTGTGGCTACTAGAAGAACTTGAAAAAGAAGTAGGGCAAATGGAAATCAACTATAGGCAAGCAACTATAGGCTAATGAGTAATACAAATATCTTCTAAGTAAATTGACCTTTGGTGACTTTCGATGAGGCTCGAGCCCTACCCAGGTGGCCGGATCTGGTGGGGCTCGAGCTTGCCGGCGTCAGGCTAGCGAGGCTTGCCTCTGGGTAGTCGTTGGCTGCCACCACGGCCACCACCACGGTTGGTCTTTAGCCAATGAAGAAAAAAGAAAGAAAAAGAAAGAAAAATAGAGAAAAAAATTTTAAAAAAACCTTTTAAAAAGATTTTTTTAAAAATAAAAGGAAATTTTTTTTTAAATTTTATTGGTTTGGTTCAGTTAATCAAATCGATAAAAATTGAACTGGTTAACAAAGTTTTGATTTTTAATATTATCCGAACTGAGTGAGAACCAAATTGAAAAAAACCAAACTTTTTTGTTCGGTTCGATTTTCGACACCCCTATCCTTGGCTAGGTCTCTACCTTTATTGCTAGTGGTTGATTCACAAAAATGTAACAAAATTACTATGCATATTCACAAACCCCTCAAATGGGTCCACATAGACATTGAGTATCAATACAAACTCACAACATCATCCTCCAAAATCCACAAAACCAATTCAAACTCTATATCACAACCAAAACATGTAATCTTTTGCAACTCAATTCATCGATCAAAATCCCTTTTTGTAAAGTATTTCTCTAATATTTTCAAAAGTTATCTCATAAAGCATATTTATAAAATAACACACATAACCTTTCAAGAAAAGTTTATCAAAACATGTAACCTTTTGCAACAAATATATATAAATATCGAATTACTACTACTTCAAGACATGGGTTTTATAAAACCATAAAAGAGATTGACGCTACTCACTTAGGAATGCTCAAAGCCAAATAACGTAGCTATTTGAGTCCATGATTTCGTAATTTTATCAATTAAACGAGAATTGATGTCATAGTAAAGTAAAACACTTTAGCTAACAACTTTAAACTATGCTTATTCGTAGACCAATCAGCTCCTACACAACAATGAAACGCTTGCTGTAGTAGACGTCCACTGCTATTTGCTATGCTTAGCTTACATGTCGGATTTTTTTGCACCACAACTCTCCATCAAACTTTGATTTTAGCAAATCTTCAATCAAACAAAAGCCCTTTCAAGATACTTAGATACCCTAAACTTTGTCGACTCTAAAGATAGCCGAAGATGGGCTATAACCATCCCTAAAGTAGGAAACTTGCTAATGCTCTAGCACGTGCACATAACTTCAAAAAATCATTTTGGACAAAATGCAACCCTGAATCATGTTATGTAAAATTCTATAGTTTTACAACACGCTAAATTACCAATACCCCAAAATTAGGGCTTGAGTTCGAAAATTTCTCCCATTAGATGAACAAGAGCTTAAATCCTTATTCTGGCTTAGCTAGGCTCCCATGGCTTGTACTTATTTTTCTTTTCCTCTCTTCTTTTCTCCCTTTGTTCCTGTCCTTTTCTGTTTTTTTCTTTATTTCCCTCTTTTTAACGTGTACTCCTTTTTCTTAATAAAGAGAGTCCACTTTACTTTTTTTTTTCTTTACTAGTCAATGTTGACTAAGTCAAAAGCTAGCCATTACCACATCAATGATTGAATAAATTTATCTCCGTAAACTCTCTCGTCGTGTCACGTAAGATGGTTGGCGATGACTGAATTACTATTTTTAGGCGAAAGTTGGTTAGAAGGATTATACTAAAAATTTACGAAAATGTTTGAGATTATATTGGTAAAATTAAAAATTTTAAAATTACATTGAAATCTTTGCAACAAATATGTGACCGGAGTGATAATTTTTCTCGAATTAAGTGAAAGAGTAAAGTCATCGCTAAAATATAAGCAATTAGTGGAGCCCTTTCCCTATCACCAAAAAAGCAGCCAATGGGACTCGCGTTCTAATTTTATTATTTAGTTGTTTAGATCAATCTAATAAAGACGAGAATTGCCACTAACTTCGTTTTTGGGGATCGGCTCAAAAACTCAATCAAAGGTCAAGAGTGGTCCCTCGATTTCTACACAACTAGAGATTCTAGATTTGGGGACTTGGGTAATGTTAATATTTCTATTAGCGGCCTTTCAATACCTAATAATATGTCTCATTTCCTAAGGTGTCGATACATTTCTTTTTTACATTTTTAGGTTGACAACACTAACTAAGTGATCATGCATGGATGGTTATTTTCATTCAATTCTATTTCTAAGAAAGAGAAAAGAAAACACACGATTGAAAATTAAAAACAAGGTAGGAAGTAAACAACTAAGTGAACAGTTAAGGAAAATGGTAAATCTAACAGACAACCCTAAATGATGAATAATTAATAAAACAAAAAAATAAAATAAAACCTGCACCTGGTCGGGTGTTTATACAACATGAAATAACCCAAAACATATATGGGGGACAAATGATATAAAGGATACGGTTGGATAGGACATCGACCTTGTGTCATCTTCAAGTCTTGAGGAATCTCCATCTCCAAAGACTTAATCTAATTCTAATCTAAAAACTAGAATTAGGTACATACAATAGGACAGAAACAATCATTCACGGCAAAAACGATCACAAGTATAAGACTATCAAAAACAATCAAACCATTGAAATGATATGCAAAAAATGAATACATTGGGCGTCGGGGTTGGCCTTTAAAATTCATGTGTCGATCCCTCTAGATACCTATCCCAATTCATTTTTCATGCTCTATAGCCATCGGTCACCACTTGTGTTCTTGCATGGCAACCAACGCTTATAAACTCCTAAATCATGTTCTAAATGAATCCTAAGGTCATCCCATGAAATCAAGCATTGCACCTATACATATATAAAAACACACGCATAACAGGAAATAAACATGTAGGCAGGTGCTTGAGCTTTATTTCCCAAATAATTAATCAATTTCAGTAATCCAATATTGGGTCAATTATTCGTTTAGTACATTTGAACTAAAAGCGGGTTCAAATCAACAAGAACGGAAAAATTCAGGCACGTTCATGATGTTCAAAGGGTCTGAAAAATCACATTAAAATGTATTTTATTTTCTGTAAATTTTTGTGTGAAGTTCAAAATGTGAGGAACAAAGTCCATGGAGACATGTGAAGCAAATTCAACATGAAGATTAACCTAAAAAAATTTTAAAAGAAAAACATAGCAGAAAATTGTGACAACATATCACAGAACAGGGCAAAAAAAAAAAAAATTGACGCAATTGACAATGGATCCATTAATAATTTGTTCTAAGAAAATTAGACAACATGCATGACATCGTGGGAAAAAAACTTCATGAAGAAAGTTTTTTAAAACGAGCTACATAAGTATTTATAAAAATTCAATGAAGTTCAACATTTCATCAGAAATTCAACAAAACAGCAAAGTATCACGACATGTCAAGAGAGATTAGACCTACTAAACAAAGTCTAAAAAATGCGAAATTTCACCAAAAAGTAGAGAAAAGAGTGATGAACAAAGTTCGTTAAGCGTCCAACCCAAGAATCCTTAACGAAAAAATCACACGAAAATAATACAAATCAGACTTAATGGGATAAAACAGAGGTTCCGAATTTTAGCTAAGTCAGATTTCTAACGTAAATTGACAAAAATGGAAAAGGGGCCAAACGATAAGCAAATCGCACGAAATCAATGGCATTGGAAAGATTTAGACGAGTCCTAAGACTTCCTAAGAGGATTCGAGACTGATCGAGGTCAATTTAATGGTCAAAAAATAAAAATCGTGAAGACATGCAAATCAGCCACATACAGAACAGTCATAAACATTGCATGAAAAGCATGAAAAGCATTGCAAAATGACTTAGAACTAGAAATGACATGCTTAACAAATTTCGATTGCAATTGGCTAAATTGATGTATGATGTTCACATATCAAATGAAGTTCTAATACGACATACCATGCATGGATGCAAAGCTTGTAACACGTGCTTTAAACGTTGAGAAGACACCATAGCATGATTTGGTTTTTAAGAGACCCAAACAAATGGATGTGGATAGGCTCATGATAAGCCCCTAATCCAATCATAACCATCACAGAGCATGCTTCATTTTGATGATCTAACGGTGTGTAAAAATCTGAAGAAAAATCATACATGTGGAATGCATTGTTGCAAACATTTTTCATGAAGACACTTAAACCTAACTTGGTTTACATGAGTCTATGAAAATGAAAAAACAAAACCGCATAATAAGGTGCACAAGTTATAGTAGCACCAAAATGGTTTCACACATGCAATTTACATATCCGACGATGATCAATTCGCATGAATTATGCCTCTTTAAAGCACTTACAACATGTATTACAAGTTACTTGAGAAAATGATATTGGAAGTGCCACCATTTTCCAGCGATGCTTAATTTAGTGCTAAGACTCTTCAAGCAATCACTTGAATGTCACATTAAAGAAAAGTTGATCATTTAAGTGTTTATTTGGGCAATTCACCCTATGTGGTCTTTTGAATTAATTTTCGACTTTGACATTTTTTTTTTTCAAAGAAACTTGATGTGGACAATCTTTGATTTATGTGGCAAAAAGGGGCTAAAATGATGTCGTATGGCCCTTTTGCTCCCCCAAATTGACTTGAAAATGAATCCCTAATCCTCGAGTCTCTCTTGAAGCTTGATCAGACAAGAAGATTGAGAAACCATGTCTTAATACGAGAGAAGAAGAGATAGAAATAAAGAGCCTGCATGGAATTGTTCTTTATTTCTGTTCTTGAACACTTTTTTTGTTTTTTTGTTCTAGGAACAAAAAAAGAACAGAAACGCGTTTGGTTGCGTTTCTGTTCTTTTTTTGTTTTTTTGTTTCTGGAACAAAATAGGAATAAAAAAAAGAAACAACAAATTTTTACTTCTTGTTCCAAAAACAATTTTGGAGAAACGTTTCTCTTCTCTCTCTTCTTTTTTTCTTCTTTTTTCTTTGGCCGGTCGCCGGCCTCGGCCATGGCTGGCGACCGGCCGTCGAGGGCCGGCGACCTCGCCGGAGCGTTGCCGGCCCCCGGCGAGGCCGAGCGTCGCCGGCGCGGGCAAGGTCGAGCTCACCTAGCCAAGGCGAGGCTCAGCGTCGCCGGCGCAGGCGAGGCCAAGCCTCGCCTTGGCTGGGCAAGCTCGGGCTTGCCTAGCCAAGGTGTGGCATCCCCAAAATTCATAATGACCTCTAGTTACATTAAAGTCTATGAATAGGTGATGGAAGTACCATCAAGTTATTTTATGGCCATTTAATCCATAATTTGCAATAAGATTTATGGCCAAGCTTTTAATGGATAATTATTTGATAGGAAAGAAAATTCTATCATTGGCCATGTGTTTTATAAATTGGAATTTATGGATTTGTGACTATAAGTTTAATGGCCTTATTATTTATGCAATTAGGTATTTATTTAAATGATGATTAAGATATATTGTAAAAATAAAATAAAATAAACTTGGGCCATTTAAGCTTGGACCTTAAGCCCAAGTGAGATGGGCCTAAAGTGGGCCAAGAGGCCCGGCCCATAGAGCCCATTGGGCCGTCGGTGCATGGAGGGGGAGGAGGAGCAGCTGCATGGCCTCCGAGTGTCTTCGGCCAAGGAGACACTTGTCTCCTTCTTAAGGACAAGTGTCCCCCATGCAAACCTAGAATGCATGCAATATATAAGCATCCAAAAGAGAGAGAGAGAGGGAGGGAGAGAGAGAGAGCGGCTTGTTCGGCCAAGAGAGTGAGCCGAGAGAGTGAGATGCGGGAGAGTGGGAGGCTGAAGAGGAGGAGTTCGCTCGTCCGTCCGCCGTGCTCGCTGCCATGTGCCGTTGTCCGACCAGTCTAGAGGCAAGTGGGAGTCCTCTAGCTTCTCTTGCATGCTTGTATGTTGTTTGCATGTTAGATTTTTGGGTGTTTAAGTGAGAAAAACCGAGGTATGTTTGGCTTGTTCTTAAATCGTATGGCTGTTCGTGTTCGGACCGTATGAGTCAGAAACTTGTTTGAGCTTGCATGTGTGTTTGGAGTCCCATTTTGGCTTTGATTTCTGCATGAAAGTTGTAGCTAACATCTTTTACTACAACATACTAAAATTTCGTGGAAAATGATGGAGATTTGAGCGGTTAAAGTCTCATCCTAGGGAGACCTCAGATCTGGAGAGTTTTTACTAACCTCTTGCTGGATTCGTGATTACATGTTGGTTTGTGATGAGAATCTCACTTCAATTTCTTCATGAAAGTTGTAGGGAACATCTTAAAATACAACATACTCAAATTTGAAGTGAAATGAACAAGTACAACCTAGTAAATCGGCTAGATCTTGAAGACGATGATTCTGGTGATGTGTTCCGAGACACCCGAGATTTCAAGGACCTAAATGGTGACCATATTCTGGTTATTTGACCTAGATCTCTTCATGAAACTTGTAAAGGACAACTTGATGCATAACATATCTAAATTTCAGAGAAAACGAAAGAGAAAGGTAGGTTAAAACTTCATATTTCAGAGATGGAGGCACTGGACGATGCGGTAATGGGTCCAGAAGCTTCGTGAGGTTGTATAAAATAATCTAAAAAGAATATGGCTTGGAGTTCTTCATGAAAGTTGTACGAAAATGTCTTGGACATAACCCAGTAAAATTTCATAATTTTTGGAGACCGTATGGATATTTTAATTGAATTTCTTCGAAAACTGTGCATTCTGGTTTTATCCGAATATTATGTGTGGTTTTGTGGAAATTGTGAAATTGTGTGAAATGCAATTTGGCCATGAATTTTGCATGAAATTGTCATCCTATTGGTTTGTTTAATGATTGCTTGAATTTTTATAATTTTTGGGAATTTAAAGATATTGAATTTAATATTTATTTATTAAAAATATAAATAATAATAAAATAAAATAGATTATTTTATTGGCCATAAATTCCGCTGAATTTATTAATAAAGAATTATTCATTGTTGCATGTATGATGAGATATTGGTGTATGTATGACATTGAATTGAGATGCATGTGTGAATTTCATGCCAAGTATGACTTGTTTGATGTCACGACATATGCCATGTTAAATAAAGACCGAAATTGGCAAACATGGATAATGATACCATCGGAGGTGTGAGCCGACGATGCCCCGAGAGTTGGGATGCCCAAAGGTTCGAATGAGTCGATGCCCTTTGGATGCCTGGTTGGATTATGAATACATGCCCAGAGATTTTCCCCGGGAGTGTCGGGATGCCCGGTTGTATCATGATACATACCCGGAGGGTGAGGGGTTGTATCATGATGCATGCCCGGAGGGTAGGCGGAACCATTTTCATGGCAAACCCCGGAGATTCCTCATGATGCTAGGTGAGGTGCGAGATGCCAGAGGTTCGAATGAGCCGATGCCCTTTGGATGCCCGGTTGTATCTTGAATACATGCGCGGAAGTTCCTCGTGATGCCAGTTGGGATACGAGATGCCCGGAATGTGGGGGGCCGGATGCCCGGTGGCCTGGGATGGCTGAATGCCGGAAGCCTCGGAGGTCTTTGCCTGAGGGGATGATGAAATTGATGATTTGAGGAATGGGTGATGTGATGATCAAATTGAAAGCTAAAAGTGGAAATTAAACCATGGCATGATATGCATGATGATATGCATGATGATGATGACGAGAATGATGATACGTGATGTGAAATAATGATGATCACCCATGGCATGACATGCATGATGATATGCATGATGATGATAATGATGATGATATATGATATGCATGATGATGATGACGAGGATGATGATACGTGATGCGAAATAATGATGATCACCCATGGCATGACATGCATGATGATATGCATGATGATGATAATAATGATGATATATGATATGGCATGATGACATGTGTAATGTGATGATGTCATGATGATGATGACATGTATGATATAATGATGCCATGATGATGATGACATGTGTGATATGATGATGTCATGATGATGATGACATGTATGATATAATGATGCCATGATGATGATGACATGTATGATATGATGATGCATGATAGTATGCGCATGGCTTCAAGGTAAGTAACGCCTGCAATGCATGTATGATTTGCATGATGCATTGAGTTGTTATTGGATCCCTTTACCTGCTGAGTGGTTGTACTCACCTCTTTTGGGAACCAACATTTCAGATTAGTAGATGGTTTGAGCGGTTGGATATGACCGCAAGGAGAGGGATAGCAAAGGAGGGAACCTTTGGACGCCAACACTGGTTGATGGACCTTAAGCATATGATTGTGGGAAGGAGATGTCAGTCATCTTTTAAAGTATAGCCGAGTATAGAAACATCGGCATTTTGATGTACCGACTAAAGATGTCCATCTGCTCTATGTAAATAAATGTGTTCGGTTTTAACTTATGTAAGATGTTTAGTAGGTGTGCATCGTTTTCTAAATATAGGAAAGGGAGTTGTTGGACGTGCTTCCGTATATGAATTGTGCAAGGGACCTTTAGTAAAAAAAAAAAAATGTGTAAACCCCCATGGTTGTATGGACCCGCTGCAACTAAAAATGGTATCAGAGTGACATATTGTTTGGGAAAGAAAAAGATAAGCAAACCGTGGCGACCCTAGCGGATCGGGGGCCGTTCGAGGGGTGCCACACAAGGCGAGGCCGAGCCACGCCCAACCACGGCGAGGCTACCGCCCGTCGGCCGGTCGCCGGAGGCCGGCGACCGGCCGAAAGAAGAAAAAAATAAAAAATAAAGGAAAAATGGAAAAATAAAATAAAAATATTAAAAAATTAAAAGAAACAAAAAAAGAATAAAATTTACCAAACGTGTTCCTACTCATTTTTTATTCCCAAAACAAACGTTATCAAACACGTTTTTTTGTTCAAAAACCGTTCCCCGGAACAAAAACACTTTTTTTTTTTGATGACCCAGGGAACCTCCGAACGTCGCTTCGCGGGGAGAGTAAACCCTGGAGCGCCGGGGGCCCCCACCGCTGACCCCCAAGCGCAACACTTTTTTTTTGTTTCTGTTCCCTGGAACAAAAAAAGATCAGAAACGTTACCATTCGCATCCAAAGTATTTGGCTGTGGGGTTAGGGTTTGTAGTAGACTACTAATTAACTCACTAACTTACCTTCTCTTCTACTTCATCTTCTTGTCTTCATCTTGCCTAGTTGCAACAACCAACTCTTTTTTCCGATTCTTAATTAAGACATGCTTAATTTGGCGATGAAAAAAATCAAGACTAGGACGGGGCTTTCATGAAGTGGGAAGATCCCTCAGTCGATAGGCTGTCGTTTCCATCTGTTCAATGATTATTCGTGGAGCAATAAGTAGGCAATTCTCCTGGAATAGCGAACACTCGTAGGTAGACTATTCTCGCTGCAAGCCTGAAGGCAGATTATAGGACTTCTACTCTGGGAATCACTTTGATATTCCTCAATTATCAGCAAAACTATGAGACTATCTAACATCGATTAGAATTTGAGTACATTCCTAATGACTATAATTTTTTTTTTTCGCATAGGAAAACACACAAAACTTATGCGCGCCGAGGCATTTCGCAAGTTACAATTATTGTCCCAAAGCAGAAAAAGAATAAGCACTATTTCATGCTCGATATTTTATAGCAAAACCATGCCATATCCAAATTCGAGAAATATGCAGGAACAGATGAACCTGATCGCCCTTCTCTCAACGAGCTTTGGGATTCAGAATCTCAGAGAAGACAGCCCCAGAGAGCACCTTATCCGAATCGTAACTAGTCGTACTCTCATCATAAACGCCATCGCTACTGGTGGTTGTCGCAGCTGCCCCAAGGCTCTTCCCACCGCCACTGTTGTTAGTGCTGAACACCTCATCACTGCGGTCCATCAGGTTGCCGTCAATTGGAGCCGCGTCATCGTCACTGGCATCGCCATTGTGCACGGACGCAACCACATTGTCTATCACCCCCTGCTCCGAGCTCACCTGTAGCTGCAGTGCAAACTCGAGGCCCCACACCACATCGTTCATGGATGGCCGCTTGGTTCCCTCGTCCTGCAAGCAGCTCATGGCGATCTCGCAGAACTTATTGAGGCACTCGGGGGCGATCGCCCCCTTCAGTTGTGGGTCCACGATCTTGTCGATGCTCCCGCTCTTATAGCAGCTCTGGGCCCAGGCGGCCAGGCTGATCTGCTTCTTCTGAGCCGTCCGGTTCACCGCGGGCCTTGCACACAGCACTTCAAACAGCACCACCCCGAAGGAGTACACGTCGGACTTGTCAGTCAGCTGCTGGCGCCTGTAGTACTCCGGGTCCAGGTACCCGAAGGTGCCCTTCACGACCGTGCTGACGTGGGCCTTGGACACCGACGTCGGCCCGACCTTCGAGAGCCCGAAGTCGGACACCTTGGCAACCCACTTCTCGTCGAGCAGGATGTTGGTGGTCTTCATGTCGCGGTGTATGATGGTCTGCTTGTGTTGGTGTTTTTGTGCGGAAGCGTGTGTGTGTGTGCAAGTGTTATGTGAACAAAAAAAGGACTACAATGGCAAAGGAAGAATTGATAAAAAAAGGAAGCTTTTATTTTGAAAGGTTTTATTACAAAGGAAGGAGTGTGTGTGTTTTTCTCGGCTACAAGGAACAACAAACATCCAACTCCTATGCGCACCGCCTTCCTCCACCGACTTTGAGTACAAGAAAGAATATAAAATTCAGCTTGTTGCGGCTCCTTCAGGGTCTTCTCGTTGCTTCTCCCTTTTTCTCCATTTTTCTATTCTTTGCAACTCCCAGCCACTCTTCTTGACTTTTCAACCAACTTCCAGCTGGCTTTCTTTCTTCATACATGTACTTGCTGCCCACGTACACCAGAAATTTCTTCAATATGTGAGAACCTTCATCTTTGACTTGGACAAGTTGTTGCCGCCGACTTTGTTCCTTCTCCATTAAGCATACTTAGTTCTTAAGTATAGTAGAGTTCTAGAATTTTCACAAAATGGATCATATTTTAACAGCTTGGCACCAGTGTGGAGGTAGTGCAGCCCACGCGCGGCTCCCGTGCAGATCTGGAGCCGTTGCTTCCAGGGAAGGGGGGGATTGTCGGTGTTGTAGAGATGGTCACGGAGAGTCCCGCGCGCCATGTAGTCGTACACCAGGATCATCTCTCCCGCGTCGTTGCAGAACCTGATCAAGGAGACTAGGTGGATGTGCCGGAGCTGCGAGAGCATCTCGATCTCGGTCATGAACTCGTGGTGGCCCTGCTGCGACCCTGGGTTCAGCCGCTTGATCGCCACTTGGGTGGCGCCCCCATCGACATAGCCCTTATACACGTTGCCGAACCCGCCCACGCCGATAATAAACACCTCGTCGAAGTTGTTCGTGGCCGCTCTTATCTCCGTTAGCGAGAAGTGGCGGCACAGATCCGACGGCAGGGACGACCCTTGGGTCTTCGTTGACTTGGTCGTCGTGTAGGAGAATGGGCCCCACCATGAGGTGCCGTCGCTCGAGGTCGAATCCTTCGCTCTGTTTCGTCGCCGGTACAGGAAGAAAGCCAGGAGAGAGAGCACGGTGAAGCCCGAAGTTCCACCAGCAATGATGGCAATCTTTGCTGCTTTGCTGAGGCTCGACGGTGCTTTGCTTGACTGTGGAGGCCCTGGCGGTGGCGGCCTTTTACTCGGGACCGGATCCGGGTTCAGCCCTGCGAGATTCCCGTCAGAATTGTTGATCTTGAATATCTCGAGGCCATTCAAGATGGCATCAGAGTAAAGAGTAGTTCCATCTGGACGCGCGCCCAACGCGACGGAGAGGTTGGTTCTTTTCTTTTGGCTATGATCCAGGAGGGCTACTGCAAAATCTCTATAAACGGGCACGCCCTTCCCGCTCCATTCAATGACATCCGCACGACCCTCGACCAGTTGTGAATTTATGAAAATCCTGAAAACCCTATCTAAGGGTTTATTTATCTCTATCTGGAATTCGCAAAAGTGTAACCGGACCAAGTAGTAGAAGTTCGTGTCCACCTCGACGGACCACGTGAGGTTGTAGCTCAGATTGATTGTTTTGTGCGTTCCCATGGTCCTTTCAGTTGTGTATACGCGATCTGGAGCCGTGTAATTTGGCACTTGCTCACTGTAATTGAGTTGGATAGTTGTGTAAACCGGCAAAACTCCGAAGCCCGAGGAAGTCACGTACTCGTCATCTGTTTCCCAGGTCCTGTCCATTCCTGTGTCCTCAGCTGGACTTACAAACTGTCCTCCGATGTTCAAGCGCTTCACCGCTTCAAGAGCATCAGTGGTACGGAAGGTGAATGGCGCCACCTGACCTGCCAACGTGATTCTCTTGGTTGAGTCAACGATGGTGTTGTAGTAGAGACTTTCGGGCATGGAAACGACTTCGATTCCATTCACGAAAGCGTACGGGTCTGAATTACCAGGAGTGGGAGTGAACGTTATGTTCAATATCTGGTTCTTTCCGACACTTAAGCAGAACTCTTTAGAGAAGTAGCCCACGGAGCGGGTGTAATCAGCGAAGAGGGAAGCGCTGAAATTGTGGAGAAGGGTGTAGCCAGCGGCCCCGACTGAGAAGGAGTCGGCACGGCGGAAGTCGGAGTATAACGGTATTGTTACGGCCACTCGTGGATGGGCAAATGAGCCAACTCTAACTGAGTTGGAAAATATATTGGCCAATCAAGAGGCCTTAGATAAACAAATGCCTAAGGTCTCAATTAAGGAGGATGAAAGTGCCCTCTTCAGTAATAAAAGAGGGTTTAAGGGCCAAAATAGAAATAGAGCAAGTGCAAGAGATGGCAAACCATGGAAAAATCATGGAGATTGGCGGAGGCAACCCGAAAAGAAGGGTTATCAACCAGGGAGAGCTTGTCAAGATCGTGACGACAATGACGATGAAGATAAGAGCAACAAAAGGCGTAGCAAACGGTGCTACGTTTGTGGCAAGGTAGGACATATTGCTAGATTTTGTTGGTACAGGCAGGAAGAAGGAAATGTCGTCACTTCCTGCAAGAAAGAGATTGAAAGTGAAGAAGAATGGGACTTTCAAGCGCTTGTTGCAATAAAGGAACGAGAAGAGCTTGCAACAGCTTGTATAGTTGAGTTGGATAATTCGACAAGTTCCATCACGACCCCAAATAAGAGCAAGCCAAGGGAGAACTTGAAGAAGCAACTAACAACGCCAACAAGCAGTCATGAAAAGAAACTGCAAGAGATGCAGAAGATGATAAAGAAGCTAAAAGTTAAGAATGCAAAGATGGAGAATATGTTGAAGAAAAGGGATGAGATGATAAGGCAAAAGGATCGAGAGCTCAAGGCAAAAGAAAGGGAGCTAGAGAAGTTCCGATGTGAGTTCAAGAAGCTGCAGAAGTTTCAGGATCTCAAGCCCGCTATGATGTTCCCAATTGGTCATACTGAGAGAGATATCAAACACATGAAGGAGAAGAAGAAAGGTTTCTTTGAGGAAAGGAGGCCATCTACACCCTACATCCCATGGTGCAAGGATAGGTGGAATAAGATCGAGGAGAAGAAAGTTTATGAGAAAAAGGATCAAGAGGTCTACATTGAAGTGCTTCGGATGGGACTGAATCGGTTGAAGCACGAAATGAAAGCCATGAATGAGAGGGTTGATCAGGTGAGTTCCAATCTCAAAATTCTTAGAGGAGATATGCTGAATACGAAGACCGAATTGAGTAAGAAGGAAAAGGAGACTAAAGGACAGAATGAATTGGCATTACAAAAATTCAAGAATCACAAGACTCAATGGAAAGTCGCAGCAAGAGAAGCAATTGAAGATGAAGCCATAGAGCCATCCACATTTGAGGAAGCTTCGCAATATGCTGAATGGAGGAAGACAGTTGAAGAGTCCAAAAGCAATTTCAGCACGGCTACTATATCGAGAGAGAGTAGTCGGTGAGGGGGAGTGTTGAAGATCACCGCCTCTCTCTCTCTCCTAGAGTTCTCTAGAACTTTCTCTAGAGTTCTCCATATCTCACTCCTCTGGATTTCTCTAGATCTCTCCCTTCTCTAGAATGTTCTAGCAAAATCCATCAAGAAAAGATGCACCACTTCTAGACTTCTCCAAAGAAATCTAGTTGTGAGGCTATAATAAAATAATACTAATACTTATAGAATAGTGTAGAAAGCTAGGCACCAACTTTCCATCCTATAAATAGGGGCAACTTGCTCCTCATTTGTGTGTCCAACTAAGAGTGTGTGAGTAAGAAGTCCAAGGGGGTGTGTGGGTGTGTGTAGGGGTCTTGAGAGTGTGTTGAGTAGAGAGTGCTATGTATGCACATGAGTGAAAGAAATTGTGTAGAGTTGTCTGAGTATTGTATGTGGTGTGAGAAATTATTGTAATAGTGAAAGTTATATTTGAACCACGTTTCCGTAAGGTTCAACAGTGCAGGCGAACGAATTTGGGCCCTGGGGTGACGTGGAAGGTGTAGGCGAATTCGGAGCGGGAGAGGCGAGCCGTGAGGTATGGGGCTTCGCCAGGGACGCTGGGAGATGAACTCCTCGCCTTTGCAGTGATAGAGGAGTGAGTTTTCTCAATTGGAGAGTAGGCTGAACGGTCGGCGGCGTCTCCAATCCAATTCCGGTTCCCCACAGTGGAGCTGGTGGAGGAGCCGCAGTCGACGGCAATATCATCGGTCGGCCGGTAAGCGTCAACGTTGTTGCCAGTGACTGAAATCGGGAGTGCTTCGAGCAAGACAGAGATGAAGATGAATAATAGAAGTGGTGGTTTCATGTTCTTCATCTCGCTGCTCGACGACGGAGAAGGTCGCAGTTGGATCGATGAAAAGAAATTCACAAGGAGAGCGGGGTATCGGAGATGAACCAATTTTGACCGTGGGGAATTAGGAAGGAGCGCGGAAGAAAAGGCCAGCACTAGTCACGTGATTAGTGGAAGACCAAGGTCGTCGCTAAGATAATCTGCAAGGGGATGGAGCCCTCGCCTATCACCAGAAAATCAGCGGACGGGATTTGTCCCCTCGCCGGTGCGCTTTTCGTGGAAGGCTTAAATTTAATTGCCTAGAAAGGTCAGGTCAGTGGAACGACCACCGGGGTCCCGTGCAATAATGCTCTCCCCCGATGGACCACCCCCAAGCTGCATTTTCTATATTGCGTCGTTCCATTTTCAACTTTTGTCATCTTTCGAGGAGCGAATATCGCGACCCATTCCACTTCCGAAGTCACGAAAATTCCACTTAGAAAGCCATCTGTACTGGCAAGTCTTTACAGTCTGATCCATTCAAAGGGTTGGAACGGGCCGGTCCAAAAACCGGAGCGCGTTTGGACGGTACTGCTGCAAGCTTGAAATATTAGCTTGGACGGTACATGTTAGTAGCCTCTTGGTTGAGGATATCCAAATAGTACAAATCTTCCGTGGATATCTTTGCTTTGTAATTGAAGTTCGGTCAATTGGAATATGTATTATCTATATAGTGGATTTTTTTTTCTAATTGAGAAAATTCATCAACCGAGACAAAGAGAAAAGTCTATATATTTTATTTAGCTATCCAATTAAATTTAAATCTATGATTCGTTATTAAAGTAGATAGCAACAATCACTTTATCTCGATATACGTAATTTTGATTTTTCAATGAATTTACATCTTTCATTAAATGGAATTCTTTTATGTAATCCATCAAAATAAGCTCCACATATTTAAATACATTTGTTGTATCATACACTGGGTAAATCCACCAATGCTTAGCCAGAGACTTCTAAGGTTCTAATCTTATATCGTAACCCCACACATGCTTCGCCTCTAGATTGAGATGGAAGGGCCTTAACTGTCAAATGAGCCAGTTGCAGTATTCACACAAGGTTAGATGTCCAATCCACTAGAAAATGGATGTCGGACACGCTTAAAAGTGAAATTTATAATAATTTGAGCACTATCAAATGGGCACCACCCCCTAGAATATTGATGCAATAGCACAATAAAAATCAAATTTTAAAAAGTTTTATGAGGTTATATTGTTAGTTACAAGGATTGTTGCAAATCTTTATAAACCTTCGTAGTTTGAAAGGATTTAATTTTATGATGGTAAGTTCTTGCTCACGATGCAAACGTCAATTTTTATTTTTTATTTTTAAAATTTTCGTAATTAAAATTTTGCAATATTTTGTCCATGGTTACCTTCGCAGAGCGTTGCAATTTAAAAAACAAATACTAGATTATGAAGTTTTATCCTTATTACAGCCAACAAACATATGAAATTTTACCTTCGGCTGTCGGCCGTGCGGGGTTCCTTGGTAACAAAAAAAAAAAAACATATGAAATTTTTGCTCTTCTTATGAAGTCATAATCCATTGTAAACAAGTTCTCAATTAATGACAAATTCTTCTCTTTTATGACAGTCATAAAAGTTTGTAAACTTATGATGCTTTGCACTTAGTGACAATGCAACATCGTAACACTTTGTAAATTATCATAATTACAAAAGATTCAAAATTTATGACATTCTATTCTTAGTCATTACAAACTGTTGTAAAATTTTGTAAGCAGTTGGAATTAAAAAAAAAAAATCCTAATTTATGATGTTTGGTTCTTGGTTACAACATGACGGCGTAAACATTTATAAACTGTCATATTTTTGACAAAAAAAAATCTAGATTTATGATGCTTTGCTCTTTGTAACTCTTTGTAAATTGTCATAATTTTTTTTTTAAATCAATTGCTAAGTGGTCGTAATTTAAATTTACCCAAATTTGAGATATTTTGCTCTTGATTATGACAAACATCATACTCTTTCTTAATCACTGCAACTGAAAAATGTCCAAATTTACAATGTTTTGTTCTTAATCATTGTAGACCTTCGTTAACTTTTATAAATCATAGTTGCCAAAAAAGAACTTTTTGAATTTAGGATGTTGTGTTGTGTTGTGTTCAAGGTTACGATGTAATCTCATAAACATTTTAAGTTGTTGTATTAAAGAAAAAATGAAATTTATGACATTATGTTCTTGGTTACGACTACTAAACATCGTCATAAACATTTGTAAATTTTGTAGTGTTGAAATAACTCAAATTTACGATGCTTTGCTCTTGGTTAATACGGACGGTCGCAACTAATAAAAAGGGGTCAAAATTTATGAAGTTGTGATATTAATTACGACTAGTAAACATCCATAAGCTGTCATAAATTTATTCCAAAATTAAGATGCTTTCCTCTTGGTTATGATAGAATTTCCTAACTCTCTATAAGTCGTTGTAATTAAAAAAAAAAACTAAATTTACAATGTTTTGACAAAATCCTATGATATTTGAATATGCCAAAATAATTGAAAACTATTAATGTGTACATTTACTTGTGTACATTTTCTCTTGGCCTATGATGCTAGGCCAATATGTAAATGGAATATTGAACAAGATGTCGGGAAAACTCCCTATGATATGATTCCAAAACTATTATTGGTTTAATAACTACTTGATACATGAAAATGTTCATTGTGATGAAGTGGTGATCATTTTAGAAAGACTATGATAATATCATTGGTCTTAGTAAAGTTCATGAATGATGTTAACAAGGATGGGGAACTTGACAAGAGGAGTGGTTCACAGGGACTTGGAGGTACTAAGATCAAGTGATCATTTGAGTGAAGCCTATGGTTAGATGAATGTTTTTTTGGACTGTGAAGTCCAACAAGAATTTCTTGGATGAGAGAAAATCCCGAGCAAAGTTCCATGGATGTGCCAGTATAGAGAAGGCTTCAATTATGGATATTTCAAGTGGGTGGACATGATATTTTCGAATCAAGCAACAAAGGTGACCTTGGAGCTCTTTCAAGGACAACATGGATCTGCGCTAGCAATGAAAGATGAGTTGAATGATGCTGACTCTATGCAAGTGGAAATAAATGGCCTGTAACCTTTGGCGAATCATTTGAAAAAGAAATTTCAATGATGAAAATTCAAAGAGATATTTATCAAGTAATGTTTGTCTTGGTGTTGTTGGGTTTGGTCTGGTTTGTGGTCATATGTAATCTCAATAACAACAAGAAGTTATTAAGTCTACGGTAATTGAAAAACAATGAAATGTGTTGCTGTACTTGGCCCTATGACTTTATTTTTTTCTATGATGTATGTGGCTGGGTTATTGGTTTTTTGTGGACTTGAAGGTTGAATGGCCTTGGTGAATTTTGGTGAACGTTGTGTTTTTTAATGCAATTTAAGCCTTATTATTGATTTATACAATGGATAGATGGCTGTATGAGCTGAAAATGAGGTATCCATAAATACCAGCCAAAGTAGCTAGTCCTCCTCACCATATGTCAATGAGAGTGCGATTTCTCCTATCTAAACAAACGAACAATCAAGTGCATATATGCAATGGCAAATACTACTCAACAGGGCTTAGAAGTTTGAAGCACATTAAATTTTTCTTGGTATATGAAACGTATTAATTTCATGTAAACATCATTCAACACTATCCAAAGAAAAAGGGAGAAGTCTAGTACGTATACCTTATCAAAGAAATGCCGAATCAATTCACTAAATTACTGTATTTTAAGGTTCAATTCCCCAATCATCTTGTTGCGTAAGGGAATAATAAGTCATAAGTGACAGATAGACAGGACCCATTATCGTCACCATTAAAGTTATGAATGAGAACATACCTTCCAAGCACAAGTGCCCAAAAATAGCATCTTCTACATGGTGGATGAATTGTTGGATAAATTTCCACATGTTTCCTTCGAGATAGAATAATTAACAACGTCCCAATGCCGGTGGCCCAAGCATCTTACTCCTCATCTCTCCTAATCATGTGTAGCATTAGAATGACCCTTGTGTATTAACAAAATGGAGGAACCTTGTGTGTGTATCTTGTACTACATTTAATCAGCATATTGTATTTAGGGCAGGGGTGAAGAACATTGAATGCATTTATTGGTTGAATTCTTGAATGTTAAGTGCACTTGACGCTCTTCTTTGAATTCGGATTTGTAGTTAGAGATTGAGATCAATTTCTCCTTGCATGTCAACTGGCATAAACAAGATGGCAGAATTGATTTTGTTGCTAAACATATGCATACTTTTGAGGAGAGAGAGAGAGAGAGGAAGAGAATTTGTAACACAATTAGTTGAGAATTACTACTAAAGAACTTACTTGAGCGACATTATTAGCGTTTCCCTTCATTTGTCATCTCAATTTTTATGATTAGTCCATAACAATATTGTTATTAGTATAATGCTTTTACTGTTCTAAAATGGTGCTTACTTAGCTTCAACTTCTGCCTTAATGCTTGATAGATAGTGTGAATTTTAGAGCCCAGCTTCTCCGGTTTGACCCGAGATATAACCTCCTAACAGGAAATGAACCGAAGTTGACTTGTAGAGGGTGCCCGAGAAGTGTGACTACTAGGGGTGAGCATGGTCCGGGTTGGTCCGGGCCACCCCCTAACCCTAGGACCAATCCATACAGTGTCGGTCCTCAATTTTTAGGACCGAGGACCGACCCTATTGAGCCTGGGACCAAGGACCGGACCGATCCAATGAGTTCAGTCCGGTTCCAGGGTCAACCTGGGACCGATCGATAATTTTTTTCGTATTATTTTTTATACTCCCTAAAAAAGCAAACCTACAAATTCAGATTACACATCCATTGACAATGCGACATTGTGCAACTAAATTATAAATATCAATACATATTTAGCAAATTTAAGATGACACAATAGAAATTTCGTACTTGATAATCGCTCATCGAGATATGGGACAAGATGGAAAGTTCTTGTAATCATCTATCTTTAATATTCATAATATCATATGCAAAAGCGTTTTCCTGCATTTGATCATGTAGAGTCCACTCAACCAAAAAATGAGCTTTACACCACTTGACTAGCAAATCACCGTAGCAACTGTAATACTACTCTACTCTTCACAAACTTCTACCATTTGACACAAATTGAAAAGCAAAGTGCTGTTGAAATTTATTAGTAAAATACAATTAAACTATAAAAAGTTCAAAATACTTAATATAAATCATGAATATATAACTCCACATCTTGTTAATTCACTTGAACTTCTAAACACCTAAAAACAAAACTAACGACATATAATTAATACTCAACAAAAGTTTTAAATTGAAATTACTATTAGTATTATTGATAGAATATTTCAATATAATATAATATAACATACATTTTACTTAGGTTTGAATATATAAAATAATTATACATAATATAATATAATATATATGGTTGGTCCAGAGTTGGACCGACCCAAAACTCTTAGGACCGAGGACCAACCTGCACAGTGTTGGTCTTGAAATTTCAGGACCGAGGACCAACCCAGTCCCCTTGGGAGCCAGACCAGGATCGGCAGGGTTGGGCCGGTCCAGGGTCGGTCTAGGGTTAACCCTAGACCGCTGCTCACCCCTAGTGACTACACGGCATGCTGTTGTTTGGGCATATTGAAACCGAAGCTGCACTGTGTGGATGATGATTCATGGGGGATAGTGATTCATGGGAGGAACTTGACACCATGGAGATCATAGATGGTGCACATTCGTTGTGCTGGCTTGTGTGGTTATGGATTTAGACCTGGGAAGATTTCTGCACCTCAATGTAGCTCAACATATGAATTATCGATGCTTGAAAAGTTTAGGTTGGCATTTCTCAAAAGACACAATTGGTTAACCTTGAAACATGCGTAGAATGTGAGGCAATATCAATGGTGTATGGACAAAAGAGTTGATGGCAATGGATATGAGGGCAAAGGCACTTGCTCTGGCCTCCAAATTGAGCAAATTGTTGCATAATAGGCACTAGTGTCCTCAAATAGTTGGGGCCAACACCTCGGAGAGTGCTTTCATTGGATGACCATGTTGTTTTCTTGTGTTTGTGTTTTATAATGTCTGTAGCCTATGGCCTTGTTTTGACGAGGTTCAGCTAGGGTGCGTGTTGAGCATTCTTGTGAGCTTAGCATTTGGGCCGTCGTAAATATGTAATTATTAGATTTGATCATATAATGTCTGTATCCCGAGGTGACGAGAGGAACCGATAGACATTTCATAACATGCGGAATAGCATTAGAAGTGTCCAATTGATTGATAGAGAGCTGGGCTTGAGCAAGGGCAGGCCTTTTTAGGTTTGTAAGTTGTTCTTTATGCATCTGAATCTTGTAGTAGTGTAACATTGGGCCTTGATAATAGGACAAGTTTGGGCCAATTGGGCTTGGATAGTGGGCCGAAATTTGGGCCTATTTAGAGTAAAAAATGGGCTAATTTGGGCTGGACATCGGGCTGGCCTAGATAGTGTCCCAATTTGGTCTGAACTTTAGGGACCATTGAGCCTAAAAATTGATGAAGTTTAGGCCACACTTTGGGAATGTTGGCCTAGAAAATGGGTTGGACTTTGGGCCTCTAGGGCCTGTTGACGCATGATTTTATTGATTCAACGAGTTATCCATTCTAATAAAATATTAAAGAAATAGATAAATAAAGTAATAATTGTATATATTATGATTCATGGGCACATTTGAGTTATAATTAAGATAGAATTGTATTCGGTTGTAATGTTGACTCTTATTTAATTATTAGAATTACGAGATCATTGGCTCATTTAGCCAAGTGTTACTTAATTTAGGTATTTCCACTATCTCTTTTATGAATTTTTAAACTGATATTTTCAAGTAATAATTGTATATATTATGAGTATTGAAGTTATGGCATAATGTGGAAAAATTGATGTTTAAAGCATAGCTACTGCTTGCTACATAAATTCGAATCGAGACATGTATTACCCCTGTTAATTTTGAAATGGTATGGTAAAGCATTTCTAGAAATGGCTTACGAGTCGATTATCCTAAAATGAATTGAGCAAACTCTTTTGTTAATGGTTATATGTCTTGGTTTATGAGGACTTGAAAATCGCATTATTTGAAATAGTTTGAAATGATTATTTATGAACGTCCCAATTAATTGCTTTGTGAAGGAATTGCCAAAAGTTATGAGTATAAATTTGTGAAATGTTTGACCGACCAAAAAAAAAATTTGTGAAATGTTTTATAAAATGCATTCTGTTTGATAAATTGAATTGTGAAAGTTGGTTTGATTTGATTTGTAAAATCGATTTATGAGGTGAATTATGGTTTTGATTGTGAGATTATTGAAGAATGAGGTTTATATTCAATGTCGTTGGGAACCTATTGAGGGATTTATGGGTATATATACCAAGTTTAGGATTTTTTTTTTGGGTGAAGTCACGATTTTCTTGGAGATATTCAATGAAGCTTGTGTAGGTTGTGGTGTTGATTTTTGCATGCATTCAATTGAGTAGTTTGATTTCGTTTGTTTTGGGAATGTTCGGACAAATATCGATCGATGTCGGAATGATGGGGGTTTGGCAACAAGAAAGGGGGTGTGAGAGAAAGTGAAAAAGAAATAGCATTAGGGAGCTCTAGTAATAGGATTACTAATTAGTTTTGTAGACATGAATTGTATTTGACTTTTAAGTAATCTTAGGCTTGAGTGTAGTGGTTGCAAAGAGGGAACCATTGCCTTGTAGAGATTAAAGCATAGCTTGTGGAGACACAAGAACTGCTTGTAAAGACATAGAGGTTGAAACTTAGCTTGAATTCTATCTTGACTACATTTACAAAGTGAATGATTTTCTTCTTGCATATTGTTTTCTCACCCTTTGTTGAGAAATTTGTTTGTGATCAATCAATGTATGGTCTCATCTTCCAAAAATCATGGTCTATGTAGTGATAGGGGGCCCTTGGCTTTTATTGACATTTTAGTCATCAACGGAGGTAGAATTAGGGGAGTAATTGCCACAGTCATTCTTAATTACTTGGAGTTTCCACTTAAGGTATTTCAAAGATGACCTTCTTCTCTATTTATTTCAGCTTTATGAGCGTTAAAATTTGATAACAGTGATAATATGTTTAGATGGGTTCAAAATTGAACAAACAACTCAATATCCTATTTTTTATTCTTTTAAAATAGGAAACATGAAAACATAAACACAAGTGAGTATGATCCAACATATAAATAAGAAATCTATGGGACAATTGTTATATATATATATAATCCATCTAGCAAGGTCAATTTAGTCACTTTAATTAATAAGCTACAGGACAAGTTTGTTTTATAAAGAAATCCATATGACAAAGTCGATCTAATAATATGAGAGTTTATTTTGTTTTCCTATCCCTTTTTCTTAAAGAACCTCAGCCAAAGACCCTCGGCCAAAAGAGTACTGGATTTTTTCTTCTACCTTTATAAACCATTTTAAATTAGGATAAAAGAAATTGGCAAGTAAAGTACAACATGCTTGCAACGGGCATTTCGCTGATGGTTTCCCTCATTTCTATTTTGAAATCTTAAATTAACCAATCATCAATGAATTTCTCAATCTCCATTATGTTCGAGATCAAAATGAAACTTATTAGGATTATATTCAATACTATTATATAGGAATTGGACGTTAAAGATGGTGGAGACGGTGGAGATGCAAAAATCGCCAACTACTTCCCCACAATTGTCAGAACAAGCACCAGGGTCTAATTACTATGATGTTAATTTACTTCAACGAAGAAGGCCGCCATTTATTTACTGCAAAACAGATTCTGAATTTTTATTTTAAATAAAGCCTTAAGATTTTCCCTCAAATGAGGTAATTAATGGATATTATCGAATATGATTCTTTTCTCATGACTATTCCATATGAAATGCACAGTAGAGATATTGTATTAATTCGGGTATATATATATTGATGGTTCGGGTGATGTAGTTCATCAACAATATTTAAAATTAGTATAATCAATAAATTATGTTGACTTAAGAAACTTTATTATGGGATTGCCAATAAATTTATAAATATTTTTATAATTAATATTTTTATTTAATCAACACAGAGCATGCATTTGGGAGTGGCATGATCTAATGGAGGCCGTTAGCTCAACTGATTTGAGGAGAGTTTACTTTGTTTTCCCATTCCCTCTTTCTTGAATACTATCTGCCAAAAGGATATAGTAATTATGTTTCCGTCTTTATGAACTTAGCCATTCTGAATTAGGACGAAAGAGATTAGCAAGTAAAGCATAGCATGCTTGCTATGGGCATTTACACCGGTGTTTTCGCAAATTTCTATTTTGAAATCTTAAATTGACCAATCATCGATTGATTTCCCAATCTTCATTATGTTCGATATCAAAATGAAACTTATTAGGATTACATTTGATATTATTTATATAAAGACCGGACGTCGAAGACGGTGGAGACGATGGAGATGCATGGAATCATGTCTATTTCCATACAATTACCGGAATAATCAATTGGAATCTGTAACTTGCCTGAATGAAGAAGGTCACCCTTTATTTGCCATAAAAGAAATTATGGAATTTTATTTGGAACAAAGCGATTTTTTCTCAATTCAAGTAATTAATAAAAATGATCAGATATGATACTTTTCCCATGACTATTCCATGTGAAATGCACAGTAGAGATATCGCATTGAATCAAGTGTGTATATATATGCATACATGTATTGATAGCCCACGTAATGTAGTTCATCAACTATATTTGAAATTAGCATAATTGAGTAATTATGTTGATTTTAGGAACTTTACTATTGGATTGCCAATAAATCTAGAAATTTTTTTACAATTAATATTTCTATTTAATTAACACAGAGTATGCATTGGGGGTTGCATGATTTAATGGAGGCTATTAGCCTAGGTTATTTCAAGAGAGTTTATTTTATTTTCCTACTCCATCTTTCTTGAAGACTATTTGCCAAAAGAGCATTGAATTTTTGTTTTTACAAGTTAGTCATTCTGAATTAGGATAAAAGAGATTGGCAAGTAAAGCATAACATGCCTACCACGAGCTTCTTCGCCAATGTTTTCCTTAATTTCTATTTTAAAATCTTAGAGCAACCAATCATCGATCGATTTCTCAATCTTCATTACGTTCTATATCAAAATAAAACTTATCAGAATTATATTCGATACTAGAGATTGAACGCTAAAGACGGTAGAGATAAAAGAATTACCGACTACTTCCACACAATTACCGAAACAAGTATTGGGATCTAATTTTTGTGATGCTAACTTGCCCGAACGAAAGAGTCCGCCCTTTATTTACCATGCAAGAAACTTTGGATTTTTATTTGAAAGAAAGCCCTAACATTTTTCTACAACCTAGGTAATTAATGGAAATTATTATATATGATTATTTTCTCGGGTTTTTATTTGTGAAACGTACAATAGAGATATTGTGTTGATTGTAGGTATACATATTGATAGCGATGTAGTTCATTGACTATATTTGAAATTAGTATAATAGAGTAATTATGTTGATTTTAGGAAATTTATTATGGGATTGCTAGTAAATTTAGAAAAATTTTACAGTTGATATATCTTTTTAATACAGAGTACACATTTGGAGGTTGCATGACTTAATTACGCATTTTCGAGGTCCAAATCATGATGGAAAGTAGCAATACATCTACACAGTTTTATGAGAGAATTACTAGGGAAGAAAAGATTGTGTGATACATTGACCAACGTTATAAGTGTGACGTATGACATTAAGTCATTTAAAAGAGTCACATTCTTAAGTCATGAGGTATTTTTAATTTTTTTTTCATTATCTCCAAATCATGACAATAAGTTGTTTTCATTTAACTTGGATTGTTGAAACCTGCTTGTAGTTGAAGAAATCCACGAGACAAGATGCCCTCCCTTCTAATATATGCATCTCAACTTCGATAGTGCCAATTTATCTATCTCTCATAATTTACAGATGGCCCACACTTCAATTACAAAATTTAATCTCGTAGATGGTGGTGTCACTGTAAATAATATGGTGTGACTTTAACATCGAGTGATTTTCTTTCTTGGATTTAATATGTTACTTTTGGTTATTAAGTTGTATTTCTCGATATAAATATTGTGTCATTACTTGAATTATGACCCTTTAGGATCTAGATTTATTTGTTGAGACTAAATACTGTGTTATTGATTGAAGATTTTGCTTATAGTAATGGAAATAGTAAAAGAAGTGACAAGAGGGACTACTAGTGTGGCTAAAGTAGTAATGCATAACGCATAGCAAATTTCTCATCTTATTCATCGGAATGTGGACCAAATCTCAAGAAGGTTACAGCGTATGAGAAAGAACGAAATGAGGCTTATTAAAGTGACTCTACAGAGAAAGGGATTTTCCTCTTTTGAATATCTCGCACGAAGGAAACAATGTAATGATTGATGAGTTTCTTCCCATGTACAACAAGAATCTTGGTGTCCATCATCGTTACCTTCTGATTCAGGATGACACTTTGGATGGTGATATATCTCTTTGGACTTGAAAATTTAGGGGATTTGGTGAGAGTTGGTGAAGAATTGTTGCAAAAACCAATTTCTCCATAAATGAGCATTTTAGTGACATTTTTGAGATTTATTAATATTTAAGCTCTCACAAGATATACTCACTTCTTTATTTTTTCTTTGTTTATATTTCAACTCTTTGGCTTATCCATTAATTGCAATTACACTCATGTGGTTGCACATAAGGGTGTCAACAGTTCAGTTCAGTTCGATTTTCTTGAAAACCGAAACCGAACTAAATTGATAAGGTGTGAATCTGACCTAAACAGAATATAAACCAAACCGGGTTCAGTTCAATTCATTTTTTTATGTTTTTTTTTTTTTGCTTTACTTATTGGAACCAAACTAAATAAAAGGTGAGGAAAAAAGAGGGGTTTTAAGTTAGGCATTTAAGATTTGTTGAAAATTTTGTTTCGATTTGATTAACCGAATGAAACTGAAAACCAAAGCAAACCGAAAACTGAACCAAACCGAATATACATTAAATTTCGATTTGATTTGATTTTGATTTGGGGTCGATTTTTCAGTTTGATTCTAACATCTCAATGACAAGTTTGTTGAATTCCTTCATGAGGAAAATAGACATCGAACGGAATCTAAAAGTTGGTAAAGAGTTGTTGCCAAACCTAATTTCTAGTAGAGACATAGAAACCGAACTAGATGTTGAAGAGACTGCTGAGTTTTTAATAGGGCATATTCAATCCTCTGTTTTTTTCTTTATTTATAGTTTGATCTTTTGACTTATCCATTAATTATAGTTACACCGTATGGTTGTAGGACTACTAAATTGCTTTACTGGGGACAGAAACATGGATCGGCACAAAATTCAGATCGAGAAAAGTACATTTTATTTGTTCATGTACACGGACGTTATTTTCCCATTCTTCTCACGATTTTTGCTTGTAACATAATTCTTTTTTACGAGTCTTTTTAAATTCTTCAATATTCATTAATTTGAGTGCATGTTATCGACCATTCTAATCAAGGAAAAATTATCAAAATATCCTAAACCTATGGTAATTGTGCTAACTCCATCATAAATATTTTTTTGTCAATTCGGTCATAAACCTTTAGCATTTGTATTAATTCAATAAATCTAATCAATTTTGGCTAGCTGGTGCTGAGTTGGGCACTAGTTGGTGCCAATGTAGACGTGGCAATTTTTTTTTCAAAATTTTAATTAATATTTCTATTTAATTAACACGAGAGGATGCATTTCAAGTTATTTGAGGAGAGTTTACTTTGTTTTTCCATTCCATCTTTCTTGAATACTATCTACCAAAAGGATATTGTAATTATGTTTCCACCTTTATGAACTTAGTTATTTTGAATTAGAATGAAAGATATCAGCAAGTAAAGCGTAGCATGCACGTTACGAGCATTCACTCCAGTTTTTTCCCAATTTTATATTTTGAAATCTTAGATCGACCAATCATCAATCTATTTCCCAATCGTCATTACGTTCGATATTAAAATGAAACTTACCGGGATTACATTCGATACTACCTATGTAAAGATTGGACATCGAAGACAGTTGAAACGATGGAGATGCAAGAATCGTCCACTATTTCCATACACTTGCCAAAATAATCGGTGGGAGTCTAATTACCGTAATGCTAACTTGCCGAACGAACAAATTGCCCTTTCTTTATCACGAAAGAAATTTTGGATTTTTATTTGGAATGAAACCCTAAGATTTCCCCTCAATATAGGTAATTAATAAAAATTATTGGATATGATTATTTTCTTATGACTATTCCATGTGAAATGCACAGTAGAGATATCATATTGATGCAAGTAGGTATATATATTTTTTGATAGCCTAGGTGATGTAGTTTATCAACTATATTTGAAATTAGCATAATCGAGTAATTATGTTGATTTTAGGAACTTTACTATGTGATTGCCAATCTAGAAAAAAATTTACAATTAATATTTCTATTTAATTAACACATAGTATGCATTTAGGGGCTGCATGATTTAATGGAGGCCATTAGCTTAGGTTATTTCAGGAGAGTTTATTTTGTTTTCCTACTCTATCTTTCTTGAAGACTATCTGCCAAAAGAGTAATTTCTATTTCCACCTTTATGAACTTAGTCATTCTGAATTAGGACAAAAGAGAGTGGCAAGTAAAGCAAAGCAAGCCTACCACAAGCTTCTTCGTCAATATTTTTCTTAATTTCTATTTTGAATTATTAGAGTAACCAATCATTGATCGATTTATCAATCTTCATTACGTTCGATATCAAATGAAACTTATTAGAATTACATTCGATACTACCTATGTAGAGATTGGACGCTGAATACGGTGGAGACGATGGAGATAAAATAATTGCCGACTACTTCTACACAATTACTAAAACAAGCATTGGTGTGTAATTTTTGTGATGCTTACTTGCCTGAATGAAAGAGGCCGCTCTTTATTTACCATGGAAGAAATTCTAGATTTTTATTTGTAACAAAGCCCTAACATTTTCCCACAACCTAGGTAATTAATAGAAATTATTGGATGTGATTATTTTCTCATGTCTTTATTTGTGTTGATTTAGGTATACATATATTGACAGCTCAGATGATGTGGTTCATTAACTATATTTGAAATTAATATAATAGAGTAATTATGTTGATTTTAGGAAGTTTATTATGGGATTGCCAGTAAATTTAGAAAGCTTTTACAATTAATATATCTTTTTAATCAACACAGACTGTACATTTAGAGGTTGCATGATTTAAGGGAAGCCATTAGGCATCTTCAAGGTTCGAATCATGATGAAAAGTAGGAATACATCTACACAGGTTACAATTCCGGTCCCAAAGCTAAAAAAAAGCGAAAGAAAAAATCCTTATTCCATCCTCCATTTTTTATAGCAAAATCTTGCCATAAGCAACTTCAAGAAAAAAGCAAGAAAGTCGAACTTGGGTGTCCTCTCAACGAGGTTTGGGATTCTTAATCTCAGAGAAGACAGCCCCAGACAGCAACTCCTGTGAGTCGTAACTAGTCGTAATCTCATCAAGTCCTTGCGGTTCTGTATACGCTATCTGGAGCCGTGTAATTTGGCACTTGCTCACCGTAATTGAGTGGGACAGTTGTGCTAGCGGCAAAAGTCCGATGTTCGAGGAAGTTACGTAGGATTCATCTACTTCCCGGGTCCCGCACATTCGCATCATCAGCTAGACCGACAAACTGTCCTCTAACATTCAAGTGCTTCACCACTTTGAAAGCATCAGCAGTACTGAAATTGTGCAGCGTCTTGTAACCTGCCAACTTGATTCCCTCGGTTGAGTCAACGACTGTGTTGTAGTTGAGATGTTTGGGCATGGAAACGACTTCGATTCCATTCACGAAAGCATATGCCTCTGGGTTACCAGGAGTGGGAGCAAATGTAACATTCAAGATCTGGTCAGCACCGACAGTTAATCAAAACTCTTTGTGGAAGCTCGTGAAACTGGTATGATCAGAAAAGAGGGAAGCGCTGAAGTTGCGGATCAGAGTATTGTAAGAGTTTTCCTAATGTGGACTAAATTAATTGATATTGTAATTTACTGTTTTTACGGTTATCGTAAAACAGTATTGGTCTAAAGAGAGATAGAAGGTTTCTTAATTAGTCTAATATGGGCTGGCTAGTGTGGGCCGAGTTGAGCCTGGCCCGTAATGAGGGGGACTGGCTGGAAACTCTATAAATAGTGCTCAAGTCTCTCCTCTAACCCTAATTTTCTCACATGTATCCTCACCTAAGGGGCGTTTACCTAACGCTACACGTGAGGGGGGCCGCCTCATTGAGCCAGTGATACGGAGGGCAATAGAGGAGAAGGACTTGATGCGTGGATCCCCTTTATATGTGGGTAATCCTTTTTTCTGCTTTCGCTTTATGTTCGATGGATCCAGGTGCGTTAATCTTTCTACTCAATTATGCATGTTCTTGTTCTGGTTATGGAGATCTTGGGGTTGCGCAATTTGCGTCTAACATGTGGTATCAGAGCAACCATAATCTTAGAACTCGAACACAATTGGTTTTGCCCTAATTTGTATGGATTTACCCTAATTTGTACAGATCTACCCTAATTTTATGGATTAGCCCTAATTGGTACTGATCTTGCCTTAATTTGTGATTTTCGAGACTTTTTGTTCAATAAAAATTAAATTAAATCACAAATTCGGATTGGGCTCGACAAGACGAGCAAGAGGGTAGGCGGCGCGTCGCCGGAGGAGGCTGCACGCACTCCCACGCGCCGCCTGCGTGTCGAACGCGCGTCGCGCATGAGATCCACGCGGCGAGCACTCAGGCGACGCGTGTGGGCACGTGGAGGCTTCGATCGGCGCGTGGCTGGCGGCGTTGGACTCGTATGGTGATTTCCTATCTCGTCGTATATTTATTTTATATGTTTGATGGTTTTATTGATGTGAAATTGCATATTGAACCCTAAATACGTGTATTTTTAGTGTATTTTGCGTATTTTTCTTGTATTTTCTGTGATTTTGGAAATACGGGTGATGGGTTACTAATATGTTATCACATAATAAAAGGTGTGATTCATCAATAAAAATCAAACTTTATTGTGAATTGAAGATGGCTTAATGAGATACAATTTGTATGAGATTGTATTTAAGCTATGTATTGAGCTGATGAGAAACAATAAAAATTATGAAACTTTTGTTACTCAGGTATACTCCTTTACACACTGGTAATCTTTGAATGATAGACGTCTTAAGAACTCGTGACCAAATTGATTGTACTGATATACATATCTGCTGTATGTGAGTAATGCATGTCGATTAAGTTACTGCATATTGTACATGAACTCATCTGGTCACTTGTTAATGTCTATCAAGTTGAATATTTTTATGGTTAAGGAGTATGACAATATTTATGCAGAACAATAGTATCTACTGTTATAGTTTAGATATTTAGTTCTGTGGTTTGACTCAATTTATAGGCCACTGGTTGAAGTAATGATATTTGTTACCTAAAATTGATTAATAAATCAATTGTTGGCCTTAGAGTCATTTTTGCCTTATGAATTCATGAGTGATAATGGATCAGCTATCAAGCTTGTCGATTTGGTGCACCCTGTATTACTATTGATGTTAATTTGTAAGAGATATTATAGATCAGCATTCTTTTTATGTTGTTTTGGTAATATGTAATTGGGGTGCATAAGAGATGTTTTATTCTCTGTTATGAGAAGTTTCTTGTGTTACTGTGATCAATGATCTCATTGGAATCTGTCTTTCAGGTTCGCTATATATATATATGAATAAAGCAATATAATTAGCATGATATGTGATTTTGGTGATATGCTGCCCCTATCACCAAAGTTAAAATCACATGTATATGATGTATGTGAGCAGTAAAGTTTATATCCCTGGTATGAGAGAATTTCAATGATTCAATTGAGTAGTGACCGCCAAAGTGGCACGCTTGATTGGGTTTGAGAAATTTCGGTCCCGTATGATAATTGGGATGTCTCCTGGTCTAATGCATAGTTATACTCCCAAAGGAGGTGATTGTGTATTAGTTCATGGAGGGATACATGATAGTGTGGTGGAGGAGTGACTGATTCTAGTGATTCATATGCCCAAAGGTGATGAATTCATGAAGAATTGGAACATATTCTCATAACCCTTATCATGTGGGGAGTGTACTATTGCATGTCATGTATTCTGCCCAAAGGTGATTATGTGATTTTGCATGTAACTCTCTGGATGTGTACTTGTATGTCAAGTTACACAATGCTCACATGATGCTAATTATATCATTGCTTGCTTGTTTTTCAGTCACCTTTTCCGTAAATGGTAATTCCGTCATCATTGAGGTTTTTACTGCTTCAAATTTTTAGTTGTGGACATATGATTTGTTGCTTGAGAAAAGAGCAATTGAATTTGCTTACTGTCCATGAAGCGTTCCATTCTTGAACACTTGAAAAGAGGTTTGCCTGCGTATTGCACTGCTATAAGATGATGGAAACCTTAGTTGCTTGAAATTATGTCTTGTCTGATATTGAAATTAGGATACATCTGCAAAGATTGTGTTTAAGTCCTAATGACATATACATATCGTATATGATTAAAAGGTTGTCAGGTTTAAAAGTAGCAATGAGTATTTTGGCAAGTATGACAATGCGAAATATCTTAAAAGGTCATTTGTCAAATACTTGGTAGATTCTGGGGTGGTAATTTAATTACTATACCTGAAAATTCTGACAAAAAGATTTGGTCGAAAGGCATAAATGCACCATATTGAACATGGTGATAAGTATGATTAGTAAGAATAATTTATCTGGTCTTTTGTGGGCTGATATTATGAAAGCAATTTTTTCATATACAAAAGGGGTATTGATTTTATGACCCTAAAGAATGTACATGAATTATGGAATCACATACTCTAAAGTTTCTAAATATTGGCGTAATTGTAGAGGATAATTTGCTCTCAGATTATTAAAGATAATAGTATGATGGAGGTTACTATGTTTTTGTCTTTACCTATACAGATAATTATGGAATCTCCTGTACCATAGACTAAACTTGTTGAGGTTCAAGGTACTATTCTTGATATAATTTATAATTAAATTTCTTAAACCTCTCAAGTGCAGAATGAAGTGGTTGCAGCTTTATTAAGGAGATTTGTTAAGGAAAGACGATCAGTTATACCATCGAGACTATATAATCTATTATGTAAGAGCATGATTATAATATCCACTATATGGTTGATGTAATGACATATTTATAAATGTCGTTTCTTATTCTCAATTAAGTATGTGATTAGATGCCATAAAAGGCGATATACAATCTATGAAACATGTTTTGAAACTTACGACTTGTCTAAAAATCACAAGTTTATTAATTGCAAATTGGCGTACAAAAACTAAAAGAATTTCAAACAAAGATTGTGGAATTTAAAGCCAAATTTGTAACTAAAGTTTTCACTCTAAAAGAGGGGTGGATTGTTTATATTGAAGAAATAACTATTTCTTTAAAAGATTCTTTCAGAGTGAATATGGCATTAATAATTTATTTTGATATAAAGTTACGCCGAATAGATACAAAATCTATATTGTGCAATTTGGATGATTTTGCAGCAGATTCAAGTAAACTTGTGTGTAGACTGAAAAGTTCTAATTCATGGTCTTAAGCAAGTTTCCGAGACAATATTATTAAAGTTTCATAGTGTTGTTATTTTGTTCAATTGGGAACAAAGTAATTCAATATACTACAAGGTCAGTGGGAGGAAATTTATTTTTTCTCATACTTTATGTACATGATATTTTGCTTACAAGTTGTGACCTTGAGACAATACTGAGATCTGTAAGGATTGTTTTTGCCATATTATATTAGATTTTCTCGGAGGACATTTGCTGATTGTATATTGGAAATATTCAATATACATCATTGCAAGCCAGGCATTGCTCATGTTGTTAAGGGTGATGGACTAAATCTATCACATTGTCCTTATTTAGATATTGAGAAAATCTAATTAAATGGTGTACCTTGTGTCAGTGCACTTAAAAGTATAATGTATGCTCGAATTTGCACTAGACTAAATGTTGTCTTTGTGACGGGACTTCTAGACAGATATCGGTCAAATCCAGGACATGATCACTGGGTTGCTGTCAAGAAGGTTTTAAGGTACTTAAAGAAGACAAGAGATTATATGCTAATTTATAGCAATGTTCAATTCTTGCAGTTAGTAGGGTATTTAGATGTAAACTTTGATGGCTGTTTTGATGACATACAATCAATAACAGAATACATATTTATGTTAGCAGTAAGTGCAGTAAATAAAGTCTTATGTCATCTTCTGCTATGTAAGCAGTGTTAGTAACATTCTTTTAGGCTGTTACTTAGGCTTTTAGGCTCCAAAACCTCATGACGGAATTGATCGTTTTAACTTGATGGATAGACCCATACGGTTGTATTGAGATAACAAATTTGTAGTATTATTTATTTACTACAGAGGTCTCAAGAGGTCTAAATATATGGTGGTCAGATATTTTTGACCATAAAGAAACGGTACATAAATGTGACTTATAATATAATATATTTTCATAGATGATGTGATTGCAGATCCACTAACTAAAGGCCTATGCCCATGTGTATTTGAGTGACATGTCATTAGCATGGGCCTAGGAGTATCTTCGGATACTGTTGTTTAGTGGGAGCTATTTTGGCTTTACTCTGATAAAGTTCACATCTGTGGTTCGTTACACTTAGTAACGGTTTAATATATATCAAATTTTGCATTCAATAAAATATTTTGAATGTGTTGTTATTATGTTGAATACATATTGATAAAGTCTCAAGGGATTGTATAGACCTTGAGTGAAGGCTAGGGGCATCCGAGCATCCAGTTATTAGCCTTGTGCATATGTCTTGTAATACATAAAGAAAGGTTAACCATAAGGACAAGACATATGTGGGTTCATTGGAACCATAAAGCATTCTCTTGTGGCACAAGTTTTTGTGACACCTAAGGTAAGAGAATGGTGACTGACAAATGAGATCTCTCTATGAGAGACGTTATCCATTTGACACACTACCATATTGAATCAATATCAATAAAGTTGAGAACATTCATGACCATGGAAGGCTCTGTGTGTATACATGCAGTTACCGCCATGATTCGGTATTTAAGACTTTATGAGATAGGATTGACTATTAAGAATTATCTTTGGACCAAATGTGCGCACATACGGTACGATTTCAATTAATATAGTCCAAGTGGGAGAATGTAAGAGTTTTCCTAATGTGGATTAAATTAATTGATATTGTAATTTACTGTTTTTACGGTTATCGTAAAACAGGGTTGGTCTAAAGAGAGATAGAAGATTTCTTAATTAGTCTAATATGGGCTGGCTAGTGTGGGCCGAGTTGAGCCTGGCCCGTAATGAGGGGGACTGGCTGGAAACTCTATAAATAGTGCTCAAGTCTCTCCTCTAACCCTAATTTTCTCACATGTATCCTCACCTAAGGGGCGTTTACCTAACGCTACACGTGAGAGGGGCCGCCTCATTGAGCCAGTGATACGGAGGGCAATAGAGGAGAAGGACTTGATGCGTGGATCCCCTTTATATGTGGGTAATCCCTTTTTCTGCTTCTGCTTTATATTCGATAGATCCAGGTGCGTTAATCTTTCTACTCAATTATGCATGTTCTTGTTCTGGTTATGGAGATCTTGGGGTTGCGCAATTTGCCTCTAACAAGTATTGCCGGGGGCCTTGACCGAGAAGAATGAATTAGCACGGCGGAAGTGGAGGCGAACGAATCTGGGCCCCGCGGTGTCGCGGAAGGTGTAGATGAATTCGGAGCGGGACATACGAGCAATGTGGTATGGGATGAGGTTGTGGAAGGAGGGAGATGAACGGCTTGCATTTGCATTGATAGAGGAATGAATTTCATCGGCTGGAGAGTAGGTCGAACCATCCTCGGCATCTCCGATCCAAGTCCAATTGGACTCAGAGGAGTTGCAAGGGGAGCCGCAGTTGACAGCGATATCATCAATCGGCGAGTATGCACCAACGTTGTTTCCAGTGACTGAGAACAAGAGTGCTTCGAGCAAGATTGAGATGGAGAGGAGTAAGAGAAGTGGTGGTTTCATGTTCTTCATCTAACCATTTGTTATCTGAGAATGTCGCAATTGAATCGATCAATAGAAGTTCACATGAATAGTAGAATCTCAAAGATGAACCAATTTTAATCATTGGGAATTAGGAAAGAGCTAGGACAAAGCAAGGAAGGGAAGACCAGACAAGATTGGGAAAATTACCAATTTATTCCTAAATCATTGAATTTTAATGTAATCTATCTTGACTAATTTTCATTTGAAAATGTTGGCATATTATTTCAATCATATCTGAATATCCTAAGCAACATGAACTGGGCAAGCTGAATTTTATTTTATTTTTTGTTCAAAATAGCAAGATTTTGAATATTTTTGTGAATTTTCTTATTTGTTTCTTTTTTTTTCTTTTTTTTCTTTCTTTTTCCGCACTATATCATATCTTGAATCTCTCAGGGAAACATGGTACATCATTGCGAGAAATATGATTTTTTTGTAGTTAAGCCAAACTACTGTTCATCGCGAATCTCTTTGGGAAACATGGTAAATCATTGTAAAAAAGCTGATTTTTCTAGAGTTAAAGTTGAGCTGGTGGCGCGGCTGCCGGTGCTCCTCCATGGACTATGGAAAAGCATTCTAGCTCAACAGCTCTAACGGCGGTGCTAACAAGCGTGTCTCAATAATCGACCCAATGATGCTCAAATTCCCGGTGAATGGCCCCGAAGCTGGCCACAAGCGAACAAGTCTAGAAAATTCCTAGTGATCCCAGCCAAGCCCATTTTGCTGCAGCCGGCACCAGTCTGCATTGAGGCGTAAGAAACCAAGGCAAATGGCGAAGACTCATCAGAATCAAACGAATTCCCACCTGATTTTGCCATGATTTGGCAGACTGAGGGAGTTGCTCTGTGTAACAATTCAAGCAGAGGTTGTGGCGTCAAGACAAAGGGAAGCCTCAAATGATAATTGAAACAGCGGCAGAGGCACAATGAAAGGAAAATTCCATGCTTCACATAATTAAGATCTAAAGCAGCAATCCAAACTTATAATATTTGTAACACCTCTACTCCAACAAGTATAGGAGATGCCACGATCATACTTTCACCCAAATGAGGCATAAAACCAGAAAATCTATAAAATTACTCAAAACGAAGCCATTTTGAATAAATTTGTGCGCGTTAGCTTTCTGGCCATATCACGTAGGACGGTCGATGGTGAGTGGATTACCACATCGGTATTTTCAAGTACAAATTGATTGGAAGGATTAGACTAAAACTCTAAGAAAATATTTAAGATTATATTAGTGAAATTGAAAATTTGAGAATTACATTGAAATTGATAAAATAAATATATGATCGCATTAATATTTTTCTCGAATTGAGTGAAAGAGTAAAGTCGTCACTAAAATATAAGCAATTAGTGGAGCCCTTTCCCTATCGCAAAAAAAGCAGCCAATGGGACTCACACTCTGCCTCAGTTTGCCGCCATTGAAGCTTCAGAGCTCTCTCTCTCTCTCTCTCTCTCTCTCTCTCTCTCTCTCTCTCTCTCTCTCTCTCTCTCTCTCTCTCTCTCTCCCCCGAGGCTCAAGTAGAATTACTACGAATAGTGCTCGTATGGGGAGTTTTTGGGGTAAAATGTGTAAATTTCACCAGATTTTGAAATCGAATCATCATTTAATTATGCAATAATTACATAAATTATCCCTAAAGTTGTCCTAATATAAAATTTGGTCCCTAAACTTTTAATTTGTTTAACATGATAATTGAGGGCATGTTTGGTAATCATCCCAACAGTACCAAATTCTGATTTTTTTTTTCCCAAGAGTAATTTTGGAGCAGAATCATGTTTGATAGAAATTTTGTTCCCGAAAACAAATTTCTATTTTTTTGTTCCCTGAAGTAAATTTTTTTTTGTTCCCCGAAGTAAATTTGGAACAAAATCAAGAATCGAAAAAAATTTGATTTTTATTTCCGGGAACAAATCTAAGAATCAAGCCATTTTCTTCTTCTTCTTCTTCTTCTTCTTCTTCTTCTTCTTCTTCTTCTTCTTCTTCTTCTTCCCTTTTCTCTTCTTCTTCTTCATCTACCACCACCGCCGCGGTTGCCGTCCGCCGCCCACTTCTGTCGGTCGTCGGCAACCTGTCCGGCGAGATCGTCGAAGGCAAGCCTAGCCACCGGCGAGGCTCGACCTCGCCGGTGGCCAAGTGGGCCTCGCCAATCTCGCTTGCCCACCGACGAGGCTAGGTGCGCCTCGCGATTTGGCAAGGCCAAGCCTCGCCGATGGCCAAGCAGGCCTCGCCCAGCCCCGTCGGTGGCCGGGCGAGCCTCGCCCAACCGCTGGCGAGGCTCCACCGACGAGGGCCAGCAATGCTTCGATGAGGTCACCGGTCACTTGAAGAAAAAGAATAGGAGAGAGAAAGGGAAAAAAAAAGAAAAAAGGAAAAAAAGTAATAAAATTATTTAAAAATTAAAAGAAGATGATTTGGATTAGAAAATTTGAGCACGGTGCCAAATGCAATTCTATTCAAGAATCATAAATTTTGGACAGTTACCAAACAGCTTAAAATGCTTAAAAATTGTTCTAGCGAACATAATCAAAAAGAATAATTTCTGATCGAAATTGTTCTCGGGAACAAAATAGTTACCAAACACACCATAAGTTTCTAATTTGTTTAATGTAATCCCTGAACTTTTGATAAATATTCAATCTAATCCCTAACAAATTGTTTATATCTTTGGATCCAATTTAGTCATTAGATTATCTAATTTATTAACTAAATTGAATATGTACAAAAATTTTAATGATCACATTAAATAAATTGAAATTTTGAGAGTCACGTCGCATATTTGAGTCAAGAATCACATTACATTTTGAGACAAAATTCATAAACTATTTATTTCATTTTCCCTTTAATTATCGCACTTAGTTATGATTCGTATGGTTGTTTTATATTTCTAACATTGTAAAAGAAGTGAGAAAAAATACTTATAAAGTCCTAAAATTTAGTCTATTAAAGAAGAAAAAGGGCCACAAGAAGTCAAGAATTCAATTTAGAATACTAGGAACATCATTAGGAGAAAATATATTTGCCCTCGATCAGACTAAAAATTTGAGAATTCTAAAAGTATTTTCTTCTACTAGGCACACAAAAAAAGCACATTAATTAAATGTAATAATTCGACAAAGGACTCAAGTTCAGAAAATCAAGTTAGAGGGCCTCGACTTGCACTAATAATTGTTTAAGAATCCAATTGCCAAAGAATTCAATCTTGCTGACAGTCTTCCTAGCATTAGTCTCGCAAGCAAAACCAATAGTTTCAATCTTAGGGTGCATTTGGTTGGACTTTTGGGGAAAGCCATTGGGAAAATGCAAATAACTTTATGTTGAAGAGGCTTTTCAGAATGCAAATTGTGTTTGGTAAATTACAATTTAAAAGTCTCTTGTGAAGTACCTTTGAGCAAAATAGTGTTTAGGAGAATTACATTTACAAAAGGACTTCGTGATAAAGAAAAAATATCAAAAGAAAAATTAAAAAAAAATTGACCGATAAGAGTAGGCGGCCGTCGACAATCGAAATTTGTCACCAATGGCTGACATCTGACTCAGGCAGCCTCGGAGACGACTGGGGAGGGCTACTTAGGTCAAGCAACCCTTGAAGACCACTAGCAAAGGCTGCATGGGGTTGGGCAACCTCGCGACCTCGCCACCCCCGGATTTAGGGCGGCGAGGTCGCGCGACGCCGCCGCGACCTTCGGCAACCTCAAATCTGGGGTGGTGAGGTCGCACGACGCCACTGCAACCTCCGGCAACCCTGAATCTAGGGTAGCGAGGTCCATGATGTTGCCTCAACCTCCGGCGACCCCGCCACAACCTAGATCCGGGGCAGTGAGGTCAAAGGAGGTTGCGCAACACCGCCGCGACCTAGATCCGAGGGCAGCGAGGTTATGCGACCCAGAGCGGGGATGGCAAGGTCCTCCCGCGACCTTAACACCCTAGATTTGGATCACGGTGACCCAGACCTCGCCGCGACCTAGATGGCACGGCGGTCGCGCCACCCCCTAGTGTCGGTCCCGCCACCCCCGAACGACGGTCACCGGCGACTGCCTCCCCGTGACTGCTTTCCCTTCACCGGCAATCGCTTGCGGAAGAAGAAGAAGATGATGATGAATAGTGAGAGCAAAACCGGAAAAATGAAAAACCAACGAAGATAGTTTGGGGGTTGCCTTGGGCTTTCAGTCTTGTGAAGGCTGACATTTTGCAAATGGGGTTAGAAAAAGTTTTGCCAAAAACCCCTACCTTGGCTCAAGGATCTTTGGGGCTTCAAAGTAGCTTCTCAAAGCTACTCCCAAACGCACCCTCTTTTGGTGTGCTTTTTGTGGAAAGTTCCATTGCATAGAAAGTTCTGGTCAGGAGCAAGACCGCCGGGTCCATGCCTAAAATTCTCTCCCATGCCACTTTCCTCGTTTTTTCTAGGCCATATCCTTCCATTTTCTGTCTGTCGTCTTTCGAGGAGCTAATATGGCGACTCGATCCGAATCCAACCCTTGGATTTGCATCGAAACGAGTTAGGGGCAGGCTATTGTACATCTGGTGTACCGTTCATTCGCTAGTGCTTGAAGCATTTAATGCCGTTTTATTATGTTATATTCTTGGTTACAATGCTCATTGCAAATCTTTGTAAATGATTCAGAAATATTTGAATTTATGATACTAAGTTCCTGTTGATGATGTTTCATCATAACATGATGTCGTATGACCCCATTGCTCCCCCAAATTGACTTGAAAAGGAAACCCTAATCCTCGAGTCTTTCTTGGAAGCTTGATCAGAGAAGAAGATTGACAAACATGGCTTAATACGGGGAGAAGAAGAGATGGAAATAAAGTATTTGGTTGTGGGGTTAGGGTTTGTAGAAGACAACTAATTAATTCACCACCTTACCTTCTCTTCTGCTTCATCTTCTCGTCTTCATCGTGTTCGTCTACATCTTCATCTTCATCTTCATCCGGAAAAAACCTACTTGCCACAACCAACTCTTTCTCCCTATTCTTAATTAAGACATGCTTAATTTGGCGATGAAAAAAATCAACACTAGCACAGGGCTTTCGTGAAGTGGGAAGATCCCCCAGTCGATAGGCTGTCGTTTCCGTCTGTTCAATGATTATTCGTGGAGCAACTCCTAGAATAGCGAACACTCGTAGATGGACTATTCTCGCTGCAAGCCTGAAGCAGGATTACAGGACTTCTACTTTGGGAATCACTCGATATTCCCCAATTATCAGCAAAAACCATGAGACTATCTAACATCGGTTAGAATTTGAGTACATTCCTAATGACTACATTTTTTATTTTATTTTTCATAGGAAAATACACAAAACTTATGCCTGTGGAGGCATTTTACAAGTTACAATTATTATCCCAAAGCAGAAAAAGAATAAGCACTATTCCATGCTCGATATTTTGTAGCAAAACCATGCCATATCCAAATTCCACAGATATGCAGGAACAGATGAACCTGAACGCCCTTCTCTCAACGACCATTGTGATTCAGAATCTCAGAGAAGACAGCCCCGGAGAGCAACTTATCCGAATCGTAACTAGTCGTACTCTCATCATAAACGCCATCGCTACTGGTCGTTGTCGCAGCTGCCCCGAGGCTCTTCCCACCGCCACTGTTGCTAGTGCTGAACACCTCATCGCTGCGGCCCATTAGGTTGCCTCCAATTGGAGCGTGTCATCGTCACTGGCATCGCCATCGCCATCGTGCATGGACGCAACCACATGGTCTACCACCCCCTGCTAGGAGCTCACCTGTAACTGCAGTGCGAATTCGAGGCCCCACACGACGTCATTCATGGATGGCCGCTTGGTTCCCTCGTTCCGCAAGCGGCTCATGGCAATCTCGCAGAACTAATTGAGGCACTCGGGGGCGATCGCCCCCTTCAGATGTGGGTCCACGATCTTGTCGATGCTCCCGCTCTTACAGCAGCTCTGGGCCCAGGCGGCCAGGCTGATCTGCTTCTTCTGAGCCGTCCGGTTCATGGCTGGCCTTGCACACAGCACCTCGAGTAGCACCACCCCGAAGGAGTACACGTCGGACTTGTCAGTCAGCTGCTGGCGCCTGTAGTACTCTGGATCCAGGTACCCGAAGGTGCCCTTCACGACCGTGCTGACGTGGGCCTTGGACACCGACGTCGGCCCGACCTTCGAGAGCCCGAAGTCGGACACCTTGGCAACGCACTTCTCGTCGAGCAGGATGTTGGTGGTCTTCATGTCGCGGTGTATGATGGTCTGCTTGGCACCGGTGTGGAGGTAGTGCAGCCCATGCGCGGCTCCTGTGCAGATCTGGAGCCGCTGCTTCCAGGGAAGGGGGGGATTGTCGGTGTTGTAGAGATGGTCACGGAGAGTCCTGCGCGCCATGTAGTCGTACACCAGGATCATCTATCCCGCGTCGTTGCAGAACCCAATCAGGGAGACCAGGTGCAGGTGCCGGAGCTGCGAGAGCATCTCGATTTCGGTCATGAACTCGTGGTGGCCCTGCTGCGACCCCGCGTTCAACCACTTGATCGCCACTTGGGTGGCGCCCCCATTGACATAGCCCTTATACACGTTGCCGAACCCGCCCTCGCCGATAATAAACACCTCATCGAAGTTGTTCGTGGCTGCTCTAATCTCCGTTAGCGAGAAGTGGCGGCACCTATCCGACGGCAGGGACGACCCGTGGGTCTTCGTTGACTTGGTCGTCGCGTAGGATAACGGCCCCACCGTGAGGTGCCATCGCTCGAGGTCGAATCCTTTGAGAAAATATTGGGTGGTCCCGACCGTCAAGTCAGCGTGGTCTCCGACCACTCACAAACAGCCATGTAGAGGTGTGGGGGCCACTGGAGGAAATTCTTTTCGCCCAAAACAATTTTTTTTTTCCCTATCACTAGACCTGCTCACACTAGCCTGCACACATTTATTTCCCGCTCTCTCCCTCTTACACCCTCTCTCCTTCCATCTGTGAAGAAGAAAAGGGACGTCCTTCTCTCTCCAGCAAAGGCGTTCTCTCTCCCTCTCCTCCATTCAAATTTTGGATCTTTCGTTAGCTCTTAGATTTTGCTCCTCCGGCCCTCTGCTTTGGCGTTTGTTGCTGCTCGGGCGATCCAAATCCTTCGTCTCACTCAGAAGAACCCTCCAAAATTTCCTTGTTTTCTACGTTTTTATCTCGTTTTCTTTCACTTGAGATCTTTCGCAAGTCGTTTTTCATCTCTTCTGCGAACGTTCTCAAAGGACATTATTGGAATCAAGTTCGTCCAAATCCTTTTTCTCACTCAGATGAGGCCTTGCATTTTTCGCGTTTTCTTTCCGATGAAGTTTGGGAAGGCAAAAGAAGCAAAAATGGTTTTTTATGGTGTCCCATGAGAGATGTTGTGAGTTGGCGGGTATGTGACGTTTTTGTTTTATTCTTCGAGATGTGTAAATATGGCCTTAGTGGCCTACTCCCATGATCAAGCCTGTGAGGGAGTCGGGAACTTAGTCGGTTCGTGGGTTTGTACTTGTTTGGAGATGTTTGATGATGTTTTTGTTCTCACACCTGTTAAATATGTATACTAAGTTGGGTAATGTTGTGAATGCTCGTCGAGGTTTGAGGACATAACAACGAGAGATTATAATACATTAATATAAGCTCTTCTTGATGTTGGACAAAGCCATAGCACATTTTGCTTCCCTTGTTACCTTTCGAAAGATCTCGCACATAAAACTCAAGTATGCAACAAAACATGAAGCGAAGAACAATTCCATGTCAGAAATATACTTGCAAAACTGAAATCTTATTCAAATTGTCCAAAGTAAAAATCAAGCGAAAATAATAAGGAACGTGATTCCAGTGCTCCACACTAGAAATAAAACTAAAGCAAGACCTCTTCAACAAAACTCAACAACTCAACAAAGCAATCCCTTTTCACTAAAATAAAAATAAAAATAAAAAACAAAACAGAAGCAACGCCTGCTACAACCTCCATTCCGCATGCTCAACAGCAGCACCGACTTTGTCCTCTCCTTCACCACCACCTTTGTCTTAGCGGTCCTCACCCTTGTTCGCCGGCAACACTAGCAGTCACACCTGACATTTGTTATGTCACCGTCCTCGGCTTCTCGATAGCCTCTTCAATGCTGAAACAACTTAGATTCGTCGAAACAAATGTCCGCAGTGGAAAGAGTGCAGAAATAGCGACAAGTGCTCGAGCTGCAACGAATGCCAGAGCAGAGGCCTGGAGGAGCAAAATCTAAGAGCGAAGGGGAGATCCAAAATTTGAATGAAGGAGAGGGAGAGAGAACGTCTTTGTTGCAGAGAGGAGGACGTCCATTTTCTTCTTCAGAGATGGAAGGAGAGAGGATACGAGCGAGAGAGAGAGAGAGAAATAAATGTGTGCAGGCTGTTATGTGCAGGTCTAGTGATAGGGGAAATTAAAAAAAAAAATTTGTTTTGCGGGAGAAGAACTACTTCTACGAGAAAATCTTCAGTGCGCCCCTCCCCCCCCAACACCTCCACATGGCGCTTCATCACTCGTCGGAGACCACGCTGACGTGGTGGTCCGGGACCAGCCAATATTTTGTCTAATCGTTTGCTCTGTTTCGTCGCCGGTAAAGGAAGAAAGCCAGGAGAGAGAGTATGGTGAAGCCCGAAGTTCCACCAGCAACGATGGCAATTTTTACTGCTTTGCTGAGGCTCGACGGTGCTTTGCTTGACTGTGGAGGCCCTGGCGGTGGCGGCCTTTTATTCGGGACCGGATCTGGGTTCAATCCTGCGAGATTCTCATCTGGATTGCTGATCTTGAATATCTCGAGGCCATTCAAGATGGCATCAGAGTAAAGAGTAGAACCATCTGGAAGCGCGCCCTACGCGACGGAGAGGTTGGTTCTTTTCTTTTGGCTGTCATACAAGGTTACTGCAAAATCTCTATAGACGGGCACGCCCTTCCCGCTCCATTCCATGACATCCGCATGACCCTCGACCAGCTGTGAATTTATGAAAATCCTGAAAGCCCTATCTAAGGGTTTATTTATCTCTATCTGGAATTCGCAAAAGTGTAACCGGACCAAGTAGTAGAAGTTCGTGTCCACCTCGACAGACCACGTGAGCTTGTAGCTCAGATTGATTCTTTTGTCCGTTCCCATGGTCCTTGCAGTTGTGTATACAGGATCTGGAGCCGTGTAATTTGGCACTTGCTCACCGTAATTGAGTTGGATAGTTGTGTTAACTGGCAAAACTCCGATGTCCGAGGAAGTCACGTACTCGTCATCTGCTTCCCAGGTCCTGTACATTCCCGTGTCTCGAGCTGGACTGACAAACTGTCCTCCCACGTTCAAGCGCTTCACCGCTTCGAGAGCATCAGTGGTACGGAAGGTGAATGGCGTCTGCTGACCTGCCAACTTGACTCCCTCTGAGTCGACGACGGTGTTGTAGTAGAGACTTTCGGGCATGGAAACGACTTCGATTCCATTCACGAAAGCATACGCGTCTGAATTACCAGGAGTGGGAGTGAACGTTATGTTCAATATCTCTCCCTGTCCGACACTTAAGCAAAACTCTTTAGAGAAGAAGCTCACGGAGGGGGGTAATCAGCAAAGAGGGAAGCGCTGAAGTTGCGGAGCAGGGTGTAGCCAGCGGCCCCGACTGAGAAGAAGGAATCAACACGGCGGAAGTTGAGGTAATCCGAAGGGACGAAGTGCAGGCGAACGAATTTGGGCCCTGCGGTGACGTGGAAGGTGTAGGCGAACTCGGAGCGGGAGAGGCGAGCCGTGAGGTATGGGGCGGTACCAGGGACTCTGGGAGATGAACTGCTTGCCTGTGTAGGGATGGAGGAGTGAGTTTTCTCAATTGGAGAGTAGTCCGAATGGTCAGCAGCGTCTCCAATCCAATTCCCGTTCCCCACGGTGGAGCTGGTGGAGGAGCCGCAGTCGACGGCGATATCGTCGGTCGGCCGGTAATCGTCAACGTTGTTGCCAGTGACTGAGATCGGGAGTGCTTCGAGCGAGACCGAGATGAAGATGAATAATAGAAGTGGTGGTTTCATGTTCTTCATCTCGCTGCTCGATGACAGAGAAGGTCGCAGTTGGATCGATGAAAAGAAGTTCACAAGGAGAGCGGGGTATCGGAGATGAACCAGTTTTGACCGTGGGGAATTAGGAAGGAGCGCGGAAGAAAAGGCCAGCACTAGTCACGTGATTAGTGGAAGACCAAAGCCGTCGCTAAGATATCAGCAAGGGGAGAGCCCTCGCCCATCACATGAAAATCAGCGGACGGGATTTGGGATTTGTACCCTCGCCGGTGCGCTTTTCGTGGAAGGCTTAAATTTAATTGCCTAGAAAGGTCAGGTCAGTGGAACGACCACCGGGTCCCATGCAATAATGCTCTCCCCCGAGGGACCACCCCCAAGCCGCGTTTTCTATATTGCGTCGTTCCATTTTCAACTTTTGTCATCTTTCAAGGAGCGAATATCGCGACTCGTTCCACATCCGAAGTCACGAAAATTCCACTTAGAAAGCCATCTGTACTGGCAAGTCTTTACAGTCTAATCCATTCAAAGGGTTGGAACGGGCCGGTCCAAAAACCGGAGCGCGTCTGGACGGTACTGCTGCAAGCTCGAAATATTAGCTTGGACGGTACATGTTAGTAGCCTCTTGGTTGAGGATATCCAAATAGTACAAATCTTCCGTGGATATCTTTGCTTTGTAACTGAAGTTCAGTCAATTGGAATACCTATTATCTAAGTAGCGGATTTTCTAACCGAGACGATTGATCCACTTAAGACAAAGAGAAAAGTCTATATATTTTATTTAGCTATTCAATTAAATTTAAATCTACGATTCGTTATTAAAATAGATAGCAACAACCACTTTATCTGACATATATAATTCTGATTTCTCAATGGATTTACATCTTTCATTAAATGGAATTCTTTTATATAGTCCATCAAAAAAAGCTCCACATATTTAAATACATTTGTTGTATCGTACACCAAGTAAATCCACCAATGCTTAGCCAGAGACTTCTAAGGTTCTAATGTTATACTGTAACCCCACACATGCTTGGCCTCTAGATTGAGATGGAAGGGCCTTAACTGTCGAATGAGCTAGTTGCAGTTTTCACACAAGGTTAGATGTCCAATCCCCTAGAAAATGGACGTTGGACACGCTTAAAAGTAAAATTTATAATAATTTGAGCACTATCAAATGGGCACCACCTCCTAGAATATTGATGTAATGGCACAATAAAAATCAAATTTTAAAAAGTTTTATGAGGTTATATTGTTAGTTACAAGGATTGTTGCAAATCTTTATAAGCCTTCGTAGTTTGAAAGGATTTAATTTTATGATGGTAAGTTCTTGCTCACGATGCAAATGTCAATTTTTTTTTTTTAAAATTGTCGTAATTAAAATTTTGCAATATTTTGCCCATGGTTACAAGTTAATGACAAATTCTTATGAAGTCATAATCCTTTGTAAACAAATAATGACAAATTCTTCTCTTTTATGACAAACAGTCATAAAAGTTTGTAAACTTATGATGCTTTGCACTTAGTGACAATGCAACATCGTAACACTTTGTGAATTATCATAATTACAAAAAAATTCAAAATTTATGACGTTCTATTCTTAGTCATTACAAACTGTTGTAAACTTTTGTAAGCAGTTGGAATTAAAAAAAAATCCTAATTTATGATGTTTGGTTCTTGGTTACAACATGACGGCGTAAACATTTATAAACTGTCATATTTTTGACAAAAACAAATCTAGATTTATGATGCTTTGCTCTTTGTAACTCTCCGTAAATTGTCATAATTTAAAAAAAAAAAATCAATTGCTAAGTGGTCGTAATTTAAATTTACCCAAATTTGAGATATTTTGCTCTTGATTATGACAAACAAAATACTCTTTCTTAATCAGTGCAACTGAAAAATGTCCAAATTTACAATGTTTTGTTCTTAATCATTGTATACCTTCGTTAACTTTTATAAATCATAGTTGCCAAAAAAGAACTTTTTGAATTTAGGATGTTGTGTTGAGTTGTGTTCAAGGTTACGATGTAATCTCATAAACATTTTAAGCCGTTGTATTAAAGAAAAAAAATGAAATTTATGACATTATGTTCTTGGTTACGACTACTAAACATCGTCATAAACATTTGTAAATTTTGTAGTGTTGAAATAACTCAAATTTACGATGCTTTGCTCTTGGTTACAAAGGATAGTCGCAACTAATAAAAAGGGGTCAAATTTACGAAGTTGTGATATTGATTACGACTAGTAAACATCCATAAGCTGACATAAATTTATTCCAAAATTAAGATGCTTTCCTCTTGGTTATGATAGAATTTCCTAACTCTCTATAAGTCATTGTAATTCAAAAAAAATATATATAAATTTACAATGTTTTGACAAAATCCTATGATATTTGAATATGCCAAAATAATTGAAAACTATTAATGTGTACATTTGCTTGTGTACATTTTCTCTTGGCCTATGATGCTAGGCCAATATGTAAATGGAATATTGAACAAGATGTCGGGAAAACTCCCTATGATATGATTCCAAAACTATTATTGGTTTAATATCTACTTGATACATGAAAATGTTCATTGTGATGAAGTGGTGATAATTTTAGGAAGACTATGATAATATCATTGGTCTTAGTAAAGTTCATTGAATGATGTTAACAAGGATGAGGAACTTGACAAGAGGAGTGGTTCAAAAGGACTTGGAGGTACAAGTTCATTGAATGATGTTAACAAGGATGAGGAACTTGACAAGAGGAGTGGTTCACAAGGACTTGGAGGTACTAAGATCAAGTGATCATTTGAGTGAAGCCTATGGTTAGATGAAAGTTAGTATTTATGTTTTTTTGGACTGTGAAGTCCAACAAGAATTTCTTGGATGAGAGAAAATCTTGGGCAAAGGTTCCATGGATGTGCCAGTATAGAGAAGGCTTCAATTATGGATATTTCAAGTGGGCGGACGTGAAATTTTGGAATCAAGCAATAAAGGTAACCTTGGAGCTCTTTCAAGGACAACATGGATCTGCGCTAGCATTGAAAGATGAGTTGAATGATGCTGACACTATGCAAGTGGAAATAAATGGCCTGGAACCTTTGGCGAATCATTTGAAAAAGAAATTTCAATGATGAAAATTCAAAGAGATATTTATCAAGTAATGTTTGTCTTGGTGTTGTCGGGTTTGGTCTGGTTTGTGGTCATATGTAATCTCAATAACAACAAGAAGTTATTGAGTCTACGGTAGTTGAAAAAAAAATGAAATGTGTTGCTGTATTTGGCGCTATGACTTTATTTTTTCTATGATGTATGTGGCTGGGTTACTGGTTTTTTGTGGACTTGAAGGTTGAATGGCTTTGGTGGATTTTGGTAAACGTTGTGTTCTTTAATGCAATTTGAGCCTTATTGTTGATTTATACAATGGATAGATGGCTGTATGAGCTAAAAAGGAGGTATCCATAAATACCAGCCAAAGTAGCTAGTCCTCCTCACCATATGTCAATGAGAGTGCGATTTCTCCTATCTAAGCAAACGAACAATCAAGTGCATATATGCAATGGCAAATACTACTCAGCAGGGCTTAGAAGTTTGAAGCACATTAAATTTTTCTTGGTATATGAAACGTATTAATTTCATGTAAACATCATTCAACACTACCCAAAGAAAAGGAAGAAGTCTCGTACGTATACCTTATCAAAGAAATGCCGAATCAATTCACTAAATTACTGTATTTTAAGGTTCAATTCCGCAATCATCTTGTTGCGTAAGGGAATAATAAGTCATAAGAGGCAGATAGACAGGACCCATTATCGTCACCATTAAAGTTACGAATGAGAACATACTTTCCAAGCACAAGTGTCCAAAAAATATCATCTTCTACATGGTGGATGAATTGTTGGATAAATCTCGACATGTTTCCTCCGATATAGAATAATTAACAACGTCCCAATGCTGGTGGCCCAAGCATCTTACTCCTCATCTCTCCTAATCATGTGTGGTATTAGAGTGACCCTTGTGTATTAACAAAATGGAGGAACCTTGTGTGTGTATCTTGTACTACATTTATCAGTACACTGCATTTAGGGCAGGGGTGAAGAACATTGAATACATTTATTGGTTGAATTCTTGAATGTTAAGTGCACTTGACGCTCTTCTTTGAATACGGATCTGTAGTTAGAGATTGAGATCAATTTCTCCTTGCATGTCAACTGGCATAAACAAGATGGCAGAATTGATTTTGTTGCTAAACATATGCATACTTTTGAGGAGAGAGAGGAAGAGAATTTGTAACACAATTAGTTGAGAGTTACTACTAAAGAACTTACTTGAGCAACATTATCAGCGTTTCCTTTTATTTGTCACCTCAATTTTTATGATTAGTCCATAACAATATTGTTATTGGTATAGTGCTTTTATTGCTCTAAAATGGTGCTTACTTAGCTTCAACTTCTGCCCTGATGCTTGATAGATAGTGTGAATTTTAGAGCTCAGCTTCTCCGGTTTGACCCGGGATATAACCTCCTAACAGGAAATGAATCGAAGTTGACTTGCAGAGGGTGTCCAAGGAGTGTGACTACACGGCATGCTGTTGTTTGGGCATATTGAAACCGAAGCTGCACTATGTGGATGGTGATTCATGGGAGGAACTTGACACCATGGAGATCATAGATGGTGCACATTCGTTGCGTCGGCTTGTGTGGTTATGGATTTAGACCTGGGAAGATTTCCGCACCTCTATGTAGCTCAACATCTGAATTATCGATGCTTGAAAAGTTTAGGTTGGCATTTCTCAAAAGAAACAATTGGTTAACCCTGAAACATGCGTAGAATGTGAGGCAATATCAATGGCCTATGGACAAAAGAGTTGATGGCAATGGATATGAGGGCAAAGGCGCTTGCTCTGGCCTCCAAATTGAGCAAATTGCTACATAATAGGCACTAGTGTCCTCAGATAGTTGGGGCCAACACCTCGGAGAGTGCTTTCGTTGGATGACCATGCTGTATTCTGGTGTTTGTGTTTTATAATGTCTGTAGCATATGGCCCTGTTTTAATGAGATTCAGCTAGGGTGCGTGTTGAGCGTTCTTGTGAGCTTAGCATTTGGGCCGTCATAAATATGTAATTATTAGATTTGATCATATAATGTTTGTATCTCAGGGTGACGAGAGGAACTGATAGACATTTCATAACGTGCGGAATAGCGTTAGAAGTGTCCAATTGGTTGGCAGAGAGCCAGGCTTGAGCAGGGGTAGGCCTTTTTAGGTTTATAAGTTGTTCTTTATGCATTTGAATCTTGTAGTAGTGCAACATTGGGCTTTGATAATAGGACAAGTTTGCGCCAATTGGGCTTGGATAGTGGGCCGAACTTTGGGCCTATTTAGAGTAAAAAATGGGCTAATTTGGGTCAGACATTGGGCTGGCCTAGATAGTGTCCCAATTTGGTTCGAACTCTAGGGACCATTGGGCCTAAAAATTGATGAAGTTTAGGCCGCACTTTGGGAATGTTGGCCTAGAAAATGGGTTGGACTTTGGGCCTCTAAGGCCTGTTGACGCATGATTTTATTGATATGGCGAGTTATCCATTCTAATAAAATATTTAAAAAAATAGATAAATAAAGTAATCATTATATATATTATGATTTATGGGCACATTCGAGTTATAATTAAGATAGAATTTTATTCGGTTGTAATGTTGACTCTTATTTAATTATTAGAATTACGAGATCATTGGCTCATTTAGCCACGTGTTACTTAATTTAGGTATTTCCACTATCTCTTTTATGAATTTTTAAACTGATATTTTCAAGTAATAATTGTATATATTATGAGTATTGAAGTCATGGCATGATGTGGAAAAATTGATGTTTAAAGCATAGCTGCTGCTTGCTACATAAATTTGGATCAAACATCTATTACCCTGTTAATTTTGAAATGATATGGTAAAACATTTCTAGAAATGGCTTACGAGTCAATTATCCTAAAATGAATTGAGCAAACTCTTTTGTTAATGGTTATATGTCTTAGTTTATGAGGACTCGAAAATGGCATTATTTGAAATAGTTTGAAATGATTATTTATGAACGTTTTAATTAATTGCTTTGTGAAGGAATTGCCAAAAGTTATGAGTATAAATTTGTGAAATGTTATGCATTCTATTTGATAAATTGAATTGTGAAAGTTGGTTTGATTTGATTTGTAATATTGATTTATGAGGTGAATTATGGTTTTGATTGTGAGATTATTGAAGAATGAGGTTTATATTCAATGTCGTTGGGAAACTATTGAGGGATTTATGGGTATATATACCAAGTTTAGGATATCTTTTTGGGTTGAGTCACGATTTTCTTGGAGATATTCAATGAAGCTTGTGTAGGTTGTGGTGTTGATTTTTGCATGCGTTCAGTTGAGTAGTTTGATTTCGTTTGTTTTGGGAATGTTCGGACGAATATCGGTCGATGTGGGAACGATGGGGGTTTGGCAACAAGAAAGGGGGCGCGAGAGAAAGTGAAAAAGAAATAGCATTAGGGAGCTCTAGTAATAGGATTACTAAAGTGTTGTACTTTTAGTTTTGTAGACATGAGTCGTATTTGACTATTAAGTAATCTTAGGCTTGAGTGTAGTGGTTGCAAATAGCGAACCATTGCCCTGTAGAGATTGAAGCATAGCTTGGGGAGACACAAGAACTACTTGTAAAGACATAGAGGTTGAAACTTAGCTTGAATTCTATCTTGACTACATTTACAAAGTGAATGATTTTCTTCTTGCATATTATTTTCTCACCCTTTGTTGAGAAATTTTTTTGTGATCAATCAATATATGGTCTCATCTTCCAAAAACCATGGTCTATGTAGTGATAGAGGGCCCTTGGCTTTTATTGACATTTTAGGCATCGACGGAGGTAGAATTAGGGGAGTAATTGCCACAGTCATTCTCAATTACTTGGAGTTTCAACTCAAGGTATTTTGAGATGACATTCTTCTCTATTTATTTCAGCTTTATCAGCATTAAGATTTGATAACAGTGATAATATGTTTAGATGGGTTCAAAATTGAACAAACAATTCAATATCCTATTTTTTATTCTTTTAAAATAGGAAACATGAAAACATAAAGACAAGTGAGTGTGATCCAATATATAAATAAGAAATCTATGGGAAAATCGTTTTATAAAAAAAAAAAATCCATCTAGCAAGGTCAATTTAGTCACTTTAATTAGTAAGCTACAGGACAAGTTTGTTTTATAAAGAAATCCATATGACAAAGTCGATATAATAATATGAGAGTCTATTTTGTTTTCCTATCCCTTTTTCTTAAAGACCCTCGGCCAAAAGAGTATTGGATTTTTGCTTTTGCCTTTATAAACCATTTTAAATTAGGACAAAAGAAATTGGCAAGTAAAGTACAACATGCTTGCAACGGGCTTTTCGCCGATGTTTTCCCTCATTTCTATTTTGAAATCTTAAATCAACCAATCATCAATGAACTTCTCAATCTTCATTATGTTCAAGATCAAAATGAAACTTATTAGGATTATATTCAATACTATTTATATAGGGATTGGACATTAAAGATGGTGGAGATGGTGGAGATGCAAAAATTGCCGACTACTTCCACACAATTGTCGAAACAAGCACCAGGGTCTAATTACTATGATGTTAATTTACTTCAACGAAGAAGGCCGCCATTTATTTACTACGAAATGGATTATGAATTTTTATTTTAAATAAGGCCTTAAGATTTTCCCTCAACTGAGGTAATTAATGGATATTATTGAATATGATTCTTTTCTCATGACTATTCCATATGAAATGCACAGTAGAGATATTGTATTAATTCGGGTATATATATATTGATGGCTTAGGTGATGTAGTTCATCAACAATATTTAAAATTAGTATAATCAATAAATTATGTTGACTTAAGAAACTTTATTATGGGATTGCCAATAAATTTATAAATTGTTTATAATTAATATTTTTATTTAATCAACACAGAGCATGCATTTGGGAGTGGCATGATCTAATGGAGGCCATTAGCTCAAGTGATTTGAGGAGAGTTTACTTTGTTTTCCCATTCCCTCTATCTTGGATACTATTCGCCAAAAGGAAATTGTAATTCTGTTTCCGTCTTTATGAACTTAGCCATTCTGAATTAGGACGAAAGAGATTAGCAAGTAAAGCATAGCATGCTTGCTACGGGCATTTACACCGGTGTTTTCCCAAATTTCTATTTTGAAATCTTAAATTGACCAATCATCGATTGATTTCCCAATCTTCATTATGTTCGATATCAAAATGAAACTTACCAAGATTACATTCGATACTACTTATATAAAGATTGGACGTCGAAGACAGTGGAGACGATGGAGATGCATGGAATCACCGTCTATTTCCATACAATTGCCGGAATAATCCGTTGGAATCTCTAACTTGCTTGAACGAAGAAGGTCACCCTTTATTTGCCATAAAAGAAATTCTAGAATTTTATTTGGAACAAAGAGAATTTTTCTCAATTCAAGTAATTAATAAAAATTATCATATATGATACTTTTCTCATGACTATTCTATGTGAAATGCATAGTAGAGATATCGCATTGAATCAGGTGTGTATATACATGTATTGATAGCCTACGTGATGTAGTTCATCAACTATATTTGAAATTAGCATAATCGAGTAATTATGTTGATTTTAGGAACTTTACTATTGGATTGCCAATAAATCTAGAAATTTTTTTACAATTAATATTTCTATTTAATTAACACAGAGTATGCATTGGGGGTTGCATGATTTAATGGAGGCTATTAGCCTAGGTTATTTCAGGAGAGTTTATTTTGTTTTCCTACTCCATCTTTCTTGAAGACTATTTGCCAAAAGAGCATTGAGTTTCTGTTTTTACAAGTTAGTCATTTTGAATTAGGACAAAAGAGATTGGCAAGTAAAGCATAACATGCCTACTATGAACTTCTTCGCCGATGTTTTCCTTAATTTCTATTTTGAAATCTTAGAGCAACCAATCATCGATCGATTTCTCAATCTTCATTACATTTGATATCAAAATAAAACTTATCAGAATTATATTCGATACTAGAGATTGAACGCTAAAGATAGTAGAGATAAAAGAATTACGACTACTTCCACACAATTACCGAAACAAGTATTGGGGTCTAATTTTTGTGATGCTAACTTGCCCGAACGAAAAAGTCTGCCCTTTATTTACCGTGGAAGAAACTTTGAATTTTTATTTGAAACAAAGCCCTAACATTTTTCTACAACCTAGGTAATTAATGGAAATTAGATATGATTATTTTCTCGGGTTTTTATTTGTGAAACGTACAATAGAGATATTGTGTTGATTTAGGTATACATATCGATAGCTCGGTGATGTTCATTGACTATATTTGAAATTAGTATAATAGAGTAATTATGTTGATTTTAGGAAGTTTATTATGGGATTGCTAGTAAATTTAGAAAACTTTTACAATTGATATATCTTTTTAATCAACACAGAATACACATTTGGAGGTTGCATGACTTAATTATGCATTTTCGAGGTCCAAATCAGGATGGAAAGTAGGAATACATCTACACAGTTTTATGAGAGAATTACGAGGGAAGAAGAGATTGTGTGATACATTGACCAACTTTATAAGTGTGACATATGACATTAAGTCATTTAAAAGAGTCACATTCTTAATATTTTTTTTTTCATTATCTCCAAATCATGACAATAAGTTGTTTTCATTTAACTTGGATTGTTGAAACATTGCTTGTAGTTGAAGAAATCCGCAAGACAAGATGCCCTCCTTTCTAATATATGCATCTTAACTTCGATAGTGCCAATTTATCTATCTCTCATAATTTCTAGACGGCCCACACTTCAATTACAAAATTTAATCTCATAGATGGTGGTGTCACTGCAAATAATATGGTGTGACTTTAACATCAAGTGATTTTCTTTCTTGGATTTAATATGTTACTTTTGGCTATTAAGTTTTATTTCTCGATATAAATATTGTGTCATTACTTGAAGATATGACACTTTAGGATCTAGATTTATTCGTTGAGACTAAATACTGTGTTATTGTTTGAAGATTTTGCCTATAGTAATGGAAATAGTAAAAGAAGTGACAGGAGGGAGAGACTACTAGTGTGGTTAAAGTAGTAACGCATAGCAAATTTCTCATCTTATTCATCGGAATGTGGACCAAATCTCAAGAAGGTTACAACGTATGAGAAAGAACGAAACGAGGCTTATTAAAGTGACCCTACGAAGAAAGAGATTTTCCGCTTTTGAATATCTCGCACGGAGGAAACAATGTAATGATTGATGAGTTTCTTTCCATGTACAATAGGAATCTTGGACCATCGTTCCCTTCTAATTCAGGATGACACTTTAGATGGTGATATATCTCTCTGGACTTAAAAATTTAGGGGCTTTGGTGAGAGTTGGTGAAGAATTGCTGCAAAAACCAATTTCTGAGCATTTTAGTGATATTTTTTAGATTTATTAATATTTAAGCTCTCACAAGATATACTCACTTCTTTATTTTTTCTTTGTTTATATTTCAACTCTTTGGCTTATCCATTAATTGCAATTAATTGCACATAAGGGTGTCAATAGTTTGGTTCAGTTCGATTTTCTTGAAAACCGAAATCAAACTGAATTGATAAGGTGTGAATCTTACTAAAACATAATATAAACCAAACTAGGTTCAGTTCAATTCAGTTTTTATGTTTTCTTTTTTTTTTTTTTTTGCTTTACTTATTGGAACCAAACTAAATAAAAGGTGAGGAAAAAGAGGGGTTTTAAGTTAGGCATTTAAGATTTGTTGAAAATTTCGTTTCGATTCGATTAACCGAATGAAACTGAAAACCGAAGCAAACCGAAAACTGAACCAAACCGAATATACATTAAATTTCGATTTGATTCGATTTCGATTTGGGGTCAATTTTTCAGTTCAATTCTAACATCTCAATGACAAGTTTGTTGAATTCCTACATGAGGAAAATAGACATCTAACGGAATCTAAAACTTGGTAAAGAGTTGTTGCCAAACCTAATTTCTAGTAGAGACATAGAAACTGAACTAGATGTTGAAGAGACTGCTGAGTTTTTAATAGGCCATATTCAATCCTCTGTTTTTTCTTTATTTATAGTTTGATCTTTTGACTTATCCATTAATTATAGTTACACCGTGTGGTTTTAGGACTACTAAATTGCTTTACAGGGGAAAGAAACGTGGATCGGCACAAAATTCAGATCGGAGAAAAGTACATTTTATTTGTTCATGTACACGGACGTTATTTTCCCATTCCTCTCACCATTTTTGCTTCTAACATAATTCTTTTTTGCGAGTCTTTTTGAATTCTTCAATATTCATTAATTTGAGTGCATATTATCGACCATTCTAATCAAGGAAAATTTATCAAAATATCCTAAACCTATGGTAATTGTGCTAATTCAATCATAAATATCTTTTTGCCAATTCAGTCATAAACTTTTATCATTTGTATTAATTCAATAAATCTAATCAATTTTGGCTGGGTGGTGCTGAGTTGGGCACTAGTTGGTGCCAACGTAGACGTGGCAATTTTTTTTTCAAAATTTTAATTAATATTTCTATTTAATTAACACATATGATGCATTTCAAGTTATTTGAGGGGAGTTTGCTTTGTTTTTCCATTCCCTCTTTCTTGAATACTATCCGCCAAAAGGATATTGTAATTTTGTTTCTGCCTTTATGAACTTAGTTATTTTGAATTAGAACGAAAGATATCAGCAAGTAAAGCATAGCATGCCTGCTACGAGCATTTACACCAGTTTTTTTCCCAATTTTATATTTTGAAATCTTAGATCAACCAATCATCAATCTATTTCCCAATCTTCATTACGTTCGATATTAAAATGAAACTTACCGGGATTACATTCGATACTATCTATGTAAAGATTGGACATCGAAGACAGTGGAGATGATGGAGATGCAAGAATCGTCCACTATTTCCATACACTTGCCAAAATAATCAGTGGGAGTCTAATTATTGTAATGCTAACTTGCCTGAACGAACAAGGTTGCCCTTTCTTTATCACAAAAGATATTTTGGATTTTTATTTGGAACGAAACCCTAAGATTTTCCCTCAATCTAGGTAATTAATAAAAATTATTGGATATGATTATTTTCTTATGACTATTCCATGTGAAATGCACTGTAGAGATATCATTTTGATTCAAGTAGGTATATATATATATATAGCCTAGGTGATGTAGTTTATCAACTATATTTGAAATTAGCATAATCGAGTAATTATGTTGATTTTAGCAACTTTCTTGTGTGATTGCCAATAAATCTAGAAAAAAGTTTACAATTAATATTTCTATTTAATTAACACATGGTATGCATTTAGGGGCTGCATGATTTAATGGAGGCCATTAGCTTAGGTTATTTTAGGAGAGTTTATTTTTTGTTCCTACTCTATCTTTCTTGAAGACTATCTGCCAAAAGAGCAATTTCTATTTCCACCTTTATGAACTTAGTCATTCTGAATTATGACGAAAGATAGTGGCAAGTAAGGCATAGCAAGCCTACTACGAGCTTCTTCGTCGATATTTTTCTTAATTTCTATTTTGAATTATTAGAATAACCAATCATTGATCGATTTATCAATCTTCATTACGTTCGATATCAAATGAAACTTATTAGAATTACATTCGATACTAACTATGTAGAGATTGGACACTGAAGATGGTGGAGATGATGGAGACGATGGAGATAAAAGAATTGCCGACTACTTCCACACAATTATTGAAACAAGCATTGGTGTCTAATTTTTGTGATGCTTACTTGCCTGAATGAAAGAGGCCGCTCTTTATTTACCATTGAAGAAATTCTAGATTTTTATTTGTAACAAAGCCCTAACATTTTCCCACAACCTAGGTAATTATTAGAAATTATCGGATGTGATTATTTTCTCATGTTTGATTTAGGTATACATGTATTGACAGCTCAGGTGATGTGGTTCATTAACTATATTTGAAATTAGTATAACAGAGTAATTATGTTGATTTTAGGAAGTTTATTATGGAATTGCCAGTAAATTTAGAAAGCTTTTACAATTAATATATCTTTTTAATTAACACAGACTACACATTTGGAGTTTGCATGATTTAAGGGAAGCCATTAGGTATCTTCGAGGTTGGAATCATGATAAAAAGTAGGAATACATCTACACATGTTACAATTCCTATCCCGAAGTCAAAAAAAGCGAAAGAAAAAAGCCTTATTCCATCCTCCATTTTTTTATAGCAAAATCTTGCCATAAGCAACTTCAAGAAAAAAAGTAGGAACAGTCGAACTTTGGTGTCCTCTGAACGAGCTTTGGGATTCTTAGGCTGCGCATGATAAAATTTCTGTTTCTTGATTTCTCTGTTTCTCTGTTCCCCGGAACAAGTTTGGAACAGAAATCCGTTTGGTAACGCAAATTGATTTCTCTATTTCTGAAACAGATTTCTGTTTCAGAAATTATTTTGGGGGAGAAATCAGAAGCTAGAAATTGTAGCTTCTCTGTTTCTGAAATAGAAATAGAAATTTTTTTTTTGAGACTTTGTTTAAGAAACATGCATGCCTTATGTATTTCATTTCATGACTTATGTATTTGAGACTTTGTTTATTTATGTTTTTAAGTTGCAATTATGATGATATTATTGCTATAGGCATTCTTCTTTAAGGAATGTCATTGAAAGATCATTTGGGGCATTGAAGAATCGTTTTTTTATTTTGAGGCACATGTTCTCATTTGCACTTCGAAAGCAAGCACATATCGTAATTGCATGTTGTGCCATCCATAATTACATCCGCGATCAAGACAAGATAGATAAGAACTTTTCCCTATATGGAGATTCGATGTACGTGGCTGAACCTACGCAGGATGAGCTTGTAAACATTCAGTTGACCGAGGAGGGAAACCAAATAAATATGCTTAGGAAAACCATTGCCAATAAAATGGCAACGGAATAATATGCCGGAAATTTCATGAAATTGTATTTTCAACTTTTGTAATTTATTAGTATTATTTCGACTATTATTTTGTATTTGAGGATTTCCTATGTTGTTATCTAATCAATTTCTATTTCTAGCACAACTTTCATTTTATTAATTTCGAATTGCTTGCAAATTGCGCCTCCCTCCATGTAAACTAGTACCTAACATAAAATCACTTTGTGGTCTCAAAAGAATGCAAAAAAGTGTAGTGACTTAAACCCGAATCTTGAATGAGGAGAATAAATACATTCACTATTTGCATATTAGCATTTGAAAATACCAAATCTTTTATAGTTTGCATATTAGCATTTTTTTATACTAATTACTAGCTTTTATTTACATAAATTGCTGATGTTTTGAAGTTCCTAACTACTCTATCGAATTACCAATATAAATTAAAGTGATTTATCAACTGTTATCAAATTAAATTACCATCATAAGCACCAAGAAGAGTGAGGTAAAAGGATGGGGACAACATGATTCATAGAAATAAAAAAAAAAAAATTCTGTTATCAAACGGATTTTGTTTCAGAAATAGAAATTTTGAGTTGTTATCAAACGGGTTTCTTTGTTCAGAAACTTGGCTGGGGAATAGAAATTGAGAAATTGATTTCTGGCCAGAAATCAATTTCTGTTTCAGAAATTTTATCATGCGCGGCCTTAATCTCGGAAAAGACAACCCCAGACAGCAACTCACGTGAGTCGCAACTAGTCGTAATCTCATTAGGTCCTTGCGGTTACGTATACGCTAGCTGGAGCCGTGTAATTTGGCACTCGCTCACCGTAATTGAGTGGGACGGTTGTGCTAAGCGGCAAAAGTCCGATGTTCGAGGAAGTCACGTAGGATTCATCTACTTCCCAGGTCTGCACATTCTGCGTCATCGGCTAGACCGACAAACTGTCCTCTAACATTCAAGTGCTTCACCACTTCGAAAGCATCAGCGATCTGAAATTGTGCAGCGTCTTGTAACTGCCAACTTGATTCCCTCGGTTGAGTCAACGACCGTGTTGTAGTTGAGATGTTTGGGCATGGAAACGACTTCGATTCCATTCACGAAAGCATATGCTTGGGTTACCAGGAGTGGGAGCAAATGTAACATTCAATATCTGGTCAGCTCCGACAGTTAAGCAGAACTCTTTGTGGAAGCTCGTGAACCTGGTATGTTCAGGAAAGAGGGAAGCGCTGAAGTTGCGGAGCAGAGTATAGCCGGGGGCCTTGACCGAGAAGAATGAATTGGCACGGCGAAAGTTGAGGTAGCCCGAAGGGAAGAAGTGGAGGCGAACGAATCTGGGCCCCGCAGTGACGTGGAAGGTGTAGATGAATTCGAAGCGGGACAGACGAGCAACGTGGTATGGGATGAGGTTGTGGAAGGAGGGAGATGAACGGCTTGCATTTGCATTGATGGAGGAATGAATTTCGTCGGTTGGAGAGTAGGTCGAACCATCCTCGGCGTCTCCGATCCAAATCCAATTGGACTCAGAGGAGTTGCCAGGGGAGCCGCAGTTGACAGCGATATCATCAATCGGCGAGTATGCGCCAACGTTGTTGCCGGTGACTAAGAACAAGAGTGCTTCAAGCAAGATCGAGATGGAGAGGAGTAAGAGAAGTGGTGGTTTCATGTTCTTTATCTAACCGTTTGTTGTCTGAGAAGGTCGCAATTGAATCGATCAATAGAAGTTCACATGAATAGTAGAATCTTGAAGATGAACCAGTTTTAATCATTGGAAAATAGGAAAGAGCTAGGACAAAGCGAGGGAAGGGAAGACCAGACAAGATTGGGAAAATTACCAATTTATTCCTAAATCATTGAATTTCAATGTAGTTTTTTTCTAATTTTCATTTGAAAATGTTGGCGTATTATTTCAATCATATTTTATTATCCTAAGCGACATGAACTAGGGCAAGTTGAATTTATTTTTGTTCAAAATAGCAAGATTTTGAATAGTTTTGTTAAGTTATGTCTCGAGTTTGAGTCTGTTAGACAAATACGCATAATTCTGGCCGAATAAATAAAGTTCAGAGGAGACTTTATGATGTCTTCGAATTTTGTTCCGGCATTAATCCCATCTCCATGCGTAGATGGAAGAAGCCAAAGAAAGCCGCATGAGTGCTTTAAATTCTTTGACAATCAAGCGGGCGAGCGAAGTCAGAGAAGAGAGATTTTCTTCGGCCGAAAAGGAACGCATCCACAATCTTCTGCATTAAATAAAGGACCCACAACCTGCTGCAAATGCATGAAGAAGACGCATGAAGAAGACTCCTTTTATGCTTGCTTCTCTACGGGAACAAGAAATTTGAAGACTGCGGCCCACCTCATTCCACGGATCAATGGCACACGTTTGTTGACTATTATCACTGTTTCTTCTGCCTCATTACATTAAATGCTTGCCCATGCACATGCACGATCTGCATGCATGCCTAAAAATATGGTGGACGTCGGTGCCGATTGTGGCCTTGTCTTGTGGGTGCCTGTGTTGCATTTAATGAGACCGTTTACTTTCATTTTTGTCCTGTTTTTCTGCCCTCCTTGCTAAAAGGAGAAGACGTCGGAAGATGTAGAGGCAGAGCGAAAAGAAAGAGCTCGAGAGAGTGTGAGAGACGAAAGAGCTCGGAGAGGTTTTGTGCTGAGATGAGTCCATTGAGTTGAGTTGTTAAACACCGTGGGTATTGGGTGTACAGTAAGACTGGGAAACACTTGAGTGCATGTATGATTATAAACCTATAATTCTCCGACTTATAGTGCATTATTTTGCTGGCTCTCTCCGTGGATGTAGGTTCCGATATTCGGACCAAACCACGTAAATTTCCGGTGTCATTTTATTGTTCCTCGTTTTATTTATGTCGCTTTCTATAGCTCCCGACATAATTGCAAAATTACGATCCGCTTCTGTTGCGCCACCAATTACAACAATTTTTGTGAATTTTCTTATTTTGTTTCTTTTCTTTTCTTTCTTTTTCTGCACTATTGCTCATCCTGAATCTCTCAGGGAAACATGGTACATCGTTGCGAGAAATCTGATTTTTCTATAGTTAAGCCAAACTACTGTTCATCCCGAATCTCTTTGGGAAACATGGTAGATCATTGTAAGAAAGCAATGATTTTTCTAGAGTTAAAGTTCAGCTGGTGGCGCGGCTGCCGGTGCTCCTCCATGGATTATGGAAAAGCATTCTAGTTCGGTAGATCTAACGGCGGTGCTAACAAGTGCGTCTCAATAATCGACCCGATGATGCTCAAATTCCCGGTGAATGGCCCCGAAGCTGGCCACAAGCGAACAAGTCTAAAAAATTCCTAGTGATCCCGGCCAAGCCCATTTGCTGCAGCCGGCACCAATCTGCATGGAGGCGTAAGGAACCAAGGCAAACGGCGAAGACTCATCAGAATCAAACAAATTCCCACCTGATTTTGCCCCGATTTGGCAGACTGAGGGAGTTGCTCCGTCTAACAATTCAAGCAGAGGTAGTGGCGCAGAGACAAAGGGAGGCCTCGGATGAAAATTGAAACAGCGGCAGTGGCACAATGAAAGGAAAATTCCTTGCTTCACTTAATTAATATCTAAAAGAGCGATCCAAACTTATAATATTTGTAACACCTCTACTCCAACAAATATAGGAAATGCCATGATCGTCCTTTTACCCAAATGATGCATAAAATCAGAAAATCTATAAAATTACACAAAATGAAGCTATTTTGAATAAATTTGTCCACATCAGCTTTCTGGTCGTACCACGTGGGATGGCCGATGGTGATTGGATCACCACGTCGGTATTTTCAAGTACAAATTGATTGGAAGGATTAGACTAAAACTCTAAGAAAATATTTAAGATTACATTAGTGAAATTGAAAATTTTAGAACTACATTGAAATCGATACAATAAATATATGACCGGATTGATATTTTTTCTCAACTTGAGTGAAAGACTAAAGTTGTCGCTAAAATATAAGCAATTAGTGGAGCCCTTTCCTTATCACAAAAAAAAAAAAAAAAAAAAGCAGCCAATGGGACTCGCACTCTTTTGGTGTGCTTTTTGTGGAAAGTTCCATTACGTAGAAAGGTCAGGTCAATAGCAAGATCGCCGGGTCCATGCCTCAAATTCTCTCACATGCTACTTTCCTCGTTTTTTCTTGGCCATGTCCTTCCATTTTCTGTCTGTCGTCTTTCGAGGAGCTAATATGGCGACTCGATCCGAATCCAACCTTTGGATTTGCATGTTAGCAGCCTCTTAGTCCATCGAAACGAGTTAGGGGGCATGCTATGGTACATCTGGTGTACCGTTCATTCGCTAGTGCTTGAAGCATTTAATGACGTTTTATTAAGTTATATTCTTGTTACAATGCTCGATGCAAATCTTTGTAAATGATTCAGAAATATTTGAATTTACGATATTAAGTTCCTGTTTATGATGTTATGATGAAACATCATCAACATTTCAGTCGCGTCGACAAATATTATAGCCCTTTGTAAATAGTCATAATTGAAAAAAAAAATCCAAATATACCACATTTTCCTCATGTTTATGAAGTCATAACTCTTTATAAATCATCCTAATAAAATAATTATCTGAATTTATAACGATTTCTTCTATTCATAACCTTTTCTAAACCGTCATCATTTTAGAATATCCAAATTTTCAATGTTTTGAGCTTAGATACAACGGAATATCGAAGCTCTTTGTAGATTATCGTAATTAATAAAATATCCAAATTTAGGATGTTTTGTTCTTAGTTATTACAGACCGTCGTTATTAAAATAAATTCAAATTTATGATATTTTGTTCTTGATTATGATGGATCATTATAAGCATTTGTCAACTATTTTAACTTTAAGACGTTTTGTTTATTGGTACCACGAACCATCGTACACCTCTGTAATTGGTCGTACTTTAAATTATCTAAGCTTATTACGTTTTACTCTTGGTTATGACGATACATCATAGCTCTTTATATATTGTCGTAATGAAATACATATCTAAATTTAGAAGGTTTTGTTTTCTGTCATTACAAATTGTCGTAAATCTTTGCAAGCCGTTGTTGTTAAATAAATTTCAAATTTATGACGTGCTGTTTTTAATTAAAACCAATCATCGTAAAGAGTTGTAAACCGTCAAAAATTTGGAAAATTCCAACTTTGCGACTCTTTGCTATTAGCTACAACTGGCCATCGTAATCAGACAAAAATTGAAATTTACAACATCCTCTTCTTGGTTACAACGTAACCTCGTAAACTTTTTTATACTGAATCGACCAAAAAAAAAAGAAACTTTTTTATACTGAAAAAAAACCAAGTTTACGACGCTTTGCTCTTAGTTATGATAGGCCGTTGTAATTATAAAAAATGGAAACTTAAACCCCCTGCTCTTGGTGATGTTGTGACCATTTATAAACCATGGTAAATATAACCCAAATTTACAATGCTTTGCTCTTGGCTATGATAAATCGTCTTAACTATTTGTAAATCATCATAATTCAAAATTATTTAAATATATGAGGTTTTGTTTTTTTTATTATAGACCAGCATAAACCATTATAAATCGTTGTAAATAAAAGTATGATAACTATTTTGGAGTTTCACTCTTGATTATGATGAAATACTGTAATTTAAAAAAGTCTAATATGATGATGTTTTTAATTACAAAAGACTGTCATGAGTCTTTATAAACTATAATAACTCGTAAATATCCAAACTTACGATTAGATCTACGTGATCTCTTTACCCAATGTGCAAAAAATTTTGATTTTCCTAATTCCCCTTAAGAACGGATGTTCCCATTTAAAGTCGTTTAAAGTGGTGATATCCAGCCATCTAACCTTCCAATTAAGTTAAATCAGGTGTCGTTGAAAAGTTTTGGAAGAACACGATTACATTGTACTATTCAGTCCAAATTATGGCAAGGTTAAATTTTGGCCCAAATTTAGTCAAACCATGATAAAAACAATTGGTAAAATCATACTAGAAGTGCCACAATTTTCATACGATACTTATTTTAGTGCTAAAACTTTTTAAGCAATCACTTAAGTATTACATTGGTGAAAAATTGATCATTTAGATGTTTATTTGGGCAATTCAATCTACGTGCTCTTTTGAATTAATTTTCGAGTTTGACATGTTTTTTTCTTTTTTTAAAGAAAATTGATGTGGACAATCTTTGATTTATGTGGCAAAAGAGCGCAAAAATGATGTCGTATGGCCCCATTGCTCCCCCAAATTGACTTGAAAATGAAACCCTAATCCTCGAGTCTTTCTTGGAAGCTTGATCAAGGAAGAAGATTGACGAACCATGTCTTAATACGGGAGAAGAAGAAATGGAAATAAAGTATTTGGTTGTGGGGTTAGGGTTTGGAGAAGACAACTAATTAACTAACCAACTTACCTTCTCTTCTGCTTCATCTTCTCGTCTTCATCTTCATCTTCGTCCGAAAAATAACCTAGTTGCCACAACCAGCTCTTTTTTCCCGATTCTTAATTAAGACATGCTTAATTTGGCGATGAAAAAAAATCAACACTAGCACCGGGCTTTCGTGAAGTGGGAAGATCCCTCAGTCGATAGGCTGTCGTTTCCGTTTGTTCAATGATTATTCGTGGAGCAACTCCTAGAATAGCGAACACTCGTAGGTGGACTATTCTCGCTGCAAGCCTGAAGCCAGATTACAGGACTTCTACTCTGGGAATCACTTGATATTCCTCAATTGTCAACGAAAACTATAAAACTATCTAACATCGATTAGAATTTGAGTACATTCCTAATGACTACATTTTTTTTTTTCATAGGAAAATACACAAAAGTTATGCCTGTGGAGGCATTTCACAAGTTACAATTATTGTCCCAAAGCAGAAAAAGAATAAGCACTATTTCATGCTCGATATTTTGTAGCAAAACCATGCCATATCCAAATTCGAGAAATATGCAGGAACAGATGAACCTGAACGCCCTTCTCTCAGCGACCATTGGGATTCAGAATCTCAGAGAAGACAGCCCCAGAGAGCAACTTATCCGAATCGTAACTAGTCGTACTCTCATCATAAACGCCATCGCTACTGGTCGTTGTCGCAGCTGCCCGAAGGCTCTTCCCACCGCCACTGTTGCTAGTGCTGAACACCTCATCGCTGCGGTCCATTAGGTTGCCTCCAATTGGAGCCGTGTCATCTTCACTGGCATCGCCATCGCCATCGTGCACGGACGCAACCACATGGTCTACCACCCCCTGCTCCGAGCTCACCTGAAACTGCAGTGCGAACTCGAGGCCCCACACAACGTCATTCATGGATGGCCGCTTGGTTCCCTCGTCCTGAAAGCAGCTCATGGCGATCTCGCAGAACTTATTGAGGCACTCGGGGCCGATCGCCCCCTTCAGGTGTGGGCCCACGATCTTATCGATGCTCCCGCTCTTACAGCAGCTCTGGGCCCAGGCGGCCAGGCTGATCTGCTTCTTTTGAGCCGCCCGGTTCACGGCAGGCCTTGCACACAGCACCTCAAATAGCACCACCCCGAAGGAGTACACGTCGGACTTGTCAGTCAGCTGCTGGCGCCTGTAGTACTCTGGATCCAGGTACCCGAAGGTGGAGAAGGTGCCCTTCACGACGGTGCTGACGTGGGCCTTGGACACAGATGTGTAGGATATAATTTTTTTTTTTTTTGGGACTGTAGGATATAATTCATATAAAACCTGATGCGGAAATTCATAACAAATCAAGGATCTTTGATCTTCATGATTCTCACAAGTAGATGAAGACATACCTTTATCCATAACGCTATGCTTGAACTTGATCCAAAAGAAGAAATCCGATTTCTCTCCCTTAACCCACTAAATCTTAATGTATTCAATTGATGGAGGAGAGAATACGTTCTTTCTGTTTTGTTGTTGTTCATATGTGGGTGGAGAGAGGACCGGACTCAATATATACGTTCGTTGAAAGGGTGCCTTCCATCAAAGCGATATACCCTTTCGTTTTATTAGAGTCGTACCTTCTCGTAACCAATAATTATTTATAGCATTTCGATAATTATTAAACCATATAATAAATCACATAATATGGGCCACAATAATTCTTACATTCTCCCACTTGGCCCATATGATTCTCCTTTCATGGTTTAATAAAGACTATAATGTGCACAATAAGGTTATGCTATAAATTTCAAAATTTCATTAAATTGGCAATCACATAATAATCACAATTAAGTAAAGAAAACTAATGCGAGTCATAGCGGTTGTATGTCATCAATCGACATAGTCCCTTCTATGTACTACAACTATAGCACTTTACTTAACATGATCCATAAATGAGAAGTACAGTAATAGTCCAACCATAATGTTTCTTTAGAAACTATTCTGTTTAACATTCATCTATTTCCATAATGTATACTAAATAGAAAACAGGAAATATCATAAACACGTAAGTGAGCTCAAAGTGTCAAATACATAAACTTAATACAAACATAATACAAACACTAATAACGTCCAATAACGCCCATCCTTTCAACATGCTCATTAAATGTTTTGGGCGGCAGTCCTTTTGTTAAGGGATCTGCTATCATAAGATTTGTGCTAATGTACTCAATTGACACTCTTTGTTTCTGAACTTCTTCTTTGACAGACAAGTATTTGATCTCCATATGCTTAGCACCCTTAGAATACTTGTCGTTCTTAGAGAAGAAAACTGCTGCAGAGTTATCACAATAAATTTTCAGCGCTTGGCAATACTGTCGACGATCATAAGTCCTGAAATAAAATTCCGTAGCCATAATCCATGAATTGTGGCCTCAAAGCATGCCACAAATTCAACTTCCATAGTGGATGCAGTAATAACTGACTGCTTCGCACTCTTCCATGAAATTGCCCCTCCAGCTAGAAGAAACAAGTAACCAAATGTTGATTTTCTTGTATCGACACATCCGGCTAAGTCTGAATCTGAATATCCAATCACCTCAAGATGATCAGATCTTTTATAAGTGAGCATATGATTCTTCGTTCCTTGCGGGTATCTCGGAACCTTCTTTGCAGCTTTCCAATGATCCATTCCAGGATTACTTTGATATCGCCTTGACATTCTGACAAAGCGATGTGCAGTGCGGTGCAAGTTTGTGCATATATTAAGCTGCCCACAACAGATGCATAAGGAATATTTTTCATTTGTTCTCGTTCCAATTCACTTTTCGGACATTGCATAAGGCTAAATTTATCACCTTTCTGAATTGCAACTATTCCTGCTGAACATTTACTCATATTAAATCTCTCTAAAATTTTCTCAATGTAGGCTTTCTGAGACAATCCTAATAATCCTTGTGATCTATCACAGAATATTTCTATTCCTATCACATATGTTGCCTCTCCCATATCCTTCATTTCAAAATTCTTAGAGAGAAACTTCTTGGTTTCATGTAACAAACCAAGATCATTAGCAGCAAGCAAAATATCATCAACATACAGAACTAGGAAAATAAACTTGCTCCCACTAATCTTCATATATATACACCGATCAACGGTGTTTTCCTTAAATCCAAATGAAGTTATGGTATCGTTAAACTTAAGATACCATTGTCGGGAAGCTTGTTTAAGTCCATATATTGACTTCTTTAATTTACATACCATGTGTTCCTTTCCTTTAACTGAAAAGCCTTCGGGTTGGTCCATATAAACTTCTTCCTCTAAATTTCCATTAAGAAAAGCGGTTTTAACATCCATTTGGTGTAACTCCAAGTCATAATGAGCCACCAAAGCCATAATGATTCTAAGTGAGTCCTTCTTAGAGACGGGTGAAAATGTCTCTTTATAGTCAATGCCTTCTTTACGAGTAAAACCCTTTGCAACAAGTCGGCTTTATGTCGTTCAATATTGCCTTTTGAGTCGCGCTTGGTCTTAAAGACCCATTTACACCCGACCTTCTTACATCCTTTAGGCAATTCAACAATATCCCAAACTTGATTTTGATGCATGGATTTTAACTCTTCTTCCATGGCATTAAACCATTCATTAGAATCTTCACATTCCATGGCTTGGGAAAATGAATGGATCATTTCCAATTCCTAAGTCAATTTCGACTCTTGTAAATAAACCATATAGTCATCAGAAATAGCCGATCTCTTTTCTTTGAGATCTCCTTAATGCTATTTCTTGTGACTCGGCTATTGGAGGTTCATTATTGACATCTTTAGAAGTTTTGGATACAGGAACTTCTACCCTTACTTCTTGAATGCAAGCATCACGCATTCTTTCACTCCCACTGATGTCACCATTCTCAATGAACCTAGCATTTCCAGATTCAACAATTCTTGTACTATGATTAGGACAATAAAATTTATACCCTTTGGATTTCTCTGCATAACCAATGAAGTAACCCTGGTGGTCGTTCTTGAATCCAGTTTTCTTTCATGTGGATTATAAATTCTTAGTTCTGCTTGACAACCCCAAACATGCAAGTGTTGTAAACTAGGTTTCCTTCCCGTCCACAGTTCAAAGGGAGTTTTTGACACTACCTTACTAGGAACCCTATTTAATAAGTACATAGAAGTCTTTAAAGCATACATCCACGAAGATAAGGGTAAAGATGAATTACTCATCATACTCCTAACCATTTCCATTAAAGTACGGTTACGCCTTTCTGCTACACCATTTTGTTGTGGTGTACCTGGCATTGTGTATTGAGCACAAATACCATGTCTTTTAAGGAATTTAGCAAATGGACCTGGACATTGTCCCGATTCATCATACTTTCCATAATATTCACCGCCTCTATCAGATCTTACTATTTTCATTTTTCTATCTAATTGCCTCTCAACCTCTTTAATATACACTTCAAGTACATTCACTGATTGAGACTTATCATGCAATAGATAAATATAACCATAACGTGAAAAATCATCAATAAAGGTTATGAAATAGCTTTCTTTACCAAAAGATGGAACATCAAAAGGACCACATATGTCAGTATGTATAATTTCAAGAAGCTCTGTGCTTCTTGTGGCACCTTTCTTAGTGTGCTTTGTTTGTTTACCTTTAATACAATCAATACACACTTCAAGGTCAGTAAAATCCAAATTTGGAAGAATTTCATTCTTCACTAATCTTTGCATTCTTTCTTTGGATATATGACCCAACCGTTTATGCCACAAGTAAGCAGAATTTTCATTCACCAAACTTCGTTTAGTGCCAACATTATGATGCAAGGTCATTAATGTCTCAACAAAAGTATTATCAAGTCTAAATTTGTAAAGACCATCACATAAGAGTATCACTCTTAAATAGACTGAAAGATTCAGATCCAAACTTACAATAAAATCCCGCCACATCAAGTCTTGGCAAAGAAACTAAATTGCGAGAAAATGTAGGTACATAAAGGGTTCGAAACAAATCCAAATAATGCCCAGTATCTAAGATCAAACGATAAGTGCCAATGCCTTCAACTGGAGCTTTGTCTCTGTTCCCCGTAATCACATAACTTTCATTTGGCTTTATAGTTTGGATCGTAAGAAATCCCTACATCGTATTTGACACATGAGTGGCGGCACAGAATCAATCCACCAAGTATTATAAGGAACTTCAGTAAAGTTTGATTCAAAACATACTAAAGCACAAGGCTTACCTTTCTTTTCGAACCAAGCCTTACATTTCAGACAATCTTTCTTCAAGTGTCCAATTTTGTTGCAAAAATGACACTTAATAAGATTGTGTTCCTTCTTGTGGATTTGAGAAGCCTTCGAAGAGTCATTCAGGATATGTAGTCCTTTCTTCTTGCTCCTTCCACCTTTCCTCTTAAAATTCTTTCGAACTCCTTGATGACTTGAGAGATTAACAGAATGAGCCTTTTGATTCTTTATCCTTGTTTCCTCTTGAACTAGCATCTTTGGCCAATTCGTTTACATTCCACTTATCCTTTATAGTGTTGTAATTCATTTGAAATGGCCCATATAGCTCATGAGGTAAGGAATTAAGTATAAATTGTACTAAAAAGTACTCATCCACATTCATTCCCAAAGTCCTTAACTTTGCTGCTAAATTGGTCATCTCAAGTATATGCTCATGCATAGTACGCGAACCATCATATTTCATGGTGGTCAGTGTGCTCATCAGTGTACCAGCAAGTGACTTATCAGCAGTTTGAGAACGTTCTTCCACAAATTTCATAAATTCCTTAGCATTGTTAGTCTTGGGAAGAGAAGTCTTTAAATTGTTTGCAACTGTCATCCGCATGAACATTAAGCTCGATCATTCGATCTTTCCCAAGCTTTATGGAAAGATTTTTCATCATTGCTACTTTCATCAGTAATAGCAGCTGGTTTCTCAGCTTGAAGCGATAAATCAAGATCCAGGACACCTAAGTGAAACTGGACTTGCTCACTCCAATCAGGAAAATTTATCCCATTGAATAGGGGAACAGATGAGGCGTGCGAATGGAGTGAAACAGGTACAGATACTGCAAATGTGCAAGAAAATACTCATACATTAATGCTTTGAGAATATCAACTAATCAGATTCAAACTAAACTACACATGCACATCATAGTTCTCCTTTGGGCGATCCTATGATATACAAAAAATATATAAACCATAATGATGCTAATAACTTTTATTTGATAATTGTAAATATATCTTATTAAAATTTATTTGTTATCTTTGGATGTACAAACAAATTTAACAAGTCATATTAATTATCAACCATCATGTTCATGAATTATAAGAAAATAATTAACCTTTGGGTTAATCCCTAAGTTCTTATAATAAATGAACTTCAATATACCCATAAACTCCAATAATGATATAAAACATATCAATTTCATATATAGCATCAATTAATCATGGGTAATTGAATAAAATAATTTACAATATCAAAATTCATAAGACTTTAAGGTTCGGCCACTTTGGTGACTAACAAACCTTTCATAATTATGAATTTTTTTATTGTAAAATACAAATATTTACCAAATTTGCATACAAGGACAAAACTTAATCAAAGCATAAGAGTAGAATCGTAAAATCATAATTCAATAAGGGTAGAACCATAAAATTATAATCCAGGGGCAAAATGGTAAATAATCAACAATGGCAGAACTATAATTATTAATTAAACAAGGGTAGAACAGTAAATAAATTGCGAGAAGGACAAAATGGGAATTTTCAAAAATGATTAAGGGGCAAAAAATGTAAAAAGGGCGCGCGGGTACGTCAGGCACGTGCCGAGCACGCGCCTTCATCCGCCGCGGGCGCGTGCCCCGCACGCGCGTCCAACGAGCAGGCGCGTGCGTTGCACGCGCCCGCAACCGCGCGGGAAGCCCGCCCGCGTGGATCCCAAGCGTGCAGCGCTCGCGCACGCGTATGGGCGCGTGGCGCGTGGGTTCCACGCGCCTGCAACCGCGGTGCGCGCGTGGATCCCCCGCGCCTTCTTCCTCGCGCACAGACGCGATTTTTCGCCGGTTTTTCGCCGTTCCACCACCGTTTCGCCGCCCTTTTCTTCTCTGACAGCCCATCCCAGACACAAATAATTAATGGGTTTTGAAGAGCATGCCGGCACGACCACATGGGTCCAAGTTTCAGAGAAAATGACCAAAAATTAGCCCCAAATCAAACCAAAGTTTCTTAGAACACAAAACCTCCACCACCGCCGCTTCCGCCACTCGATTAGCCTCCGGCGAACACCGATATGCCGGAAAAACTCATGGCTAATGTTCCTCATGGTCTTGCGACGGTGTGGGTCCGAAATCAAATGGTGGGTCGCCGGTTTTTGCCCGGAATCGAAGAGTTTCTATCTTGCCTTTAAAATTCCGAATTTTTTCATTTTCGTCCTTTTCCACTCGCGCACAGTAACTTTATCTTCGCCATTTTCGTCCATGAAGAACATTCCATCATTCGAATTTATCCATAATCATCCGAAAAATATTTTAACAACAATAAATAATCCGAACAGGATCATTCAACGAATCATCAACATAAATTATAATATTTCTTTAAACGGAAAAATCATGAGATCATAAACCAAACGCTCGATACCAACTGTAGGATATAATTTTTTTTTTTTTTGGACTGTAGGATATAATTCATATAAAACCTGATGCGGAAATTCATAACAAATCAAGGATCTTTGATCTTCATGATTCTCACAAGTAAATGAAGACATACCTTTATCCATAACGCTATGCTTGAACTTGATCCAAAAGAAGAAATCCGATTTCTCTCCCTTAACCCACTAAATCTTAATGTATTCAATTGATGGAGGAGAGAATACGTTCTTTCTGTTTTGTTGTTGTTCATATGTGGGTGGAGAGAGGACCGGACTCAATATATACGTTCGTTGAAAGGGTGCCTTCCATCAAAGCGATATACCCTTTCGTTTTATTAGAGTCGTACCTTCTCGTAACCAATAATTATTTATAGCATTTCGATAATTATTAAACCATATAATAAATCACATAATATGGGCCACAATAATTCTTACAAGATGTCGGCCTGACCTTTGAGAGCCCGAAGTTGGACACCTTGGCCACCCACTTCTCGTCAAGCAGGATATTGGTGGTCTTCATGTCGCGGTGTATAATGGTCTGCTTGGCACCAGTGTGGAGGTAGTGCAGCCCACGCGCGGCTCCCGTGCAGATCTGGAGCCGTTGCTTCCAGGGAAGGGGGCATTGTCGATGTCGTAGAGATGGTCACGGAGAGTCCCGCGCGTCATGTAGTCGTACACCAGGATCATCTCTCCCGCGTCGTTGCAGAACCCAATCAGGGAGACCAGGTGCAGGTGCCGGAGCTCCGAGAGCATCTCCGAGGAAAAAGAGGACCGCGACCTCCCTCTCTCTCTCTCTCTGCCCTCCCTCTTTCCGACCGGCGAACCACCGCACGAGACCGGCGAGAGGACCGCGAGCAATCGACGAACCACTACACGGGACTGGGGAGAGGACCGCGACCTCCCTCTCTCTCTGCCCTCCCTCTTTCCTACCGGCGAACCACCGCGAGCAAATCAGACCTGGGTTTTTTTTTTTTGGGGGGGGGGGGGATTTTTTTTTTTTAAAGGCTGAGGGGGTTGGGCTTCTTTGTTTGTGCTGGCCAGACGACGGAGAAGGCGATCATCGAAAGGAGAAGCACCTGGAAGAGGAGGCGATGAGGACGAGGAAGTCATCTACAAAATCGAAGTTCCGGCGAACGGTGACTGCGAAGTTGATTCGGCATTCGGTTAGATGTTGTGTGTTTCGGATGGGTTTGGAGCTGTTTCGCGTGTCGTGGGTAAATTTTGGTTCGGGGGTTTAAGATGCTAGTGTCCGACTTCAGATGGGTTAAAGTCTTTCGCGGACCATGTTGCTCGTAATGGCTATCGAGATGCTGTGTGGTTCGATCTTTTCTTTGATGTTATGATGTTGCCGAAGGTTTTTTTTTGTTATCTTTTCGGTCGATCAATGTGAAGGACTAATTGCATGTAATTAGACTTCATAAACACATTACCACCTTAAAAAAGGCTCAGCTTTTGAGTAGTCCATGTGATGTAGCATTTATAGTGTGCGTTGAGGCTTTTCTTACTTATGTGTTAATAGTTTCTTTTAATAGTCTCGAAAGATTGGTACAAGTTAGGACATCTTTTCACCACTTTGTGAAGAATTCTAGTTGTATGGGGAAGTGGGTTGATATTCTGACCCTTGGGATTCCCGGTTCATGATAATGGTCCTAAAAGGGGTTGATCTTGAATTTAGTTTATGTTCAACATTTTGTCATGCTAGATGGTCAATCCCCAAATTTTATAGGTATTATCGTCGGCAAGAAACGTAACAAGCCTTTTTAGATTTGGTCAGCAGGTTGCGATATTGACTCCTTAATGCTATTGGCTTTATTTTGAATCATGTCATCTAGAAACTTCATTATTTAGTTATAAGTCAAGTTTTTCAAAGAGATGATGGGTTTATCATCATTTTAGTCTGTATTGGTAATTAATGATTATTCTTCTTGATAAATTCCTGCATGTAGTGTAGAAATGACTATACTAGTATAATAATAAGGTATCCTCTAGGAAATGCACATATACGACTTGCTTTGCCTCGAAGGGCTTGCTCAGGCCCTACGTGTATTCAATAAGCAGGAGGAGACACCTCAATACAGTCTTTGTAACATCAGCAGGGGATCAATGCTTAAGATGCATGTAAAACCAGAGGTACTGATATGTGAGGATTGATCTGTCTAGATTGATCTATGCTGGAATCATTTATTACTTGAGTGACCATTTATGTGTTGCAGACCTCACAAATCCGTCCATACGTTGTTTCTGCTGTCTTAAGAGGGATAACATTTGATGAAGCCAGTTATAACAGCTTCATTGATCTTCAAGACAAGCTCCATCAGAACATTTGGCGGTATTAATTTTTGGATCTTTAACATGCAGCATAATACCTGTTTTCCTTCTCTATTTCAAGATTTCAGGTTTGAGAGGGAGTGGCGGGAGGACAACACATTTTTGGGAAGCTTTTACTGTGTTCATTTGAACCTTAAATGTAAAGAAGAGCGACTGTGGTCTTACATTGAGATGCAACGTCCTATATGGCTTGTCCAGAGCAATGGTTTTAAAAAATTTCCAGCATGCAGCCAATTGTCTTTGCAAGCGTGCATTTTAGTGTGATACAATAATGTTACTTTATAAATTAAAGATGTGAGGGAAGCATTATTTATTTTTATTTTTTTTAAAATAAGTCATGGCTTCACTATTGCTTATGCTCTATGTGCTCAGTAGGGGCCATATATATTATTACCCTTAGGAGGGCTTTAAATTGTGAGAAATGCCTGGATGTGAAGAGAGGACTCCGCTGAGTTGTTTTGAATAATTTGGTGAAGTGGTGATGATAGATATGTTGCTTGAACTAGTTTTCATTCTCGAGATCTATATTCAATTTGATATTTTATTTGCATGTAATAGATGCCCAGCCCCTCAATCCCTCCACTTAGTACAGCAGATGCTTGTGCTTATGCTAGATCCTCAAAATGTTTTGCTTGGATTGACATGCTCGGATTCTCTCGATATTTTAGGCGAAGAACACTGGTTGCAATTGGGACTCATGACTTGGATACGCTAGAAGGCCCCTTCAGCTATGAGGTGTGTGTTTGAACTAATCGCCTAAACTAGAATCTAAAATGAAGAATTTTGCACATGTCCTACTATCCTTGCTTGAAGCTAAGGCCCAGCTAGAACTTAAATGGAAGATTTTCAGATTGCTGGCATAATGGATCTTGTCATGATAGAGTGTTATCCGGGCTAGAAGCTTGTGCTCACCTATTCTTTCCTTTTTTTTCTCTCTATATATTTAAATGCCTGAAGGATTCCCTCTTGAAGCTTCTTTCTACCCCACACTTTGTCTCAGCATCTATTACATGTTTTCGAGGAGTTGCAGCTAGCTAGACAAGCTTTGACCAGTTCAAGTTTTGTCATCCTCGAGCTTGTCCCAGAGGATGGTATTACTATATATATCCGAGATACTCTATTTTGATCCCAAAAATTCATAGTATTATGTTTCCCTATCAGGAGTGCTCATCTACTAGATAAAGCATAGACGTAAACAGACATGACAAGGAATTGCACATTTGGTTTAGCTTAATATGTATGAGTCATATATTTGCTACAGCTAAATGTTCCTTCTTAATATGTCAAGTTATATATCTGCTACGGCTAAATGTTTCTTAAAGCAAAGTATGATAAAATGTTACGAGAAGTGCAGCGTATCACCGACTCATGTTCCTTGTCCTTTGGTCTTAGGCTTTGCCGCCTTCCAGTATAAGTTTCATCCCCTTAAAGCAGGTAGTTTCATGATAAAGATTGTATTTTTCTGTTCATGCATGTGCCATGAGTCCGATACGTAGTGAAGATCTATGTATTTGTAAGGATTTTGTTAAGCTGTTCTCTAGGGGAAATTCTTAAGTAGTTGATTAAGAAATTTTTATGGTTTTCAATTGGATGCACAGATTGTTCTTGCGGTGTTTGTAATTTTTTCTTTGGAAAGTGAATCATATTAAATAAGTATGCTTAACAAGTGCCCTTTTGTTAATAGTGCTCTAAGGAGACTTACTAAGTAACTAAAAAAGAAATTTTGTAGTTTCCAATGCATTAGCATGTTATTTCTAATTAATATTTTGCAAAGTGAATTATTCCAAATTAAGTATGCTTAACATGTCAATGCCACTTTTGAGTTCATAAGATTGCTTTCATTTATATATTTGTTTTGTTTTCTCTACCAACTGTGATTGATGTGTTGGTTGATCGCGCCTTAGTTTCTGTTTCGATATTAGGTGAAGAACTTGAGCTGATGAACTAATGGAATTTTAGAAGGTGGGTCCTCAATAGCTGCTCCTTTTAATGGTCTTTTTATAACTGTCATATTTGTTTTGTTACATATATCTTATGCTTGGAACTTGCTTATTCAGTGTGCTAGTTGATATCTTCCTGTAAATGAAGAATTATGTAATAGTTCCTCATTTTTGCCATGTTGTTTTACCTGTTTTCGCTACTTTGTTGCAGTCAGATTTGAAATTGAAGAAGTTCTTGCACATAATAGAGAACTCGCCTGTGTTCCCTATTATCTATGATTCAAAGAGGTATCTTGGTTTCTTCATACACTCTTCTTTGTAATGTGAGTTCCATGTATAAATATGAAGTGTGTATATTGATGTTAAGGGAAAATAATAAATAACCACTTAAATGTAATGACATGTTGACTTAGTTTTGATTCAACCATTGCCACGTAAGTCATTAATATTGCAACCTTGAATTATTTGGGGGTTGATTGATGCATTAGGTTCAATTTGCAAAGAGAAAATAATCTAGGCCTTCAAGCATCTTCTGCCACATTAAGCCACTAAGTGCTAGGTCTCGTTTATGAGTTGAAGTGAGATCGATTGTTCTGTTTAGGTGTCACTAGTGTTCTCAAAAGCACTGGAGTTGCCTGGGCAGGCACCCAATGTGGCGACTTCAAAAGCACCTCAAGTGGATATTTGTGAGTACAGCGGATCCCATGAAAGAACCTCCTCTTATAACTGCAAACACTGTTCTGTCCATACTTGCTGTAGATTACCCAGTCGACAAAGTAGCATGCCATGTCTCAGATGACGGGGCAGCGATGCTCACCTTTGAAGCCCTTTCCGAGACATCAGAGTTTGCAATGAAGTGGGTCCCATTCTGTAAGAGATTCAATATTGAGCCTAGGGCCCCAGAATGGTATTTTTCTCAGAAGGTTGACTATTTGAAGGACAAAGTGAATCCTGAATTTGTGAGAGAACGCCGCGCCATGAAGGTCTTCAGCTTTTAACTTTTTCAAGTTTGTTGTGTGACTTTTATCTACTCTTGTGTGCGAAAGCCAATGTGGCGTCTTTGCCTTTTACATAATCAAGGAGACTGCTTGTTTCTAGATGTCTTATATTGGCTCTCTCACCTTTATTGTTGCAGAGAGAATATGAAGAGTTCAAAGTTCGGATAAATGGGTTGGTGGCAATGGCACAGAAAGTTCCTGAAGAGGGTTGGACAACGCAGGATGGCACTCCGTGGCCTGGGAACAATGTCAGAGATCATCCTGGAATGATCCAGGTGGATGCTGCTTTTGGGAATTTTTCTATTATTTGTGGCATAAGATTTATGAAGTTGGCTTACATTCAGAGAATTTAAAGTCGTCTTTCATTTAATCATCTTTATGCAGGTTTTCCTTGGCCAAAATGGTGACCGTGATGTTGAAGGAAATGAATTACCTCGGCTAGTTTATGTCTCTCGCGAGAAGAGACCTGGTTTTGATCATCACAAGAAAGCTGGTGCCATGAATGCTCTGGTATGAATCCCTGTCTACCCGAAGTACCTTTCAAAGTCTGGACTTACTTCTCAGCTGTTTATATCATCTCTCTCAAGTTGCTGAATTACCTGCTATTTTGTGAGTCGTTAATCAAGGTGCGGGTCTCAGCAGTCATGACAAATGCCCCTTATTTGCTGAGCGTGGATTGTGATCATTATATAAACAACGGCAAGGCTCTTCGAGAAGCCATGTGCTTCATGATGGATCCAATTTCGGGCAAGAAGATATGTTATGTGCAATTTCCACAGAGATTTGACGGGATAGATCGTCATGATAGATACTCAAATCGTAATGTAGTATTTTTTTATGTAAGTAAACATATATATAGGCCTCATTAATATCGTAATGTACTTCCTTTCCTTTTTTCAGAAAAAAGCAAATTATTCATATATACTTATGTCTATACTGTTGAATCCAGATAAATATGAAGGGTTTGGATGGTAAATAAGGACCAATTTATGTCGGAACTGGTTGTGTCTTCCGGAGGCAGGCTTTGTATGGATATGATGCCCCAATAAAAAAGAAACCTCCCGGGAAAACATGTAACTGTTGGCCAAAATGGTGCTGCTTGTGTTGTGGATCTAGAAAAAGAGGTAGGAAAATGAAGTCCGATGAGCAAAATAAGACAGGGAGGAACAGGGAGGCTTCAAAGCAGATTCATGCACTGGAAAATATTGAAGAGGGAATTGAAGGTGCCCATTTTCTATCTAAATTAATCTTTGGACTTGCATGTTGTTCCACTTGTATCAAGTAGTTGATTTTCCAAATATATGCTTTATCTGAAATCTTCATTTTTTACGCTGCATTCATTTCTACGATTGTGATTTCACATAGTAGTCTTATGGCGCTTGCTTGTTATTTCTTATAATAGAAATGGATAGATGCAAAATGATACGTACTTTTTGGAACTATATTTCAAGTATAGATAATGAAAAATCATCACTAATGTCCCGAGTAAAGTTCGAGAAGAAATTCGGTCAATCCCCAGTTTTTATAGCTACAACCCTGATGGAAGAAGGTGGTGCCCCAAAGGGAGCCACTACTGCATCACTTTTGAAAGAAGCCATTCATGTCATTAGCTGTGGTTATGAGGACAAAACGGAATGGGGAAAAGAGGTAAAGATCTTACAATTTCAGCAGAAGTCACTGCTTTTGATTCTGTATCAAGATTGTCTACTTTGCATTGCGCTTATTGTCTACTTGTAACTATCCCTTAGGTGGGCTGGATATATGGCTCCGTTACAGAGGATATTCTAACGGGCTTCAAGATGCATTGTCATGGCTGGCAATCTGTATACTGCGTGCCTAAGCGGCCCACTTTCAAGGGTTCAGCTCCAATAAACCTATCAGATCGCCTGCATCAGATTCTCCGTTGGGCTCTTGGAAAGGTTGAGATCCTTTTGAGCAGGCATTGTCCGATATGGTATGGGTATGGCTGCGGCTTAAAATGGTTAGAGCGGTTTTCTTACATCAACTCGGTCGTCTATCCTTTGACTTCCATTCCTTGATCGCATATTGTACTCTTCCAGCCGTTTGTCTTCTAACAGGAAAGTTTATTGTCCCTGAGGTAAGTTCCACCACACTTCCAGGAGTTCTGTGCTTGCTCGAGCAATTGATTTTGCTTGATTGCAACAAGACCATTGCTGACTTTACCTTTTCAACACTGTTGCAGATGAGCAACTATGCTAGTCTCATTTTCATGGCACTCTTTATATATATTGCGGCTACAGGCATCCTTGAGATGCGGTGGGGTGGTGTCGGCATCCACGACTGGTGGAGTAATGAGCAGTTCTGGGTAATTGGTGGGGTCTCCTGTCACCTGTTTGCTCTCTTCCAGGGTCTACTAAAAGTTTTGGCCGGAGTCAGCACAAATTTCACGGTCACGTCCAAAGCCGGAGATGATGGAGAATTCTCTGAGCTATACCTCTTTAAGTGGACATCACTGTTAATCCCTCCCTTGACTCTGCTCATCCTAAACATAATTGGAGTCATTGTCGGCGTTTCAGATGCCATCACTAATGGCTACGAATCTTGGGGTCCACTGTTTGGTAAACTTTTCTTTGCTTTGTGGGTCATTGTTCATCTGTATCCCTTCCTCAAGGGATTCATGGGAAAACAAGATCGGTTACCTACAATCATAATTGTTTGGGCAATTCTTCTTGCCTCGATTTTAACTCTTTTATGGGTCCGAATAAACCCTTTCATTTCCCAGGACGGCATTGTACTAGAGGTGTGCGGATTGGATTGCAACTAGGATTAGGTGAGCTGGAATGTTGTAGTCCCTAAAAAATTTACCTGTAGAAATTTTGTTGCTGTATTTTGCACTTGATTTTGTTCGTTGGTTGAAGACTCGAAGAGGAGGGCACCCTTTTGCAATTGGCGGTGGGATTCATCAATGAGAAGGCTCCTTGAAGGGTATATGTACAAAAAAAAGGAAAATTGAAAAGAAGAAAGGAAAAGTATGATTTTTGGCAGATGTGGGCCTTGAGTTGTGCAAAATCCTCTCGATTGTTTCCGCGTGTTTAGTGTTGCAATGAGGTGGATGAAACAAGATAGTTTGTAACTCCGGAAAAGTAAAAAGCTCATAGTGCTACTTGAGAAATGTAGCACTTCTTTCAAGTGATGATCTATCTTTTTATCAATCCTAGCAGGGGCTGCTGAATCATACCGTTTCCGCATTTTCCGCTGTTTTCATACTCCAATGGGACAAGCGGGATGTTTCTGGAAATATTCTTGCTGCATATGCGAGCTTCTGCATTTGTTTTATATCAATACTTAAAACTTTTTAGGCACCCCGTTCATGTGAACATGGTACACTTGCTGGGTGGATGGACTTGGACGTGGAGACGGAAGCGATTATTGCACTGGTCATGAAAATTTGCGTGCGGATGTCAAATCTATTTTCAGAAAGCCGCATGCACTGTGCAGCGTGATCAGGGGATTAACTTTGTTAGTTAAGCTATGATGATTTTTCCCCATTTTAATAATTTAGATTGAGAATTAGGATTCTGTATTCTGTGTTCTTGCATTAGTATCTTCACGCAAAAACAAAGATGACAACAATTGAAGCTCGTGGTGTTTTACTTTAGTGAAGGGTGTCGTGCCAAGAATCCAGCACAAGTGCACTTTTAGGACGTTCAGCCTGACTCAGAATTTTCGTAGTTCACACAATTGGCTGTTTTCCCGATAAGCATCTGTCTTACAGGAGAAGATCGACTCGATAAAATGGAAATACACAGTTCGCTGTGGTCTTGTAACACGTCTCTTTCTTCATGTCAATTCCTAATTCAATATTTTCATTGCCATCACCTTGATAACTCGGATGACATTGAAATACATCTGAAGGAGCACTATCACTTGCATAAACTTTAGCACGTTCGTTCTCACTTGCATAAGGCACTAACATTTCCTCGGGCACTCCCATCTTCCAACTTCTCAAGATCGATATACTCTGCAATCATGGCAGAGACTTCCCGCTCCATTGACTCTTTCTTGTTCTTGATTGTAAGCTCATTTACAGTTTTGGCAGTCAATGCCATGGTCGTCTGGTGTGTCTGTCCCTTCATGTTCCATAGCATGGGAGTATTCTGACATAGCCATGTCCTCAGGATGCTCATCGTCGGTGACTCTGAGGACAGCTCCCCCGTCTTCTTTGGTTTTCAACGGAGACTTGTTTAAAAATTAATTTGTGCCTTCTTGAATTCCGCAGTTTGCTCTGCAGGATGATCCTCGTGATCTTTCAAACCTTCTACAGCAACTACTGGAGCATTTTCTCCCAACGTTGTGCTCCTTACCTTTACAGTATCGGCAATGTTTACATTTCAATTACTAAGTCTCGCTTCCTCGGTGTCTGCATCCACTTCACTTTCTGAGTTGTCAGCAAAGACAGGGCTCATTGTAAGTATGTCTGCTACTCCACTTGACTCTCCAAAGACTTGTTTTCTGCATTGGGAAACAAAACACTAATCCAATATAATCAACAAAGCGAATGTAGGAATTAAGGGTTTACAATATGAAATGAAGATGTTAATAAGTACTTACTGTGAATCAACGTATCTATAATTGATGAAACCAAAGAGATTTTAGGATATTTGCTCCTGTCTTGTTTCTAGATTTAATCTTTTCTAACTTCAAGAGGATTGTAAGTAGCTTCACTTCGTTTCACTCTCAGTATGACAATGGCCATTAAAACGGTTAATATCATAGGATACTATCCATGTTTTTTTGCATAGCAATGTATACATACCCCAAAAATCAGTCCAGAGGACAACTCCACAGTTTAAAAGGAAAAATAGCTATATAGATGAGTACCTTTACTGCAGCTGTACGTATAACAAGCAGCACAGCCACCATCCCCCACTCGTACATCAGTTTCAGCAGCCCTTCCAATGGCACAAACTGCTGCACTCAAACCAGCCCCAACTGAAAAATGAGCAGTACCATCAAATGTCTTCACAGCCTCAGTTGATCTCAACACTATAACGAAGTCTGTCAATTCTCCTCCAGCCTGCAATCACCCTTGACTGGTTGCTATTGACTGGAATAAGGATATCTCTACATAAAAATATAACACAAAATCAAACATTTCTTGCAGGGATAATCTTTTCATTTATGTATTTGATTTTTACTATTATTGTTGTTATCATTTCGGGAGGAAGGGGAATCGACTAAAGATTTCTTTAGTTGATTTTTATGTTTTATGCAAGACTTCTTTGCTCCAGCTTAAGCTACACAAGTAGAAGCTATTAATGCGATAGACATGTTAACAGAAAGGGAACGATTATAAGTAACACAAGGGCAATCTCTGGCGCAGGGACTTCTCCCACTTCCACAAAAAAGCAAAACAAAAATTCAGAGAAAAGGAACAGAGATGCAGAAAGGACCGTGAAAACTCAATGGCAACATGGTAATCAAACAAAAAGTCCAAATCTCATCCTGAGATATACTGTTCTTAGATAGAGTTCCAGAAAGGAGAAACAAATGGCACATTCCATGAAATAGAAGGATGACAGACCAGACATTTACAAAGGAAAATTCTCACAGAGACCATGGAAATGAAGCAGACAATACGTCAAGCATTCCGGATGGAGTAAAAAATCAAATTGGTGTTTATTATCTAAACAATCATTTTGAGCACGTTGATTCACGTGGTTAATCTGCAGACTGCATGAAAGCCAAAAACACTTGTTGGTTTCGACGCTTGGCCCTTAAGGTTGATGAAATCAAAATCCAGGTATACGATAAAACAAGCCTACTTGTGCTCCCCACCCTATTCCACATGAAGAAATTGCAGAAGGTGGAGACCATGAGCTGTCTTCCCTACGAGCAACCACAAGGCCTGTTCCAATATTGTAGGTTACCATCATACCAACTTTCACGACAGTAATTATCGCATACATGACTGTCTCGACCTGCTGATTTACACCACCAGATGAACACAAAATACACAAAGTAGTTTATGTAAATTCTCAACTTCCCTGGTCAGCGATGCTCCTAAATCAATTGCATTTCAAGAGCTCTTTCAAGCTGATAGATGCCCACTGTTTTCTGTCACTTCCATACTGTGGAATATTTTCATGATACAAGACAAGCTTTGAAAAGTAAGTTCAGCAACCATGGTCGCAGTAGATGCATATTTGGATGAGTGTGGCACTAATGATGATGCCTCAGCTGTGCATACACCTGCCATATATCAATGACTAGTTTCTTGAGAACTTGAAGCATTTCTGAGGAGAAGTCTAAAACAGGACAAACCAAGCAATCAGAACGGTTTATAAGGAAATGATGAGAGCAGTACACAAGGGACACATATGACATACTGTCAAGCAAGAGATGACCCCTCTTGCATCTAGCCTGCACTCCGCTTGGATTTGTGCTTCGATTTCTTGTCTCGTTTCTTACTACGCAAAGCATCAATCTCATAGGTTTCACATGCCAATTGTTATCAAGAATAAAAGAAATCAGAGGACAGGGGTTTGAAGGAATTACTCATCATGTGAACTAAGGCCCCAACAAGACCTCAGCTTCTGTTGATGTGTTTCATATCTTTCTCAAAAGGGAATTTATATGTCCTAATACGTATTCAGATCAGCAGCATGAAGAACAAATTAGAAACTTTTTATCAATACCTAGAACTTGGTTCACATGACTTGCATTTTCAAGTAGAATTGAGATCGCAAGACCAGTTATGCTTTTATATTTTGAGATAAATGCGAGAAAACTTGAGGATTTACCGAGGAATCTATCGCATTCAGATGCTGAATGAGCTCGTGCTGCTGTGAATGGAATTTTGGCGTATGAGCATGTTCTCTAGGTATCTGAAAAGAAGCATAAATTTCAATTGACCCAATCATCATTACAACTAAGGTACCAAGAGAATCGAGACCAACTGGCTGCCCCAATGTAGAGATGTCTATGGCACGTAATTCTTATTGTTGGTTTCATAAAAAAAAAAAAAAATTGAGTTGCTTTTAACCTTTCATAGTCAGAACTCTATGCACCTCATTAGCATGACGCAAAGCCGCCAATGCCAGCTGCACCAGAAATCATAAAAAAGCCTTTAAGAATATAACATGGGAGTTCAGCTACACCATCAAACTAAGGAGAAATTCTAAAGGATTTATTCAGTGAGGTAGAGACCAAGATCTTGGAAGCGCTCAAGAGTTATAATTTCCAAACACATCAACTATTACCGGTGTTGCAGCCAACATTTCTAAAGGTTACAAAATTGCTCCTGCACCATATTTCTGTTGCCCAGATACCCATTTAACACGTTGAAGCATCGACATGAGTTCAACTCCTTTTTATTCGAACAAATCTATACTCCTCATATAGAGTATATAAACCTAATGGGAAATTATCCAAAAATTGAAAGCAAGTTGCCGGGCCTAAAAATTTGCTCATGAACCAAGTAAAAGTAGAACTGTAAGAAAAGGAAAATGCAAAAAGTACCTATCCAGGAGGAAAGAGAAGTGGTTCATCAGTAACCACAATTTTGTCTACCTCCTCTTTTGTAGTTTCCTGGAAATGATCAAGAACCATAATGCAGAAAATTAGTGTGACATAAGGATATGAGCAGTCTATTTCCAAAAGTACACATTTGCAGCAGTAATATAAATAAGAAGAAGAATATAAACAGGAACATATAAAACGAAACAATTGACTTAATATACTGTTGAACGAAGATTCTATAACGCTTGGGTCAGAGGCTCTCACATACATAAGGCAGAAGCCATGTAATAACACTATTTGAAGTTCATCAAAAGCATGCAAATTTCTGAGCACAAACATCCCCAGCAGTATGGCGAAATGCCAGATGTCAGCTCAACCTACCTGCTTATTGTAGCCTTTAAGCTTAATTTCCTTCCAAGGGTCATGCTTCTCTAATGTCAAGCAACTAAGTTGATGCACATGGGGTGGTTTTGTGTTTACTTCCCACATGTTATACTTACAACTAAGGTTCTCACTCAGTTAGATCTGTTAAGCAGCGAATAAGTTTATTGAGGTAGATATACAGTTCCATAAAGTGCTAAAGACTGGCCTAGCGCATACACAAATATAACAGGGCAACAATTTGGCATTTCTCAATTGCATGTTCATCTACAAACAGATACGCTCAATTTAACAACTGTTTAAGGCGATGACCCACTAAGCATATGAGGTGGTTGTTGTCATAAGGAACTGGCATCGAAAGCTTTCTCCCTTGAGTTAATGTTGGTGTTTTTGCGGAAGCGTGTGTGTGTGCAAGTGTATATGTGTGAAATATGGGCTACAAAGGCAAGGGTGTATGGATTAAAAACAGAACTTTTATTATGAAAGTAAGTATTACAAAGGAAGGAGTGGTTTTTGGTTTTTTCAGCCAACTAAAACAGACCCCACACCTCTATTTATAGGCGTGAGCACCGCCTCTTCTTCACCGACATTGAGTACAAGAAATAATAAAAAATTTCAGCTTGCTTCTTTGTCCCTGCATGTTGCGGCTTCTCCCGATTATTCTGGTCTCTCCTCCATTTTTCTGCATTTTTCTATTCTCTCCAACTCTCAGCCACTTTTGTTGACTTTTCTTTGGCCTATTTGCTGTCCACGTGTTCTGCTGCCCACGTACCAGAAAATTCTTCAGCATTTGAGAGTCTTCTTGCTTTTTGCCGGTTTGTTTCCGCCAACTTTTTCTCTAGTGTAGTCTAGAATTTTTTTAAAAAATGGATCACTTTTTTAACACTCCTCCTTGATCCATCTACTCCAAGCATGCTTCTCAATATCTCGAATTTTGCTGTTGATAGTGCTTTAGTGAATATGTCCGCAATTTGATCTTCAGTCTTACAATACTTTAGTTCAATCTCTCCTCTACTTTGCACTTCACGAATGAAGTGATATTTTATATCAATATGCTTCGTTCTTCCATGAAAGACTGGATTTTTTGATATTGCAATCGCAGACTTGTTGTCGCAAAATGTCGGCGTTGATTCCATTTGTGATTCTCCAATGTCTTCTAAAATTCTTCGAAGCCATATTGCATGACTAGTAGTTGTAGCAGCTACGATGTATTCAGCTTCTGCAGTAGACTGTGCCACTGAGTCTTGTTTTTTAGATACCCATGAGAATATTCCAGAACCTAATGTGAATGCATAACCAGTGGTGCTCCTCCTATCATCAGATGATCCAGCCCAATCGCTATCAGTGTAGCCGATGAGCTTGGCATTTGCACTTGGGCGATACCAAATGCCATAATTTGTAGTTCCTTGTAAATATCTTAGAATTCTCTTGGCTGCTCCAAAATGAATTTGACTTGGACTCTGCATAAATCGTGATAGTAAACTTGTCGCATACATAATATCTGGCCGTGTAGCAGTAAGATATAGTAGACTCCCAATTAAGCTTCTATAGAGGGAGGCATCGGCTTTTTCAGCTCCATCATTTTTCAATAATTTCTCATTCATCACAAGTGGTGTTGCCACTATTTTGCAATTACTCATTTTGAATTTTTCAAGGAGCTTTTCTGCATATTTCTTTTGTGAGATAAAAATTCCTTTATCTTGATTAACTTCAATACCGAGGAAATAGTTCATCAAGCTCAAGTCCATCATTTCAAATGTCTTCATCATTTCTTCTTTAAATTCTCGGATCATTGTCTCATTGTTTCCTGTATATATAAGATCATCTACATATAGAGAGACAATGAGAGTGTCGGACTTACCTTGGGTCTTGATGTAGAGTGTCGGCTCACTCATACTCCTCCTAAATCCTTGCTTGATGAAGTACTCATCGATTCTACTATACCATGCACGTGGTGCTTGTTTTAACCCGTATAGGGCCTTTTTAATCTTTAAGACTTTTTCTTCTTGGCCTTTGAGAATAAAGCCTTGTGATTGTTCTATGTATATTTCTTCTTGAAGATATCCATTTAGGAACACTGATTTTACATCTAGTTGATAGATCTTCCATTCTTTTTGTGCCGCTAAGGCTATAAGTGCTCGAATAGTATCAAGGCGGGCAACGGGAGCAAAAGTTTCAATATAGTCAATACCTGGTTGTTGCAAGTATCCTTTCGCCACAAGCCTTGCTTTATGCTTCTGGATTGATCCATCCGCATTGAGCTTTGTCTTGTAGACCCACTTAACGCCAATAATCTCTTTGTCTTCTGGTCGATCAACAAGCTCCCAAGTTTCATTTTTCTTGATCATCTTAATCTCTTCTTCCATGGCTTTTATCCAAACTTCATCTTTGGATGCTTGTTCATAGTTTTCTGGTTCCAAAATAGCAAAGTTGCATGTGTCATAAATTCTTCTAAGGGCTTTTACCCTAAGTACTGGAGACTCTGAAGTAGTTCTTCTTGCGTTACCCTTGGAGAGCTTGGTGGAGTTACGTCGTGAGTGGTAGAATCCAGTACTTCTTCTTCTTCTTGTGATGTTGACTCCTCTTGAGCAAGTGGTGTGTCTGGCAAGGTTATGTACTTCTTCTCGATCTTTTCATCTTCCCAATTCCAGGCAGCATTTTCGTCAAACTCAACGTCTCGACTAATCACAAGTTTTTTAGTTCTTAGGTTGTAAATCCGATAACCTTTTGATTGGTCACTGTAGCCAAGGAATATTCCTTTTTCTGTCTTTTCATCTAGCTTACTCCTTTTTTGAGCAGGGATGTGGACGTAGCAAATGCATCCAAACACTTTGAGATGCTTTGCTGAAGGCTTTCGTCCACTCCATGCTTCGACTGGAGTTTTATTTTGAACTGCTTTAGTTGGACACCTACTTAATAGGTATATAGCAGTATAAACTGCTTCTGCCCAGAAAGTGTTGGGAAGGCCTTTCTCCTTTAGCATAGACCTTGCCATCTCCATGACGGTTCTATTTTTTCTTTCAGCTACTCCATTTTGTTCTGGGGCATAGCCAACCGTTAGTTGATGATGGACTCCTTCATCTTCACAAAATTTATTAAACTCCTTTGAACTGTATTCTGTGCCTCTGTCACTCCTTAGGACTTTGATTCTTTGGCCACTTTGATTCTCTATGTGGTTCTTGAATTTTCTAAAGATAGAGAAAACCTCAGATCTTTCTCGAAGAAAGTATACCCACGTCATTCTTGTGTAATCGTCAATGAATAATATGAAATATTTATTTTGACTAGGTGTAGGTGTCCTCATCGGACCGCACACGTCCGTGTGGACAAGTTCCAAAGGCTTCTTAGCTTTCCATGAAACTCCAAATGGGAAGGACTGTCTCTGTTGTTTTCCAAGAAGATAGCCTTCACAAACATCTGAAATTTCTGTGATGGCTGGAAAATCTTTCATTATATTTTTCTGATGGAGAATTTTTAATCCAGCAAAATTGAAGTGGCCAAATCTTCTATGCCATAGCCATGAATCATCAAGTTGAGCTTTCATGGCTATATCTTTGACCAATTTCCATTGAATAGGAAAATTGTTATTTTTCTTCTTAACAAAGGCAATGATATTTTTATATTTATCATAGATAATGAAGGCATCTCTATTAAAATATAGAGAATACCCACTTCGTATTATTTGGCCCACACTTAAGAGATTTTGTGCAAGACGAGGGACTAGATATACATTACGTATATATTTTGGGCCTTTATTCGTTTCCACGGCGATGGTGCATTTTCCTTTGACATCTACTAATGCACCATTGCCCAACTTTACTTGAGATTTCACCGACTTATCAATATGAGTGAATATAGTTTCGTCCCCTGTCATGTGATTGCTACACCCACTATCGATGTACCATGTTTCATTTTTATTGTCATTTGCCGCTTGGCCTGTGTAGAATGTATTCTCTTCACTTTCTTTTTTCTACATAGTTTGCTCGATTATTTGTTTTCGAGCGACAATCTTTTTCTACGTGGCCATATCTTTTACAAAAGCGGCATTGTTTTTTATTTTTAAACCAACAATCCTTCTCCAAATGATTTGTTTTTTTTGCAAATACCACAAGGTGGATAATTTTCCTTTTTTATAATTTCTCCTCCTCTTTTGTTTTTCCATGAGCTCCTTCCATCATTTTTAGTTTGATGAGACCGTATATTTACTTTAGACTGAAAGGCACTTTCGACCGAATCTTCATCTTGTGTCATTAGTCTTTTCTCATATGCTTCTAGAGAGCCAATTAATTCACTTATTGATAGGGTCGTCAAGTCTTTAGTTCCTTCTATAGTTGTAACTATGGAGTTGTATTTTTTGGTAAGTGACACCAATATTTTCTCAACAACCCTTTGATCAGTTATCCCATCTCCGTAGGCTCTCATTTGATTAACGAGTTCCTTTAATTTTCCACAATATTCTTGTACGGTCTCATAATTTTTCATTTTAGAATTTTCAAAATCCCTTCTCAGAGTTTGAAGGCAAATAATGCGTACCTTTTCCGATCTTTGAAATTCCTCTCGTAGTATATCCCAAGCCTCTTTTGCAGTCCTTGCTCCAATTATTCTCGGAAATATAGTTTCTGAGAGCGCTTGCTGGATAAAATATAGCGCCTTTGCATCCTTTTGTAGTTGATCCTTTGAAACACTTGCACCTTCTGGCGGAGCCTCGTAACCTTTTTCCACGATGTCCCATAAGTCTTGGGCCATCAAGAATGTAGTCATTTTTATGCTCCAAAAGTCATAGTTGTTCCCATCAAAAATGGGAATGGGAAATGAGGATGAGGTTGGGTTGGCCATGGTTTAGTTAGTGGGTATTTGGAAAGGTTAGTTTTAGGAATTGGTGGGTAGGACAAACGCCTGACACCAACCAAAGACGTGGCTTTGATACCACTGTTGGTGTTTTTGCAGAAGCGTGTGTGTGTGCAAGTGTGTATGTGTGAAATATGGGCTACAAAGGCAAGGGTGTATGGATTAAAAACAGAACTTTTATTATGAAAGTAAGTATTACAAAGGAAGGAGTGGTTTTTGGTTTTTTCAGCCAACTAAAACAGACACCACGCCTCTATTTATAGGCGTGAGCACCGCCTCTTCTTCACCGACATTGAGTACAAGAAATAATAAAAAATTTCAGCTTGCTTCTTTGTCCCTGCATGTTGCGGCTTCTCCCGATTATTCTGGTCTCTCCTCCATTTTTCTGCATTTTTCTATTCTCTCCAACTCTCAGCCACTTTTGTTGATTTTTCTTTGGCCTATTTGCTGTCCACGTGTTCTGCTGCCCACGTACCAGAAAATTCTTCAGCATTTGAGAGTCTTCTTGCTTTTTGCCGGTTTGTTTCCGCCAACTTTTTCTCTAGTGTAGTCTAGAATTTTTTTAAAAAATGGATCACTTTTTTAACAGTTAAGTTCCTCAATAGGTAAAACTCCGCTACAATTGAGAGGAGATCCTTCATCTCAGCCCCACTAGCTGCGATCAAGACTACCATCGGAGTTAATGGTTATTTTTGAATTTCGGACCAAATCTCCCATGAAATCTGAGAGAGCCCTCTGAGTGGAAAATTGAAAGTTAGGGTAGACGAGAGAAGGAATGATGGGCAGGCGATGCATGTCAGTTTCCACTGAGTGAAGACCCATTAAATCAGATACTAGAGACATATCTAGTCCAGCCTTTTCAGCAGAACTCAATCCAGACATACTAAACTCAAAGACTTCTCTCTGCATGGTGGATTGTTCAGCAATTCCGGTGCCTAGGGGCCCAGTAGTTGAGTGGACATCTGCAATCATAATAAATAAACCATTACTTGACCATCCCCTCTCACGACAAGTAACCTGTTTAACGGCAAAGAGCATTGCAACACATGCCCTACAAAAGCTATATTGTTTTCTTTAGAAGCAGATCTTGGTTTCACTGATCTCCTAAACCTATATAGATGGTTCAGCACTTTAGCCAGTTCTACCAACCTCAACAATCAAGCACTTGCAAAAGGATACAAATTCATATTCTTAAGTAGTTTTGTGGTAAGATGATTTAAAATTGTAAGGGTGATAAATAATAATGGCCCCAAAAAGTTTCATTATCTCTGTGGCATGAAGGGGGAGATTTTCATCAAATGAAATCAATGACTTGAAGCTTGTAATTAACAAATTTACATGAGAAATAAATTATACCCGGAAGGAACGCGAGCACTTTATTTCAAGGTCTCTCCTTTTGGACAAGCTGACATATAATGTGAATTGATTTAAAAATAAAAAAATAAAAGAGTTACGTGCATACCTTGCAAATCTAGAATCATGGGATCTTTCTCCACAAACTCAATCTGCACACACGCTTTGCTGCTAACAGTACATATAGAGGTTCCACTTTGCCTCCTTGAATTGATTAGGACGAGGGTCATGGATCCCAATCTTATAATGTCTTGTCTTGTCCTAGCAGCGAGGCAAAATTGGCTGAAGATCCTGCACTTTCCATAATTAGATTTCCCGAATGCGGGATGCAAAATAACAAGGAACCGACACGACCAACATTAGCCATTTCTATAATCTAACATAGAACAAAAGAAAATCCCTAGCAAACATCACTGCACATAGATCTAAACCACCCTAAACAATTGAGGAGGTCAGAATCAACAAAGACAAAGCTTCGCAAGCACCAATGAAAAGAAAAATTTAATTGCAACTTCGCAGCACTCTTTAAACCCGAAATCACCAAGCTTGGAGCATCAAGCCACGGAGGTCAAGATGGAGTTGTAAACTTTCAATCTTTTAGACAAAGAGTGGTGAGAAAACAAAAAACTCGTGATCAAGAGATCTTACATAGATGAATCTCCTAGAGAACCAGAGTTCTGCAACACATTAGGCTGCGCATGATAAAATTTCTGAAACAGAAATTGATTTCTGGCCAGAAATCAATTTCTCAATTTCTATTCCCCAGCCAAGTTTCTGAGCAAAGAAACCCGTTTGATAACGACTCAAAATTTTTATTTCTGAAACAGAAATCCGTTTGATAACAGAAAATAAAATTTCTATTTCTATGAATCATGTTGTCCCCATCCCTTTACCTCACTCTTCTTGGTGCTTATGATGGTAATTTAATTTGATAAAAGTTGATAAATCACTTTAATTTATATTGGTAATTCGATAGAGTAGTTAGGAACTTCAAAACATTAGCAATTTATGTAAATAAAAGCTAGTAATTAGTATAAAAAATGCTAATATGCAAACTATAAAAGATTTGGTATTTTTAAATGCTAATATGCAAATAGGGAATGTATTTATTATCCTCATTCAAGATTCGGGTTTAAGTCACTACACTTTTTTGTATTCTTTTGAGACCACAAAGTGATTTTATGTTAGGTACCAGTTGACATGGACGGAGGCGCAATTTGCGAGCGATTCGAAATTAATAAAATGAAAGTTGTGCTAGAAATAGAAATTGATTAGATAACAACATAGGAAATCCTCACATACAAAATAATAATCGAAATAATACTAATACATTATAAAAGTTGAAAATACAATTTCATGAAATTTCCGGCATATTATTCCCTTGCATTTTATTGGCAATGGTTTTCCTAAGCATATTTATTTGGTTTCCCTCCTCGGTTAACTGAATGTTTACAAGCTCATCCTACATAGGTTCAGCCACGTATATCGAATCTCCATATGGGGAAAAGTTCTTATCCATCTTGTCTTGATCGCGGATGTAATTATGGATGGCACAACATCCAATTACGATACGTGCTTGCTTTCGAAGTGCAAATGATGGCACGTGCCTCAAAATGAAAAAGCGATTCTTCAATGCCCCAAATGATCTTTCAATGACATTTCTTAAAGAAGAATGCCTATAGCAATAATATCATCATAATTGTAACTTAAAAACATAAATAAACAAAGTCTCAAATACATAAGTCATGAAATGAAATACATAAGTCATGCATGTTTCTTAAACAAAGTCTCAAAAAAAAAATTTCTATTTCTATTTCAGAAACGAGAGAAGCTACAATTTCTAGCTTCGATTTCTCCCCAAAACAATTTCTGAAACAGAAATCTGTTTCAGAAATAGAGAAATCAATTTGCGTTACCAAACAGATTTCTGTTCCAAACCTATTTCGGGGAACAGAGAAACAGACAAATCAAGAAACAGAAATTTTATCATGCGCAGCCCTAGAGGCCCAGTCAACGCCGTGCACAGTGTAGCATCGAAACTCACAAAAGCCGCAGCTAATGACGAGCTATAGAGCTAAAACACCACACGACCCAATCAAAGACTGAACGCCAAGCAGCAAGCACGGAGCTGCCACGACAACAGAACAAAATCGACAACACTGCACAAGAATCAACCGACGAAAGCTATCCAAAGCGCTTCGGCAATCCCTAGGCACGAAACCCAGTTCGTTCCGATTCGAATCCGCGACGGACGGAATCGAGAGGAACCGAGAGAAGTCAAGACTCACCCCGACAACTCGCTCGCGCCCTTGCTCCCGACCAAGAACGAGGCTCGGCGGATAACTATGCGAAGCCATCAAGCGAGCTCGCCATCATCGACCAAGAACGAGGCGAGGAGGGAAGCGCTTAGGGTGAGTGAGAGGGCTCGAGACAGAGAGGAGGGGGGCGCTTGGGGTGAGTGAGAGGACTCGGGACAGAGAGGAGAGGAGTGCTTGAGGAAGAGAGGCAGAAGCGGGAAGAAATAGCGCGCGCTCCGTTGAAAAGAAGAGAGAGAAAATGCAGCAGGCCTCTCCTTCTTCGCCGCACCGTCGACCCCGCTCAAGTCCGCCGAGATCTCCCTCGCGACCGAGCGGGCTAGTGTCAGTGACAACGCCCGGTCAGCGGCGGGGAGCCTGGTGCCGCTCGGGAATGAGACCGAGATGACCAACGAGGCTTTTGGGCAGGCGGAGGCGGAGACGGAGCCGGAGGAGGTGGGATGCGCGGAGAAGGAAACAGAGGAAGGCTCTGAGCGTTCTCGGTTCTTTTACGAGGAGAGGGAGAACCGGCCTATTCAAGTGAGGAGGGAGAGAGAAATTTTGAGCAGGAGGAATACACTGACCGTCCTTTCTTTTCTGCAGGTGGAGCCGAGCTGAGCCAGCCGAATACCAGCCCTTTTCTCATTTTCCAGGGGGTCCCGCTCGGGACAGGTGTCGGTACCTGAGTGGTATGTGCGCGCCACGTCAGAGGATGACGTGGCGCGCACGAACCAATGAATATTTTCTCCAGTCCAAGAGCCCCAAAAAAGATAACACCACGTGGCGAACGGACAGCCCACTAGCCGCTCGCCACGTGGAAAACCTCGGGGGCACGTCTCCCCAGAACCCCGCTCAAAAGAACCGTTCAAGTCCACGAGGTCGCCATTCGCGGCTCCTTCCTCCCTCCTCCTCCGACCCAAACTCTGAATCGCAATCCCGAACCTCCGAGGTCCGACAATGGCGGACGGCGCCGGCCACCCGGGCCTTCCTGTCCGACCTCCAGCGGCGGCTCGGCTCCCGGCCCCCCGCGGCCGAGCAGTGCTTCGACCGGTTCCACTTCCAGATCGAGGAGATCGTCCTCGGCCAGTACCAAGGTAGAATTCTCAGTCTCTTCTCGTCGTCTCGTTCGGAACCGCCGGTGCGGCGCGGTGTTGGAAGCCTCCGATGAGGGAGTTTTATCTGAATGCGATGAATGGATCGTAATCTGAATCGACGAATCGCGCTGAATCGATCGGAATGTCGCTTTCGTCGATCGGAGCTTTTTTTTTTTTTTGATGTTTTGTGCGAATGTGAAGAGGAAAGAACCGATGAGCTGCGACGGCATTGCTCCAAAGTTGATCTTTGTTTTTTTCTTTGGATTTCTTGTGCGAATGTGAAGAGGAAAGACCGATGAGCTGCGACGGCATCGCTCCAAAGTTGATGTTTTTTCCTTTTTTTTGTCGCTTTTATGTTGAGGTTCGATTCGGAGGGATGAAGTCAGCTTTGAAATACTATGTGTGGTGCACGGATTAGTTGTCTGTTGTTTTCACGAGAAAAGAAAAGGTGAAGTAGGATTGAAGACAGGACAAAAAGATGTTCAGTGGTGTACTTAGTCGGACTTGTCTTGGACAAAAACAGTTCAAACTGCTAGATCATTAGATATATAGGAGAGGACACCATTTTCTTGGCTAGTGAACATGAGCACCCTTTCGATTCGTCCTGAAATATACTAAACCATATATAGCTAGCTGTAAGCATGAAAAGAAGTGGAGCTAATTTCGTGATGGTCCGCGAGCTAATTTTGATGTGTGAATTGGGCGAAATCCCCATCCAGGCGTGGGTGAGAGACCATACGGTACTTCAACGGGCTAATAGCTTTTACCCATGTCTCTTTTGTAGCTACCCACGGTGGAAATGGAACAGCTCAGGGTAAGCGTTCCCTTTGACCGAGCACAGTACTGGCTCCAGTGGAAGACTGATGACTTAAGGGAGAGATATATTTTGGTACCTCAGCATATAAATTTTCCTTTTGCTCTTTCTTCACCTCAAATGTAATCACATTTTCATAGTATTGGAAACAAATCGGATCTATCATGAAGCTCCGTACATATACATTCAAACTAATAAGTAAAGTTGTAGCATTTTCTTGATGTATCAGCCTTCCAAACTTTACTATCTCTGTGGCTAAGTCTTGCTTTCAGGACTTATGCTGATCATCAATGGAATTGAAACTAGTTCTGATTCCCAAGGAGCAGTATTCATAAATAGCCAGTTACTTTTCCAGATAATTAGGATTTCATGGAGCACCAAGTATTTATATGTAACTGGTTGCTTTTCCAGATTATTAGGATTTCATGGAGCACCGAGTGGTTTACCACTTATCATCTTTCTGTGAAGTCAGCTCCACTAGACAATTTTTGCAGGTTATCAGGGAAGGAAGAAGCTGACAATTATGGTAATTCCTAGCATTTTCGTCCCAGAAGACTGGCCATTCACCTTTTATGAAGGACTAAATAGACATCGAGATTCGATCTTCAAGGATAAGACTGTTGCTGAGCTTGGCTGTGGCAACGGGTGGATTACTGTTGCAACTGCTGCAAAATGGTCACCCATGAAGGTGATTTTCTTTTCTTCCACCGTACTTCATACGGAGAGTTCTCCTTTTTGCTATTCTTGTTATATTTGGATTTTTGGAATGCACTGGTAGATGTTCTAGCTTCTAGGATCCCAGATTAACTTTTATAAGCAAAAGAAGTTGGTTTATATGTGTGGATGTTGCTGCAAAATATCCTTGTGATGTGTTAGCGTAGTTTTTGGTCCTCTTTGTTCAGAAGTTTCAGTTTACAATCTGATCTGAAGTTTGTCTATGATTGTAATGCAGGTGTATGGTCTTGATATTAATCCTAGAGCAGTGAAGATTTCTTGGATAAACTTATGTCTGAATGCTTTGGATGAGAAGTGTCAACCTATGTATGACAGTGAGGGGAAAACTTTGTTGGACAGAGTGGAGTTTCACGAATCTGATCTACTATCTTATTGTCGGGATAACGATATCAAACTTGAACGGATCGTTGGATGCATACCTCAGGTTCCATTACAAGTGACGGTTTGTAGTTCTTTCAATGTTAATAACATGTCCTAACAGCTATGATTTCCTCTTACTCCTCTTTACATTAGAGATGCATTTGTTTTGCGGAAAATGAATAATTTCGATAATATTTTCCTAAATCGATTGCTTGTATCTCTTACAAAAGTGAATGTGCAAAAGAATATTTTTATCATCCATGGAAATGTTTAGACATAAATTGTAGTCGTGACTAATTATTTTAAGCAATATAAGCAATTACTTGTAGGAATGTTTTCCATATTATTCATTTTCCATGAAACAAACGAGGCCTCGGTTTCATTTAGCTGAGCAGTTGTAGTTATTGTGAATTTGGCGTGTGCATAATTGAGTGACACTGTCAGAATTCAACCTCTTTCTGCTTTCCTTGTGCAGATCCTCAATCCCAATCCTGATGCTATGTCTAAGATGATAACGGAAAATGCAAGCGAGGAATTCTTGCACTCCTTGAGTAACTATTGCGCTCTTCAGGTTCATTTAGATTTCATGCTATAAGCTTTTCCATCTACCGCAAATTCAAATTTAACTGCATAATGAAACTATAGTTCTAAGTCTATGGTCTTTTTGCTGGGAAAACTTGCTTCTTTACCTCATCTACATATTGGCAGTTTAGCTGCATTGAGTTTAACGTTCCATATTTACTTCAAAATATCAAACGTCTCCTGATTTCTTTGGGTGATATTGAAAACAGAAATAGTCTACTGTTTGTTATCTTCATATTGGTTCCTTAAGTAGCTTTTACCTTTGTTAACCTTGAAGAAAGTATAAAATTATGCCCGATAATTTTGATGTTGTTCTAGTGGAAACCCATCGTGGTGAAAAGCCATGGTTTCACCCCCCTTTGGTAATTAATTTCAAAGAATGGGCTAGTTTCTCTGCTCAAATCATCCTCTAAGGTGTTTGATCCTTGTTGAAGAGACAACTTATAGGTGCTCCATCAGTAGTATCCCTGCTATTCGTGTCCTATCAATCTTCTATTAACACGTTTTGGGTAGCATTTCGGAAGGATTGAAGAGACAACTTGAACCCAATTCACCGCAATTGCAAGTTACTGAGAGAAATTTGAAGTCTGCATGACATGAACATGAATGACTACAAATTGACACCTGAAAATGTTTCGGCCTATCTTGTTGAAAATCATATTAATATCACATGGGTCAAAATTTGAGCTATTTATTCGATGACACAAAACAAAATGAAATTCAACATGAGCATGGTGACACAACAGAACCTGCCATCCTTTATTCAGAACAGGTTACGATATGAGGAAGAAGTTCATGAGCCAGTCCTTTTCTTGTCTTGATATACAATATGGGAATGAATTGAAGGTTGTTTGCAACCTCCTATTTGAGCTTTTGGCTATTTCTTAACCTATTCATTGCTTCCCCACTTGAAGTAGACAACGAGCCTCGATTTTAATAAATAGTGAAACTAGTCTATTGCAATGCAATAAAAATCTACAATAGTAAACAAATGTCATATCGGATGAACAAAACATTTCATCCCAATAGGAATTACAATATACGATTTCACATCCCATCCATTCCACTCAAATAGCCATCATCAAGTGCAAAAACCAAAAGAAAAAGCCAAGACAGAATCATCACTTCAATCGCGGACCTTCCAAATAAACTTTACCGCCCCCAAAAACAAAATCATCAGGCCAATCCACGCCTTGATGGCGACCTCGATTTTGTTCCCAGTATCCTCTAAATTTGGGGGCAAGGAGGCTTTTACCAGGTGAGAAAAAGTGAGGGCGGAACAAAATATGGCCGTGCAATTGAGCCAATATGCAATGGACGTATAGACCTGTCTTCTCGACAGGAGCCCAATGAACAGCAAAGTAATTGCGGAGAGGGAAGATGCCAACGCCGTCATGTTGACGGCGAAGGCAGGATTCAGGGAAGGTCGCGGATCCACCGCGACCTTCCATGCATTGTTGGCGAGCATAGCGGCGACGAGCATAAATGAAAGCCGTTGACTCTCCATTTCCTCCTGTCAAGAGCGAGAACGTCTCAGAGAGAGAGAGAGAGAGAGAGAGAGAGAGAGAGAGATAGAGAGAGATATAGAGAGAGAGTGACAGCCATACGGTGATGCGCCCCGAACGAATCGCCCCGAACGAATCGATCCTTTCACGTACATCACCAAGGAAGACCTTATTAATAGAACGGTCCAACGAGGGGCCCAAGGGGATGCTAACAAGTGTCGTCAGCCCCTTGGTTTGTGGGTGTTGAATGAATTCAATTCTCTCGATTTTGTGCCTGATTTAACGAAACTTTAGCCGCAACAAATTTATTTTTCTTGAGACCGAATATGGCAATTTCGTTGAGCGAACTGGTCTCTAATAAAACCAACGCCAGGTTGTCCCCGAGAAATTAGATCTTCACGACCACTCATTTTTGGGTCACCGAAGTATCGTAGCGGCATCTTTGTTGGCTATAACATGCAGAAGTTGATTTTGAATGTTCGATTCAGTACTTTTTATATATCATATTTTCGATAATTGAATGGAAATAAAATAATTAAAATTCTAGGATTTCCGCAGCCTAAATTTACTACTTCAAACCGGCAAAGAGGCCTGGCTTTGCAACCCACAAATTCTTATGAATATCTACTCTCCGTCTACTTCACAATAAATAAATAATTTTAAAAAAAAATTCCTAAAATATATCACTTATATCGTTCGCAAAAATGAATGAATAAAAAATATCACTTATATCGTTATCACTTCAAAAGAAGAAATGTGATATTAAATCAAGTAAATGGATTTGTTTTAATCAAATAATGAATATGACATGAAAATTGATATTTTAGGTCAAATAAATAAATGAGCAAAATAATTAGCTTCGTGCATAAAAATATCAATGAAAACATTAGACATGAGATTTTCTCTAATTAGCAAAGTTTACATAACAATTCAAGGCAAAATTTAAAACACACACACATATATGCGTATATATTTTGGTGTGATTCATTATTAATTATACTAGTGCCGTAACTATTAATTATATCAATCTTCCTGGAGTAATATTTTTTCCATCTGGATGGTTTCATTTCGTGTCATTACCAATTTGGCAAAAGAAGTAATAACTTGAGAAAACTTGTTGTTGAGATTCCTGGGGCGGTCCACGATTGTCAGCACGATATTTTGCAAATTTGCTACTTTGATGTCATTCCATTTGAAATTCCCACGATCTGATCCACCATAATTGATCATTTAGGAAAAAAGAAAAAGTTTATGTTTTAGTAGTTTCAGTTCAAATTTGTTCACATTTTCAATAATCATTTCGCGTGAATCTAAGCAATAGAAAAATCTACATAATCTTGGTTTCATGGCAATGTTTTTACGATAGGAATCTCGCCATTATTGCCTTATATCACGCCTTGAATGCTCCTTGCCCTTTTTGTTTTGTTCTCTCCACTATATAAAACAGTTGATTTCTTACTATAAGTTCATGGAGATGAAGCCGGGGAAACCTATGGAGATGGCAGTGAATTTTTAGAACGATCCGAAATAGTCCGAGCAGACGATCGCTTACTAGTACAACGTTCAAGATGTAGCAATGCCATTCTCGACCATTGAGAACACATTTTCCAGTTCCGGACGGTTGATATACTACGTTTTCTCATGGAAAGAGTGATCGGAGCATTGCTCGAAACCATCGGTTGGCAACCGATCTCTCTCTCTCTCTCTCTCTCACTCTTTGGTTTGGCATATCAAACCACGCATGCTTCACATAAGTGTCTCGATAACATTTTCTATCATTACTTATGATCTATTTTGAAATTACTTAAATGTCATGTCAAACTCTCGTGCGAGCCGTGGCAAAAAGAATGTGATGGAAATGCTGATGTGTAGCACACATGATTTGGTGTTTTGAGAAGCCGGGTTCGGTTTTAATTTGTGACTCATGGTTTCAAATTTCATTCCTTTTTCTCTTGGGCATTGAAATCATGCATGCTTCACATTAGCATCTCCGTCACAAATTGTTTGTCATTGGATATGAACGATGATGCAATCCAAAATGACTCAAATTGAACTGTGACCTAGATCGAGGTGACTATAGACATTCGTGGTAAGCAAAAGGTACATACACAAATTTGTTTGATATTTCGGAAGAATTTTCTTGTTTGAATCAAAAGAATAGAACGTGTTGATTACGACACTACTTGAGCATGAAAATGTGCTTGGCAAAAAGTCATTTGAGCTCTCATACAAGCAATGGCAACAAGAATACGATGGAAATGCCAATGTGTAACATGCGTGGTTTGGTGCATGACGATTGGGGTTCGATCAATGCTTCAACCCTATTTGGGATCAACAATTTGTCTATGTGCATTGGTTTAGCTGTCCATTCGTGAATAGCCAAAGGCAAGATGTATTCCCAAAATCCCTCTCTCTATCATTCTCTTCTTATATTTTCCTATTTTAACATTCTAGTTATCTTAATGTACTTCATGGTCTTTGATTTTATTGTAAAGATCGAAAATATTTTCTTGTTTTGTCCATTGACATACGGGTGTCTAAGTTCAAATCCAATTCAAATCTCTATTTTCTATAAAAAGCCCTCGACCGTTTTGTAACATTGTTCAATTAGTAATGTGTATGTCTAAAATGATCACTAGAGAAGCGTTTTGTTTGGCATAAGTGCGTGTGGCAATGCAACTTGCAATATGTACATTTGTTATGTACCCATATCTACATCATTAAAATGGGTCAATTGACCACAACATAAGGGACAACGGGTTCCAATGCTACTAACCAATCTACTTAATCTCAAGCTCCATTATGGAAAAATGAATAATTTGGAAACCATTTCTCTAAAAATAATCATTTGCATCATTTACAAAAATGAACATACACAAATATTTGCATTGTCTGAAAAATATTTATACATATATTGTCGTTAATGATAATTTTATTTTTCATCGAATAATTATTTTGATCAAAATAAATGATAATTTTAAAGAAAATATTTTAAAATGTTTCTTTTACGTGCAAAACAACCTGAGCCTCACTTCATGTTCCACTTTCAAGCTTTATTTCCTTTACTTTTATATCCTCCTGATCCGGTTCGGCCTGGCCCTGGCCCATTCATGTATTCTTCTTTTAGCTTACGTTTTTATTTTCTAATTTTAAATCTACCTATTTAAGAAAAAAATAATATGCAAGCATTCTGAATTATTTTCTCAGCACAGAAATCACTACTTTGTACGACAAAATTTTATAAATCTACACTTCTCACTTTTATTAGAATCCAAGGAAAATATAATACATAAAATAGAGCAAGGAAAGGATTTTTTTTTTTGGGTGATTTTAACCTATAAGATTAAGTCATCTTATTCCACGGAATATATACTATGACTTATAAATTGAATTGTTCCAAATTACAAATCTTGAAATTTCTGAGAGATGGGCGCGGTTTCCTCTCTCGAGGAACGGAATGCATTAATGCTTAATTATTCATGATTCCCCTTTTAGTATGCGGGGCATGAGTAGTGTCCAGAAACTCATGGGATCATATGTTCGACTTTATTCGAGCATGTGCAAACCTACTAAATGAATATGATTCGCATGCTTCCCAATGAGGTGAATGATTGCACAAGAATCTCCCTTTAATAAATTAAAAGATTGCTCTAGAGAAAACATGACTTTATACGGTTGGCATTGATATAAATAATTTTTCGCTAATGTGGATGATGATTGTTGGCCTATGTGAGAAGAGGCCTTGGGTGAGGGCCACAACCCTCACCTCGCCGGTAGTCGACGATGACAAAGAAAGAACAAAAATACTCAAAAAAAAAAATTAAAAATTATTCATGTTAGCATTACTATATCCCATAGGATAGTTAGCATCTATGTCGATAATTTTCAACTAAAAGGTTTAGGACCAAATTAATCAAATTAAAATATTTATAATTAAGTTGGCATCAATACACTAAGTTTAGGATTTTTTTTTTTTTAAATAATTTTCCCTCACTTATTATTATGCATGAATCCTTTACAATCATGTACATCAAAAGAAACTCTACACTAGCCTAATAACTATAGGGTAAATTCTTTTCTTATAATTTTGGATTAATGTCACAACAAATCTTAAATAGAAAATTGGTGAACCCATACTATATTTATTTTAAATTAATTTTCACATCTCAAAAAATCAGTTGAGTGCTCAAAAAATCTACACCCATTGTTAGGTCTTTAAAAGGAAAAGAGGAGATGATGATGACGGTGGAGGAGGAATAACTAGTGTACCACTAGGAATCCCACCATAGCTTGTCAAAAGCGATTTACACTTTCCTTAAACAACCGGTTGTAAGACTAGCACAATATTCACATGTCGCGTGTGGAACTATTTGATGAAGCATAGAAGTGGGGATGATTATACATATATCGCGATGTGCAATTTTCTCTAAATCCAACTTGTGTTTTTAACAACATATGGTGATATTTATTAACTCATGCTATTTCCACCCTATAGATATCTAAATCAACCCCATTTTCATCAAAATGACAAAATTGTCCTCAATTTTTCAATTGCAATTTAAAGTGGATTGCCATTTTCCTCCTTTTTATTTTTTTTTTATTCTTTTGAGAATTAGTTATTATAATTAAGTATTACATATATTTTTTTTTTAGTGTATTAGAGGAAGGTACATATAAATATTCCTATAACATTTTATATGTGTTTGTCTTTTTTTATGAAAACTAGATGGACTTAGTCATATGTAACAAGTAGAAGTAGCACCACCCTATCTAAATTAGCCCATTTAAGAGAGGTTTAGTCAAAACAAAGAGTGATATTCAAAGGCACTATTTCCACTATCAATAACTGAATCCACCCCAATTTTTCAATCTTTCAATCACAATTTAAAGTGGATTACCACACTCTCCTTTTTTCTATTTTTATTTATTATTTTGGGACCTAATTACTATAATTAAGAATTTCACACATTTTAGTCTTTAGTGTATCAGAGAAAAGCACATATAAATATTCCTATAACATTTCACATGCTTTGTCTTTTTTATGAACTTTCAATCATGTGTAGCTCCACCCTATCAATGATTAAATCCACCTCAATTTTACCAAAAAGAGAAAATTGTCCTCAATTTTTCCATTGCAATTTAAAGTTGATGGCCACACTCCTCCTTTTTTTTTCTATTTTTATTTATTCTTTTCGGATCTAATTACTATAATTAAGAATTTCACATATTTTAGTCTTTAGTGTATAGAGGAAAAGCACTTATAAATATTCCTATAACGTTTTACAGGCTTTGTCTTTTTTATGAAACCCCAGTGGACTTAATCATGTGTAGCAGGTGGAAATAGCGCCGCCTTATTTAAATTACTCCATTAAAGAAAGTTTAGCCAAAAACCAATTCAATTTAAAAAAAAAAAAAAAAGAGAGAATGTCCGATTGCCGGGGCAAAAAAGGAAACGCAGTTGACTTTTTCCTAGTCCCAGTCCCAGTCCAAGTCCAAGAGCCCCAAAAAAGATAGCGCCACGTGGACAACGGACAGCCCACTACCCGCCCGCCACGTGGAAAGCCCCGGGGGCACGTCTCCCCAGAACCCCGCTCAAAAGAACCGTTCAACTCCACGAGGTCGCCGTTCGCGGCTCCTTTCCTCCCTCCTCCTCCGACCCGAACTCCGAATCGCAATCCCGAACCCGAGCCTCCTCCGAAACTCCGAGGTCCGACAATGGCGGACGGCGCCGGCCACCCGGGCCTTCCTGTCCGACCTCCAGCGGGGACTCGGCTCCCGGCCCCCCCGCGGCCGAGCAGTGCTTCGACCGGTTCCACTTCCAGATCGAGGAGATCGTCCTCGGCCAGTACCAAGGTAGAACTCTCAGTCTCTTCTCGTCGTCTCGTTCGGAGCCGCCGGTGCGGCGCCGGTGTGGGAAGCCTCCGATGAGGGAGCTTTCTCTGAATGCGATGAATGGATCGTAATCTGATCGGCGAATCGCGCTGAATCGATCGAAATGTCGCTTTCGTCGATCGGAGCTTTTTTTTTTTTTGTGATTTCTTGTGCGAGTGTGGAGAGGAAAGAACCGATGAACTGCGACGGCATCGCTCCAAAGTTGATCTTTGTTTTTTTCTTTGGATTTCTTGTGCGAATGTGAAGAGGAAAGACCGATGAGCTGCGACGGCATCGGTCCAAAGTTGATTTTTTTTTTTTTTTGTCGCTTTTATGTTGAGGTTCGATTCGGAGGGAGACGATGCGGAGAGATGAAGTCAGCTTTGAAATACTATGTGTGGTGCACGGATTAGTTGTCTGTTGTTTTCACGAGAAAAAAAAGGTGAAGTAGGATTGAAGACAGGACAGAAAGTTGTTCAGTGGTGTACTTAGTCGGATTCGTCCTGGACAGAAACAGTTCAAACTGCTAGATCATTAGATATGGTGTCTCGTTTCTGCCCAAGGCAGAAGCAGAAATTTTTTTTATCAATCCAGTTGATTTAGGAGAGGACGCCGTTTTCTTGGCTGTTGAACATGAGCACCCTTTCGATTCGTCCTGAAATATACTAAACCATAGATAGCTAGCTGTAAGCATGAAAAGAAGTGGAGCCAATTTCGTGGCGGTCCGCGAGCTAATTTTGATGTGTAAATTGGGCAAAATCCCCATCCAGCTGTGGGTGAGAGACCATATGGTACTGCAACGGGCTAATGGCGTTTACCCATGTCTCTTTTGTAGCTACCCACGGTGGAAACGGAACAGATCAGGGTAAGCGTTCCCTTTGAACGAGCACAGTACTGGCTCCACTTTCCCAGTGCTAGTTGATGATTAGAAGACGAAAATGAAGATATATTTTCCAAAATTTCTGCAGGATCAGAGAAGCTTTCTTTGATATTTTAGTTTATGGAAGACCGATGACTTAAGGGAGAGATATATTTTGGTACCTCAGCATATAAATTTTCCTTTTGCTCTTTCTTCACCTCAAATGTAATCACATTTTCATAGTATTGGAACCAAATCGGATCTATCATGAAGCTCCGTACATATACATTCCAAACTAATAAGTAAAATTGTAGCATTTATCAGCCTTCCAAACTTTACTATCTCTGTGGCTAAGTCTTGCTTTCAGGATGTACTATAACAGGAGCGGTCAGTTACCTAGAACTTATGCTGATCATCAATGGAATTGAAACTAGTTCTGATTCCCAAGGAGCAGTATTCATACATAACCAGTTACTTTCCCGGATAATTAGGATTTCATGAAGCACCAAGTATTTATATGTAACTTGTTGCTTTTCCAGATTATTAGGATTTCATGGAGCACCGAGTGGTTTACCACTTATCATCTTTCTGTGAAGTCAGCTCCACTAGACAATTTTTGCAGGTTATCAGGGAAGGAAGAAGCTGACAATGATGATAATTCCTAGCATTTTCGTCCCAGAAGACTGGTCATTCACCTTTTATGAAGGACTAAATAGACATCGAGATTCGATCTTCAAGGATTAAGACTGTTGCTGAGCTTGGCTGTGGCAACGGGTGGATTACTATTGCAACTGCTGCAAAATGGTCACCCATGAAGGTGATTTTCTTTTCTTCCACCGTACTTCATACGGAGAGTTCTCCTTTTTGCTATTCTTGTTATATTTGGATTTTAGAATGCACTTGTAGATGTTCTAGCTTCTATCATCCCAGATTAACTTTTATAAGCAAAAGAAGTTGGTTTATATGTGTGGATGTTGCTGCAAAATATCCTTGTGATGTGTTAGCGTAGTTTTTGGTCCTCTTTGTTCAGAAGTTTCAGTTTACAATCCGATCTGAAGTTTGTCTATGATTGTAATGCAGGTGTATGGTCTTGATATTAATCCTAGAGCAGTGAAGATTTCTTGGATAAACTTATATCTGAATGCTTTGGATGAGAAGGGTCAACCTATATATGACAGTGAGGGGAAAACTTTGTTGGACAGAGTGGAGTTTCACGAATCTGATCTACTATCTTATAGTAGAGATAACGATATCAAACTCGAACGGATCGTAGGATGCATACCTCAGGTTCTGTTACAAGTGACAGTTTGTAGTTCTTTCAATGTTAATAACATGTCCTAACAGCTATGATTTCCTCTTACTCCTCTTTACATTAGAGATGCATTTGTTTTGCGGAAAATGAATAATTTCGATAATATTTTCCTAAATTGATTGCTTGTATCTCTTACAAAAGTGAATGTGCAAAAGAATATTTTTATCATCCATGGAAATGTTTAGACATAAATTGTTGTCCTGACTAATTATTTTAAGCAATATAAGCAATTACTTTTAGGAATGTTTTCCATATTAATCATTTTCCATGAAACAAACGAGGCCTCGGTTTCATTTAGCTGAGCAGTTGTAGTTATTGTGAATTTGGCATGTCCATGAACCTCTGTTGAGTGATTCTACCGCTGGATTTCGTCATCGGCTGAATGTTATCTTCGCAAGTCTTAGAATCCTTCATTGATCTTCATTCACAGCAGGTTACCATTCAGATTTCCGCAAGGTGAGATACATGCTACGTCATTTCTTGATTCTAAGAGCCGTGCAACGTCATTTTAGGCACGCTAGCTACCTCGGCTCGTTCGACGTCGTTTAAGATGTTTACGTGGAGTGGTTTTTAATAATAATACGCCAACTCATTTTATAGTTTTTATCATAAAAGCCACGGAAATTTTTTTACTGAAATTTCTCGCCAAAGGCATTAAGTGATATCTCTTCTCCGATTTGATATTTAAGTGAGCCGAATATTTTTTGTACTAAAGCAAACATCATATGAAACTTTTAACACTTTTAGTATCATTATACTCTTGTCCTTCATCGACCTCAATTTTTTAAATCAACATTACTACCTGTCATTGCAAGCCCTCTTACTCAAAATCGGGATAGGAACACCATAAATGTCATATCTTTCGTATAAAGCTCACTTGAATGTCATAATTTTTTACCGACCTCTTAAGTATCATAAATTCTAAAAAACGTTCACTTGAATGCTATAACTTTCAATTGATTGCTTGAGTGCCATAAATTTTAAAAATATTCACCCAAGTGTTGCAAGTCCCACGTGGCATAGCACTTGTCTTAAATGTTTTTTAAAAAAGTTATAACACTTAAATGATCGATTGAAAAAATTTATAGCACTCAAGTGATCAAAAAGGAAATTATGGCGCCCAAGTGAGCACCAACATAAGTTATAGCACTCCAATGATAGAAAAAAAAAACTGTGTTACTTAGGTGAGCACCGTACAAAATTTATGACATTTGTGACTTTTTTGCCCCCAAAACTCTAACCTTACCCAATGCTCAATCACTCACCTTCCCAGCATGGTCCACAACTATCGCATCATCATTGGTCCGCCGCCACCTCTTCACCTTAGCCATTTCCCTCTTTCTTGACTCGAGCTTGAGCATCTATAGTTGTGATGGCCATGGTCCTATCTCACATTGTAGTGTTAGAGTATATCTCAAGTTTGAACTCAAAGCAAAAATCTAGTTTTTGAAAATAAATAAATGAAAAGAGGAAAAGGGGAATTTATGGAAATTTACTTTCCTAATCGGCAGGGGTTGGCGGCCAAGAAAAGAAATAAAAATGGAAAATAAGAAAAGAGGAAAGTTCAACTAGGACTGTTGACCGAACTACACAATTTCCTATACGCCCTTACTCGAGTTTATGTGTATATATATATATGCTTGGCTTGTGGGATTTCGCCTGCAGCTGTTGATGTGCGCAGGGAACCTTATCATGGGGCTCCAAGTTCGATATACATCCAAGTGAAATTCTGCTAGTGTTTAATAGCCAATTAAATCTTATAGTAAGATTTGTATGATTATTTCGTCAAAAAACAATTGTAATGATTAAATACCGTGAGTTATTCAGTATAATTGGGAGTCGGGAAAGATCGAGATTATTTGAGTGATTTGAGTGTAATTGTAATCTTCATTATATCATTTGATCTATGATAAAATTTATTGTTACTCTTCCCATGGACGTAAATCACTCTATCAAATCGGCTCATTTATTTATTTTATTGTTCAATCATTTATTTCCACATCATAGAGCTTAGCACTAGATATAGTGGCCATGGCCCCAAGGAGATAGAGAGAGAGAGAGAGATTAAGACGTTTGGGTGTGTTGGATGGGTAGTGTAATCTTTTTAGTTGTCGTCTTTGTCCGAAAATGTAGATTATAGATGATAAAGACAAGGAGTAATTAATATGGTATCAAGTTGAGAAAGGTTCATGAAATTTTTAAAAATTAATGTTTTTGGAGGGCACCGTAATACGAGCTGATAGAATCGATCCAATTAAAGTGAAAACCTCATTCAGTCCAATAGAATTGCCTGGGAAATAATATGTGTATAACATGATTAAAAAAGAATAATGGACTCATAATATTCTAAAAATCAAAAGTTTACAGATTAGGCTAATCACCAATAGAGGTGATGGTGGGCGCACTGTCAAAAACAGGAAGAGCGCATATTTAAGGAATGCATAATAGGAGTACCACAAATATTTTTCTTGAGAATATGGGCTAAATTTCGTCAAGGATTTGGCCATATAAATACGGTCAAAACAAGGAAGCATACAGTGATGAATCTTCTTCAAATGACCGAGCGTACATGGAAAGAGTTCAGCATTAGATATGGCAAAAAGCAAACTAAAAACTGTTTAACAAGGAAAAGAGAAGAATTCGTTCCAACTTTTGAAAGAAATTCTCAGCAATTAAGCACAAAATTCCAAAAAAAATAAAATAAAGAGGAGACATGGCCAATATTCTATGTTCACTTCTTCCAGCCTTTTCCGCCATTAGGCCTTTGATGGTCACTGCTCCGTGCCGCCACGACGTCGCTGCTCCTCCCAACCAAAGCCATGTCCGCTTCATTCCATTCATGCCATCGACGCCGCCACCGTTGGACCAAAACTAGAGAAACCAGAAGACTAAAAAGTAGACCAGTAAATTTAGGAGACTGATTATAATAGTGATATGCACTGGAAAACAAATAAATTACACGACCATAAATTATTTTTCGCTTACAGTTCTTGAACAGATGTAAATTTGTCGAGATTTCCAGGGACTGCACTTACTTATAAAGTACTCGCCGCCGCCAAAATCAGAATCATGAGGCCTACCCATGCCTTCATCATGACTTCCGTTCGGTACCCCAAATACTCTAAATTTGGGGGCAAGGAGGCTTTTACGATATGGGGATAAGTAAGGGCGGAACAAAGTACGGCCGAGCAAATGAGCCAACGTGCGATCGTCATATATGCTCTCTTCCTCGACGGGAGACCACTTAAAAACAATGACAGCGCGGCGAGGGAGGACGCCAACGTCGCCGTGTTGACGACGAAGGCCGGACGCAGGGAAGGTCGCGGATCGACCGCGACTGTCCATGCATTATATGCGAGCATCGCCGCGACGAACATAAACGAAAGCGGCTGACCCCTAAGCGAATTGAGTTTCCGAGCGTTGGCATTTCGCCAGGTCCTCATCGCATCCATTTCTGTACTGTAAAGAGCACGAACGTCTCAGAGAGAGAGAGAGAGAGAGAGAGATAGAGAGAGACGAGAGTTGAACGTCTGAGATATAGAGAGAGAAAGAGGAAAGAGGAGAGTTGTTAGCGTGGATCAAGGAATGACGGCCAAACGGTGATGCCCCCCGAACGAATCGCTCCTTTCACGTACATTCACCAACGAAAACCCCATTCACAGAACGGTCCAAAGAGGGGGCCAACGGGATGCTAACAAGTGTCGTCGGCCCCTTGGTTTGTGGGTGTTGAATTCAATCCTCTCGATTATGTGCCTGATTTAACGAAATTTTAGCGGCAACAATTTTATTTTTCTTGAGACCGAATATGGCAATTTCGTTGAGCGAACTGGTCTCTAATAAAACCGACGATGTTGTCCCGAGAAATTAGATCTTCACGATCACTCATTTTTCGGTCATCGAAGTATCGTTAGCGGCATCTTGTTGACTATATAACATGCATAGATTGATTTTTGAATGTTCGATTCAATATTTTTTTTTATATATCATATTTTCGACGATTGAATGGAAATAAAATAATTAAAATTCTAGGATTTCCGCATTGAATTTACTACTTCAAACGGGCAAAGAGGCCTAGCTTTGCAACCGACAAATTCTTATGAATATCTACTAAACTTAAGGCTCTAATGAATAATTTTAAAAAAAAATTTGTGAAAAAGATCACTTTTATCTTTCGCAAAAATTTAATTAAAAAAATCATCATCTACAAAATATTGAAACATAAATTGTTGTTTATAATAAAAATAATTTTTTGGCTAATTAATTCAAGTATTATAAGTCATTCACTTTATGTGAAACAAGTAGATCGTAAATATAATGAGTCAACTCATCTTATCCTTCTATGGGTTTTCACTTCCACGTTGATGTTAAGAAAAGTTATCACTTCAAAAGAAGAAATGTGATATTAAATCAAGTAAGTGGATTTGTTTTAATCAAATAATGAATATGACATGAACATTAATATTTTAGGTAAAATAAATAAATGAACAAAATAATTAGCTTTGTGCATAAAAATATCAATGAAAATATTAGACATGAGATTTTCTCTAAGTTAGTGAAAGTTTACATAACAATTCAAGGCAAAATTTAAAACACACACACACATACGTATATATTTGGTGTGATTCATTATTAATTATGCTAGTTCTATAACTATTAATTATATCAATCTCCCTGAAGTAATACTTTTCCATCTGGATGGTTTCATTTTGTGTTATTACCAATTTGGCAAAAGAAGCAATAACTTGAGAAAACTTGCTGTTGAGATTCCTGGGGTGGTCCACGGTTGTTAGCACGATATCTTGCAAATTTACTACGTTGATTTCATTCCATTTGAAATTCCCACGATCTGATCCACCATATTCGATCATTTAGGAAAAAAGAAAAAGTTTATGCTTTAGTAGTTTCAGTTCAAATTTATTCATATTTTCGATAATCATTTCGTGTGAATTCAAGCAATAGAAAAATCTACATAATCTTGGTTTCATGGCAATGTTTTTACGACAGGAATATCGCCATTATTGCCTTATATCACGCCTTGAATGCTCCTTGCCCTTTTTGATCTGTTCTCTCCACTATATAAAATAGTTGATTTCTTCATATATGTTCATGGAGATGGAGCAACCTGGGAAGCCTATGGAGATGGCTGTGAATTTTGCGAACGATCCAAAATAGTATGAGCAGCCGATCGCTTACTAGTACAACGTTCAAGATCTAGCGAAGTCATTTTGGACCATTGAGAACACATTTTCCAGTTCCGGATAGCTGTTTTATTACATTTTCTCATGGAAATAGTGATTGGAGCATTGCTCGAAACCATCGGTTCGCAACCGATCTCTCTCTCTCTCTCTCTCTCTCTCTCTCGTTCGGCATATCAAACCATGCATGCTTCACATAAGTGTCTCGATAACATTTTCTGTCATTGCTTATGATCTGTTTTGAAATTACTTAAATGTCATTTCAAACTCTCGTGTGAGCTGTGACAAAAAGAATGTGATGGAAATGCTAATGTGCAGCACACATGATTTGGGTATTTTGAGAAGTCGGGTTCGGTGCTGATTCGTGACTCATGGTTTCGAATTTCATTCATTTTTCTCTTGGGCATTGAAATCATGCATGCTTCACATTAGCACCTCCGTCACAAGTTGTTTGTCATAGCATATGAACGATAATGCAATTTGAAATGACTCAAATCGAATTGTGACGGAGATCGAGGTGACTGTAGACGTTCGTGGTAGGCAAAAGGTATATACACAAATATGTTTAATATTTCGGAAGAACTTTCTTATCTGAATCAAGAGAACCAAAAGGTGTTGATAACAATGCTACTCAAGATGAAAATGTTGCTTGGCATAAAGTCATTTTGAGTTCTCATACAAGCAATGGCAACAAGAATACAAGGGAAATGCCAATGTATAACATGCGTGGTTTGGTGCATAACGATATGGGTTTTGATCAATGCTCTAATCCTATTTGGGATCAACAATTTGTCCATGTGCATTGTTTTAGCTGTCCATTCATGTATAGCCAAAGGCAAAAAGTATTCCCAAAATCCCTCTCTCTATCGTTCTCTTCTTATATTTTCCTATTTTAACATTCTAGTTATCTCAATGTACTTCATGGTTTTTGATTTTATTGTAAAGATCGAAAATATTTTCTTGTTTTGTCCGTTGGCATACGGGTGTCTAAGTTCAAATCCAATTCAAATCTCTATTTTCTATAAAAAGCCCTCAACCTTTTTGTAACATTGTTCAATTAGTAACATGTATGCCCAAAATGATCACTATAGAAGCATTTTGTTGGGCATAAGTGTGTGTGGCCATGTAACTTGCAATATGTACATTTGTTATGTACCCATATCTACATCATTAAAATGGGTCAATTGACCACAACATAAGGGACAACGGGTTCCAATGCTACTAACCCATCTACTTAATCTCAAGCTCCATTATGGAAAAATGAATAATTTGAAAATCATTTCTTTAAAAATAATCATTTGTATCATTTACAAAAATGAACGTATTTGTACTGTCTGAAAAATATTTATACATATATTGTCATTAATAATAATTTTATTTTTCATCGAATAATTATTGTGATCAAAATAAAGATTATTTTAAAGAAAATATTTTAAAAATCGTTTGTTTTACGTGAAACAAACTGAGCCTCACTTCATGTTCCACTTTCAAGCTTTACTTCCTTTACTTTTATATCCTCTGATCCACCTGGCCCGGCTTGACCCATTCATGTATTCCTCTTTTAGCTTACGTTTTTATTTTCTAATTTTAAATCTCCCCATTTAAGAAAAAATAATAATAGGTGCCGTTCTGAATTATTTTCTCAGCACACAAATCACTACTTTGTACGACGAAATTCTATAAATCTACACTTCTCACTTTTATTAGAATCCAGGGAAAAAATGATACATAAAATAGAGAAGGTGAAGGGTGATTTTTTTTTGTTTTGTGATTTTAACATGTAAGATTAAGTCATTTTATTCCATGGAATGTATACTATGACTTATAAATTGAATTGTTCCAAATTACGAATCTTGAAATTTCTGAGAGATGGGCGCGGTTTGCCCTCTTGAGCAACGGAATGCATTAATGCTTAATTATTCAGGATTCCCCTTTTAGTATGCGGGGCATGAGTAGTGTCCAGAAACTCATGGGATCATATGTTCAACTTCATTCGTGCATGCGCAAACCTATTGAATGAATATGATTCGCATGCTTCCCAATGAGGTGAATGATTGCACAAGAATCTCCCTTTAATAAATTAAATAGATTGCTCAAGACAAAACATGACTTTATACGGTTGGTATTGATATAAATAATTTTTCACTAATGTGGATGTGGACAGTTGTGGCCAACGTGAAAAGAGGCCTTAGGTGAGGGCCACAACCCTCAGCAATAGACATCAATGACAAAAAAGAAGAAAAATATTTTTAAAAAAATTAAAAATTGTTTGTGTCAACATTGTTATGTTACGTAGGATAGTTAGTATTTACGTTAATGATTTTCCACTAAAAGGTTTAGGAATAAATTAATCAAATTAAAATATTTATAATTAAGTTGGCATCAATACACTAAGTTTATGATTTTAAAAAAAAATAATAATTTTCTCTCACTTATTATTGTGCATGAATCCTTTAACAATCATGTACATCAAAAGAAACTCTACACTAGCCTAATTACTATAGGGTAAATTCATTTTCTTATAATTTTGGATTAATGTCACAAAAAATCTTAAATTGAAAATTGATGAAACCGTACTATATTTATTTTAAATTGATTTTCACATCTCAAAAAATCAGTTGAGTGCATAGAAAATCTCCATCTGTAGTTAGGTCTTTAAAGGAAAAGAGGAGATGATGATGACGAAGGAGGAGGAGGAATAATTAGTGTACCACTAGGAATCCCACCACAGCTTGTCAAAAGCGATCTACGTTTTCCCTTAAGCAATCAGTTATAAGACCAGCATAATACACACATAATACGTGTAGAACTATTTTACGAAGCATAGAAGCGGGAATAATTATACATGTATCGCGACGTGGAATTTCTCTAAATCCAACTTATATTATTAACAACATATGGCGATATTCAAAAACCCATGCTATTTCCACCCTATAGATATCTAAATCAACCCCATGAGAAAATGACAAAGTTATCCTCAAATTTTCAATTGCAATTTAAAGTGTATTGCCATACTCTTTCTTTTTTCTATTTTTTTTATTCTTTTGAGAATTAGTTATTATAATTAAGTATTACATATATTTTATTTTTTAGCGTATTAGAGGAAAAGTACATACAAATATTCCTATGACATTTTATGTGTTTGTCTTCTTTTATGAAAAATGGATGGACTTAGTCGTATGTAACAAGTAGAAGTATCATCGCCCCATCTAAATTAGCCCATTTAAGAGAGGTTTAGTCGAAACAAATAGTGATATTTAAAGGCGGGCACTATTTCCACCCTATCAATAATTGAATCCACCCCAATTTCACCAAAAAGAGAAAACCATCCTTAATATTTCCATTGCAATTTAAAGTGGATGGCCACACTCCTCCTTTTTTTCTATTTATATTTATTCTTTTGGGATTTGATTACTATAATTAAGAATTTCACATATTTTAGTCGGTAGTATATCGGAGGAAAAACACATATAAATATTTCTATAACGTTTTGCATGTATTGTCTTTTTTATGAAACCTCAGTGGATTTAATCATGTGCACATTGTGCAGTAGGTGGAAATAGCGCCGCCCTATTTAAATTACTCCATTAAAGAAAGTTTACCCCCAAACCAATTCAACATTAAAATAAAATAAAAAAAAAAAACAAAAAAGAGAGAGAATGTCCGATTGCCGGGGCAAGAAAGGAAACGCATTTGACTTTTTCCCACTCCCAGTCCCAGTCCAAAATACCCAAAAAAGATAACGCCAAGTGGCGAACGGACATCCCGCCACGTGGAAGGCCCCGGGGGCACATCTCCCCAGAACCCCGCTCAAAGGAGCCGTTCATCTCCACGAGGACGTCGTTCGCGGCTTCTTTTTCTTTCCTTCCTTCTCGGAACCGAACTCCGAAGCGAAATCGCGAACCCGAACCACCACCACCACCACCACCTCCGTTCTTCCGAGGTCCGACAATGGCGGACGGCGCCGGCGCGTGCGGCTCGGTGGAGAAGTTCCTGGCGGAGTGCGAGCGGTCCGGGGACGCCGCCTTCCTGGAGGTCCTGGAGCGCCTCGAGGACCCAGCCACCCCGGCCGGGGCGCGGGCCTTCCTGTCCTAGCTCCAGCGGCGGCTCGGCGCCCGGCCGCCCGCCTCCGAGCAGTGCTTCGACCGGTTCCACTTCCAGATCGAGGAGATCGTCCTCGACCAGTACCAAGGTGAAACTCTCAGTCTCTTCTCGTCGTCTCGTCCGGAGCCGCCGGTGCGGCGCGGTGTTGGAAGCCTCCGATGAGGGAGCTTTCTCGGAATGCGATGAGTGGATCGTAATCTGGATCGGCGAATCGCGCTGAATCGATCGGAATATCGCTTTCGTCGATCGGAGCTTTTTTTTTTTTTTTTTTTTGATTTCTTGTGCGAATGTTAAGAGGAAAGACCGATGAGCTGCGACGGCATCGCTCCAAAGTTGATTTTTTTTTTTTTTTTGGTCGCTTTTATGTTGAGGTTCGATAAAGAGGGAGACGATGCGGAGAGATGAAGTCAGCTTTGAAATACTATGTGTGGTGCACGGATTAGTTGTCTGTTGTTTTCACGAGAAAAGAAAAGGATTGAAGACAGGACAAAAAGATGTTCAGTGGTGTACTTAGTCGGACCCTTGTCTTGGACAAAAACAGTTCAAACTGCTAGATCATTAGATAATATAGGAGAGGACACCATTTTCTTGGCTAGTGAACATGAGCACCCTTTCGATTCGTCCTGAAATATACTAAGCCATAGTTAGCTAGCTGTAAGCATGAAAAGAACTGAGCCAATTTCGTGGTGGTCTGCGAGCTAATTTTGATGTGTGAATTGGGCGAAATCCCCATCCAGGCGTGGGTGAGAGACCATACGGTACTTCAACGGGCTAATAGCTTTTACCCATGTCTCTTTTGTAGCTACCCACGGTGGAAATGGAACAGATCAGGGTAAGCGTTCCCTTTGACCAAGCACAGTACTCGCTCCACTTTCCCAGTGCTAGTCAATGATTAGAAGACGAAAATGAAGATATATTTTCCAAAATTTCTGCAGGATTAGAGAAGCTTTCTTTGATATTTTTGTTTATGGAAACAAATGATCTATATGAAGATGAGATATACATTCCAACCTACTAATAAAATTTAAAATTTTCTTGATCTTCACCTTCAAACTACTAAGTAAAATTGGAAACAAATCGGATCTATCATGAAGATCCGTACATATACATTCCAACCTAATAAGTAAAATTGTAAAATTTTCTTGATGTATCAGCCTTCCAAACTTTACTATCTCTATGGCTAAGTCTTGCTTTCAGGATGTACTATAACAGGAGGGGTCAGTTACCTAGAACTTATGCTGATCATCAATGGAATTGAAACTAGTTCTGATTCCCAAGGAGCAGTATTCATACATAACCAGTTACTTTTCCAGATAATTAGGATTTCATGGATCTCCAAGTATTTATATGTAACTTGTTGCTTTTCCAGATTATTAGGATTTCATGGAGCACCGAGTGGGTTACCACTTATCATCTTTCTGTGAAGTCAGCTCCACTAGACAATTTTTGCAGGTTATCAGGGAAGGAAGAAGCTGACAATGATGATAATTCCTAGCATTTTCCTCCCAGAAGACTGGTCATTCACCTTTTATGAAGGACTAAATAGACATCAAGATTCAATCTTCAAGGATAAGACTGTTGCTGAGCTTGGTGTGGCAATGGGTGGATTACTATTGCAACTGCTGCAAAATGGTCACCCATGAAGGTGATTTTCTTTTCTTCCACCGTACTTCATACGGAGTGTTCTCCTTTTTGCTATTCTTGTTATATTTGGATTTTGGATGCCCTTGTAGATGTTCTAGCTTCTAGGATCCCAGATTAACTTTTATAAGCAAAAGAAGTTGGTTTATATGTGTGGATGTTGCTGCAAAATATCCTTGTGATGTGTTAGCGTAGTTTTTGGTCCTCTTTGTTCAGAAGTTTCAGTTTACAATCCGATCTGAAGTTTGTCTATGATTGTAATGCAGGTGTACGGTCTTGATATTAATCCTAGAGCAGTGAAGATTTCTTGGATAAACTTATATCTGAATGCTTTGAATGAGAAGGGTCAACCTATATATGACAGTGAGGGGAAAACTTTGTTGGACAGAGTTGAGTTTCACGAATCTGATCTACTATCTTATTGTAGAGATAACGATATCAAACTTGAATGGATCATCGGATGCATACCTCAGGTTCTGTTACAAGTGACAGTTTGTAGTTCTTTCAATGTCAATAACATGTCCTAACAGCTATGATTTCCTCTTACTCATCTTTACATTAGAGATGCATTTGTTTTGCGGAAAATGAATAATTTCGATAATATTTTCCTAAATTGATTGCTTGTATCTCTTACAAAAGTGAATGTGCAAAAAAATATTTTTATCATCCATGGAAATGTTTAGACATAAATTGTTGTCGTGACTAATTATTTTAAGCAATATAAGCAATTACTTGTAGGAATGTTTTCCATATTATTCATTTTCCATGAAACAAACGAGGCCTCAGTTTCATTTAGCTGAGCAGTTGTAGTTATTGTGAATTTGGCGTGTGCATAATTGAGTGACACTGTCAGAATTCAACCTCTTTCTGCTTTCCTTGTGCAGATCCTCAATCCCAATCCTGATGCTATGTCTAAGATGATAACGGAAAATGCAAGCGAGGAATTCTTGCACTCCTTGAGTAACTATTGCGCTCTTCAGGTTCATTTAGATTTCATCCTATAAGCTTTTCCATCTACCGCAAATTCAAATTTAACTGCATAATGAAACTATAGTTCTAATTCTATGGTCTTTTTGCTGGGAAAACTTGCTTCTTTACCTCATCTACATATTGGCAGTTTAGCTGCATTGAGTTTAACGTTCCATATTTACTTCAAAATATCAAACGTCTCCTGATTTCTTTGGGTGATATTGAAAACAGAAATAGTCTACTGTTTGTTATCTTCATATTGGTCCCTTAAGTAGCTTTTACCTTTGTTATCCTTGAAGAAAGTATAAAATCATGCCCGATAATTTTGATGTTGTTCTAGTGGAAACTCATCGTGGTGAAAAGCCATGATTTCACCCCCTTTGGTAATTAATTTCAAAGAATGGGCTAGTTTCTCTGCTCAAATCATCCTCTAAGGTGTTTGATCCTTGTTGAATTTGCTGGTTTTCAGCGTGCTTATCCTTTGTAGCAGCATGTCACCATATAGGTGCTCCATCAGTAGTATCCCTGCTATTCGTGTCCTATCAATCTTCTATTAACGCGTTTTGGGTAGCATTTCGGAAGGATTGAAGAGACAACTTGAACACAATTCACCGCAATTGCAAGTTACTGAGGAAATTTAAAGTCTGCATGACATGAACATGAATGACTACAAATTGACACCTGAAAATGTTTCGGCCTATCTTGTTGAAAATCATATTAATATCACATGGGTCAAAATTTGAGCTATTTATTCAATGACACAAAACAAAATGAAATTCAACATGAGCATGGTGACACAACAGAATCTGCCATCCTTTATTCAGAACAGGTTACAATATGAGGAAGAAGTTCATGAGCCAGTCCTTTTCTTGTCTTGATATACAATATGGGAATGAATTGAAGGTTGTTTGCAACCTCCTATTTGAGTTTTTGGCTATTTTTTAACCTATTCATTGCTTCCCCACTTGAAGTAGACAACGAGCCTCGAGCCTCGATTTTAATAAACAGTGAAACTAGTCTAGTTCATTGCAATGCAATAAAAATCTACAATAGTAAACAAATATCATATCGGATGAATAAAACATTTCTTGCAAAATGATAGGAATTACAATATACGATTTCACATCCCATCCATTCCACTCAAATAGCCATCATCAAGTGCAAAAACCAAAAGAAAAAGCCAAGGCAGAATCATCACTTCAATGCGGACCTTCCAAATAAACTTTACCGCCCCCAAAAACAAAATCATCAGGCCAATCCACGCTTTGATGACGACCTCGATTTTATACCCAGTATCCTCTGAAATCGCGGGCAAGGAGGCTTTTACCAGGTGAGATAAAGTGAGGGCGGAACAAAATATGGCCGTAAAATTGAGCCAATATGCAATGGACGTAAAGACCTGTCTTCTCGACAGGAGCCCAATGAACAGCAAAGTAATTGCGGAGAGGGAAGATGCCAACGCCGTCATGTTGACGGCGAAGGCAGGATTCAGGGAAGGTCGCGGATCCACCGCGACCTTCCATGCATTGTTGGCGACCATCGCGGCGACGAACATAAATGAAAGCTGTTGACTCTCCATTTCCTCCTGTCAAGAGCGAGAACGTCTCAGAGAGAGAGAGAGAAAGAGAGAGAGAGAGAGAGATAGATAGAGAGAGATATAGAGAGAAAGGGAGAGATATATAGAGAGAAGAGTGACAGCCATACGGTGATGCGCCCCGAACGAATCGCCCCGAACGAATCGATCCTTTCACGTACATCACCAAGGAAAACCCCATTTTAATAGAACGGTCCAAAGAGGGGCCCAAGGGGATGCTAACAAGTGTCGTCGGCCCCTTGGTTTGTGGGTGTTGAATGAATTCAATTCTCTCGATTTTGTGCCTGATTTAACGAAACTTTAGCCGCAACAAATTTATTTTTCTTGAGACCGAATATGGCAATTTTGTTGAGCGAACTGGTCTCTAATAAAACCAACGCCAGTTGTCCCCAAGAAATTAGATCTTCACGACCGCTCATTTTTGGGTCACCAGAAGTATCAGTAGCGGCATCTTTGTTGGCTATAACATGCAAAAGTTGATTTTGAATGTTCGATTCAGTACTTTTTATATATCATATTTTCGATGATTGGATGGAAATAAAATAATTAAAATTCTAGGATTTTCGCAGCCTGAAATTTACTACTTCAAACCAAAGCAAAGAGGCCTGGCTTTGCAACCCACAAATTCTTATGAATATCTACTCTCCGTCTACTTCACAATAAATAAATAATTTTAAAAAAAATTCCTAAAATATATCACTTATGTCGTTCGCAAAAATGAATGAATAAAAAATATCACTTATATCATTATCACTTCAAAAGAAGAAATGTGATATTAAATCAAGTAAATGGATTTTTTTAATCAAATAATGAATATGACATGAACATTGATATTTTAGGTCAAATAAATAAATGAACAAAATAATTAGCTTCGTGCATAAAAATATCAATGAAAACATTAGACATGAGATTTTCTCTAATTAGTGAAGTTTACATAACAATTCAAGGCAAAATTTAAAAAACACACACACATATATACGTATATATTTTGGTGTGATTCATTATTAATTATACTAGTGCTGTAACTATTAATTATATCAATCGCCCTAGAGTAATACTTTTTCCATCTGGATGGTTTCATTTCATGTTATTACCAATTTGGCAAAAGAAGTAATAACTTGAGAAAACTTGTTGTTGAGATTCCTGGGGCGGTCCACGATTGTCAGCACGATATTTTGCAAATTTACTACTTTGATGTCATTCCATTTGAAATTCCCACGATCCGATCCACCATAATTGATCATTTAGGAAAAAAGAAAAAGTTTATGTTTTAGTAGTTTCAGTTCAAATTTGTTCACATTTTCAATAATCATTTCGCATGAATCCAAGCAATAGAAAAATCTACATAATCTTGGTTTCATGGCAATGTTTTTACGACAGGAATCTCGCCATTATTGCCTTATATCACGCCTTGAATGCTCCTTGCCCTTTTTGTTTTGTTCTCTCCACTATATAAAACAGTTGATTTCTTACTATAAGTTCATGGAGATGAAGCCGGGAAACCTATGGAGATGGCAGTGAATTTTGCGAACGATCCGAAATAGTCCGAGCAGCCAACCGCTTACTAGTACAACGTTCAAGATGTAGCAACGTCATTCTCGACCATTGAGAACACATTTTTCAGTTCCGGACGGTTGATATATTACGTTTTCTCATGGAAAGAGTGATCGGAGCATTGCTCGAAACCATCGGTTGGCAACCGATTTGTCTCTCTCTCTCTCTCACTCTTTGGTTTGGCATATCAAACCACGCATGCTTCACATAAGCGTCTCGATAACATTTTCTATCATTACTTATGATCTGTTTTGAAATTACTTAAATGTCATGTCAAACTCTCGTGCGAGCCGTGGCAAAAAGAATGTGATGGAAATGCTGATGTGTAGCACACATGATTTGGTGTTTTGAGAAGCCGGGTTCGGTTTTAATTTGTGACTCATGGTTTCAAATTTCATTCCTTTTCTCTTGGGCATTGAAATCATGCATGCTTCACATTAGCATCTCCGTCACAGATTGTTTGTCATAGGATATGAATGATGATGCAATCCAAAATGACTCAAATTGAACTACGTGACCTAGATCGAGGTGACTATAGACATTCGTGGTAAGCAAAAGGTACATACACAAATTTGTTTGATATTTCGGAAGAATTTTCTTGTTGAATCAAAAGAATAGAACGTGTTGATTACGACACTACTCGAGCATGAAAATGTGCTTGGCATAAAGTCATTTTGAGCTCTCATACAAGCAATGGCAACAAGAATACGAGGAAATGCCAATGTGTAACATGCGTGGTTTGGTGCATGACGATTGGGGTTCTGATCAATGCTTCAACCCTATTTGGGATCAGCAGTTTGTCTATGTGCATTGGTTTAGCTGTCCATTCGTGAATAGCCAAAGGCAAGATGTATTCCCAAAATCCCTCTCTCTATCATTCTCTTCATATATTTTCCTATTTTAACATTCTAGTTATCTTAATGTACTTCATGGTCTTTGATTTTATTGTAAAGATCGAAAATATTTTCTTGTTTTGTCCATTGGCATACGGGTGTCTAAGTTCAAATCCAATTCAAATCTCTATTTTCTATAAAAAGCCCTCGACCTTTTTGTAACATTGTTCAATTAGTAATGTGTATGTCCAAAATGATCACTAGAGAAGCGTTTTGTTGGGCATAAGTGCGTGTGGCTATGTAACTTGCAATATGTACATTTGTTATGTACCCATATCTATATCATTAAAATGGGTCAATTGACCACAACATAAGGGACAACGGGTTCCAATGCTACTAACCAATCTACTTAATCTCAAGCTCCATTCTGGAAAAATGAATAATTTGGAAACCATTTCTCTAAAAATAAGCATTTGCATCATTTACAAAAATGAACGTACACAAATATTTGCGTTGTCTGAAAAATATTTATACATATATTGTAGTTAATGATAATTTTATTTTTCATCGAATAATTATTGCGATAAAAATAAATGATAATTTTAAAGAAAATATTTTTAAAATCGTTTATTTTACGTGAAACAAACTGAGCCTCACTTCATGTTCCACTTTCAAGCTTTATTTCCTTTACTTTTATATCCTCTGATCCACCTGGCCCGGCCTGGCCCATTCATGTATTCTTCTTTTAGCTTACGTTTTTATTTTCTAATTTTAAATCTACCTATTTAAGAAAAAAAATAATATGCAGCATTCTGAATTATTTTCTCAGCACAGAAATCACTACTTTGTACGGCGAAATTCTATAAATCTACACTTCTCACTTTTATTAGAATCCAGGGAAAATATAATACATAAAATAGAGCAAGGAAAGATTTTTTTTTTTTTTTTTTTGGTGATTTTAACCTATAAGATTAAGTCATCTTATTCCACGGAATATATACTATGACTTATAAATTGAATTGTTCCAAATTACGAATCTTGAAATTTCTGAGAGATGGGCACGGTTTCCTCTCTCGAGGAACGGAATGCATTAATGCTTAATTATTCATGATTCCCCTTTTAGTATGCGGGGCATGAGTAGTGTCCAGAAACTCATGGGATCATATGTTCGACTTTATTCGAGCATGTGCAAACCTACTATATGAATATGATTCGCATGCTTCCCAATGAGGTGAATGATTGCACAAGAATCTCCCTTTAATAAATTAAAAAGATTGCTCTCGAGAAAACATAACTTTATACGGTTGGCATTGATATAAATAATTTTTCGCTAATGTGGATGTAGACAGTTGTGGCCTATGTGAGAAGAGGCCTTGGGTGAGGGCCACAACCCTCACCTCCCTGGTAGTCGACGATGACAAAGAAAGAAGAAAAATACTCAAAAATTAAAAATTAAAAATTATTCATGTTAGCATAACTATATCCCATAGGATAGTTAGCATCTATGTCGATAATTTTCAACTAAAAGGTTTAGGACCAAGTTAATCAAATTAAAATATTTATAATTAAGTTGGCATCAATACACTAAGTTTAGGATTTTTTTTTTCAATAATTTTCCCTCACTTAGTATTATGCATGAATTCCTTCACAATCATGTACATCAAAAGAAACTCTACACTAGCCTAATAACTATAGGGTAAATTCTTTTCTTATAATTTTGGATTAATGTCACAACAAATCTGAAATAGAAAATTGGTGAACCCATACTATATTTATTTTAAATTAATTTTCACATCTCAAAAAATCAGTTGAGTGCTAAAAAAATCTACACCCATTGTTAGGTCTTTAAAGGAAAAGAGGAGATGATGACGACAGTGGAGGAGGAATAACTAGTGTACCACTAGGAATCCCACCATAGCTTGTCCAAAGCGATTTACGCTTTCCCTTAAACAACCAGTTGTAAGACTAGCACAATATTCACATGTCGCGTGTAGAACTATTTGACGAAGCATAGAAGTGGGGATGATTATACATATATCGCGATGTGCAATTTCTCTAATTCCAACTTGTGTTTTCAACAACATATGGTGATATTTATTAACTCATGCTATTTCCACCCTATAGATGTCTAAATCAACCCCATTTTCATCAAAATGACAAAATCCTCCTCAATTTTTCAATTGCAATTTAAAGTGGCTTGCCATATTCCTCCTTTCTCTATTTTTTTTTTAAATTCTTTTGAGAATTAGTTATTATAATTAAGTATTACATATATTTTTTTTAGTGTATTAGAGGAAAGTACATATAAATATTCCTATAACATTTTATATGTGTTTGCCTTTTTTTATGAAAACTAGATGGACTTAGTCATATGTAACAAGTAGAAGTAGCACCACCCTATCTAAATTAGCCCATTTAAGAGAGGTTTAGCCGAAACAAAGAGTGATATTCAAAGGCCGGCACTATTTCCACCCTATCAATAACTGAATCCACCCCAATTTCACCGAAAAAAAGAAAACCGTCCTCAATCTTTCGATCACAATTTAAAGTGGATTACCAAACTCTCCTTTTTTCTATTTTTATTTATTATTTTGGGACCTAATTACTATAATTAAGAATTTCACACATTTTAGTCTTTAGTGTATCAGAGAAAAAGCACATATAAATATTCCTATAACATTTCACATGCTTTGTCTTTTTTATGAACTTTCAATCATGTGTAGCTCCACCCTATCAATGATTAAATCCACCTCAATTTTACCAAAAAGAGAAAACCGTCCTCAATTTTTCCATTGCAATTTAAAGTTGATGGCCACACTCCTCCTTTTTTCTACTTTTTATTTATTCTTTTCGGATCTAATTACTATAATTAAGAATTTCACATATTTTAGTCTTTAGTGTATTAGAGGAAAAGCACTTATAAATATTCCTATAACGTTTTACAGGCTTTGTCTTTTTTATGAAACCTCAGTGGACTTAATCATGTGTAGCATGTGGAAATAGCGCCGCCTTATTTAAATTACTCCATTAAAGAAAGTTTAGCCCCAAACCCAATTCAATTTTTTTTTTAAAAAAGGAGAATGTCCGATTGCCGCGGCAAAAAAGGAAATGCAGTTGACTTTTTCCCAGTCCCAGTCCCAGTCCCCAGTCCAAGTCCAAGAGCCCCAAAACAGATAGCGCCACGTGGACAACGGACAACCCACTAGCCGCCCGCCACGTGGAAAGCCCGGGGGCACGTCTCCCCAGAACCCCGCTCAAAAGAACCGTTCAACTCCACGAGGTCGCCGTTCGCGGCTCCTTCCTCCCTCCTCCTCCTCCGACCCGAACTCCGAATCGCAATCCCGAACTCGAGCCTCCTCCGAACCTCCGAGGTCCGACAATGGCGGACGGCGCCGGCCACCTGGGCCGGGGCGCGGTCCTTCCTGTCCGACCTCCAGCGGCGGCTCGGCTCCCGGCCGCCCGCCTCCGAGCAGTGCTTCGACCGGTTCCACTTCCAGATCGAGGAGATCGTCCTCGACCAGTACCAAGGTAGAACTCTCAGTCTCTTCTCGTCGTCTCGTGTTCGGAACCGCCGGTGCGGCGCCGGTGTGGGAAGCCTCCGATGAGGGAGCTTTCTCGGAATGCGATGAATGGATCGTAATCTGGATCGGCGAATCGCGCTGAATCGATCGAAATGTCGCTTTCGTCGATCGGAGCTTTTCTTTTTTTCTTTTTTTTGTGATTTCTTGTGCGAGTGTGGAGAGGAAAGAACCGATGAACTGCGGCGGCATCGCTCCAAAGTTGATCTTTGTTTTTTTCTTTGGATATCTTGTGCGAATGTGAAGAGAAAAGACCGATGAGCTGCGACGGCATCGGTCCAAAGTTGATTTTTTTTTTTTTTTTTGGTCGCTTTTATGTTGAGGTTCGATAAAGAGGGAGACGATGCGGAGAGATGAAGTCAGCTTTGAAATACTATGTGTGGTGCACGGATTAGTTGTCTGTTGTTTTCACGAGAAAAAAAGGTGAAGTAGGATTGAAGACAGGACAGAAAGTTGTTCAGTGGTGTACTTAGTCGGATTCGTCCTGGACAGAAACAGTTCAAACTGCTAGATCATTAGATATGGTGTCTCGTTTCTGCCCAAGGCAGAAGCAGAAATTTTTTTATCAATCCAGTTGATTTAGGAGAGGACGCCGTTTTCTTGGCTGTTGAACATGAGCACCCTTTCGATTGGTCCTGAAATATACTAAACCATAGATAGCTAGCTGTAAGCATGAAAAGAAGTGGAGCCAATTTCGTGGCAGTCCGCGAGCTAATTTTGATGTGTAAATTGGGCAAAATCCCCATCCAGCTGTGGGTGAGAGACCATATGGTACTGCAACGGGCTAATGGCGTTTACCCATGTCTCTTTTGTAGCTACCCACGGTGGAAACGGAACAGATCAGGGTAAGCATTCCCTTTGAACGAGCACAGTTCTGGCTCCACTTTCCCAGTGCTAGTTGATGATTAGAAGACGAAAATGAAGATATATTTTCCAAAATTTCTGCAGGATCAGAGAAGCTTTCTTTGATATTTTAGTTAATGGAAGGCCGATGACTTAAGGGAGAGATATATTTTGGTACCTCAGCATATAAATTTTCCTTTTGCTCTTTCTTCACCTCAAATGTAATCACATTTTCATAGTATTGGAACCAAATCGGATCTATCATGAAGCACCGTACATATACATTCCAAACTAATAAGTAAAATTGTAGCATTTTCTTGATGTATCAGCCTTCCAAACTTTACTATCTCTGTGGCTTAGTCTTGCTTTCAGGATGTACTATAACAGGAGCGGTCAGTTACCTAGAACTTATGCTGATCATCAGTGAAATTGAAACTAGTTCTGATTCCCAAGGAGCAGTATTCATACAGAACCAGTTACTTTTCCAGATAATTAGGATTTCATGGAGCACCAAGTATTTATATGTAACTTGTTGCTTTTCCAGATTATTAGGATTTCATGGAGCACCGAGTGGGTTACCACTTATCATCTTTCCGTGAAGTCAGCTCCACTAGACAATTTTTGCAGGTTATGAGAGAAGGAAGAAGCTGACAATGATGATAATTCCTAGCATTTTTGTCCCAGAAGACTGGTCATTCACCTTTTATGAAGGACTAAATAGACATCGAGATTCGATCTTCAAGGATTAAGACTGTTGCTGAGCTTGGCTGTGGCAATGGGTGGATTACTATTGCAACTGCTGCAAAATGGTCACCCATGAAGGTGATTTTCTTTTCCTTTTTGCTATTCTTGTTATATTTGGATTTTGGAATGCACTGGTAGATGTTCTAGCTTCTAGCATCCCATATTAACTTTTATAAGCAAAAGAAGTTGGTTTATATGTGTGGATGTTGCTGCAAAATATCCTTGTGATGTGTTAGCGTAGTTTTCGGTCCTCTTTGTTCAGAAGTTTCAGTTTACAATCCGATCTGAAGTTTGTCTATGATTGTAATGCAGGTGTACGGTCTTGATATTAATCCTAGAGCAGTGAAGATTTCTTGGATAAACTTATGTCTGAATGCTTTGGATGAGAAGGGTCAACCTATATATGACAGTGAGGGGAAAACCTTGTTGGACAGAGAGGAGTTTCACGAATCTGATCTACCATCTTATTGTAGAGATAATGATATCAAACTCGTACGGATCGTCGGATGCATACCTCAGGTTCTGTTACAAGTGACAGTTTGTAGTTCTTTCAATGTTAACAACATGTCCTAACAGCTATGATTTCCTCTTACTCCTCTTTACATTAGAGATGCATTTGTTTTGTGGAAAATGAATAATTTCGATAATATTTTCCTAAATTGATTGCTTGTATCTCTTACAAAAGTGAATGTGCAAAAGAATATTTTAATCATCCATGGAAATGTTTAGACATAAATTGTTGTCGTGACTAATTATTTTAAGCAATATAAGCAATTACTTGTAGGAATGTTTTCCATATTATTCATTTTCCATGAAACAAACGAGGCCTCGGTTTCATTTAGCTGAGCAGTTGTAGTTATTGTGAATTTGGCATGTCAATGAACCTCTGTTGAGTGATTCTACCGCTGGATTTCGTCATCGGCTGAATGTTATCTTCGCAAGTCTTAGAATCCTTCGTTGATCTTCATTCACAGCAGGTTACCATTCAGACTTCCGCAGGGTGAGATACATGCTACGTCATTTCTTGATTCTAAGAGCCGTGCAACGTCATTTTAGGCAAGCTAGCTACCTCGGCTCGTTCGACGTCGTTTAAGATGTTTACGTGGAGTGGTTTTTAATAATAATACGCCAACTCATTTTATAGTTTTTATCATAAAAGCCACGTAAAATTTTTTACTGAAATTTCTCGCCAAAGGCATTAAGTGATATTTCTTCTCCGATTTGATATTTAAGTGAGCCGACGAATATTTTTTGTACTAAAGCAAACATCATACGAAAGTTTTAACACTTTTAGTATTATTATACTCTTGTCCTTCATCGACCTCAAATTTTTAAATCAACATTACTACCTGTCATTGCAAGCCCCCTTACTCAAAACTCGGGATAGGAATACCATAAATGTCATATCTTTCGTATAAAGCTCACTTGAATGTCATAATTTTTTACCGACCTCTTAAGTATCATAAATTCTAAAAAACGTTCACTTGAATGCCATAACTTTCAATCGATTGCTTGAGCGCCATAAATTTTAAAAATATTCACCCAAGTGTTGCAAGTCCCACGTGGCATAGCACTTGTCTTAAATGTTTTTTAAAAAAGTTATAACACTTAAATGATCGATTGAAAAAATTTATAGCACCCAAGTGATCAAAAAAGAAATTATGGCGCCCAAGTGAGCACCAACATAAGTTATAGCACTCGAATGATAGAAAAAAAACTATATTACTTAGATGAGCGCCGTACAAAATTTATGACATTTGTGACTTTTTTGCCCGCAAAACTCTAACCTTACCCAATGCTCAATCACTCACCTTCCCAGCATGGTCCACAACTATCGCATCATCATTGGTCCGCCGCCACCTCTTCACCTTAGCCATTTCCCTCTTTCTTGACTCGAGCTTGAGCATCTATAGTTGTGATGGCCATGGTCCTATCTCACATTGTAGTGTTAGAGTATATCTCAAGTTTGAACTCAAAGCAAAAATCTAGTTTTTGAAAATAAATAAATGAAAGGAGGAAAAGGGGAATTTATGGAAATTTACTTTCCTAAGCCGCAGGGGTTGGCGGCCAAGAAAAGAAATAAAAATGGAAAATAAGAAAAGAGGAAAGTTCAACTAGGACTGTCGACCGAACTACACAATTTCCTATACGCCTTTACTCGAGTTTATGTGTATATATATATATATGCTTGGCTTGTGGGATTTCGCCTGCAGCTGTTGATGTGCGGAGGGAACCTTATCATGGGGCTCCAAGTTCGATATACATCCAAGTGAAATTCTGCTAGTGTTTAATAGCCAATTAAATCTTATAGTAAGATTTGTATGATTATTTCGTAAAAAAAAAAAAATTGCAATGATTAAATACCATGAGTTATTCAGTATAATTGGGAGTCGGGAAAAATCGAGATTATTTTAGTGATTTGAGTGTAATTGTAATTCTCATTATATCATTTGATCTATGATAAAATTTATTGTCACTTTTCCCATGGACGTAAATCCCTCTATCAAATCGGCTCATTTATTTATTTTATTGTTCAATCATTTATTTCCACATCACAGAGCTCAGCACTAGAGAGATTAAGACGTTTGGGTGTGTTGGATGGGTAGTGTAATCTTTTTAAGTGTCGTCTTTGTCCGAAAATATAGATTACATATTAAAAAGACAAGGAGTATCTAATATAGTATCAAGTTGAGAAAGGTTCATGAAATTTTTAAAAATTAATGTTTTTGAAGGGCACCGTAATACGAGCCTATAAAATCGGTCCAATTAAAGTGAAAACCTCATTTAGTCCAATAATATGTGAATAACATGTTTAAAAAGAACAATGGAGTCATAATATTTTAAAAATCAAAAGTTTACCACAAATATTTTTCTCGAGAATATGGGCTAAATTTGTGGGGGCGTGATTTCCTCTCGTCAAGGATTTGGCCATATAAATACGGTCAAAACGAGGAAGCATACAGTGATGAATCTTCTTCAAATGACCGAGCGTACATGGAAAGAGTTCAGCATTAGATATGGCAAAAGCAAAATTAACAAGGCACCTGTTTACTCGACCAAGGAAAAGAGAAGAATTCGTTCCAACTTTTGAAAGAAATTCTCAGCAATTAAGCACAGAATTCCAAAAAAAGAGTTAAAAATAAAGAGGAGACATGGCCAATATTCTATGTTCACTTCTTCCAGCCTTTTCCGCCATTAGGCCTTGATGGTCACTGCTCCGTGCCGCCACGACGTCGCTGCTCCTCCCAACCAAAGCCAAGTCCGCTTCATTCCATTCATGCCATCGACGCGGCCACCGTTGGACCAGAACCAGAGAAACCAGAAGACCAAAAAGTAGACCAGTAAATTTAGGAGACTGATTATAATAGTGATATGCACCAGAAAACAAATAAATTTACACGACCATAAATTATTTTTCGCTTACAGTTCTTGAACAGATGTAAATTTGTCGAGATTTCCAGGGACTGCACTTACTTTATAAAGTACTCGCCGCCGCCAAAATCAGAATCATGAGGCCTACCCATGCCTTCATCATGACTTCTGTTCGGTACCCCAAATACTCTAAATTTGGGGGCAAGGAGGCTTTTACCAGATGGGGATACGTAAGGGCGGAACAAAGTACGGCCGAGCAAATGAGCCAACGTGCGACCGTCATGTAGGCCCTCCTCTTCGACGGGAGCCCACTTAAAAACAATGACAGCGCGGCGAGGGAGGACGCCAACGTCGCCGTGTTGACGGCGAAGGCCGGACGCAGGGAAGGTCGCGGATCGATCGTGACTGTCCATGCATTATATGCGAGCATCGCCGCGACGAACATAAACGAAAGCGGCTGACCCCTAAGCGAATTGAGTTTCCGAGCGTTGGCATTTCGCCAGGCCCTCATCGCATCCATTTCTGTACTGTAAAGAGCACGAACGTCTCACAGAGAGAGAAAGAGAGAGAGAGAGAGAGAGAGGAAAGACGAGAGTTGAACGTCTGAGATAGAGAGATATATATATATATATATATATATGTAGAGAGAGAGAGAGGAAAGAGGAGAGTTGTTAGCGTGGATCAAGGAATGACGGCCAAACGGTGATGCCCCCCGAACGAATCGATCCTTTCACGTACATTCACCAACGAAAACCCCATTTTAATAGAACGGTCCAACGAGGGGCCCAAGGGGATGCTAACAAGTGTCGTCGGCCCCTTGGTTCGTGGGTGTTCAATTCAATCCTCTCGATTTTAGCCGCAACAAATTTATTCTCTTGAGACCGAATATGGCAATTTCGTTGAGCGAACCGGTCTCTAATAAAACCGACGCGAGTTGTCCCGAGAAATTAGATCTTCACGACCACTCATTTTTCGGTCACTAGAAGTATCAGTTAGCAACATCTCTGTTGACTATATAACATGCAGAGGTTGATTTTGAATGTTCGATTCAGTACTTTTTATATATCATATTTTCGTCGATTGAATGCAAATAAAATAATTAAAATTCTAGGATTTCCGCAGCCTGAATTTACTACTTCAAACCGGCAAAGTGGCCTTGCTTTGCAACCGACAAATTCTTACGAATTTACTACTACTTAAGGCTCCGATGAATAATTTAAAAAAAAAATTGTGAAAAAGATCACTTTTATCTTTCGCAAAAATTTAATTTAAAAAAAATCATCATCTACAAAATATTGAAACATAAATTGTTGTTTATAATAAAAATATTTTTTTGGCTAATTAATTCAAGTATTATAAGTCATTCCACTTTCTATGAAACAAGTAGATCGTAAATATAATGAGTCAACTCATCTTATCCTTCTATGGGTTTTCACTTCCACGTTGATGTTAAGAAAAGTTATCACTTCAAAAGAAGAAACGTGATATTAAATCAAGTAAGTGGATTTGTTTTAATCAAATAATGAATATGACATGAACATTAATATTTTAGGTCAAATAAATAAATGAACAAAATAATTAGCTTCGTGCATAAAAATATCAACGAAAATATTAGACATGAGATTTTCTCTAATTAGCAAAGTTTACATAACAATTCAAGGAAAAATTTAAAACACACACACATATATATGTATATAATTTGGTGTGATTCATTATTAATTATGCTAGTGCTATAACTATTAATTATATGAATCTCCCCGAAGTAATACTTTTTCCATCGGATGGTTTCATTTCGTGTTATTACCAATTTGGCAAAAGAAGTAATGACTTGAGAAAACTTACTATTGAGATTCCCGGGGTGGTCCACGATTGTTGGCACGATAACTTGCAAATTTGCTACGTTGATTTCATTCCTTGTGACATTCGCACGATCCGATCCACCATAATTGATCATTTAGGAAAAAAGAGAAAGTTTATTTGTTAGTAGTTTCAGTTGAAATTTGTTCATATTTTCAATAATCATTTCGCGTGAATCCAAGCAATAGAAAAATCTACATAATCTTGGTTTCATGGCAATGTTTCTACGACAGGAATCTCGCCATTATTGCCTTATATCACGCCTTGAATGCTCCTTGCCCTTTTTGTTCTGTTCTCTCCACTATTTAAAACAATTGATTTCTTCATATATGTTCATAGAGAGATGCAGCAACCTGGGAAGCCTATGGAGATGGCAGTAAATTTTGAGAACGATCCGAGATAGTCTGAGTAGCTGATCGCTTACTAGTGCTTTCAAGATATAGCGACTTTTGAAATTGCTTAAATGTCATGTCGATCTCTCATGCGAGCTGTGGCGAAAAGAATGCGATGGAAATGCTAATGTGCAGCACACGTGATTTGGTGTTTTGAGAAGTTGGGTTCAGCTCTAATTCGTGACTCGTGGTTTCGAATTTCATTCCTTTTTCTCGTGGGCATTGAAATCATGCATGCTTCACATTAGCATCTCCGTCACAGTTTGTTTGTCATGGGATATGAACGATGATGCAATCCAAAATGACTCAAATCGAACTGCGACCTAGATCGAGGTGACTATAGACATTCGTGGTAGGCAAAAGGTATATACACAAATTTGTTTGATATTTCAGAAGAATTTTCTTGTTTGAATCAAGAGAATAGAACGCGTTGATTACGACGCTACTTGAGCATGAAAATGTGCTTGGCATAAAGTCATTTCAAGCTCTCATACAAGCAATGGCAACAAGAATACGATGGAAATGCCAATATGTAACATGCGTGGTTTGGTGCATAACAATATGAGTTTTGATCAATGCTCCAATCCTATTTGGCATCAACAATTTGTCCATGTGCATTGTTTTAGCTGTCCATTCATGTATAGCCAAAGGCAAAAAGTATTCCCAATATCCCTCTCTCTATCATTCTCTTCTTATATTTTCCTATTTTTACATTCTAGTTATCTCAATGTACTTCATGGTCTTTGATTTTATTGTAAAGATCGAAAATATTTTCTTGTTTTGTCCGTTGGCATACGGGTGTCTAAGTTCAAATCCAATTCAAATCTCTATTTTCTATAAAAAGCCCTCGACCTTTTGTAACACTGTTCAATTAGTAACGTGTATGTCCAAAATGATCACTATAGAAGCGTTTTGTTGGGCATAAGTGCGTGTGGCCATGTAACTTGCAATATGTACATTTGTTATGTACCCATATCTACATCATTAAAAAGGGTCAATTGACCACAACATAAGGGACAACAGGTTCCAGTGCTACTAACCCATCTACTTAATCTCAAGCTCCATTTTGGAAAAATGAATAATTTGGAAACCATTTCTCTAAAACTAATCATTTGCATCATTTACAAAAATGAACATACAAAAATATTTGCATTGTCTGAAAAATATTTATACATATATTGTCATTAATAATAATTTTATTTTTCATCAAATAATTATTGCGATCAAAATAAATGATTATTTTAAAGAAAATATTTTAAAAATCGTTTATTTTACATGAAACAAACGGAGCCTCACTTCATGTTCCACTTTCAAGCTTTATTTCCTTTACTTTTATATCCTCTTATCTACCTGGCCCGGCCTGGCCCATTCATGTATTCCTCTTTTAGCTTACGTTTTTATTTTGTAATTTTAAATCTCCCCATTTAAGAAAAAAAATAATAGGTGCCGTTCTGAATTATTTTCTCATCACATAAATCACTACTTTGTACGACGAAATTCTATAAATCTACACTTCTCACTTTTATTAGAATCCAGGGAAAAAATGATACATAAAATAGAGCAGGTGAAGGGTGTTTTTTTAATTTTATTTTTTTATTTTAACCTGTAAGATTAAGTCATTTTTTTCCATGGAATATATACTATGACTTATAAATTGAATTGTTCCAAATTACGAATCTTGAAATTTCTGAGAGATGGGCGCGGTTTGCCCTCTTGAGGAACGGAATGCATTAATGCTTAATTATTCAGGATTCCCCTTTTAGTATGCGGGGCATGAGTAGTGTCCAGAAACTCATGGGATCATATGTTCGACTTTATTCGTGCATGTGCAAACCTATTGAATGAATATGATTCGCATGCTTCCCAATGAGGTGAATGATTGCACAAGAATCTCCCTTTAATAAATTAAATAGATTGCTCAAGACAAAACATGACTTTATACGGTTGGTATTGATGTAAATAATTTTTCACTAATGCGGATGTGGACAGTTGTGGCCAACGTGAAAAGAGGCCTTGGGTGAGGGCCACAACCCTCGGCAATAGACAGCAATGACAAAAAAGAAGAAAAAGATTTAAAAAATTAAAAATTGTCTGTGTCAACATTGTTATGTTACGCAGGATAGTTAGTATTTATGTTAATGATTTTCAACTAAAAGATTTAGGAATAAATTAATTAAATTAAAATATTTATAATTAAGTTGGCATCAATACACTAAGTTTATGATTTTTTTTTTAAAATAATTTTCCCTCACTTATTGTTATGCATGAATCCTTTAACGATCATGTACATCAAAAGAAACTCTACACTACCCTAATTACTATAGGGTAAATTCATTTTCTTATAATTTTGTATTAATGTCACAAAAATTCTTAAATTGAAAATTGATGAAACCATACTATATTTATTTTAAATTGATTTTCACATCTCAAAAAATCAGTTGAGCGCATAGAAAATCTCCATCCATTGTTAGGTCTTTAAAGGAAAAGAGGAGATGATGATGACGAAGGAGGAGGAGGAATAATTAGTGTACCACTAGGAATCCCACCACAGCTTATCAAAAGCGATCTACGTTTTCCCTTAAGCAATCAGTTATAAGACCAGCATAATACACACATACTACGTGTAGAACTATTTTACGAAGCATAGAAGCGGGAATAATTATACATGTATCGCAACGTGGAATTTCTCTAAATCCAACTTATATTTTTAACAACATATGGCGATATTCAAAAGTCCATGCTATTTCCACCCTATAGATATCTAAATCAACCCCATTTTCATCAAAATGACAAAGTTATCCTCAAATTTTCATTTGCAATTTAAAGTGGATTGCCATACTCTTTCTTTTTTCTATTTTTTTTATTCTTTTGAGAATTAGTTATTATAATTAAGTATTACATATATTTTTATTTTTTAGTGTATTAGAGGAAACGTACATATAAATATTCCTATAACATTTTATATGTGTTTGTCTTTTTTATGAAAACTGGATGGACTTAGTCGTATGTAACAAGTAGAAGCATCATCACCCCATCTAAATTAGCCCATTTAAGAGAGGTTTAGCCTAAAAAAATAGTGATATTCAAAGGCGGGCACTATTTCCACCCTATCAATAATTGAATCTACCCCAATTTCACCAAAAAGAGAAAACCATTCTCAATCTTTCCGTAGCAATTTAAAGTGGATGGCCACACTCCTCCTTTTTTTCTATTTATATTTATTCTTTTGGATCTGATTACTATAATTAAGAATTTCACATATTTTAGTCTGTAGTACATCGGAGGAAAAACACATATAAATATTTCTATAATGTTTTGCATGTATTGTCTTTTTTATGAAACCTCAATGGATTTAATCATGTGCACATTGTGCAGTAGGTGGAAATAGCGTCGCCCTATTTAAATTACTCCATTAAAGAAAGTTTACCCCCAAACCAATTTAACTTAAAAAAAAAACAAAAAAAGAGAGAGAATGTCCGATTGCCGGGGCAAGAAAGGAAACGCATTTGACTTTTTCCCACTCCCAGTCCCAGTCCAAAATACCCAACAAAGATAACGCCAAGTGGCGAACGGACATCCCGCCACGTGGAAGGCCCCGGGGCACATCTCCCCAGAACCCCGCTCAAAGGAGCCGTTCATCTCCACGAGGACGTCGTTCGCGGCTTCTTCTTCTTTCCTTCCTTCTCGGAACAGAACTCCGAAGCGAAATCCCGAACCCGAACCACCACCACCACCACCACCACCTCCGTTCTTCCAAGGTCCGACAATGGCGGACGGCGCCGGCGCGTGCGGCTCGGTGGAGGAGTTCCTGGCGGAGTGCGAGCGGTCCGGGGACGCCGCCTACGCCGCCTTCCGGAAGGTGCTGGAGCGCCTCGAGGACCCGGCCACCCGGGCCGGGGCGCGGGCCTTCCTGTCCAACCTCCAGCGGCGGCTCGGCTCCCGGCCGCCCGCCGCCGAGCAGTGCTTCGACCGGTTCCACTTCCAGATCGAGGAGATCGTCCTCGACCAGTACCAAGGTGAAACTCTCAGTCTCTTCTCGTCGTCTCGTCCGGAGCCGCCGGTGCGGCGCGGTGTTGGAAGCCTCCGATGAGGGAGCTTTCTAGGAATGCGATGAGTGGATCGTAATCTGGATTGGCGAATCGCGCTGAATCGATCGGAATATCGCTTTCGTCGATCGGAGCGTTTTTTTTTTTTTGATTTCTTGTGCGAATGTTAAGAGGAAAGACCGATGAGCTGCGACGGCATCGCTCCAAAGTTGATTTTTTTTTGTCGCTTTTATGTTGAGGTTCGATTCGGAGGGAGACGATGCGGAGGGATGAAGTCAGCTTTGAAATACTGTGTGTGGTGCCCGGATTAGTTGTCTGTTGTTTTCACGAGAAAAAAAATGGTGAAGTAGGATTGAAGACAGGACAAAAAGATGTTCAGTGGTGTACTTAGTCGGATTCGTCTTGGACAAAAACAGTTCAAACTGCTAGATCATTAGATATGGTGTCTCGTTTCTGCCCAAGGCGGAAGCAGAAATTTTTATGAATATAGTCGATTTTGGAGAGGACACCATTTTCTTGGCTAGTGAAAACCCTTTCCACTCGTCCTGAAATATACTAAACCATAGATAGCTTGCTGTAAGCATGGAAAGAAGTGGAGCCAATTTCGTGGTGGTCTGCGAGCTAATTTTGATGTGTGAATTGGGTGAAATCCCCATCCAGGCGTGGGTGAGAGACCATATGGTACTGCAACAGGCTAATAGCGTTTATCCATGTCTCTTTTGTAGCTACCCGCGGTGGAAACGGAACAGATCAGTGTAAGCATTCCCTTTGACCGAGCACAGTACTGGCTCCACTTTCCCATTGCTAGTTGATGAGTAGAAGACGAAAATGAAGATATATTATCCAAAATTTCTGCAGGATCAGAGAAGCTTTCTTTGATATTTTAGTTTATGGAAGACTGATGACTTAAGGGAGAGATATATTTTGGTACCTCAGCATATAAATTTTCCTTTTGCTCTTTCTTCACCTCAAATGTAATCACATTTTCATAGTGGTCAGTTACCTAGAACTTATGCTGATCATCAATGGAATTGAAACTAGTTCTGATTCCCAAGGAGCAGTATTCATATATAACCAGTTACTTTTCCAGATAATTAGGATTTCATGGAGCACCAAGTATTTATATGAAACTTGTTGCTTTTCCAGATTATTAGGATTTCATGGAGCACCGAGTGGTTTACCACTTATCATCTTTCTGTGAAGTCAGCTCCACTAGACAATTTTTGCAGGTTATCAGGGAAGGAAGAAGCCGACAATGATGATAATTCCTAGCGTTTTCGTCCCAGAAGACTGGTCATTCACCTTTTATGAAGGACTAAATAGACATCGAGATTCAATCTTCAAGGATAAGACTGTTGCTGAGCTTGGCTGTGGCAACGGGTGGATTACTATTGCAACTGCTGCAACATGGTCACCCATGAAGGTGATTTCCTTTTCTTCCACCGTACTTCATACGGAGAGTTCTCCTTTTCGCTATTCTTGTTATATTTGGATTTTGGAATGCACTGGTAGATGTTCTAGCTTCTAGCATCCCATTTAACTTTTATAAAAATGTTCACTTGAATGCTATAACTTTCAATTGATTGCTTGAGTGCCATAAACTTTAAAAATATTCATCCAAGCGTTGTAAGTCCCACATGGCATAGCACTTGTCTTAAATGTTTTTAAAAAAAGTTATAATACTTAAATGATCGATTGAAAAAATTTATAGCACTCAAGTGATCAAAAAAGAAATTATGGCGCTCAAGTGAGCACCGAACATAAGTTATAGCGCTCAAATGATAGAAAAAACTATGTTACTTAGGTGAGTGCCGTACAAAATCTATGACATTTGTGACTTTTTTGCCCCCAAAACTCTAACCTAACCTACCCACAGCTCAATCACTCACCTCCCCGGCATGGTCCACAACTATCGCATCATCATTGGTCCGCCGCCACCTCTTTGCCTTAGCCATTTCCCTCTTTCTTGACTCAAGCTTGAGCATCTATGGTTGCGATGGCTGTGGTCCTATCTCACATTGTAGTGTTAGAGTATGTCTCAAGTTTGAACTCAAAGCAAACATCTAGTTTTTGAAAATAAATAAATGAAAGGAGGAAAAGGGGAATTTATGGAAATTTACTTTCCTATATATGCTTGGCTTGTGGGATTTCGTCTGCGGCTGTTGATGTGCGGAGGGAACCTTATCATGGGGCTCCGAGTTCGATATACATCCAAGTGAAATTCTGCTAGTGTTTAATAGCCAATTAAATCTTATAGTAAGATTTGTATGATTTTTTCGTAAAAAAAAATTGTAATGATTAAATATCGTGAGTTATTCGGTATAATTGGGAGTCGGGAAAAATCGAGATTATTTGAGTGATTTGAGCGTAATTGTAATCCTCATTGTATCATTTGATCTATGATAAAATTTATTGTTACTCTTCTCATGAACGTAAATCACTCTTATCAAATCGGCTCATTTATTTATTCTATTGTTCAATCATTTATTTCCACATCACAGAGCTCCGAGAGAGAGAGAGAGATTAAGACGTTTGGGTGTGTTGGATGGGTAGTGTAATCTTTTTAGTTGTCGTCTTTGTTCGAAAATGTAGATTACAAATTAAAAAGACAAGGAGTATCTAATATGGTATCAAGTTGAGAAAGGTTCGTGAAATTTTTAAAAATTAATGTTTTTGAAGGGCACCGTCATACGAGCCAATAGAATCGATCCAACAAAGTACAAAATCCAAAAAAAATAAAAAAAAATAAAGAGGAGACATGGCCAATATTCTATGTTCACTTCTTCCAGTATTTTCCGCCATTAGGCCTTGATGGTCACTGCTCCGTGCCGCCACGACGTCGCTGCTCCTCCCAACCAAAGCCAAGTCCGCTTCATTCCGTTCATGCCATCGACGCGGCCACCGTTGGACCAAAACTAGAGCAACCAGAAGATTAAAAAGTAGACCAGTAAATTTAGGAGACTGATTATTATAGTGATATGCACTAGATAACAAATAAATTTACACGACCATAAATTATTTTTCGCTTACAGTTCTTGAACAGATGTAAATTTGTCGAGATTTCCAGGGACTGCACTTACTTATAAAGTACTCGCCGTCGCCATAATCAGAAGCATGAGGCCTACCCATGCCTTCATCATGACTTCTGTTCGGTACCCCAAATACTCTAAATTTGGGGGCAAGGAGGCTTTTACCAAATGGGGATAAGTAAGGGCGGAACAAAGTACGGCCGAGCAAATGAGCCAACGTGCGATCGTCATGTATGCCCTCCTCTTCGACGGGAGCCCACTTAAAAACAATGACAGCGCGGCGAGGGAGGACGCCAACGTCGCCGTGTTGACGACGAAGGCCGGACGCAGGGAAGGTCGCGGATCGACCGTGACTGTCCATGCATTATATGCGAGCATCGCCGCGACGAACATAAACGAAAGCGGCTGACCCCTAAGCGAATTGAGTTTCCGAGCGTTGGCATTTCGCCAGGCCCTCATCGCATCCATTTCTGTACTGTAAAGAGCACGAACGTCTCACAGAGAGAGAGAGAGAGAGAGAGAGAGAGAGAGATAAGAGAGAGAGAGAGACGAGAGTTGAACGTCTGAGATATAGAGAGATATATATATATATATATATATATATATATATATATATATATATATATATGTAGAGAGAGAGAGAGAGAGAGGAAAGAGGAGAGTTGTTAGCGTGGATCAAGGAATCACGGCCAAACGGTGATGCCCCCCGAACGAATCCTTCCATCCCGAACGAATCGCTCCTTTCACGTACATCACCAACGAAAACCCCATTAATAGAACCGTCCAACGAGGGGCCCAAGGGGATGCTAACAAGTGTCGTCTGCCCCTTGATTTGTCGGTGTCAATTCAATCCTCTCGATTTTGTGCCTGATTTAACGAAATTTTAGCCGCAACAACTTTATTTTTCTTGAGACCGAATATGGCAATTTCGTTGAGCGAACTGGTCTCTAATACAACCGACGCCAGTTGTCTCCGAGAAATTAGATCTTCACGACCACTTATTTTTCGGTCACCAGAAGTATCAGTTAGCGGCATCTTAGTTGACTATGACATGCAAAGGTTGATTTTGAATGTTCGATTCAGTATTTCTTTTTTTTATATATCATAATTTGGACGATTGAATGGAAATTAAAATTATTAAAATTCTAGGATTTCCACAACCTGAATTTACTACTTCAAACCTAAGAAAGAGGCCTGGCTTTGCAACCAACAAATTCTTATGAATATGTACTAAACTTAAGGCTCCGATGAATAATTAAAAAAAAAATTGTAAAAAAGATCACTTTTATCTTTCGCAAATATTTAATAAAAAAATCATCATCTACAAAATATTGAAACATTAATTGTTGTTTATACTTGTCGCGATCCGCCCCTCGGGGGAGGGAACGGGTTTAGGGGTATTGCTTAAAGGACGGCCTAAGGCCCATCATTAGCGTAAGCTCTCCCAAGCCCATACCCCGCATTGACGTTGAGATATTTTTCATGAATTTTGCACAAAAGGAGTCGCCACTAGCCTATCGGGAGTCGGCTAGAAACCAAGTGAGGCATGGGAGTGTGCCTTACTTCCTACGCAAACTGAGAATCTCGGTTCGGGGACTTGATTACACTAATTAACCAATTAGTGCCCTTTCGTACCTAATCTTGTTCATTTTAACAAAATGATTTTTGTGTGCAATTTGAATTGATTTTATACCTATCCGCTAACATGCGAGGTGATCATGCATGTGCGCAATCATTAAAGTAATAATCATAGCTAACAAGGTCCTAATTGCAGTAAAATTAAACACGTGCAATTAAACATAATTAGATATGCAAATAAAACATACTATATAATTAATAAACGAGCAAATAAATGCCGAATTACACTAAAAATGCAATACATGGCAAGTCCTAATCAAACCCCATCATTTTTGGATTTTCAAAATTTTTTAATTTTTTTTAATTTTTAAAAAAATTTCTTTTTTAATACAATAAAAGCAATTTTTTTAATTTTTAATTTTAATTTTTTTAATTAAGAAAAAGGTCGAATTTTTTGAATGCTTTCTGAGTTTTTGGATTTTTGGAAATATTTTTGAATTTTTTTTATTTTTTAGATTTTTTTTTGATTTTTTTAATAATTTTTTTATTAAAAAAAAAGTATCTTATCACTACCCTGCCGTATCCTTGCTGCACTTCCCCCTTTTCAGCGACTCCTATTCCCGAAGCTACTTTCTGTCTTTTTTTTTTTTTCTTTTTTTTTTTTTTTCACTACCTTTTTATTTCTTTTGTTTTTGTCTTTCTTCTAAGCTTTTCTTTTAGGTTGTCTTCTCTGCGTGCTTCCTTCCCCACCCGAAACTTCCATTAAACACCAAGGCTTACTTTGCCATTTCATTGTTTCCATTTATTATTTATTTATTTCGTTTTTCTTATATTTCTTTTTCTTTTCCTCACTGGTTTTTCTTCTTTTTTTTTTATTTATTTCTTTCCCTCCTCCCTTTTGACCTTCTTCCTCCGTGCGTTTTCACGCCTTGCTCTCCAGCAACATCTTTTGCCGAAGCCTCTCATCGATGAACTCCACCCCGGAATTTCGCCCTATGGACCCACAGCAAAAATTTAAACGAATCGACAACAACACCCAACGCTGCCGGCCGTCACCAAGCCATCTTGGCTCATCACCGCAAAACCAAATTCGTCTCCAACGTCTACCATCACACCAGCCACCACCACTCATCATGTTCAATGAAATATGCACGGCGTATCTCAAACGAAATGCAAAGATGCAGTGACTTCATTGCTGGTGAAAATCGAGCTTAACAACTAATAAACGCACAAATCGCATTAAATGGTACCTTCGCATTCGATCAAAAATAGGGGCCGTTCCTTAAACAATTCTCTCAGAAACATTTCATCAAGCACGTCTTAGGCGTTCAACTAAACTAACAGCATACCGATGAACCACCGCATTGGTATCTGGCTCGTCCTGCAACATCTCAAGTCGATGAAAATTTGTCGAACAGATCCGCGGTGCACTCACGGAAACAAACAAAACCTTGGGCTCACTTTCAGAACAACACTAACGCTGAGGCATTATATATGTGATGAGCACAAGGTAAAGATAGGTCGTAAGCCCATCCTAGACTCTAGCTTGCGTCTAGATGCAAAAGAGGACCAAGCGACGCTCAAACTCGACAAAAGGAACGGCTCATTCAAACAAAGCATGCTCGTAGACCCAGAAAAACGAGACCCATCCATCGTTTCAGTTCCATCTTAAATGAAAACGAGCAATGAAATTCCCAGAGAGAAGTGCTTGACCGCAGACGTCCCCACCCGGCTCGAGGGTAGCGAACGGTGGGCGAGATCGATAAATCGGACAATGTCCGGTCGCCTCGCACACCCCCGAGCCGGAATCCTTGGGAAATTGACACGAGTTGGACCAAAGACCAGGAAACTCACCGCAAAACCTCGAGTTCAAGGAAGAGGAAGCCGCGGCTTGGTGGTTCCGGCTAGAGGGCACCAAACTCGTGTCGGGGTGGCTGAGCGATGTTCGGCTGAGGTGGGTTCCGAGCCTCCTTCTTCCTGGTCACTCTCCGTTTCTACCCCTCTCCTTCCTTCAAGCTCTCTCGCCAAAGGCCATCTCAAATCTCTCTCGGCCAATTTCCTCTCTGTCTTCGTTCTCTCGTTTCCTCTCTCCTGCTCCCTCTTTGGTGTTCCCCTCCTTTTTTTTTTTCAAAGGCCCTCCCCCGTCTTTTTAAATCTGCTGTAGGTTGCTCCCTTTTGGCATCCCTCCAGAGCGGTTCCGGATGGCCAACGAAGCCAGCTGCCTTTTCTTTCCATCTCCATCTCAAGACTGTCGTTAATCAGCCCCCTCTCCCTGCCCGTGTATGTGCCTGCAGCTATTTCGGTTCTTCGGGGCGAGTTGATGGTATTTTCGGCTAAGATGGCAGCAAGTTCTTTTGGGTTTTGACAACCGCAGGCATCGCCATGTTGCAGTCGTGTGTCATCGCTTCCCCTTCTTCTGCTCTGTCTCTTGCCGCTCCCTTTGTTTTGTTTCTTTCTTTTTTGCAGGTCTTCGAAGACTGACACAGAGGGAAGAAGACCCTCGCTCGTGGGCTGAAAGGGAAAAAATGGGGGTTGGGTTGTTGTTGTTTCTTTTTTTTTTTTTTTTTTTTTTTACTTTTCGATTATTATATTTTTTGTAAAAATAGGTGTCAACAATAATAAAAATATTTTTTTGGCTAATTAATTCAAGTATTATAAGTCATTCACTTTCTGTGAAACAAGTAGATCGTATATATAATATGTCCACTCATCTTATCCTTCTATGGGTTTTCACTTAGACGTTGATGTAAAGAAAAGTTATCACTTCAAAAGAAGAAATGTGATATTAAATCAAGTAAGTGGATTTGTTTTAATCAAATAATGAATATGACATGAACATTAATATTTTAGGTCAAATAAATAAATGAACAAAATAATTAGCTTCGTGCATAAAAATATCAACGAAAATATTAGACATGAGATTTTCTCTAATTAGCAAAGTTTACATAACAATTCAAGGCAAAATTTAAAAAAAAAAAAAAAAAAAACACACACACACACACACACATATATATATATGTATATATTTTGGTGTAATTCATTATTAATTATACTAGTTCTATAACTATTAATTATATTAATCTCTCCGAAGTAATACTTTTTCCATCGGATGGTTTTATTTCGTGTTATTACCGATTTGGCATAAGAAGTAATAACTTGAGAAAACTTGCTGTTGAGATTCCTGGGCGGTCCACGATTGTCAGCACGATATCTTGCAAATTTATTACGTTGATTTCATTCAATTTGAAATTCCCACGATCGATCCACCATAATTGATCATTTAGGAAAAAGAAAAAGTTTATGTTTTAGTAGTTTCAGTTCAAATTTGTTAATATTTCAATAATCATTTCGCGTGAATCCAAGCAATAGAAAAATCTACATAATCTTGGTTTCATGGCAATGTTTCTACGACAGAATCTCGCCATTATTGCCTTATATCACGCCTTGAATGCTCCTTGCCCTTTTTGTTCTGTTCTCTCCACTATATAAAACAGTTGATTTCTTCATATATGTTCATAGAGAGATGGAGCAGCCTGGGAAGCCTATGGAGATGGCAGCGAATTTTGCGAACGATCTGAAATAGTCTGAGCAGCCGATCGCTTACTAGTACAACGTTCAAGATGTAGCAACGTCATTCTCGATCATTGAGAACACATTTTCCAGTTCCAGACGGCTGATATACTACGTTTTCTCATGGAAAGAGTGATCCGAGCATTGCTCAAAACCATTGGTTGGCAACCGATCTCTCTCTCTCTCTCTCTCTCTCTCTCTCTCTTGTTCGGCATATCAAACCACGCATGCTTCATATAAGTGTCTCGATAAAATTTTCTGTTATTACTTATGATCTGTTTTGAAATTACTTAAATGTCATGTCAAACTCTCGTGCGAGTCGTGGCGAAAAGAATGTGATCGAAATGCTAATGTGTAGCATGCTGATTTGGTGTTTTGAGAAGTTGGGTTCGGTGCTAATTCGTGACTCATGGTTTCGAATTTCATTCCTTTTTCTCTTGGGCATTGAAATCATGCATGCTTCACATTAGCATCTCCTTCACAGTTTGTTCATCAAAGCATATGAATGATGGTGCAATCCAAAATGACTCAAATCGAACTGCGACCTAAATCGAGGTGACTATAGACATTCGTGGTAGGCAAAAGATATATACACAAATATGTTTAATATTTCGGAAGAACTTTCTTGTCTGAATCAAGAGAACAGAACGTGTTGATAACAACGCGACTCGAGATGAAAATGTTGCTTGGCATAAAGTCATTTCGAGTTCTCATACAAGCAATGGCAACTAGAATACGAGGGAAATGCCAATGTGTAACATGCGTGGTTTGGTGCATAACGATATGGGTTTTAATCAATGCTCCAATCCTTTTTTTTTTTTTTGAACAGGATGCTCCAATCCTATTTGGCATCAACAATTTGTCCATGTGCATTGTTTTAGCTGTTCATTCATGTATAGCCAAAGGCAAAAAGTATTCCCAAAATCCCTCTCTCTATCGTTCTCTTCTTATATTTTCCTATTTTAACATTCTAGCTATCTCAATGTACTTCATGGTCTTTGATTTCATTGTAAAGATCAAAAATATTTTCTTGTTTTGTCCTTTGACGTACGGGCATCTAAGTTCAAATCCAATCCAAATCTCTACTTAATCTCAATCTCAAGCACCATTAGGAAGAATGAATAATTTGGAAATCATTTCTTTAAAAATAATCATTTGCATCATTTACAAAAATGAACATACAAAAATATTTGCATTGTCTGAAAAATATTTATACATATATTATTGTTAATAATAATTTTATTTTTCATCGAATAATTATTTTGATTAAAATAAAATATTATTTTAAAGAAAATATTTTAAAAATCGTTTATTTTACGTGAAAGAAAGGAGCCTCACTTCATGTTCCACTTTCAAGCTTTATTTCCTGTACTTTTGATCTCCTCTGATCCACCTGGCCCGGCCTGGCCCGGTCTGGCCCATTCATGTATTCCTCTGTGAGCTTACGTTATTATTTTATAATTTAAAATCTACCTATTTAAGAAAAAAATAATAGGTGTCATTCTGAATTATTTTCTCAGCACACAAAATCACGACTATGTACGACGAAATTCTGTAAATCTACACTTCTCACTTTTAGAATCCGGGGAAAAAATAATACATAAAATAGAGCAAGGAAAGGATGATTTTTTTTTTTGGTGACTTTAACCTGTAAGATTAAGTCATTTTATTCCACGGAATATATACCATGACTTATAAATCGAATTGTTCCAAATTACTAATCTTGAAATTTCTGAGAGATGGGCGCGATTTCCCCTCCTTGAGGAACGGAACGCATTAATGCTTAATTATACAGGATTCCCATTTTAGTATGCGAAGCATGATTAGTGTTCAAAAACTAATGGCATCATATGTTCAACTTTATTCGAACATGCGCAAACCTACCGAATGAATATGATTCACATGCTCCCCATTGGGGTGAATGATTGCACAAGAATCTCCCTTTAATAAATTAAAAAAATTGCTATAGAGAAAACATGACTTTATACGGTTGGCATTGATATAAATAATTTTTCGCTCATGTGGATGTGAACTATCATTGCCTATGTGAGAAGAGGCCTTGGGCGAGGGCCACAACCCTCGCTAGTAGACGGCAATGACAAAGAAAGAAGAATAATACTAAAAAAAAATTAAAAATTCTTCATGTTAGCATTGCTATGTCACGTAGAACAGTTATTATCTACGTTAATGATTTTCAATTAAAAGGTTTAGGACTAAATTAACTAAATTAAAATATTTATAATTAAGTTGGTATCAATACACTAAAGTTAGGATTTTTTTTTTCAAATAATTTTCCCTCACTTATTATTATGCATGAATCCCTTCACAATCATGCACATCAAAAGAAACTCTAGACTAGCCTAATTACTATAGGGTAAATTATTTTCTTATAATTTTGGATTAATGTCACAAAAAATCTTAAATTGAAAATTGATGAACCTGGACTATATTTATTTGAAATTAAATTTTCTCAAAAAATCTCCACCCATTGTTAGGTTTTAAAGGAAAAGAGGAGATGATGATGACAAAAAAGGAAGAGGAATACTTAGTGTACCACTAGGAATCCCACCATAGCTTGTCAAAAGCGATCTACGTTTTCCCTTAGGCAATCAGTTGTAAGACAAGCACAATACACACATGTCGCGTGTAGAACTATTTGATGAAGTATAGAAGTAGGGATGATTATACATGTATCGCAATGTGGAATTTCTCTAAATCCAACTTGTATTTTTAACAACATATGATGATATTAGAGACCGACTCTATTTCCACCCTATAGATATCTAAATCAACTCCATTTTCATCAAAATGACAAAATCGTCCTCAATTTTTCAATTACAATTTAAAGTGGATTGCCATACTCTTTCTTTTTTCTTTTTAATTCTTTTGAAAATTAGTTATTATAATCAAGTACATATAAATATTCCTATAACATTTTATATGTGTTTGCTTTTTTTTTTTTATGAAAACTGGATGGACTGAGTCGTATGTAGCAGGTAGAAGTAGCACCGCCCTATCTAAATTAGCCCATTTAAGAGAGGTTTAGCCGAAACAAAGAGTGATATTCAAAGGCCGGCGCTATTTTCACCCTATCAATAACTGAATCCACCCCGAATTTCACCAAAAAGGAGAAAATCGTCCTCAATCTTTCAATTGCAATTTAAAGTGGATTACCACACTCCTCTTTTTTCTATTTTTATTCATTCTTTTAGGATCTAATTACTATAATTAAGACTTTACATATTTTAGTCTTTAGTGTATCAGAAGAAAAGCACATATAAATATTCCTATAACGTTTCACATGCTTTGTCTTTTTTAATGAAACCTCAGTGGACTTAATCACGTGTAGTAGGTGGAAATAGCGCCGCCTTATTTAAATTACTCAATTAAAGAAAGTTTAGCCCCAAACCCAATTCAATAAAAAAAGAAAAAGAAAAAGAGAGAATGTCCGATTGCCGTGGCAAAAAAGGAAACGCAGTTGACTTTTTCCCAGTCCCAGTCCCCAGTCCAAGAGCCCCAAAAAAGATAACGCCACGTGGCGAACGGACAGCCCACTACCCGCCTGCCACGTGGAAAGCCCAGGGCGCGTCTCCCCAGAAGCCCGCTAAAAAGAACCGTTCAACTCCGCGACGTCGGTGTTCGCGGCTCCTTCCTCCTTCCTTCTCCGACCCGAACTCCGAAGCGAAATCCCGAACCGAACCCGAACCACCACCACCTCCGTTCTTCCGAGGTCCGACAATGGCGGACGGCGCCGGCGCGTGCGGCTCGGTGGAGGAGTTCCTGGCGGAGTGCGAGCGGTCCGGGGACGCCGCCTACGCCGCCTTCCGGAAGGTCCTGGAGCGCCTCGAGGACCCGGTCACCCGGGCCGGGGCGCGGGCCTTCCTGTCCGACCTCCATCGGCGGCTCGGCGCCCAGCCGCCCGCCTCCGAGCAGTGCTTCGACCGGTTCCACTTCCAGATCGAGGAGATCGTCCTCGACCAGTACCAAGGTAGAACTCTCAGTCTCTTCTCGTCGTCTCGTGTTCGGAGCCGCCGGTGCGGCGCCGGTGTGGGAAGCCTCCGATGAGGGAGCTTTCTCGGAATGCGATGAATGGATCGTAATCTGGATCGGCGAATCGCGCTGAATCGATCGAAATGTCGCTTTCGTCGATCGGAGCTTTTTTTTTTTATTTGTGATTTCTTGTGCGAGTGTGGAGAGGAAAGAACCGATGAACTGCGACGGCATCGCTCCAAAGTTGATCTTTGTTTTTTTCTTTGGATATCTTGTGCGAATGTGAAGAGAAAAGATCGATGAGCTGCGACGGCATCGGTCCAAAGTTGATTTTTTTTTTTTTTTTTGTCGCTTTTATGTTGAGGTTCGATTCTGAGGGAGACGATGCGGAGAGATGAAGTCAGCTTTGAAATACTATGTGTGGTGCACGGATTAGTTGTCTGTTGTTTTCACGAGAAAAAAAGGTGAAGTAGGATTGAAGACAGGACAGAAAGTTGTTCAGTGGTGTACTTAGTCGGATTCGTCCTGGACAGAAACAGTTCAAACTGCTAGATCATTAGATATGGTGTCTCGTTTCTGCCCAAGGCAGAAGCAGAAATTTTTTTTTATCAATCCAGTTGATTTAGGAGAGGACGCCGTTCTCTTGGCTGTTGATCATGAGCACCCTTTCGATTCGTCCTGAAATATACTAAACCATAGATAGCTAGCTGTAAGCATGAAAAGAAGTGGAGCCAATTTCGTGGCGGTCCACGAGCTAATTTTGATGTGTAAATTGGGCAAAATCCCCATCCAGCTGTGGGTGAGAGACCATATGGTACTGCAACGGGCTAATGGCGTTTACCCATTTCTCTTTTGTAGCTACCCACGGTGGAAACGGAACAGATCAGGGTAAGCATTCCCTTTGAACGAGCACAGTACTGGCTCCACTTTCCCAGTGCTAGTTGATGATTAGAAGATGAAAATGAAGATATATTTTCCAAAATTTCTGCAGGATCAGAGAAGCTTTCTTTGATATTTTAGTTTATGGAAGACTGATGACTTAAGGGTGAGATATATTTTGGTACCTCAGCATATAAATTTTCCTTTTGCTCTTTCTTCATAGTATTGGAACCAAATCGGATCTATCATGAAGCTCCGTACATATACATTCCAAACTAATAAGTAAAGTTGTAGCATTTTCTTGATGTATCAGCCTTCCAAACTTTACTATCTCTGTGGCTAAGTCTTACTTTCAGGACTTATGCTGATCATCAATGGAATTGAAACTAGTTCTGATTCCCAAGGAGCAGTATTCATACATAACCAGTTACTTTTCCAGATAATTAGGATTTCATGGAGCACCAAGTATTTATATGTAACTTGTTGCTTTTCCAGATTATTAGGATTTCATGGAGCACCTAGTGGTTTACCACTTATCATCTTTCTGTGAAGTCAGCTCCACTAGACAATTTTTGCAGGTTATCAGGGAAGGAAGAAGCTGACAATGATGATAATTCCTAGCATTTTGTCCCAGAAGACTGGTCATTCACCTTTTATGAAGGACTAAATAGACATCAAGATTCAATCTTCAAAGATAAGACTGTTGCTGAGCTTGGCTGTGGCAACGGGTGGATTACTATTGCAACTGCTGCAAAATGGTCACCCATGAAGGTGATTTTCTTTTCTTCCACCATACTTCATACGGAGTGTTATATTTGGATTTTGGAATGCACTGGTAGATGTTCTAGCTTCTAGGATCCCATTTAACTTTTATAAGCAAAAGAAGTTGGTTTGTATGTGTGGATGTTGCTGCAAAATATCCTTGTGATGTGTTAGCATAGTTTTTGGTCCTCTTTGTTCAGAAGTTTCAGTTTACAATCTGATCTGAAGTTTGTCTATGATTGTAATGCAGGTGTATGGTCTTGATATTAATCCTAGAGCAGTGAAGATTTCTTGGATAAACTTATATCTGAATGCTTTGGATGAGAAGGGTCAACCTATATATGACAGTGAGGGGAAAACTTTGTTGGACAGAGTGGAGTTTCACGAATCTGATCTACTATCTTATTGTAGAGATAACGATATCAAACTTGAACGGATCGTCGGATGCATACCTCAGGTTCTGTTACAAGTGACAGTTTTAGTTCTTTCAATGTTAATAACATGTCCTAACAGCTATGATTTCCTCTTACTCCTCTTTACATTAGAGATGCATTTGTTTTGCGGAAAATGAATAATTTCGATAATATTTTCCTAAATTGATTGCTTGTATCTCTTACAAAAGTGAATGTGCAAAAGAATATTTTAATCATCCATGGAAATGTTTAGACATAAATTGTTGTCGTGACTAATTATTTTAAGCAATATAAGCAATTACTTGTAGGAATGTTTTCCATATTATTCATTTTCCATGAAACAAACGAGGCCTCAGTTTCATTTAGCTGAGCAGTTGTATTTATTGTGAATTTGGCATGTGCATAATTGAGTGACACTGTCAGAATTCAACCTCTTTCTGCTTTCCTTGTGCAGATCCTCAATCCCAATCCTGATGCTATGTCGAAGATGATAACGGAAAATGCAAGCGAGGAATTCTTGCACTCCTTGAGTAACTATTGTGCTCTTCAGGTTCATTTAGATTTCATGCTATATGCTTTTACATCTACTGCAAATTCAAATTTAACTGCATAATGAAACTATAGTTCTAAGTCTATGGTCTTTTTGCTGGGAAAACTTGCTTCTTTACCTCATCTACATATTGGCAGTTTAGCTGCATTGAGTTTAACACTCCATATAATGTCTCCTGATTTCTTTGGGTGATATTGAAAACATAAGTAGTCTACTGTTTGTTATCTTCATATTGGTTCCTTAAGGAGCTTGTACCTTTGTTACCCTTGAAGAACGTATAAAATCATGCCCGATAATTTTGATGTTGTTCTAGTGGAAACCCATCGTGGTGAAAAGCCATGGTTTCACCCCCTTTGGTAATTAATTTCAAAGAATGGGCTAGTTTCTCTGCTCAAAATCATCCTCTAAGGTGTTTGATCCTTGTTGAATTTGCTGGTTTTCAGCGTGCTTATCCTTTGTAGCAGCATGTCACCATATAGGTGCTCCATCAGTAGTATCCCTGCTATTTGTGTCCTATCAATCTTCTATTAACATGTTTTGGGTAGCATTTCGGAAGGATTGAAGAGACAACTTGAACACAATTCACCGCAATTGCAAGTTACTGAGAGACATTTAAAGTCCGCATGACATGAACATGAATGACTACAAATTGACACCTGAAAATGTTTTGGCCTATCTTGTTGAAAATCATATTAATATCACATGGGTCAAAATTTGAGCTATTTATGCAATGACACAAAACAAAATGAAATTCAACATGAGCATGGCGACACAACAAAAGTTTCCATCCTTTATTCAGAACAGGTTACAATATTAGGAAGAAGTTCATGAGCCAGTCCTTTTCTTGTCTTGATATACATTACCCTTTCTCTCTCTCTTTCTCTCTCTCTTTCTCTCTCTCTCATGCAGCACACACATGCGTGCACGCAAGCACACTATCAAGTGAACAGAAGCTTAGTGTTTCTGTTTATTTTTAGTTAAACAATAACCACTCAGTGCCTGACATAAATTATGTTTTTGTCCTTCCTATTTCTGTTCTTTTAAGCTTGTTAGTTTCTGCTTTTACCTAACTTTATCTGATCATTAGCTTAGTTTTAGTTTGAAACTTTTAGCTGACCACTTCCCATCCAGCTTTCAGTTGAAGAGTTGGTATTTTCTTTCATTCAACTGAATTTTGTACTTGTTCTTACATAATCATTCCAAATATTTTCATTGTAGAATTAATTTTCTTTTCACTATGTTTATGTAGAAATTTAAATGCTTGTTGGTGCATTTCACGCCTTAAAGTGCTGCTCATACGGATAGTAACCTAGGCTATATCATGTTGTTTTTGAGTCCATATATTTGTTTACTTTTCCTTGACTTTCTTGACCCAGCTTGTGCCGTAGGTAAGAACCATGTCCCTAACTCCTTTATATGTTTCTTATTTTAGGGCTTTGTTGAGGATCAATTTGGGTTAGGTTTAATTGCCAGGGCAGTTGAGGAAGGAATTGCTGTTATCCAACCATCAGGCATAATGATATTCAACATGGGAGGTCGTCCTGGGCAAGCTGTCTGTAGACGTTTATTTGAGCGTCGTGGTTTCCGTATCAACAAGCTTTGGCAAACTAAAGTATTACAGGCAAGTCATAATAACCACATGGAAACCTCTATATGGCTCCATTTAACTATATTCCATTCATTCAATATCCTTTGGTGTCATTGACATGAGATATGGTGTTTCTAGTATACCCAAGATGAACTTCTTTTGAATGGTTGTTGTTGCAGGCTGCTGACACAGATATATCAGCCTTAGTTGAGATTGAAAAAAATAGCCCTCATCGTTTTGAATTCTTTATGGGGCTTGCCAGTGATCAGCCTATTTGTGCACGGACAGCATGGGCATATGGAAGGGCTGGTGGCCGTATATCTCATGCATTATCAGTATATAGTTGTCAACTACGTCAACCAAATGAGGTATGTCTGGGTCATGCTCTTATATCCTGCCATTTTGCCATTTGAATCTCATAAATTTTCATTTGCATAAACTCCAGGTAAAGACAATCTTTGAATTTCTGAAGAATGGATTTCACGATGTCAGCAGTTCTCTTGACTTATCTTTTGAAGATGATTCTGTTGCTGATGAGAAGATTCCTTTCCTAGCTTATCTTGCTAGTACCTTGAAAGAGAGTTCATACTTTCCTTATGAACCACCGGCAGGAAGCAAAAGATTCCGTAATCTAATTGCAGGCTTCATGAAAACATACCACCATATTCCACTCAATGCTGATGTAAGTCTTTTAATATTATCTTTCATCTAGTCAAAACTGTTTCTCGACAGTCCTCCCTAGAAGCTTGTCTTCTTTGTCCTCCTTGATTCTGCTAAATTCGAGTGACAACAATCTCTCAAAATGTTTGACTACTCAGAGTAAAGAAATCGTGGTTTTATTGTGTCCTTTTTTGCTGATATTTGGTGTGAGGTTTTGCCAATGTTTCTCATCAACTGGATGGTGCGCTGGCTAATTCTCGATCCATTTTTTGTCCTGTGCTGAAGAAAAACTATGTAGAGAAGAGATATATGTTCTTTCTAAATGGTCACTTTAGTCTAGAGTCATCCTATCTTTCCTTTCTTGTTTAACTGTACATATTTTTACTCCTAGCAACATTGATAGACTTAAATAACATGTATTCATACTAAAATATATAAGTTTCTGACCATGTTTTTTTTTTCAACGCTGATTCCAGAACATTGTCGTCTTTCCTACGAGGGGTGCTGCTATTGAGAATGCTCTTCGCCTGTTCTCGCCTCGCCTCGCAATTGTTGATGAACATCTGACATCAAACCTGCCAAGGAAGTGGTTAACATCATTGGTGATGGAGGTAATGATGCATATTCCTGATGCCATGCGTCTTTGCAGCAGTTGTTTACTCTGATGTTTTTCTAGTGTAACCCCAATAAAATGAGATCATTGAGGGAAAAGTTACTGATCTTAGATGGTTTGAATTTTTCGCAACTTAAGTAAGTGCTATACATGTTTCTTGTTATAATAGACTCAAACATGTCTATCTGCCCTGGGGAGTAGCATCCTTGGAGCATTACTTTGGCCTTTTTTTATCTTATTTGAAGGAGATATCCGGTATAACTCTTCTATAGCTTCACATAGAATGATTTTGAACTATAATTTTTTTTGCCAAACTATTGAAGTCTGATTTTGCTACTATGCGTCTTATTAATCTAGCACAGGAATTCATGAGAAAACCATCCCCCGATCCTCAATAATTAAAAGCAATATCCACCAGCTATGGTTCCAATTAAAATGACCAGAATTTTATTTTTAATTGCCGCTAAAATTTCCTTTCCATGTACAATCAGATGCACGTTATGGACCTTTGAGAGAGTCTCACGCCAGGCATTGTACCTGGACATCAATACATTTTTACGTGGGATCTCAAACCTGTAAAACGATCCCCAACAAGCCTGCTCACCTCTATATAGCAAGAATAATTCCTCAAAAAAAAAAAGAAAAAGAAAAAGAAAAAGAAAAAAAAAGCATGCAGACAAGATCTTCGGAATTATCCTTGATTAGATTGATGTCCCACATATCTGTCTGACTCCTTTTTCATGGCCATACTTCCTACTCTCCTCCACCCTACTTATATCTTATATCTCTCCCTTAATAGAAGACTGATGCTGTGATGAAGGTGTAAAGCATTTCATGTGGGTGAAGGAATTGTTGAGTCTCAACAATTCCATAAATAGGTAAAAAGAAATGTCAGTATTCAAAGTTGAGAACTTTGGCTCTGAGGCTCTTTTAACAAATTGAAGTTAAGTGTGCCCCTTCTCTCAAAGCTTGAGAAGTTATTTAATTGTGTAAAATACATCTTCACACATTTATTTGGCACAACTGGGACCTCCTTTCAATTGATCAATTTCTTCTTAAATCCATTTTGTGCAAACACGGTTAAAATTGAATTTCAATATGTCGAGTGACTCACCATATTTTTTGTAAGTTACTTCTCCCTGTAAGTTTAGCAGTTGAAAATTTCATTTTATATGATGTCAAGGACTTAAAATGTTCAGAAATTCGTAAATACTGACATTTAAAGTTGAAATCATTTCTACAATTTGTTATGTAGACACCTTTGACATACATAAGTTGACCCAGATGGAGGCTTTTGCCATTTAATTGCCTTATAAAAGGGCATAATTGAAACAAATGAGAATTACAAGTCGTCCAAAAGAATTATCAACTTTATCTATTTGAACAGATGCCAGTTGGGACCTCCTTATGAAATACTTCATTTTTTCTCGTCATAAGTTATATTTTTCTTATTTCTGTAGGATGCAGAAGCTAAAGATCCTTTGGAGGATGAAATTACAGTAATTGAAGCACCACATCAATCAGATTTGATGGTAGAGCTGATAAAAAGGTTGAAGCCCCAGGTGGTCATCACTGGGATGGCTCAATTTGAGTCTGTCACAACTTCAGCTTTTCAGCATCTGTTAGATATTACAAGAGACATAGGATCGCGTCTTTTTTTAGATATATCTGAGCACTTTGAGCTATCAAGTCTTCCAGCATCCAACGGAGTCCTAAAATATCTTGCCGGAAACCCTTTGCCTGCACATGCAGCAATCATATGTGGGCTTGTGAAAAATCAGGTGAGTGAAGTACATCTTTTAAAGTGAATTAATGTTCATTTTGTTCATGGTGGCTCTTTTTTTATTGTTAAATCCGTTCTTGCAGAATTAAATGGGACTGTGAGATAACTTGAAGTTATACTTGTGTATTCAATTTAGTGCTTGTGATGATATGGCTATTGCATTAATTACTTATTTCAAAGTAGTGATTGTGGACACATGCTTGGTAGGTTTATAAAGACTTGGAAGTAGCTTTTGTCATTTCAGAAGAACAGTCCATCTTCAAGGTGTTGTCGCAGACAGTTGAATTACTAGAAGGGAATACTGTGGCAATTAATCAAAACTATTATGGTTGTCTTTTTCATGAGCTATTGGCTTTCCAACTTGCAGACCGGCGTCGACATTCAGAGGTTTGTTTGCACTTTTCATATTTTCTTCAGCATAGTATTATGTCCTTGTGTAACAGTTGAAAAGCAAATTTGATATTGCTGGGACAATTATCAACTTCTCACAAAGCTTTGAAACGAATCTCCTGGTCAGATAATTCTCAGCTAATAAACTTACTTTCAATTTCTGTTAAATAGGAGTTCTGACCAAAAAACGATGTTCTCTCAAGGCTATCTACTTGTTCCTGGCCAGAGAACTTGGCAAACTTTTATAACACAAAATGAAGCTAAACATTCTTGAATAAGTTCCAGTTTACATCATCTCTTTTCCTCTTTGTTACTTATGGACATGGGTCATAAAATGCTGCATCATGGTCAAGTTTGTTGCATGGGCAGATTTTGTGAAAAATAGCAATTATTGACGGCCACTATTTTTGGGCTTCCAGTTTGCCATGGATATTTTTATCGTCTCACGTACTACTCTCTTTCTGCAATGGGCACACTATGTGCTAGATAATCCTATAATCTTTATAGCAGTTCATTGATGTAGGTAGTAGGCTATCTTTGGTTCTTTTAAAGTAAGTTTTTGATGTGTATATGTCCTTCAGAGGGAAGCACAAAAGCCCATGTCAGTTGATACAATTGGAATTGCGAATTCAGCTATCTCAGTCCTTAATGACTCTGAGTTGTCTATTAGCGAGGATCAAGGCTCTTCTTTGATTCATATGGATGTGGATCAGAGCTTCTTACACGTGCCTTCTCCAGTAAAGGCAGCTATTTTTGAAAGTTTTGCACGACAGAACATGTCAGAGGCTGAGCTGGATGTCGGACCGAGTATTAGACAACATATTCAGAGCGAGTATGGGTTTCCAACAGATAGTAGCACAGAACTTATCTATGCTAACAGCTCGTTGTCTTTGTTCAATAAGCTGGTCCTCTGTTGCATTCAAGAGGGTGGGACCTTATGCTTCCCGGCTGGCTCAAACGGGAACTACATCTCTGCTGCTAAATTTTTGAAGGCAAATATTGCGACTGTCCCTACGCAATCTGCGGAAGGGTTCAAGTTGACTGAGAAGTCAATTAGTGAAGTGCTTGAGACCGTGAAGCAACCATGGGTTTACATATGCGGCCCAACAATCAGTCCTACTGGCTTGCTTTACAGCAATCATGAGATTGGAAAGATATTATCTGCATGTGAAAAGTTTGGTGCAAGAGTTATTATCGACACCTCCTTCTCAGGTTTGGAGTTTGGTTCTGATGGTTGGGGTGGTTGGGATCTTGCAAATAGTTTGTCAAAGTTAAATTCCTCCAGCAATCCAACTTTTTCTATGTGTCTGCTTGGGGGACTGTCATTTAAGTTGCTTACTGGAGCATTGAAGTTCGGCTTTCTGGTTTTTAACCGGCCAAATATGGTTGATGGATTCCACAGCTTTCCAGGATTAAGCAAACCTCATGGCACTGTCAAGTATGCCATTAAGAAGTTGTTGGGTCTGAGGGAGCGAAAAGCAGGGGAACTAATGGATGCTGTTGCCACCCATATAGAAATGTTGAAGAGTAGATCGAAGCGACTGAAGGAGGTAATAATCCTTTTCTCTGCAGCAAGCTTTCCATTTACTATGTCATGGCTTTTGCTGTTTTCAGATCCAGTCGTAAATCCAGTTATAATTAAGGGAGTTGCAGAAATGGTAATGGATGTTCGTGTTGACGTTTAAACTCCATGCCAGAGTGGGATTCCACTATGAAACATTAAAAGGGGGTCACTTGGGTGTAACTGTATTATAATTTCCTCTCATTCTAATTAGTGCAACTCTTTTAACAGTTGCGTCTCTGCCATAATGAAAGTTCTGTTCCATATGCTATGATAAGCAACAAGCACTCACTATTCAATAGTAAAAGTCGAAAGAATAGTTTGTTGGGCACTTAACAGGTGGCTACATTTACCATATAACTCAAGGCCCCTTTTGAGTTGGGAGTGGCAACTTTGTGGCTCATATACGGTACAATGGGTTTTGTCCATTTTGTAGTTGCAATGATGGGCGTTTTGGTGAAATGCTCATCTCTACCCAGAATAGCTCATCCATAAGGAATGAATTGAGATCTGTAATTGTAGTTGCCTTTGGTCTCTACTCTATTTCCTAAGAGCACTAGAAATAGTTGGACCAGGTTGAACAACTCCTTGTCCAGCTACGATCTATCTTTCAACGTGATTAGTGAGTATGAGCCGAACTTGTACTAGAGATTTTGTTTCCCTCACTTAGAATGCTCTCCATTTGGTGACATATGGCTTTATGTCTGCCAATGGCACATTGTCATTGCTAATTAGTGTTGTGCAGACCATTAAGGCTTTAAATCAGCTAGTTTTGCATTGTGCTGATGTGGATGTGTTTCGTTTTATTTCTCATGCTATATCCTTTACTTTGTGGTACGTGGCAGACGCTTGAGAAGAACGGTTGGGATGTTCTTGAGCCCTGTGCTGGTCTTTCGATGGTGGCAAAGCCTTCTGTTTACCTTGACAAGACTCTCTCCATCAAGCCTACTCCTAAAGATGGCGTCTGCGCAGAAGAGGGATCTACATATGACATTAAGATAGACAACTCTAACATTAGGGAAGCGTTGCTCAGAAGCACCGGTTTATGCATAAACAGCAGTTCGTGGACTGGGATTCCCGGCTACTGCCGCTTCACGATCGCCTTGGATGAGAATGAATTTGACCAGGCTTTGGGTTGCATAGTCAAGTTCGGAAGCGCTGTCAGTAGCTGAGCAAACAATGCAACGTGCCATGTGTGATCTAGTTTAACCACTGCTTGCCCTTCATTCTGTGTTCCTGTCTTTAATAAGCCCGTGCTGTTTGGAAACTCTACTTGAGTTTCCCCTGAAATCCAGAGCATCGAGAAATGCTTCTTGCACGAACATTACAGGAAAATGTCATTTGTCTGCAATGACGGTGAAATGTTTGCACATGGTTAGACTGCGCTTTCCCTGCGGTTATGATAGTTTTTTGGTTTTATGAATTTGCCTGCCACTCCTTGTTCTGTGTATAATGTGGAGAGCGTTATCCAGAGGGTATGCCAAGAGAAGTTCGATCTCCATCTAATTCAAGGGGTTGTAGCAACTCGACATTACGCTTAGTAAAGCATCTAATCTTTCATAAAATCTTGATCTTTCAGGTAGAAAGATGAGTTATATCTTTTTTGTTTTTGGTAAATAAAAGTTACAAAACTAAGAAAAATTAATGTCATAAGTCAACAATGCCAATTTTATCACTAAGCAAAATATAAGATAATTCTAGGTTGCGAGTAAAACGTAGTATCCAAATTCTTTGCTATGCTAACATTAGCAAGCATATCAGCAGATTAATGTCCTTTTCCAAAAATGCAGTGAATTTTGAAGAGAGCTCAATAATCTTATGATATTCTTAAGTAACGTTGAATTAGCATTATCCGTTATTTTTATGTGAGTTAATAAGTTCGGTAATGAATTTAAGGTACGTATCAATGACGGGTCATATCTTATGACAAGAAAACCTCAGATCTGTATGCACATTTTTTCTTTTTTTTGATCTGTTGATGAGGGCAGAGTTTTCTAGAACTGCCAAGAAGCTATGGAGTGTCTCTAGAAGCATGCGGACAACTCTCCCTTTCTCCCTGCGCACAGAACAATCCAGACATCTCCCCCCACCTATATAAACACCTCTCGCCGCTCTCTCTCCAACCTGCACAGATTTCACGTCGACAAGCCTCTGCAATTCAAGAGACTCCCCTCATCTTCATTGTTTCCTCAATCCTCATTACATGGCCATGGCCATGGCCAAAATGGCAATCCTACCGCCGCTCGCGGTCGCGGTCGCGGTCGCTCTCATATTCTTCTCGTCCCTTGCTACTCCAGCCACTGCGCTCGTCCCATACTCGAGGTCATCGCTTTGGGACCTCATGTCTCTCCCCGACGACCCTTTCCGGGTCCTCGAACACACTCCGCTCTCCCTCCCCAAGGGCTTGCCCGATGCTGAAGCTCCCCTGCCCCTCCTGGCGCGTGCTGACTGGAAGGAGACGGCGACTGCCCATGTCATCGCGCTCGACCTCCCGGGGATGAAGACGGAGGACGTCAAGATCGAAGTCGAGGACAACCGGGTCGTCCGGATCAGCGGAGAGAGGAAGGTCGAGGAAAACGAAGGAGACAAGTGGCATCGGGCAGAGAGGGCGAGCGGCAAGTTCTGGAGGCAGTTCAGGTTGCCCGCGAACGCCGACCTGGACAACATCAAGGCTCGCCTCGAGGACGGCGTCCTCAGGCTCACCATCCCCAAGCTCGGCAACGACAGGAAGAGGCAGCCCAAAGTGATTCAGATTGCCGAGTCGGAGGCAGAGCCATCTTCCCCACACGTCAAGAAGGCCGACATTTGAAGAGCTCCAGACTGGTCTCTCAGTTTTAACTGTTACGAGGAATTATGTTTTGTGTTGGATGAACGAGATATTTGGATTTATGTTTGATGGCGTGTATAAGGTATAAACCATAAAAGAAATCTGTATTTGTGCAAAGATTATCAAAGATTGTATTCCCAGTAATGAGAGTTGAACAAAGTCTGTTTTGAACCAGGCTTGCGAAATCAAATGCTTTCTCCAAGGTTTCTCCTGTGATTGTAAGGACTAAAAGAAAGAGACCACGAGAAATTCCAGTGCCAAATCCAAAGATGAAGAGCAAAAGGAAGAACCCCCAAGAAGGTGAAACGTTCGCAAGAAATCAATAGATATTACAAGAGCATGCAAAAGAGTTGTTTACCAAAAACTTAGTCCATGTAGCAGAAAAGAAACGGTAGGCACATCATGGAAGAAATAGGCGTTTCCCTTCGAGAAGATGATGATCTTGAATGACTCTTTTCATTGAAAGATTAACCCAATCCAAACATTTGAGCCATTATTGGAAATTAGCGTTTTCACCTCTGATGTCTAAACAGATGACATCAAGAGTGTGCAGGTAGCTCCTTATGTTTCTCTTTTAAGGTTTTCGCTGCTAAAATGTGATGAGCTCATTTCTGGGATTGCACTTACTGACAATGGAGTTCATTCATCCATGTTGGGTCCAAAGATCCTGCCTGTTTGTCATTTGGGGAACCGCACACCAAGTATTTCACTCTTCCCTTCAGAAAAGTTTCGGCTCCTCGATTGAGAGCAAACCAATTAAGATCTAGCTTTACCGTGGGCGCCACAATGCTACTATAATCCTCGGATCAATCCCCGGATAGAGACATTGTCATTGGCTGGGATCTCTAGACCAAATTGCCAAATTAAGAGTCCAGTCTAGCCATTTCCGTATGTTCTGTTCTCACCAAAAGTTGAGCCAAAGCGATGCTTCCCCTGCTGATGACCTTCAACGGTCATCATTTGTCTTAAAATATGAGGGCCGTGGTCTCGGGCTTTTCTTAACGTGTGTATGTGGGAATGAACCAGGAACTCTCTGCCCAAGCATAGATATTTCAGAGTCTTGTCATCAGAAAGAAGAAAACAGCCAACCATTTCTGAGGACAGTATGAGAGGACCCTTTTCAAGGCATGTGAAGGATAAAAAAAAAAGAAACTATTGACACACTATTAACCTAGAGCAAACATAGTCTAGCGACTTTATTTGATTTAAATTCAAGAGTTGTCATAATCAAAGGGGTGTAAACGGTTCAGTTCGGTTCGGTTTTTTTGATTTGAAAAACCGAACCGAACCGAACCGTTAGAAAAATCTTCCGAACCGAACCAAACCGAACCGAAATTTCGGTTCGGTTCGGTTCGGTTCGGTTGGGTTCGATTTTTCGGTTTTTCGATTTTCGGTTTTTAGCCTTTGATTTTCGGTTTTTTTTTTTTTTTTTTTTTTCTATTAAACTTAGATTTCTCCACTTTTATTTCTCCATTTTTATTTGTTGGTTCGGTTCGGTTCGGTTAACCGATAAAAATCGAACCGAAAAAACCGAATTTTTTGGTTCGGTTCGGTTCGGTTTTCGGTTCGGTTCGGGAACTGACACCCCTAATAATCATAAGCATCTTACCATATCGCTTTTCTTTAGATATATTCATCTCATTACAATTTGGAAGAAAGGATAATCGAGTACAAATTTATTGGCTGGTTCAAGAGCTCTGCATGCTTGCAGAAGTCACAAATTGAACATGAAGAAAGCTTTTGCTCTTTTGGCATATAATATTCTTGTTTTGTGAAATTCATGACTACCAACACTTTAGACCCCAATTACTTGCCTTTTTCTGGTCTACTTAGTTGCCTATTTTAACTGATGACATTTTACACTTTTTAATTAATAAAGGGTGTGTTTTGGCTATATTGAGAGTGGAAACAGAGGAACTCTATATAAAATTGGAAGATGACCTTGAATAATTAGCAAATGAAGGAGATAGAAAAACATATTAATTTTGCTCTTAAGAAGATTATGCATAAATAGCTTGCACACCTTTTCCACATCAAGTCAAAGACATTTATCTGAAGATCCTGACAAATGTAGGAAAGCTATCAAGAAAGGGGAAGTTACATTTTTTGTGCTTTAATATTTCTTATTAATTCGGAGCGTGTACTTATATTGTGGTTGGATAAATATCGCACTTTTACATCTTGAAACTACATGATAGGCTTCAAATCTACTTTATTGAATAAAACTACAATTAAACTTTAGTAGAGAATTTGATTGATGTGTATATTCATTTTGCGATAATTTTCTGTATATCATTTCTCTTGCAAAAATTTACATCAACACCAACATTGAAATAATATAACAAGTGTTAGCTGGGTTCACTCCTATGTGGAGGAAGCCCAATGAACCGCAAGCTCAAAAAGGGCTTGAGCCCATATAATAAGTTATATGAGGAAATATGGTTTCTCACCATCTATATAAAGATGTAGCAGCAGAAAAGGAAATTGTAACAAGAGAAAAAGAGAAAGCAGAAAATTTGGGGTTTGGGGCAATATCTGATTTACATCAAGCTAGCGTCGGAGGTCGATTCGTGGTCCAATTGAGCTGAAATTTTGTCAGCGTGTTCGTGGTGCAATTTAATCGAATCTGAACGGTTTGATTTTCGTTTGAAGCTCCATACATAAGGTTTTTCGTGGATTGATCAAAACCTGCATTTTTGGTCAGATTTATCCTTGATCTCTTGTGAAGTTCATGTGTATTGCCAAGAATCATGTTCTTGAGGTGTTTACTGCTATGTACCTCTAGTATTTGCTAGAGAAGAACAATTTTATTGATAGTGAAGATTTTCAGGTGGACTCCGGTCCCGTGGTTTTTTTTTTATCTCCTCACATCGAGGAGGTTTTCCACGTAAAAAATCGTCTTGTGTTCGCGTGCTTGGTATTTATTTTACTCTACTATATCAATTCCTATTAGGTTTACACAAGATGGGAGATTATTTTATTTTGGTGCGTTGATTCGATATTGTTTGAATTATTACCGTTCTCCCATCAGAGTGGTATCAGAGCATCAGGTTATTGCTTGATTTTTCTGCCTTGTGTTAAACAATGGAAACGAATACAAGTAGAATGGTTACATTGAATGGTTTGAATTATCATATCAGGAAATGGAAGATGGAAGATCTTTTATATGTGAAAGATTTTTATTTGTCTGTATTTGCTGAGGAGAAGCCAGAGAATAAAACTGACGTTGAATGGTCTATATTTCATCGTCAAATGTGTGGTTATATCAAGCAATGGGTAGATGATAATGTTTTAAACCATATTATTGAGGAAACACATGCACGCGGTTTATGGGATAAGCTCGAACAGTTATATGCTCGAAAGACTAGGAATAATAAGTTATTTTTTATAAAACAGATGAGGCTCTGAGATATCATGATGGTACTCGTTTGACTGATTATTTAAATTATTTTCAAGGAATTATAAATCAGTTGGCTGCGATGGGAATCAAGTTTGATGATGAGATACAAGCACTATGGTTGCTTGGTACTTTGCCAGACTCATGGGAGACGTTCCGAACATCTTTGTCTAATTTTGCCCCGGATGGTACAATTACCATGGATTTAGCCAAGAGTAGTATTTTGAATGAAGAGATGAGAAGGAAGACACAAGGATCATCATCTTCATATTCTGATGCCTTAGTTGTTGAGAAAAGGGGGAGAAGTGAGTCTTGAGGTTCGAGAAATAGAGATAAAAGTTGAGACAAAAGCAGAGGTAAGTATAATAAATTTGCTAATATTGAGTACCATTATTGTCATTAGAAGGGACATATTCAGAGGTTTTGTCGCCAATTAAAAAGGGAGAAACAAAAGGAGAAAGGTAAAGAGAAGAAAAGTGATGATGACAGTGATGACAATCGTGTCGCTGCACTTAAAGAAGACTTTCTCACTATTTTTGATGGTGATGTGGTGAATTTTGTTTCTCATGAGACCAGTTGGGTAATTGATAGTGGTGCATCCGTTCATGCTACATATCGTAGGGATTTCTTTACATCATACAGGTCAGGTGACTTCGGATCTGTGAAGATGGGAAACAATGGACTAGCTCAAGCTGTAGGCATCGGTGATGTGTGCCTAGAAACCAGCAATGGCACAAGGTTAGTATTGAATAATGTTAAACATATACTTGATATCCGCTTGAATTTGATTTCTACAAGCAAGTTGGATGATGAAGGGTATTGCAGCACCTTCAGTAATGGTTAATGGAAGCTCACCAAAGGTTCTCTTATTGTGGCTAGAGGTGAAAAATATTCTTCGTTATACATTATGCAGGCAAAGTTGTCCACAGACAAAATTAATGCAGTAGATAGCGAAGATGCAGCTGAGTTATGGCATAAGAGGCTCAATCACATCAGTGAGAAGGGTTTGTCAATATTGGCCAAGAAGAAGCTCCTTTTAGGATTGAAAAGTTCAGTGCTAAAGAAGTGTGTTCACTATTTAGTAGGAAAACAGAACAGAGTTGCATTTAAAAGCTCCCCTCCTTCAAGAAAGTCAGGTATATTGGATTTAGTGCATTCTGATGTTTGCAGTCCTATGAAAACAGAATCACTTGGTGGCTCTCTTTATTTTGTTACCTTCATAGATGATTTTTCAAGGAAAATTTGGATTTATACCTTGAAAACTAAAAATCAAGTGTTAGATGCTTTTAAGCAATTTCAGGCTTCAGTTGAGAGACAGACTGGAAAGAAATTGAAATGCATTAGAACTGATAACGGGGGAGAATATATTGAACCTTTTGATGAATACTGCAGACAACAAGGCATTCGACATCAAAATACACCTCCCAAGACACCTCAGTTAAATGGCTTAGCTGAGAGAATGAACAGAACATTGGTTGAAAGGGTAAGATGCTTACTTTCACAGTCAAAGCTACCTGGATCCTTTTGGGGGTGAGGCTTTAAGTACAATTGTGCATATATTAAATCTTACTCCATGCGTTCCTTTAGAGTTTGATGTTCCTAATAGAGTTTGGACAGGCAAAGAAGTTTCTTATGATTATTTGCGTGTATTTGGGTGCAAAGCATTTGTGCATGTTCCCAAAGATGAGAGGTCTAAACTTGATGTGAAAACACGACAGTGCATATTTATTGGTTATGGACATGATATGCTTGGCTACAAATTTTATGATCCACTTGAAAAGAAAATTGTAAGAAGCAGAGACGTTGTGTTTATGGAAGATAAAAAAAGTAGAGGATATTGAGAAATCAAAGATGATTTCAGCACCACAGGTTAGTGATAATCTGGTTGATTTAGATCCAGTTCCTCTTACAAATATTCCTATACAGGTTGATGAAGAGCAACAGGAAGTCAATGTTCCAAATAACGCACATGTTCCTGAACATGTTGAAATAGATAATACTATTCCTGAACCAGATGCTCAATTAGATGTTCCACTGGATGTTCCAGTCCGGAGATCCATTAGAGACCGACAACCTTCCACCAGGTATTCTGAAGATGAGTATGTATTATTGATCGATGCAGTGTGAACCGAGTGTTATGCAGAAGCAATAGAAGATGAGTACAAAAGCAATTGGTTCGATGCTATGCGAGATGAGATGCATTCACTTTATGATAATCGCGAGATGAGATGCATTCACTTTATGATAATCATACTTTTGAATTAGTGAAGTTACCTAAAGGTAAAAGAGCTTTGAAGAACAAGTGAGTATATAGGTTGAAGCAAGATGAACATACTGCACAACCACGGTTCAAAGCTAGATTGGTTGTTAAGGGATTCGGTCAGAGAAAGGGTATTGATTTTGATGATATATTTTATCCGGTAGTGAAAATGTCTTCTATCCGTGTGGTACTAGGCTTGGCAGCTAGCCTAGATTTAGAAATTGAGCAAATGGATGTTAAAACGGCCTTCTTACATGGTGACTTGGAGGAAGAGATATACATGGAACAACCTGAGGGTTTCAAAGTGAAAGGGAAAGAGGACTATGTGTGCAAATTGAAGAAAAGTCTCTATGGCCTAAAACAAGCACTAAGACAGTGGTATAATAAATTTGCGTCAGTTATGACAGAACAGGGCTATAAGAAGACTTCCTCGGATAACTGTGTGTTTGTCCAAAAATTTTCCGATGATGATTATTCTCTTGCTTTATGTTGATGATATGCTGATTGTTGGCAGGAATGCTTCAAGAATTGAGTTATTGAAGAAATAATTGAGCAAGTCTTTTGCCATGAAAGACTTGGGCTCGGCGAAGTAGACTCTTGGCATTAGAATTACCCGAGACAGAGATGCTAAGAAGTTATTTTTGTCGCAAGAGAAATATATCGAGAAGATCCTTCAAAAATTTTACATGGACAAGGCTAAAGTGGTTAGTACTCCTCTTGCTGCCCACTTTAAGTTAAATATGATGCAAAGTCCTACGACTGATAAAGAGAAGAAAGATATGGAAAGTATTCCATATGCTTTAGCTGTAGGAAGCTTAATGTATGCGATGGTATATACATGCCCAGACTTGGCGTATGCAGTTAGCGTTGTTAGTCACTATTTGTCAAATCCAGCTAAAGAGCACTGGAATGCAGTGAAGTGGATTATGAGGTATCTTCGGGGAACTTCAAATTTGAAACTCAGTTTCGGGACTGGGAAACTTGAGTTAGTTGGATACACAGATTCCGACTTGGCAGGAGATATTGATACTCGTAAATATACTTCTGGTTATTTGATTTCTTTTGCGGGTGGAGCTGTGTCATGGAAGTCAAGATTGCAAAAGTGTGTTGCACTTTCTACAACCGAAGCTGAATTTATTGCGTTGATGAAGCTAATAAAGAGATGCTATGGATGAAGAAGTTCTTAGAAGAACTTGGGTTCAAGCAAAAGAGGTATGTGCTATTTTGTGATAATCAAAACGCAATTCATCTTGGTAAGAATTCATCTTTTCATTCTAGATCGAAACATATTGATGTTAGATATCATTGGATAAGGGATGTTCTAGATGAAAAGTTGTTGGAACTTGAGAAAATTCATACGGATCATAATGGCTCCGATATGATGATGAAGACTCTACCAAGAGAGAAGCTTGAACATTGCCATTTGATAACAGGGATGGTGAATCCCTCCACATTGTTGTGAGGGGGAGATTTGTTAGTTGGGTTCACTCCTATGTGGAGGAAGCCTAATGAGTTGCAAGCTCAAAAAAGGCTTGAGCCAATATAATAAGTTATATGAGGAAATATGGTTTCTCACTATCTATATAAAGATGTAGCAGCAGAAAAGGAAATAGTAACAGGAGAAAAAGAGAAAGCAGAAAATCTGGGGTTTGGGACAATATCTGATTTACATCAAGCTGGCGTCGGAGGTTGATTCGTGGTCCGATTGAGCTGAAATTTTGTCAGCATGTTCGTGGCGCAATTTAATCGAATCTGAACGGTTTGATTTTCGTTTGAAGCTCTATACATTAGGTTTTTCGTGGATTGATCAAAACCTGCGTTTTTGGTCAGATTTATCCTTGATCTCTTGTGAAGCTCATGTGTATTGCCAAGAATCATGTTCTTGAGGTGTTTACTGCTATGTACCTCTAGTATTTGCTAGAGAAGAACAATTTTATTGATAGTGAAGATTTTTAGGTGGACTCCGGTCCCGTGGTTTTTTATCTCCTCACATCGAGGAGGTTTTCCACGTAAAAAATCGTCTTGTGTTCGCGTGCTTGGTATTTATTTTACTCTACTATATCAATTCCTATTAGGTTTACACAAGAGGGGAGATTATTTTATTCCGCTGCGTTGATTCGATATTGTTCGAATTATTACCGTTCTCCCATCAACAAGTATCATATATGCATGATGAAGATTGCAATAAGAGCGTGAGTAATAAGATTTCTCGACAAGAACCTTGCTTTCGCGCTTAGCATGCAAGAATCCACGATAGCATCAATGGACTGTCTTCAATTAACTTAATTTAATGTCTATATGGCTGGGCCCTTGGTATCTAATCAAGCAGCTACAATGACCAAGTCGAGATTTACTCTAACTCGTGAGGGCTCGACCTAATTTCACTCTTGGTAGAACTTCCTATTGTGTTAGGTAATAATTTTCCCGACTTGACTAGCATGACAAGGGATCACCATATCTTGTCCTAGCATAGGTTGGCTATTGTAAAATAAATTCTCATTTCTATATGAGAGAGCATGTTTTGCCAGGACATCAACGAACTTGTATTATACAATATATATATGCCAAATTCATCGGTCAAATAGAGGAGCAAAAATCCTTCTCATCCAATGAAGATACAACCAGGACTCTAAAATTAGAAATGACAGGGATAATCTATTGAATGTCAAATCAACATTAAAAATGAATTATTGACTGAGAACGCTACTGGGAATGAGCCCTTTTTATACCCAACTCCATTTGTGTGTTTGTCAACACTAAACGAAGAGAGCTTTTTGAAAAGGAAAGATAGTAAAAACTATCATAATGTCCACAACAGAAAAAGTGTAAAATAAGTCCAAAACTTTTTATATTAATGTTAATTTAATTCTAAACTTTATTGGTACCAATTTAATTTTAAACATTTTAATTTGGTGTTAATTCAATCATTTCAATTAATTTTGGCTGCATTTTGCTGACATGAATATCAATCGGCAGCCAATGCTAATATAAATAACTTTTAATAATATTTTAATATTTTTTCGATTTTTTATTATGTTATTTTATTTTTATTTTTTTCCCTTCTCCTCCTCCTTCCTCCAGCAGGTCGCTCGACCACGACGACAGGCCAAAGGCAATAGTCGATGAGGTTTAGGTTGACCTTGCCAAAGGCTACAAGGTCACACTTGCGAGGGCTCAAGCCCTCGTTGGATTTGGTGAGGGCGAACCTTGCCCATGGCTAGCGAGGGCTTGAGGCCTCGCACTAAGCGGCCTCAAGCCAGCCTTAGCCATGGCTGGGGTTCCGGCAAGGGCAAGCCTTGCCACCTAGTGCGAGGCCACCCTCACAACCTGGGCAGCCTCGAGCCAGCCCCACCCATGGCGAGCCAGCCATGGGTGACCAAAAAAAAAAAGTGAGTGAAAGAACCACATATGCTACATGCGTACATAGAATCACACTTATATGCTTATGGGGATTTTGTGTAGCTTGAATATTGTGAGTGATCCGGACGTGTCATTTATCTAAAAGATCTGCAATGGAGAGAAGTACCACAAATCGGAAGCTTACGCGAACGTTTTGGATTATGTCATGATTGATATGAGGTTTATTGGTGAAACTGAGGGGTTCGACTACCCCGGCTAAGCCACGTTTGGCGACGTCGACTCCTTCGACCATGGAGCGTGCAGCCGGGCGTTGACCCAATCGAACCGTGCCGGCTGCATGAATTTTGCTCAGAAGCAAATGACAAAAGCTTGTCCACATAGTGTCGGAGCGCAACCTTAGCTTCAAGATTGCAGAATCAAGCACGAGTACAGTGATTTCACCGAGTAACTTAGGACTTGCAACCAAAAGATCAATTCATACTTCAAAGGGGAGAAAAAGAAATGTTTGACACTCCCTGGCTATCCGACATTAGCCCCATCTCATACCAACTCTCTGAAACTCTCGCCAGCACTAATGTCAAATGCTCATCACAATTCCACACGCTAGACTCGAACTCATCGTGGTAATACCCAACCCTCATGTTGCCTTCATCTTGTACTAATTACGTCACGTGGATCCATGCAACAACTCCTCTACCTTATAAGACCTGAATGGATCTACAAGATAATCGATACTATAGGAATAAAGTAGCAGTTTTTTTTTCTTTTTTTCTTTTTAAGTAGCAGTCTTAAAAATACATAGATCACTGACATGAACATTATGATGTCGTTTCAAGGAATCGTATCACTATCTCTTTCCTCTTGTGCACCACAATGAGCTGTGTGGTAGACACAACCTTGTCAAATATAATCTGTAACGGGCAACGGCATTTCCCTTTGGGTACATATGCAACTATAGCGAACATTGTCCTAAATAACTTGAGTGCTAAAATGGCACTAGCGTGTGTAATAATTCCACCGGAGCGTGTTGTGCTGATGGAGCATGCAATGGTGCGCTTCAAAGACCAAGGCTGTACATTGCGAGAAGTCAAGTCAAGTATGAGTGCAACGACATTATTAATGCTCAAATTCAACTCAAGGATTGTAGAGTTAGATATGAGAACTATTCTTTCACTATTCTTTCATTGGCCAGATGATGGAATGTTGCCTCTGTTGACACTTGAATTTATGCAAGCAAATCCAACACGCATTTTGGTAAAAATAAATAGAAAATATGATATAAAAATAGTAAAAATAGATATAAACCTAAATAAAAAAAAAGAGAAAAAGGAAAGTAATGAAAAAAGCTCCAGTTTGGGCCTGATCCACAAGCGAGGCCCAAATCATATCAAACCCATCAGAGTAAGCCTTGGCCCGTTAACCCATTGGGGCCAGACCACATCAAGCACAAGCCCATACACAATTATCAGGTCCTTGCCGTTGCCATTTTCGCTTTGCTGTCTATTGAAAAATTAGAAGCCTCAATGAAAGGACTCGACCAGCCCATACACAAATATACGTACGTAGGACACAATCACCGTGAAATTATGTAATACGTTATATGATACACATGCAGAGGCCTTTCTGTTTTCAATGACCGGCCATTCACGTGATATTGCAATCACTGTCTTCTTTTGTTATTATTATTATTTTTTTCTGTTTTTCAATAACGATGAGAACTCATAAGTCATGTTGAATTTGGTAATTGATTTGTTGAGTGTGTGGAGATTTTTGAATCAATGACTCAATTGTCTATGAGTATGCTATGTTAGGAAAAAATGCAAACAAGAAAGAGATTATGAACTGCCCGAATTCAACAAATCAAGGGACATCATTGCATAAGCTGCAATTATGTTCAATAATGGAGTACATCCATCTCGTTTTGTATCTTTGTGGGGAACATTTGTAAGGTGGAGAGGAACCGGTGAACCTCCAATTTTTTGTCTTCATTTTTCAATATATCTTTCTCGGATTGTGAACACGTTGGTGACATTAAATATCGACACGCCTTGTGAGAAAATTTTAGGGGATTAAGATCCCATATTGATCTCTGATGGGAGAGAGAGAAGCAACATGGGTAGATTAATTTTTCGCACAATCACGCGATTGATTGAAATAAAATGCGAGAGTGATGTATCAAACTTTATAAAGAGGCTGGTTTAGATTGAATGAATATCCAGAAAAGAGGACCCCAACGAGGATAAACTGAAGCGCCACATGATAAAAATGCTAATCTCAACAATGGTGTCATCTGATCCATTTAGCCAAACATAAATGCAAACATATACTAGATTGATAGGTATGAATAGTAGAAACCCACCATCGCCCCTAATTTCATGCAATGCAAGAATTGAAGCAACGCTAAAAATTGAACTACTGTTCAGCAAGTCCAAAAAGATTGAAGTGTGCAACACTGTGGCTGTATCAAAACAGTAGAAGACGAGGTTTTTTAGGAAATTTTCAGTGCAATTGACCCGTGGTTAATTATTTTCAAACCACGATATAATCTTCGACACATTGGCGATTCTCGATTGTCGTGAAAATCTCAAGGTTTCAAATACGGACACAGGGTACCCAAAATGACAGAATAATCAGTTCAGTGCCAGTTGACGAGGATACTGAAATAAGGTGGAATCACCCACACTCTAATTACATATCTCAGTCGAATTGACCTATTAGTGATCCCTGTTCGATTCTGACAATGTCGTAATGATCCTTGCAGATTTATATGGTCGAGCAGTCGGTTCATGGTCAGATTCTCAAGCCTATTGCATTTAAATTCCTTAACGGCTTCACCTGATAGACTAGTTATCTCGTGAGTGATCAGCTCGGAGAATTGAACTATAAGCGCGTCATTGAAAAGTCCATCTCATTTAATTGAAAACAGAATTAGAAATTTGGAATGTCACATTTTCAAACCTGTAAAACAATCCCCAACAAGCCTGCTCACCTCTATATAGCAAGAATAATTCCTCAAAAAAGCCACGTAGACAAGACCTTCGGAATTATCCTTTTGATTAGATTGATGTCCCACATATCTGTCTAACTCCTTTTTCATGGCCATACTCCCTACTCTCCTCCCACCCTACTTATATCTTATAACTCTCCCTTAATAGAAGACTGATGGCGTGACGAAGGTGTAAAGCATTACTCGTGGGTGAAGGAATTGTTGAGTCTCAACAATTCCATAAATAGGTAAAAAGATATGTCGGTATTCAAACTTGAGAACTTTGTCTCTAGGCTCTTTTAACAAATTGAAGTTAAGTGTGCACCTTCTCTCAAAGCTTAAGAAGTTATTTAATTGTGTAAATTACATTTTCACACATTTATTTGGCACAACTGGGACCTCCTTTCAATTGATCAATTTCTTCTTAAATCCATTTTGTGCAAACACGGTCAAAATTGAATTTCAATGTGTCGGTGACTCACTATGTTCTTGTAAGTTACTTCTCTCTCTAAGTTTAGCAGTTGAAAATTTCATTTTATATAATATCGAGCACCTCAAATGTTCAGATGTAAATACCGAATTTAAAGTCGAAATCATTCCTACAATTTGTTATGTAGACACCTTTAACATATATAAGTTGACCCAGATGGAGGCTTTTGCCATTTAATTGGCTTATAAAAGGGCATAATTGAAACAAATGAGAATTACAAGTCGTCCAAAAGAATTATCAACTTTATCTATTTGAACAGAACGCCAGTTGGGACCTCCTTTTGAAATACTTCATTTTTTATCGTCATAAGTTATATTCTTCTTGTTTCTGTAGGATGCAGAAGCCAAAGATCCTTTGAGGATGAAATTACGGTTATTGAAGCACCACATCAATCAGATTTGATGATAAAGCTGATAAAAAAAGTTGAAGCCCCAGGTGGTCATCACTGAGATGGCTCAATTTGAGTCTGTCACAACTTCAGCCTTTCAGCATGTTGGGAATAGCGGATCCCCGAAAACCGGATTTGACACCGAATTGAATCCCTAAATCAATGCGAAAGACGAAGCCCGAGAAAACACGTATCACCGATCATAAAGCACACCACGGATTCGAGCGTACCTTGTTAGCCACAGATTAAGCACCGACGCCGTTAGAGGAAGAGAAACTTGATCCTGTTCTATCCAAGGAGGCAAAATCTTTCGAGCGTCTCACTGGTTTCGCTTTGAAGAACAACGAGAGAGAGAGAGGGAGAGCGTTGAGAGAAAACGTACGTCTTTTTCTTTAAATAAAACGGTATCTTTTTCTCTCTCTCTCCTCCCTTTTATACCTATCTCCTTCCACGGGCCCTATTCCCGTGGGCCGGGCTTTCTGGGCCCAACTTGGGCGGACGGGCCTTAAGCCCAATACCAATAAAGCCTTCACAGCATCTGTTAGATATTACAAGAGACATAGGATCGCGTCTTTTTTTTAGATATATCTGAGCATTTTGAGCTATCAAGTCTTCCTGCATCCAACGGATTCCTAAAATATCTTCCCGGAAACCCTTTGCCTGCACATGCAGCAATCATATGTGGGCTCGTGAAAAATCAGGTGAGTGAAGTACGTCTTTTAAAGTGAAGCAACCATGGGTTTACATATGCGGCCCAACAATCAGTCCTACTGGCTTGCTTTACAGCAATCATGAGATTGAAGAGATATTATCTGCATGTGAAAGGTTTGACGCAAGAGTTATTATCGACACCTCCTTCTCAGGATTGGAGTTTGGTTCTGATGGTTGGGGTCGTTGGGATCTTGCAAACATTTTGTCAAAGTCCAGCAATCGAGCTTTTTCTGTGTGTCTGCTTGGGGGACTGTCGTTTAAGTTGCTTACTGGAGCATTGAAGTTTGGCTTTCTGGTTTTCAACCTGTCAAATATGGTTGATGCATTCCATAGCTTTCCAGGATTAAGCAAGCCTCATGGCACTGTCAAGTACGCCCTTAAGAAGTTGTTGGGTCTGAGATGGCGAAAAGCAGGGAAACTAATGGATGTTGTTGCCACCCATATAGACATGTTGAAGACTAGATCAAAGCGACTGAAGGAGGTAATAATCCTTTTTTCTACAGGAAGCTTTCCATTTACTATGTCATGGCTTTTGCTGTTTTCAGATTCAGTCATAAATCCGGTAATAATTAAGGGAGTTGCAGAAATGGTAATGGATGTTCGTGTGCTTGGTTTGACGTTTAAGCTCCATGCTGGAGTGGGATTCCACTATGAAACCATAGAAGGGGCTCATTTGGGTGTAACTGTATTATAATTTTACTGTATTATAATTTCCTCTCGTTCTAATTAGTGCAACTCTTTTAACAAATGCGTCTCTGCCATAATGAAAGTTCTGTTCCATATGCTTGGTTAGTTGGACGCTTAATAGGTAGCTACATTTACTGTTGCGATTAAGGGTGAGCAATCGAACAAAATATAGACGGAAGAAGAAAATAAATCAGACACCAGATTTATGTGGTTCAGTCGTAAAGACCTACATTCACGGGGAGAGCAATAACGAATTTCACTATAGATCAAGCGATACAATGAGATTACACACTTGAGTTACTCAAACACTCTCTCGGTGTATCCCAAACCTCAATTTAACTCCAAACCAAAGTGTTTATAAATAAACAACTCATTTGGAAATAAACTCACGACATAAAATTATCACACAAGCTCAAAACAAACGCTGAAAAAGAACTTATTTTCTTGATCGTGCTTCAGCTTGAAGACATGCGGCTTCTTCTTTTCTCTTGTACGGGTGCAGCAGCAACACTCCGAAAAGAAGAGAAACCCTGCGTAAAACACTTCTGTTTTATACGTGTGCCCAGGTCAAAGTTTGACCTGAGCCTACCAAGAATTGATACGCGTGCAGAGGAGTTCGGCCAAAAGAAGAAACCCCATCCGGAATATTGTGTATGCGTGTGTGCCTAGAGTCAACACTTTGACTTTGGGCCCACCACTTCTTCAACGTAAACAACTTTCGCAGAAGGATGAAAAATTCTTCTTTTATCTTGTTCACGTCGGATAGAAAAATCCAAGAAAGAAAATTATTTCTACTTTCTTCATCCAAGTTGAAATCTATTTGAGAAAACTTTATTAACAAATTCGGTTTAACAAATCGTTATCCGAATTCAAACTCGAGACATTAATTTAACAATTCTCCACCTTAGCTCGACATTTGAGCCAAGTTACAATCGCTTCGTAAAAATTGAAATTCTGTTGCTACTTTCCCATAGCCCATGATGCGCTCAACCGCCACAGATATTATCCAAGTCCAAGCCTCGCTTGAACTCCACAATAACTGAGGATCTTATCAGAATACCAACTCCACATGCACCTTTAACTACTCTGCAAGGATTTTCTGACACAACCTCCTCAATCGTAGATAAAGTAAAACCATTATTGCATCTATATTTGTTAGGAGATCAATACGTACCTTGTTAATTTCAGCAGTTACAGCAACTATTAGCTTTATAGGCTCCACCTCGCTATAAGCACCATATGTGTCGATTACTTTGCTAGTACCCATATACGCTACCTCAGGAGTTTCTAGTCGCAACTCCATCTCAAACTGAACACCGTCCAGATCCGTATTAACACTGCCACAAACACTCCTAGCCAAAAGTATCGGAGACTTGTCAAGGGTAACTTTTCTACTATCAACAGGTGAATTTATATCCGAGCACCACAACTGATTGCCCCACTCACCTTGTACATAGCCATGGAATATGCACCTTGCCCTCTAATCGAGCTTATCATCACTCACTCAAAAATAACACGGGTAACCAAACATCCTAATAATAGAATAATCAGCAACGTTGCATGATCACATTTCTTTAGGAGTCCGCCATGGGGATCTATTCACCAAGTAGCTCATCGTATTAAGCACATTAGCTAGGAATTTCTTAACAATACTAGCATTAGAGATAATTTTTCGGGTCATCTCTAGCAATGTTCTTTTTGTCAATTCTGCAAATTGTTGTGATTTACTAGCACTAGTGCAGTGTTTCACTATGCCCTCTTTCATGCAGAATTTATTTGCTAGCTCTGAGTAGAACTCCATGTTATTATCAGTCCGCACATGCTTAATCGATTTACCAGTCTTTGTCTAGATCAAAGCTCTTGACTGCGTGATCTTGACACTAGCATCAAACTTGCGCATTAGCACAAACACCCAAGTCTTTCTCAAGTAGTCAATAGACTCTCAAATAGATGCATCCGATGTCTCCGAGGCAAAATCTATCATTGTCTCGCCTTGAAGTTTATACGGGCCTCCGTGCTTGATTCCTTTTATTATCACCAAGGCACCTCGAACAACCTTCAAAACTCCACCTTTTGAAGAATGCCTACAACCAGTTGAATCTAGGACACCCAAGAAAATTAAGTTCTTTTTCAATTATGGAACATAGCTCACTCCAGTCAATGTCCTCACAATGCCATTATGCATTTTGATTTTAAAATCACCAACACCTACAACATCGCACTCAGCGTTGTTCCCTAATTGGACTTTACCACTACCTGTGCACTGATAAGTGATAAACTAGTTTCTATTTGGTGTAACATGAAAAAAACAACCAAAATCCAAAATCCATTCATCAAGCGATGAATCATTAATGATAAACAAGACATAATTGACATTATCTGCTACAGCTGCAACATTATTTGTGGAATTAACTATAATTCCCTTACCCTTCTCATTCTTCAACTTAAGGCAATCCCTTCTAAGATGCCCCCTCTTATCACAGCTCCAACAGACAACATTAGCAATCTTAGATTGACTACATATGTTCATATTAGTACTATTCTTACCCACACGTATTACAGATCTTCCTCTATTTTCACCTACTAAAGCAGTAGATACAAATTTGCCAGATTCTCTTCTACAAATATCCTCGCTTAGAATTAAATCTCGAATTTCATCAAACGTTAAACTTGTTGACCCAGAGGAATTACTAACAGCAGTAACAGTATTATTCCAACTATCAGGCAATGAGGATAATAGAATCAAAGCATGTACATCATCTTTAAAGTTAATTTCAACTGAACTCAATTGACTAACAATCACATTGAGTTCATTAATATAATCTGCAACTAACACATCTTCGCTCATCTTCAAATTAAATAGACGTCGCATCAAACAGACCTTGTTGATCACAAAGGGTTTCTCGTACATATTCAACAGGGCTTGCATCAAATCAGCAGTGGTCTTCTCCTTTAGAATGTTAAACGCGACGTTACGAGCCAACGTTAGCTGAATAACACCCATGGCTCGTCTATCTAACAAATCCCAATTAGCTTACTTCATCGTCTCTAGTTTCTCCCCAAATAAAGGCAAGTGCAATTTCATCTGGTAAAGATAATCTTCAATCTGCATATTCCAGAAACTAAAATCTTTCCCATCAAGTTTGTCGATTCTCACTTTTACTTCTTCTGTCGCCATCGATTCGCTTTAACTTAGCCAAACCTGGCTCTGATATCACTTGTTGCGATAGGGGCGAGCAATCGAACAAAATATAGATGGAAGAAGAAAATAAATCGAACACCAGATTTATATGGTTCAGTCATAAAATCTACATTCACGGGGAGAGCAATAACGAATTTCACTATAGATCAAGCGATACAAGGAGATTACACACTTGAGTTACTCAAACACTCTCTCGGTATATCCCAAACCTCAATTTAACTCCAAACCAAAGTGTTTATAAATAAACAACTCATTTAGAAATAAACTCACGACATAAAATTATCACACAAGCTCAAAACAAACGCTGAAAAAGAACTCCTTTTCTTGATCGCGCTTTAGCTTGAAGACATGCGACTCTTCATTTTCTCTCGTACGGGTGCAGCGGCAACACACCGAAAAGAAGAGAAACCCTGCGTAAAACACTTCTGTTTTATACGTGTGCCTAGGTCAAAGTTTGACCTGGGCCCACCAAGAATTGATACGCGTAGAGGAGTTCGACCAAAAGAAGAAACCCCATCCGGAATATTGTGTATGCGTGTGTGCCCAGAGTCAACACTTTGACTCTGGGCCCACCACTTCTTCAACATAAACAACTTTCGCAGAAGGATGAAAAATTCTTCTTTTATCTTGTTCACGTCGGATAGAAAAATCCAAGAAAGAAAATTATTTCTTCTTTCTTCATCCGAGTTGAAATCTATTTGAGAAAACTTTATTGACAAATTCAGTTTAACAAATCATTATTCGAATTTAAACTCGAGACATTAATTTAACATTTACTAGATAACTCAAGGCCCCTTTTAAGTTGGGAATGACAACTTTGTGGCTCATATATAGTACAATGGGTTTTGTCCATTTTGTAGTTGCAATGATGGGCATTTTGGTGAAATGCTCATCTCTACCCAAAGTAGCTCATCCATAAGAAAAGAATTGAGATCTGTAATTGTAGTTGCCTTTTGTCTCTACTCTATTTCCTAAGAGCACTTGAAATAGTTGGACCAGGTTGGACAACTCCAAGTCTGGCACCTAGCTGGTGTTTAGATTACTTACGACCTATCTTTCAACGTTATACATGAGTATGAGCTGAACTTGTAGTAGAGATTTTGTTTCCCTCATTTAGAATATTCTCCATTTGGTGACATATGGCTTTATGTCTGCTAATGGCACATTGTTATTGCTAATTAGTGTTGTGCAGATCATTAAGGCTCTAAATCAGCTAGTTTTGCATAGTAATGATGCGGATGTGTTTCATTTTACTTCTCATGCTATTATATCCTTTACTTTGTGGTACGGGGCAGACGCTTGAGGAAAACCGTTGGGATGTTCTAGAGCCTTGTGCTGGTCTTTCGATGGTGGCAAAGCCTTCTGTTTACCTTGATAAGACTCTCTCCATCAAGCCTACTCCTAAAGATGGCGTCTGCGCAGAAGAGGGATCTACATATGACATTAAGGTAGACAACTCTAACATTAGGGAAGCGTTGCTCAGAAGCACCGGTTTTTGCATAAACAGCAGTTCGTGGACTGGGATTCCCGGCTACTGCCGCTTCACAATCGCCTTGGATGAGAATGAATTTGACCAGGCTTTGGGTTGCATAGTCAAGTTCGGAAGCGCTGTCAGTAGCTGAGCAAACAATGCAACGTGCCATGTGTGATCTAGTTTAACCACTGCTTGCCCTTCATTCTGTGTTCCTGTCTTTAATAAGCCCGTGCTGTTTGGAAACTCTTACCTGAGTTTCCCCTGAAATCCAGAGCATCGTGAAATGCTTCTTGCACGAACATTACAGGAAAATGTCATTTGTCTGCAATGACGGTGAAATGTTTGCACATGGTTAGACTGCGCTTTCCCTGCGGTTATGATAGTTTTTTGGTTTTATGAATTTGTCTGCCACTCCTTGTTCTGTGTATGATGTGGAGAGCGTTATCCAGAGGGTATGCCAAGAGGAATTGGATCTGCATCTAATTCAAGTGGTTGTTGCAACTCGACGTTTCGCTTAGCAAAGCATCTAATCTTTCATGAAATCTCGATCTTTCCAGTAGAAAGATGAGTTACATATATAGAAAAATTAACGTTATAAGTCTACAATATCAATTTTATCACTAAGCAAAATATAAGATAATTCTCTAAGAGGTTGCGAGTAAAACATAGTATCCAAATGCTTCGCTATGCTAACATTAGCAAGCATATCAGCAGGTTAATGTCCTTTTTAAAAAATGCGGTGAATTTTGAAGAGAACTCAACAATCTTATGATATTCTTATGATATTCTTAAGTAACGTTGAATCAGTATTATCCGTTATTTTTATCTGAGTTAATAAGTTCGGTAATGAATTGAGAGTACATATCAATGAAGGGTCATATCTTATGAGAAGAAAACCTCAGATCTGTATGCACATTTTTTTTTTTTGATCTGTTGATGAGGGCAGAGGTTTCTAGAACTGCCAAGAAGCCATGGAGTGTCTCTAGAAGCATGCAGACAGCTCTCCGTTTCTCCCCGCGCACAGAACAATGCAGACAACTCCCCCCACCTATATAAACACCCCTCACCGCTCTCTCTCCAACCTGCACAGATTTCACGTCGACAAGCCTCTGCAATTCAAAGAGAATCGCCTCATCTTCGTTGCTCCCTCAATCCTCATTCCATGGCCATGGCCAAAATGGCAATCCTACCGCCGCTTGCCGTCGCGGTCGCCCTCATCTTCTTCTCGTCCCTTGCTACTCCAGCCACTGCGCTCGTCCCATACTCGAGGTCATCGCTTTGGGACCTCATGTCTCTCCCCGACGACCCTTTCCGGGTCCTCGAACACACTCCGCTCTCCCTCCCCAAGGGCTTGCCCGATGCTGACGCTCCCCTCCCCCTCCTAGCGCGTGCTGACTGGAAGGAGATGGCGACTGCCCATGTTATCGCGCTCGACCTCCCGGGGATGAAGACGGAGGACGTCAAGATCGAAGTCGAGGACAACCGGGTCGTCCGGATCAGCGGAGAGAGGAAGGTCGAGGACAAGGAAGGGGACAAGTGGCACCGAGCCGAGAGGGCGAGCGGCAAGTTCTGGAGGCAGTTCAGGTTGCCCGCGAACGCCGACCTGGACATCATCAAGGCTTGCCTCGAGGACGGCGTCCTCAGGCTCACCATCCCCAAGCTCGGCGACGACAGGAAGAGGCAGCCTAAGGTGATTCAAATCGCTGAGTCGGAGTCACAGCCATCTTCGCCACACGTCAAGAAGGCCGACATGTGAAGAGCTCCAGACTGGTCTCAGTTTCAACCGTTACGAGGAGTAAAGTTTTTGTGTTGGATGAACAAGATGTTTGGATTTATGGTTGATGGACGTGTATAAGGTATAAACCATTGTCAAAGATTGTATTCCCAGTAATGAGAGTTGAACAAAGTCTGTTTTGAACCAGGCCTGCAAAATCAAATGCTTTCTCCGAGGTTTCTAAGAACTAAAAGAAAGAGACCACAAGAAATTCCAGTGCCAAATCCAAAGATGAAGAGCAAAAGGAAGAACCCCCAAGTGAAACGTTCGCAAGAAATCAATAGATATTACCAGCGCATGCAAGAGTTATTTACCAAAAACTTAGTCCATGTAGCAGAAAAGAAACGGCAGGCACATCATGGAAGAAATTGGCGTTTCCCTTAGAGAAGATGATGATCTTGAATGACTCTTTTCATTGAAAGATTAACCCAATCCAAACATTTGAGCCATTATTGGAAATTAGCGTTTTCACCTCTGATGTCTAAACAGATGACATCAAGAGTGTGCAGGTAGCTCCTTACGTTTCGCTTTTAAGATTTTCGCTGCTAAAATATGATGATCTAATTTCTGGGATTGCACTTACAGAAGTTCATTCATCCATGTTAGGTCCAAAGATCCTGCCTGTTTATCATTTTGGGAACCGCACACCAAGTATTTCACTGTTCCCTTGAGAAAAGTTTCGGCTCCTCGATTGCGAGCAAACCAATTAAGATCTTAGCTTTTCCGTGGGCGCCGCAATGCTACAATAATCCTTGGATCAATCCCCAGATAGAGACATTGTCATTGGCTGGGATCTCTAGACCAAATTGCCAAATTAAGAATCCAGTCTAGCCATTCCATATGTTATGTTCTCACCAAAAGTTGAGCCAAAGCGATGCTTCCTCTGCTGATGACCTTTTCTACGGTCATGATTTGTCTTGAAATATGAGGGCTGTGGTCTGCGGGCTTTTCTTAATGTGTCTGTGAGAATGAACCAGGAACTCTCTGCCCAAGCATAAGTATTTCACGGTTTTGTCATCAGAAAGAAGAAAACGACCAACGATTTCTGAGGACAGTATGAGGACCCTTTTCAAAGCATGTGAAGGATGAAAAAAGAAACTATTGACACACTATTAATCTAGAGCAAACATAGCCTAGCGATTTTATTTGATTTAAATTCAAGAGTTGTCATAATCGTGAGCATCTTACCATATCGCTTTTCTTTAGATATATTCATCTCATTACAATTTGGAAGAAAGGATAACCGAGTATAAATTTGTTCTGCACAAGCCCGGCTCTTTCAACTTGCTTGCAACAGTTGCAAATTGAACATGAAGAAAGCTTTCACTCTTTAGGCATATAATACTCTTGTTTTGTGAAACTCATAACTACCAACACTTTAGACCCCAATTACTTGCCTTTTCTGGTCTACTTAGTTGCCTATTTTAATTGAAGACATTTTACACTTTTTAATTAATAAATGGTGTGTTTTAGCGATATTGAGAGTGGAAACAGAGGCTCTCTATAGGAAATTGGAAGATGCTCTTGAATAATTAGCAAATGGAGGAGATAAAAAAATATATTGATTTTGCTCTCAAGAAAATTATGCATAAATAGCTTGCCCACCTTTTCCGCATCAAGTCGATGGCATTTATCCGAAGATCCTGACAAATTTAGGAAAGCTATCAAGAAAGGGGAAGTTACATTTTTTGTGCTTTAATATTTTGTATTAATTTACTTACCTTTACCAAAAAAAAATATATATTTTTTATTAATTCATAGCGTGTACTTATATTATGGTGACAGAAAGTGTAATGGAGACTTGGGAAAAAGCTTTTTCTCTATATATTCATTGTATACATTTACATTACATTGGTAAATTTATAATGTAGGAGACAAAAGAATAAAACAGGAAAAAATAATAAATGAATATCTATTTTCCTATTTTCCTATTTACCAAAACTAATCCACGATTGACTGAATCATAATCAACGGAATCGGAATATTCAAGATATGTTTCCAACACTCCCCCTCAAGCTGGTGGCCGGTAGATGTCAAGGATACCTAGCTTGCTCAATAGGTACCTATGCTGTTTCCGACATAACGCTTTAGTGAAGACGTCTGCAGGTTGCTCCGTTGTTCCAATTCCTTTTGTCACGAGGACTCCATCTTTGATCCTATCCTGAGTGAAATGACAATCCATTTCTATGTGTTTTGTTCTTTCATGAAAAACTGGATTTGCCCCTAATTTGAGTGCAGCATCATTATCACAAAACAATTCAGTTGGTCCACTGACCTGTATTCCAAGATCCAAGAGTAGTCCTCGTATCCAGACTATTTCATAGGTAGCCTTTGCCATGGCCCGATTCTGATTCTGCAAATGAGAGTGATACAGTTGACTGCTTCTTTGTCTTCTAAGAAATCAATGACTTTCCCAGCTTTATGCAAAAACTAGTAATAGATCTTCTGGTCATTGGACAGGTGGCATAATCTGTGTCGCAAAAAACAGTCATCTTCATATTGCAATCACGAGATAGAAGTATACCAAGGCCTGGACATCCTTTCAGATACTTCACAACCTTCAACGCCGCATCCATATGTTATTGCTTTGGCATATGCATAAACTGACTGAGTATTTGTACGACATACGATATGTCAGGTCTTGTCATTGTAAGATATATCAACTTTCCGACAAGTTGCTGATATTCAGAAGGATCTTTGAGCACTGAGTCCTTAATGGTTGAAGGAGAACTAATGTCATATTCATGCGTCATCAACTTGACATTCTGCTCAACTGGGATGACTGCTGGTTTACATCCCGATAGACCTGCTTCAGAAACAATCTCCAAGATGAACTTCCTTTGACTGAGGCAAATTCCTTCATTGGATCGAGCAATCTCGATGCCGAGAAAATACTTTGGTGATCCCAAATCTTTGATGTGAAAAGTGGAGTGCAAATACCTTTTGAACTTGGCAACATCAGAATCATTATTCCCCATGACAAGTATGTTATCGACATATATCAACAAATAAATTGATGAGTCTTTTGTAGTACGTGTAAACAAGGCATAATCATACTTAGAATGCTCAAAACCTGCATTGGTTAGTGCAGCAGTGAACTTAGCATACCATTGTCTAGATGCCTGTTTTAATCCATATAAGGATTTGCAAAGACGACATACCCGAGACTCCCCCTGTTTGCGTAATCCTTGAGGAATATTCATGAAGATTTCTTCATCTAGATCACTATGAAGAAAGGCATTATGCACATCCATCTGATGAAGAGACCAATTCCGTATGGCTGCAATGGACAAGAAGGAACGTATAGTGACTTCTTTAGCTACCGGAGAAAAAGTCTCATGGTAATCAAAACCTTCTTTTTAAGTGAATCCCTTGGCAACTAATCGAGCCTTATAGCGCTCAATAGAACCATTTGCCTTGAATTTGATCTTATAAACCCACTTGCAGCCAATCGATTTCCGCTTTGGCGACAAAGGGACAATATCTCAGGTGTGATTCTCCATTAGAGTAGTAAGTTCGGATTCCATCACATGTCGCCATCTAGGATCTCGTGCTGCCTCAACGAATGAGGATGGTTCTTGTTCTTCAGATATGCGACTGATACAACACACATGTCCTAGCGATAACTGATTAAATGACACATATGAGGCAATGGGATATTGTGTACCTGAAGAACTTCTTACAGAACATATGTAATCCTTGGCCCATGTAGGTGGACGAGTCTGCCATCCAGATCGTCGAGGCTGCTCGATGATATGTGTTGGAGGATTCGATGATTCAGGAAGAACTGGTGAGGTAGCTATTGTTAAAGGAGATTGGGAAATGTCCTCAGATAAACCTAGCGATGTTGCTTCTGAAGGTGTAGATACCATTGATGTAGACGGAGATGGTCCTGATGATATGGGCGGTCCTAGTGCAATAAGACACCCTGGTGCTGAGGATAAAGATTCATCGGACAAAAAATGTCTGTCGTGCCCTGATGGTAAAGAGGACTGTGATGAAGATACCGTTTCCTCAAATGGAAATACATCTTCATGGAATACAACATCCCTGCTAATGAAGAAAGTCCCTGTAGGAATCTCCATAACTTGATATCCTTTCTGAAGAGAGGAATATCCCATAAAGACATACTGAGTGGCTCAAGGATCCATTTTATCTTGAGGACCCACATTTGTTGTATAGCATAAACAACCAAATACTTTAAGATGATTATTATCAGGCTGTTTGTTGTAAAGTATCTCAAAAGGGGTCCTACCATTAAGAATTTGAGTTGGCATGCGATTGATCAAGTAAGCTGCTGTGACCACACAATCTCCCCAAAAATCTTATGGAATGGAAGCTTGGTATTTTAGAGCACGGGCAACCTCTAACAGATGCTTATGTTTGCGCTCAACAACTCCATTTTGTTGTGGAGCGTAAGTGCAGGAACTTTCATGAAGTATACCATGGGAAGATAGTAATGTGTTGCAATCAGAAGTGAAAAATTCACGCCCATTATCTGTACGGATTTTTTGTACAGATTTACCAAACTGATTTTTAATTATGGAAAGGAAATTTGATAAATGACCAAAAGTTTGGCTTTTCGATTGCATAAGATAAACCCATGTGGCTCGACTGTAATCATCAACAATTGTAAGAAAGAATTGAGATCCATCACGGTGAGGAGTATGATAAGGTCCCCAAATGTCCATATGAAGTAAAGAAAAGGAATATGTTGCACGAGATGTACTTTTTCGGAAAATGTGCTCGAGATTGTTTAGCCAAATGACATATTGGACATTTTGGATGAGGAAAAGAAGCACTGTGACCCAATCGTGATGAGAAATGAGATTTTTATTTGAAATTGATGGCATTATAAGAAACATGCTTATTTAATAATTCTAAATCTCCGGGGAATTGTTCCGAAATAGAGTCCCTCTACCATACTACCCAAGGCCATCACTCTGCCGGTCGAATGGTCCTGAAAAAGACAATTGTCTGAATTGAATGTGGCATGGCAAGAGTTATCTTCACATACTCTTGAGACAGACAAAAGATTGAATTCAAATTCTGGAATATATAAGACATTTTTCAGGATTCAATTTTGACCAAGATGTACGGTGCCGATTTTGGTAACACTTGTGATGTTCCCATTTGGAAGATGCACCGTGATAGGGGATTCTGGCATTTTATATGTGTGAGAAAATAGATTTTTGTTGCATACTATGTGGTCATTAGCACCTGAATCGATAATCCATACATCAACTGAAAATGAATTCTTGTTGTATAGGAAAGTACCTGAAAATCCTGCACCTTTATCACTAGTCTTGAGTTGATCCAGCATATGTACAATATTCTGATATTGTTCTTGGGTAATCATCTGGTGAGGTGATCCATCTGCCTTTTGTGCAAAAACTTGAGAAACAATGGATTCTCTTTTTTTTAATCCTTGTCATTAGGTTTTCCATGTAGCTTCCAACAGGTTTCAATTGTATGATGCGGACCTTTACAGTAGCTGCAATACTTATTTTTAAACCTGGAATTTTGCCCACTGACCTTTCTTGTTGACGTGGCACGATCCTAGCCGTCCGATTCTGTTGAAGACGCAGATAAATGATAGTCGTCCGATCCAGCGCGTCGATCTCGTCCATCCGTTCCAGCGCTCAAATCCTAGCCGTCGGATCCAGCGCGTCGATCTGAGCCGTCCATTCTGAATCGGCTATCCCAGCCATCCATTCCAGATCTTGGATCCGAGCCGTCGGATCGCAAAGATTTAGGGTTTCCTCCGGTTCTCCTTGCCGTAGCCGCAGCCACGATTTTTCTCTCTAGATCTATGGAGGTTCCACCGGGGGTTGTCTTGCCAAAGGGAAGGACAGCAAGGCTCATGCCTTCACCTACTCGAGCATGTCCAGCGGCGGCCATCCGATGATGCTCTTCTTGGACCGCCAATTGGTAAATGCGGCCGAGCGGTGGTGGAGGGTCCATTGCGAGGACTTGCGACCGAAAAGCCGAGAAGGATTCATTGAGAATCAGTAAGAATCTTGTCGTCTTCTCTCTCTCTTTGATTTTGCGGTACTGTTGGAGGGTTTCTTCGGCGGCCTCAAGCTCATTCCATAGAGTAAAGAGGCGGTTGAAGCAGGAGGTAACCGAGAGGTTCCCCTGCTTCAATTCTAATAGGGCTTGAGTGATGGTGAAAAGCTTCGCTCGGTCGAGGCGTCCATACATCTCGCGGATGCTGTCCCAGAGGGTTCTGGAGTCTTCGGTAGGTGGAAGTCCGGCTGCGATTTCCGGTGCGAGGCAGTTGTTGAGCCATGTGCAAACCAGTTGGTTGCACTTGCGCCACTGCCGTTGAAGACACTCGTCGGTCGGAAAAGGAACGGCTCCATCAAGGAAGCTGTCCTTGTCTTTGGTGACAAGGGTGCGTCGGAGATCCCTAGCCCAAGCCGTGTAGTTCTCCGCTCCGGTAAGTTGCATCCCGATGAGCTTCAATTCGGGTCCGTCGGCTGGCGACGTGTTAAGAGGGTCGCCGGATTCAAGCTGGCCGCCGCCGCCAACCGGAAAAAACAGCGGTGCATATCCGGGTTGAAATCCCGGGTAGGGATTCCTCCCTTGACCCGGGTTAGATCTGAATCCCTGACTTGGCGGCGCGTATCTGGGTTGAAATGCTGGGTAGGGATTCGTCCCTTGACCCGGGATAGATCCAGTTCCTTGACTTGGAATAGATCCGGATCCCTGTGTAGGATTCGTTTGACTCGATGCCTCTGTTGGGCCTGTTACAGACGACAACGGCCCAAAAGGATATTGGGTCCATACTTGTCCTAGCGACGGGCCAAAAGGATACTGGGTCCATACCTGTCCATGCGCTGGAGGAAGGTTTGGAGGCCACTGGACTGGGCCAGAGGTTTGGCCCAACGTCGGAATCAATCTTGCAGAAAGAGTTTCCTCTGATGGTTGAACAGAGGCTCGGTCTTCGCCAGGGGAAATAGCCAGATTTGAGGTAGGTGTCTCCTCTGTTGAGGAGTTCTCAACATTATTCGTCATGGTACCAAAAGAAAATTGAATTCCTAACCGTTTTGCTAGTTTGTTTCGCAGGTAAAGATCATGCAACAACAGGCCATAAAAAGAACGGTGGCAATTCAAGAATATGCGGAAGCTAGGCTAGGAATATCTGCTTTGATACCATGACAGAAAGTGTAATGGAGACTTGGGAAAAAAACTTTTTCCTTGTATATTCATTGTATACATTTACATTACATTGGTAAATTTATAATGTAGGAGACAAAAGAATAAAACAGGAAAAAATAATAAATGAATCTCTATTTTCCTATTTTCCTATTTACCAAAACTAATCCACGATTGACTGAATCATAATCAACGGAATCGGAATATTCAAGATATGTTTCCAACATATGGTTCGATATATGTTGCACTTTTACATCTCGAAATTACTTGATGGGCTTCAAATATATTGAATTAATAAACTACAATTAAACTTCAGTAGAGAATTTGATTGATGTATATATTTATCTTGCAATAATTTTCTGTATATCATTTCCCTTGCAAAAATTTACGTCAGCACCAACATTATAATAATATAACAAGTATCATATTTGCATGATGAAGATTGCAATAAGAATGTGAGTGATGAGATTTCTCGACAAGAACCTTGCTTTCGTGTTTAGCACGTGAGAATCCATGACAGCATCAATGGATTGTTCTTCAATTAACCGAATTTAATGTCGACATGGCTGGGCCCTTGGTATCTAATCAAGTAGCTACAATGACCAAGTCGAGATTGACTCTAACTCGTGAGAGCTCAACTTAATTTCACTCCTGGTAGAACTTCATATGGAGTGTAGGTAATAATTTTCCCGACTTGACTAGCATGACAAGGGATCAACATATCTTGTCCTAGCACAGGTTGGCTATTGTGAAATAAATTCTTATTTCTATATATAAAGGATATGAGAGAGCATGTTTTGCCAGGACGTCAACGAACTTGTATTATACAATATATATACTAAATTCATCGGTTAAATAAAGGAGCAAAAATCCTTCTCATCCAATGAAGATATAACCAGGACTCTAAAATTAAAAATGACAGGGATATTCTATCGAATATAAAATCAACATTAAAAATGAATTACCGACTGAGAACGCTACTAGGAATGAGCACTTTTTATACCTAACTCTATTTGTGCGTTTGTCTGCACTAAACGAAAGAGAGTTTTTTGAGAAGGAAAGACAGTAAAAACTATCATAATGTTAATTTAGTTCTAAACATTAATTTATCCGCAACAGGATAAGTGTCAAAAAAATCCTAAACCTTTTGCATTAATGTTAATTTAGTTCTAAACATTTTATTGGTACCAATTTAATTCCAAATCTTTTAATTTGGTATCAATCTAGTTCTTCTAGCTAATTTTTGCTGGATTATGTTGACGTGAAAGTCGATCCACTGACGTGGCACGGTTGGTGCTAATATAGACAAATTTTAATAATATTTTAATATTTTTTGAATTTTTATTTTCTTTCTTTTTTCCTTCTTCTCCTCCTTCCGCAAGCGGGTTACTAGACCATGGCCACTGGCTAGAGGCAATAGCCAACAAGGTTGAGGTCGACCTTGTCAAAGGCCGCGAGGGCTCAAGCTCTCGCCGGATTTCGTGAGGGTGAGCCTTGCTCATGGCTCTCGAGGCCTCGCACTAGGCTGCCTCAAGCCAGCCTTGCCCATGACCGGGGTTCCGGTGAGGGCAAGCCTTGCCACCCAGTGTGAGGCCACCCTCACAACTTGGGTGGCCTCGAGCCAGCCCCACGCATGGCGAGCCAGCCATGGGTGGAAAAAAAAAGTGAGTGAAAGAACCACATATGCCACATGCCTGCATCACATAGAATCGCACTTATATGCTCATGGGGATTTTGTATAGCTTGAATATTATGAGTGATCCGGACGTGTCATTTATCTAAAAGATCTGCAATGGAGAGAAGTACCACAAATCGGAAGCTTACGCGAACGTTTTGGATTATGTCATGATTGATATGAGGTTTATTGGTGAAACTGAGGGGTTCGACTATCCCGGCTAAGCCAGGTTTGGCGATGTCGACTCCTTCGACCATGGAGCGTGCAACCGGGCGTTGACCCAATCAAACCGTGTTGGCTGCATGAATTTCGCTCAGAAGCAAATGACAAAAGCTTGTCCACAGTGTCGGAGCGTAACCTTGGCTTCAAGATTGCAGAATCGAGCACAAGTACAACGATTTCACCGAGTAACTTAGGACTCGCAACCAAAAGATCAGTTCATACTTCAAAGGGGAGAAGAAGAAATGTTTTACACTCCCTGGCTTTCCAACATTAGCCCCTTCTCATAACAACTCTCTCTGAAACTCTCGCTAGCACAAATGCCAAACGCTCATCACAATTCCACATGCTAGACTCGAAATCAATGTGATTATACCCAACCCTCATGTTGCCTTTGATGGATTTTTTCTTTATTGATGGGCCTGAGTTGGCCCATCCGCTCAAGTTGGGCCCAAAATGGCCCGGCCCACGGGAATAGAGCTCGTGGATGGGGGAAGGTATAAAAGGGAGGAGAGAGAGAGAGAGAGAGAGAGAAGACACCCTTTTGGCACAATTCCAACGTACGTTCTCTCCCACTCTCCCTCCAGAAAAGAAGAAAAACGCTTACGGCGATACCGTCTTCCTTTCAAGGCAAATTGACATCATTGAATCAGAATTTCTTCCTCGATCTTTGGCATTGGTGTTTAATCTGTGGCTAACAAGGTACGCTTGAATCCGTGGTGTGCTTTACGATCGGTGATACGTGTTATTCCCGGGCTTCGTCTTCCGTATTGATTTAGGGGTTCGATTTAGTGTCGAATCCAGTTTTCGGGGATCCGTTATTCCCAACATTGGTATCAGAGCCCTAGTTCACGTTTTTCCGATCAATTTGATGTTTTTTGATTGATTTTTCGGAAAAAAATTTTCGAACGTACGGATCGGGGCGAGAAATCCCGACACCCAAGCGTTGTTCGACCATTTTTTTTTAGGTTTCGTAAGTCGAAATCCTTTTCTGAACACATGGGGAGAAAGGTGACGTTGAGACGAGTCCGGCGACATGTTGCACGCCACCGTACGATGCCGCACGCGCCCACACGTGCGGCCAGAAGCCGCTACGTGTGGGTGCGATGCACCCGAAGCGCTGGCAATGGCCAGCGCGTGCGCCACATGCGCCGGTGATGAATCGGCCCGTGCGCGCCGGCGACCGGCAAAACGGCACGCGCCGGTCGGCGAACCGACGCGTGTTGACATCACTCGCTGACGTCATCGTGACGTCACCCAACGGTCGGTAACCGTTGGGATGACGTCAGCGCCGACAACGGTTGGCCGGCCGGTCACCGGCCGGCGACCCGACCCGACGGCGACCGACCCAACCCGATCAGCCTGGTGCATGCCGCGCACGTGCCGACTGACGTCTGCGTGACGTCAACACACTCACGCGCGAGGCACGTGCCGGCTGATGTCTGCGTGACGTCAGCCAGCGCACATGCGCGGCACGTGCGGTCAGTTCGTCCGACCGTCGCGACCGGTCCGACCCGCATGCCCGTTGACCTGTTGACCGTTGACGGTTGACCGACCGTTGATGGTTGACCCGAAAAAAAAAAAAGAATTTGTTTCTTTTTCAGTCATGCCTATGTGGGTTATAAGTAATCCATTTTTAATTCTGCATTTGTTGCATGAATTTTTGGAAAATTATGTATTTTTCCTTATATTTATTGTGGATTATAAGTGATCCATTTTTAGTTCGCATTTGTTGCGGGAACTATGATGCGTTATGCAAGGTTACCTGCAATCCCGAGAACGGACGAGAGAAATGCAAGACTTAAAAGGCTGATGTCAGAATTAGCTAATTATCGATGGCATGATGGTGATTTAGTATCACATGTGCTCAGGGTCAATTAGATGATACAGGAAATCATCTGGAATGGTTATCTTATGCCGGATTTTTGAGAAGGTGCCGGCTTTGATGAACACTTTTCCACCTGAATGGCAAGCAGTGTTGGATCGGCTATGGGAGGTCAACGTGGTCCCGGGTTATAAGAGGCTGGTGGAAGCTTTTGTAAGAGAGCACTATAGGATTGAGTTGGCCAAAACTTCAACCCTTAGATTGAGCGCCACATGGCGCCGAGTGAATGCGCCTTGGAGGCGACATGAAAGCTCTCCAAAAGTTTTTCCATGGTTGGCAAATGTGCCTTTAAATTTCTCAGATATTATGGCTGATTGATTAGAAGGGACATTCCCTATTTATTTCTTTGATTAATTATGTAATGTTTACTACCTGATTGTTGTTGATGTAGCAACTGATATGTTAGTTATATCATGTGAAAGCATTGTTATATTATTGGATATTAGATTTTATTTGCTTTGTTATTATTGCTGGTTGTGGGTAATTAGTGTGGGTAGTAATAGTAGTTTTTGTAACTTCATAGAATTTATTTGTATAAGACAATTATATTAATAATAATTTTTGAGTTAGGATTTTTGGAGGATGATTGGAAACATAGTGACATTTTGATTCGAAACCTTACTTGAAATTATTCATTAATATGATGGGTCTATGCAAATAGGGATGCATAAATGATAGGCATTAATTATTCGTGCATGTATGTCTGATGTGTTCAGAACGATGGTTTAGCAACTAAGAATGTAATTGCTGATATGAACGGCAACAATTGTGAAATATTGAATATGAAGATTCAATATGTGCTGGAAAAGCAAGAAGCACTATAAGCTCTTGACCATGTTATGGAAGATCTTAAGGATGCCATGCGCCACATTGAGCTAGTAGAGGACCGCCTAACGGTATTTAAGCCGAAAACGGACATTTGCAATGCTGGTTCTAGCTCAGAAAGGGCTTTGAGCTCTAAGCGCGAGCGTATTGATTCGTTCAATATGTGGGAATGCAAATGATCAAGTCCTTATTGCAAGAAATCAAGAGTTAACCAACACAAGAGAGGAAAACGTCATCAAGTGAAGAAAATGTCAAGAGTGAGGTGTTATAATTGTGACAAGAAATGCCACTATACTTGCAACTGTAGTGAGCCGAAAAAGGTCAACACCTCTTGTACATTTAAGAACTTTGCTTATGTGTCAAGTTCTGAAATATTGGCTGAATCCAATCCTATGTGGACTGTAGATTCATGAGCGTTAGACCATGTAGCGAAGGATAGAGGATCTTTCGTGGAATTCTGACGAGTACCAACTGGAACTAAGTGGATCTATGTGAGATATGACTCTAAAGATGAAGTTAAAGGGATTGGCACCTGCCAATTGAACATGCATGGTGGGCGCATCTTGATGTTCAATATGCTCTGGAGATTCGTCGAAATTTAGTGTCTGTCTTAGTGTTGGTTAAGCTTGGTTTTGGTATGAACTTCCATAATAAAGGTGTAGATTTGTGTTTAGATACAAACTACTATGGTTGTGGTCACTTACTGAATAGTTTTATTGTACTAAATGTTGACTGTGATAATGTCAATATGTTATTCCCTTATTTCACGTTTTCTACCTTATATGATAATGATGTGAATATGGTGGCATGCTAGACTTGGTCATATGGGCCAACAACATATGAATAGACTAGCCAAAGAGGGCTTGTTGGGCAACATTTAAAAAATCGATTTGTCCATAAGTGAGCATTGCCAAGTAGGGAAAATGACAAGGAAACCATTTGGAAAAGGTAAAAGAGCTAAGTTTCCTCTGCATTTAATCCATTTGGGCGTCTGTGGTTCAATGAATGTGAGAGGAAGGCAAATGGTTGTTTATTTCATCACTTTTTTATAGATGATTATACTTGAGTTGGATATGTCTATTTGATTTCTCATAAATCTGAAGCATAAGTTGTTTCAGAAGGTTTATGAACTTGCGAGAAAATCAATTAGATAAGAAAATAAAAGTATTTAGATCCGATCGAGATTGAGAATATTTATCGATAAGTTCAGAAAATTATGTGATGAAAAAGGAATAGAAAGATAGTTGTCTATTCCATATACTCCTCAACAAAATGGTGTTGCAGAGAGAATAAATAGAACCCTACTGGAATGGTTAGGTCTAAGATGGCGCATGCTAACTTACCTATCACTTTTTGGAGTGATGCGTTGTTAATTGCTGCCAATATACTTAACCGGATGCCTTCTAAATCAGTTATTTCTACTTCATATGAGTTATGGACAGTTAGAAAACCGGACTTTAGTTTTCTTAAGCCATGGGGTTGTGCTGCCTATACTCATGAGTCCTCTCACAAGTTTGGGAAATTGGGTCCCGAAGGAAAGAAGAGTATTTTAATGAGATACTCCGAACACTCAAAAGGGTATGTGTTCATAGGTGAGCAGGAAAGTGGGAGTATAACTGAATTTGAATCATGGGATGTCACATCCTTAATGGATGAATTTCCTAAGAGGGGCGAAATAGGGAAAATTACTCCCTATTCGAAACTTTGGATCAAGATAATGATGTTAGTGGAGTTCGTCTAAGTGGGAGTAATATGAGATGTGTTGAATTGAATTCAACTCATTCTCAATTGCAACCACCTGATGTGACGACATCATTATTACCTAATCCAAGTGGGAGCATTATGAGGAATGATGTGCTAAGTGTACAATCTCCCATACGGTGAACAAGTCGCCAAAGTATTCCCCGTCGATGTTTTGACATTGAAAGGGAAACTTTTATGGTTGCTCCACAAGATGAGGATGAGCCAAGAAATATTAATGAGGCTTTGAATTGCCCTATAAGGAAAAATGGATTCATGCAATGAAAGAGGAAATTGAGTTAATGAAATCAAACCAAGTCTGGGAACTGGTTGATCTTCCAAAAGGACACAAAGCTATTGGGAACAAGTGTGTTCTCAAAATAAAGCGAAAAGCTGATGGCTGGATAGAAAGGCATAAGGCTCGCCTTGTGGCGAAGGGGTATAATCAACAAGAAGAAATTGATGATGAAGATACATTTTCTCTTATAGTGAGATTTACCTCGATTCGCATTATTCTGGCAATAATGGCAAGTATGGATCTTGAGTTACATCAAATGGATGTAAAGACTACTTTCCTCAATGGAGAATTAGAGGAAAGAACATATATGAAACAACCTGCTGGTTTCATAGTGAAAGGCCAAGAAGAAAAGGTATGTCGACTTTGGGGGTCGATATATGGCCTTAAGCAGTCGTCAAGACAATGATATATACGTTTTCATAATGCCATAATGACATATGACTTTACAATGATAGATGATGATCATTGTGTATATATCAAAATATCCAATGATCAATTTGTGATCATATCATTATATGTTGATGATATACTAATTGCCGGAAGTAATATGGAATTTGTCAATACTGTTAAGAAATGATTGTCTTCTAACTTTGAAATGAATGACATGGGTGATGTTGCATACATTCTTGGAATTAAGATTTCAAGATTGTAAGCCCATAGACACTCCTATTACAAAAGGTGAAGGGTTGAGCCATAGTTTGTGTCCAAGGACTCCACAAGAGAAGGAATAAACGAAATATGTTCCTTATGCTAGTGCTGTTGGGAGCTTGATGTACGCTATTATGTGTACAAGACATGGCGTATGTTTTACAGTTGGAATGGTGAGTAGATACCAATCCAATCCAGGTCCAGCACAATGGAAAGTCGTTAAGAGAATACTGAGGTATCTAAAGGGGACTGCTGATTATACGCTAAGTTATTAAGAAAAGGATCTGCAACTCAAAGGCTATTGTGATACTGATTGGGAATGAGATTTAGATGAAAGAAAATCTACCTCTGGCTTTGTTTTCTTACTGAATAATGGCATCATATGTTGGAGCAGTAAGAAACAAAAGTGTATAGACTTGTCCACGATGTAAGTTGAGTTCGTGGCATTATCGGCGACGAGTGTAAGAAAGTGTTTGGCTTAAGAGATTTTTTGGATCATTTAGGTGTTATTGGAAGTGCTGCAGATTAATTGTTGGTTAACTGTGATAGCCAAGCAGCAAAAGCGAATACCAAAGATCCAAAATATCATGGCAAGACCAAACATATAAATACCAAGTATAATCTTGTCAAGGATATGGTTGCACGAAAAGGATGTGAACTTAGAGTACATACTACGCATAGAATGGTAGCAGATCCTATGATAAAGTCAATACCTAGAGATGTGTTTTGTGGCCATATGAAATCTCTAGGATTGCATAGAGGCAAATGTACTGAATATTGTAATTTCCCTAAGTATTCACTTTTGATGAATTTGTGTTTTCATCATTAATGCCTATGAATCTTTGTTTGATCTTTATGCATCTTAATGCTTAGTGCATTACTTTAAGTTGAGAATTATGTCGGACATATATAAGATTAGCTCACTCACACGGGTAATCGCCTCTATTTACCGTGTGATAAATAGAGATGAGACTATTTTAAAGCTTATTATCTAGGTGATAATCGAGAACTCAAGCTTAAAACACGTATGTCACCTTAACTAAGTGTTAAGATGAGGATATAATACTTACTATGTCCGAAAGTAAAATACCCCACATATTTTACTTTATCTATCTAAGATGCCAGATGTGAGTTCTGATGAATTTTGTGAATGAGTAGATACGTGAACTCAAGTTAGACATTGGGTATGTCTGAACCATCATCTGCACGGTATTGAAAGGTGTAGACATACGCTCCATGGGAAATGAGTTAATACCGTAATACGTATTTCATACTACGTATGCATGAGACGACCAATAAGAGTGGCAAAAGTTTGATCTCAACTTTTATATCGTGTGAGACTCTTGAGGAAAAGAGTTCCTCAATTTCTTAGTCCCCTCATGACTCTTACTTATTCTCAAAATTTCTATTTAGTGTTTGCTATCTTAGGATGTTGCCAATGGTCATGAGTGATTCGATCTAATAGGACATTTCTAGAAAAGCAAGCTGAACTGAAATTGAGAGTTTGAAGAAAAGAGGAAGATCGAATTTGGAGAATCACATTGTAGTTTTGTATTCACCGGTTAACCAATTATGACTGTCTTTGTGATAATCATAATTGTGAATACAATATATATCATTGTTTAAAAGAGACCAAGAGAGATGTAAAATGTGATCGATCGATCTAGGGTACTGCATACTAAATCTACTCAGGATGTGATGCCCATTATGAGCTGTTATATATTCCTAACAGATGTATAGCAATGAGCTCTCAAAGTATGCTGGTCGCATGGATTATTCACCAGTATGAATGTTGAAGAGAGGAAAAGAGGATTCTGTTCGGCCCACCATGTTAAGTGAGAGTCTATGATAGATTTTTCTCTGATGGGGCTGAGTAGGGAATGTCCGCCCATGTTGGTTTTGGACCACCATATGCGAGTAGGAGATGATGGATTTTTTCTTTATTGATGGGCCTGAGTTGGCCCATCCGCTCAAGTTGGGCCCAAAATGGCCCGGCCCACGGGAATAGGGTCCGTGGATGGGGAAAGGTATAAAAGGGAGGAGAGAGAGAGAGAGAGAAGACACCCTTTTGGCACAATTCCAACGTATGTTCTCTCCCACTCTCCCTCCAAAAAAGAAGAAAAACGCTTACGGCGATACCGTCTTCCTTTCAAGGCAAATTGACTTCATCGAATCAGAATTTCTTCCTCGATCTTCGGCATTGGTGTTTAATCTGTGGCTAACAAGGTACGCTCGAATCTATGGTGTGCTTTATGATCGGTGATACGTGTTATTCCCGAGCTTCGTCTTCCGCATTGATTTAGGGGTTCGATTTAATGTCGAATCCAGTTTTCGAGGATCCGTTATTCCTAACAGCCTTCATGTTATACTAATGACGTCACATTGATCCATGTAACAACTCCTCTATTTTGTAAGACCTAAATGGATCCACAGGATAATCGATACTATAGGAATAAAGTAGCAGTCTTAAAAATACACAGATCACCTATATGAATATTATGATAGCATTTCAAGGAATTGTATGCATCACTAGCTCTTTCCTCTTGTGCACCACAATGAGCTGTGTGGTAGGCACAACCATGTCAAATATAATTTGCAAAGGGTAGCGGTATTTCCCTTTGGGTCCATATGCAACTATAGTGAACATCATCCTAAATGACTTGAGTGCTAAGATGGCGAGTCATGAATACACCTACTATGGTGTGGATAATAATTGCACCACAATGTGCTACACTGATGGAGCATGCAATGGTGCGCTTCAAGACCAAGGCTGTACACCGCTAGAAATCAAGCATCGGTGTAGCAACGTTATCGATGCTCAAATTCAACTCAAGGATCATAGAGTTAGGTATGAGGGCTATTTTTTCACTATTCTTTCACCGAATGAGAATGTTACGCAAATAAAGAATTGTAGTAGAGTTGAGTGTAAAATAATTTGTTGGCCAGATGATGGAATGTTAGCTTTGTTGACACTTGAATTTCTACAAGCAAATCAAACATGTATTTTGGAAAAAATAAATAGAAAAATATGGTATAAAAATAGCAAAAAATAAACAAAAACCGAAATAAAAAAACGAGAAAAAAGGAAAGTAATGAAGAAAAGCTCCAATATATTCAAAATTGAAAGGGCTGGGTCAGGTCTGTTGGGCCTGATCCACAAGCGCAGCCCAGCCATAACAAGCCCATCAGAGTAAGCCTCGGCCCGTTAACCCACTCGCACCAGACAACATCGAGCGCAAGCCCATACACAATTATTAGGTCCTTGCCGTTGCCATTTTCCCTTAGCTGTCTGTTGAAAAATTAGAAGCGTAAATGAGAGGACCCGACCAACGCACTTTTTACATGAAAGGCATATATACGTACGTTGGACACGACCACCATGAAATTATGTAATACGTTATATGATACACATAAAGAGGCCTTTCTGTTTTCAATGACAGGCCATTCATGTGATCTCGCAATCACCGTCTCTTCTGTCATTTTTTTTTTTTCCGTTTTTCCAATAACGATGAGAACTCATAAGTCATGTGAATTCATAATTGATTTGTTGGAATGTGTGGAGATCTTCGAGTCAATAGCTCAATCGCCCGTGAGTACGCTATGTTAGGAAGAAATGCAAACAAGAAAGAGATTATGGACCGCCCGAATTCAACAAATCAAAGGACATAATCGCATAAGCTGCAATTATGTTCAATAATGGAGTTAATCCATCTCGTTTTGTATCTTTGTGGGGAACATTTGTAAGGTGGAGAGGAACCGGGGAACCTCTAATTTTTTGTCTTCATTTTTCAATATATCTTTATCAAACTTTGAGCATGTTGATGAAATTAAATATCGACGCACCTTATGAGGGAGTTTTAGAGAATCAAGATCCCGTATTGTCTTTGATGGGAGAGAGATAAGAAACGCGAGCAGATAAATCTTTCACACAACCTCGAGATTGATTGAAATAAAATGCAATAATGATGTATCAAACTTTACGAATAGGCTAGTTTAGATTGAATGAATATATGGAGATTGAGGATCAAATTGAAGCGCAACATGATAAAAATGCTAATCTTGACAATGGTGTTATCCGATCCATTTAGCCAAACATAAAATGCAACCAATATCTTTACGCACGTTCGTGAAGAAAGAAGGGAATCGATGCTCGCAATGAATTCAGCTCCAGATATCTAGAGAATCCTCTCCCTCTCTCTGGTGGGTTCTTCTCTCTTGTTTTTTTAACAAAACCAGTTTCATCTCTGCGCACATCACGTCTAGCCGCTCTCCCATCGCCAGTCTCGCTGCAGCAAGGCCTCCTCACGTTGTGCTCTGTTTTCTGGTCAGGATGGCGGAAAGTGCATGAACCTTGATCGTTCCCCTTCGCCGGCCCCGACCATCGACGTTGACACCTCCAGGGACTTTCTCTCTAATCCTATCGCCGACCGAAGTCAAAAGCTCTCTCTCATGGAGATAACTTCCACACGCTCTGTTTCTGCGGCTTAGGAACGAAATGGAGCCCGTGAGATTTAGCTAATTTTTGTGAGTGAATCAGCTGCGATTGAAGCTCTATTAACAGCATGGACTTGCATGGTTGTTGTCGTGATGATCTGAAAGTGAATCATTGCTTTGTAATTTCAAAATCAAAACTGCTCCAGTTTTACACATAAAGCCGTGAACACTTCAATTAAAAAAAAAAAAAAATCTAACGTGATTCCTATAAAAAACCAAAGGGAAAGATGTAGAAGGCATCATGGTTGAGCTATAATAATTATGAAAGGACATAGGGGCCTTACTGCAGTTCTATCCTCAATAATAGTGGCCACATCACCAATTTCAAAAATGGATACTCCAATTCAAATTTTCTAGTTTTTTCAAGAGCAGTGGGAGGCTGCGGAGACGTGGGACCATGCAAAGCCTGCTCATGGGGGCTCACTTGACATTTAGATTGTTTAATCCAACCTGCACAAAAGAAAAAGGAGAGTTTTCATAGGAATTGCTGTAAACCTTATATCGAGTTACAACGATCTACAAATCAATACCCGTGATCATGTCACTAACATTTACATGTTCTTCACGTTAGACATAACACATCAGCTATGCTTGCCATCTCCTAAATCGTACTGTCACCCATCAATATACAAAAGCTTGTTAGGAAAATGTCTCAACTTTTGAGAGAGACCAAGAAAAAGAATGTAATGTCGTGCAGATAAGCGTAACTTAGAAACCAACAACTCACCTCTGAATTCTCATGATGAGCGTTTTAGGTTATACTTTTTGCTTTGATATTGAAGCACATCCCTTTTGGTTCACTTAGATTTGGGATGCAACATTAATGAGGGAGCATCTGAAATATTGTGAAACTCACAAACCCAACGAGAATGGAAAAAGTACACTTGATTGATTCACCAAGACTAAACAAAGGAGATATAATATGAAAACTAAATTTATATTGGATGAGCTAAAATGACACTTCCAGAGTACATTTCGATCAATGTAAAACAAGTCCTTACCAGCACTAGTGGAAATGTAGACTCTAAACACACATCTTCCTTATTAATGAGCTTGAACACACAAACATCTCCTACATGCAGATGAGCTTGTCTAGCAAATGTGGGCCAACCAGAAGAAAAAAAGCCCCCTGTCCACATCCATGGCTCCCGAGCTTCACTGTCCAAGACCCATCTAAATACTTGAGAGCCGCAATTTGCTTGTTTTCCTCAATATGTTGCCTGATGAATTGAATAGAAGCAGTCGCCCTGTTTACATTGTTAAAAAACGAACATATGGTGAAGAAAGACCAAAACATAAGCATACACTAACGAGAGAATCAAATCACACATAGCGTAAATATAAGGCAGTAGTTGCCATTTCCAGGAGTTTTAATCAACAATAAGCCATATAACGATAGTAAACAATCTCAATATGCAATCCAAAGTCATATGTAAAAATATATGCTCCTGGAGTGCAATAGTATACATAACCAGAAAAGGCCTTTCATGTCCTATAAAATTATTTGAAACCATGAATTTCAACCACACAGACCACAAGTGCAGGGGAAATAGGTAAAGACATCAATGACTTGAACACGGATGGAAGTGAAAATTTTAATCCAAACTGTTCAATTCTTTCACGCACAGCTCAAATTTGGTCAAACTAATGATTCGATTTGACAAAGAAAACTCATCTTTTTTTCTTAAATATCTGATTGATGCAACAAAATAACAGTATCTCCTATTTGACATTAAAATTATTCATCGTTAGATCCACAATGAGAGTTCGGAATCATAAATAGCCACCCCCTTATCTTTCAGGTCTTCCCCTTTAGTCACGGAGGTAGCAACATTCTTTGCAATTTACTTGTCCGTATCAACTAGTCTCCTTGTGTGATTTACATACATATTCTATTTTTACAGCATTGATAACATTGTCAAATTTTCCCATATAAGGACTTGGATATAAATTCTTAACACTTGCCTCAGCAATTCTTTCCAGAACATCTATCCACAAAAAAGGAGACAATTGTTATCTTTCCGAACCTCGACCACCAGCTTACGTCCCAATAAGTGTCATTACATTCTTTTCCCCACTTCAATTACTCCATCATTAAGATTTTATAACTGGTTTTAAACATATACCTAGGAACTGTTTAGTGAAAATAACATGTTATGTGGTTTACTACATTAAGTCAACTTGGAATACACTAGACTATAAGCCATACTTAGCATAACAGGGCCTCATCACCACCTTTGGAAAAAGAATGCTCCGTTTGAAATCTGTTGGCCGATTTAAGAGCAGCGAGAGGCCTTGGGTGTGTAGGACTATAAAAAAAAACAGCTCAGGATGCCTTAATCTGCTAACTGTTTGGTCCTCCCTGTACTTGAAAAACAACAACTTCACCCACAGTTTATGCACACTTCATTAATTAGACTTGCCATGAAAACATTCAAGATTGGAAGTTTATATTATCCCCCACATTGTGACGTAAACAATCAAGATTAAAACAAGAGCTTCTTAGAAACTATTCTAGGATCTGAAAAGAAAGACAGAAAGAGAGTTACACGAGCAGAAACAAGACATGTTAAACCGCAAGTCATCCCTCCAAATTGTCGTGATGATGAACAAGGAGTAATCAGTGACTCCTTCATATTTTGACAAGGCATGCAATTTTCTGAATTTTCAAGTTCCGCCATATCATCTCCGTCGATGATGAGCTCAAACACGCAGAAATCTCTTAATAGGGCAATAAAATTGCTAGTTTGAGGAACTCATGCTTTTAAGATTCTCTAATGTGGAACCAATTTTGAAGAACAGAGCCCTTAGCTGAAGAAGAAGAAGAAGAAGGCGAGGATTGAGGAAGGTCTCCACGAAACCAGCTTCCGGCTTCAACTAATTCACGCGCAACAAGAGCCAAAGTTCGGAAGAAACGTGAACTTACGAGTTTGCCGGGTTCAAGTGGACGACTAGCTCTCCAGACTTCTGTGCTTACTTCAAGTTCCCCCAGTTTCGCTCCCAGTCCCGATGGAGAGAGACAAAGAGAGGGCCTCTGGCGTCGAGAAGGAGAAGGAGCCCTTCTTTGCTTCCTGTTGTTCAGTGATGGAGGAGGCGAGATCGATTGATAGGGTTGATGATGCTGATCTGACGTATCAATAATAGAAATGTTACAAAAGGAAAAATTGAAAAACTTACGGCGCTGCTAAAAAAAAAAGAAAAAGTAAAAATAATGGATGAGAGGATGACTTCAATTGAATCTTTACCTGTTCTATGTGAATTCATTTATTCCGATAATGTTTGTATGGTTGTATTGAGATCATCACCCTCCCAATTGTATTCGAACAGTGGCATCAAATATAGTTTTGGCGTGCTTAGCGTACCCATGGAAAATGTCTTCATTTTCGGGCACTCTTTCACTATAATTATAGACAACAATGGGAACATGAAGATGCAACCTGGGATGGAGGAGAAGCATTCTAGACTTGGCAGATGTTGGAGTGTTAAGAAGAATAGCTTCCGAAAAGAAATCACTTTTCCTTCTCCGTTTCCATCGTTTGCCACTACTTCTTTCATTCTTTCACATCCTATTATAGTCATCCCAGTGAGATTCACCAAATTTGTAACCGTTGAAGCTGTTACTAGATGTACCAATCCAGAGGAATTCTTCACCACTAAATACATCAAATTCTGGAAGGATGTCACAGCCGGAAATATTGTTGTCAAACAGGGACAATCCCAAACCTCAAATTTCTCGATGCTCTGAAGAATTTTCCACACTAAAGAGTTTTCTCTCCACACACTCTTTAGGTTGTGTAGCTTGTTTAACTTAAGTTCTTTTAAATTTTCAAGTATCGAATGTTTTCCCTCGTCAACAAGCCCTTCATCAAGGAATATATCTTCAAATGAGCTACAGAAGACCTCAAGGCCTTGTAGATTCTGAAATCTCTCTAAAAGGAATATGGGAGGAAAGATAGCCTTTTCATCATGAAAGCATGCCAATGTTAGTGCTTTTGGCTTGCCAAAGAAGTCCTCGGGAAATTTTCCATCTTGTATCATCTGAATGTTTTTATCGTCTAATGAAAGTCTTTCTAACATGGGAAAGTCCTGTCAAATTGCCAATACAATAAAAGAAGTAAATTCAACAAAGTTCAGCAATACACCATGTGTTGTGAAAGGTAAACCTAATTTAGATAATTTGCATGGAAGGTGGCCACCTTCTTATGGTTAATTAAATCTAAGATCTCTACATACAAGGCTCAAGCTTTTAAAAGTCTCAAGTAGAGGTTGGTATAGTTAAGTTGGTAGAGTGAATCTAAATTCAAGAGCCCTACAGCTCATCAAATTCATCTTTGAAATTTTATGTAACGAGAAGCACTCATAATGTTACTAAATCATATGGGGTCCACAAACTAAGAAATGTGCTTAAGATACAAGAAATATCATGTTTTGTCTTCAAACTCATAGGTAAGGGATTTTGGGTTTTCTATAGTATCATAATAGGACGATAAGACGACCATGCAGTGGATAGGTGTATTAAAGAATACAACTAGAAAATAGTGCATTAAGGTACTAATGTTATTTTTGTTTTAAATGAATTGTTTGAATCGATCTTTCCAAAGTTTGTAGAAGATGAAATGGACAAGAAAAGTTTAAATGTGCAACATGTGTCAACAATGGAGAGGACCTCAAGTGAAATCCTCCTTAATTTGCCCAAGGAGCAACGTTATATTAGATTGGGAATATATTGTGTTATCAATAGAAAACTGTCAATGTCTTTGTAATTCGAGGTAATGGAACATCTTATGGATGTCCATAAATGAACGTATATGTAAAGTATTAGAAATATCTTCATGTTGTCGACAAAGTAATAGGCAAGGGAGATCATGTTTTCTTTAGCATTTTAACATGACATGGTTATGCAATGGCAAAGAGATTAGTGAGTGCTTCAAAGAACAAAGTAGAAATTGAGGGAGAACAGCTATAATCATACCCTCTCAAATGAAGAGTGTGTTTCTTGGTTTGAAAGGTGCTGTTGATCACCTCTTTGAGCCCAACTATTCATGGATGTTGCAAAGGACAACATGTTTAGTTTGTCACAGTGAGTCACTTGTAATTCCTCCAAGAATGGCCAATTCAAAGTGGGCAAGTTAGGACAGAATCTTTGGAGTCGTGGCATATCATGTAATACTAGGGAGGTTAGTTTCGGGAAAAGAACTTGAGCAGTATTGAAGTGTGGAGTGTCATCTCCACTAGAGACTATTCTCTCGATGCCACAAGACTCCACTTGAAGTTTCATAAGTTCGGTTAGACTCGTAGCCACCCAATGCGGAAACAGATTTTTGAGGCTCTTACAGTTCTGGGCATCCACTTTTTGTAAACAATCAAACATGAGAGTTTCTTGAGGACTGTTGATCCATATATTGCTTAAATTGTCCATATGAGAGATAACCATTGACTCAAGCTTAGGAAATTGTACCTGCCATATTGAAAGAAAAATGACCCCTTGAATGTGATTACATTGAGTTAAGACCTCAAAGAAGGAACTTCCAAACTTCCCTCCTCTCACAAATAATGAGAATTCAAGAACTTGTTAGTGACATAGATAGGGAAGCTTATTGATGATTTCAATTCAGTTGATTAATGACTAAGGTCAAGTATATTGCATGACAACACGCATGAAATTATAAATGCATTTACAATCAATAATACACTGAGCATCGGCTTTTAAGTGGCTTAATTGACATTTAATATTAGGAGCGCCTTATCCCTTTGATTTTTGGAAAGTTGCCATGATGAATTCTTGGATTCTCCAACTTTCATACAATTTGTGAGATTTGTTTGCACCAATCATTATCAAAGTTGCTTGCACTAGTCTTTTGATAATGCAACATTAGATAAGGTAAGAATTTCTTAGGTTTATTTGCTTCAAGGTGAACATGCATAACAATTGGAGAAAAAAAAGCAAGGGCTTGGTGATGACGAGCCGGTCAACTAAAGGGTATGAATAATGCGTTCAAAGAATTTAAGCAGCGTATGTATCGATGAAGGAATGAATGAAGCTGAAGCACGGGCACAAAATTATTTCCTCTATCTATTCTGAACACTGCTACTTATTCAACAATAATACTAATTGCGAATGTTACTTACGAATCTTCAAATTAAATGAGAAGCATCGTGAAATATTGTCGGCAAACAAGAGAAAAAAATAACTTTAATTGTTTACAAGTTTTTTCTTTCGTATGGGCGAAAATTTTGTGTATTGAAAGAAAATAAATTCGTAACAAGCACATACAACATACTAACTTCAACAAATAACATATGTTATGATCCCTAAAAAAAGCAAATTCCCACATTGAAAAGATTCAAATCCAAATCAAGATCCAATGGACAATTAATAACTTGCTTGAAATAATATTTATTCCCTTTTGAGGTGGATCGGTGATCAAACCACTAGCAAAAATTGGTTGTATAAGAGGAAACTGATTTCTTATCCTTGATTAATGCCTTTCTTCTAGGATTTTTTTTTTTTTTTTGCGCAAGATAAAAAACAAAAGTGGATGTCAAACACTGAAAATATGTAGAAATGATGCGTGCAAAGCACCGCTTTGTTTCCAAATTCTAATTATTGGTATTCCATTCATTGGTACTTCCATTTGACAAGATGATTTCTCTAGAAAAAAAAAAAAAAACATTGGATAAAGGAAAGGAGGACAAACCTGTGGAGTGAAAAGTGAAGGGATGCCATGGTCAATATCCACTGAAGACCACCAAGTCAAACTTCTCATCTTGGGGCAGTGGGCAATGGTCAGATATATCATTGTGGGACAATCCAACATATTATTCTTTCCCGATAGGAAACTAGTTAAATTGGGCAAGCCTTTCAATTCTATAGTCTGAAGCTTTGAGAATGTAATCATCTCCACCGCACTTCCTAGTCCTTCTTCATCTACAATCACTTCTTCCATAAGATCACACTCCTTTATATTCATCCAGTTTATATTGGGAAGGCACCGAGCCATCGATGGAACAAAAGCATGTCTCAAGTTGCTGCATTTATAGAGGGTTAGAGAATATAGAGAATTGAAGCACATCGTTCCTTGGAGATCTTTGTTCCATAGTTGCCTCAACTTTGGTAGATTAAACAAGTCTATATACCATAGCTTAGGCAACACCTGAGCGCTTTCAACAACATCAAGCCCCTCAAGATCTAATATTTCTTCCAAAGACTCACAATTGCCCACTTGCAAGGTTGTCATTTCTTCTAAAGTAAGCATCAATTTGGATGGAATAGCGTTAATAAGTGATGGACATTTATCCACGATCAGTGTTCTTAATTGCAAAGATGCCTTGATGGGATTCAGTTCACTGTGCCATTTTCTAATCAACTCGGGGAACTCATATAGCCGCATAAACTTAACCCTAGTAACCGTGGCCTGTTAGAAAAATGCATCATTAAGTGTAAAATTCTAGTTAGCAAAAATGCAATTACTTGGTTGTTGATTAAAAAAAAAAAAAATCCAATTGCACATAATCTAGTAATTGATGCATACCATTTCTTTGCACATATTTTCAAGGGTGATGTTGAGGTTTCCCTTCCATAAATATCGGTACTTCATTGGTCCATACAATTCCTTCGAATCTACTTGTACTCTCTCCAGCTTTGGTGCCTCTATTGATCCATTGGAGAAAAACTTCATGTTGGGACATTCACTCACGATGACATCTTCCAAGAGAGGGAATATCAAAGTGTACCCACCAGAGCTGAAGCATCTCAACTTTGTCAACCCATCAAACTCCATACACTTCAATTGATTGAAAGCCACTGCATGCCCCTCCTCACCTTCCTCATCACTAATGACTTTTGTCAATATTTTACACTTACTTATCCTCAATTTTTTGAGTGCCACCAAATTTTCAGCTATTGTTAGTGTGAACAAATTTGATAAGCCATCACAATTTGTTATATATAGGGTCTGCAGATGTCGAATATATCCTAAAAAGGGTAATGTTACTTTTTTCTTGTGACTTGTGCCTTCTATGGCTGCCTTATTGCTGCTTGGCTCTTCTAGATAGGAATAACATACAACTAACTTTTCCAAGTTGGTTAAACTCTCAACAAAATGATATATGGACATTGGAGATTCCTTGGAGAGATGATGAAGCTCAAGAACTCTAAGCTTGCAAAAGAATTCTTCATCATGAAAATGTCCATGCCATATCTCCATCTGTTTGGATAAATCCAATTTTAACTCTTGGAGATTACGGAACGTGCCCTGAGAAAATAGTCAAATCAAAACCTAAAGCCATCTTAATTAAAAAGTATTCATGTATTATTATATAAGTCCTATATACTGCACACAATAATTGCATTTTAAAATGTTGAGTCTCATGTGATTCAACGGAAGGAATTGTGCTCTCATGAACTAGACATGATCACTAATCTTTTATATTTGACTTGTATCCATATTTGAACTTAAGTAACTACTTACATTCACAATTGCATAAAATACAATCAAGTTTAGAAAAATATATCCCTTGTGAAAATAACTTCTGCATCAAATACAATCAGAATTGCATAAATTTCGGTGATTAATGTCAACGACAAAGTCCCTTTTTTTTAGCACAACAGTGATAACCTTTATAGGGTTCAAATTAGACAACACACTTGGGGCATGATAAAATCACACTAGACGCCACATGTTCTCAATCTTTGCAGTGCTTAGGAGAGAGCTAGGATCAACGAGGATGCATTTGATATAGTAGACATTGACAAAAGTGTCCAGTCAATACATGAAGATCATATGATGTTTCGATGATGTAATATTTTTATGGATTTAAGGAGAGTCTTATTACTCATAAAGAAAAAGGTGAGTCATGTAGTTCGCATCTTCATATATGGAGCTACTTGTATGAGATGTTTGGCTCTAACCTCAATCATCGCTTCAAATATTCACCGTCGAAGCAAAACAAATAATCTTGGGTCATACCTTTTCTATTAAGAAGAGAGGTTGTTTATCAAGTGTCATCTCATTCTCAAGTTGCGAAGCAAATATCTCTACTTTGTAACAGCCATGGACCTCCAAGGTCTTCAATGCCAGCCATTGTAAAGCATGCGTTCCAGTGTAGATGCACTTCAACTCTATTAGATGCCTAAGCTTCAGGGAGGTTAACTTTGGGAACACAGACTTGGGAATGCCACATTCATTGATCTTCAAATCCTCCAACTGGATTAGATCATTGGCTACCGAGGTTGGAAACAAAGAAGTGAGGCTCTCGCATCTAGAAACGCTACTAGAGCGTAGACATTGGAATTAACTTGATGATGGAGTTCCTTATACCATATACACTTTAGCTTTGGTAAATTAATTAACCATAGCTTTTTTAATGGAAAACAAGCAGTGGGATGTATACCTGGAGGATTCGATGGTTGAGGTTTTGAAAACTACTTCAAGCAAACCACACTCCCTTGCCTCCAAGCTTTCCAAGTTCAAGAGCCGTCTTAGAATGCAAGAAGGAACAAGGTTCACTAACTTATTGCATTGAACCACACAAAGGGATTTTAGATTGTGGAAAGAATCCACGGCAACTTGATTGTCCCATATCTTCTTGATGTTATCCATAAATTTGATATCTAATCTCTCCAAGTTAGGAAAGGCAACCTGCGACATTGACTCACGGAATTAGTCACAAACTTATGTAAATTACAAATTCATGGAAGTGGCGATTCTGTCATTAAGTTGCACCAAGGGAAAAAAAAATAAAAAATAAAAAACAACTGTAAAATAAAATAAAAAGTTAGTAAAGAAAATCTCCATGCTAATGTGGTTGACTCTAGGATCCGATGGCTATTGGAAACACTGGAGACAAAACAAAAAGTGGCAATTCTGACCAGATTTTGTTGGCAATGGGCAAAATGGTAATATAAATATGCTAACAAAGCAAATAATATAAATATAATCACATTAGTCTCCAATAAATCGCTTAAGAACAAGGAAGAACATATTTAAAGAAACAAGAAGCACTTCTAAAGGGTAATCAAGGTTAGAACTTAGAAGTCAATGAATTGGTGTAGTAAAAGAGAAAATACAGCTAAGGATCGTATAAGTAAGAATATTAGCCTTTAGGAAGAAAATGACGGCGAGATTGAGATTAAAAGGCCAACCAAACATCCACCAAATGGTGCAATATAGTAGGAGGTGCAACTTTATCTAATACCGACTACCTTAAATGAATATCGTACCACGGCAAAGCAGTTAAAAAGTTAGGCCAAGAGAAAGCAATTAAAAAAAGAATTGCTTGGGTCAAAATGAACAAATCTTGATTACCTCATTCCACACTTGAAAGAACTAAATATACTTAAGTGATTGAAATTTCCTTTTAAAATTCATTAATTTTCTATCAATGCTAGAAGATCCGATAGTTGTATACCAACAACAAATCTATATTTTTAAATATCTCGAGTCAAATGAACATTTTAAAACAAATCATAATAGTCAAATGATAAATATCTCATTATAATAGATTAAAAGTATCTAAGAAAGTCAACGTATTAATCCTAAGAGAGGGCCCATTTTTACAGCTTATTTGGCTGCATAAACAACATTTTTGGTGAACAGCCTCTATTGCTTTTAGGTTGGTTGAAATGGACCCGCCTGTAAGTTACTCTGTTTCGTTTTCCAATGGAACGTCCTTCAGCTTTCCATTCGAGAAATATATTTATTTCTTTAACAAGAGTTTTATAAGAATGGTCATGCAATTCATGTTAAAACTTAAAGGGCTGATTTCCGAAGCCTTGGACCCTAGAGATCTTGCTCACTTTGGGGAGGGAGAGGGCTCGGATTCCTTTCGTTGGTGCAAATTGCAATTAAGAGAGAGAAAAGCTTTCTTCAATCAGGAAGAAAAAAAAAAAAAAGAGAGATCTTGTAAGTGCAAATGAAGTCAAGTGGGCATATTAAAGGCTCTTCATCTCTAGCCTCTTGAACCCTGCAGCTCACTTTCCTCTCAATCGTTTCTTCAATTTCTTTCAATGTATGTGCAATGTCTAAGTTGTATATGTGAGGATGCTGAGAGTTTTAAGTTTTTTTTTGTGAATTTGCAAAGCTTTTAGAGATCTTGTGCAGCAGTTGTATTACCTGTTCATGCTTTGTTCATGTATCATAAGAGAAGTTCAACCATTATGAAAATTATTTCCCGAAGAAATTAGAAGTAAGAAACTGTAACACTCAAACATGTCGCCAACACTCAACACATATGCTTGTACACTACTAATTTTCTTTTAAATAATTTTCATCAACGTACACTTTGTAAGGAATTTAGTTGGCTTTTCTTTGGACCAGCTTTGTCTCTGAGATATTTAATATTTTGACGTAATGTTAATCACATACCTCCCCATCAAAAAGTATAGTGGAGTGTGGTTTGACACGGTCCTGACTTCGAGCTTCTTGTGAATCTGTCATCAATTTTTCATTGGATGAAAAGAATGTCGTTATGTTTATTGCAAGAATGAATATATTTACAAGAACATCTTCAATGATGAAAGAATAAATCAATCTTACACTTTCCACAAGAGAAGCACCTCAAACTTGTCAAACTACATAATTGCAAATCGGTTAACATTGGGAATGTCAGAGTTTCTGATGTTTCCATTCCCAACCCTTCTTCCTCCACAATGATCGCCTCCATCTTCTCACAGCACCATACTCTTAGTTCTTTTAGTTGTGTGAAAGATGTAACCATGGATGGGAGAAACATAAACTTGAAGTTATGCAAGCTCACAATTTCTAATGTCTCCAATTTCGGAAAGGCAACCTACGAAATTCATTCACAGAATTGGTGATTTTGTAAAATCTTGAATTCATGAACTTCCAAGATGTGAATATAGATGAGTGCGGAGGGGAGTGGGGGATTATTAAGTTGCACAAATGGAACAAAGGAATAAAATCTACAACAAAAAAGGAGTGAAAAAATCTCCATACTAGTGTGGTTTCGAATATCTAGTCTTTCCTTGGGAAAATAACTTTGAATTGCAAAGCTTAATTTGTTTAGTAAGTAAGTTTATTCCATCTAAAGAATTTCTCCTTTCGACAATAATTTCAACCTCAAATTATGGCCCAAAGTTCAAATAATACACATGGCCAGTGTCTAATGAGAACAACGGCAAAGTTAAAAGCCCCAAAGACTAGGCTGATTAAGAAAAAGCAAAGCCGCAAAGGCTCTTTTCAAAAATTTCCAGATCCAAGTCCATTATCTTTGAAGGCTAGCCACAACAGTAAAGAAGAATAGTCATATACTCAGGCATGCTAGCATGTGGGACCCACAACTTAAATTTCCAGAACTCTTTATTGATGGGGAAACTAACATATTGAAGGAGTCTATGGCCCCACCATCAACTTCAGTGATAATCGTGCTATTTGCTAGACAAAATAGTAGTCGTCCTCTTTCCTTAACGGGCCAGTTTTTGTTCATGCTTTGTACAAGTACCATAGGAGATGTTCAACCATCTTTATGGAAACTATATCCAGAAAAATTAAAAGTAAGAAATTGCAACTCATACACGCCAGTAACTCTGAACATTTATGCTTGCACGCCACTCATTTTCTTTTAATTTTTTTTAACCAAAGTATACTCTGCAAGTAGTTTAGTTAGTTTTGGTTTTGGCTATGTTTTGTTTCCGGTATATTTAATATTTTTGACTTGCACGTGCCTCTTGATTGAAGAGTACAATGGAGCGTGATTGGATGCGATCTTGACTCCAAACCTCTCGTGAACCTGTCATCAGTTTGTCATTGGATGAAAAGAGTGTCATTAGTTGTATTGCATGGATGAATGTATCCACACAAAGATATTTAGTAGTAAAAACAAAAAATCAATCTTACACTTTTCGCGAGAGAAGCACCTTAGACTGTGCAAACTTTGTAAGCATAAATTGGTTAACATCGGGAACTCCAAAGTTTCTAATATTTCCATTCCCAACCCTTCTTCCTCTGTGATGATCGCCTCAATCTTCTTGCAATTCGATACGGTTAGATTTCTCAAATGTGCAAGAGACTTAATCATGGATGGGAAAAAAATAAGCCCAAGGGTGTCACAGTTATAAACCACCAGCTTCTTTAAATTATGGAAACTCACTATTCCAAGAGGATTCTTGTTCCATATGTGCCTCAAGCTCGGCATTCCATTTAATTCCAGGGTGGTTAGCTCAAAGATAGTCTCATCATTTCCATTACCGCTTGGTCCATCAAGGTCAAAAATTTCTTGCAGCGAAATGCAATCTTCTATAATTAAAGTGTTCACTTTGTATAGGTTTACCAATGACCGAGAGTTGATAATCTTTGAGAGAGATTTGCACTCTGCCACTTCAAGAGATCGGAGATTGCTCAGCTCCAATGGAGATTCATCGCTCCATATATTTTTTAGATTGGGAAGTCCTTTCATTATCAAGGACTCTAACGATGGGATGGAAACCTGATGGACAGACCCATTAACAATAAAATTTACAATTACAAAGGATGGGTAGGAAATTTACATGCTATATCATGTTCTTATGAATAGTCACTGAAGGAAATATATAAAAAAGCAAGATAAATTACAACCTTTAAGATAAATTTTGCATTCACAGAAATTTATGATAAATAAAAGCTAATTTACAATACAAAAAGGAATTATACGACCCCAAGACACAACTAATGAGCTTTACCAATTATTTACAGTATAACAAGGGAAGTACCAATTAGATTTTGCTTGCAGTTTCCTAGCTATAAGGGAAATTACAGTCATCAAGAGTTAGCACTCATTCAGATGATTACAAGATGATTACAAGATTAGTTATCCATAAAGCAACAAATACTTTGAAGCTAAATTACTTCCTATAAGGTAAGCTCTCTTATAACCTATCCCAATAAATCATCCTTGTTGCCTGCAATTTCCTCCGGGGTGAGTTTAAAGCCACAGCCTACATGTTTGGAATCATAATGTTTTAGTTGAAAAGACCCAATTATCCCTGATTACGATGGAAAGCTTTATATGCTTTTCTTTCTTTTTCTGTTTTTGAAAAGAGTAACTAGTCTTTTCTAAAAGTTCATTGCTATAACTCTAGAAAATCCTTCATTGGCAAATTTGATCACAATCTCCCATCTTCCTCGCCATTACGTGTCACTCCCATCCATACAATAAGTTTTAACTTTTTTATGTTTCATTGGACTATTGTCATCCCCGACAAGATTTCCACAAAAGCAAAAAAAAAAAAAAAAAAGCAAAGCCGCAAAGGCTCTTTGCCCCGATCTAGTTCCATTATTTTTGAAAGCGAGCTCTAGCTCAAAGCATGGAAAAACGGTAAGTCGTACTCAAACACACTGGCATGTGGGACCCACAACTTATACGTCCACGATCCTTTACTGATAGGGAAACTTACATATTGTATGAGTCTGAGCTCCACCGTCAACTTTAGTGATAATTGAGCCGTTATGAAAGAGCAACATTGTCTAGTCAACGAAATAGCCACGGCAATTTTTGCTTGGCGAAATAGCCGTGTACTTTCCTTAACTAGGCAATTGTTTTCCTTAGTTTAGTCACTTCTCTTTAATGCTCGTAAATCACCATCAATAACCAATTTAACAGGGTATCAGATACAAATTTGTGTATGTGATGACAGACGTGAGGCCAAATACATCTATCCATACTAAATGCGTGCATGAACATGCACAAAATTATCTACACCCTAATAATAATGGAGCTCATGCAATGATTAAGTGCTTATTTAAATACAAACATAAAAGGCGTGAATTAATTAAATTATCATATTACTTTTCTTTTAAAACAGGTCCTCCTTCCCATTTTGTGGATAATAACAAAGTTTGATAACTCAATTCATTAGAATCCATTTCAAAAGATAGAAAATTACTTATGAAATTACTTTAGTGTCCAAATTCCCTTAAATTCTGCTTTATGAAACCCTATTAATATAGATATACTTGCTGCATGTGAGTTTAAAATAACTCAGAACTTATCACAAATTACATTAATTTCACATAATAAACTGGGTTCCTAACAATGAAGAGAAACAGAATATTGCTTTATCTAATTGCAAAGAAGGCATGAACGGATAACGTAATTAGGAAAAAAAAATACACTGAAAAAAACAAATTGATTAAGCATCATAATATGGGTTACATCTACTTAGCAAAGGAAGGAAAAGTTAAGAAATAGTTACCTGTTGCCCATTGAAGAATGCAATTTCAGTGCATACTTGGTTGTGCGACATACTACTTGAAGGAGCTGACACGGCACTTAAAAAATTGGGGATATTTGGTAAGTCAATCAATTTCAATACACGCAAATTATGCAACTCCACTTTGCTATCATCAGCTTCTACAATCCCGCGCATTAACTTGCAATCAACAATTTCAATCTTCTCTAACCATGGAAGTCCTCTCATCACTGAAAGAGGAAACAATACTTCCATCTTGTTACACCTTTCAACTCTTACTTCTTTTAATCTATTGAAGGACTTGGAGGAGATATGGTTGTGGCATATCTTCTCCAAGTTCATGAGATTTTTGAGAAGTAATGACTCCAACATCTTAAAATCTGTATGGGATGGTGATTGGAGGATGTAACGGACGAGACTATTCTTGACTTGTAGATGCTTTAAGTTCGGAAAACCTTTTTGGGATAACGTACAAATACTTTGCTCACCTCCATCCAACTTGTCCAAAAGCAAATCATCACTTTTGCCTAAGATACTTTGTATGCATCCTTTCCAAAGAAAATCACTTAATGGATCCAACTTGAGCTCCAACGTCCTTGATCCTTTGCACTTGCTCGGCCAGTGCCTCGCATTACCTATTCGGATTTTGTACTTGGTTAATTTTTCAACATTTAAATCCTTTGGGAGGATGCTTGGATTAGGAATAAATACATGTAGAGTGCAAAGATTCTTCATGCTGTTCAACTCAATAAGACTGGCATTAGTTGCTGGAGTAAGCTCCGAGGCATTCCATTTATCAAAGCTATTCTTCATATACAACTCTTCCAATTTGGTCAAGCTTCCAAGTACACCTGGTTCAATTATTTGAAGTTGTGAACAATCATCCAAGTCTAACAATCTTAGTTTCGTTAGTTGCCCTATTTCTTTTGGCAATCGATGAATGTTGGAGTTGAAACGGACCTTAGACGCCCCTGCTCCGCCGGCCCGCTGCAACCCGAGCCTCTGCCGGCCTGCTGGTCCCCCTCGTCGGAGCTATGCCCCTCACCGGACCTTTGGCGGACCACCACGTTGCTGCCTGTCTTATTTTGAAAAAAAAGGCAAAATCAATTTAGGTAGTTTTTTATTTATTATTTTTTGTTATTTTGTTTGTTCTTTTATTCCTTAGTGTAAGGATGAGATGTTTAAGGATGAAATGTTCGACATGAAATTGCCTCAAGGGATTGACATTGATTTTTAAGCATTACGTCCATTGATCAGCTATATCGACAATCGTCTGGCTAGAGATTTGATTAGCGATTTAATTAAAATGTGCAGCCGATCTAAGTCAGCGAGATATGGTTAAATCAATTTTTAGATATCAATCTTATCATTGTTTGATTGCTGTTGATTGAATCGAAATATTATTTTCGTAAAAGAAAAATCAAAAAAATATTTGAGTTAAGATTAAATTTGCTGATTTAGGTTTAAAATTTGCAATCTGATTTGAATTTTTAAATAAAAAATCAAAAAGAAAAATCGAATAAAGGATTAGGTTTTGCTATCTTGCATGTTAAAATTGCAATCTTGTTATGAATTTTTAAATAAAAATCCAAAGGAAGAGCACATTCATAGGATGTTAGTTTTAAATTTGAATTGCATGTTTTATCATGTGAAAATTTTAATTTCGAAATTAATAAAAGAAAACAAAAAAAATCATCATGCATATATCATGTTGAATTAAGGTGTTCTTTTGCGCGTCGTCGTATATTAGATAAATTGCATGGTAGATTAAGATAATATTTTTAGTTTAAATTAGGATTTAATTATGACTTGATCCTTAGTTTAAATTAGATAGAATTTTAATCTAGTTAGATCATTTTGCATTTTTTAAAGAAATATCAAATGCGACGTCGTTTAGTTCTTATTAGGTTCATTTATTAGAACTTCCTCGTCATTAGACTAAGTGTTTAATAAATGTCGCATGACATATAACTGCATACTAAATTGTATGTTGCGTGTCATTTTAGTATGTCATTGCATCGCATTACACGTCATCATTTGATTAATTTAGATTGCATTTAATTATTGCATTTCTTCATGTCATATAGTTTAGGTCATGCTACCATGTCATATTAGATTATTAGCATGCATCGCATGATTTTTATTAAGAAAGTGAAAACAAAAATTGAAATTCGTGTTAATTGAAATCATATCTAGGGGATTCGTGTGATGTTCGATTTAACAATGTAGATACTTTAGATTTATTGGCTGTAGGTATGTTTTTGCAATATTTAATTGCTTTCTTGATGTTAAATTGGTGGTATGCGCACATGTATGATCACCTCACATGTTAGGAAGTTAAATTAAATCAATTCAACCGCCAAGCATTTTTTAAAATAAAAAGAAAGGTAGAAAGGGCGTTAGAGAAATGCAACAACGGTAATTAAAATGCTTAGCAGATGCTGCAGTTACCGTAGGAATAAAGTAAATGTAAGAAGGCTAAGAATTTGTAGCCCTTTTAGCTTGCCAAGTATGGCCACATCCTCTAAATAACAACTTTCAAGACAAAGAGCGTTTAAGTTCTCCAAGAACTGAAAAGGCAAAAGCGAACGATGGGGACGTATCCCAATAAGATCTAAGACCATGATATTTCTCATAGAGTTGAAATATGAATCTGGGACCTCAAGAGATTTACTTTTTGTGAACAAAATAAAGATCTTCAATTCGGGGCAATCTAATTCTTCAGGAAGCTCCTCCAAGTCAACATAGGGAAAGCATATCGCCTCACAACTTTTGAGCTTATTCTTTGACAACTTTCTTACCAATTCATCTTTATCTTTCAACACGAGAATAGGGTGATCCCTTGAAGCAATCGAGGTAACAAATCCACGAACTAAGTCATGAATCTTGAAACTGCCTGCATCTTCATCGTCTAACAAAAGGGAAGAGGCTTGTAGAGTATGGATCAATGAGCTCAAACTATCTCTAGCTTCTTCCATGCTACTATCTTCTCGAAATAACCTCAAACCCACGCCGTACCTCACCAAGTCCTCCAAACGTGGCTTAGAGACACCGCAAGCAACACAGAGTCGTAACAATGACTTTGCCTCCTCGCCTTCCTCACCTTTTAAATGATCATAACTCAATTGTAGCATCTCATTTATTACCTTACTGATTCCTTTGTTTGTAGACATGTCGATTTGTTTCAAAGCATCCTTGCAATCAGATAAAGGAGAGTTTTTAAAATATTTGGCCATTGCGATAGTTAGGAAAGGGAAACCTGCACATTTGTGGAGGGCTTCATCCACCAAGGGTTTGAACTCGTCATCATGAACTTTGTCTTCCACGATCCTCTCAAACAAACCTCTTGCTTCTTCCTCTTGCAGCCCAGCAAGGTGAAAGTCTCTGTCACAGCCCATTTCCCTTTGCAGAACATTCCGATCTCTCGACGTCAACAATAACTTACATCCGATGACTTTGTTGTCATGTCCGCAAGGAATGCCAACTGACTTCAAGTCGAGCCCCTTCCACAAGTTGTCCAGTATTATGAGGACCTTCATGTTCTTTATGGGGACCTTCTTGTTCTTCCCCTCTTCTTCTTCCAACCTTCTGTTCCCCACCTCTTCTTCCAACCTCTTGTGCAGAAGTTCCGCTCGCATGTTGACATACTCTTCGTTCTTTATGTCACTAAGGCCCAACCAGTGCGCAATCTCTTCTTGAATCCTCTTGATGTCTGGATTTTCCGACACGTCGGCCTTAGTGACCAGACCAAACGACTTCTCTCTTCTTATTCTCCTTTCGACATCCGCCAAAAGGGTCGACTTGCCAACCCCACCCATCCCGTAAACCCCGACTACACTATTTTTATTATCGGCAAGAGCGTCCATGATGTTTTGTATCATTAAAGCTCTGGATTTGAAGACGCCATCATCCCTAAGCTTAATCGATGTCGAGGCACAAGAAACGGAGGCCATCGCATTGGTCGATTGGACGACATCTTTGCCTTCTCTCCTGGCCAGAGTCGAAGTAGCGACATTTCCAGGAGCAGGATCGATGAAGCAAATGTCGTTCAGTTCCTTGAATTGACCAATGCACTTTTGAGCGAGATCCTGAATGACCTTAATCTCAGCCTCGGCTTTTGTGCTGAACTTATAGCGACGATAGGGGTCGGGAAGAGTCCCGTAGCAGCAAGTCTTGGGCGCCTTTTCGAAGTCGTCCAATAGGTCTCCTGCATCCTTCAAGGCCTTCTCAGCACTTGCCTGCCAGTCCGTGAAGGCACTGTGCAAGTTCCGAACATTGTTTCTGGCACGTATTTCAAGATTGTGGACTCTCTCAGCCTCGTTCTCCAAATTGCGGACTTCATCCCGAAGACGATCGGCGAAGCTCTTAGAGGACATCGCATGTCCCACAGGACGCTTCATCGCAGTAACTGCCCCCTTCAAGAGATCCCATGCAGTAGCAAGGCCACACTCGATCAACATTTCTCCTTGATTTTTTTTTCCCCGAGAAATAAAGAGCGAGAAAAGAGAGAGAGAGAGATAATGGTGAAAAAAAAGCAGCAGATATTGAAGAAGTAGAAGAAGAAGAGGAGGAGGAGGAGGAAGAATCAAGGCGAAGAGATTTGAGTGCAAATAAAAGGATGAAGGGAGGGACCACGGAATAACAATGAATGGAGAAAGAGCAGTGTGCTGCGCATAGAACTTTAGTTATGGGTGCCTCATTTCAAAAGGTTAAAGCTAGAGAGCCTCATTTCAGAAGGTTAAAGCTAGAGAACCCAAACTATGGTTTACAAAATGATCTGGCGTAATGGTGATACAGCACAGCTTACTACTTTTGGTGTTAGATATTAGATATGCGCAGCGGGTTTTGGGAGGACAAAATGGTCATGCCAAATCCAACGGTTGACATTAATTTTCTTTCATTTGATGGCTGAGATCATCCATGTAACTTTGAGCCCATTACTTTCTTACATTAATTTTTGTCTAAGAAATCTATGTATAACTACTCTTCTTTTCAAGAATGGTAGATAATGGTTGAAAAGATGTTGTGGAAACTTTAATCATGCATAGTACACTTCATGACGATTGGATGGACAGATTGCGAATCCTTTGGAGATATTCATATCATCAAAGTCAAGAAAGGACAAACACATTGCTCGGTGACCGAGGCAAAGATGCTTGGCCATGCGTTGCTGAAGTGAAGTGACAAAAGGGGCGATGAGGGGTTCAAGGAACGTGCAAAGTCATTTTCCAAAAGCTCTATCAGACAAAAGAGTACTGTGGACCTCACTTTTGTAAGCATGGTACAATCATGGGACTGTGATAATAATGCGTGGCTGCCTTCTTGAAAATAATAATTTTAATAATCAAATCATTCACCATGCAATGCCTATTGTTAATAGGAATTCATATTTTCAAGTACCTATCATTTATAAAAGATGTGATTTAATTAAACACCAATTAAAATGGCAACAAGAGAAAAAAATGACTTATAAAACTATAAGCAGCATTACCAAACTCCTGTGATTACAAACTTGGCAAAGAACAAGGAAAATGTAACTTAGTTTTCATCTTTTTGATAAGATGGGATAGATCATTAGTTTCATCGTGGATGATGTCTGAATGACTCAAAGTTGTGGTTCAATTATTTCCCTTGATATATCCCTTGAAGAATACAAAAGGAATTGTCTACCCACAGGCATGTTTGAACAAGCAATATATGAATATGAAAGACCATAATATAAGCACATAAACTAAGGGAACACAATAATATGTATATTCACAGCCTTAACTATATGAATGTGGACTCGAGAGGGAGTAGGGACACCCTATTTATCCGATGTCTTGTCAAATTATTGTATCTTGTGGACCTAAGCAACATGCATCGCTTTTGGGAATCCTATGAAGATATTCAGATCATTCTAGCTTGAAAAAAGACAAATAGATTGCTCAATGACCGAGGCAAAGATGCTTGACAGTAAGACACTAAGGGAAGTGAAAAAAAAAAGGAGTGACAGTGGTTCCAACGCAGGCCATCATGAAGCAACGAGTGGAAGTTGCTTCAGGAGAACTTTAGGCCGGTTTTCATCCCGGAGATATATAGTCCAATTCACTTTGTTAATTCTCATTGGATGAGCTAAAGACATCAAAGAAGGCAGCACATTATGAACTTATATGGATCTCATGAAACATTTTGCGTAACTAATATGGCTAACTATATGGCAGATCTCATGTGCTCTCAAACGAAGTTAAGTGATTTAGGCTGCGTTTGTTTGTGTTCTTTTTTTTTTTTGTTTTTAAACACTTTTTCTGTTTTTTTGTTCCTGGGAACAAAAAGGAACGTAAACGCGTTTGGGTGCGTTTCTGTTCCTTTTTTTGTTCTTTTGTTCTAGGAACAAAAAAGAAACACAAATTTTGTGTTTCTTGTTTCTGAACACTTTTGAGAAACACCTTTTTTTTCTTTTTTCTCTTATTTTCTTGTTCTTTTTCTTTTGGCCGGTCGCCGCCTCGGCCATGGCCGGCGACCGGCCGACGAGGGCCGGCGGCCTCGCCCGGCCACGGCGAGGCTCGCCGGCCCCGGCGAGGCCGACGCTCGCCAGATCCCCGGCGAGGCCGAGGCTCGCCGTAGGCCGGGTGAGGCCGACCTCGAGCCGGCTCGGGCGAGCTCGATCTCGCCCAGATCCGCGAGGCCGAGCTCGCCAGATCCGGCGAGGCCGAGCTCGCCTGGGCCGGCCGGCGATCCTCGGCCTCGGGCGGTGGCTCGGCGAGGCCGCGCCTCGCCGCCGCTGGGCGAGCTCGGCCTCGCCGGATCAAGGCGAGGCCGACCTCGCGCCGGCCTGGGCGAGCTCGATCTCGCCCAGATCCGGCGAGGCCGAGCTCGCCCAGCGGCCGGCGAGCCTCGGCCTCGCCGGATCTGGGCGAGTCGGCGTCGCCTGGCGGTGGCCCGGCGAGGCCGCGCCTCGCCCGCCGCTGGGTGAGCTCGGCCTCGCCTTGATCGCCGACCCTCGCCGGCCGGTCGCCGGCCAAGGCCTTGGCCAGCGGACCGGCCAAAAGAAGAAAAAAAATGAAAAAGAATAAAAGAAAAAAGGAAAAATAAGAAAAAATAGAAAAAATAAAAGAAATAAAAAAATTATCCAAATTTACCAAACATGTTTCGTTTTATTTTTTATTCCTAACAAGTTTACCAAATGCGTTATTTTGTTCAAAAATTGTTCCCCGGAACAGAAACACTTTTTTCTATTTCTGTTTCCTGGAACAATTTTTAAACAGAAATGTTACTAAACGCGCCCTTAGTGCATATGCTATTGTCAGATCTTTTTTAGCGATAATTCACAAGTGTAGTGTATCCAAATTTATATTGAGTTAGCATACATTTCACGGATGAGTTATGGCTATTCATTCTATTAGTATTGCTCAATCATGTGTATACTTGAGTATCATGATTTGTCCAATACAATATAACTTAATGTAATAGCTATGATAAAACATTTTTTAAAAAGGCTCATGAATTATTTAGTGCTAAGCTAATAAAGGAATGCATAGGAGTTCCTTGATATTAGATTAGACTTTTTCCATTTTTTTCCGAGTATTTATGACTTTTTCGGCCAGATCATACCCAGGTTCTTATAAGTGACTAAACTAAAGGGCTCATTTTACTTCGGCATTTTCTTTTTAATTTTTTCTTTGCTCCTAGGGCCTGGTCCTTGGGGCCATTTTTAATTATTCTGGGCCAACCAAATGGCTACCGACCCATGTGACAAGGGCCATGTCGTGCTCAAGCCGAGCCAACCCGTTTTGAATCCTAGGGCAAAGCTCTAAAACACCACCTAACCGGTAAACGATCAACACAGAAGCTTCTTTCAAACAATTGATGATAATGATTTTTAATTTGGACTTGCTTGCATACCATTTTCCGGCTCAAAAGCGAAACCCTATCTCATGATTTTGCTCATGCTCTTGCACTAGCAAGAGAAGCCTTCTTTGATACTCCTCTCTTTCAAACAATGGTAGATCTTGAGTCTAGAAATGAGAATTAATACATTCAAACTACTTCGCATGTATCAGAGCTAGAGATGAGTTCGTAAGGAGATGGGGGAGTAACCATTTTAAAAAAAATTGTTGGTAATGCTGATATAGAATGTAATTTTGATACCTATACTCTTAAATTTGATCATTTTAGAGGGAAGGAGCTTTTCCTTTCCATGCTCGTTATTATTTTTGGTTTTGTGAAAAAATATTTCCAAGGAATGTGTTAGTCAAAGCAGAATGCACTTATTAAACAACCAAGTTATGTATGATCAAAAAAGAAAACAATCAATTTACGAAAATATTGAGCCTCCGATGGCACTACCTTTAGTATTATCACGTATATTGTCCATGCCTAAATTTTTGTCAACGATTCAAGCTTCTGTCTTTGTAAAAAGTACAAAAATAAAGAATACCAAAAACAACGAAAAAGAGCGAGAAAGAATTGATAATCAAATTAAAAAAAAAATCAAAAATAAATAAATAATTAATTAGAAAATTATGGGTTTTAAAAAGGTAGGGGAGGTCTTTCTGGTTCGTGGCCCAACTCACCCATTAGGCCGTGGAAACTACAGCCCCTCTATAACTCACCATTCCCCGCCGAAGGTCACTTGAAATCTTGGAATCCCATCATTTCCGACGCCATATTAACCAGAAATGACATTAGGTCAATTTTCCAATAAGAGTCCAAAGACCCGCGGAAATTAAAAATATTTCTATGAAATTGAAATTGCAAGAGGTAAAAGTGAAATTTTCCATTCACAAGTGACATCAAAACACTATTTATTCCGACAAAAAAAGCTATGAATAGCAAACTCTCGCTATTTATGAAAGCGAATTTCAAGCCATGAATTCAATATACAAACAAATCTAGAGACACAAGTGCCTTCCTAACAGTAAAAGGAACAAGAACAACTGGCATAATCACCACCAAGAACATCTAGGAGGAACAAGGTGATAGATGCCCAACGGTGGTTGATAGGTGACAAGCAAATATACTTACTTCTATGAGAGAAATCGATGTATTCTTGATTTTGAGTTGTGATTAATTATTGATGAAGCCATTCTGTCAATGAGTATCGTTAAAAATAATCCGTTGTATGGGTGATGAAAGGTAAATGGTGTTGACGTAGCGCTCAAGTGGCTCAAATAAAATAAGAACAACTTCAATTTAAAAAAATAAAAAGAACAACTTCATTTTGTCTAAAAATAATTGAACGAAATCTTGACAAAAGGTAAATGTGTCATATGGGTACAAATTTAGGATTTTTGACATTATAAAAAAGAAATTAGGAAATACGCCGTGGACATAATTTTGAGTTTTTGACGTAACAAAAAGAAAATTAAATGCGTGACAAAAAATAAATATAATTTGGAGTTTTTTGCTGGCTTTTTTCAAAAACGACGTTGGGTTCTTTTTTTCCTCTTTTCTTTCTTTTTTAATTTCAAATTCAATTCCTTTTTCATCCAAAGAACAACCACCGGCTTCACCTGCTTGTCCCGTTTTCCCACGCAAAATCTGAATCATCTCTATCCGCCCTTTCGCTTCACTTCGCGCCTTTTTTATTCTCCGTTGTTTTTCTCTTCATGCTGCGGCCGCAAATCTTCAAGCTCAGCGTATCGCCTCGGACGACGACGACTCAGACCAGCCTTGGCTGCTGCGGTTGATGAAGCAAGAGTCAACATGACATATTCTGGAGCGAATCAAAATTCGACTCGGAGGTTCAATTGGACATGGAACGACCCTGATGATAATTCAGCAGCAATCACGGCATGAGTTTGAGATGGTCCGGCCACAGATAAATCTGGTCCAGACATGGGCAAGGATAGGAAAAGCAATGACTCAAATCAGAGAGGAGTTAGTGTCATCGCAACTCGAGTGTGGAATCTAATGGTGTCGTTCACTGTGGGGATGATTTGAATTGGTCGAGATGAATCAGGGGAATCCAGAGCCAGCGAGAGCAAGAGAGAAAAAGATGCAAAAAAAAAAAAAAATCTGGTCGGAGAAATTCTGGAGACAGAGTCCGAGATGCCTTGGATTGCAGCTTAGGGAAAGAGCTTGGTGAAGGTAGTAATGCTATAGCTAACATCCTTTTTTTTTCAATACATGTTAGTAACGAGTATTGTTCTAGTAATCTATTGGATTATATCATAAACATTATATATAGATGGACGAAAGAAATCTTCAAGTGGACGTTAAAGACTGCCAATGCAGTCATGGAAATGCTTTTTCCCCCGTTAAACAATGAGGAATTCAGTAAGACATTGGTGTGAAAATTTTCTTTAATTGATTAACTACGAAAAGATGGAGTATAGACTTGAAATTGCTTTGCCACGCATATCAAGATTCAGTTCATTTGACGGAATAAATTCCGAATACCCTTCACATGAGAAGAAACTAACAAACTAATTTGCGCAGCCCAAATGTGAAAGAGATTGATCACCAAATCTTCAAGAAATCGAAAAGAGATGATAAAAAGGATCTGATGTAAGTCCACCGGAGGTTGTAAACTCATGGTCATGCCTTGAAATTTAGACTCGGTATATGGCTTAAGGGAAGTGTATTCAATGTTACTATCCTCAACAATTCTAAAGGTCAGGTTAAGCCACGGAAAACTTTATAGAAGCACCTAACTTGAGAGATTGTCTCCTGAAATGGAAGTTGCAGAATCGACATTAGTGATCAGCTTCCTCCGCGTAATGATTGTTGCCCACATGATGATTATTAAGTCTAGGATCAAGGAAAGGCATCATACACATTCACATGGGAACAAAACTCATGCTTTTATCCATTTTGCGGAATCGGAAGTAGAATTCAGCCTAGCAATTATGTAAGTTCCATTCTAATCTGTAGTACTTAGCTGGTACGTCCATGATAGGGTGCGATTAGAACGCACATTTTCTTCTTAATGCGTTACAATGGAAAGACACTAATGGAGGGGTGCGAAGAGAGACGTATAAAAGCCTCCTGAACACAACTGTTGGACTGGTTGGCAAACATGCGCACCGGATTTCTCTCCATTTCCATCAAAGAAGAAGAAGGCATTCCAATTTCAGTTTTGCAAGAACAATCGGCATTTATGCCGTGGAAATCGGGTGTTTTCCTTGTGATTGCATCCAGACTAACGTGAGGAAGTGTTGTTCATGTTTCATCGGCAATTCAACGTTCGTTCCGGAGCTATTTGCTGTTTGCGAATCGAAATCAGGTAAGTCGTCTTCCGCCGACTTGAATTCCAATATCAGTATCAGAGCTTGGTTGTGATTTCTGCCTTGTTTTTCATCGAGTTTTCTCATTTACCATTTGATATTGAGATCAAGAGATTGTATTCTACACTATTTTTTATGTTTATTGGTCGGAATTGCAATATGAAAACTTGAATTCGAACCGAAGCAAAGAATGGGTTTGAGGTTGTGTGCATTCGTGAGGTTTTGGCCGTTTTTCGAATTAATTTTTTTTGGCCAAAATCAACTTTTGAATATATATGATGAAAGTACTCGTCAAGACGAGTCCGACGGTGGTTCGAGCACGACCGGAGAATGCTGGACGCGCCCACACGCACGGCAAGAAGCCTCTGCGCGTGGGCCTCACGCGCTTGACGCGCTGGGGATGCCAGCGCGTGCGCATCACGCGCCGGCCGGTGAACCGACGCGTGCACGTCACGCGCGTGTCGTGCGGAGTGACGTGACACTCGATGACGTCACGGATGACGTCAGCACCAACGGCAGTTGGCTGGCCAGTCACCTGCCGACGACCCGACCGGACCCGACTTGAGACCCGACCCGACCGTTGACCGGTCAAGGGTCGGACCGGTCAACCTGTCCACCGGTCGAACCGGTTGGATCGGCTAGGAGCCGTTTGGCTCGCTGGCGCGTGCGCCACACGCGCCGCGCACTCAGGCGGCGCATGCGGGCACGTGAGAGCTCCAATTGGAGCATGGTCGGTGGCGTTTGGTTCGTATTCATGTTCTCTACACTGTGGTATAATTATTTTATACTTTTTAATTTTATAAATGTATGAAAATGCTTAAGAAACCCTATGTACGTGTATTTTTTGGGGTTTAATGTAGTTTATTCATTTGTAACTTGTATTTTCTTGTGATTTAGGAAATACAGTAGCTAGCTTGTATGCAAATGATGAATTGCAATTTTTTAGTTGCTAGAAAATTCGAACAATGGTAGGAAATCCATTACATGTTGAATTGCAATTTTGATTATAGTTGAAGCATGATTGTTGTTTATACGTTGGTTATTATCATGCTATGTTTTTTGTGTTAAGGAAAAATGTTTTGGAAACCCTCAACCATACCATGGATGAACCTGAACATGGAACTTTAGCTCAACACAGGAGAGATCTGGAAGCTTATCAAGTTTGGAAAAAGAAAAATAGCATTGCTCGTATCACGTTGCTGAGCTGTATGCAAGATGATCTCATGTGTGAGTTTGAGAATTATGACAAAGCTCAAGTTATGTGGGTTGCCTTGAAATATAAGTTTGGGGGTACATCTGCCACTAAGTTGAGGAAACTCACTATCAAGTTTGACATATTCTGAAAGCGCCAAAATGTAAAGATGAGGCAGCATCTTCGAGAGATGTCAAACATGATCTGTGAGCTAAAGTCGGCAGGTTACTCCCTTACTGATGAACAACAAGTTCAAGCTGTTATAAGGTTTCTTCCTGACAATTCGGAGCATATGAAGATCAATATGATGCAAAATGAGAACATCGTCACTTTTGATGATATTGCGCATCATTTGGAATTAGAGGATAAGTACCTAGAGGCTGCGAGATCCTCTACCCATGCTTATGTTGTTGAATCGAGTTCGCGCAAAGCTTCGGGCTTCAAGCGCAAGAGGAATCTTCAGTTCAACAACAAAGGGAAGATGACTGATCAGGGACCCAAGAGGGCTAAGACCTTCCGATGCAAGAAGCATGGTGGGAAGAAGGATAAGGCCAAGATGGAGTGCCGCAATTGTGGCAAGATGGGTCACTTTGCTCGTGAATGCACTGAGCCGAAAAAGGTACCCTATTACTTCATTACTTTGAGTAATGCTTTTGTTTCTAGTACTGTAATGCTTGCTGAATCTCATCTAATGTGGATTGTAGACTCAGGAGCAACAGACCATGTAGCTAGAGATCGAGAAGCATTTGTGGAGTATCATCGGATACCGCCTAGAAGAAGATGGATATATGTTGAGAATAACTCAAGAGTTAAAGTGAAGGGTATCAGCACATGTAAATTAATCTTACGTGGTGATCGAAACATATTCCTGCATGATGTCCTTTATACTCCAGATATTCGACGAGACTTAGTCTCTATAGTTGTTCTTCTTAGCTTAGGTTATATATTGAATTTCCATGGTGATTGTGTTGACATTTTTTATGGAACAGTTTATTATGGTTCAGGTCATGTATTGAATGGTTTTATGGTGTTAGATATTGACTATGATTAGTACAATGTTAATGTTGATTGTTGTTTTTCTTTAATTGCATCTTCTAATAACGTTGAGATTGATACAAGTACTTGGCATGCTAGATTAGGTCACATTGGATTGCAAAGAATGCAAATATTAGCTAGAAAATGCCTTTTAGGGTCACTCACTAATATTAGTCTATCCGTATGTGAACATTGTCTGGCGGGAAAAACAACTAGAAAAATATTCGGTAAATGGACTAGAGCTAAATTTCCATTGCATCTCATACATTCTGACATTTGTGGTCCTTTGAATGTGAGGGCGAGGCATGGAGCCTCATATTTCATCACTTTCATAGATGACTTCACACGTTTCGGTTATGTCTTTCTAATTTTCCATAAGTTAGAAGTATTAGACTGCTTTAGATGATATATAGCGATAGTAGAGAATCAGTTAAACAAAACAATAGAGGCATTGATAACTGATCGTGGACGTGAGTATCTATTGGAGCAATTCAAGGCTCTTTGTGATGAAAAGGAAATTGTACAACAATTGACTATTCTTGGTACTCCACAACAAAATGGGGTAGCTGAGAGAAGGAATAAAACCATATTGGAAATTGTTAGGTCCATGATAGCGTAAGCAAATTTACCTATCTCCTATTGGGGAGATGCGTTATTGACTGCTGCCTATATACTTAACCGTGTGCCCTCAAAATCGGTCACTTCCACCCCTTATGAATTATGAACTGGTAGGAAACCAGACTTGAGTAATCTACATCCATGGGGATGTGCAGGTTATGTTCATGATTCTTCCCATAAACATGGTAAATTAGGTCATAAAGGGAAGAAATGTATATTTATAAGATATTCCGAACACTCCAAAGGGTACGTGTTCATAGGTAAACAAACTGATGGAAGTGTGACCAAAATGGAGTCACGAGATGTCACGTTCCTGGAGAATGATTTTCCTAGTAGAGGTGAGATTGATAAGAACTAATTATATGAGATGGAAGATCCTGATAACACACCCACTGATGTTGTAGAGGAAAATGAAAATTTACCTCAACATGCAAGACCTAGTGGGAGTATTGCATCGCCTAACAAATTGAATTCAAGAGAAATTCAATTGCGTAAAAGTAATCGTAAAAGTATTCCTCGTCGTGATTTTGAGATTGAAGGGGAAGCATTTATGATTGCTTAGAATGACGATGTCGAGCCTAAGACTGTTCAAGGAAGAATGGAGAAAAGCTTTGGAATATGAGATGGAGTCAATGAGGGCAAACCATGTCTGAGACTTGGTTGATCTACCACCCAATCGTAAGGCCATTGGAAACAAATGGGTCTTCAAGATTAAGCGAAGGGCGAATGGATCCATTGAAAAGTATAAGGTTTGCCTTATAGCAAAAAGTTATACTCAATAAGATGGTATAAATTATGACGAAACTTTTTCACCAGTTGTAAGGTTTGCCTCAATACGCCTTATTCTAGCTATCGTTGCACATTTGGACCTTGAGTTACATCAAATGGATGTAAAGACGGCATTTCTCAATGGAGAATTAGATGAGGAAATCTATATGAAACAACCAAGAGGTTTCATAACTAAAGGTCAAGAGCATAAAGTTTGCAAGTTTCATCTTTCAATATATGGCCTTAAGCAATCATCTAGACAGTGGTATCTTCGTTTTCATCGAGTTATAATAACTTTTGGTTTCACGATGATCGAAGAAGACCACTGTGTATATGTCAAGCAGTCCAAAAATAAATTTGTGATTTTATCACTTTATGTGGATGATATTCTGTTGGTTGGAAATAACAAGGTTTTGGTTATCACCATAAAAGAATGGTTGTCCTCCAATTTTGAGATGAAGGACATGGGAGAAGCTGCTTTTATATTAGGAGTTAAGATCGAAAGAGATCAATCGAGGAAACTCCTTACTTTATCACAAGAGTCTTATATTATGAAGATTCTCGAGTGTTTCAATATGCAGTATTGTAATCCCATTGATACCCCTGTCATGCAAGGTGAAGGCCTAAGTACTGAGATGTGTCCTAAGACTCTAGAAGAAATTAAAGTGATAGAAACTGTTCCTTACGCTAGTGCGGTCGGAAGTTTGATGTATGTTATGATGTGCACTCGACCTGACATATGCTATGCCGTGGGATTGGTGAGCCGATATCAATCAAATCCCGATCAAGCACACTGGAAAGCAGTGAAGAGGATCCTGAGATACTTGAAAGGCACTATGGACTATCGACTTTGTTACCAAGGGAATGATTTACACCTATTAGGCTATTCAGATGCCGATTGGGGTGGAGACTTGGATAAGCGTAAATCGACTTCTAGATATGTGTTCTTGCTTAATGGAGGTGCGATTTCTTGGAATAGCAAGAAACAAACATACACGGCCTTGTCTACGATGGAGGCATCATTTATTGCATGTTCTGCCGCAGTGTAAGAAGCAGTATGGCTAAAACGTTCTTGGAAAATTTAGCCACTGTCATTGAAGTTCCAAGACCGGCGACAGTTTATTGCGATAGTCAAACAGCCATTGCCTATGTGAAAGGTTCCAAGTATCATGGAAGGACAAAGCACATTGACATAAAGAATAACTTTATCGGAGATATTATAGCGCAGAAATAAGTGATCCTGCAATACATTTCAACCAATAGAATGGTTGCTTGATCCATTTACGAAGGCTATTCCTAGAGAAATATTCTTAACCCATAAGATGTCACTAGAATTGCGTAAAATGTGAAATCTGTTATTGTAGAGGATCATTGGTTTATATATTTGTGGATAGATATATTGTACTTGTTTATTTATTAGTGATTTGATGTTTTATCAATAAGTACAAATCCACTATGAGACTAGCACAAACACACATGTATTATTGAAAAGTATGTTAGCAGGCGACGATTGGCTCACTCACACGGGCAATCGCCTCAAGTGCTTTAGATAGCACGTTGAGATAAGACATTATGTACAAATAAATGCTGAAGAGCAAGTCTGGTACATAAAATATGTCGCATTGATTGGAGTCAAGATGAGGTCTGTGGTTTGTTTATAACAAAACCGAACATGATATTCCCATAATCATGTATGCCTAAAAGATGCCGGATGCGAGTACTTAATTGGGCGCTATAGAAAGCGAGCTGATATAGCACTCGGGCTAAACATGAGTATGTGAGAAGCACGTGACTATGTTTAGGCTAAGATCCATATGGTGGATATATTTGATAAATGACATACGCTCTTATAGAAAGAGTAATCCATTATAGCATGTAATTCATGCTACATGTGCATTGTACGACTAATAAGGGAAGATGAGTAAAATTATCCCTATTTACTCATCGTGTGAGCCCTTGAGGTAATTTATAATTTACTTCAATTTTGTGCCCTATGTTACTTCTGACTATATTCTCAAAGTGAAAGATCAATGTTGCTACTTTAACATGTTACGGGCGGTCATGAATAGATATGGCCTATGGGACGTGTCTATGAAAACAGTTGTTCTGAAATTAAGAGAGACATGAGTGCGAAGGAAGACTATTGTTATTTTATATCTATCACATGTGTTTACTGGTCGACCAATTATATCGCCCTCTGTGGTTGCGGATGTAATTGTAAATACATGGTGTTTTTTAGAATAGTCAAGTATAGCCTTTAAGAGATAGGTATATTTGGACTGATGTAACAAAATATGTCTAGGGCACTGTGAGACATCGATTGTTTATTTCTTTTAGGGTTGTAATCATTATGTCATTCCTAACATGTGCATAATTTGAGCTCCCAAGTGTAGGTGTACTCACTGGTCACACGGCTTATTTGCCAGTATGAATTGTTTTGTAAAGTTGATGAATGTTGAATACCTTATATTCTTGATAGAGCGCTATCAAGCCCATCATGTCCGAGTGGGAGATGTAGTACTTTAGCTGGTACATCCATGATGGGGTACGATTGGAACGCACTGTTTCGTCTTGATGCGTTACGATGGAAAGACACTAATGGAGGGGTACGAAGGAAGACGTATAAAAGCCTCCTGAACACAACTGTTGGACTGGTTGGCAAACATACCCACCAGATTTCTCTCCATTTCCATCAAAGAAGAAGAAGGTATTCCAATTTCAATTTTGCAAGAACAATTGGCATTTACGCCGTGAAAATCGGGTGTTTTCCTTGTGATTGCATCTAGTCTAACGTGAGGAAGTGTTATTCGTGTTTCATCAGCAATTCAACGTTCATTCCAGGGCTATTTGCTGTTTGCGCATCGGAATCAGGTAAGTCATCTTCCGCCAACTTAAATTCCAACATAATCAGAAGTGAGCTAAGCCGATGCTTCCTCTGCTGTATCGTATTGCATAGTACTATTATTCACCCAAGTCTTGTCAGTAGTTCTGGAGGTGGATACTCTGAACACAAGACCGTCCCTTTCAATAAAGCTTGAACACACACACGTCTTTCACCTTCAGAGAAGTTTCTCTTGTGAATGCGGCCCAACGTGCAGATAACAATTCCATAATGTTAGTGGCTGATGAGCTTCAATGGCCATGATTTGCCTTGAAATTTGAGACCATGGTCTGCGGGCTTTTCTTAATGTGTGTCTTTGGGAATGAAATAGAAGCTCTCTGCTCAAGTAGACATTTCACAATTTCGTCATCAGAAAGAAGAAAACAACTGATGATTTCTAAGGAAGACTGTACGAGGATGCTTTTCAAAGTATGTGAAGGATAACAACAGAAACTACTAACACAATGCACAATTAACCTAGAGTTAACACATTCTAGCAACTGTGTGATTTAAATCCAAGAGTTTCCATTGTCATGAGGATCTTACTATATTGCTTTTCTTCATATATATTCACCTCACCACAATTTTGAAGAAGGGATAATCGAGTACAAATTTTTGGCCGGTTCAAGAGCTCTGCAGAACCTAGCTCTTTCAACTTACCTTCCCTGCAGCACGCACAAACAGAACATGAAGAAAGCTTTCGCTCTCTAGGGATATACTATTCTTGTTATGTGAAACTCATATCTACCGACATAGCAACTAAATCAATGCATCTGAGTCTTTCTAATGGTCTAGCTTCCAAGGCCTATAAGCACACAAACATCATTTTCAGCACAATTGAAATTGATACAACCTTGACATTTACGAGGTCCCCTAACACATACATATGCACACACGAAAGAGCTAGAGACAGATAAACACTAAGAGGATGAATTAGCTTTAACATAGTCTCTGTTAACCTAACAACACGGAATGTTCTTGTACGAAATTCAAATCAAACATGAGAGGAACACAGTCAAGGGGAGAATTAGCTAATATATTAAGATTCACACCTCAAAAATCTCATGATGACCAGCTCAAACTTCTGTCTTTCCCCAAACTCCATGTTGACGATTGTGCAGAGGAACCGCCAACAAAGCTAAGGACATTTGGCGGGATGCATTCACTTTCGGCCAGACAAATCCACAACTGCTGAGGCTTGGTTCCTCACATCGGCATATGTTGGCAGATATTCTATCTCAGACGTGCTTTTATGAAATATGATTACATGGAAAATGGAGTCCACTCAAATTTGGAGACCGAAATTTGGTCCTTACAAATAGAGTAATGCTCTGCAAATTCATTCCAACCCTTTGATTACGAAAACATCTCATCACATTATTTCTATTACACAGGTCAATAAATTGCACCATTTGACACTCTCATGAGCATTCTTTTAGAGAGATTCTCACCATATTTTCTCATGAACCTCTTTGATAATCCCCGTGAGAAAAAATGGAACCCATAAATCTGCATAAGCCTATAACACTTGATTTCGAATTCAGGATGAACAACAAGAATGCATAAATCAAATAGGACATCCTGAAGCACATCCTTTTTGGTTCATTTAGATTTGGAATGTGGCATTAATGAGTGTTCGTCTAGATTATAACCCAATCGGAATAGTACACTCCATTGTCCAGGATATGTATCCGGTTTGAAACATATACCCATGAACATTTAAAGAAAAATAACACGTCATGTGGTAAAAGTGACTCCTTATATTTTTGACAACACATGGAATTCTCTCTGAATATTTTCAAGTTTCTTAATTTCTTCCATTTTTCATGATGGAAAATTCACACGTGATGTTTGAGAGGTATCTCTCTCCCTAAAGCAATTTCATCCTATATATCATCACATGAAAATGGAGCCCCCCTTTATATGTTGAAACTTTTTTTTTTTTTTTTTGGGGGGGGGGGGGGGGGGGGGGGGTGTTGCGGTGCAGAATCATCTGGAAGGGGTGAGAAGAAGCGTCCAAACATGAGACTTTGAACACTATATACCATCTCCATCGATGAGACCTTGAACACGCAGAAATCTCCTACGCAGGCGCGTTTCTCTTGCTAATACTCGCGAGGGAAGTGCAGGAGATGTGCTTTAAGACTCTAATGTGGAAGGAATTTTGAAGAACAAAGTCCTAGCCGAAGAAGTAGGCGAGGATTGAGGACAGCCTATATGAAACTAGCTTCAGGCAGGCCGCTGAAATGATGGGAGTATGATCTTATTCTTTGATGAAGTGAGCAGGGGACTAACTGTCCAGAACCGATGTCGCCCTTGCCCTTCCCGCCGGTCTTCTTCGGCAGCAGCGTCTGGTGGATGTTGGGCAAGACGCCGCTGTTGGCTATGGTCACCGAGCCCAGGAGCTTGCTCAGCTCCTGTTCTTCTTGTTGTCCCTCGCTGCATTCCCAGCTAGCTCCAGCAACTGGAACGGCGCAACAAAATCAATCGAGAGTGAGCAGATTTTCATGAAAAGAAAAGGCAATTGTTGAAAAAAGTATTAGAATACATAAAATAATAATAAATATTAGAAATACATTACAAAATATTATAAAATAAAAAAGAAATGTCTGAGGCATGCAAACACTGTCCTTAAGGATAATTCCGCCTCGAATACAAAACTCGGTGCGTAAGGTTTCGGTGGCTATTCTCCCAAGATACAACAAACATTCTTCTAAACTCTGCACTGAATATTAGAATGAAATAGAACAACTTTTGTGTATAATCCAGTAAAAAGAAATGAAAGATATAAGAACATATTGTATCTATTAAGACCGTGATTTGAAGTTTAATTTATATTTAAACAAGGAAAAGAGAGAGCCGTTAGGAGATCATCATAAATCAATTGGTAATTAAAAAGATGACCACCTTTTGTAGTAGTAACAAAGTGTGCAAAGCAAAGTTGAGACTCCAAGAATCGATACCTATTCACTTGCAAAATTATTTTATAAAAAGGGAAAGAAAGGAGCTTTGATTCTTGAAAACTCTCTTTTTTTCAACCACCTTTTGTGTCTGGTGGTGCCATGCTGCGCACAGTCTTGGGTAAGTACTCGACCCGAAGCAGTTGGTGACAAGAGATGGGCTGCGAATCACGTCAGTGGACGCATTGTGCCATCAATGCGAGTCTCAAAACAGTGATTGGGTTGATGACTTTATTCCTTTCCCTTAAGACTATAAATTATATGAATGGATTATTTAATTCCCCTTAAGCTAAAGTTCAAAACATGCGTGGATTTAAGGCTGATTGTTCTTTTTTTTTTAAGTAGAGTTATTTTTTCAGTCAAATAAGATTATTATTTTTATTTTAAAAAAATATAATTTGAAGGATTTAATATGATTTTCAATGAAATGAAATTATTTTCCCGACTCGAGTTGGTAAAAAGTTGAAGCGGTACGGGCCCCTACAAAGGCGGTGGCCCATGATTGGAGCGGACCATGAAATGGATTTTGAGTTCAAGTACCGACACAAATTTATCCTAAACATTTTTAATAATTGGTGCGTGTGACGGCACTTTATACAGGAGTTATAACAAGCGGTGCGTGATTTGGATGGGTTGTGGTCAAAGGATCGCTGCACTGGCGAGCCATGGAAGCGCCTCTTGCTTCCGAGTGTATTTCACAGGTACCCCCATGTTCGGCGTGGGAGGGCGAAACGAAGGATGCAAGCGACGGCATTGGAATCTGAAGGGCGGTGATGAAGTGGTACAGAACAGAACGAAGCAAGAATCGACGGAACGTATTTGGAACGACTCGAAATTTGACTCGGAAGTTGAATTGGACATGAAACGACCTGATGGAGGAAGACTTGGTGAAAAATGGAAGATGAACGGAAAGAAAACGATGCTTGGCCTAAGATAGAACGTGCTGCGTTCCTTTGAGCGGAAGGTGTTCGGTGAATTGCGCTAGAGAGAAATAGAGAGTGAGACGATTCTGAAAAAAGAAGCGGAGTAAGGAAGACGCGCCATAAGAAATCTCCACCGACAGCCGCTTCCTCGTGACATTCGGGCGATGATGATGTCCGTCGATCGACGGTTGTACTTACCAGGTCGTTTGATTTCCGATTCGACTCTAGAATTAATTTCGATACGTTTCGACTTCGTGTGTTGATATCTGTTTCGTTTTGTTTTTCTCCAATTCTCTCTCGCCGTCTTCCGAATTCCCATTGCCGTCGATTGCAAGGGGGAATCAAGTCTTCAGATTCGCAGTCACTAATTTCTTAAATTGACTGTCGTCAAAGAGTGGATGGCTTGCGTGGTCGCAGATTTCATTGGTGTTTACTCAAAGTCTCCTATTCAGAAATAAGCGTAGAAAAATGAGATAATACATTGACACATATGCTCAACATAATATGGTAGGCGCAGGATGGGACCATTGTCATTGCGCAGATTTCATCAGCTTGTAATGTTTGGTATAAGCCTCAGAAAACTTCAGTCTCCTTTGTCCTCTTTTGCTGCCTTCTTTTGTTTGAAAGGGTAAGCAACCATTTGCAGATTCTGCACATGCTCCTCTCGTTTCGAAATAGTAATATGCTTTTGCTATTCAATGACTCTCTTTCCCTCATAAACTTTGATCAGTGACCTATTGGTGCATACCTTAACTGCTGTTCTCTAAATTGTTATTCCATTTGGTAACAAGGGTAATCAGTCGATGATTCAGTCGTGTCGAATTTGATTTGTTAATTATGTGCTCTGGTGTTGTAGGGGTTGAATGAAATTTTATTTGGGTCTGCTTTGCCTCATGTTTATTAGTATCAATATTATGTGTTGTTTTGTTTTGCTACATTGTGGTGTAGAGAATTGGTGAGCTCACCCCTAGGCAACATTGTCATTGATTATACACGTATCTTGTGAGAGTGGATCAACATAAAGACTCTCTGGAAATACAAATCATGAAGATCTAATGAAGCTTCTTTGTGGATTCTTTGACACCACATGAGGAGAAGAAAAAGCATGTATGTAGAGGTATCCAAGTCGCGAGTAGTAATAAGCACAAGCTGTTGCTACAAAGAACAGGCCTTTAGGTGAGCATCTTTGTCCATTCATTCAACGGGGATCTGATGGTAGAGTTTGGTTTAGTTATCCTGACTCTGACCTGGATATATGGCTCATCCATTTTGATGTTATTCTGCTTGTATATTGTTATTTTCTTCTATTGAAGTGGTAACTCTTCTGAACATCAATGAAGAAGTGGAAATTTATGAAAATATGACTCTTAGAATTCCTGCCTAAATCATTACGTTACAGATTGACGCGCAAAAGTCTTCATAAATGGTGATGATGTTGCTGAGGGATTCGACATCAAGGTTGCTGCAAAACTGAAGTATCAAATCAGAGCACTTGAATGAGAATTGTTTGTAGCTCATTCCAGTGGCTTCACACGTGAACCATAGTGGTTCCTGATCTTTTATCTGGGGCTGGATTATTTTATTTGATACGATACGGAATTGGTTAACTCTTGAATTTTTCTGCTACCCACCAAGGAATGTACTGTATCCATAGTGGAAATGAAATCTTGTAGGAATTTCACTTTCTAGCTTTTAACCAACTTGTGTCTCATTGTCATGATTGCGCTTCTAGCTACATATATTCATCATCATTTCTCGAAATGTAAATCTTGTATATTTAGAAATGTTAAGTGATGCAATCACTTTTGAAGCTAGCTTTAGAATGAATCATGTGATGCTTTTTGCCTTTCAAATTTCTGGTTAAGCCCTTTCCAGTTTGACTTGGCGATCATTAATTGTCTTTCACATTGATTGCTTTTAATATATGGCCCCAAGTGCTAAGTTCCACTACAACTGTGGAGAAAAATAATGATCAGAGGACTCTTCTTAAACAAGCTTTCACTGCACACTTCTCTCTCGTCCCTATGCCCCATTCTCTGTGGAAGTAAGTAATCTGATGCTTAATGTGTAATTAGTTTCATATGTTACTTAGTTAGTTAGTTAATGGAGCATATGTTTTTTTTAGTGGATTTAATTGAACATCTTTGGCTGTGGTTTTTCAAGTGCTGGATGGTAATAGATTGTCTGAGTGCTTTAGTAATATATATCCTTCAAATTTGGTACCTTGTCGTTTTTGGTTCAAATGGAATAGTATGGCAATTTCACTTTTCTTGGATTGGCTTCTCCTTAATGGTGTCCACAGTTGTGGCGTTTGGTGGGAATGTAGTTACTATTTTCATGATTGCCATGCTAAGCATTACAAACAAGAACAATCCAAGAAATTGGAGGGTATGTTTTGGTACTACAAATTCACTTCAACCAATAGTTTGTATCATATGATGATGTTTACTTATATGTTGATGTGTGTCCGATTGTTGATGTAGTCAGATCAGAATCATGATACAGGGAGGTTCACTGGTATGCTATACATATGCACACACACGAGAGAGCTAGAGACAGAGCAATGCCAAGAGGTGAATTAGCTCTCACAGTCTCTCTCAACCTAGCAACGTGGAACGTTCCTGTACGAACTTCAAATCAAACATGAGAACAACACAGTGAGTGGGAGAATTAGCTAATATTTTAAGATTCACACCTCAAAGATCTCGTGATGAGCAGCTCAGACTTCGTCTTTCCCCAAACTCCGTGCTGATGATTGTACATAGGAACCGCCAACAAAGCAAAGGACTCTTGGGGGAAAGCAATTTACTTTCGGCCAGACAAATCCAAAACTGCTGAGGCTTGGTTCCTCACATCGGGATTTGTTTGTAGATATTCCATCTCAAACGTGCTTTTATCAAATATGATGACATGAAAAATGAGTCCACTCAAATTTGAAGACCAAAATTTGGCCCTCACAAATAGAGTAATCCTCTGCAAATTCATTCCAACCTTTTGATAATGAAACCATCTCATCACATTTTTTTCTGTTCCACAGGCCAATAAATTGCACCATTTGACACTCTCAGGAGCATCCTTTTAGAGAGATTCTCACCATATTTTCTCATGAACCTCTTTGATAGTCCCTCTGAGAAAAATAGAACCCATAAATCTTCATAAGCCTATGACACTTGATTTCAAATTCAAGTTGAACAACAAGAACGCATAAATCAAACAGGACATCCTGAAGCATATCCTTTTGGTTCATTTAGATTTGGAATGTGGCATTAATGAGTGCTCCTCTAGATTAGACAAACCTCACAAACCCAATCGGAATAGAAGTACACACCATTGTTGGGATATATACCTCGTTTGAAACATATACCCATGAACACTTAAAAGGAAAATAACATATCACGCGACAAAAGTGACCCCTTATATTTTTTAGAATGTATGGAATTCTCTCTGAATATTTTCTAGTTTCATGATTTCTTCCATTTTTCATGACGGAAAATTTTACACCTGCTGTTTGAGAGATATCTCTCTCCCAAAATCAATTTCATCCGATATATCATTACATGAAAAATGGAGCTCCCCTTTATATCTTGAAACTACGGGGGGTGATAATCACCGATGGACCCCGTCCACAACCAGACCCTTTATTTAAAGGCAGAATCATCTGGAAGGGGTGAGAAGAAGCGTCCGAACATGAGACTTTGAACACCATATATCTTCTCCATCGATGAGAGCTCAAACACACATAAATCTCCTACGCAGACGCATTTCTCTCGCCAATGCTCGCGAGGGAAGCGCAGGAGATGTGCTTTAAGACTAATGTAGAAGGAATTTTGAAGAACAGAGCCCTTAGCTGAAGAAGAAGGCGAGGATTGAGGACGGTCTCTACGAAAACCGGCTTCAGGCAGGCCGCAGAAATGATGGGAGTATGATCTTATTCTTTGATGAAGAGAGTTGGCGGACTGACTGTCCAGACCCGATGTCGTCCTTGCCCTTCCCGCCGGTCTTCTTCGGCTGCAGCGTCTGGTGGATGTCGGGCAAGACACCGCCATTGGCGATGGTCACCGAGCCCAGGAGCTTGCTCGGCTCCTGTTCTTCTTGTGGTCCCTCGCCGCATTCCCAGCTAGCTCCAGGACCTGGAACGGCGCAACAAAGTGAATCGATTGTGAGCAGATTTTCGCGAAAAGAAAAGGCATTTCAGACGGTTACCAGTTGAATTTTTACCGGAACTTTTGTTGAGAATTCAAGCGTACGTGGTTGTGAAAGTACCAAAAAAAATGAAAATAGCAAAAACAACCGCAACAATTAAAGAAGAGTGAAGAAAGAATAGATAAATAAATAAATAATGAACTAATTACACAAATCGGCTCCAGCCCATTCCACCCACCAAGTAGGCCGTTCCCTTCTTCTTTTCCCCGACCTCTCTGAAGACTGGAGGCGCGCGTGGAAGACAATGGGGAATTGCAGCGTCCGGCGAGCGGAGAGCACGACATAGGGAATGAGCTCAGCGTGAGAGAATTTCATGAAGGTTTTCGGGAATGACTGACCATGACATTAGAAGACGCGACTATCTCATCCAATCATGTGTATCGATTAAAAGTAATCCTGCTTCTACAAGGACTAGGAGTGCTACCTCAACCGGGCTCCACACCAAGGACATCTAGGAGAGAAAGGGTGATGGAACCCACTGGTGGCTTGACGTGGATCAACTTTTGTAGCGCTTCACGTGGCTTTTTCAAGAGAAAGAAAATGTAACAGTAAATGATGGCGAGATGTTGGATAAATTTTCCTCTCAACAAATTCCATCTTTTGAGCAAGTCTCCCTTTGGACTGGCTTCTCAGACCAGCAGGAGGGCCAAGAGTGGAACCGAAGAATCTCATCCTTGGAATCGTTGGATCTTATCCAGATGATGATCATCATCAAATGAACACCCCCAAGTCCCCTTGGCGTAGCGTAGGAGGGCAAAATGAAGGATGCAAGCGACAGCATTGGAATCTGAAGGGCGGTGATGAAGTGCGAGAGAACAGAATGAAGCAAGAATCAACAAAACGTATTTTGGAATGAATTGAAATTTGACTCGGAAGTTGAATTGGATATGAAACGACCTGATGGAGGAATACTTGGTGAAAAATGAAAGATGAACGGAAAGAAAACGATGCTTTGCCGAAGATAGAACATGTTGCATTCCTTGCTGACATTCAAGCGATGATGATGTCTGTCGATCGACGATTGTACTTACCAGTCTGTTTCATTTCGATTCGACTCTAGAATTAGTTTCGATACGTTTTGACTTCTTTTATTGTATCTGTTTTGTTTTGTTTTCCTCCAAATCTCTCGCTGTCTTCTGAATTTCCGCTATCGTTGGTTGCACCGTGGAGGAGGAATCTACAAGCAAATCAAACACGCATTTTGGTAAAAATAAATATAAATATATGATATAAAAATAGTAAAAAATAAATAAAAACCGAAATGAAAAACGAGGAAAAGAAGAAGGTAAGTAATGAAAAAAGCTCCAATTCATTCAAAATTGAAACGGTCGGGTCAGGTCTGTTGGGCCTGATCCACAAGCGCAGCCCAGACCATACCAAGCCTCGGCCCGTTAACCCATTTGCGCCAGACCACATTAAGCACGAGCCCATACGCAATTATTAGGCCCTTGCCGTTGCCATTTTCCCTTTGCTGTCTATTGAAAAATTAGAAGCCTCGATGAAAGGATTCGACCAGCGCACTTTTTACATGAAAGGCATGTATATACGTACGAAGGACACAATCACCATGAAATTATGCGATACGTTATACACACATACAAAGGCCTTTCTATTTCTGAAGACCAGCCATTCATGTGATATCGCATTAACATACTCGGATTGCTTGAAATCATTCCCCGTCTTCTTTTGTCACTTTTTTTTTTAATGTTTTTTTTTTTTTGTTTTTCAATGACGATGAGAACTCACGAGCTGTGTGAATTCAGTAATTGATTCGTTGGAGTGTGTGGAGATTTTCGAGTCATTAGCTGAATCATCCGTGAGTACACTATATTAGGAAGAAATACAAACAAGAAACAGACTATGAATCGCCCAAATCCAACAAATCGAAGGACATAATTGCGTAAACTGCAATAATGTTCAATAATGGAGTAAATCCATCTCGTTTTGTATCTTTGTTGGGGAACATTTGCAAGGCAGATAGAAAGTGGGGACTTCCAAATTTTGTCTATATATATATATTTCTCGGATTGTGAACACCTTGTTAAAATTAAATATCGACACGCATTGTGAGAAAATTTTAGGAGATTAAGATCTTGTATTGATCTCTGTCGGAAGAGATAAGCAACAGGGGTAGATTAATCTTTCGCACAAACGCAGGATTGATTGAAATAAAACGCGACAATGTTGTATCAATCTTTACAAAGAGGCTGGTCTAGATAGAATGAATATCCGGAAAAAAGGTCTTTGACGGGAATAAACTGAAACATGACATGATAAAAATGCTAATCGTGACGATGGTGTCATATGATCTATTTAGCCAAATGTAAAATGCAACCAATATCCTTACGCCCGCTCGCGCAAAGGAAGAAGGGAATCGATGCTCGCAATGAATTCAGCTCCAGATATCAAGAGAATCCTCTCCCTCTCTCTGGTGGTTTCTTCTCTCGTTTTTTTAACAAAACCAATTTCATCTCTGCGCACATCATGTCTAGCCGTTCTCCCATCGCCAGTCTCGCTGCAGCAAGGCCTCCTCACGTTGTGCTCTGTTTTCTGGTCAGGATGGCCGAAAGTGCATGAACCTTCATCGTTCCCCTTTTCCGGCCCCGACCATCGACGTTGACACCTCCGGGGACTTTCTCTCTGATCCAATCGCCAACCAAGGTCAAAAGCTCTCTCTCGTGGAGACAAATTCCACACGCTCTGTTTCTGCGGCTTATGAACGAAACGGAGCCTCTGCAATTTAGCTAATGTTTGTGAGTAAATCAGTTGCGATTGAAGCTCTATTAACAACTTGGACTTGCATGGTTGTTGTCGTGATAATCTGAAAGTGAATCGTTGCTTTGTATTTGCGTATGAACTCCTGGGTGGAAGTGCATATCATTTATTTGATGAAATGCGTAAACTAAACAGTATGTAACTTCGATTCAATCCTTGAACCGAACACCACATCACACAAATTCAATTTGTTCTTGATTCATGGAACCCTTATTATGGCCGAGCTTGTTTGAATATGATGCTCATTTGTCAACTAATGTCACATTTGGCGGGAAAATTGCTGTCTCGTGACTTGCTGATCTCTCTGGTTCCAATTAAAGTTTTCTATAGGAACAGAGTCGAGTTTCGAATATGAACTCTGTGGTGAAGGGGTGCGAGATCTGCATGGCCGTGTGCAAAGAATCGAGCGTCAGTATCGCCATTGATCTCCCTTGGGTGTTGTTCTCTTCCTCATGGTCTCGTGATGCGTGCACAAGAGGTGGAAAATTTCAGGAAATGTGACTTTTCTGATGCTGTGATTTTCATTTCGTATCCCATGCTTAGATGGCTCGTTGACGGAGTGAGATAGCTTGGAATGGATATATTTGGGGTACATTCGTTTCCGGATAAATTTCTCCTATTTTGTTTTCACTAACTAAAAAAATCAAAATAAAAAAATAATAATGAAAATTGTAGAAAAATGCAAGTCTTTGTTAGGCGGTTCCGTTTTAAGGATATTTTCATTTGATTGATGTCCTTCCAGTTTAGGGAGTCATCTCTTGAATCTTGAAATAAATTGAAATTTTAGGTTGTGTCTTTCTTAGATGAGATGGATAAAGAAAATAAAAAAAAAGGAAAATAAATGATATAAAAAAAAATCCCATTTTCATTTATATTACATCCAGGGGTCACTTCTATGTATGTCTATTTAGGCTTGTGTTTGTCCTGAGGCTAGCTAATGAGACAATGAATATTCTTTATCCACCGTATCGGGTTAAATTTTCAGACTTTATTTTCTGTATTTACTTACTTTTGATGCCTTGATTATGGTCTTGGCTTATTAGGTGATATTTTCATTTACTATGTTCCGATTATGTGATTTAAATCCGAGAGCAGTCATTGTCACGAGGATCTAACCACACTGTTTTTCTCAGATATATTCGCCCCACCACAAGTTGTAAGACAGAATGCTCACTGCTCAGGTTTAAATTTGCTAGCCGACTCGAGGGCTTTGCTTGCACCTAGCTCTTTTAGTTTTGCCTGCATCAGTTGCAAGTGGGACATGAGAGGCATATGCCAATATGTGATCTTCATATCCACCGACGTGGCGACCTTAAATTAATAGATCAAATCTTTCTAATGGTCTAGCTTTTGGGCCTATAAGCACAACATGAATGTCATTTTCCAGCACAGTCAAATCCTATATGATCGATTCAGTTTGTTTCTATTAGCTAGACATAGTCAGCTAGAGATAGATAAATATTGTGAGGATGAATTAGCTCCTAACACGATCTTAGTCTAATGATGCTGTATGGAATCTGAATCAAAGAGAACAACACAGTCGTGCTGTGAGATTTAGCTCATAGATTAGGACTCGGACCTTGAAACTCTCATGATGAGCAGTTCGAGCTTCCGTCCGTCTCCAAACTCCGTGCTGAAATTAACGTGAATAGGAACTGCTATGAACTTCGCAAACTTACAAAGGTGAGGACGCTTAGGTGAATGCAATTCATCCCCCAAGACTTCAAGCTCAGACTGAAACATCATGGCCATAGCCGGCGTCTTCCACTTTCATCTAGACAAATCCACAAATAGCCAAGGCTCGATTCCTCGCCATCGGCATTCGGCGCCGATGGTGGATATTCTATCTCAGACGTGCTTTTTATCAAATACGATTTCACAGATTGATTCTAACCCTTTGATAACCAAACCATTTTATCACATTTTTCCAATTCCACAGGCCAGATAATTGCATCGTTCGACATTCTCAGAGATTCTCACCATCTTTTCTTATGAGCCTCTTTGGAATTCCCCGTGTAAAAAATAAAAACCACGATTTTAATAAGCCTACGGCACTTGATTATGAATTTAAAATGAAGAACGACATAACGGAATGCAGAAAACCGGAGAGAAAAAGAACGAATAAAAGCATATATATACCACAACAATGACACATCTTCTGATTCCGCTCTCCCAAGCTTTTTCACTCTGAAGTGTGTCGGAGAGCATGATCTTGAAGAAATGGAGTGTCTCCAGCACGAAACATAAATTTTATTTCTCATTGATATAACGAAATTTAGGACAACTAAAATCATTTGAATCAGGCTGTTGTTAAATGATTTGATTTTTAAGTATCTCGAAAATATCAATAAGATTTTGAAAGAAATACAAAATCTTGATGGACAATTAGATGCCTACAAATTCATGAATCCATATTTATTGTTAAATTACGATTCAAACAGAGTATAAAAATATCACGTGACAAACCCATTCACGAGATGAAACAGCCACATTTCAGGGTTTAGCATGTTGAGTTGAGAATTGAGAATAAGGTATCTTGGAGTTTTCTTTTTCTTTTTGATCGATTTGGATCGAATTGTCATTGTTGATGGTTATATTAACATCTTATTCAACGTTTTGGTTATGTTAGCAAGGTAATTTCCATTCGAAGTAATGGCGTATGTGAATAATATATCTAATTAAAGATTTGATATAGTAAATGCTCGTATGCTTTTTTGGAGATTCGTTGATTAAATGGTTATAATTTAACATCAACAAGATCACAGTAGTCGAGACAAGACGAGCAATCTCAGGTTTATAGATATATTTAAACATAAATTGCAGCTGACGCACTTGCTGCAGCTGGAGCAATTATTTGAGATCATCAACAAGAATGAACTTGCACCTGAGCTTCATGGCTATAAATCACAGGCTTGGCTAGACATATGTTTGAAGAATAGACTCACAATCTCGAACGGTCAAGAGTAGAATCGCATTCTTCAATTGCAAAGTCACAAGACTGACCCTAGCAACTTACAACATCGCAGCAACTTGTTAGGTTTACAGACAATCTAAAAATGATAAGATTGCAAATAGCTTCAAAAGGAGAACGGAGACAAATTGGTATACGCTGTATATTGGCTTGAACTAATTATACGGCACAGAGTGATGCTTCCCGTTTTCATCTCGGTTCAACCTAAATCAAGTGCTCACTAGCATTACTGAAGATGGAGACTTGGAACACCACTTTGTTCCCTTTCAATGAGCTCAAACACAGACATCTCCTTTACTCAGACGAGTTTCTCTGGCAGACGTCAGCCAACCACCGGAGAAGTTCACGCAGCAAGTCGCCCATTTTCAACACGTCTCTCCATGAATTTGCAATGAATGATTTGCCCATGCAGATAATTTTCCAGTTTATTGGGTCGTTCCAGGTTCAGTTTGGATAATTTTTCATCGACCTATTGGTTTAATGTTTCCGATGGTTACAAACCTATCACTTGAATCCACATACACATAAACATAAAGGTTATATTACGATTACTATTCTGATTGCCTTTTTACCTAGTTCCATTACTCGGTCAATAAGATGGTCGATTAGCCGTGTACATCTCAACGAAAAATCATGTCATGTCACTTCATATTTGAGATATGCTGGTAATGAACGGAGATCAGAGTGGTACTGCTTTTAACTTTCATAACAAGAGATTGCCAAATTGCCATTTGGAAAAAGGGATACTCTCAAATTCGCTAGCTTTTTCAAGGGCAGTAGGAGGCCTTGGATGAATAGAACAACGAAAAACCGGCTGAGGAGGGCTCACTTGACATTTAGGTTGTTTAGTCTGTGTCATGAGCACATATGTAAAATATTTCGAGTTACTATGAAATGACTTAGCAAGCTCTTCGTATTAGACATAAGTACTACCTACAATTTGGACCACCCAAGTCAATGCCATCAATCAACGTACCAAAGGTTATCATCAATTTTTTAAGAAATTGAGAAGTGACTAAGAATAGCATGTCATGTGCACATACACAACTTATAAAACGGCGAGTCACAACGAAATTCTGTTACTCTTTGACGTTCGTAGTTTAGTCCTTTCTGGTTCTAAGCATATTCATTTTAAAGGTCGCATCAGTATGAAACTCACAAATTGTAAAAGCGATTCAACATGTTGGAAGGCTGATAAGAAGGTAAATGCAATTTATGCATTAGTTTCAAACATAGCGAGGAACCCTCTGAATCTTCAAGGTCCACGAGGTCTTCAGATTCTCCCCATTTTCTCGAGAGCAATTCGCCCTCTACGTTCGATATTTCAACACTGCTAGAAGGATAATGTATTTATATAAGCACTTTTGTCAAATATAACTGCCTGAGAATAGAGTTTCACCCATATTTAAAAACTATCAGTTGACCATGAGTGATGGAATGGTGCATAAATTTTCACATCCCTCCTAGAACTAAAACACGTCACTTTTGACATTCTTTTGTAATACAAAACCAGGTTCAATAATCTGGAACCAGGGCAAGTGCAGAACTAGAGATCCTTTCCAAGAAGGCAATGATAAAAGCACAAGAAGCTCAAGAGAGATACCCAAAGTAGAAAATGTGTGCAGGACATATAATCACAAACATCTGATGTATGGGAGTGGCCAGGCCTTGAAATGATAAGATTGCGACTAGCTCAGAAGATCGCAATTACAAGTATAAGTGCACTTTCGTCCAGTTCATCACAACAGAATAGCAGCATAAATCGCTTTTAACTAGTATATGGCCTAAAGTGACACTTCTGATGTTCATCCAATTCAACCTAAACATCGTCCCTATCAGTGAGCTCAAACATGCAGACATCCCCTTCACTTGAGACTAAGTTTCGCTCACAAACTTGGACCAACCAACACAGAAGTTCGCTACCTTGTAGTGTTAATTGTTCCTGATGGTCACCAGCCAAAATATGTCCGAGTACTGAAGAGTCACAATTTGCTGGTTTTCTTGACAGTGTATCTTTAAAAATTCACAAGGAATAATCTGCCCATGAAGACATTTGACCAGCTGATATATGACAAGACATGGGATGGAAGCATAAACTGAAGAGAAAAGGCATACAAGATGTGTATTTGCTAGTTTCCAGAGTCCATATTAGCAGTCTAAATGGCTTGATGAGATAATCTATAATTACAACTTGCAACTCAAATCAAAATATCGCAATCCTGTGCTCTAGGACTTTACAATAAGTATGGGTAATCAATATGGAGACATGCATGGATCAGGTGAATATCCAAGTCACCACTCTTGCGTTGCAATATGCATCGGACAATCGTGTAAAGCTGCACCTAGGTCCCAGATGGATACAAATACACAAAAAGGAAGTAATATTCTTTTCCCTGGCAATAAAGAAGTAATCACCTTTGCTTCTTTTCATAGCACCGAGGTGGTGGGACTAATTTTTGAGGTCTAGGGGCGCACTACCTTCCCTTCATTTTCAATCGCAAGTTTGACCCTGCTTGCAATAGTAGCTCCTGTAAGTGTTGCCGTGCTGTTGCAGTGAGCTCACTCATCCCAAGCCTAGGCCTGATGCAGTAGTTACGGCTCAAACTGGACATTTTGTGTCACCTCTTCTCCCCAAGCCTAGGCAGCCAGATAAAGTACGACGTAGTCATCTTTGGGAGGAATTTATACTTAAACTTGAAATCATTAAATTCTCAACTTATAGTTGTTATTGCCTTTCTCAACCCTTTGACCTTGTCTACGCACCCACCTGTCACTAGGTTATTTCCTCATTACTGTCTGACTTATTGCTTTTCCCTAGTCCCCTTACACAGTTGTTAAGATGCGTGTTTTACACATATAACCATGAACACTTCAAGGAAGATAATGTATCCTGTGTCTATATAAAAAGCAAACTAATGTGGGAAAAATTGCACAGTGGGGCGCATTTATAGAATAGTTTGCATTCGTAATTGAGATATGCCAGTTATGAATGGAGATCTGAGCCTTACTGCCACTTCTAACTTGAGAAAGAAAAGGAATACTCTGATTTGAATTCTCTAGCTTTCTCAAGGGTAGTGAGCGGCCTCGGACACTTGGAACCAAGAAAAAGGTTGCTTAGAAGGGCTGATTGGACATTTTTAGACCATTTGTTCAGACCTGCACAAAAAAGAAGAAGAGAATTCTGATAAGACTGTAAGCAAGTTGAGAAAGAGAAGCAAAGTTAAAAGTAAGTGCACTTCCAATTGATTTGTCGCAGCTGAATAAAGGAGGCATGGATTACTTTCAAGTAACCTTCCAATATTCATCTCAATTGACCTAAAATGAGGTCCTTAATAGCATAATTGGAGATGGAGACTGACCATAGAATTATCCATTCAATGAGCTCAAACACGCAAATAACCCCTTCATATAGACAAGCTTCTCTCACAAATGCGGGCCAACCAGCTGGATAATGAGTAGAGAGGCGAGCTGCACCAGCCATGACTTGTTCAAATACCTAAGAGTTGCAATTTGCTAGTTCTTCTGAATGTTTCTTTATGAATTCACAAGGAACACTACCAATGTAGTATAATGAGGAAAAGAATAAATACAAAGAAATAATAAACGGAAAACGCAAACAAAATGTAAATTTATGCTAGTATTTACTAGTTTCAGGGAGTTCAATTAATAGTGTTAACTGGGTAATAGAAGTCTTCAATCCCAACCTGCAACTTGAAGTTAAGATTTCACAATACAGTGCTTGTAGACTCTACAATAGTGTACATAATTTTTGAACTCTCATGGCAACGCTTCAGGAGTTGCTAACACTGATTGTCTCCACCACATCCTCTTAGTCTATGAATAATAGTAATCTTCTTTACACCTGATTAACGAAAAAAAAAATAGAATCTTTCATTTTAGAATTGGTAATCTTATGAATCCATAAATTTAAAAAATAAAATTTCAAAATCAAAACTGCCCCGGTTTTACAGATAAAGCCATGAACACTTCAAAGAAACAAAAATCTAACATGATTCCTATGAAAAACCAAAACGACTTGGGAAAAGAGTGGACTATAGGGAAAAATGTAGAAGGCATCATGGTTGAGCTATGCCAATTATGAAAGGACATACGGGCCATACCGCAGTTCTATCCTTAATAATAGTGGCCACATCACCAATTTCAGAGATGGATACTTCAATTCAAATTTTCTAGTTTTTTCAAGAGCAGGGGAGGCCGCGGAAACATGGAACCATGCAAACCTGCTCATGGGGGCTCACTTGACATTTAGATTGTTTAGTCCAACTTGCACAAAAGAAAAAGGAGAGTTTTCATAGGTACTGCTGTAAACCTTATATCGAGTTACAACAATCTACAAATCAATACCCGTGATCATATGACTGATGCTTACATGCTCTTCATGTTAGACATAACACATCAGCTACAGTTAGCATCTCCTAAATCGTAATGTCACCCATCAATATACAAAAGCTTGTTAGGATAATGTCTCAACTTTTGAGAGAGACCAAGAAAAAGAACGTAATGTTGTGCAGATAAGCGTAACTTAGAAACCAACAACTCACCTCTGAATTCTCATGATGAGCATTTTAGGTTATACTTTTTGCTTTGATATTGAAGCACATCCCTTTCAGTTCATTTAGATTTGGGATGCAGCATTAATGAGGGCGCATCTGGAATATTGTGAAACTCACAAACCCAACAGAAATGGAAAAAGTACACTAGATTGATTCACCAAGACTAAACAAAGGATATACAACAAATGAAAACTAAATTTATATTGGATGAGCTAAAATGACACCTCCAGAGTACATTTCAATCAATGTAAAACAAGTCCTTACCAGCACTAGTGGAAATGTAGACTCTAAACACACATCCTCCTTATTAATGAGCTTGAACACACAAACATCTCCTACATGCAGATGAGCTTGTCTAGCAAATGTGGGCCAACCAGAAGAAAAAAAGCCCCCTGTACATATTGATGGTTCCTGAGCTTCACCGTCCAAGACCTGTCTAAATACTTGAGAGCCGCAATTTGCTTGTTTTCATCAATATGTTGCCTGATGAATTGAATAGAAGCAGTCGCCCTGTTTACATTGTTAAAAAACCAACATATGGTGAAGAAAGACCAAAACATAAGCATACACTAATGAGAGAATCAAATCACACATAGCGTGAATATAAGGCAGTAGTTGCCATTTCCAGGAGTTTTAATCAACAATAAGCCATATAATGATAGTAAACAATCTCAATATGCAATCCAAAGTGATATGTCAAAATATATGCTCCTGGAGTCCAATAGGGTGCATAACCAGAAAAGGCCCTTCATGTCCTATAAAATTATTTGAAACCATGAATTTCAACCACACAGACCACAAGTGCAGGGGAAATAGGTAAAGACATCAATGACTTGAACACGGATGGAAGTGAAAATTTTAATCTAAACTGTTCAATTCTTTCAAGCACAGCTCAAATTTGATCAAACTAATGATTCAATTTGACAAAGAAAACTCATCTTTTTTTCTTAAATATCTGATTGATGCAACAAAATAACAGTATCTCCTATTTGACATTAAAATTGTTCATCGTCAGATCCACAATGAAAGTTCAGAATCATAACTAGCCACCCCCTTATCTTTCAGGTCTTCCCCTTTAGTCATGGAGGTAGCAACATTCTTTGCAATTTACTTGTCTGTATCAACTAGTCTCCTTGTGTCATTTACATATATATTCTACTTTTACAGCATTGATAACATTGTCAGATTTTCCCATATAAGAGGACTTGGATATATATTCTTAACACTTGCCTCAGCAATTCTTTCCAAAACATCTATCCACAAAAAAAGGAGACAATTGTTATCTTTCCAAACCTTGACCACCAGCTTATGTCCCAATAAGTGTAATTTTATTCTTTTCCCTACTTCAATTACTCCATTGTTAAGATTTTATAACTGGTTTTAAACATACACCCAGGAACAGTTCAACGAAAATAACATGTTATGTGGTTTACTACATTAAGTCAACTTGGAATACACTAGACTATAAGCCATACTTAACATAACAGGGCCTCATCACCACCTTTGGAAAAAGGGATGCTTCGTTTGAAATTTGTTGGCCAATTTAAGAGCAGTGAGAGGCCTTGGGTGTGGGGACAATAATAAAAACCAGCTCAGGATGCCTTAATCTGCTAACTATTTGGTCCTCCCTGTACTTGAAAAACAACAACTTCACTGACAGTTTATGCACACTTCATTAATTAGACTTGCCATGAAAACATTCAGGATTGGAAGTTTTATATTATCCCCCACATTGTGACGTAATCAATCAAGATTAAAACAAAAGCTTCTTAGAAACTATTCTAGAATCCGAAAAGAATGACAGAAAGAGAGTTACACGAGCAGAACAAGACATATTAAACCGCAAGTCATCCCTCCAAATTGTTGTGATGATGAACAAGGAGTAATCAGTGGCTCCTTCATATTTTGACAAGGCATGGAATTCTATGAATTTTCAAGTTCCACCATATCATCTCCATCGATGATGAGCTCAAACACGTAGAAATCTCTTAATAGGGCAATAAAATTGCTAGGTTGAGGAACTCATGCTTTTAGACTCTCCAATGTGGAACGAATTTTGAAGAAGAAGAAGAAGGCGAGGATTGAGGAAGGTCTCCACGCAACCAACTTCCGGCTTCAACTAATTCACGCGCAACGAGACCCAAAGATTGGAAGAAACACGCACTTACGAGCTTGCCGGGTTCAAGTGGAGTGGAGGACTAACTGTCCAGACTTCTGTGCTTACTTCAAGTTCCCCCAGTTTCGCTCCCGCTCCCGATGGAGAGAGAGAGAGAGAGAGAGGGCCTCTGGCGTCGAGAAGGAGAAGGAGCCCTTCTTTGCTTCCTGTTGTTTAGTGATGGAGGAGGCGAGATATAGGGTTAATGATGATGCTGATCTGACGTATCAATAATACAAATGTTGCAAAAGAAAAATTGAAAAACTTATAGCGCTGCCAAAAAGGATAAACGAAAAAATAAAAATAATAGATGTGAGGATTACGTCAATTGAATCTTTACCTGTTTTATGTGAATTCGTTTATTCCGAAAACGTTTGTATGGTTGTATTGAGATTATCACCCTCCTTCCAATCCCCATGTTGCCACTCGTATTCAAACAACGACACCACACATAGTTTTGGTGTGCTTAGTGTACCCTTAGAAAATGTCTTCATTTTCGGGCACTCTTTCACTATAATACTAAACAACGATGGGAACCTGAAGATGCAATTTGGGATGGAGGAGAAGCATTCTAGACTTGGTAGATGTTGGAGTGTCAACCGGCTTAGTTTCCCAAAAGAAATCGCATTTCCTTCTTCGTTTCCATCGTTTGCCACTACTTCTTTCATTCTTTCACATCCTATTATAGTCATCCGACTGAGATTCACCAAATTTGTAATCGCCGAAGCTGTTACTAGATGTACCAATGTAGAACAATCCTTCACCGTTAAAAACATCAGATTTTGGAAGGATCTCACAGCCGGAAATATTGTTGTCAAACAGGGACAATCCCAAACCTCAAATGTCTCGAGGTACTGAAGAATTTTTGACACTAAAGAGTCTTCTCTCCACACACTCTTTAGGTTGTGTAGCTTGTTTAACTTAAGTTCTCTTAAATTTTCAAGCATCGAATGTTTTCCCTCGTCAACAAGCCCTTCATTAGGGAATATATCTTCAAAGGAGTTACAAAAGACCTCAAGGCTTTGTAGATTCTGAAATCTCTCTAGGAGGAATTTGGGAGGAAAGACAACTTTTTCATCATGAAAACACGCCAATCTTAGTGCTTTTGGCTTGCTAAAGAAGTCCTCGGGAAATTTTCCATCTTGAATCATCTGAATATTTTTATCGACTAATGAAAGTCTTTCTAACATGGGAAAGTCCTGTCAAATTGACAATACAATAAGATAAGTAAATTCAACAAAGTTGAACAATACATCATGTGTTGTAAAAGGTAAGCCTAATTTAGATAATTTGCATGGAAGGTGACCATCTTCTTATGGTTAATTAAATCTAATATCTTCATGTCGTCCACAAATTAATAGGCAAGGGAGATCATGTTTTCTATAGCATTATAACATGACATGATTATGCAATGGCAAAGAGATTAGCAAGTGCTTCAAAGAACAAAGTAGAAACTGAGGGAGAGCAGCTATAATCATACTCTCTCAAATGAAGACTTTGCTTCTTGGTCTGAAAGGTCATGTTGATCATCTTTTTTAGCCCAACTATTCATGGATGCTGCAAAGGACAACATGTTCAGTTTGTCACAATGTGTCACTCGTAATTCCTCCAAGAATGGCCAATTCATAGTGGGCAGGTTAGGACAAAAGCCCTGGAGTCGTGGCATATCATGTAATACTAAGGAGGTTAGTTTCGGGAAAAGAACTTGAGCTGTATTGGAGTGTGGAGTGTCATCTCCACTAGAGACTATACTCTCGATGCCACAAGACTCCACTTGAAGTCTCATAAGTAGGGTTAGACTTGTAGCCACCCAATGGGGAAACAAATTTTCGAGGCTCTTACAGTTCTGGGCATCCACTGCTCGTAAACAATCAAAAGCGAGAGTTTCTTGAGGATTGTCAATCCATATATTGCTTAAATTGTCCATATGGGAGAGAACCATTGACTCAAGCTTAGGAAATTGTACCTGCCATATTGAAAAAAAAAATATTAATGACCCATTGAATGTGATTACATTGAGTTAAGACCTCAAAGAAGGAACTTCCAAACTTCCCTCCTCTCACAAATCATGAGGATTCAAGACCTTGTTAGTGACATAAACAGTGAGGCTAATTGATGATTTCAATTTAATTGACTAATGACTAAGGTCAAGTGCAACACGCATGAAATTATAAATGCATTTATAATCAATAATACGTCGAGCATCGACTTTTAAGTGGCTTAATTGACATTTAATATTAGGAGCGCTTCTTCCCTTCGGATTTTGGAAAGTTTCCGTGATGAATTCTTGGATTCCCCAACTTTCATACAATTTGAGATTTGTTTGCACCAATCATTATCAAAGTTGCTTGCATTGGTCTTTTGATAATGCAACATTAGATAAGGTACGAATTTCTTAGATTTTTTTTTGTTTCAAGGTGAAAATGCATAACAATTAGAGGAAAAAGAAGAAGCAAGGGCTTGGTGAAGACAAGCCAATCAACTAAAGGGTATGAATAATGCGTGCAAAGAATTTAAGCATCATATGTATCCATGAAGGCATGAATGAAGCTAAAGCATAGGCTCAACATGATTTCCTCTGCCTATGTTGAACACCGCTACTTATTCAACAATAATACTAATTGCAAATGTTACTTATGAATGTTCAAATTAACAAAGTTCACTAATGAGAAGCACCATGGAAATTGTCGAGAAAACGAGAGAAAAAAATAACTTTAATTGTTTACAAGTTTTTTCTTTAATATGTGTGAAAAATTTTTTGTATTGAAAGAAAATAAATTCGTATCAAGCATGGACAACATAACAACTTCAATAAATATCGTATGTTATGATCCCCGTAAAAGCAAATTGGTTCAATTTACAAGTTTTCACATTGAAAAGATTCGGATCCAAATCAAGATCCAGTGGACCATTAATAACTTGCTTGAAATAATATTTATTCCCTTTTGAGGTGGGTCAATGATCCAACCGCTAGCAAAAATTGGTTGTGTAAGGCGAAACCAATTTCATATCCTTGATTAATGCCTTATTTTCAGGATTTTTTTTTTTTTTTGCCCAACATAAAAAAAATGGAAGTGGATGTTTTATTGCACTGAAAAAATGAGGAAATGATGCGTACAAAGCACCATTCTATCTCCAAATTCCAATTACTAGCATTCCATTCATTGCTACTTCCATTTGACAAGATGATTTCTCTGAAAACAAAAGCATTGGATGAAGAAAAAGAGGACAAACCTGTGGAGTGAAAAGTGAAGGGGTGCCATGGTCAACACCCACCGAAGCCTGCCAAGTCAAACTTCTCATCTTGGGGCAATGGGCAATGGTTAGATGTTCCATTTTGGGACAATCCAGCATATGATTCTTCCCCGATAAGAAACTAGTTAAATTGGGCAAGTGTTTCAATTTTATACTCCAAAGATTTGAGAATGTAATCTTCTCCACTGCACTTCCCGGTCCTTCTTCATCTACGATCACTCCTTCCATCTGCACACAATCCCTTATTTCCATGGAACTTATATTGGCAAGGCATCGAGCCATCGATGGAACAAAAGCGTGTCTCAAGTTACTGCATTTATAAAGGGTTAGAGAATATAGAGAACTGAAGCACATCATTCCTTGGAGATCTTTGTTCCATAGTTGCCTCAACTTTGGTAGATTAATCAAATTTATATCCCACAGCTCAGGCAACACTTGAGTGCTTTCGACAACATCAAGCCCCTCGAGATCGAATATTTCTTCCAAAGACTCACAATTGCCCACTTGCAAGCTTTCCATTTCTTCTAAAGCAAGCATCACTTTGGATGGAATAGCGTTAACAAATGATGGACATTTATCCACCATCAATGTTTTTAATTGCCAAGATGACTTGATGGGATTCGGTTCATTGTGCCAATTTCTAATCAACTTGGGGAACTCAAATAGCCGCATAAACTTAATCTTAACGACCGTGGCCTGTCAAAAAATGCATCATTGAATATAAAATTCTAGTTAGCAAAAAAGCAATTACTTGGTTGGAGATACAAAAGAAAAAAAAATCCAATTGCACATAATTTAGTAATTGATGCATACCATTTCTTTGTACATATTTTCAAGGGTGATGTTGAGGTTTCCCTTCCAAAAATACCGGTACTCCGTTGGTCCATACAATTTCTTCAAATCTACTTGTACTCTCTCCAGCTTTGGCGCTTCTATTGGTCCATTGGAGAAAATCTTCATGTTGGGACATTCATTCACAGTGACATCTGCCAAGAGAGGGAATATCAAAGTGTACCCACCTGAGCTGAAGCATCTCAACTTTGTCAACCCATCAAGCTTCATATACTTCAATCGATTGAAAGCCACTGCACGCCCCTCCTCACCTTTCTCATCACTAATGACTTTGGTTAATATTTTACAATTACTTATCCTCAATTTTGTGAGTGCCACCAAATTTTCAGTTATTGTCGGTGTGAACAAATTTGATAAGCCATCACAATTTGACATATGTAGGGTCTGTAGATGTCGAATATATCCTAAAAAGGGTAATGTTACTTTTAGCTCGTCACTTGTGCCTTCTATGGCTGCCTCATTTCTGCTTGGCTCTTCTGGATAGGATTCACATACAAGTAACTTTTCCAAGTTGGTTAAACTCTCAAGAAAATGATATATGGACACTGGAGATTCCTTGGAGAGATGATGAAGCTCAAGAACTCTAAGCTTGCAAAAGAATTCTTCATCGTGAGAATGTCCATGCCATATCTCCATCCGTTTGGATAAATCTAATTTTAACTCTTGGAGATTAGGGAATGTGCCCTGAGAAAATAGTCAAATCAGAACATAAAGCCAGCTTAATTAAAAGAGTATTCATGTATTATTTATATAAGTCCTGTATATTGCACACAATAATTGCATTTTAAAATGTTGATCTCATGTGATTCAACGGAAAGAAATGTATCCATATTGAACTTAAGTAACTCCTTACATTCATGTTTGTAAAATTATATCCCTTGCGAAAATAACTTTTGTATCAAAAACAATCACAATTGCACAAATTTCGGTTACTAATGTCAATGATAACCTCCTTTTTTTTTTTTTTTTTTTTCGTTTTTAGCATAACATTGATGACCTTTATAGGGTTCAAATTAGACAACACACTCATGCCATGGTAAGATCACACTACATGCCCTGTGTTTTTTTATCTTTGTGGTGCTTAGGAGAGAACTAAACGATCAGAATTAACATAAACCTTTTTCAAAAGGGGGATCAACAAAGATGCATTTGATAGACATTGACAAGAATGTCTGGTCAATACATGAAGATCATATGATGCTTCGATGATGTAATATTTTATGGATTTAAGGAGTCTTATTCCCCATTAAAAAAGGACATATAGTTCACATCTTCGTATATAGAGCTACTTGTATGAGATGTTTGTCAGTGATCTTAATCATCACTTCAAATATTCACCATCGAAGCAAAACATATAGTTTTGGGCCGTACCTTTTCTATTAAGAAGAGAGGTTGTTTATCAAGTGTCATCTCATTCTCAGGTTGCGAAGCAAATATCTTCACTTTGTTACAGCCATGGACCTCCAAGGTTTTCAATGCTGGCCATTGTAAAGCATGTGTTCCAGTGTAGATGCACTTTAACTCTTTCATATGCCTAAGCTCGAGGGAGGTTAACTTTGGGAACATAGACTTGGGAACTCGTCCTTCTTCATTCTCCATGAGTTTGGCAATACCGCATTCATTGATCTTCAAATCCTCTAGTTGGATTAGATCCTCGGCTACTGAGGCTGGAAACAAAGAGGTGAGGCTCTCGCATCCAGAAACGCTAATAGAACGTAGACACTGGAATTTAACTTGACAATGGAGTTCCTCATCCCATACACACTTTAGCTCTGGTAAATCAATTAAGCTCAACTTTTTTAATGGAAAACAAGCAGTGGGATGTCTACTTGGAGGATTCAGTGGCTGAAGTTCGAAAACAACTTCAAGCAAACCACAGGCCCTTGCCTCCAAGCTTTCCAAGCTCAAGAGCTGTCCTAGAATGCAAGAAGGAAAAAGGTTCACTAGGTTTTTGCAGTGAACCACACAAAGGGATTTTAGATTGTGGAAAGAATCGGCGGCAACTTGATTGTCCCATATCTTCTTAATGTTATCCATGAACTTGATATCTAATCTCTCCAAGTTAGGAAAGGAAACCTGCGACATTGACTTACGGAATTAGTCATGAAGTCATGAACTTCTGTAAATTATAAATTCACGGAATTGGCGATTCTGTCATTGAGTTGCACAAAAGGAAAAAAAAAAACAGTAAAATAAAATACAAAGTTAGTAAAGAAAATCTCTATGCAAATGTAGATGACTCTAGGATGAGAAGGCTATTGGAATTATTGGAGACAAAACAAAAAGTAGGAATTTTGACCAGATTATGTTGATAATGGGCAAAATGGTAATATAAATATGCTCATAAATCAATCATATAAATATAATCACATTTGTCTCTCATAAATTGCTTAAGAACCAGAAAGAATAGCTTTAAAGAAACAAGAAGCATGTCTAAAGGGTAATTGATGTTAGAACTTAGAAGTCACTTGAATTGATGTAGTAAAAGAAAAGGTGCAGCTAAGGATCACTTAAGGAAGAATATTAGCCACTAGAAAGAAAATGATGGAGAGATTGAGATTAAAAAGCCAACCAAACATCCATCAAATGGTGCAATACAGTAGGAGGCGTGACTTTATCGAATACCGAATGCCTCAAATGAATATCATATCACCCAAAAGCAGTTAAAAAGTTAGGCCAAGAGAAAGCAATTAAAAAGGGACTTGCTTTGGTCAAATGAACAAATCTTAGTTACCTCATTCTGCACTTGAAAGAACTAAATATACTTGATTGATTGAATTTCCCTTTTAAAATTCATCGATTTTCTATCGATGTTAGAAGATCCAATAGTTATTTGCCAACGACAAATCATATACTTGAGTCAAATTATAGAAAACAGTCCTAAATATCTCATTATAATAGATTAAAAGATCTAAGAAAGTCGATGTATTAATCCTATGGGAGGGCACACTTTCATAGCTTATTTGGCTGCATAAACAACATTTTTGGTGAATAGCCTCTATTGTTTTTAGTTTAGTCGAAGTGGACATGCTTGTAAATTACTCTCTTTCATTTACCATTTAAACATTCTTCCACTTTCCACTCAAGAAATGTATTTATTTCTTTAACAAGAGTTTCGTAAAAAATGGTCTCACAATTCATGTAAAAGCTGAAGGGCTGATTTTCAAAACCTTGGACACTAGAGATCTTGCTCAGTTTGGTAACCCAAAGGGCTCGGATTCCTTTTGCTAGTGCAAATTGCAATTAAGAGAGAGCAAAGCTTCCTTCAATCAGGAAAATAAATGAGATCTTGCAAGTGCAAATGAAGTCAAGTGAGCATCTTAAAGGCTCTTCATCTCCAACCTCTTGAACATTACTGCTCACTTTCCTCTCAATTGTTTCTTCAATTTCTTTCAAGGTACATGAATGCAATGTCTAAGCCATACATGTGAGATTGCTGAGAATTTGAAGTTTTTTGTGAATTTGGAAAGCTTTTAGAGATCCTGTTCAGCAGTTGTATTACCTGTTCATGCTTTGTTCATGTATCCTAAGAGAAGTTCAACCATCATGGAAATTATTTCCAGAGAAATTAGAAGCAAAAAACTGCTACTCATACATGTCGCCAGTTCTCAACACATATGCTTGTACACTGCTTATGTTCTTTAGAATTATTTTGATCAAAGTACATTTTGTAAGCAGTTCAGTTGTTTTTTTTTACTATGCTTTGTCTCTAGTATATTTAATATTTTGACATAATGTTAATCACATACCTCCCCATTGAAAAGTGTAGTGGAGTGTGGTTTGATGCGGTCCCGACTTTGAGCTTCTTGTGAACCTGTCATTAATTTTTCATTGGATAAAAAGAATGTCATCATTTTTATTGCAGGAATGAATATACCTACAAGAACATCTTCAGTGATGGAAGAATAAATCAATCTTACACTTTCTATGAGAGACACGTGTCAAACTTTTCAAATGACTTAATTGTAAATTGGTTAACATCGGGAATGCTAGAGTTTCGATGTCTCCATTCCCGAGCCTTCTTCCTCCATAATGATCGCCTCCATCTTCTTACAGGACCATACGCTTAGTTTTTTTAGTTGTGTGAAAGATGTAACCGTGGATGGGAAAAACATAAATCCGAAGTTATTGAAGCCAATAATTTCTAACGTTTCCAATTTTGGAAAGGCAACCTGCGGAATTCATTCACGAGATTGGTGATTTCGTAAAATCTTGAATTCATGAACTTCCAAGATGTGAATATACATGAGTGCCGAGGGGAATGGGGATTATTAAGTTGCACAAAGAGGAAAAAGGAATAAAATTGACACAAAAAAAGGAGTGAAAAAATCTCCATACTAGTGTGGTTTCGGATATCCAGTCTTTCCTCGGGAAAACAACTTTGCATTGTAAAGCTTAATTTGTTTAGTAAGCAAGTTTTATTCCATATAAAAAAATTCTCCTTCAGTAATAATTTCAACCTCAAATTATGGCCCAAAGTGCAAATAGTATACATGGCCAGTGTCTGATGAGAACAACGGCAAAGCTAAAAGCCCCAAAGACTAGGCCGATTAAGAAAAGCAAAGCCGCAAAGGCTCTTTCCAAGAATTTCCTGATCTAGTTCCATTATCTTTGAAAGCTGGCCTCAACTAGGAAGAAGAACAATAATACTTAGGCGCGCTAGCATGTGGAATCCACAACTTAAATTTTCACAACTCTTTATTGCGGGGAAACAAACGTATTGCAGGAGTCTATGGGTCCACCATCAACTTCAGTGATAATTGCGCCATTATGAAAGGGCAATCTTATCTAGTAATTAGAATAGCCACGGCAAATTTTCTCTATAGAAAATAGCCATGCACTTTTCTTAGTTGGGCAATTGTTTATCCTCATATTACTAACTTTTCTTTAATGTTAGTAAATCACCATCAATAACCAATTTAATAGGATATCAAACACTGTGTTTGTGATGCTAAAAGTATGTATGAATATAACTATACAAATTATATGCTAGCATAAGCATGTACAAAACTCTGTGTTTGTGATGCTAAAAATATGTATGAATATATCTATATAAACTATATGCTAGCATGAGCATGCACAAAATTCTATACTTTTATAATTACAACGGGAAAGAAGAATAGTCATACTCAAGCACACTAGCATGTGGGACCCACAACTTAAATTTCCACAATTCTTTACTGATGGGGAAAACCAACATACTGTAGGAGTCTATAGCCCCACCATGAACTTCAGTGATACTCGAGCTATTATAAAATGGCAATCTTGTCCGGTCAATGAAATAGCCGTGGCAATTTTTGCTGGACAAAATAGCCGTGCGTTTTCCTTAACTGGCCAATTTTTGTTCATGCTTTGTGCAGGCCCCACAGTAGATGTTCAAATATCTTTATGGAAATTATATCTAGAGAAACGAAAAGTAGGAAATTGCTAACTCATACATGTCCGCAACTCGAACACTTAAGCTTGCATGCCACTCATTTTCTTAAATTTTATTTTAACCAAAGTATACTTTGCAAATTGTTTTAGTTAGTTTTCATTTTCGCTATGCTTTGTCTCTAGTATATTTAATAGTTTGACATTTCACATACCTCTCGATTGAAGAGTGCAAAGAAGCGTGATGGACACGGTCTTGACTCCAAGTTTCTCGTGAACCTATCATCGATTTGTCATTAGATGAAAAGAATGTCACCATCTATATTAGAAGGATGAGTCCATCTACACGAAAATCATTAGCGAGAAAAACAAGAAATCAATCTTACATTTTTTGCGAGAGAAGCATGTCAGACTTTCCAACCTTTTTAAGCGTAAATCGGTTAACATTGGGAATTCCAAAGTTTCTACTATTTCCATTCCCAGCCCTTCTTCCTCCATGATGATCGCCTCCATCTTCTTGCACTTTGATATGGTTAGATCTCTTAAATGTGTGAGAGATTTAATCATGGATGGGAAAAACATAAACCCGAGATTGTCACAGTCTTCCACCACCAACTTCTTTAAATTATGGAAACTCACTATTCCACAGGGATTCTTGTTCCATATACGCCTTAAGCTCTGCATTTTGCTTAATTCCACGGTGGTTAGCTCAAAGAGAGCCGCAACATTTCCACTACCGCTTGGTCCATCAAGGTCAAAAATTTCTTGCACTGAAACGCAATCTTTGATAGTTAAGGTGTGTAACTTGTGTAGTTTCAATAGCGACCTGAAGCTGATAACCTTCGAAAGAGATTTGCACTGCACCACTACGAGAGATTGGAGATTGCTTAGCTCCAATGGAGATTCATCGCTCCATATCTCTTGCATATTGGGAAGTCCTTCCATTGTTAGGGATTCCAAGGATGGGATTGAAACCTGATGGACAGAGCCACCGACAATAGAATTTATAATTACAAAGGACGAGCGGGAAATGTACATGTCGTGACAGGTTATTATGAATAATAAACGAAGGAAATTTACAGGCAATATAATTTACAACCTTTAGGATAATTTTTGCATCCACAAAAATATATGATAAATAAAAGCTAATTTACAGTACATAAAGGAACTATAAGACCCCAAGAGAGAACTAACGAATTTTACTATTTATTTACAATATAACAAGGCATATGCTGATTAGATTTTGTTTGCAATTTCCTAACAATAAGGGAAACAATAGCCATCAAGAATTAGCACTCATTCAATAAATGAATGACAACAAATATTAATTACCCATAAGGCAAAAAGTACTTTCGAGCTAAATTGCTTCCTATAAGGTAAGCTCTTATAACCTATCCCATTTAATCATCCTTGTTATCATAATTTCCTTAAGGGTGAGTCCAAATCCGCAGCCTACTTGTATGAAACCATAACGCGTTAGGTGTTAAGATCCAATTTTCCCGATCACAATAGAAAGCTTTATTTTCTTTCTTTTAATTTGTAAAAAGTAACTAGTCTTTTTCAAAAGTTCATTGCTATAACTCTAGAAAGTCCTTCAACTGCAAAGTTGCTCACAATCTCACGCCTACCTTACCATCACCCATCGCTCCCATCCATTCAACAACTTTGTGTTTCGTTCATTGGACTATCATCCATCCCTAACAATATTACGACGAAAAATAAAAAAGAAGCAAAGCCGCAAAGGCTCTTTGCAAAATTTCCCCAATCTAGTTCCATTATTTTTGAAAGAGCTCTCTATATGGAAGCTCCGAGCGTGAGAAGAAGAGCGGTCGTACTCTTATAATTATGGGACCCACTACTTAAATTTCCACGACTCTTTACAGATTTTTTTTTTTTGGACGACTCTTTACTGATGAACATATTATTATCGCAGTGGTTCTTGACCCAATTGTCAGCTTCAATGATAATTGCCCCATTATAAAGGGGCAATCTTGTCTATTCAATGAAACAGCCGCGGCAATTTTTGCCGGACAAAATAGCCATGCGATTTCCTTGACTATCCAATTTTTCTTCATGCTTTGTGTAGATACCATAAGAGATGTTCAACCATATGTGGAAACTATTTTCGGAGAAATTAAAAGTGAGAAATTGCAATCCATACATGTCGGCAACTCTGAACACATATGCTTGTGGGCCACTTATTTTATGTGCAAATTTTTTTTAACCAAAGTATACTCTGTAGGTAGTTTTAGTTAGTTTTCATTTTGGCTATGCTTTGTCTCCAGTATATTTAATATTTTGACATTTCACGTACCTCTCGATTGAAGAGTGCAGTGAAGTGTGACTGGACACGGTCTTGACTCCAAGTTTCTCGTGAACCTGTCATCGATTTGTCATTAGATGAAAAGAATGTCACCATCTATATTAGAAGGATGAGTCCATCTACACGAAAATCATTAGCGAGAAAAACAAGAAATCGATCTTACATTTTTTGCGAGAGAAGCATGTCAGACTTTCCAACCTTTTTAAGCGTAAATCGGTTAACATTGGGAATTCCAAAGTTTCTACTATTTCCATTCCCAGCCCTTCTTCCTCCATGATGATCGCCTCCATCTTCTTGCACTTTGATATGGTTAGATCTCTTAAATGTGTGAGAGATTTAATCATGGATGGGAAAAAAATAAACTCGAGGATGTCACAGTGTTTCACCACCAACTTCTTTAAATTATGGAAACTCACTATTCCACAAGGATTCTTGTTCCATATACGCCTTAAGCTCTGCATTTTTCTTAATTCCAAGGTGGTTAGCTCAAAGAGAGCCGCAACATTTCCACTATCGCTTGGTCCAACAAGGTCAAAAATTTCTTGCACCGAAACGCAATCTTTGATAGTTAAGGTGTGTAACTTGTGTAGTTTCAATAGCGACCTGAAGCTGATAACCTTCGAAAGAGATTTGCATTGCACCACTACAAGAGATTGGAGATTGCTTAGCTCCAATGGAGATTCATCTCTCCATATCTCTTGCATATTGGGAAGTCCTTCCACTGTTAGGGATTCCAAGGATGGGATTGAAACCTGATGGACAAAGCCATCGACAACAGAATTTATAATTGCAAAGGACGGGCGGAAAATGTACATGCTATGGCAGGTTTTTATAAATAATCAATGAAGGAAATTTACAGGCAAGATAATTTACAACCTTTAGGATATTTTTTGCATCCACAAAAATATGTGCTAAATAAAAGCTTATTTACAGTAGATAGACAAACTACATGACTCCAAGAGACAACTAACGAACTTTAATATTTATTTACAATATAACAAGGCATGTGCCGATTAGATTTTGTTTGCAGTTTCCTAAAAGTAAGGGAAATCATAGTCATCAAGAATTTGCACTCATTTAGTTTTTACTAATGACAAGGAAAATTAGTTAACCATAAAGCAAAAGGTACTTTCCAAATAAATTACTTCCTATATGGTAAGCTCTTACAACTAATCCCAATTAATCGTCCTTGAGTCATAATTTCCTTACGGGTGAGTCTAATTCCGCAGCCTACATGTCCGGAACCGTAACGTTTTAGTTGAAAAGACCCAATTGTCTCTGATTACAATAGAAAGCTTTATTTTATGTTTTGCTTCTTTTTCTTTTCTTTTTTTGTTTTGTTAAGAGTAGCTGTCCTTTTCCAAATCGCTAAAACTCTAAAAAAATCCTTTATCTACGAAGTTGCTTGCAATCTCCCATTTACCTCACCAACTCCCATCGCTCTCATCCATACAACAAGTTTGAACTTTTATGTGTTTCTCTCGTTGGACTATTGTTACTACAGAAAAGGAAAAAAAAAAGGAGAAGCAAAGCCACGAAGGCTCTTCACAAAATTTTGCCGATTTAGTTCCGTTATCTTCGAACGCGAGCTCTCTCCAGGGAAGCTCCAAGCATGGGAAGAAATAAGTCGTACTACATTCTAGCACGTTGGACCCATAGACTAAAATTTCCAAGACTCTTTTACGGACAGAAAACTAACATATTGGAGGAGTTTTGGGCCCGCCATCAACTTCATTGATAATTGCACCATTATAAAAGGACAATCGTGTTTAGTCAACGAAATAGCCACATCAATTTTTGCTCTACAAGATGGGCAATTGTTTGTCCTCAATTTACTATCTTCTCTTTAATGTTCAATAACCAATTTAATAGGTTATCAGTTTGTGATGCCAAAAGTGCGTACCTATATATACACACGCACACATTCATACTATATGAGTGAATGAACATGCACAAAATTCTTTACTCGCATAATTATGGGGCTTATGCAATGACTAAGTGCTGGTTTGTTTAAACACAATAAACAAAAGATGAGCATCAATTAGCATAATTGCTTTTATATAAAAACCTGGTCCTCCTTTCCATTCTTTGTATTTTTTTTAAGCGAGTCACCTATATTTTACACTTTGTGGATAATAATAAAGTTTGACAACTCAATTCAATGGAATCCATTTCAAAAGATTAAAAATTACTTTACTTATGGATTTACTTTCGTGCAGAAATTTTCTCACTTTTGCTTTATGAATCCCTATTAATGTGGATATACTTGCAGCATGTAAGTTGGATTATAGCTGATAATATACCACAAACTAAATTTACATCGATTTCATAAATTAGTTGGATTTCTATGCAATGAAGAGAAATAGAAAATTGTTTTATATGATTGTAGAGAAGGCATGAACAGATAAGCTAATTAGGAAAAAAAGTGAATTAAATATAACAAAACAAATAAGCATCACAATTTACGTTACATCTAATTAGAAAAGGAAGGAAAAGTTAATAAATAGTTACCTGTTTTCCATTGAAGAATGTGATTTGAGTGCTAACTTGATCATGTGATGTACTACTTGAAGGACCTGACCCGACGTTTAAGAAGTTCTTGATACATGGCAAGTGACACAATTTCAATACACGCAAATTACACAACTCAACTTTGCCACTATCATCAACTTCTACAATCCCGCGCATCAACTTGCAATAGACAACTTTAATCTCTTCTAATTGTGGAAGTTTTCTCACCATTGAAAGAGGAAATAAAACTTCCATCTTGTCACAATTGTCAACTTCTACTACTTTTAATGCATTGAAGGACTCCGAGGAGATATTGTTGTGGGATATCTTCTCCAAGTTGATGAGATTCTTAAGAAGCAACGACTCCAACGTCTTAAAAGCAATAAGGGAAGGCCATTGGAGGATGTTTTGGATAGAGGGACTATTTTGGACCTGTAGATGCTTTAATTTTGGAAATCCTTCTTGGGATAATGCACAAATACTTTGCTTTGTTTTTTCCAACTCGTCCAAAAACAGAGTGTCGGTTTTATGTAAGATACTTTGTATGCATCCTTCCTGAAGAATTTTGCTTATTGGATCCAACTTGAGATACAATGTCCTCGATCCTTCATACTTGCTCCAGCATTGTGTATTACCTATTCGGATTTTAAACTTGGTCAATTGCTTGAAGTTTAGATCCTTTGGGAGCAAACTTGAATTGGGAATGGATACATGCAGAGTGCAGAGATTCTTCATGTTATTCAACTCAATGAGACTGGCATTAGTTGGTGGAGTTTGCTCCTTGTCATTCCATTGATGAAAGCTATTCTCCATATATAACTCCTCCAATTTGATCAAGTTTCGAAGTACACCTGGTTCAATTATCTCAAGTTGTGAACAATAGCTCAAGTCTAACAACCTTAGCTCTACTAGTTGCCCAATTTCTTTTGGCAATTGATGAATGCTGGAGAACTTAAAGCTAAGAATTTGTAGCCCTTTTAGCTCACCTAGAATGGCCACATTTTCTAACGAACAAAAATTAAGACATAGAGTGCGTAAGTTCTCTAAGAATTGAAACGGCGAAGGTGAATGACTGAGATGTATCCCACTAAGTTTTAAGACCATGAGATATCTCATAGAGTTGAAATATGAATCTGGGACTTCAAGAGATTTATTGGTTGTGAATGTGAGCAACATAAACATTTGCAATTCGGGGCAATCTAAATCTTTGGGAAGCTCCTCCAAGTTAACATAGGGTAAGCATATTGCCTTACAACTTTTGAGCTTATCCTTCAACAACTCTACTACCAACTTATTTTCATCTTTCAAAACGAGAAATGGGTGATCTCTTAATGCAATCGAGGCAACAAACCCATGAACCAAGTCATGAATCTTGAAACCATTGGCATCTTCATCATCTAACAAAAGGGAAGAGGCTTGCAGAGTATGGACCAGTGAGCTCAACCTATCTCTAGCTTCTTCCATGCTACTATCTTCTCGAAATAACCTCAAACCCACGCCGTACCTCACCAAGTCCTCTAGATGTGGCTTAGAGACACCACAAGCAACACAAAGTCGTAACAATGACTTCGCGTCCTCGCCTTCCTCACCTTTTAAATGATCATAACTCAATTGCAACGTCTCATTTATTACCTTACTGATTCCTCTGTTTGTAGACATGTCGATTTGTCTCAAGGCATCCTTCCAATCAGATAAACGAGAGTTTTTAAAATATTTGGCCATTGCAATAATTAGGAAAGGGAAACCTGCACATTTGTGGAGTGCTTCATCCACCGAGGTTTTGAACTCGTCATCATGAGCTTTGTCTCCCGCCATCCTCTCAAACAAACTTCTTGCCTCTTCCTCTGGCAGCCCAACAAGGTGGAAGTCCCTGTCACAGCCCATTTCCCTTCGCAAAACATTCTGATCTCTTGACGTCAACAACAACTTGCATCCGATGACTTTGTTGTCATGTCCGCAAGGAATGCCAACTGATTTCAAGTCAAGCCGCTCCCATAGGTTGTCCAGTATTATGAGGACCTTCTTTTTCTTCCCCTCAGCTTGCAACCTCTGGCACAGAATCTTCGCTCGCACGCTGACAAACTCTTGGTTCTTGAAGTCCAGGCCCAACTCGTGCGCAATCTCCTCTTGAATCCTCTTGATGTCTGGATTTGCTGACACGTCGGCCTTTGTGACTAGACCAAACAAGGTCTTCTCTTCCTTTATTCTCCTTTCGGCATCCACCAAAAGGGTGGACTTGCCGACCCCGCCCATTCCATGAACCCCAACCACACTATTGCTGTTATCAGCAAGAGCGTCCATGATGTCCTGTATGATCGAAGCTCTGGATTTAAAGACGCCATCATCCTTAAGTTCAATCAATGTCGAGGCATGAGAAGTGGAGGCCATCGCAGTGGTCGACAGGACAACATCTTTGCCTTCTGTCCCAACGGGAGTCGGAGCGGCGACATTCCCTGGAGTGGGATCGCTGAAGGAGATGTCTCTGAATTCACTGCCTTCTCGACCTAGTCGCTGAATTCCCTTAATCATGTCCTTCGCCTTCTTGCTGAATTGATAGCGACAATTGGGGTTGGGAAGAGTCCCATAGCAGCAAGTCTTGCTTGCCTCCTCAAAGTCACGCAATAGGTCTCGCGCCTCTTTCAAGGCCTGCTCCGCACTTTCCTGCCACTCCATGACCAGATTGTAGACCTTCCGAAGATTGTTTGTAGCCACTTCGGCGGCATTATGGATCCTCTCAGCCTCAAACGCCAGCTTCCCAACTTCCTTCTGAAGATCTTGGGCGTAGCTCTTGGAGGATATCACGTATCCAAATTGATGCTTGATGGGAATAACTACCATCTTCAAGACATCCCATGCAGAAGCAACGGCGGAATCGACCGACATTTTTCTTTGATTTTTTTTTTTGGCCCTTGAGAAACAAGAGCCAGAAGACGACCGAAGAGATTTGACTGCAAAAATGGATCACCGAAGAAAAATGAAAGGAGAAACAAACAAAGTAACTTTTTTGCTGGAATATTTGATCATCAACGGCCAAGATTTAGAACTAGAGATCCAACAATTTGGAATCTTAACGAAGACCCAAATCACGAAGCAGAAAGGAGAGAAGGTTATAGACTATGGAGCTCCGTACCAAATCTTACTTAAAGCGTTAACTAAACCCCAATCAAATCCTCCACAATCTGAAAACTTAGAGCCATCACTAGCCAAAAATAAAAATAGAAAAAGACCGCTATGGACACCTCAATCCAGACAGCTATGGTGGATTTACAAAAAATCGAGTCACAGAAATGGATGATTTCCTGATTTTTATTTATATGTGGTCTGTCATCGTGGACATAACAAAATGTAATTGACAAAGAGAACAAATGGACAAGGACAGGCTACACTCACGTGACAACATGTCGACCATATACCAAGGCAAAAGCACATGCGGACCCTTGGAATTTCCAGAGTACTTAAGAAAATTCATGAAGAAACATATTTAATCTTTCTTCTTATATTAATATCGAAATATTTGCATGTGGGGGCTTGCGTTAATCCAGCGATTCGAATTCGAAATGTACATGACACCTCTAATGAGCAATACCTGGTTGATTAGATGAGAAAGCATACAGCAATAGAAGTCCTGGTTGGTGCCAATGATGTTACCATAGCTTTGGTCAAACTAAGATGCATATAGTTTCAAACGTATCTGCACAACGCGTGGTGACTTGGGACTTCTTTTACTAATAAATGTTGTATATCAGAAACGCGTCCCTATCCCCATCTCTCCCTGAGAAGGTGGGGATTTGAACCCCTCACCTCTCCCTTCCATGTTGGAAGGGTGGCCACTGGGGCGAACCCCCAGTGGTTAAGCTATGATTAATATGCATGGTTCTAAGTATGTTTCTATGGATATGGTTCACGTGCGAATTCTTCGAGCCCAAGAGTTGCCCCTTTAGTGCAAGCACGCTACAGATAAAATAAGTCCTCCTAGGGGTTTTTAGGACACTCCGAAGTAAGCTTTTAATGACAGGGAAGATGCATCGGAAACAACTTTTACCGACTAAAATGCAGATTTCTCTTTTCTAAAGTATGGAAAGATCTTTTACCGTGCAAGTTCTTGCTTGGACTAAGCAAATCTCACGATTTAATTATTTCGGTCTTACAGGAGATCCACAATGCTCCAAATTTGTGCTTGACCTGGATAAATTAAAGTTATTTGCTATTGGGCATCCTCCATGTATTTAAATAATAGAATAGTTGAGTCATTTAAATAAATTTAATTAACTAGGAAAATATCTATATATATAAACTCTCTTGAGGTCGAGCCAGCACGCTCAGTGTGAGCTTTTCCTGACAATTTGATTTTGATGGTTACTTTAACAAATCCTAATTCTTGAGCATATATCATTTATTTGAATATCAATTGTATTTTGAACTTTAGCAAATCGTTTATAAAGATTACTTTAACATATCTCTATAGATATTTTATATTACAGATTATGTCGAGTGATATAAAGAGCTTAAAAATGCATGAATACCCGTCATTAGTGTGTGTGTATATATATAGGGTTCGCTACATGACTTACAAATAAATAAATAATCGAAAGTAAAAGAAACAACTGATAGCAAATCAATAGGAGATAAAAAAAATAATATCCATAATTACAAAATTTCTGTAGAACGAAAATAATAAATTTTTAGAGGGTTATATTACACGGCTATGCATGTATAATAAGTAAATATGACTAAATGCATAATTGTTGATGACACCATACTTATGGTGTAGCAGTCAAGTAGCATCACGGCACGTAATGCATGACAGGTCTACAATCATCCATGATGAGAGTTTAGTCTAAATAGATACTAAGGATTTTAGTCATTCTAATGGCGAAAGTCAAGTGGCACGCAGTAAACTTATCATCCATGATAAGTTCATGATCTTGCGCTTCATGTTGAGAATTTAGCCAATTGATATACTCAAGTAAACTTAACTTTCTAAATTGGTAACCATACAAATAAGTAGACGGGAATATATCATTCAATGTGTAAATCCCATATGATTGGTTGTACATTTTATGTAACATGTTGTACTGTAACTGTTAGAATAAATATTTTTTTCCAATCACATGATAGTTGCTTGATTATGGAATATACTTTTGTTTAGCCAAATGTGTAATTTTTTATACTGAAAAATGATCAAGTCTTTGTAAATGACATAATGTCGATTTAAGTGGGTATAGAGTTCCTGATAATTGATATGGTTTTTGGTAAGTTAAGGATAATAGAAGTGCTTATGGACGACCATGAACAGTGATTACAGATGACCGAGAGATACAATTGTCTACGTACAACAGAGATTGGTCGACGATTATCGACTCCCAAATTTGGCCAAGCATTGGACAAAGGGAAAAGAAGAAAGGAGATGGTGAAGATGTCGATTGAAGATAAGGGCACCGAGCAATGGTAAACCCAATGGCACTTTAAGAGTTGCGATAGCTTGTGGATAGAGTCGGTGTGCGGATATGAGGCCTAGAATCTCAGGTATGCTATTACAAGTACATTTAGAATAGTAAAGTCTTAATGAGCCGTTATGATTATTGGAGTATAAAAAGGCTTTTACGAACACCTTGTACCTTTAAATTTACTGTTCATATTCGTTATTACGCTGATTGCAACTCCTACTAAACCCCTTCCGTAAAATTCAAAGATATGTTCTTTGGTGAAATATAGTTTACTACTCGGGTTAGAACCCATTTCGAGTCAAACAATAGTACATTTTGTGGATGATGATTGCCAACGGGATTGATGACATTGGACGGAGACTAATCCTAGGACATAGGGTTCATTTTAAATTGATTTTTAAAGAGATATGAGACACTGCAACAGTCATCACTCCTTATATCAATAATAAAATAGGAGTTCATATATCATTTTGTGAAGTAGTGTTTTACTGGGAAGGAAAACCCAACTTGCAAGACTCATGCATGGTCCACTAGTCAAGTGGACATCGGACTATGGATCTTAGACAAGCCTAATCTATCCTTCCATATAATTAGGTATAAGTCCTAAACCAGCTCCTTGTGCGGATCCATGAAATCATATTGAAAATATAGAAATAACATCACAATTAAGTTAATTGAACAGGAAAAAAAAAAGTGAAGTTCAATTTTCAAATAATATAGAAATTGAAATAGCTCTAGAACAAAAAAAGAAAACGGCCCTGTTTTTTATTTAATTATTGAATAGCAATTTTTAATAATGTTCTACATATTAACATATTCAAGCTCAGGCTAACTTTGACCCTTATATCGATTAATGTCAACTGTTAGCTGAAATAAGTCTTCCCTTTCATGTATTATCTTTCAAAATTTTGCAGCTTTGTTGGCAAAAAGACCCCCCAAGTTATCCCTTTAATTGAAAAGAAAATTATAAGGAAAAAAAAAATGTAAAAGTAATCCCAAAACTTGTCGATTTGTTATGACCAATTTCTAACAAAAAAAAATCATGATTTATTAAATAACATGAGGGGCGTTCTCTTTGCAAGTATGTTGCTAAGGATCTTTTGTGTGATAACTAGCTAGTTTATGAGGAATAATTGTACAGTTCTGCAAACCAAACGGGCTAAGTAAGCACAATTTTTTACCGTAAAGAATAAGTTAACTTTGTACATATCCTTTCTTAAGAAAATGGCAGCAAAACATAAAATTATCATGTTATTCATGTTGAGTAATTGCAAGATAGAATGCCAAGTAAGTATAATTTACATATTGTGGAGAACAAGTGTCATTTGGAATCTGCACAATTTCTTAGAAAAGATGAGGATTTGTGGAATATTTGATGATTATTTTGAATCAGAATTTCCAAAGAAAGAGATTCACAGAGTACTTACAAATTGCTTTATTTATATATATACCCATATATGTATGTATGTATGTATGTATGTATGTATGTATGTATGTATGTATGTATGTATGTATGTATGTATGTATAGGTTTTCATGAATTTTCTCTATAAAACAGTGAGGTTGAATTGGTCATTGGTTTTACTTAATCGACTGTAACGATTAACATACCAAATCACACTTTTACAACAACACAAAATTTAAACTATAGTCAACATCGGTTTTTAAGTTATATTTTCCCAAAACCTTAGTTTATCTTCTGAACAATATCTCATACTATATTCATTCGTACTATATTAAACATAAATGTCTTACAATCTAAATTTTAATTCAAAATAATTGTCAAATATTCCATAAATCTCTCATTTTCAGATCATAATTATTTCTCATTTTAACGTTTGCCTATATAACTTATTAGTTATATTCATATTTATAAAAAAGAATATTAACAAACAATCAATGATACAACAAAATTGGTATTTACAAAGTTGTGAAAAATAATTAACTCAAACTAGTAACAAAGGCAAAATCGATTATAAAATAACATTTAAAATAATATATGAAAAATTATAGTCTTAGGAGTGAGTGTGCTTGGGACATCCCACCAACATACAAGTTAACCAGCTCTTTCAAGAGCCATGAGTGACCTTGGGACTCTCAAATAATTGACAAATTATAGTTCCATTGCTAATGTGAATGATTGTGTGGTGCCCATTGATACTGCTCTTCATGTGATTCCATTTATTGTGAATTGTGGATCACTATAGGCCAAAAATTAAAATAGAAAAAGACCAGTCGCTTTGATCAAGACCACAACGTGAAATTATAAACAATCGAAGTACTAATGCAGGTAGGTTGTTTGCAGGATGCATTATAAAATTTAAAGTAGGGTTCCACTACCAAGTAAACCATGAAATGCGGAATCTTCTTAATAGCAAATGTCGTCACTGGCCAAATATTAAAATAAAACAAAGACCAGTCGCCTCAATGAAGACCACAAAGTGGAATTATAAACAATCTAGAAATATTGCAGGCGCATCAAGTGGCTTAAAAATATGATGCCCACCAGCTGTTAAAAGTGCCAAAATGATTCGACTCTAATCATGGCTCGTGCAAACGATCTATTATGATCAGTACAACAAAATGAAATTATTAAAAGAGAACACATAGATAAAGACGGGCCACACCCACGTACACGTACTTTATAGAGCATGTCATCAACTCAATTTTGACGTGCCTAGTTCTATTAGGTGGCTTGATATTTTGTGCGAGTCTCTATGGAAATTAAAAGCACTCAATAATTAAATATGCAATTTTAATTAAGAAAAAGGAAATCTAACATTCTTAAACAATGTTTTTGGTATTTTTTTATTTGGAAAATTCATAACAAATAAATACCCTAATCTAAACATGTGATCTAGCCTAAAACAAGCAATATTCTAGCAAGAATAAAATTTAATTCAAATATATTTTTTTGGGATTTCCTCTTAAAAACAAGCTATCAAATAATGGATAGATATATAATTAAATAATGCAATCCACAATCTTATGTTATTTTTCTCAATAAGGACACAAAATAAATCAACATTATGAATATTGATGGAAGGCTCATCTATTCAAAGTTGAAAATGGGTGAATCAATTACCGTAGTCAAATGGTTATGGATAAGATGAAAAACTTTCCGTATCCGAAGCGTCATATCTCGTACTTAAATATCAGACTTAAAATCAGATGGTCAATCTAGGTATATTGTTAAGTTAGAAAAATTTCCTAACTTGAGAGGTATCTTACGATCTTGTGGATATTACATTATTTAAGTAATATCTAACAAAATATTTAAATATCCAACAAAATTTGTCTAAAATCTAATAGGATATATCAGAATATACCGAATCACTCAAATTCATGGATCATATAATATTCTGAATCAAATTGATGTAAAACGGGATAATTACCTAATTCAGATTATTGCACGGATAAGTTTCCAAGTTCGAGCGAACACAGATTGCGGGATGGCTCAACGATGGTGCCTCGCTCGATAAGCAATAGGAAATCTCAAGTGGTGGTCCGTGCTTCACTGACTTGGCTTGGCAAAGTCAACAAGGATGACCAGCACAGCGAAGGGTAGCCACGAGAAAACTTCAACGGCAATGATGGGCTTTCTTAAGCACGGAACACCCTCAGCGTCGAACTGGACCACCGCAGAAGCCCTATGCTGGGCAGAGAAAAATTGGTGTTACGTATTGAAGCTCTGCGTTGCTGGGCCTAGTCTAAAACGCTAGCCATTAACCGAACAGGTCAACGGGAACTCCTTTGCCGGGGGCCGCCTTGATTCGTGCAAGATGGAAGCACTGGTGAGACTGGTCCGTGACTGAGGAGATGCGGCGGTGAGGGCGAGATGACGATGGTGGGGTGGCGATGATCTCAGTTCGACATAGCGGAGCTCGGACTGTCAGGACAGCAGCGGAGACGTCGCGGGGCAGCTTACCATCTCGGGTCACCCCGACAGGAGCGACGTAGTGGGCGACGTCGTTGATGTCCGAAGAGCACAGGCGTCGTCAATGGCGGGATAACAGCAGCGTCATCGTTGGCGGTCGAGCAATTGCGGGCGGAAGCTTGTAGGTGTCGAGTTGGTCGCCGTTGAAGGCACCTCCCGAAGAAGACGACTCCTTTTAAGTTTTCCCCTTTTCTCTCTTTCACGTATGATCGTGTCTCTCAATTGTGAATCCCGCTTCTTGCTGAAGGAAGGCCCCTTTTATAGTGCCTGCCTTGTACTGAAAAAAAAAAAGAAATTTTAATAAAAAAGAATCGTTAAAATCCGCATTTCCTCCTCGATATTTTTCCTCCCATTACAAAATTAGAAATACAAATAACAGAGGGCGATATTCTGTCGTCGCCTTGCTCCTCCTTCATATTCACTTCCCCAAATAACTGAGCACGTACAAATATACCGGGAGTCCATGCCGAATGCTTTCTTTTTCTTTATTGACCGAAATTGATATGCCTGAATATAAAGCAATCCACCCATCTCATATGTAAGAATATTTCGAAATATTCTCCCATCGGATGACAAAAATATTAGCCTAGTTAATCACAATACAATTTTCACCTACAAGCTTGGGTCCAATTTTATCATCCTGGGTTCAGTCCGATCAATCCAATTCAAAATCATTTATTCAAGTCCATCCGCCGGATCATAAATATGAAAATATGGCCTATTAACTACTAATGCAAGTGCTCCTATTATCTAATGATATGCAATCTTAACTAATATATATATATTTGGTGACCTAGGAAATCCCGAAAAGGGGCAGCCGGTGGGAAGAACCTGGGGGCAACATGGAGAAACCACCACTCCATGCCACCGGGTAAGGCGCCAAATGTGACGCCCAGGAATCGAACCCCTCCCCTTGCGGTTAGGGGGGGAGTGCGCCCACCAATGACACCACCCTGACGGGTGGTATCTTAACTAATATTTTTTGTTTAGGTTTAGCCCCTAATTTTTTATACAATAAATAATTAACTGGATTGCCAAAACTTAAGTGCCAACATATATGATAAATAGAAACAAAGAGTGGTTTAATTCTACAGCTCAATTACTGTTTCATCAAACTATTGGTTCAACTTGACAAAGTAATATTTTTTGTTTTTTTTTTTCGTTCAGATATCTGATTAATATAACAAAATACTACAGTGTCTCCTATTTGGTACTAAATTTATTAGTCATTAGATCTACAATGAATTTTCAGAATAATAGCTAGCCATCCCGTCATCTTTAAGGGTTTTTCCCTTTAGTTATGGAGGCAGCGACATTCTTTGCAATTTGATTGTTCGTATCAATGTAGGCTGTGCCCTAAACCAAAATTAGCACTTACTAAATACCTACTTCCAAGTCAAACCTCATCACACAATCAGCGGGGCCCAGAAAGGGAAAACGAGAGGAAAAGGCATATGAAACGAGTGCGTCATCATAATTGAGGACTCCTCAACGACGAGAGAAAGCGCGTCGAGAGTCTTCCACCATCTTGCTGGCTTGCTTCGTTGCATTCGGAGACAAGAGACCAGCATTTATCGTGACAACATTAAATAGACTTAATTTAATAGTGATGTAATGGATAAAACCAGTTATAACATAATGACAATATAGAACTTTGTATTTTTTTTTTTTTGCCACGGAATGGAATTTTTATATTTTTCTTAGGCGTTATAAGAAATCTAGATGCTTGACAATGCAATATAAACTCAATATTACATCGAACTCTTCAATTTGTCTGTTGGCTTTAAATAACTCTTATTGATCCAATACTAAAGCTGCAATGGTTAAGATGCAAATTCTATTTAAAACACCATTTCTATTAAGAAAAACACATGAATAGGTTTTAACTGAAGAAACTTATCCATCGTTGGAATTAACGTAATTACTAAACCAAAATTATTTTATATGTATCAAAATCTTAACCTTGCTTGGAATTAATTCATTTACTTAAATTAAAATTATTATATATGTAACAGAATCCAAAATTATTATAATATGACAAATTCTGAATGCTAGACTGTGCCCTACCTTTTCAAAAGATCATTTATAGTATATAGATTTAGATCCCGAACCAATATGGAAATATATATGATACCACAAATTAAACATAAGGATGGCTACAAATTCCGGATCATATCAATGAAGATTACATAAAACCAAACTCAAATATATCTATCATCACATTAAAAATAAGATGATTGCAGTGAAATCAGCTTGATTTTGGAAATTGAGTTGTGAAATAGCCTAGATAGTCAAATTTAGCAATGGAGTAAATGTAGAGTGCCACAAGCAATATGTTTTTTTATTTATAAACTTGATTGATTTGCAAAATTCACAATTCCAATTATTTTATAAATTATGATCCAATCATGAGTAACTTGATATATTTTATTCCAAATTTTAAGGTTGCAACCTACATATCTTAAATTTTAAATTTATACTTTAAAAGAAGGTAGAGAGTGGGACGATGAATTATCAAATTTAGATTAATCCTAGTTGGTTAATTTGTCTGGAAGTCACACAAGTTCCAAATCATTGGTGTTGGATGATCCACTTCACAGTGTGCAACACAGGAAAGCAAGCCAAAGTTTTCTAATAGTATTTTTGCTTGCTTCATTCCATTTTCTTCTTGGCCAAAGAAGTCAAAAGTCTTCCACCATCTCCCTTCCTTAGTTGCACCCTTCCTTAGTTGCAGAGAAAATGATCAGGTTGGCGATTTATGCAAATGCAAAACGATTGCACTTATAATACATATTTATTATATGGTCAAAAAATTGTGTTGACCATATGATAAGGAAAAGAAGAAACCAAACAAAAGGAGGGGTGCACTAAAAGAACACTTTCGCGTATAGTAAGGGAAGGATACTAGAAAAATGTGATTCATAAAAGATAAAACGCACAAAACTCTGTTGAGGGGTGTTTTAGTGAAAGTAAGAGTGGAAAGAGCACGGCGTTCCAATAATTCAATAATGAAGTGAATGAAGAGTGCCACGAGCGGTATGTTTTTTATTAACAAAATGGATTGATTTGCAAAATTCTTCACATTAATTATTTTATTAATTAGGATCTAGTTATGAGTAGCTTCATATATTTTATTTCAAATTTCAAAATTGCAACTCGCTTATTTTAAATTTTAAAATTAAAATTTTAAAAGAAGGCAATGAGTATGAGAGTAGGTGATAAATTATCAAATTTAAATAAACCCTAATTGGTTAATTAGCTAGAAAGCACATAAGTCCCAAGTCAAAGTCTTCTACTATCTTAACTTGCTTCGTTGCATTTTCCTATGCTTTTCCTCGGACCAAAGAAGGGGATGAGCCAAAAGCCTACAAAGCCTACTGAAAAGAAAGATAGAAAGAAAGAAGACTCAGGCCAGGGAAAGCAAGTCAAAAAGTCTTCCACCATGTGGCTTGCATAATTGCAGAGAAGAGGAGAAGGCAAAAGCCGACTAAGCCTCCTCAAAAGAAAAAGGAACAAAAAAGGACTCTGGCAATTGAAAGCAAGTCAAAGTCTTCCACTAACTTGCGTGCCTAGTTGCGTTGCAAGACGAGAGACTGTTGTTTATATTGAAAACATTGTATAAAATTTAATTAATTGGTGATGTGATAGAGAAAATTAATCATAATATAATAATTGTACCGAAACCTGTATTTTACAATGGGACTCAATGTGGAATTTGCATGGTTTCTCTTTTGTGTTTTAAGAAATTTAGATGTGCCACGATATTATGTTAAGTGGATGCACATCATACTCTTCAATTTGTCTATTAACTCCCAATATCTCACATGGATTTGACAGCATACCATGGTTTTATAATTATATATTTTTTTCTTTAAATCAAAACAAGTGATCCAATACAGGTCACTGTACAATACGTATAACCCTAACACTAGCCTCATCAGGGTTTGAGGAGAGTTCGAATTGATACGTGGAAGCTATTTGTTACTTGGAACATTCATAAAATCTGTATTCTTCTCCCTTGCTTGCTCTGCTTATGTTGATCATGAGGTGTTTTTTTTTTTTTTTTTTAGATTTACATTAGATTCATCATTTTTTTATGAGTCTAGATTCAATTTAGCACATGTATTAAATTTACAGAATAATTCTTCTGTATTACCAAAGTGCTATTGAAAGGAGTAACATGTAAAAGTAGTAAGATTTTTGCCAACTGCTGAGGATCGAACGTGTCATTCTAGCTCAACAAATAATGGACCAGTAGACTGATCTTGAGATATCTGATTTTGCCAAATTTATTGGATAGAAACCACACGAATCAAAGGCATCTTGGTGCTCTCCAAGAGTAACGCAGAGCAATATTAAGATAAATGGAATATTGGTGGCTCTTCGGTTCTTCCTCCTTTCATCCGTTGATAGAGATGAGACATCAGTAGCCCAACATGGAGAACAAAAAGGAAAAAGGAAATTCCCACTTATTTTCTTAGTCCCACCAAAACATAAGACTTTGAAACGAGGTTAAAAATCTTGGGTTTTGTTGTGCAATAAACAAAAGCACACCATCACAAGCACGTAAAGAGGGAAAAAGGACGTCACGAATATCGTGAGTGTCATATAACTTTTTAATTAACCATTTGAGTACCATAATTTTTTAAAGATGTTCATCACAAATGCCATGTCATATTGGATTTTTGGCATTTGGATAAACCTTCTTTGAAAATAGTAACACTCAAGTAATTGATCGAAAGTTATGACACTTAAGTGTTTATTTTTGAAAGTCATAGCACTCATATGATAAAAAAAAAAAAAAGGATTATGACAAGTAAGTACCGTACGAAAGTTATAGCACTTACGATGTCCTTATCTCCACGAAGAGAATGAAGAACATTGTTTACTTTCACCAGCCAAAAGATTGCAAGGTCGACAGCAATTGCATGAAAGAATTCAAGAAGAAAACATACACAGTGGCATTCATTAACTACAAGCACGTAACATCCTGAAAACAATATGAGTGTTATTAACAGAAATAGGTGAAAGATTGTCCTCAATATAAAAATACTATAGTCATATGTCATCATTGTAACATCTTACAAGAAATAAAGATTTCATCTAGTCAAATTTGTCACATGTATCATGAAGAGGGTGGTATCACCAAAGTGGAGAATTTCAAGTTAACGAAGAAATTTAAAGTATGACATCACCTTCATCCACGAATCATCTATGGGAGACCATTAGATATCATGAGATATAGGAGGCAATAGTAACATTTCAGCCTTTATTATTCACATGAAGAGCATTGAGAATTATTATGAAATGGAAGAAAGAAGTGTACCATGTGTTGACACCCAAAGTTGACCATACTATTACTTGCCGGTCATGTGGGTGAAAGGCTGAGTTGGCACCCAATGTGGGCTGTGCTATCACGTGCCAGTCGTGTGAACGACAAATTGAGGATCGTATCATCATGCACTGGGCACATGGCTAAGAAATACAATGCAATTCTGCACCTTATGGGTATTGATATATGACTAGTCATTGACAAGCTTATGAATAAGAACTCAGTGATCAATGGTGAAACAAGGGATTGTCATGAGTCCAATTGACAAAATACAATGGTGAAGATCAAAATGGCTGCCCAATTAATGTTGACAGTAAATCTTTGATTAAGGTCTTTAAAATATTTCAAGAAGCGCCAAGGGAGCGCACAATTGAGAAAATGGTTAATACCCAATTGTGGAATTGATGTCGACAAACCAAGAAGCATTAAGACACGATCAAAGTGGTTATACAAGAAATGGGCAAGTTGGTTACAGAAGGAACATGCCTAAAGATAAAAGCGGTTACTAAGAGGGGAACAATTGCTAATCAATTACCAAAATTTCTCTATAAATACCCAGGTTGAGCAACCGAGCACCCCCCGAACAACACATCAAATGTCTATACTTTATCTTTACATTATCCCATTTTAGATTCTCTGGTTGTAGCTTCTAGATTCCCATCATTGATTAGATTCTGACAAGTATCTTTATCTTGGTGTAGTACCGTCGGTTAGATTATGGTGTTGTACCACTTGTCCAGCATCGTCGATTGAATTCTGGCATTGTGTCCTTTACTCAAGAATATTGTTGTTGATTAGATTATGGCATTGTGGTAATACATGTCTAAACGGTATTGTCCATTAAATTCCGACACTATTTATGTTTGATTTAAGGATATGAGACTTAGCCATCAGGACTATACAATTTGTTTGTAATTGGAGATTTTATATTATTGCAATTGATATCCTCTGTTTGGAATTAAGCACAAAACCTGTGTCTCCTTCAAATAAAAGCCAAAAAAATATCATTCAGCAAAAGATATTTTGTTGTGAGAGCAAAACTGGTGAAATACCATGATATACTCTTTAGTTGGTCATCATATATGTCAAAAAGAACCATTGAAGGCTTTATTGCCTTCAAGATTAGATAACTAAGGCTGCATTTGTTATTGTTTCTTTTTTCTGTTTTTAAACAACTTTTCTGTTTTTTGTTCCTAGGAACAAAAAATGAATAGAAACGCGTTTGTTTGCGTTTTTGTTCCAAAACTATTTTTTTGTTCCCAGAAACACATTTAGAACAGAAACAAGAAACAAAAAAAAGTTGTTTTTTTTTTTTTCGAAACAAAATTCAGAACACTTCTCTCTTTTTTTTTTTTTTTCTTCTTCTTTTTCTTTGGCGATTGCCGGCCTCGGCCATGGTGGCGACCTCGCCGGAGTGTCGCCGGCCCCTGGTGAGGCCGAGCTTGTGCTGGGTTGGGCGAGCTCGAGCTCGGCCTCGCCGGGGCCGCCGAGCCTCGTCGTGGCTAGGCGAGGCCACTAGCCTCGTCAATCGGTCGCCGGCCATGGCCGAGACCGGCAACTGGCCAAAAGAAGAAAAAAAAAAAAAAAGGAAAAGAAAAAAGAAAAAAAGGAAAAATAAATAAGAAAAATAAGAAAGAAAATAGAAAAAAAGAAAATAAAAATATTAAAAAATTAAAAGAAATAAAAAAAATTATACAAATTTACCAAACGTGTTTCTGTTCATTTTTATTGCCGGAACAAATTTACCAAACGCGTTTTTTTGTTCAAAAATTGTTCCCGGAAGAAACACTTTTTTTATTTCTGTTTCTTGGAACAATTTTTAAACAAATATGTTACTAAACGCGCCTAAATTTCCAACCTTGAAGCATACTTCAAACGGTAGTTGCAGCTCATTACTTCAACAACAACATTGGGGGCAACGAATAAGTGAAAATCCGAAGGGTAAAGCATCCCTTGCGACTATACATCAAGTGATCTAGTCGTCCGACTTGGACAAATTAGGTGTCATTGGAAAGCTCTTACAATACACAACCCAGTTGTGAACTTTGATCATAATCTTAACAAAGGTTGACTTTCGATCAGAATTTAGTCGAACCTCCGTAAAAAATATTAGGTGTTTACGGGGTCGACAGTCTTCAACGAATTAAATTCGATTCGCGTGGAATATGTGTTTGGATTGAAGGAAGAGAGGAAATGGGCAGAAATAATAATTAAAAAAGAATTCCCTTATTTGGCCGTCTAAATTAGAGAGGGAGTGCATGGAAATGATTTTAAACAGACTTCCCTTAAGCAGGCACATTTTTGTTTCCTTCCAAGAGTGAAGAAAATAGAAGGAAATGCCAAGATTGCCCTTGGTTTCTTTTTAAGTGTCAATTAAACAAGAGAAAATCAAGTCTACTCAAGAAGGTTCCCTGCATATCATTAACACTAAAAATGCATCTACACACATGAGTGCTCTTTTTAGTGCTAATCGGCATGTATATTATGAATTCCTACGTAAATTTACCCACTTTATCGATTCAGTGGTTCAATGGGTGGTTCAACCGGTTGACTCACAATCGAAAACCAAACCAGTACTTTGACAGGTCCACATTTGGAAAAATTGTTTGACACGTTTATAAAACCCGATAATGATACGTGGCCAAAAATTGCCAGCTCTAATAACAATGATTTTGTGATGACGTGGAGCTGTAAGTGGCACAAATGATGTGGTGGTCACTTGATACTGACGTCATCTTTCAGCCGCATGTGCCAGCGATCCGAGTCTCTGTTTCCAGTGTTCAATTCGGAGGACATTTACTTGTCCGATGGATGGTTCGTTGAGTGACAAACATGGAAGGGCAACAGGTTACGGAGGCAAAGATTTGGACGAGTTACGTCATCTCGGCACGTGAGGTTTCCGTCCATGGTGGAGACGAGTCGTAGTTGGCGTCAATTCAACAACGCGATTCTAGGATTCGAATCCTTTTATAGTGAATTGGAGCAAAAACTATCTAAGTGGGTGGCGACGAGTTTTGATCGAAAGGTTATATCAGCAAGAGACAGATAAACTAAAGGCATTTTGTATATCACCGGAATGCATTATACAAATAATTGCGATCATTTATATATAACCTAAATTAATATAGTGTAGGCACACTATATTCTGCATGTGTGAAAGATTTAGTATTTGTGGATGATGTGCATTACAAATATATTTAACAAGTTGTAATATTGTTTCATAAATTAATGATTTTATTCTGATATTACTGTTAAAGGGCCATAATACAAAGGACATAAAACAGACTTTAGGTGTAAATTTGAAGGGAGGTTTTTGGCTTGTAATTTCATCACATATCTAGATTTCTCTTTACTTTACCTTTAGGCTTTTTTCTCTTTTTCGACCATTTAGAGTTCAAAATCTGAACTTGATTAACGTCAAATGAATCAAATTTTTAAAACTAGAATAGGGAAATTCAAAGTTGGCATTTTAATTTGGTTTGAAGCAAGAAAAACTGATTGTAAATATCTTAGATTGTTGTGTGTGTGAAAATGAGAGGACCTAGTCTTCGTCTTTTGCAGGTGTTAGGTACTCGTATTTGATGGTTAAATGTGGAAACAAAGAAGAGTCTAATAAACAATGGCACGCCATTGACCAAAAAAAAAAAAAAAAAAAAAAACAATGGCGCGCCGTTACAAAATCGTTTAGGAAATTCTCGTCCGTACGTTAGCTTTGAAAGACACGGCAAAAAGCAAAAGGTGGTTTATAAGTAGGTGCTAATTCTGAAAATGACAATTAGACGGCAAGTGATTCCTGTCCATTAAAGCCGGGCTTTTAAATGAAATGGAGAAATTTAGTGTGAGGTATAAAATTTGCGGAAATTAAGGTGCAAAGGAAAAGTGAACTCTGAAAAAGATGCTACGGAAGTGAATTAAACGAACTTATTGCGAAATTGCATCTCCCTCTCTTCCTTTTTTTTTTTCTTCTTTCCACCTCCGTCATGAGAATCTGCCTCCTCTGTTTTTCCCTCTCTTTCTTTTCTTTTCTTTTCTTTTGCCGACCATAACTTTCCCTCTGTATTCCTCTTTCTTGGCCACGAAGAAAAGTTTACACCTTTTCTTTTTCGGGCTCACTTTAGCAACGATTATATGCTGGAAAAATCGCCTCCCCACTTTGGCCGGGAATCCTCCGCTTTTCTATGCCCAGATTTTCTTGCTCTCTTTTGGCCGTGAATTCCGGTACCCGAATGCCGAGATTGCCGCCGTCAAGATGGAAACTGCACGCCCCTTTCCGTCTTTGATTCTCCTTTGCCTATTTTTATTGCCCTTGAATGGCCGCACTTTCTTTCCCTTCGTTATGCCGAGTTTGATTAGCTTAGGGCCGAACTCGCACGGGCTCCGTTTTGGAACCTCAAGTGAGTTCAGTACTCATTTCGCATATTGGGCCGTCTATTGAGCCAATCCCAAATAAAATCATAGCCCGATCCAAGTTTTGCTACGCTTATGCCCAAAATTTAAATGTCCCTAACATCTAAATGCGAAGCAATATAGCAACAACTGCAAAAGATCAGAGTTTTTGTTTAGGGCCAAACTCTATTAAATTCGATCCTAGTTTTCTTATTAAATGAATGAGAAATCTTCCCAATGAAAATCTAGGTATTGAGAATCAAATCAGTATTAGTAGCTAAGGCTAAGATAGTTTTCTTATTAAATGAATGAGAAGTATTCCTAATGAAAATCTAGACGTTAGGAATGAGATCCGCCTTAATAGCTAAAGCTAAGAGAAAGTAAAGAACAACGGGTTATCCTTAATGAGTTTATACAGGAGTTATAACAAGTGGTGCGTGATTTGGATGGGTTGTGGTCAAAGGATCGCTGCACTGACGAGCCATGGAAGCGCCTATTGCTTCTGAGTGTATTTCACAGGTACAGAACAGAACGAAGCAAGAATCGACGGGACTATTTTGAACGACTTGAAATTTGACTCGGAAGTTGAATTGGACATGAAACGATCTGATGGAGGAAGACTTGGTGAAAAATGGAAGATGAACAGAAAGAAAACGATGCTTGGTCGAAGATAGAACGTGCTGCGTTCCTCTGAGCAGAAAGTGTTGGTGAATTGCGCCAAAGAGAAATAGAGAGAGAGAGATGATTCTGAAACAACAAGCGGAGGAAGGAAGACGGACCATAAGAAATCTCCACTGACAGCCGCTTCCTGGTGACATTCGGGCAATGATGATGTCCGTCGATCGACGGTCGTACTTACCAGGTCATTTCATTTCTGATTCGACTCTAGAGTTAATTTTGATACATTTCGACTTCATCTGTTGATTTCGATATGTTTTGACTTTGTCTGTTAATATCTATTTTCGTTTTGTTTTCCTCCAAATCTCTCTGTCTTCTGAATTTCCATTGTCGTCAGTTGCACTGTGGAGGAGGAATCGAGTTTTTATTTTTGTAGTCATTAATTTCTTAAATTGACTGCTGTCAAGGAGTGGATGGCTTGCGTGGTCGCAGATTTCATTGGAGTTTACTCAGTCTCCTTTTCAGAAATAAGCGCAGCAAAAATGAGATATACATTGACACATATTCTCAACATAAAATGGTAGGCGCAGGATGGGACCATTGTTATTATGCAGATTTCATCAGCTTGTAATGTTTGGTATTAGCCTCAGAAAATTTCACGTCTCCTTCGTGCTATTTTCCCGCCTTCTTTTGTTTGAAAGGGTGGGCAACCATTTGCAGATTCTTGACATGCTCGTCTCGTTTCGAAATAGTAATTTTCTTTTGCTATTCAATGGCTCTCTTTGCCCTCATAAACTTTTATCAATGACCTATTGGTGCATACCTTAACCGTTGTTCTCTAAATTGTTATTCCATTTGGTAACAAGGGTAGATGATTCAGTCGTGTCAATTTTGATTTGTTAATCATTTGCTTTGGTGTTCTAGGGGTTGAATGAAATTTTATTTGGGTCTGCTTTGCTTCATGGTTATTAGTATCAATATCATGTGTTGTTTTGTTCTGTTACAATGCGGTTGAGAGGATTGGTGAGCTCACTCCTAGGCAATGTCGTCATTGATTATACACGTATCTTGTGACAGTGGATCAACATAAAGACTTTGAAAATGCAAATCATGAAAATCTGAGAAAGTTTCTTTGTGGATTCTTTGACACCACATGGGGAGAAGAAAAAGCACATAAGTAGAGGTATCCGAGTCGCAAGTAGTGATAAGCACAAGTTGTTGCTGCAAAGAATGCAGGCCTTTAGGTGAGCATCTTTGTCCATTCATTGATGGGGGATCTGATGGTAGAGTTTGGTTTAGTTGTCTTGACTCAGACCTGGATGAATATATTGTTATTTTCTTCTATTGAAGTTGTAACCCTTATGAACATCAATGAAGAAGTGGAAATTTATGAAAATGTAACTACCTAGAATTCCTGCCTAAATCATTACATTACAAATTGACACACAAAAGTCTTCATAAATGGTGATGATGTTGCCGTGGGATTCAACATCAGGGTTGCTGCGAAACCGAAGTATCAAATTAGAGCAGTTGAATGAGAATTGTTTGTAGCTCATTCTAGTGGCTTCACACGCAAACCATAGTGGTTCCTGATCTTATGTTTAGGGCTGGATTATTTTATTTGATTCGATGCGGAATCCATAACTCTTGAATTATTCAGCTGCCCACCAAGGAATGTATCATATCCATAGTGCAAATGAAATCTTGTTGGAATTTCACTATCTGGCTTTTAACTAGCTTGTGTCTCATTGTCTTGATCTAAGCTTCTAGCTACATATATTCATCATCATTTCTGGATATGTAAATTCTGTATATTTAAAAACGTTAAGTGATGTAATCACTTTTGAAGCTAGCTTTAGAATCAATCGTGTGATGCTTTTGCCTTTCAAATTTCTAGTTAAGCCCTTTCTAGTTTGACTTGGCGATCACTGAGTTGTCTTTCACACTGACTAGTTTTAATGTATGTCCTCGAGTGCTAAGTTCCACTACAGCTGTAGAGAAAAATAATGATTAGAGGACTCCTCTTAAACAAGCTTTCACTACACACTTCTCTCTCGTCCCTATGCCCCATTCTCTGTGGAAGTAAGTAATCTGTCAGAGCATCTGCTATTTTAGTGGATTTGATTGAACATATCTGGTTGTGGCTTTTCAAGTGCAGGATGGTAATTTATTGTCCGAGTGCTTTAATAATATACCTTGTCTTTTCTGGTTCAAATGGAATAGTATGGCAGTTTCACTTTTCTTGGATTGGCTGCTCCTTAACGGTGTCCACAATTGTGGCGTTTGATGGGAATGTAGTTACTATTTTCATGATTGCCATGCTAAGCATTACAAGCGGGAACAAACCAAGAACTTGGAGGGTATGTTTTGGTACTACATGATTCACTTCAACCAATAGTTTGTATCATATAATGATGTTTATTTATATGTTGATATGTGTTCAATTGCTGATGTAGTCAGATCAGAATCATGATAGACGAGGAGGTTCACTGGTACACTAAATGTCTAAGTTTATGCATTGGGCATCTAACTCATGCGCATGCATGAGTTCTTTACCCTCTTAACATTGTATTATGGAAGTTATTTGTGTTTTGACCAGTTGGATTGGAATCAAATCACAAGGCATTTTCTGTTCAGTTAAGCAAATCATTCAGCTTTGCTCTATGTCCGATGCATGTTCAGAAAAACAGTTTTTTATGTGCTTTCAATCCTTGAAGCAAATTCTCTCATTTTTCCTGCTGAAAGCTACATATTATGGACACTCGGTTGCGTATCATTCATGGCTTTTCAAATGTTTAGGTTTGCAATCTGGGTGAGCTTCTTAGCTATGCTGGTTTTACCTCATTGAATATTGCAATATTCCTAGATATATCCTCCATAATTCTCTTCCTATGCTTTGCAAGCACTGATAATACTAGCCTTGAAGTGCCCTTGTTGCTCCTTTAATAAGGATGTCTCTTTTATATGTGGTTTTTTATTGCTTCTTTCCGAGGTACCAAGCATACTAACAATGCAGATATGACGTAGATTAGACAAAATATCACCATCAAGAGTGACCACCCCCAAGGGCTCATTTTCTTCTTGCTCCTAGGTCTGTTCTTGCTCGGTTTCAAATACTCTTAATTGAAAGATTGATATAAATAGGAAGAAAACTCAAGCAAATGGGGTGGGAATGCGGAGGGGGAAGGATACTTCAAGTGGGAGCTAATGGAAGTAAGCGTGTATCACTTTTGTTCATGCAAAGAAAAAGGCACCTATACTAGTAGCCATCTACACATACAGGAACCAAAGAAAGAGAGTGAAGAACTAGCATATATGGTCCGCATGTTGCAACGAAATTAACATTTACTAAATTGATAGGTGTGAATAGTAGAAACCCACCATCAAAGCCCCTAATTTCATACAATGCAAGAATTGAAGCAACGCTAAAAATTGAACTACCGTTCAGCAAGTCCAAAAAGATTGAAGTGGGCAACACTGCGGCTATATCAACATAGTAGTAGACAGGTTCTGATCCGGCCAAATAGGAAGAGAAAACAAAAGATTCCATCCAAAGCAGTTCATGTAGCATAGAAAGAGACGTTAATTGGAAACGGGGAGACAAACATGATCACAGAAAACAATCATAAATGAAGGAGTTTAAAATGATATAGAAAGAAAGAAAAAGAAAACTATAGGTATGCTAGCTAATCTCCATTCATCACATTCTACTATAGCTTGATAGAAGTCAAAATGAGAATACCAAGAAGTGCTCCAACATCTTATTCACAAAAGCAACCGCATACTATATCTTGGCACTAGTGAAAAATCTAGGATTGCACACAGGTTAAAATAACAGACGTTTCAACCACTAGTTAAAAGATAGAGCTCTTCAGAGTAAAGAACCCCAAAAAAAAATAAAGAACACTTTACGCTGTCATTTCTTCTATTTTCCCCTATACCAAGAGCATCCCAAATAATCGGAGAAATTGCAGCTTACACTGAGGTTGTTTGGTTTGCCTGGATTTCACACGACAAACTCAGGCTGAACACTTGCACATAATCAATTCTTGATTTCAGCTTTGCCTACAGCGGAAACTACAACAGTTGAAGATGGATACATAAGTAACTCATCTTTCGGACAAACAAATTCATAAACTAACAGTTACCCATGTTTCCAAAGCAGAAGCAGACTGTGTAGTCTTATATCAAATGATTTCAAATATTTATTCCAAAGTTTTCAGGGCAACCCTCAAAGACTGAGGCAAAATGGCCTCGAACGATCGCATGACGCTCCTTCAGCAGGTTTTCACTCTACTAAAAACGAATTACACTGGATGAGAGAGACAGAGAGAGAGAGAGAGAGAGAGAGAGAGAGAGAGAGAGAGAGAGAGAGGGTTCTTGGGATGATGGTGCGGCGGTGGTGGGATGATGAAGATGGGGAGAAGGCGGTGATTGATGGGAATTTTGTGAAAGTTTGATCGGGTGAGGCTAGGCCAAAAGTTAAAAGTGTGGACCTTGTGTTGAAATTTGTTAAAGACAGCAACATATGAGAACAACGTAGAAGACGACCGATTTATATCCTTGCGATGTATATCCGAAAGAATACAAATGTTACTTTTATTTACTTGAAGAATTATACAAGACGCGCGACGACCGACTTTCAAGGGAGAAGAATACCAAGAATGTTAAAATTTTCGTACAGTGCTTACTTAAGTGCCATAAATTTGAAAATCCATCACTTGAGTGTCAATTCCAATTTATCTCTAAGATATCCCAAAATGTAGTAAGGAGAGATTATTACCTTCTAGATTTATTCCATATCAAATGTTAAGTTAGCTTAGCACGGAAAAAATATCGAGACTAAGTGAAGTTATTTGACAAAATGCAAGAACTCATGTTCCGAGGTTTCCTCAAGTGGAGATTTTGTTCTCTGAAAGTCCTTGAGTGAAAATAAAATAAAATAAAATAAAATAATATTATTTAATAGAATCATAACAAAATTTGAATGTTCGAGCAACCATCATGATAAGTCAGACAAGTGAAGAAATCAACCAGACTGAACTTTATAATTTATGCAGCACTGGAGCCAAGATCCAATTTTGAGATTGTAGAATCAGGTACGAGAATACTCATTTTCACAACGATGAGGTGTTTCCCGTGAAGAATAGTTGGACCCTTGGACAGAAGTAGCTTTTCCTAGCTTGATATGGTGGTAAGGGCCACGCGACCAGTGAGTACTCATGTCATTATTATTATTATTATTATTATTATTTTTTTTGTAAAAGGTAAGAATGTACTCATGTCATTATTTATCAACAAACATATGATAAAATCTGTAAGACTAGTTATGGCAAAAAGTGCAGATAAACTATTGGGAGCTATCAAGTGTATTTATCCAAGACATTGTTTAAATTAGGATTTACTCTTGTTTACATTAAGGAGAAGAAATTGATTTATCATTATGTTAATTTACGCGATGACATCTCGATAACCAAAAATGAAATTAGGTTAATTTGCTTTCCAATAGGAGAAAACTTACATAGAAATCTCAAATTGAAAGACCTAAGGAAAAATTAAAATGTTTCTACAGAGTTGAAATTGGGAGAGATAAAAATGAAAATTTCCCTTCGCAAATGAACGTGATCCGCCGTCATCTACACTCTCATTGTTCTCTCTTGAAGCTTGCCGCCAATCTTCACGCTCTTGGCCTATCGTCTCAAATGATGACAACTCGATTGGCCTCCGATTGCATCGGTCAATGAAGCGACACCGCACTGGCGGGAGGACTGAGAGTGGAACAGAGAAATCTCATCCTCCAAATCAGCAGATCGTATCCGAACATCCCCTTTGCGCGTAGGCAGAAACGACGGCAATGGAATCTGAAGGACAGTCATGAAGTGGAAGAGAACACAACAAAGCAAAAATCAACCAACATAACTGCAATGAGTCGATGAAGCTCGGGATCCATGGTTGCCTTGCCTAGAGAGAGAGAGAGAGAGAGAGAGAGAGAGTTGGGTGTCAAAGCAAAAATCATTCACCATTTCTCTCTCTCTCTCCTCTCTAAAAGCAAATATCGTTCATATCGAACTCTTACGAACATTGGTGCTTCAAGAAATCTCCACAAACAACCGGTTCCTCGTGACATTTAGACGATGACGACATTTGTCATTTGATAGTCACGCTTACTAGGTCGTTTCATTCCAAATTACTTGGACATGCATTTCAAGATTCAGTTCATTTGACAAAATGAGTTCTGAATGCTCTTCACATGAGAAGAAACTAAGAAAACTTCAATTTGCGCAGCCCACATGCAACAAGGCTTGTCGCAAAATTTCGAGAATTCAAAAAGAGTCTAATGTATGTCCACGTTGAGCTTGTAAAACCATGGGTCGTGCATTGAAATTCAGAGTTGGTAATATGGCTGAAGGGAAGTGTATTCGATGTTACTACACTTTATAGTTCCAAAGGTCGGGTTGAGCCACCGGAAACCTTGAAGAAGCACTTAATTTGACGTCAGCAATCAGCCTTCTCCATCTCATGATTCATGCTTACATGGTGACAGCACAAGGATCAAAGGGAGGTATGATACAAATTGAGGACCATTCCATTCATTAGAACAAAACTCACGCCGAATTGGAAGCAGATTCAGCCTAGCAATTCTGAAGTCATGTTCTCACCAAAAATGGCCTAGAGGATTCTTCCTCTGCTGTGTCCTTTTGCATGGTATTCTGACCCTAAGTCTTCTCAGTGGTTCTGAAGATGGATACTCTGAACGTGATATCGTCCTTTCTAATAAGCTCAATCAAGTATGTCCCCACCTTCAGAGAGGTTTCTCTCGTGAATGTGGCCCAACTGGCAAATAACTTCCCATAATGCTCATGGCTGATCAGCTTCACTGGCCAAGATTTGTCTGGAAATATGAGAGCCATGGTCTGCGCACTTTTCTTAATGTGCATCTGTGACAATGAACCAGGAACCATCTGCTTAAGTAGATGTTTCACAATTTTGACATCAGAAAGAAGAAAACAATCAATGATTTCTGAGGACGGTATATGTGAAGGATAAAAACAGAAACCTTGACATGATGCACGATTAACCTAGAGCTAGCATAGTCGCAGTGACTTAAATTCAAGAGTTGTCATTGTCATGAGTATCTTACCACATTGCTTTTCTTCAGATATATTCACCTCACCACAATTTGGAAGAAAAAATACTCAGGTTTAATTGTGCTGGCTAGTTCAAGAGCTCTGCACAAGCCTGGCTCTTTCAGCTTACCTGCAGCAGTCGCAAACAGAACATGAAGAAAGCTTTTGCTCTCTAGGCATATACTATTCTTGTTATTTGAAACTCATATCTACTGACATAGCAACAGTAAATCAATAGATTTGAGTTTTTCAAGTGGTCTACCTTCCAGGGCCTATATGGCATATGCACACCAGTATCATTTTCAGCACAATCAAAATTGATACTACTGGTTTCACTAGTTTCTATTGGCTTGACAATTACGAAATCCCCCAACACATACATATGCACACATGCGAGAGCTAGAGACAGAGAAACACTACGAGGATGAATTAGCACTAACACAGTCTCTCCTAGCCTGACGACATGGAGAGTTCTTTTACGAAATTCAAATCAAACACGAGAATAGCACAATCAAGGGGAGAATTAGCTAGTAGATTAAGATTTACACCTTGAAAATCTCATGAAGAGCAGTTCGAATTTTCATCTCTCCCCAAACTCTGTGTTGATGATTGTACATGAGCCATGAACTCCGCAAACCTAATGAGATTCCTCGCCTTACAAAGCTAAGGACACTTGCGGGAATGCAATTCACTTTCGGCAAGATAAATCCACAATTGCTGAGGCTTGGTTCCTCAAATCAGCATTTGTTGGCAGATATTCTATCTCGGATGTGCAATAATCAAATATGATTACATGGAAAATGGAGTCCATTCAAATTTGAAGATCAAAATTTGGCCCTCACAAGTAAAGTAATGGTCTGCAAATTCATTCCAACCCTTTGATAACGAAACTATCTCATCACATTTTCCCCATTTCACAGGCCAATAAAATGCACAATTTGACACTCTCGGGAGCATCCTTCTAGAGGAATTCTCACCATATTTTCTCATGAACCTCTTTAGTAAGCCCTCTGAGAAAAATAAAACCCACAAATCTTTATAAGCCCTTGACACTTGATATCATAATCAAATTGAACAGCAAGAACGCATAAATCAAACAACACATTCTGAAGCACATCCTTTTCGGTTCATTTAGATTTGGAATGTGGCATTAATGAGTGTGCATCTAGAATATTATGAACCTCACAAACCCAATCAGAATAGAAGCACACTTCATTGATTCATCAAGACAAACTAAAGGAGATATTACTAGGAGTACAACATTTATTTTGCACCAGCCAAAGCGAAACTTTTTGAGTTAATCTCTATCTCAATTAAATCAAGTCCTTACCAGCACTAGTGGAAATGTAGACTCTGAAAACAATATCCTCCCTATCAGTGAGCTCAAACACACAAACATTCCTACATGTGGACGAACTTCTCTTGCAATCAACAGAAAAAAAATGCCCCTTGGTCATGTCCACAGCTCCTGAGCTTTCACCGTCCACAACCTGTCTGAATACCTGAGAGTCGGAATTTACTTTTTTTCATGAATATGTTGATTGATGAATTGAACTGGAGTTGTCTCCCCGTTTACATGGTTGAAAAACCAACATATGGTGAAGAAAGACCAAAACATAAGCATACACTAATGAGAGAATCAAATCACACACAGCATGAATATAAGGTAGTAGTTGCTAGTTCCAGAAGTTTTAATCAACACTGAGCCATATAACGACAGTAACAATCTCAATATCCAATCCAAGGTCAAATGTCAAAATATACATTCTTGTAGTGCAATAGGATCCGTAACCAGAAAAAGCCTTTACTGTCCTATATATAACTGAGGCATGAATTTCAACTACACCGACCACAAGTGCAGGGGATAAGGCAAAGACATCAATGACTGGAACATGGATGAAAGCGAAAATTTTAAATTAAGCTGTTCAATTCTTTGAAGTGCAGCTCAAATTTTATCAAACTACTGATTCAACTTGACAAACTAAACTCATCCTTTTTTTCCCCTCAAATATCTGATCAATGTAACAAAATAGAACAGTATCTCCTATTTGACATTGAAATTGTTAGTCACCAGATCTACAATGAAACGTCATAATCATAACTAGTCACCCCCTTATATTTCGGGTCTTTCCCTTTAGTTATGGAGGTAGCAACATTCTTAGCAATTTGCTTGTACTACTCTCCTTGTGTGATTTACATATATATTCTAATTTTACAGCATTGAATAACATTGTCAAATTTATCCATATGAGAGGACTTGGATATATATTCTTAAGACTTGCCTCAGCAATTGCTTTCCAACACATCTATACACAAAAAAGGAGACGACTGTCATCTTTTCGAACCTCAACCACCAGCTTAGGTTCCAATAACTGTTCTTTTATTCCTTTCGCTGCTTCAATTACTCCATTGTTAAGATATATACTTGGTTTCAAACATATACCCATGAACATTCCAAGGAAAATAACATGTCATGGGGTTCGCTACATTAAGTCAACTTGGAAATACACTAGAGTCCAAGAAAAAAATGTAAACAGCATCCATATGTTTGATTTTCAGACACACCAGTCGGAGTCCATAAGATTAGGATCTTACCAAGCTATACTTAACATAAGATGGCCTCATCACCACCTTGAAAGAGGGATGCTCCGTTTGAAATTTGTTGGCCGATTTAAGAGCAGTGAGATGCCTTGGGTGTGTGGGACCATAAAAGAACCAGCTCAGGGTGCCTCAATCTGCTAACTGTTTGGTCCTACCTGTACTTCAAAAACGATAACTTCAGAGACAATTTAAGTACGCTTCATTAGTTTGACTTGCTATGAATAGATTTAGCATAAATTGGAAACTAATTAAATCCTTGCAGCATCTCGTAACCAATCAAGTGAAAAAAAAGGGGGCTTCCTAAAAATTATTTAACAGTTTCAAAAGAACAATGGAAAGAGAGTTACGCAAGGAGAAACAAGACACGTTAAACCACAAGAAACTCTCATGACGATGAACAGTTCGGACTATATTGAGAACAAGGCGTCAAAGTGACTCCTCATAATTTTTGACAAGGCATGGAATTCGCTCTGAATATTTTCAAGTTTCGTGATTTCTTCCATTTTTCATGATGGAAAATTTACACCTGATGAGAGAGATCTCTCTCTCCCTATATCATCTCCATCGATGATGAGCTAAGAAGAAGAAGAAGAAGAGGAAGATCGGAAGGCCTCCACGAAACCAACTTCCGGCTTCAACTAATTCATGCGCAACAAGACCCAAAGATCGGAAGAAACGTGATCTTACGAGTTTGCCGGGTTCAAGTGGAGGACTAAAGAAGAAGAAGAAGAAGAAGAAGAAGAAGATCGGATCCAGACTTCTGTGCTTAGATCAAGTTCCCTCAATTTCTCTCCCAAGAGAGAGAGAGAGAGAGAGAGAGAGAGGAGGAGGAGGAGGAGCCCTTCTTTGCTTCCTATTGTTTAGTGATGGAGGAGGCGAGATCGATTGATAGGGCTAGTGATGATGCTGATCTGACGTATCAATAATAGAAATGTTGCAAAAAAAAAAATTTGAAAAACTTACTGCACTGCCAAAAAAATAAAAGAAAAAGTAAACATAATGGATGAGAGGATGACGTCAATTGAATCTTTACCGGTTGTATGTGAATTCATTTATGTTGATAATTTTCGTATGGCTGTATTGAGATCACCACTTTCTTCCCAATCCCAAAGCCGCTTGTATCCAAACAGTGACATAGGAGTTGGTCTTTTGTTGCTTAGTGCACCCTTAGAAAATGTCTTCATTTTCGGGCACTCTTCCACTTTAATGTCAAACAATGATGGCAACCTGAAAATACAACTCGGGATGGAGGAGAAGCATTCTAGACTTGGTAGATGTTGGAGTGTCCACCAGCTTAGCTTCTCAAAAGAAATCATTCCTTCTCTGCTTCCATCGTTTATCACTACTTCTTTCATTCTTTCGCATCCTATTATGGTAATCTCAATGAGATTCACCAAATCTGTAACCATTGAAGCTGTTAGTAGATGTACCAATCTAGAGGAATTTTTCACCTCTAACTTCGTTAGAATTTGGAAGGATATCACAGCTGGAAATATTGTTGTCAAACAGGGACAATCCGAAACCTCAAGTGTCTCGATGCGCTGAAGAATTTTCGACACTAAAGAGTCTTCTCTCCACACGCTCTTTAGGTTGTGTAGCTTGCTTAACTTAAGTTCTGTTAAATTTTCAAGCATCGAATGTTTTTCCTTGTCAACATGTGCTTCATCAGGGAATATATCTTCGTTGGAGCTACAGAAGACCTCAAGGCTTCGTAGATTCTGAAATCTCTCTAGGAGGAATTTAGGAGGAAAGATGGCCTTTTCATCATGAAAGCATGCCAATGTTAGTGCTTTTGGCTTGCCAAAGAAGTCCTCCAGAAATTTTCCATCTTGTATCATATGAATGTTTTTATCGTGTAATGAAAGTCTTTCTAACATAGGAAAGTCCTGTCAAATTGCCAATATGATAAGAGAAGTAAATTCAACAAAGTTCAGCAATAAATCATGTGTTGTAAAAGATAAACCTAATTCAGATGATTTGCATAGAAGCTAACCATCTTCTTATAGTTAATTAAATCTAAGATCTACATACAAGTCTCAAGCTTTTAAAAGTCTCGAGTAGAGGTTGGTATGGTTAAGTTGGTAGAGTGAATCTAAATTCAAGAGTCCTCTAGCTCATCAAATTCATCTTTTATTAGAAATATTTTATCTTGTCAATAAAAATTTGTCATCTTTGGAATTTTATGTAACGAGAAGCACTCGTAATGTTGCTAAAACATATGGGGTCCACAAACTAAAAAAAAAAAAAATGTGCTTAAGATACAGGAAATATCATGTTTCTCTTCAAACTCATAGGTAAGTGGTTTCGGGCTTTCTATAGTATCACAACAAGACAACAAGACGACTATGCAGTGGACAGGTGTATTAAAGAATATAGTAGGAAATAGTGCATTAAGGTACTAATGTTATTTTTGTTTTAAAAGAATTGTTTGAATCAATCTTTTTAGAGTTTGTACAAGATGAAATAGAGAGAAAAGTTTAAATGTGCAACACGTGTCAACAATGGAGAGGACCTCATGTCAAATTCTCATTGATTTCTCCAAGGAGCGACATTATATTAGATCAATAATATATTGTGTTGTCAATAGAAAACTATCAATATTTTTTGTAATTTTAGGCCATGGAAATATCTTATGGATATCCATAACTAAAAGTATATGTAAGATATTAGAAACATCTTAATGTTGTTGACAAATTAATAGGTAAGGGAGATCATGTTTTCTATAGCATTATAACATGACGCGATTATGCAATGGCAAAGAGATTAGTGAGTGCTTCAAAGAATAAAGTAGATACTGAGGGAGAGTAGCTATAATCATACCCTCTCAAATGAAGAGTGTGCTTCTTGGTCTAAAAGGTCCTGTTGATCACCTCTTTGAGCCCAACTATTCACGGATGCTGCAAAGGACAACATGTTCAGTTTGTCACAGTGAGTCACTCGTAATTCCTTCAAGAATGGCCAATTCAAAGTGGGCAAGTTAGGATAGAAGCTCTGGAGTCTTGGCATATCATGTAATACTAGGGAGGTTAGTTTCGGGAAAAGAACTTGGGCATTGGAGCATGGAGTGTCATCTCCACTAGAGACTATTCTCTCAATCCCACAAGACTCCACTTGAAGTCTCACAAGTTGGGTTAGACTTGTAGCCACCCAATGCAGAAACAGATTTCGGAGGCTCTTACAATTTTGGGCTTTCACTTCTCCTAAACAATCAAACGTGTGAGTTTCCTGAGGACTATTGGTCCATATATTGCTTAAATTGTCCATATGGGAGAGAACCATTGACCAAAGCTAAGGAAATTGTACCTGCCATATTGAAACAAAATGACCCAATGAATATGATTATATTGAGTTATGACCTCGAAGAAGAAACTTCCAAACTTCCCTTCTCTCACAAATCATGAGGATTCAAGAGCTTGTTAGTGACATGAATAGGGAAGGCTTATCGATACTTTTAATTCAGTTGACTAATGACTAAAGTCAAGTATATTCCATTGCAACACGCATGAAATTACATATACATTGATAATCAATAATACACTGAGCATCGGCTTTTAAGTGGCTTAATTGACATTTAACATTAGGAGCGCCTTATCCCTTTGATTTTTGGAAAGTTGCATTGATAAATACTTGGATTCTCCAACTTTCATTCAATTTGTGAGATTTGTTTGCCCCAATCATTATTAAAGTTGCCTGATCTTTCGATAATGCAACATTAGATAAGGTAAGAATTTCTGAGATTTATTTGCTTCAAGGTGAACATGCATAACAATTGGATAAAAAGCAAGGGTTTAGTGATGACAAGCTAGTCAACTAAAGGCTATGAATAATACGTGCAAAGAATTTAAGCAACGCATGTACCGATGAAGGCATGAATGAAGCTGAAGCATGGGCTCAACATGATTTCCTCTGTCTATTTTGAACACTGCTACTTATTCAACAGTAATGCTGATTGCGAATATTACTTATGAATCTTCAAATTAACAAAGTTCACTAATGATAAACATCATGAAAAATAGTCGGCAAACAAGAGAAAAAAAAACTTTAATTGACCTTTTACCAAAAAAAAAATTTAATTGTTTACAAGTTTTTTCTTTAATATGTGCGGAAATTTTTTTTATTGAAAGAAAATAAATTCGTAACAAGCACGAACAACATAACAACTCCAATAAATATCGTATGTTATGATCCCTAAAAAAGCAAATTGGGTCAATTTACAAGTATCCACATTGAAAAGATTTAGATCCAAATCAAGATCCAGTGGACCATAACTTGCTTAAAATAATATTTATTCCCTTTTGAGGTGGGTCAGTGATCCAACCATGGCAAAAATTGGTTGGGTAAGAGGAAACCTTTCTTATCCTTGATTAATGCCTTCTTTTTAGGATTTTTTTCTGCCCAAGATTAAAAAAAAAAAGACAAAAGTGGATGTTTTATTGCACTGAAAAAATGCCAAAATGATGCGTGCAAAGCACTGTTCTATTTCCAAATTACAATTACTCGTATTCCATTCATTGGTACTTCCATTTGACAAGATGATTTCTCTGAAAAATAAAAGCATTGGATGAAGAAAAAGAGGACAAACCTGTGGAGTAAAAAGTGAAGGGGTGCCATGGTCAATATCCTCTGAAGATTGCCAAGTCAAACTTCTCATCTTAGGGCAGTGGGCAATGGTCAGATATTCCATTTTGGGACAATCCAGCATATGATTCTTCCCCCATAAGAAACTAGTTAAATTGGGCAAACATTCTAGTTCTATCTCGAAGAGCTTGGAGAATGTAATCTTCTCCTCCGCACTTCCCAGTCCCTCTTCATCTACGATCACTCCTTCCATCCGACCACACTCCTTTATTTCCATCCTTTGTATATTGGCAAGGCATGGAGCCATCGATGGAACAAAAGCATGTCTCAAGTTGCTACATTTATAAAGGGTTAGAGAATATAGAGAATTGAAGCACATCATTCCTTGGAGATCTTTGTTCCATAATTGCCTCAACTTGGGTAGATTAATCAAGTTTATATCAGATAGCTCAGGCAACACCTGAGTGCTTTTTACAGCATCAAGCCCCTCAAGATCAAATATTTCTTCCAAAGACTCGCAATCGCCCACTTGCAAGCTTGTCATTTCTGCTAAAGCAAGCATCAATTTGGATGGAATAGCTTTAATAAATGATGGACATTTATCCACAATTAGTGTTTGTAATTTCCAATATGACTTGAGGGGATTCAATTTGCTATGCCATTTTCTAATCAACTCGGGGAACTCAAATAGCCGCATAAACTTAATCCCAACAACCTTGACCTGTCATAAAATGCATCATTAAATGTAAAATTCTACTTAGCAAAAAAGCAATTACTTGGTGATAAAAAAATAAAATCCAATTGTACTTAATTTAGTAACTAATGCATACCATACCTTTACTCATATTTTCAAGGGTGATGTTGAGGTTTCCTTCCCAAAAATACTGGAACTTTGGTGGTCCATACAATTCCTTCAACTCTACTTGTACTCTCTCCAGCTTTGGTGTCTCTATTGGTCCTTTGGAGAAAAACTTCATGTTGGGACATTGACTCACAATGACATCTTCCAAGAGAGGGAATATCAAAGTGTACCCACCTGAGCTAAAGCATCTCAACTTTGTCAACTTGTCAAGCTCAATGTACTTCAATTGATTGAAAGCCACTACACGCCCTTCCTCACCTTCCCCATCGCTAATGACTTTTGTCAATGTTTCACAATTACTTATCCTCAATTTTGTGAGTACCACCAAATTTTCAGCTATTGTCGTTGTGAACAAATTTAATAAGCCATCAAAATGTGACATGTATAGGATCTGCAGATGTCGTATATATCCTAAAAAGGGTAATGCCACTTTTAGCTCATGACTTGTGCCTTCTATGGCCGCCTCATTGCTACTTGGCTTTTCTAGATAGGATTCACATATAACTAACCTTTCCAAGTTGGTTAAGCTCTCAAGAAAATGATATGTGGACATTGGAGTTTCCTTGGAGAGATGACAAAGCTCAAGAACTCTAAGCTTGTAGAAGAATTCTTCATCATGAAAATGTCCATGCCATATCTCCATCCGTTTGGATAAATCCAATTTTAAATTTTGGAGATTAGGTAATGTGCCCTGGAAAATAGTCAAATCAGAACCTAAAGCTAGCTTAATTAAAAATTAATGAAAAAAATATTCATGTATTATTACATAATCTTGTATATTGCACAAAATAATTGCATTTTAAAATGTTGAGTCTCATATGATTGAACGGAAAGAAATGTGCCCTCATGAACCAAACATTGTCATTGATCTTTTATATTTGACTTGTTTCCATATTTGAACTTAAGTAACTCCTTACATTCATGTTTGTAAAAATATATCCCTTCTGAAAATAACTTTTGCATCAAATACAATCATAATTGCATAAAGTTTGGTGATTAATGTCAACGATAATGTCCCATTTTTTCATTTTTAAAACATCAATGACCTTAATAGGGTTCAAATTAGACAACAAACTTGTGCCATGGTAAGATCACACCACATGCCACATGTTATCAATCTCTGCAGTGCTTACGAGAGAGCTAAATGATTAGAATTAGCATTACCTTTTTGAAAAGGGGGATTAACTAGGATGCGTTTGATACATTAGATATTGACAAGAATGTTTGGTCAATACATGAAGATTATATGATGTTTTGATGATATTTTTATGGATTTAGGGAGAGCCTTATTACCCATAAAGAAAAAGGAGAGTCATATAGTTCACATTTTCATATATAAAGGTACGTGTATAAGATGTTTGGCTGTGACATTAATCATCACTTCAAATATTCGCCATCGGAGCAAAACAAATAATCTTAGGTCATACCTTTTCTATCAAGAGAAGCGGCTGTTTATCAAGTGTCATCTCATTCTCAAGTTGCAAAGCAAATATCTCCACTTTGTTACAACCATGGACCTCCAAGATCTTCAATGTCGGCCATTGTAAAGCATGCATTCCCGTGTAGATGCACTTCAACTCTACCAAATGCCTAAGCTTGAGGGAGGTTAACTTTGGGAACACAGACTTGGGAACTAGGCCTTCTTCATTCTCCATGAGTTCCGCAATGCCACATTCATCGATCTTCAAATCCTCAAGCTGGATTAGATCATTGGCTATTGAGGCTGGAAACAAAGAAGTGAGGCTCTTGCATCTAGAAACACTAATAGAACGTAGACACTGGAATTTAACTTGACGGTGGAGTTCTTTATCCCATACACACTTTAGCTCTGGTAAGTTAATTAATATTAGCTCTTTTAACATAGAACAAGTAGTGGGATGTCTATTTGGAGGATTCGGTGGTTGAAGTTCGAAAACAACTTCAAGCGAACCACAGTCTTGTGCCTCCAAACATTCCAAGGTCAAGAGCCGTCCTAGAATGCAAGAAGGAACAAGGTTCACTAGCTTATGACAGCGACCCACACGAAGGGATTTTAGATTGTGGAAAGAATCCATAGCAACTTGGTCGTCCCATATCTTCTTGATGTTATCTATGATGCTGATATTTAATGTCTCCAAGCTAGGAAAGGCAACCTGCAACATTGACTCATGGAATTAGTCACGAACTTCTGTAAATTACAAATTTACGAAATTAGCGATTCTGTCATGGAGTTGCACAAAAGGAAAAAAAAACAATAAAATAAAATAAAAAGTTAGTAAATAAAATCTCTATGCAAATGTAGATGACTCTAGGATGAGAAGGCTATTGGAATTACTAGAGACAAAACAAAAAGTAGGAATTCTGACCAGATTCTCTGTTGACAATGGTAATATAAATATGCTCATAAAGCAATCATATAAATATAATCACATTAGTCTCGCATAAATTGCTTAAGAAGAATGAATAATATATTTAAAGAAACAAGAAGCACATATAAAGGGTAATCAACGTAAGAAGTCATTGAATTGATGTAGTAAAAGAAAATTTGCAGCTAAGGATCGCTTAAGGAAGAATGTTAGCCATTAGAAAGAAAATGACAGAGAGATTGAGATTAAAGAGCCAACCGAACATCCATCAAATGGTGCAATACAGGAGGAGGCGTGACTTTATCTAATACCGAATTTCTCAATTGAATATCATATCACTCCAAAGCAATTAAAAAGTTAGGCCAAAAGAAAGGAATTAAAAAAGGAATTACTTGGGTCAAATGAACAAATCTTAGTTACCTCATTCCACACTTGAAAGAACTAAGTATACTTGATTGATTGAATTTCCCTTTTAAAATTTATCGATTTTTTGTCAATGCTAGAAGATCCAGTAGCTATATGCCAATGACAGATCATATACATATACTCGAATCAAATTATAGAAAACAGTGCTAAATATCTCGTTATAACAAATTAAAAGTATCTAAAAAGTCAACATATTAATCCTATGGGGGCCCCATTTTTACGGCTTCTTTGGCTACATAAACAACGTTTTTGGTGAACAGCCTCATTGCTTTTAGTTTAGTCGAAGTGGACCTGCTTGTACTCTCTTTCATTTTCCATTTAAACGTTCTTCCACTTTACACTCCAGAAATATATATTTCTTTAACAAGAGTTTCATAAAAAAAATGGTCTTGCAATTCATGCAAAAACTGAAGGGCTGATTTCGAAAAAGAAAGGCCTTGGACCCTAGAGATCGTGCTCAGTTTGGCGACGCAGAGGGCCCAGATTCTTTTTGCTGGTGCAAATTGCAATTAAGAGAGAGCAAACCTTCCTTCAATCAAGAAAAAAAATGAGATCTTGTAAGTGCAAATGAAGTCAAGTGAGCACAGTAAAGGCTCTTCATCTCCAGCCTCTTGACCCTTGCTGCTACTCACTTTCCTCTCAATTGTTTCTTCTATTTCTTTCAATGTATGTGCAATGTCTAAGCCGTGAGGTTGCTAAGAGTTTTTAAGTTTTTTGTGAATTTGAAAAGATTTTAGAAATCTTGTTCAGCAATTGTATTACATGTTCATGCTTTGTTCATGTATCATAAGAGAAGTTCAACCGTTATGTAAATTATTTCCAGAGAAATTAGAAGTAACAAACTGTAACTCATACATGTCGCCAACACTCGACACATATGCTTGTACACTACTGATTTTCTTTTAAATATTTTTCATCAACGTACACTTGGAGGAATTTAGTTGGTTTTTATTTGGACTATGCTTTGTCTCTAGTATATTTAATATTTTGACGTGATGTTAATCACATACCTCCCCATCGAAAAGTGCAGTGGAGTGTGGTTTGACACCGTCCTGACTTCGAGCTTCTCGTGAATCTGTCATCAATTTTTCATTGGATGAAAAGAATGTCGTTATTTTTATTGCAAGAATGAATATATTTACAAGAACATCTGCAGTGATGAAAGAATAAATCAATCTTACACTTTCCGCGAGAGAAGCACCTCAAACTTGTCAAACCATATAATCTTAAATCAGTTAACATTGGGAATGTTAGAGTTTCTGATGTTTCCATTCTCCCCCCTTCTTCCTCCAGAATGATCGCCTCCATCTTCTCACAGAACCATACACTTAGTTTTTTTAGTTGTGTGAAAGATGTAACCATGGATGGGAGAAACATAAACCCGAAGTTATCCAATCTCATAATATCTAATGTTTCCAATCTCGGAAAGGCAACCTGTGAAATTCACTCACAAAATTGGTGATTTTGTAAAATCTTGAATTCATGAACTTCCAAGATGTGAATATAGATGAGTGCTGAGGGGAGTGGGGGATTATTAAGTTGCACAAATGGAAGAAAGGAATAAACTCGACAATAAAAAAAAGGAGTGAACAAATCTCCATACTAGTGTGGTTTCGAATATCCAGTCTTCTCTTGGGAAAATAACTTTGAATTGCAAAGCTTAATTTGTTTAGTAAGTAAGTTTATTCCGTCTAAAGAATCTCTCCTTCAGCAATAATTTCAACCTCAAATTATGGCCCAAGGTTCAAATAGTATACATGGCCAGTGTCTAATGAGAACAACGGCAAAGTTAAAAGCCCCAAAGACTAGGCCGATTAAGAAAAAGCAATGCTGAAAAGGCTCTTTTTAAAAATTTCCCGTTCTAGTTCCATTATCTTTGAAGAGAAGGCTAGCCACAACTGGAAAGAAGAACAGTCGTACACTCAGGCATGCTAACATGTGGGACCCACAGCTTAAATTTCCAGAACTCTTTATTGATGGGGAAACGAACATATTAAAGGAGTCTATGGCCCCACCATCAACTTAAGTGATAATCATGCTATTCGCTGGACAAAATGGTAGTTGGGTGCCTTCCTTTTTTTTCCTTAACTGGCCAGTTTTTGTTCATGCTTTGTACAGATACCATAGGAGATGGTCATCCATCTTTATGGCAACTATATCCAGAGAAATTAAAAGTAAGAAATTGCAACTCATACATGTTGGTAACTCTGAATGTTTATGCTTGCATGCTACTCATTTTTTTTTTTTCAAATTTTCTAACCAAAGTATACTCTACAAGTAGTTTACTTAGTTTTGATTTTGGCTACATTTTGTCTCCCGTATATTTAATATATTTGACTTTTCACATACCTCTTGATTGAATAGTACAATGGAGCATGATTGGATGTGATCTTGACTTTGAACCTCTTGCGAACCTGTCATTGGTTTGTCGATGAAAAGAATGTCATTATTTGTATTGCATAAATGAATTTATCTACACAAAGATATTTAGTGGTAAAAACAAAAAATCAATCTTACACTTTCCGCGAGAGAAGCACCTTAGACTATTCAACCATTTTAAGCATAAATTGGTTAACATCGGGAACTCCAAAGTTTCTAATATTTCCATTCCCAACCTTTCTTCCTCCGTGATGATCGCCTCCATATTCTTGCAATCTAATACGGTTAGATCTCTCAAATGTGTGAGAGACTTAATCATGGATGGGAAAAACATAAACCCAAGGCTGTCACAGTCTTTCACCACCAAGTCCTTTAAATTATGGAAACTCACTATCCCACAAGGATTCTTGTTCCATATGTGCCTCAAGCTCGGCATTCTATTTAATTCCAAGGTGGTTAGCTCAAAGACAATCTCATCATTTCCATTACCGCTTGGTCCATCAAGGTCAAAAATTTCTTGAAGCGAAATGCAATCTTCTATAATTAAAGTGTTCAACTTGTATAGTTTTACCAGCGACCGAGAGTTGTTAATCTTCGAGAGAGATTTGCACCGCGCCACTTCAAGAGATCGGAGATTGCTCAGCTCCAATGGAGATTCATCGCTCCATATATTTTTAACATTGGGAAGTCCTTTCATTATCAAGGACTCTAACGATGGGATGGAAACCTGACGAACAAACCCATTAACAATAAAATTTACAATTACAAAGGATGGGTAGGAAATTTACATGCTATATCATGTTCTTATGAATTGTCACCGAAGGAAATATATAAGCAAGATAAATTACAACCTTTAAGATAAATTTTGTATTCACAGAAATTTATGACAAATAAAAGCTAATTTACAATATAAAAGGGAATTATACGACCCCAAGACATGCGAGAGATTTAATCATGGATGGGAAAAATATAAACCCGAGGTTGTCACAATCTTCCACCGCCAACTTCTTTAAGTTATGGAAACTCACTATTCCACAGGGATTCTTGTTCCATAGACACCTCAAGCTCTGCATTTTTCTTAATTCCAAGGTGGTTAGCTCAAAGAGAGCCGCAACATTTCCACTACCGCTCAGTCCATCAAGGTAAAAAATTTCTTGCACCGAAACGCAATCTTTCATAGTTAAGGTATGTAACTTTTGTAGTTTCAATAGCGACTTGAAGTTGATAACCTTCGAAAGAGATTTGCATTGCACCACTACGAGAGATTGGAGATTGCTTAGCTCCAATGGAGATTCATCGCTCCATATCTCTTGCATTTTGGGAAGTCCTTCCATTGTCAGGGATTCCAAGGATGGGATTGAAACCTGATGGACAGAGCCATCGACACTAAAATTTATAATTGCAAAGGACGGGCGGGAAATGTACATGCTGTGGCAGGTTATTATTATTAATCAACGAAAGAAATTTAGAGGCAAGATAATTTACAACCATTAGGATAATTTTTGCATCCACAAAAATATATGATAAATAAAAGTTAATTTACAGCACATAAAGGAACTACAATACCCCAAGAGACAACTAACGAACTTTAATATTTATTTACAATTAACAAGGCATGTGCCGATTAGATTTTGTTTGCAATTTCCTAACAATAAGGGAAATTGTAGCCATTAAGAATTAGCACTCATTCAGTTTACGAATGACAACAAATATAAATTACCCATAAAGCAAAAATTACTTTCGAGCTAAATTGCTTCCTATAAGGTAAGCTTTTATAACCTATCCCATTTAATCATCCTTGTTATCATAATTTCCTTAAGGGTGAGTCCAAATCCGCAGCCTACTTATATGAATCCATAATGTTCGATGTTAAGACCCAATTTTCCCTGATTACAATGGAAACCTTTATTTTCTTTCTTTTAATTTGTGAAGAGTAACGGATCTTTGAAAAGGTTCATTGCTATAACTCTAGAAAATCCTTCAACAACAAAGTTGCTTGCAATCTCACGCCTACCTTACCACCACCCATCGCTCCCATCTGTTCAACAACTTTGTGTTCCGTTCTTGGACTATCATCATCCCTAACAAGATTACGATGAAAAATAAAAAGAAGCAAAGCCGCAAAGGCCCTTTGCAAATTTCCCTAATCTAGTTCCATGATCTTTGATAGAGCTCTCTCTATGGAAGCTCGAAGCATGAGAAGAAGAACGGTCATACTCCTATAATTATGGAACCCACTACTTAAATTTCCACAACTCTTTACAGAATTTTTATTTTTTTTATTTTTGTCTAGACGACTCTTCACTGATGAACATATTACTATCGCAGTGGTTCTTGGACCCAATTGTCAACTTCAATGATAATGTCCCCATTATAAAGGGGCAATCTTGTCTATTCGATGAAACAGCCGCGGCAATTTTTGCCGCACAAAATAGCCATGCGCTTTCCTCAACCATTCCAATTGATCGTCCTTGAGTCGTAATTTGCTATAGGGTGAGTCTAAATCTACAGCCTACATGTCCGGAATCATAACATTTTAGTTGAAAAGATCCAATTGTCTTTGATTACAATGGAAAGCTTTATTTTATGTTTTGCTTCTCTTTTTTTTTTTGTGTTAAGAGTAACTGTCCTTTTTAATAGTAAATCCTTTATCTGTGAAGCTGCTTGTAATCTCCCATTTACCTCACCATCACCCATCGCTCTCATCCATACAACAAGTTTTAACTTTTATGTGTTTCGTTTATTGGATTATTGTTACCAAAAAAACAGAAAAGCAAAGCCACCCAGGCTCTTCACAAAATTTTGCCGATTTTAGTTCCATCGTCTTCGAACGCGAGCTCTCTCCATGGAATCTCCAAGCATGGGAAGAAACAAGTCGTATCACATTCTAGCACGTGGGACCCATAGACTAACATTTCCAAGATTCTTTACTGACGGAAAACTAGCGTATCGGAGGGCTTTTGGGCCCCACCATCAACTTCATTGATAATCGCACCATTTATATAAGGGCAATTTTGTCTAGTCAACGAAATAGCCACATCAATTTTTGCCCGACAAAATACCTGTGCCCTTTCCGCAAATGGGCAATTGTTTGTCCTCAATTTACTAACTTCTCTTTAATTTTAGGATAACAATATCAATAGGCAATTAAACAGATGTCGGTTTGTGATGCCAAAAGTGCGTACACACACATATATATCTATACATACTATATGAGTGCATAAACATGCACAAAATTCTGTACTCATACAATTATATGGCTTATGCAATGACTAAGTGCTTGTTTGTTTAAACACGATACACAAAATACGTGCATCAATGAGATTAGCAAGTTGCTTTTATATAAAAACCCAATCCTCCTTATTTTTTTTAAGAGAGTCACTTATCTTTTACATTTTGTGGATAATAACAAAGTTTGACAACTCAATTCAATGGAATTCATTTCAAAAGATTAAAAATTACTTACCTATGGATTTAGTCAATGCCAAAATTTCCTTAATTTTGCCTTATGAATCCCTATTAATATGGATATACTTGTAGTATGTAACTTGGATTATAACCCATAATATACCACAAACTAAATTTACATCGATTTCATAAATTAGTTGGATTTCTACACAATGAAGAGAAACAAAAGATTGCTTTATATAACCGTAGAGAAGGCATGGACAGGTAAGCTAATTGGAAAAAAAATTGAATTAAATATAACAAAATGAATAAGCATCATAATCTATGTTACATCTAATTGGCAAAGGAAGGAAAGTTAATAAATAGTTACCTGTTTTCCATTGAAGAATGCAATTTGAATGCTAACTTGATCATCTGATGTACTACTTGAAGGAGCCGACCCGACCTTTAAGAAGTTCTTGATATATAGCAAGTGACGCAATTTCAATACACGCAAATTTCGCAACTCAACTTTGCCACCATCATCAACTTCTACAATCCCACGCATCAACTTGCAATGGACAACTTTGATCTCTTCTAATTGTGGAAGTTTTCTCACCACTGAAAGAGGAAATAGAACTTCTATCTTGTCACAATTGTCAACTCGTACTACTTTTAATGCATTGAAGGACTCAAAGTAGATATTGTTGTTGGATATCTTCTCCAAGTTGATGAGATTCACAAGAAACAACGATTCCAACATATTAAAAGCAACAAGAGAAGGCCATTGGAGGATGTTTTGGATAGAGGGACTATTCACGACGTGTAGATGCTTTAATTTTGGAAAACCTTCTTGGGATAATGCACAAATACTTTGCTTAGTTTTGTTCAACCCACCCAAAAATAGAGCGTCGATTTTAGGTAAGATACTTTGTATGCATCCTCTCCGAAGAATATTGCTTGTTGGATCCAACTGGAGATGCAATGTCCTCGATCCTTCATACTTGCTCCAGCGTTGTTCATTACCTATTCGGATTTTATACTTGGTTAATTGCTTAAAGTTTAGATCCTCTGGGAGCAAACTTGGATTGGGAATGGTTATGTATAGAGTGTAGAGATTCTTCATGTTATTCAACTCAATAAGGCTGGCATTAGTTGGTGGAGTTTGCTCCCCGTCATTCCATTGATGAAAGCTATTCTCCATAAATAACTCCTCCAATTTGATCAAGTTCCAAAGTACACCCGGTTCAATTATCTCAAGTTGTGAACAATTGCTCAAGTCTAACAACCTCAGCTCTCCCAGTTGTCCAATTTCTTTCGGCAATCGATGAACATTAGAGTATCTAAAGCTAAGAATTTGTAGCCCTTTTATCTCACCAAGAATGGCCACATTATCTAATGAACAATTATCAAGACACAGAGTGTGTAAGTTCTCTGAGAATTGAAACGGTGAAGACGAATGACTAAGATGTATCCCAGTAAGATCTAAGACCATGAGATTTCTCATAAAGTTGAAATATGAATCTGGGACTTCAAGAGATTTTTTGTTTGTGAGCAATAGAAACATTTGCAGTTTGGGGCAATCTAATTCTTTGGGAAGATCCTGAAAGTCAACAAAGGGAAAGCATATTGCCTTACAACTTTTGAGCTTATCCTTCGACAACTCTGCTACCAAGTTGTTTTCATCTTTCAAAACAAGAAACGGGTGATCTCTTAATGCAACCGAGGCAACAAACCCACGAACCAAGTCATGAATCTTGAAACCATTAGCATCTTCATCGTCTAACAAAAGGGAAGAGGCTTGCAAAGTATGGATCAGTGAGCTCAACCTATCTCTAGCTTCTTCCATGCTACTATGTTCTCGAAATAACCTCAAACCCACGCCGTACCTCACCAAGTCCTCCAGATGTGGCTTAGAGACGCCATAAGCAACACAAAGTCGTAACAATGATTTTGCCTCCTCGCCTTCCTCACCTTTTAAATGATCATAACTCAATTGTAGCATCTCATTTATTACCTTACTGATTCCTTTGTTTGTAGACATGTCGATTTGTTTCAAAGCATCCTTGCAATCAGATAAAGGAGAGTTTTTAAAATATTTGGCAATTGCGTTAATTAGGAAGGGGAAACCTGCACATTTGCGGAGGGTTTCATCCACCAAGGGTTTGAACTCGTCATCATGAACTTTGTCTCCCGCGATCCCCTCAAACAAACCTCTTGCCTCTTCCTCTTGCAGCCCAACAAGGAGAAAGTCCCTGTCACAGCCCATTTCCCTTTCCAAAACATTCCGATCTCTCGATGTCAACAACAACTTGCATCCGATGACTTTGTTGTCATGTCCGCAGGGAATGCCAACTGACTTCAAGTCGAGCCCCTTCCACAAGTTGTCCAGTATTATGAGGACTTTCTTTTTCTTCCCCTCCTCGTCTTCCAACCTCTTGTGCAGAAGTTCTGCTCGCACGTTGACATACTCTTCATTCTTTATATCACTAAGGCCCAACCAGTGCGCAATCTCTTCTTGAATCCTCTTGATGTCTGGATTTTCCGACACGTCGGCCTTAGCGACCAGATCAAACGACTTCTCTCTTCTTATTCTCCTTTCGACATCCACCAAAAGGGTCGACTTGCCAACCCCGCCCATCCCGTAAACCCCGACCACACTATTTTTGTTATTGGCAAGAGCGTCCAAGATGGTTTGTATCATTAAAGCTCTGGATTTGAAGACGCCATCATCCCTAAGCTTAATCGATGTCGAGGCAGAAAAAACGGAGGCCGTCGCAATGGTCGATTGGACGACATCTTTGCCTTCTCTCCTGGCCAGAATCGAAGTGGCGACATTTCCAGGAGCAGGATCGATGAGGCAAATGTCGTTCAATTCCTTGAATTGAACAATGCACTTTTGAGCGAGATCATGAATGACCTCAATCTCAGCCTCGGCTTTCGTGCTGAACTGATAGCGACAATAGGGGTCGGGAAGAGTCCCGTAGCAGCAAGTCTTGGTCGCCTTTTCGAAGTCGTCCAATAGGTCTCGCGCCTCCTTCAAGGCCTTCTCAGCACTTGCCTGCCAGTCCGTGAAGGCACTGCAGAAGTTCCGAACATTGTTTCTGGCACGTATTTCAAGATTGCGGACTCTCTCAGCCTCGTTCTCCAAATTGCGGACTTCATCCCGAAGACGGTCGGCGAAGCTCTTAGAGGACATCGCATGTCCCACAGGACGCTTCATCGCAGTAACTGCCCCCTTCAAGAGATCCCATGCAGTAGCAAGGCCACACTCGATCAACATTTCTCCTTGATTTTTTTCCCTGAGAAATAAAAAGCGAGAAAACAGGGAGACGGAGAGAGAGAATGGTGAAAACAAGCAGCAGATATTGAAGTAGAAGAAGAAGAAGAGGAGGAAGAATCAAGGCGAAGAGATTTGAGTGCCAAAACAAGGATGAAGGGAGGGACCACGGAATAACTTGAATGGAGAAAGAGATGATTATCAGCTGCTAAAGTAGTCAACAAATGATTCGACTTAAACCATTGCCCTCGGAATATCTATTTTACACGGTGCGTCGGCATCCACGAGACATGGAATTCGAACTCTTACCACAATGTCATTTACCGTGATTTCTTTAGGTGACAATCGACAGATCGTTCGCACATTGACAAAGCGAACACGTGACATGTATTTTTATACAGTCTGCCATGAACTCAGTTTTTAAAGTGGACCATACACCAAGGCACAAAGCACAAGTGGACCCTGAAACCTCCAGAGTACTTAAGAAAATACATGAAAGGACATATTTATTCTTTCTTAATATTAACATTTTCATCAATATTTGCCCGTATTGTTTCAAATATATCCAAACAACCAGTGGTAAATTGGGACTTCTCATACTAGTAAATGTCGTATATCATAACACTTTAGTAAGATGAAAGCTATGATTAATATGGATGGGTCTGCAGACATTTCTCTGGATATTGTTGGTGCGCCAATTCTCTAAGCCCAACAGTTGCCCCTTTAGAGCATGCACACTACCCAAAAAAGTGAGTCCTTGTAAGGACTTTTTAGGATCATCCTCCGTGATTATGTTGGTTGTGTTTTTAGTGATGGGGAGGATGGACGGATTAACAACTAGATCCAATTAAAATGCACTACAGTAATATCCTCTACTTGAAAAAATCTTTTTTTCTAAAGTATTGTAAGATCTTCAACTACCCAACTTGTTTGGACTGAGTAATCTCGGTCTGATTGCTTTGATGCGAGATCTATAATCTTTAAAATTTGTAGTTGGCCTAAATAAATTAAAGGCTATTCACAACCTCCAGAGGGAGAACGGATATACTGGATTGTTGAGCAAAAACAAGCATTACCTCTACTTGAGGTTTACTTGATTTCACTCGGCGCAGGTTATCTCAAACTGTTATCATGAACGGTATTAGGAAATTCAAATTCAAGAAGGGATTCTATAATTTAAAAGAGTGACTGCTAAAAAAGGTTCGCTTGCTAAGTAAATATGACTAAATGCATAATTGTTGATGACATCATACTTATGGTGTAGAAATCAAGTAGCATCACGGCACGTAATGCATGATAGGTCTACAGTCATCCATGATGAGAGTTTAGTTTAAATAGATACTAAGCATTTTAGTCATTTTAATAGTGAAAGTCAAGTGGCACGCACTACATGATGAGTCCATGACCTTGTGCTTTCATGTTGAGAATTAAGCCAATTGATATACTCAAGTGAACTTAACTTTCTAAATTGGCAACCATACAAATAAGTAGATGAGAATATATCATTCAATGTGTAAATCCCATATGACTGATTACTTTCCAAATTGGCAACCTTACAAGTAAGTAGACGGGAATATATCATTCAATGTGTAAATCCCATATGACTGGTTATACATTTTATGTAACGTGTTTTACCATAACTGTTAGAATAAAGATTTTTTTTTAATCACAAGATAGTTGCTTAATTACGGAATATAATTTTGCTTAGCCAAATGTATAATTTTTTAAATCGAAAAATGATCAAGTGTTTGTAAATGACATAATGTTGATTTAAGTGGATATAGAGTTCCTGATAATTGATATGGTTTTTGGTAAGATAAGGATAATAGAAGCGCTTACCGATGACCATGAACAGTGATTACAGATGACCGAGAGAAACAATTGTCAACGTGCAACGGCAATTGGTCGACGATGATCGACTACCAAATTTGGCCAAGCGGCGGACATAGGGAAAAGAAGAAAGGAGATGGTGAAGATGTCGATTGAAGACAAGGGCACCGAGCAATGATAAACCCAATGGCACTTTTAAGAGTTGTAATAGCTTGTCGATAGAATCTGTGTGAGGATATGAGGTCTAGAATCTCGGGTATGCTATTACAACTACCTTTAGAATAGTTCAGTCTTAATGAACGGTTATGATTTTTAGAGTATAAATAGGCTTTTGCAATCACCTTTTACCTTCAAATTTACTGTTCAACTTCGTTATTACGCTGATTGCAACTCCCACTAAACTCCTTCCATAAAATTCGAAGATATGTTCTTTGGTGAAATATAGTTTACTACCGGATTAGAACCCATTTCGAGTTAAACAATAATACAATTTATGGATGATGATTTCCAACGGGATTGATGATATTGGATGTAGACTAATCCTAGGACATACGGTTCATTTTATAAAATTGATTTTTAAGGAGATACGAGAAGCTGTAAAAGTCATCACTCCTTATATCCTTCCATATTGATTAGGTATAAGTCCAAAACCAGCTCCTTCTGCGGATCCATGAAATCATATTGAAAATATAGAAACAATGAAGTTAATTGAACAGGAAAATAAAAAAGTGAAGTTCAATTTTCAAAATAATATACAAATTGAAATAGCTCTAGACAAAAAAGAAAACGGCCCAGTTTTTTTATTTAAATATTGAATAGCAATTTTTAATAATGTTCTACATATTAACATATTCAGACTCGGGCTAAGTTTGACCCTTATATCGATTAATGTTAACTGTTAGCTGAAATAAGTCTTCCCTTTCATGTATCATCTTTCAAATTTTTGCAGCTTTGTTGGCAAAAAGACCCCCAAGTTATCCCTTTAAGTGAAAAGAAAATTATAAGGAAAAAAAATGTAAAACTAATCCCAAAACTTGTCGATTTATTATGACCAACTTCTAACAAAAAAGTTCATGATTTACTAAATAACATGAGGGGCGTTCTCTTTGCAAGTATGTTGCTAAGGATCTTTTGTGTGATAACTAGCTAGTTTATGAGGAATAATTGTACAGTTCTGCAAACCAAACGGGCTAAGTAAGCACAATTTTTTACCGTAAAGAATAAGTTAACTTTTTACATATCCTTTCTTAAGAAAATGGCAGCATTAACATAAATTATCATGTTATTCATGTTGAGTAATTACAAGATAGAATGCCAAGTAAGTATAATTTACATATTGTGGAGAACAAGTGTCATTTGCATTCTGCACAATTTCTTAGAAAATATGAGGATTTGTGGAATATTTGATGATTATTTTGAATTAGAATTTCAAAGGAAAGAGATTCACGAAGTACTTACAAATTGCTTTATATATACACGCACATACCCATACATACATACATACGTATGTATGTATGTATGTATGTATGTATGTATAGGTTTTTCATGAATTTTCTCTGTAAAATTGTGAGGTTGAATTGGTCATTGGTTTTACTTAATCGACTATAATGATTAACATACCGAAGCACACTTTTACATTTCCAAAACCTTAGTTTATCTTATAAACAATATCTCATACTATATTCATTCGTACTATAGTAAACGTAAATGTCTTACAATCTAAATTTTAATTCAAAATAATTGTCAAAGATTCCATAAATCTCTCATTTTGAGATCATAAATATTTCTCATTTTAACGTTTGTCTATATAACTTATTAGTTATATTCATTTTTTTAAAAAAAGAATATTAACAAACAATCATGATACAACAAAATTAGTATTTACAAAATTGTGAAAAATAATTAACTTAAACTAGTAACAAAGGCAAAATCGATTATAAAATAACATTTAAAATAATATATGAAAAATTATAGTCTTAGGAGTGAGTGTGCTTGGGACATGTCACTGACATACAAGTTAACCAGCTTTTTCAAGAGCCATGAGTGGCCTTGGGACTCAAATAGTTGACAAACTATAGTTCCATTGCTAACGTGAATGATTGTGTGGTGCTTATTGATACTGCTCTTCACGTGATTTCATTTATTGTGAATTGTGGCTCACTGTAGGCCAAAAATTAACATAGAAAAAGACTAGTTGCTTTGATCAAGACCACAACGTGGAATTATAAACAATCGAAGTACTAATGCAGGTATGCATTTTAAAATTTAAAGTATGGCTCCACTGCCATGTAAACCATGAAATGCGGAATCTTCTTAGTAGCAAATGTCGTCACTGGCCAAATATTAAAATAAAACAAAGACCGGTTGCCTCAATGAAGACCACAAAGTGGAATTATAAACAATCTAGAAATATTGCCCGCGCATCAAGTGGCTTAAAAATATGGAAGACGGATGCCTACCAGCTGTTAAAAGTGCCAAAATGATTCGACTCTAATCCTGGCTCGTGCAATAAATACTTTATACGGTCTATTATGATCAGTACAACAAAATGAAATTATTAAAAGAGAATGCATAGATAAGGACGGGTCACTCCCTCATGACACGTGCTTTATACAGCATGTCATCAACTCAATTTTGATGTGCCTAGTTCTATTAAGCGGCTCGAAATTTTGTGCGACTCTCTATGAATTTGCACCAAACCCATTTTCAACTCATCTTGATTACTAGCTCAAGCCCGAAATGTAACCATATTGTCGTGACCTAACATCAAAGGAGCAACCTAGGATTTGGTTGATGAATTGTTAACCACATACTAACTTGCACCTTAGATTCAAGTTTTTAACATTCAAATGATTTTTCCTTTAAAAGTCACCACTAATCAATTTATGGTAATTTGATTAGACACCTAAGTATTTTACTCCTACGAAGAGAGATTTTGAGAACGGGACTTGATTACACTAAATTTCTCTAATACCTTTTGGTCCCGTTCTTTTCATGAAATATTAAGCGGATGCATAATCAACCATATTTACACCCAATAAAATAATAAATCAATTGCAATACTTCTTTCATTGTAACGAAAACATTTAGCTCGGAATTCATATCGATCAAATATTAAAGCAACTATTCTAATATGTCACATATTTAAATGATCCTAAAGATGAAGTGACTAAATGATGTGCAAGGGATAACCTAATTTTACTTGACACGTGCATGATATTTTTTTCCTTTCTTTCTTAATTAAATTTGGAAATTAAAAGCACCCAATAATTAAACATGCAATTTTAATTAAGGAAAAGGAAATCTAACATTCTAAAACAATGTTTTTGGTATTTTTTATTTTGAAAATTCGTAATAAATAAATACCCTAATCTAAACATGCGATCTAGCGTAAAAAAGCAATATTATATTAAGGATCAAATCTAATTCAAATATATTTTTTTGGGGTTTTCTTCTTTGAAGCAAGCAATCAAATAATGGATAGATATATAATTAAATAATGCAATCCACAATCTTATGTTATTTTTCTCAATAAGGAGACAAAATAAATCAACAATCATATCCAAGTTGTTATGGATATTATTGATGGAAGGCTTATCTATTCAAATTTGAAAATGGGTTAATCAATTATCGTAGTCAAATGGTCATGGATAAGGTGAAAGATTTTCTGTATCCTGAGTGTCTTAAAGATCAAACTTAAAGATCAGATGGTCAATCCAGGTATGTTGTTAAGTTAGAAAAATTTCCTAACTTGAGGGGTATCTTACGATTTTGTGGATATTGCATTATTTAATTAAATATCTAACAAAATATTCAAATATCCAACAAAATATGTCTAACATCTAATATATCAGAATATACTGAATCACTAAAATTTAGGGATCATATAATATTCTTAATCAAATTGATGTTAAACGGGATAATTACCTAATTCAGATTATTGCACGGATAAGTTTCCAAGTTCGGGCGAACACAGATTGCGGGATGGCTCAACGATGGTGCCTCGCTCGATAAGCAATAGGAAATCTCAAGTGGTGGTCCGTGCTTCACTGACTTGGCTTGGCAAAGTCAACAAGGATGACCAGCACAGCGAGGGGTAGCCACGAGAAAACTTCAATGGCAATGATGGGCTTTCTCAAGCACGGAACACCCTCAGCGTTGAACTGGACCACCGCAGAAGCACCATGCTGGGCAGAGAAAAATTGGAGCTACGTATTGAAGATTTTGCGTCGCTGGGCCTAGTCTGAAACGCTAGCAATTGACCGAACAGGTCAACGGGAACTCCTTTGCTGGGGACCGCCTTGATTCGTGCAGGATGGAAGCACTGGTGAGACTGGTCCGTGACTGAGGAGATGTGGCGATGAGGGCGCGACGACGACGGTGGGGTGGCGATGATCTCAGTTCGACACAGCGGAACTCGGACTGTCAAGACAGCACCGGAGACGTCGCAGGGCAGCTTACAATCTCGGGTCAAGCCGGTGGGAGCGATGTAGTAGGCGGCATCGTTGATGTCTTAAGAGCACAGGCGTCGTCAATGGCGGGATAACAGCAGCGTCGTCGTTCGCGGACGAGCAACTGCGGGCGGAAGCTTGTAGGTGTCGAGTTCGTCGCCGTCGAAGGCACCTCCCGAAGAAGACCACTCCTTTTAAGTTTTCCCCTTTTCTCTCTTTCACGCACGATCGTGTCTCTCAATTGTGAATCCTTCTTGCTGAAGAAAGGCCCCCTTTTATAGTGCATGCCTTGTACTGAAAAAAAGGAAATTTTAATAAAAAAAAGAATCGTTAAAATCCACATTTCCTCCATTACCTCTTGCATGCGTATCATGTGTTCTCCTCAATATTTTTCCTTGCATTACAAAATTAGAAATACAAATAACAGTGGGCGATATTTTGTCGTCGCCTTGCTCAGAATAACTGAGCACGTACAAATATACCGGGAATCCATGCTGATTGCTTTCTTTTCTTTATTGATCGAAATTGATATGCTTAAATATAAAGCAATCCACCCATCTCATATGTGAGAATATTTCGAAATATTCTCCCATCGGATGACAAAAATATTAGCCTAGTTAATCACAATACAATTTTCAGCTACAAGCTTGGGTCCAATTTTATCATCCTAGGTTCAGTCCAATCAATCCAATTCAAAATCATTTATTCAAGTCCATCCGCCGGATCATAAATATGAAAATATGGCCTATTAACTACTAATGCAAGTGCTCCTATTATCTAATGATATGCAATCTTAACTAATATTTTTTGTTTAGGTTTAGCCCCTAATTTTTTATACAATAAATAACTAACTGGATTGCCAAAACTTAAGTGCCAACATATATGATAAATAGAAACAAAGAGTGGTTTAATTCTACAGCTCAATTACTCTTTCATCAAACTATTGGTTCAACTTGACAAAGTAATCTTTTTTTTTTTTTTTTTGGTTCAGATATCAGATTAATATAACAAAATACTACAGTGCCTACTATTTGATACTAAATTTATTAGTCATTAGATCTACAATGAATTTTCAGAATAATAGCTAGCCATCCCCTTATCTTTAAGGGTTTTTCCCTTTAGTTATGGAGGCAACGACATTCTTTGCAATTTGATTGTTCGTATCATTGTAGGCTGTGCCCTAAACCAAAATTAGCACTTACTAAACACCTACTTCCAAGTCAAACCTCATCACACAATCAGCGGGGCCCAGAAAGGGAAAACCAGAGGAAAAGGCATATGAAACGAGTGCGTCATCATAATTGAGGACCCCTCAACGACGAGAGAAAGTGCGTCGAGAGTCTTCCACCGTCTTGCTGGCTTGCTTCATTGCATTCGGAGACAAGAGACCAGCATTTATCGTGACAACATTAAATAAACTTAATTTACTAGTGATGTAATGGATAAAACCAGTCATAAGATAATGACAATATGAAACTTTGTATTTCTTTTGCAACACACGGAATGAAATTTTTATATTTTTCTTAGGCGTTATAAGAAATCTAGATGCCTGACAATGCAATATAAACTCAATATTACATCGAACTCTTCAATTTGTCTATTGGCTTTAAATAACTCTTATTGATCCAATAGTAAAACTGCAATGGTTAAGATGCAAATTCTATTTAAAACACCATTTCTAGGGAAAAGTGCCAAAAAAGTCCTAAACCTTTTGTCTTTGTGCCGATTTAGTCCTAAACCTTTTTTTAGTGCCGATTTAGTCCTAAACCTTTTTACGTTGTGCCAATTTAGTCCTTTCCGGCCAAAATTGGTCGGAATTTGCTGACTAGACGCCGGCCGGCTGACGTGGCCCGATCGGCGCTGATGTGGACTATTTTAAATAATATTTTAATATTTTTCAATTTTTCAATTTTTTTAATTTTATTCATTTATTTATTTATTAATTTTTTTTTTTCTCTTTGTCTTCTCATCTTCTTCCTCCGGCCGGTCGCCGGACCTCGGCGGCCGCTCGAGGAGACGGCCGCGCGAGGTCAAGGTCGACCTCACCGGCCCCCTCGCCAGTGGCCGCGAGGGCGGCCTCGCACTGGGTGGCGAGGCTCGCCCTCGTCGGATCTGGCGAGGGTCGAGCCTCGCCCATGGCAGGCGAGGCTCGACCTCGCCAGATCCGGTGAGGGAGAGCCTCGCCCGCCCGGCGCGAGGCCACCCTCGAGGCCTGGGTGGCGAGGCTCGCCCTCGGCGGATCTGGCGAGGGCGAGCCTCGCCAGCTCGGCGCGAGGAGGCGGCCGGATTCGTTCCTCGAGGTCTTACGGAACCGAGGCCTATCGTTGTCCTCCTCCAACACGTCGACACTCAGCGGCGTGGAGGCGAGCTTCGCGGCGCGCACCGAGAGCGCCTTCTCGACGATTTTCAGGCTCAGGTCTTCGTTCGCTTCGTCGTCGTCGTCGTCGTCGCTGCCGCCGAGCGGCACCGCGAACTTCGGCTCGTGCTCCGCGTCGTCTCCTTCGCCGAGCTTCGCCACCGTCGGCTTCGCTCTCCTCCCCATGCTCCACGCGCCTAGCTGGTGGGACTCGCCCTCGCCGGCAATGGGCGAGGCCCGACCCTCGCCGGCCATGGGCGAGGTCCAACCATCGCCAGATCCGGCGAGGGCGAGGCTCGCCACCCAGGCCTCGAGGGCGGCCTCGCACCGGTCGGGCGAGGTCGAGCCTCGCCAGATCCGACGAGGGCGAGCCTCGCCGCCCAGCGCGAGGCCGCCCTCGCGGCCACTGGCGAGGTGGCCGGCGAGGTCGACCTCGACCTCGCCGGCCATCGCCTCTGGCCGGTCGCTAAGGTCCGGCGACCGGCTGGATGAAGAAGATGAGAAGACAAAAAGAAAAAAAAAATATTTAATAAAAAAATAAAAAAATAAAAAAATTGAAAAATATTAAAATATTATTAAAAATAGTCCACGTCGTGCCGATTGGGCCACGTTAGCCGGCCGGTGTCTAGTTAGCAAATTCCGGCCAATTTTGGCCGGAAAGGATTGAATTGGCACAATGCAAAAAGGTTTAGGACTAAATCGGCACCAAAAAAAGGTTTAGGACTAAATCGGCACAAAGACAAAAGGTTTAGGACTTTTTTGGCACTTTTCCCCATTTCTATTAAGAAAAACAAATGAATAGGTTTTAACTGAAGAAACTTATCCATCGTTGGAATTACCGTAATTACTAAACCAAAATTATTTAATATGTATCAAAATCTTAACCTTGCTTGGAATTAATTCATTTACTTAAATTAAAATTATTATATATGTAACAGAATCCAAAATTATTATAATATTGACAAATTCTGAATGCTAGACTGTGCCCTACCTTTTCAAAAGATCATTTATAGTATATAGATTTAGATCCCGAACCAATATGGAAATATATATGGTACCACAAATTAAACATAAGGACGGCTACAAATTCCGGATCATATCAATGAAGATTACATAAAACCAAACTCAAATATATCTATCATCCCATTAAAAATAAGATGATTGCAGTGAAATCAGCTTGATTTTGGAAATTCAGCTGTGAAATAGCCCAGATAGTCAAATTTAGCAATGGAGTAAATGTAGAGTGCCACGAGCAATAATTTTTTATTTATTTATAAACTTGATTGATTTGCAAAATTCACAATTCCAATTATTTTATAAATTATGATCCAATCATGAGTAACTTGATATATTTTATTCCAAATTTTAAGGTTGCAACCTACATATCTTAAATTTTAAATTTATACTTTAAAAGAAGGTAAAGAGCGGGACGATGAATTATCAAATTTAGATTAATCCTAATTGGTTAATTTGTCCGGAAGTCGCACAAGTTCCAAATCATTGGTGTTGGATAATCCACTTCACAGCGTGCAACATGGGAAAGCAAGCCAAAGTTTTCTAATAGTATTTTTGCTTGCTTTGTTCCATTTTCCTCTTCTCGGCCAAAGAAGTCAAAAGTCTTCCACCATCTCCCTTCCTTAGTTGCAGAGAAAGTGATAAAGCAAAAGTTGACTAAACCTACTCAAAAGAAAAGACTGGCGAGGGGAAGCAAGTTAAAGTCTTCCTCGATCTAGCACCAAAGGTGGGACCCTCATTGAAGAGTCTTCCTCAGATGCGGTTTGCAAAATTGTTCAATAAATTATTGTCCATTAGTCACATTTAAAGGACATGCCAAAAAGTAGAACGTGATTTACAAGTCATCCAGGAAATTTCCATGCCAAAAAGTACAAGTCATCCCGGAAATTTCCTAGAAGTTTCATCGATCAATCGATGGGTATCGTACTAGGGGTTTTCATGTTGCATTCATTTAACAAAAAAATTATAAATTTATACATTGAGGATATAGTGTGAAATCAAGTGAATGTGATTTTAGCTTTTCTTTATATTTACCACATTAGAGAAAATTTAAAAAACCAATCAAACTTTGTATTAATAGCATATACGACTCTGAGTTATTGACATTTGCGACAACATTCATCTTCAAACAAAAATGCTTAATTAGAAAATTAAACTATCCCTCTATTAATAAAATTTATATTATCTACCGATCACATGATTGATATGGTATAATCAATCAATTTATGCTATCCACGCAAAGTACGAGTCATTTTAATAACGAGTCATTTTAATAAGTGCTAAAATATTAAAAATACTCATTTTAATTGATTTATCACATCATATGATATGATTGTCACATGAAATATCTTTTGCTCCATTTCTCTCTCTCCCTCCAAAACCAAAAAAAGAAAAAAGAAAAAAAATCGTACTGCCTATCAACCTTACCATCCTCGGACACAGTCACTCCCCAATCAAAACCAACAACGCCCTCCACAACTTAGCCCCACCTTTGTCTGCATCTCGCACTCCCTCTCTATCTCTCTTCTCTATCATGGCCTAACTTGAAATTCGAGGCGTCTCGCTCAAAAGGTGCTATGACGCTTGGCTGCGTCTTTTTTCACTTTTATTTTCTTTTTCATTGTAGCCTGAGAGGTTGCCAGCAAGCCCTTACAAGCCCTTACTGACAACTGGCAATGGTCACAGCCCTTGCCGAAGTCCTCACCGATCGCTGACGAGGGCACAACGCCCTCACTAGACCTAGGTGAGGCCCACACCCACAGCTGCAATATGGGCAAGGGCCTTGCCCAATGTCACTGGCCACAATATGGAAAGAAAAGGAGGAGGAAGATAATGGAGCATCCGGACTTTCAATTAAGTAAATCAAGTTGATTAGTCAAGCAAATTTCATTTCAAAATTCTGTTAAGTTGATTACCCCGTTGTTATTTTTAGTGTGACGTGAGATTTTCCAGTCTTAAGGTGAGATCCATGATTCAATATGAAGCAGCTAGCCATTGATTTGTCGTCTTTATCAACAAATTCTCGAAAATATGTCAGATGATTTCTTGGGAGAAAAATGTTGGGATCGACTTGTTCTTTACACTTTTATTAGTCCCTCCTCTCCCTCGCCCTCAAGCAGATGACAAGATTAGGTTGGCAATTTATGGAAACACAAAACGATTGCACTTATAATACATATTTATTATATGGTCAAAAAATTGTGTTGACCATATGATAAGGAAAAAAGAAACCAAACAAAAGGAGGGGTGCACTAAAAGAACACTTTCGCGTATAGTAAGGGAAGGATACTAGAAAAATGTGATTCATAAAAGATAAAACGCAAAAAACTCTGTTGAGGGGTGTTTTAGTGAAAGTTAGAGTGGAAAGAGCACCGCGTTCCAATAATTCAATAATGAAGTGAATGAAGAGTGCCACGAGCGGTATGTTTTTTTATTAACAAAATGGATTGATTTGCAAAATTCTTCACATTAATTATTTTATTAATTAGGATCTAGTTATGAGCAGCTTTATATATTTTATTTCAAATTTCAAAATTGCAACTCACTTATTTTAAATTTTAAAATTAAAATTTTAAAAGAAGGCAATGAGTACGAGAGTAGGCGATAACTTATCGAATTTAAATTAACCGTAATTGATTAATTAGCTAGAAAGCACACAAGTTCCAAGTCAAAGTCTTCCACTATCTTACTTGCTTCGTTGCATTTTCCTATGCTTTTCCTAGGACCAAAGAAGGGGATGAGCCAAAAGCCTACAAAGCCTACTGAAAAGAAAGATAGAAAGAAAGAAGACTCAGGCTAGGGAAAGCAAGTCAAAAAGTCTTCCACCATGTGGCTTGCATAATTGCAGAGAAGAGGAGAAGGCAAAAGCCGACTAAGCCTACTCAAAAGAAAAAGGGAACAAAAAAGGAGGACTCTGGCAATTGAAAGCAAGTCAAAGTCTTCCACTAACTTGCGTGCCTAGTGGCGTTGCAAGACGAGAGACTGTTGTTTATATTGAAAACATTGTATAAAATTTAATTAATTGGTGATGTGATAGAGAAAATTAATCATAATATAATAATTGTACTGAAACCTGTATTTTACAATGGGACTCAATGTGGAATTTGCATGGTTTCTCTTTTGTGTTTTAAGAAATTTAGATGTGCCACGATGTTATGTTAAGTGGATGCACATCATACTCTTCAATTTGTCTATTAACTCCCAATATCTCACATAGATTTGACAGCATACCATGGTTTTATAATTATATTTTTTTTTTCTTTAAATCAAAACGAGTGAGCCAATACAGGTCACTGTCCATGAATGTGAACATGTAAGTATAGGATACGTGTAATCCTAACACTAGCCTCATCAAGGGTTTGAGGAGAGTTCAAATTGATACGTGGAAGCTATTTGTTACTTGGAACATTCATAAAATCTGTATTCTTCTCCCTTGCTTGCTCTGCTTATGCTGATCATGAGTTGTTGTTGTTGTTGTTTTTTTTTTTTTTTTTTTTTTAGATTTACGTTAGATCCATCATTTTTTTATGAGTCTAGATTCAATTTAGCACATGTATTAAATTTACAGAATAATTCTTCTGTATTACCAAAATGCTATTGAAAGGAGTAACATGTAAAAGTAGTAAGATTTTTGGCAACTGCTGAGAATCGAACGTGTCATTCTAGCTCAACAAATAATGGACCGGTAGACTGATCTTGAGATATCTGATTTTGCCAAATTTTATTGGATAGAAACCACACGAATCAAAGGCATCTTGGTGCTCTCCAAGAGTAACCCAGAGCAATATTAAGATAAATGGAATATTGTCGGCTCTTCAGTTCTTCCTCTTTTCATCCGTTGATAGAGATGAGACATCAGTAGCCCAACATGGAGAACAAAAAAGGAAAAAAGAAATTCCCACCTATTTTCTTAGTCCCACCAAAACATAAGACTTCGAAACGAGGTTAAAAATCTTGGGTTTTGTTGTGCAATAAACAAAAGCACACCATCACAAGCACGTAATGAGGGAAAAAGGACATTACAAATATCGTAAGTGAGTGTCATATAACTTTTTAATTAATCATTTGAGTACTGTAAATTTTTAAAGATGTTCATCACAAATGCCATGTCATATTGGATTTTTGGCATTTGGATAAACCTTCTTTGAAAATAGTAACACTCAAGTAATCGATTGAAAGTTATGGCACTTAAGTGTTTATTTTTGGAAGTCATAGCACTCATATGATAAAAAAGAAAAAGATTATGACAAGTAAGTACCGTACGAAAGTTATAGCACTTATGATGTCCTTATCTCCATAAAGCGAATGAAGAACATTGTTTACTTTCACCAGCCAAAAGATTGCAAGGTCGACAGCAATTGCATGAAAGAATTCAAGAAGAAAACATGTACAATGGCATTCATTAACTACAAGCACGTAACATCCTGAAAACAATATGAGTGTTATTAACAGAAATAGGTGAAAGATTGTCCTCACTACAAAAATACTATAGTCATACGTCATCATTGTAACATCTTACAAGAAATAAAGATTTCATCTAGTAAAATTTGTCACATGTATCATGAAGAGGGTGGTATCATCAAATTGGAGAATTTCAAGTTAATGAAGAAATTTAAAGTATGACATCACCTTCATCCACTAATCATCTATGGGAGACCGTTAGATATCATGAGATATAGGAGGCAATAGTAACATTTCAGCCTTTATTATTCACATGAAGAGCATTGAGAATTATAATGAAATGGAAGAAAGAAGTGTACCATGTGTTGACACCCAAAGTTGACCATACTATTGCTTGCCGGTCATGTGGGTGAAAGGCTGAGTTGGCACCCAATGTGGGCTGTGCTATCACGTGCCAGTCATGTGAACGACAAATTGAGGATCTTATCATCATGCACTAGGCACATGGCTAAGAAATACAATGCAATTCTGCAACTTATGGGTATTGATATATGACTAGTCATTGACAAGCCTATGAATAAGAACTCAGTGATCAATGGTGAAACAAGGGATTGCCATGTGTCCAATTGACAAAATACAATGGTGAAGATCAAAATGGCTGCCCAAATAATGTTGACAGTAAATCTTTGATTAAGGTCTTTAAAATATTTCAAGAAGCGCTAAGGGAGCGCACAATTGAGAAAATGGTTAACACCCAATTGTGGAATTGATGTTGACAAACCAAGAAGCATTAAGACACGATCAAAGTGGTTATACAAGAACTGGGCAAGTTGGTTACAGAAGGAACATGCCTAAAGATAAAAGCGGTTACTAAGAGGTGAATGTAAGACAAAAAAAATTCATATGCGGAAGCTAGGATCAATTGAAAACAAACCTCCAGCCATTGTTCTTGTTTGCGTTCATCAGAAAAACCTGAAATCAAAGAAAATTAGGGACACTTTACTAACCCAATTCCCTCACGTACTGATGGTGTATTCCAAATATGAGAGTTTGTGTTAGACCTTGTCATCACCCGTCAGAAATGAACGTGCGTTCCTTTTTATATCCCGTCTCCCATCAAGACGGTTACCAAATAGGCGGTTGTCACGAAAGGGTACGAAGCGTGGAAAAAACTTTATGTCGAACAGTCGCAATTTTAAGAGAAAATGTGGGTCTAAAATGTGGGATCACAAAAATAAATAACATTCTCCCACTTGATCCCATCATTTTCATCATACGGATTATTCAACTAATTCCACAAAAACTTTATGCTTAAAGAAAGGAAACAAAACACATGGATCATGGCAACATGTCCTCTAAGAGTGAGTAATATCTTCCATGTATCACAATGTATCTTATTTCTTTAATGCCAGCCTATTTGTGACAACATATCTTAATGAATAAACCCCATGTTTATTCCAGAACTAAGGATAAATGTTATTCTCATAAACAACAAAATGTGTACACAAAATTGAGAATCAACATTACAACTGAATAAGAGTTTCATACAACAAAAATCGTTCATATGTCGACAAATCACATGATGGGACCTATTCCCATACTGGTTACATGGTCCTTATACTTCATTGGTGGCATGCCTTTAGTTAAAGGATCGATTATCATCAATTCAGTGCTAACATGTTTAATGACCACTTTATTCTCCTTAACGCGTTCCCTTATGGCTAAATACTTAATGTCGATATGCTTACTTCGACTGCCACTTTTGGCATTTTTAGCCATAAAAACTACAGCTGAATTGTTACAATATATTCTTAATGGCCTAGAAATTGAATCAACAATTCTAAGCCCAGCAATAATACTCTTCAACTATATACCATGCGAGGTAGCCTCAAAATAAGAAATGAACTCAGCCTCCATAGTGGAAGTAGCAGTCAAAGTCTGCTTGGTACTTCTCCATGACACGGCTCCGTCAGCTAACATAAAAATGTATCCAGATGTTGATTTTCGTGAATCAACGTAGCCCGCGAAGTCCGCATCCGAATAACCAACCACTTCTAGGTTGTCAGTCCGTATATACATAAGCATATAGTCTTTGGTACCTTGAAGGTATCTCATCACTTTCTTTGCAGCTCTCCAGTGGTCTAAACCTGGATTACTCTGATATCTTCCCAACATTCCCACAACAAAAGCAATGTCAGGTCGAGTGCAAACCTGAGCATACATCAAGCTTCCAACAGCAGAAGCATATGGAATGTTGTACATTTGTTTTATTTCTAGATCATTCTTCGGGCATTGGTTCAAATTGAACTTGTCACCCTTCACAATGGGTGCTATACTTGGTGAACAATCTTTCATCCGAAATCTCTCTAGGACCTTATTGATATAGATTTCTTGAGATAGTCCTAAAATTCCTCGAGGTCTATCTCTATGGATCTTAATGCCAATAACATAAGATGCTTCACCTATATCCTTCATGTCAAAACTCTTAGAGAGAAATTGTTTCACCTCATGTAGCAACCCCTTATCATTTGTTGCAAATAGTATATCATCCACATACAGCACAAGGAAACAAATTTTGCTCCAACTGACCTTCTGGTATATACATTGATCCATGACATTCTCTATAAAACCAAATGAAGAGATGACATCATGAGACTTTAAGTACTATTGGCAGGATGCTTGTTTCAAGCTATATATAGATTTCTTAAGCTTGCACACCAAATGCTCACCTTTACTAAAAGAGAATCTTTCAGATTGTTTCATGTAAACCTCCTCCTCTAGTTCTCCATTGAGGAACGCCGTTTTCACATCCATTTGATGTAATTCCATATCAAAATGGGCAACCAAAGCCAAAACAATACGAAGAGAATCTTTCTTAGATACAGGAGAAAAAGTCTCCGTGTAATCAATTCCTTCCCTTTAAGTGAATCCTTTGGTAACGAGTCTAGCTTTATATCTTTTAATGTTACCCAGTGAGTCATTCTTAGTTTTGAAGACCCATTTACAACCAGTGGCCTTTGCACCATTAGGTAACTCAAACAAATCCCAGACTTCATTAGATGCCATAGAACTCATCTCTTCCTTTATGGCATTGTACCACAAATTATATTTATCACTATTCATGGCTTATGAAAATGTTTCAGGATCATTCTCAACTCCAATATTGTAGTCAGACTCTTGTAAATACACAATATAATCCCTAGGAATAGCCGATTTCTTTATTCTAGCATATCTTCTCAATGTTGCATCAACATTCTCTTGAGGAGCGTGTTGCTCAACCGGTTGTTCAACAGTTTCTTGTGATTGCTTAACAATTGGATCCACTAGATCAATATCAGTAGGTTGTGGAACTTCAACGATTGGTTGTTCAATAGCCGGCTGAACTGAAGGGGCATTATAAGCAACAACCAACTTTAAACTTGAGGTGGAAGGTTGAGTGTCTAAATGATCTTCCTTAGGAGCAAGGTCCCTCGGTCGATCGCTCCCACTGATCAAGTCATTTTCAAGAAATTTAGCATTTCTTGATTCCACAATCCTAGTGGTATGAGATGGACAATAAAACCTGTATCCCTTAGACCTTTCGGCATATCCAATGAAATATTCACTTATGGTCCTTGGGTCCAACTTCTTTTCTTGTGGATTATAAACTCTCACTTCAGATGGGCATCCCCAAACGCGCACATGATGTAAACTCGGTTTCCAACCCTTAAATAACTCAAAAGGTGTCTTTGGGACAGCCTTTGTCGGAACTCGATTTAATATATACACTGCCGTCTTAAGTGCTTTAGTCCACAAGGATTTAGGAAGTTTAGAGCTGCTAAGCATACTACGCACCATGTCCAATAAGGTCCGGATTCTTCTTTCTGCTACGCCGTTTTGGTCCGAAAAACCAAGCATAGTATATTGGGCAACTATCCCATGCTCTTGAAGAAATCTTGCAAATGGACCAGGTGCTTGACCATCTTCAGTGTATCTACCATAGAATTCTCCACCTCTATCTGATCTCACGATCTTAATTTGCTTATTGCATTATTTCTCTACTTCCGCCTTAAACACCTTTAAAGCATCTAATGCTTCATACTTATTATGAATCAAATAGAGATACATGTAACGTGAGTAATCATCTATGAAAGAGATGAAGTATTTTTGACCACATGAGTAATATCCGTGTGTATGATTTCTAACATTTCTGTACTCCTTTTGGCACATTTCTTTGTTTTGTTAGTCTGCTTTCCCTTTATGCAGTCCACATAAGTATCACAATCAGTAAAATCTAAAGTACCGAGTATTCCATCATTTACTAATCGCTTAATTCTTTCTATGGAGATATGTCTCAATCTTCGGTGCCACAACATAGAGGAATGTTATTTCACAACACATCGTTTCATATTAGCTTTATCATGAACATGCATCGCATCATAATAGGCATTGTCTTGTAAATTAATTCGAAAAAGACCATCAGACAAAGTACCACTCCCAACAATTTCAGATTTAAATGATAAACAGAAGTTTGAATCTGAAAAGTTAAAGGAGTATCTCAAAAGTATAAGTCTTGAAACTGAAATTAAGTTTCTAGAAAAACTAGGAACATAAAATGTCTTTTCCAAATTCAAAACAAAGCCACTATTAAGAACTAGTCTATATGTCCCAATAGCTTCCACATGTGAGCGCATCTTGTTTCTTGAATAGATGCTTTGTTCACTTCCCGCTGGTTTCCTGTGGTTTTGAAAACCCTGCAAGAATTCGAAATATGGATTGTAGATCCAAAATCAATCCACCAAGTGTTGTGACTTACATTAGTCATATTAGATTCATAACAAACACAAGAGATTGGATTACCTTTCTTCTCGAGCCATGCCTTAAATTTGACACAATCCTCCCTTATATGCTCCTTCTGTCTACAGAAGAAACATTCGGATTCTTTCGTAATGTTAGCTTGGGGAGGTATTTTACCTTTTCCCTTATGCTTGTCATAGCCCTTATCATTTCCTTGTGTTGCCAAATGAGCACTTTCTTCCAATTCCATAATCAGTCTTTCTTCCTCTTGAACATACATGGTCATGAGTTCATTAATTGACTATTTATTCTTATGTGTGTTATAAGAAATCTTGAAAGGTGCATACTGTTATGGGAGAGTGTTCAAAATATAATACACAAGAAAAGATTCAGATATCTTAACCTCAAGTTTCTTAAGCTGAGCTGCAATGTCCCTCATTTGTATGATGTGCCCACGTACACCTCTAATACTAGTGAGCTTCAATGATGAAAACTTCATATTTAGGGTCATGGTATGCACCTTTTCAGAACTCTCACATTGCTATGCTGAGCAACCGAACCACGAATACTATGAGATATTTTAGCTCTTATAAACATCGCACAAATGCGGTTGGACCGCTCCCATTGGTTATAAAGAGCTATCTCAGCTGAAGTGCTCGAATCAGTAGGAGCAGGTGGTTCATCTTTCCTTATAGCATAGTCAATGTCCATTCACCCCAATTGAAGAAGAACCGACTCCTTCCAAACTTTATAGTTCTCACCATTCAGTAGTGGAACATCAAACTTAAATTCAGAGAAATTCATAGGTTGCGAAACTGCATATCAAATAATCATACTTATGTCACAAAATTTGAGGCAAATATAAATAAATCATGTTTTACCAATGTAAACATGTCACAATATGAATCACCTAACATAAAAACTACATGTAGGTTAAGTTTTTAATTTAAATAGATTCATAATTACTTCATGAAGAAACTACCATATTATATGCCTTTTCTTGATCCCTGTGGGTAAATTAAGAAAAATAATATGATATTTCATCCTAATTAATCATATTAATATAATGAAAATTCATGTGGGATAAAATTCATCATATTAATATAATTAATTACAATCAATGTCCATTTCTAAATATGATCCGGAGGCTTGTAATATATAATTTAATTAATTAAAGATGCTGTGACCACTCTCTAATTAATTAAATATATGGACCATTGGACATTGAATTTCATGCATAAAATACTCATAAAAATGCATGAAATGACATAATAAATAAATACATCAAGGGCAGAACAGTAAATAAATAAATTGGATAAGGGTAAGATTGTAAAAACATGAAAAATTTGGGGGCAAAAGCATAAAAAACAGCCGCGGTTGGGAGACGTCGGGCGCGTGCCGAGCACGTGTGCGTCCAGCGCACAAGCTCGTGCTTGGCACGTGCCAGAATCTGTGCAGGCGCGTGCCCCGCATGCACGCGGTTCAACGCGCAGGCGCGTGCATTGCACGCGCCTGGCAACTGCCGCGCGCGTGGATCTCATGCGCGCAACGGTTGAGCGCGCCCGTGAAGGCACGTGGAGCGTGGATTCCACGTGCCTACAACCGCTGCGAGCACATGGGCTCCATGCGCCTTCTTCCTCGCGCGAACAGAACCTTTTCCGTCGGTTTTTCACCATTTTCAGCCGCGATTTCAGCCCTGTTTCTTCTCCGGCAGCCCATCTCAAATCGAAATAAATGATGGATTTTGTAAAACATGCCGGCACAACTACATGGGTCCAAGTTACGGTGAAAATGACCAAGAAATAGCCCTCAAATCAAACGAAAAACTCCACAAACGCAAATCCTCGACCACCATGACTCCCGCCGCCCGATTAGCCTCCGGCAAACACCGATATACCGGAAAAACTCATGGCTAATGTTCCTTATGGCGGTGTGACCATATGAGTCCGAAATCAAGGGGTGGGTCGCGCGGATTTTGTTGGGAATCGGTGAATCTCTCTTGGCCTTAAAACTTTAAGTTACTGTTCATCCTAAAAAATGGCCGAAAATACACCGAAAACACACATAAATACAACAAAACAAGGCAGAGGCTTTTAACACGCTCTGATACCAAATGTAAGACGTAAAAAATCCATATGCGGAAGCTAGGATCAATTGAAAACAAACCTCCAGCCATTGTTCTTGTTCGCGTTTGTCAGAAAAACCTGAAATCAAAGAAAATTGGGGACACTCTACTAACCCAATTCCCTCACGTACTGATGGTGTATTCTAAATATGAGAGTTTGTGTTAGACCTTATCATCACCCGTCATAAATGAACGTATATTCATTTTTATATCCCGTCTCCCATCAAAACAGTTACCAAATGGGCGGTTGTCATGAAAGGGTATGAAGCGTGGAAAAAACTTTATGTTGTACAGTCGCAACTTAAAGAGAAAATGTTGGTCTAAAATGTGGGATCACAAAAATAAATAACAGTGAACAATTGCTAATCAATTACCAAAATTTCTCTATAAATACCCAGGTTGAGCAACAGAGCCCCCGAACAACACATCAAATGTCTATACTTTATCTTTACATTATTGCATTTTAGATTCTCTGGTTGTAGCTTCTAGATACCCATCGTTGATTAGATTATGACAAGTATCTTTATCTTGGTGTAGTATCGTCAATTAGATTATGGTGTTGTACCACTTGTCCAGCATCGTCGATTGAATTCTGGCATTGTGTCCTTTACCCAAGAATATTGTTGTTGATTAGATTCTGGCATTGTGGTAGTACATGTCTAAACGGTATCGTCCATTAAATTCCGACATGATTTATGTTTGATTTAAGGATATAAGATTTAGCCATCAGGACTATACAATTTGTTTGTAATTGGAGATTTTATATTATTGCAATTGATATCCTTTGTCTGGAATTAAGCACAGAACCTTTGTCTCCTTCAAATAAAAGCCAAAAATATCATTCAGCAAAAGATATTTCGTTGTGAGGGCAAAACTGGTGAAATACCATGATATACTCTTTAGTTGGTCATCATATATGTCAAACAGAACCATTGAAGGCTTTATTGCCTTCAAGATCAGATAACTAAATTTCCAACCTTGAAGCATACTTCAAACGGTAGTTGCAGCTCATTTCCTTCAAGAACAACATTCGGGGCATCGAATAAGTGAAAATCCGAAGGGTCAAGCATCCCTTGCGACTATACATCAAGTGATCCAGTCGTCCGACTTGGACAAATTAGGTGTCATTGGAAAGCTCTTACGATACACAACCCAGTTGTGAGCTTTGATCATAATCTTAACAAAGGTTGACTTTCGATCAGAATTTAGTCGAACCTCGGTAAAAAATATCAGGTGTTTACGGGGTCAACAGTCTTCAACGAATTAAATTCGATTCGCGTGGAATATGTGTTTGGGTTGAAGGAAGAGAAAGGAAATGGGCAGAAATAATAATTAAAAACGAATTCCCTTATTTGGCCGTCTAAATTAGAGAGGGAGCGCATGGAAATGATTTTAAACAGAGGGAGACATACTTCCCTTAAGCAGGCACATTTTTGTTTCCTTCCAAGAGTGAAGAAAATAGAATGAAATGCCAAGATTGCCCTTGGTTTCTTTTTAAGTGTCAATTAAACAAGAGAAAATCAAGTCTACTCACGAAGGTTCCCTGCATATCGCTAACACTAAAAATGCATCTACACACATGAGCGCTCTTTTTGGTGCTAATCGGCATGCATATCATGAATTCCTACGTAGATTTACCCACTTTATCGATCCAGTGGTTCAATGGGTAGTTCAACCGGTTGACTCATAAATGGAAAACCAAATCAGTACTTTGACAGGTTCACATTTGGAAAAATTGTTTGACACGTTTATAAAACCCGATAATGATACGTGGCCATAAATTGCCAGCTCTAATAACAATGATTTTGTGATGACGTGGAGCTGTGAGTGGCACAAATGATGTGGTGGTCACTTGATACTGACGTCATCTTTCAGCCGCATGTGCCAGCGATCCGAGTCTCTGTTTCCAGTGTTCAATTCGGAGGACAATTACTTGTCCGATGGATGGTTCGTTGAGTAACAAACGTCGAAGGGCAACAGGTTACGGAGGCAAAGATTTGGACGAGTTACGTCATCTCGGCACGTGAGGTTTCCGTCCATGGTGGAGACGAGTCGTAGTTGGCGTCAATTCAACAACGCGATTCTAGGATTCAAATCCTTTTATAGTCAATTGTAGCAAAAACTATCTGAGTGGGTGGCGACGAGTTTTGATCGAAAGGTTATATCAGCAAGAGACAGATAAACTAAAGGCATTTTGTATATCACCGGAATGCATTATACAAATAATTGCGATCATTTATATATAACCTAAACTAATATAGTGTAGGCACGCTATATTCTGCATGTGTGAAAGATTTAGTATTTGTGGATGATGTGCATTACAAATAATATTTAACAAGTTGTAACATTGTTTCATAAATTAATGATTTTATTCTGATATTACCGTTAAAGGGCCATAATACAAAGGACATAAAACAGACATTAGGTGTAAATTTGAAGGGAGGTTTATGGCTTGTAATTTTATCACATATCTAGATTTCTCTTTACTTTACCTTTAGGCTTTTTTCTCTTTTTCGACCATTCAGAGTTCAAAATCAGAACTTGATTAACGTCAAATGAATCAAATTTTTAAAACTAGAATAGGGAAATTCAAAGATGGCATTTTAATTTGGTTCGAAGCAAGAAAAACTTATTGTAAATATCTTAGGTTGTTGTGTGTGTGAAAATGAGAGGACATGGTCTTCGTCTTTTGCAGGTGTTAGGTACTCGTATTTGATGGTTAAATGTGGAAACAAAGAAGAGTCTAATAAACAAAGGCGCGCCGTTACAAAATCGTTTAGGAAATTCTCGTCCGTACGTCAGCTTTGAAAGACACGGCAAAAAGCAAAAGGTGGTTTATAAGTAGGTGCTAATTCTGAAAATGCCAATTAGATGGCAAGTGATTCCTGTCCATTAAAGCCAGGCTATAAAATGAAATGGAGAAATTTAGTGTGAGGTGTAAAATTCGTGGAAATTAAGGTGCAAAGGAAAAGTGAACTCTGAAAAAGATGCTACGGAAGTGAATTAAACGAACTTATTGTGAAATTGCATCTCCCTCTCTCTTCCTTTTTTTTTCCTTCTTTCCACCTCCGTCATGAGAATCTGCCTCCTCTGTTTTTCTCTCTCTTTCTTTTCTTTTCTTTTGCCGACCATAACTTTCCCTCTGTATTCCTCTTTCTTGGCCACGAAGAAAAGTTTACACCTTTTCTTTTTCGGGCTCACTTTAGCAACGATTATATGCTGGAAAAATCGCCTCCCCACTTTGGCCGGGAATCCTCCGCTTTTCTATGCCCAGATTTTCTTGCTCTCTTTTGGCCGTGAATTCCGGTACCCGAATGCCGAGATTGCCGCCGTCAAGATGGAAACTGCACGCCCCTTTCCGTCTTTGATTCTCCTTTGCCTACTCTTATTGCCCTTGAATGGCCGCACTTTCTTTCCCTTCATTATGCCGAGTTTGATTAGCCTAGGGCCGAACTCGCGCGGGCTGCGTTTTGGAACCTCAAGTGAGTTCAGTACTCATTTCGCTTATTGGGCCGTCTATTGAGCCAATCCCAAATAAAATCATAGCCCGATCCAAGTTTTGCTACGCTTTATGCCCAAAATTTAAATGTCCCTAACATCTAAATGCGAAGTAATATAGCAACAACTGCAAAGATCAAAGTTTTTGTTTAGGGCCAAACACTATTAAATTCGATCCTAGTTTTCTTATTAAATGAATGAGGTCTTCCCAATGAAAATCTAGGTATTGAGAACTAAATTGGTATTAGTAGCTAAGGCTAAGATAGTTTTCTTATTAAATGAATGAGAAGTATTCCTAATGAAAATCTAGACGTTGGGAATGAGATCCGCCTTAAAAGCTAAAGCTAAGAGAAAGTAAAGAACAACGGGTTATCCTTAATGAGTTTATACAGGAGTTATAACAAGTGGTGCGTGATTTGGATGGGTTGTGGTCAAAGGATCGCTGCACTGACGAGCCATGGAAGCGCCTATTGCTTCTGAGTGTATTTCACAGGTACAGAACAGAACGAAGCAAGAATCGACGGGACTATTTTGAACGACTCGAAATTTGACTCGGAAGTTGAATTGGACATGAAACGATCTGATGGAGGAAGACTTGGTGAAAAATGGAAGATGAACAGAAAGAAAACGATGCTTGGTCGAAGATAGAACGTGCTGCGTTCCTCTAAGCAGAAGGTGTTCGGTGAATTGCGCCAGAGAGAAATAGAGAGAGAGATGATTCTGAAACTACAAGCGGAGGAAGGAAGACGGGCCATAAGAAATCTCCACTCACAGCCGCTTCCTCGTGACATTCGGCCGATGATGATGTCCGTTGATCGACGGTCGTACTTACGAAGTCATTTCATTTCCGATTCGACTCTAGAGTTAATTTCGATACATTTTGACTTCATCTATTGATTTCGATATGTTTTGACTTTGTCTGTTAATATCTATTTTCGTTTTGTTTTCCTCCAAATCTCTCTGTCTTCTAAATTTCCATTGTCGTCAGTTGCACTGTGGAGGAGGAATCGAGTTTTTATTTTTGCAGTCATTAATTTCTTAAATTGACTGCTAGGAGTGGATGGCTTGCGTGGTCGCAGATTTCATTGGTGTTTACTCGAAGTCTCCTTTTTAGAAATAAGCGCAGCTAAAAAGAGATAATACATAGACACATATTCTCAACATAAAATGGTAGGCGCAGGATGGGACCATTGTTATTATGCAGATTTCATCAGCTTGTAATGTTTGGTATTAGCCTCAGAAAATTTCACGTCTCCTTCGTCCTATTTTCCCGCCTTCTTTTGTTTGAAAGGGTGGGCAACCATTTGCAGATTCTGGACAGGACATGCTCGTCTCGTTTCGAAATAGTAATTTTCTTTTGCTATTCAATGGCTCTCTTTGCCCTCATAAACTTTTATCAGTGACCTATTGGTGCATACCTTAACCGTTGTTCTCTAAATTGTTATTCCATTTGGTAACGAGGGTAGATGATTCAGTCATGTCAATTTTGATTTGTTAATCATTTGCTCTGGTGTTCTAGGGGTTGAATGAAATTTTATTTGGGTCTGCTTTGCTTCATGGTTATTAGTATCAATATCATGTGTTGTTTTGTTCTGTTACAATGCAGTGTAGAGAATTGGTGAGCTCACTCCTAAGCAATGTTGTCATGATTATACATGTATCTTGTGACAGCGGATCAACATAAAGACTTTGAAAATGCAAATCATGAAAATCTAAGGAAGTTTCTTTGTGGATTCTTTGACACCACATGGGGAGAAGAAAAAACACGTAAGTAGAGGTATCCGAGTTGCAAGTAGTGATAAGCACAAGCTGTTGTTGCAAAGAATGCAGGCCTTTAGGTGAGCATCTTTGTCCATTCATTCATGGGGGATCTGATGGTAGAGTTTGGTTTAGTTGTCTTGACTCTGACCTGGATGAATATATTGTTATTTTCTTCTATTGAAGTTGTAACTCTTATGAACATCAATGAAGAAGTGGAAATTTATGAAAATGTAACTACCTAGAATTTCTGCCTAGATCGTTACATTACAAAGTGATGCACAAAAGTCTTCATAAATGGTGATGATGTTGCCACGGGATTCAACATTAGGGTTGCTGCGAAACCAAAGTATCAAATTAGAGCAGTTGAATGAGAATTGTTTGTAGCTCATTCCAGTGGCTTCACACGCAAACAATAGTGGTTCCTGATCTTATGTCTAAGGCTGGATTATTTTATTTGATTCGATGCGGAATCCATAACTCTTGAATTATTCAGCTGCCCACCAAGGAATGTATCGTATCCATAGTGCAAATGAAATCTTGTTGGAATTTCACTGTCTGGCTTTTAACCAGCTTGTGTCTCATTGTCTTGATCTAGGCTTCTAGCTACATATATTCATCATCATTTCTCGATATGTAAATTCTGTATATTTAAAAGCGTTAAGTGATGTAATCACTTTTGAAGCTAGCTTTAGAATCAATCGTGTGATGCTTTTGCCTTTCAAATTTCTAGTTAAGCCCTTTTTAGTTTGACTTGGCGATCACTGAGTTGTCTTTCACACTGACTGGTTTTCATGTATGTCCCCGAGTGCTAAGTTCCACTACAACTGTAGAGAAAAATAATGATCAGAGGACTCCTTTAAACAAGCTTTCACTACACACTTCTCTCTCATCCCTATGCCCCATTTATTGTGGAAGCAAGTAATCTGTCGGAGCATATGCTATTTTAGTGGATTTGATTGAACATATCTGGTTGTGGTTTTTCAAATGCAGGATGGTAATATATTGTCTGAGTGCTTTAATAATATACCTTGTCTTTTCTGGTTCAAATGGAATAGTATGGCAGTTTCACTTTTCTTGGATCGGTTGCTCCTTAACGGTGTCCACAGTTGTGGCGTTTGATGGGAATGTAGTTACTATTTTCATGATTTCCATGCTAAGCATTACAAACGGGAACAAACCAGGAACTTGGAGGGTATGTTTTGGTACTACATGATTCACTTCAACCAATAGTTTGTATCATATAATGATGTTCACTTATATGTTGATGTGTGTTCAATTGCTGATGTAGTCAGATGAGAATCATGATAGACAAGGAGGTTCACTGGTACACTAAATGTCTAAGTTTATGCATTGGGCATCTAACTCCTGCGCATGCATGAGTTCTTTACCCTCCTAACATTGTATTATGGAAGTTATTTGTGTTTTGACCAGTTGGATTGGAATCAAATCACAAGGCATTTTCTGTTCAGCTAAGCAAATCATTCAGCTTTGCTCTCTATCCGACGCATGTTCAGAAAAACAATTTTTTTATGTGCTTTCAATCCTTGGAGCAAATTCTCTCATTTTTCCTGCTGAAAGCTACATATTATGGAGACTCGGTTGCGTATCATTCATGGCTTTTCAAATGTTTAGGTTTGCAGTCTGGGTGAGCTTCTTAGCTACGCTGATTTTACCTCATTGAATATTGCAACATTCCTAGATATATCCTCCATAATTCTCTTCCTATGCTTTGCAAGCACTGATAATACTAGTCTTGAAGTGCCCTTGTTGCTCCTTTAATAAGGATGTCTCTTTTATATGTGGTTTTTTATTGCTTCTTTCCGAGGTACCAAGTGTACTAACGATGTAGATATGACGTAGATTAGACAAAATATCACCATCAAGAGTGACCACCCCAAGGGCTCATTTTCTTCTTGCTCCTAGGTCTGTTCTTGCTCGGTTTCAAATACTCTTAATTGAAAGACTGATATAAATAGGAAGAAAACTCAAGCAAACAGGGTGGGAATGCGGAGGGGGAAGGATACTTCAAGTGGGAGCTAATGGAAGTAAGTGTATCACTTTTGTTCATGCAAAGAAAAAGGCACCTATACTAGCAGCCATCTACACATACAGGAACCAAAGAAAGAGAGTGAAGAACTAGCATATATGGTCCACATGTTGCAACGAAATTAACATTTACTAAATTGATAGGTGTGAATAGTAGAAACCCACCATCAAAGCCCCTAATTTCATACAATGCAAGAATTGAAGCAACGCTAAAAATTGAACTACTGTTCAGCAAGTCCAAAAAGATTGAAGTGTGCGACACTGCGGCTGTATCAATGTAGTAGTAGACAGGTTTTGATCCGGCCAAATAGGAAGAGAAAACAAAAGATTCCATCCAAAGCAGTTCATGTAGCATAGAAAGAGACGTTAATTGGAAACAAGAGACAAACATGATCACAGAAAACAATCACAAATGAAGGAGTTTAACATGATATAGAAAGAAAGAAAAAGAAAACTATAGGTATGCTAGCGAATCTCCATTCATCACATTCTACTATAGCTTGATAGAAGTCAAAATGAGAATACCAAGAAGTGCTCCAACATCTTATTCGCGAAAGCAACCGCATACTATATCTTGGTACCAGTGAAAAATCTAGGATTGCACACAGGTTAAAATAACAGACATTTCAACCACTAGTTAAAAGATAGAGCTCTTTGGAGTAATTTCTCGAAATGCCCAAAAAAAAAAAAAAAAACACTTTACGCTGTCATTTTTTCTATTTTCCCCTATACCAAGAGCATCCCAAATAATCAGAGAAATTGCAGCTTACACTGAGGTTGTTTGGTTTGCCTGGATTTCACACGACAAACTCAGGCTGAACACTTGCACATAATCAATTCTTGATTTCAGCTTTGCCTACAGCGGAAACTACAACAGTTGAAGATGGATACATAAGTAACTCATCTTTCGGACAAACAAATTCATAAACTAACAGTCACCCATGTTTCCAAAGCAGAAGCAAACTGTGTAGTCTTATATCAAATGATTTCAAATATTTATTCCAAAGTTTTCAGGGCAACCCTCAAAGTCTGAGGCAAAATGGCCTCGAAGGATCGCATGACGCTCCTTCAGCAGGTTTTCACTCTGCTAAAAACGAATTACACTGGATGAGAGAGAGAGAGAGAGAGAGAGAGAGAGAGAGAGAGAGAGAGGGTTCTTGGGATGATGGTTCGGTGGTGGTGGGATGATGAAAGATGGGGAGAAGGCGGTGATTGATGGGAATTTTGTGAAAGTTTGATCGGGTAAGGCTAGGCCAAAAGTTAAAAGTGTGGACCTTGTGTTAAAATTTGTTAAAGACAGCAACATATGAGAACATCGTACAAGACGACGGATTTATATCCTTGCGATGTATATCCGAAAGAATACAAATGTTACTTTTATTTACTTGAATAATCATACAAGACGTGCTAAAACTAACTTTCAAGAGAGAAGAATATCAAGAATGTCAAAATTTTCGTGGCAGCACTTACTTGAGTGTCATAAATTTAAAAAATCCATCACTTGAATGCCAATTCCAATTTATCTCATCGGAAAATCCGACATGGACGTTAGTTGTCCTACGTGGCTTTGCCAACGCTGACGTGAACAATTAATAAAAAATTAAAAAATTAAAATAAATTCATGTGGGAATGGGAAATTATTAAAAAAAAAAATCCACGTAGGATGATTTGCTTGAAATGGCACTCAAATGATCGATCTTACTCTAACGTGACTGCAGAAAGAAAAAGTTATAATACTTAAGTGAGCTCGATATAAAAGTTATGACACTCTTACTACCGTCATTATCCTAGTATTTTTATTTATAAGCAAAAAGATTAGAAAGGGCCGATGCAAGTATCCTTATGAACTTTACATAAGGGTCCCACATAGAAATTAACTTTTTATAAGACATATTAATAAAAGGTGGTACCACTTATATAAAACTAGGCACTTCTCATGAATGAAGCCCATTGAATATAAAATTCAAAATATTTTAAATTTAATTTTCAACAAAGATCGAAAAACAAAACAATTATTATGTATTAATACATAAGTAAAATTTATTATGAATTACCTCCTTCTCCTCTCCTTTTTCCCAACCATTGTACAACCCTTGACTCTAGAAGTTCATCATACTATCTCCTTGTTTTACTTGCATCAACTCAAATATAAATAAGAAGGTTAGGTTTAACATTTAAATGAGCAATGATATAAAAAGGATAAACGCATAAAGACTTGCGCTCTTTCCATCCATTTTTTTTTTACTTCTGACGCCCCTTTCACCTTAAATTGACCATAATATCTCTTATTGGTCCATATTTGAATTTATTTCTAACCTTTTTTTCTTCTCTTTCTTTGGAAATTCTGATGCATTTAGAATTGACAAAAAAATATGTATTTGCCAAAGGTTTGATTGGATTGGCTTATGATGCAATTACAAATGTCATAGTTATATTGTGAACAACTAATTAATCCACTTAATCAGCCATATTTTTTCAGCTTTGTCAATGTAGTCCTTAACTTTTGGGGGCATAGTTTAATGTAGTCTTTCTTGCCAATTGTCACCTAAAATCACCGATGTGGTGTCTGTTGGAGAAAACTCCCTTATTTATTTTGAAGTTGACAAAACGTTTCTATCAGTTTAGTCTGAAGACTTGTAGACTCTATCGTCAAAGTCTGAAGACCTCCAGACTCAAGATCTAAAGTCTACCCTCACTGACAGTTTCTAGACCGATGAAGAGAAGACTTATCCGAATGAAGGATTATTCTTAAAGATTTGGTTCGTACGGTTCAAAATAGATCCTACAATTGGAATTAGCATCTTGCAATTGGTTACACTTATCGAAATCAATTCGAATAATTAGACCGTTATTTGGCAAAGTATACTTGGAAAGTTCTGCTTATGAAAACCTAAATCCTGATTGTATGGGCGAACAGGATTGGCGGGCTATCATCTCATTCCTTAAATCACTTGAGATCTCCTTGGTGATTTGGTCCAACGGGTAGATTGGACGAACTCCTTTGGAAAGTGTCAACGGTTGAATGGACATGAAGGAGTATATAAGGAGGTTACTCTAGTTATTCGAGTGTGTGCGTAATAGAAAAATTCCAAAGTCTGAAGCTCCCATTTCTTTGCTATCTTAATCGCTAAGCTATAACTTCTGTACTCAAAAGAGAGATCAAATGCTTGTGAGACCTTGAGCAAGTGTAGTAGTGTTTCTACGCTGTGAAGCCAAAGATGGGAAGACAGTAATATCTCTTTTGATCCATAGTGAATTCCAGTCAGTTGGCTGTCAGCACAGGAGAGTGAACGTAGGCTTGGTCTAAGCCGAACCACTATAAACTTTGTTTTTCAATTCTCTTTCCTTGAACTCCTTACGTTAATTCGCAGCTTCATATATTTATCTTTGATTGTTTATATTTTCTGTTTGCGAATTAATTTGCTACATATTGCATGAATTTCCTTAAACACCTATTCGCCCCCCTCTAGGTGTTGTTACTAGCGATTTCAGTGTCTAGTCAATGCCGGTCGTCCTATGTGGCGTGCTGATGTGAGCAATTTGTTGATTTGCATGTTGCAATTTGCAATGACAATTGACAGGAAAGATTACATTTTGCGCAAATGTGTATGACTATATTGACAAAATTAGAAAGTTAAAACCAAATTGGCATTTGCACTATAGGTATAAGACTAATTTGATAATTTCCCCAAATATTTAAATAATCACTCCTTCAATGGACATATGTGTAAGCATTTTTAGGATAAGTGTACTAAAAGTGCCTTAACTTTCGTGTGGCACTCATTTGAGTGCTACGAATTTGAAAAATCGATTGCTTAAGTGTCAATTCCGATTCGCCTAGCTGGAAAATCCAATGTGGACACCGGTTGTCCTACGTGGTGTCGCCAACGCTAATGTGGACAATTAATAATAAATTCAAACATTACAAAAAATCCACATTGGAAAGGAATATTAATAATAAAAAAAATTCACATAGGACGTTTGACTGGAAGTGACACTCAAGTAATCGATTTTACTCGATGTGGCATTCAAGTGAGTGTAAAAAAAAAAAAAAAAGCTTTGGCACTCAAGTTGGCGCCGTACGAAAGTTTTAGCACTCCTAATGCTCTTTTCTCGACTTTCAAAAATATAAGACCTACTTACTTAGGGTAAATCAATTATAGTCACTAAATTATAAATCACATTTTTGCAATCAGGTCACTAAATTTTGATTTCAATTGTCAATGAGCTCTAGAAATTGTAACTAATCCAAACCCGACCAAATTATGGCCAATCCATGGATGTATCCAGTAATTTTTGTTTGTGGGGGCAAACTTCAGTAATAATGATTATTTCAGTAAATAAACCAATGATTTTGAGCTTAAAATATGCAGTAAAATTACCATTATGCCAGTTTGGCTTGTTTATGACAACTAGATTTTTATGATTTCTAAAATCGCTTATTGAGCTTCATCATTTTACGGGGCAAACGGAAATGAAAATAGTCATTATGGACTCAGTTATATGAATCTTTAGAAAATCCGATGGGGATAAGAAAGGATTTAGATACTCATTATGACTTTAGCTTCCTCCTGATCAAATTATGCCTTGAGAACCTCCTCTTGTAACACAACCTCTCTTTTTCTAAACTTTTGTTTTTGTTTTTTGTTTTTTTTTGCTTTTTATTAATTGAGACTCACATGGCATCATATCATCATTATAGCATCTCCAATTAGACATGTAAGACTACCATGTCAATATTGCATAGGAAAAAGTTGTTGGAAAAGTCTTCATAATGCATTGGTTGCATAAGGGAGAAGACAACAATGTTAGTGTATCGGGTGATTGAAATTAAAGTTTAGGGACTACACATAAAATTTACCCAACTTACAGAAAAATTTCTTTTGCGCACCACTTTGGTAGATTGATTGTTTATACATCACTTTTCGTATCATCAACCATCAAGTACAATGAACTCTAAGATATCCCCAAATGTAGTAAGAAGAGATTACTACATTCTAGATTTATTCCATATCGAATGTTAAACTAGCTTAGCACGGAAAAATATCGAGACAAAGTGAAGTTATTTGACAAAATGCAACTCATGTTCCAAGGTTTCCTCAAGTGGAGATTTTGTTCTTTTAAAGTCCTCGAGTGAAAATAAAATAAAATAAAATAAAATAAAAATTATATTGTTTAATAGAATCATAGCAAAATCTGAATCTTTGAGCAACCGTCATGATAAGTCAGACAAGAGAAAAAATCAACCAGACAGAACTTTATAATTTCTGCAGCACTGGAGCCAAGATCCAATTTTGAGATTGTAGAATTATGTATGAGAAATACTCATTTTCACAAGGATGAGGTGTTTCTCGCAAAGAATAGTTGGACCCTTGGACAGAAGTAGCTTTTTCCTAACTTGATATGATGGTAAGGGCCGCACGACCAGTGAGTACTCATGTCGTATTTATCAACAAACATATGATAAAATCTGTAAGACTAGTTAAGGCAAAAAGTGCAAATAAACTATTGGGAGATATCGAGTGCATTTATCCGAGACATTGTTTAAATTTGAATTTACTCTTGTTTACATTAAGGAGAAGAAAGTCATTTATCATGATATTAATTTACGTGAATGACATTTTGATAACCCAAAATGAAATTGGGTTAATTTGCTTTTCAATAGGAGAAAACTTACATAGAAATCTCAAATTAAAAGACCTAAGGAAAAATTAAAATGTTTCTACAGAGTTGAAATTGGGAGAGCTAAAAATGAAAATTTCCGAGCGCAAATAAAAATGAAAATTTCCGAGCGCAAATGAACGCAATTCGCCGTCATCTACACTCTCATTGTTCTCTCTTCAAGCTTGCCGCCAATCTTCACGCCCTTGGCCTATCGTCTCAAATGATGACAACTCGATTGGCCTCCGATTGCCTCGGTCAATGAAGCGACACCGCACTGGTGGGAGGACTGAGAGTGGAACAGAGAAATCTCATCCTCCAAATCAGCAGATCGCATCTGAACATCCCCTCTGCGCGTAGGCCGAAACGACGGCAATGGAATCTGAAGGACAGTCATGAAGTGGAAGAGAACACAACAAAGCAAAAATCGACCAACATAACTGGAATGAGTCGATGAAGCTCGGGATCCATGGTTGCCTTGCCTGAGAGAGAGAGAGAGAGAGAGAGAGAGCGTTGCGTGTCAAAGCAAAAATCATTCACCATTTCTCTCTCTCTCCCCTCTAAAAGCAAATATCGTTCATATCGAACTCTCTTACGAACATTGGTGCTTCAAGAAATCTCCACAGACAACCGGTTCCTCATGACATTCAGACGATGTCGACATTCGTCATTTGATAGTCACGCTTACTAGGTCGTTTCATCCCAAATTACTTGGACATGCATTTCAAGATTCAGTTCATTTGACAAAATGAGTTCTGAATGCTCTTCACATGAGAAGAAACTAAGAAAACTTCAATTTGCGCAGCCCACAGGCAAAAAGGCTTGTCGCAGAATCTTCAAGAATTCGAAAAGAGACCATGAAAAGAGTCTAATGTATGTCCACATTGAGCTTGTAAAACCATGGGTTGTGCATTGAAATTCAGAGTTGGTAATATGGCTGAAGGGAAGTGTATTCGATGTTACTACACTTTATAGTTCCAAAGGTCGGGTGGAGCCACCGGAAACCTTGAAGAAGCACTTAATTTGACGTCAGCAATCAGCCTCCTCCATCTCATGATTCATGCCCACATGGTGACAGCAGAAGGATCAAAGGAAGGTATGATACACATTGAGGACCATTCCATTCATTAGAACAAAACTGATGATTTTATCCGATTTGCCGAATTGGAAGCAGATACAGCCCAGTAAATCTGAAGTTATGTTCTCATAAAAAATGGCCTAAAGGATTCTTCCTCTGCTGTGTTCTTTTGCATAGTATTCTGACCCAAGTCTTCTCAGTGGTTCTGAAGATGGATACTCCGAAGGGGATATCGTCCTTTCTAATAAGCTCAATCAGATATGTCTCCCGCCTTCAGAGAGGTTTCTCTCGTGAATGTGGCCCAGCCGGCAAATAACTTCCCATAGTGTTCATGGCTGATGAGCTTCACCGGCCAAGATTTGTTTGGAAATATGAGAGACATGGTCTGCGGACTTTTCTTGATGTGCATCTGTGACAATGAACCAGGAACCGTCTGCTTAAGTAGATGTTTCGCAATTTTGTCATCAGAAAGAAGAAAACAACCAATGATTTCTGACGACGACAGTACATGTGAAGGATAAAAACAGAAATCCTAACATGATGCGCGATTAAACTAGAGCTAGCATAGTCCAGCGACTATATGTGATTTAAATCCAAGAGTTGTCATTGTCATGAGGATCTTACCACATTGCTTTTCTTCAGGTATATTCACCTCACCGCAATCTGGAAGAAAGGATACTCAGCTTTAAATGTGCTGGCCAGCTCAAGAGCTCTGCACAAGCCTGGCTCTTTTAGCTTAGCAGTCGCAAACAGAACATGAGGAAAGCTTTTGCTCTCTAGGCATATACTATTCTTGTTATGTGAAACTCATATCTACTGACAAAGCAACAGTAAATCAATAGATTTGAGTCTTTCAAGTGGTCTAGCTTCCAGGGCCTGTATGGCATATGCACAACAATATCATTTTCGGCACAATCAAAATTGATACTACTGGTTTCACTAGTTTCCATTGGCTTGACAATTATGAAGTCCCTCAATGCACACATGGGAGAGCTAGAGACAGAGAGACACTACGAGGATGAATCAGCACTAACACAGTCTCTCTTAGCCTGACGACATGGAGAGTTCCTGTACGAAAATCAAATCAAACACAAGAATAACACAATCAAGGGGGGAATTAGCTAGTAGATTAAGATTTACACCTCGAAAATCCCTTGAAGTGCAGTTCGAACTTTCATCTCTCCCAAACTCTGTGACGATGATTATACACAGGCCATGAACTCCGCAAACCTGATGAGATTCCTTGCCTTACAAAGCTGAGGACACTTGGGTGAATGCCATTCACTTTCAGCAAGACAAATCCACAATTGCCAAGGCTTGGTTCCTCAAATCAGCATTTTTTGCAGATATTCTATCTCAGTCGTGTAATAATGATTACATGGAAAATGGAGTCCATTCATATTTGAAGATCAAAATTTGGCCCTTGCAAGTAGAGTAATGCTCTGCCAATTCATTCAAACCCTTTGATAACAAAACCATCTCATCACATTTTTCCTATTTCACAGGCCAATAAAACGCACAATTTGACACTCTCAGGAGCATCCTTTTAGAGAGATTCGCCCCATATTTTCTCATGAACCTCTTTGGTAATCCCTGTGAGAAAAACAAAACCCATAACTCTTCATAAGCCCATGACACTTGATTCCAAATTCAAATTGAACAATAAGAACACCTAAATCAAACCAGACATCCTGAAGCACATCCTTTTTGGTTCATTAAGATTTGGAATGTGGCATTAATGAATGTGCATCTAGATTATTATGAACCTAACAAACCCAATCAGAATAGAAGTACACTTCATTGATTCATCAAGACAAACTAAAGGAGACATTACTAGGAGTACAACATTTATTCTGCACCAGCCAAAGTGAAACTTTTTGAGTTGATCTCTATCTCAATTAAATCAAGTCCTTACCAGCACTAGTGGAAATGTAGACTCTGAACACAATATCCTCCCTATCAATGAGCTCAAACACACAAACATTCCTACATGCGGACGAACTTCTCTTGCAATCGACAGAAAAAAATGCCCCTTGGACACGTCCACGGCTCCTGAGCTTCACCGTCCACAACCTGTCTGAATACCTGAGTGTCGCAACTTACTTTTTTCCCTGAATATGTTGCCTGATGAACCGAACACGAGCTGTCTCCCCGTTTACATGGTTGAAAAACCGGCATATGGTGAAGAAAAACCAAAACATAAGCATACACTAATGAGAGAATCAAATCACACACGACATGAATATAAGGCAGTAGTTGCTAGTTCCAGGAGTTTTAATCAACAATGAGCCATATAATGACAGTAACAATCTCAATATCCAATCCAAGGTCAAATGTCAAAATATACACTCTTGTAGTGCAATAGGGTGCATGACCAAAAAGCCTTTCGTGTCCTATACATAACTGAGACCATGAATTTCAGCCACACAGACCACAAGTGCAGGGGACAAGGCAAAGACATCAATGACCGGAACATGGATGAAAGTGAAAATTTTAAATTAAGCTGTTCAATTCTTTGAAGTGCAGCTCAAATTTATCAAACTACTAATTCAACTTGACAAAGTAAACTCATCATTTTTTCCCCTCAAATATCTGATTAATGTAACAAAATAGAACAGTATCTCCTATTTGACATTAAATTGTTAGTCACCAAATCTACAATGAAACGTCATAATCATAACTAGCCACCCCCTTATATTTCAGGTCTTTCCCTTTAGTTATGGAGGTAGCAACATTCTTAGCAATTTGCTTGTACTACTCTCCTTGTGTGATTTACATATATATTCAAATTTTACAGCATTGAATAACATTGTCAAATTTATTCATATAAGAGAACTTGGATTCTAATTCTTAAGACTTGCCTCAGCAATTGCTTTCCAACACATCTGTACACAAAAAAGGAGATGATTGTTATCTTTTTGAACCTCAACCACCAGCTTAAGTTCCAATAACTGTTCTTTTATTCCTTTCGCTGCTCCAATTACTCCATTGTTAAGATATATACTTGGTTTCAAACATATACCCACGAACACTCCAAGGAAAATAACATGTCATGGGGTTCGCTATATTAAGTCAACTTGGAAATACACTAGAGTCCAAGAAAAAATGTAAACAGCATCCATATGTTTTGATTTTCAGACATGCCAGTCAGAGTCCATAAGATTGGGATCTTACCAAGCTATACTTAACATAAGATGGCCTCATCACCACCTTGAAAAAGGGATGCTCCGTTTGAAATTTGTTGGCCAATTTAAGAGCAGTAAGAGGCCTTGGGTGTGTGGGATCATAAGAGAACCAGCTCAAGGTTCCTCAATCTGCCAATTGTTTGGTCCTGCCTGTACTTAAAAAATGATAACTTCAGAGACAGTTTAAGTACACTTCATCAGTTTGACATGCTATGAATAGATTTAGCATAAATTGGAAACAAATTAAATCCTTGCAGCATCTCGTAACCAATCAAGTGAAAAAAAAAGGGGGCTTCCTAAAAATTATTCAACAGTTTGAAAAGAACAATGGAAAGAGAGTTACGCAAGTAGAAACAAGACACGTTAAACCACGAGAAATTCTCATGAAGATGAACAATCCGGACTATATTGAGAACAAGGCGTAAAAGTGACTCCTCATAATTTTTGACAAGGCATGGAATTCGCTCTGAATATTTTCAAGTTTCATGATTTCTTCCATTTTTCATGATGGAAAATTTACACCTGATGTTTGAGAGATATCTCTCTCCCTATATCATCTCAATCGATGATGAGCTCAAACGCATAGAAATCTCCTATGCAGACGCGTTTCTCTCGCGAATTGGGCAGTAAAATTGCTAGTTTGAGGAGTTCATGCTTTTAGACTCTCTAAGGTGGAACCAATTTTGAAGAACAGAGCCCTTAACTGAAGAAGAAGAAGAAAAAGAAGGCGAGGATTGAGGAAGGTCTCCACGAAACCAACTTCCGGCTTCAACTAATTCACGCACAACAAGACCGAAAGATCGGAAGAAACGTGAACTTACGAGTTTGCCGGGTTCAAGTGGAGGACCCAACTGTCCAGACTTCTGTGCTTCCTTCAAGTTCCCCCAATTTCGCTCCCGATGGAGATAGAGAGAGAGGGCCTCTGGCATTGAGAAGGAGAAGGAGCCCTTCTTTACTTCCTGTTGATGAGTGATGGAGGAGGCGAGATCAATTCATAAGGTTGATGATGCTGATCTGACGTATCAATATTAGAAATGCTACAAAAATAAAAATTGAAAAACTTACGACATTGCCAAAAAAAAAAAAAAGAGTAAAAATAATGGATGAGAGAATGACATCAATTGAATCTTTACCTGTTCTATGTGAATCCGCTTATTCCGATAACTTTTGTATGGTTGTATTGAGATTATCACCCTCCTTCCAATCCCCAAATTTCCACTTGTATTCGAACAGCGACACCCAACTTAGTTTTGGTGTGCTTAGCGTACCCTTAGAAAATGTCTTCATTTTCGGGCACTCTTTCACTATAATATTAGACAACGAGGGGAACCTGAAGATGCAACCAAGGATGGGGGAGAAGCATTCTAGACTCGGTAGATGTTGGAGTGTCAACCATTTTAGCTTCCAAAAAAAAATCACTTTTCCTTCTCCATTTTCATCGGCTGTCACTACTTCTTTTATTCTTTCACATCCTATTATAGTCATCCAAGTGAGATTCACCAAATTTGTGACCATTGAAGCTGTTACTAGATGTGGCAATCCAGAGGAATCCTTCACCACTAAGTTTGTCAGATTCTGGAAGGATGTCATAGTCAGAAATATTGTTGTCAAACAGAGACAATCCCAAACCTCAAATGTCTTGATGCGCTGAAGAATTTTCGACACTAAAGAGTCTTCTCTGCACACACTCTTTAGGTTGTGTAGCTTGCTTAACTTACGTCTTGTTAAATTTTCAAGCACCAAATGTTTTCCCTCGTCAACAAGCCCTTCATCAGGGAATAATTCTTCAAAAGAGCTACATAAGATCACAAGACTTTGTAGATTATGAAATCTCTCTAGGAGGAGCTTGAGAGGAAAGATGGTCTTTTCATCATGAAAGCATGCCAATGTTAGTGCTTTTGGCTTGCCAAAGAAGTTTTTGGGAAATTTTCCATCTTGTATCATCTGAATATTTTTATCGTCTAACGAAAGTCTTTCTAACATGGGAAAGTCCTGTCAAATTGCCAATATGAGAAGAGAAGTAAATTCAACAAAGTTCAACGATAAACATGTGTTGTAAAAGGTAAACCTAATTCAAATGAATTTCATGGAAGGTGGCCATCTTCTTATAGTTAATTAAATAATATCTCTACATACAAGTCTCAAGCTTTTAAAAGTCTCAAGTAGAGGTTGGCACGGTTATGTTGGTAGAGTGAATCTAAATTCAAGAGCCCTCCAGCTCATCAAATTCATTTTTTATTCAAAATATCTTATCTTGTCAATACAAATCTGTCATCTTTGGAATTTTATGTAATGAGAAACACTCATAATGTTACTAGAACATACGCGGTCCACAAAATAAAAAATGTTCTTAAGATACAAGAAATATCTTGTCTTGTCTCAAACTCATAGCTAAGGGGTTTCAAGTTTTCTATAGTATCATAACAAGACAACAAGACAACTATGTAGTGGACAAGTGTATTAAAGAATACAATACAAAATAGTGCATTAAGGTAATAATGTTATTTTTGTTTTAAAAGAATTGTCTAAATTGATCTTACTATAGAGAAGAAAAGTTTAAATGTGCAACATGTCAACAATGGAGAGGACCTCATGTCAAATTCTCATTGATTTCCCAAGAAGCAAATTATATCAAATCAGGAATATATGTGTTGTCAATAGAAAACAATCAATATTTTTGTAATTTTAGGTAATGGAATTTCTTATGGATATCCATAAATGAAAGTATATGCAAGATATTACAATTATCTTTGTGTCGTTGACAAATCGATAGGCATGTTGTCAAAAAATTAATAGGCAGAGGAGATCATGTTTTCTATAACATTACAACATGACATGATTATGCAATGGCAAAGAGATTAGCGAGTGCTTCAAAGAACAAAGTAGAAACTGAGGGAAAGCAGCTGTAATCATACCCTCTCAAATGAAGAGTGTGCTTCTTGGTCTAAAAGGTCTTGTTGATCATCTATTTGAACCCAACTGTTCATGCATGTTGCAAAGGACATGTTTAGTTTGTCACAGTGAGTCACATATAGATCCTTCAAGACTGGCCAATTTAAAGTGGGCAAGTTAGGAAAAACAATCTGGAGTTGTGGCATATCATGTAATGCTAGAGTGGTTAGTTTTGAGGAAAGAACTTGAGCAATGTTGGAGTGTAAAGTGTCATCTCCACAAGAGACTATTCTCTCGATCCCACAAGACCCCACTTGAAGTCTTGTAAGTTGGGTTAGACTTGTAGCCACCCAATGTGGAAACAGATGTTTGAGGCTCTTACAGTTCCAGGCTTCCACTGCTCGTAAACAGTCAAACGTGAGAGTTTCTTGAGGACTGTCGGTCCATATATTGCTTAGATTGTCCATATCGGAGATAAGGATTAACTCAAGTCGAGGAAATTGTACCTGCTATATTGAAAAAAAAAATGTCCAAATGAATGTGATTACATTGAGTTATGACCTCAAAGAAGGAACTTCCAAACTTCCCTCCTCTCACAAATCATGAGAATTCAAGAGCTTGTTAGTGACTTAAACAAAGAGGGCTGATTGATGCTTTCAATTTAGTTGACTAATGACTAAGGTCAAGTATATTGCATTGCAACACGCATGAAATTATAAATGCATTTATAATCAATAATACACTGAGCATTGGTTTTAAGTGGCTTAATTGACATTTATTATAAGGAGTGCCTTATCCCTTTGATTTTTGGAAAGTTGCCATGACGAATTCTCGCATTCTCCGACTTTCATGCAATTTGTGAGATTTGTTTGCACCGATCATTATCAAAGTTGCTAGCTTCGGTCTTTTGATAATGAAACATCAAATAAGGTAAGAATTTTTTAGATTTATTTGCTTAAAGGTGAACATGCATAACAATTGGACGAAAAAAGCAAGGGCTTGGTGATGACGAGCTAGTCAACTAAAGGGTATGAATAATGCGTGCAAAAAATTAAGCAGCGTATGTATTGACGAAGGAATGAATGAAGCTGAAGACGGGCTAAACATTATTTCCTCTATCTATTCTAAACACCACTACTTATTCAACAATGACTAATTGTGAATATTACTTATGAATCTTCAAATTAGCAAAGTTCACAAATAAGAGGCATCAAGAAAAATTATCGGCAAACAAGAGAAAAAAATAACTTTAATTGTTTACAAGTTTTTTCTTCAATATGTGCGGAAATCTTTCGCATTGAAAGAAAATGACTTCGTAACAAGCACATATGACATAACAACTTCAATAAATATCGTATGTTATGATCCCTGAAAAAGCAAATTGGGTCAATTTACAAGTTTCCACATTGAAAAGATTCGGATTCAAATCAAGATCCAGTGAAACATTAATAACTTGCTTGAAATAATATTTATTCTCTTTTGAGGTGGGTCAGTGATCCAACCGCTGGCACAATTTGGTTGTGTAAGGGAAAACCAATTTCTTATCCTTGATTAAAGCCTTCTTTTTAGGATTTTTTTTTTCCAAGATAAAAAAGAAGTGGATGTTTTATTGCACTGAAAAAAATGCGGAAATGATGCGTGCAAAGCACTGTTCTATTTCCAAATTCCAATTACTGACATTCCATTCATTGGTACTTCCATTTGACAAGATGATTTCTCTGAAAGACAAAAGCATTGGATGAAAAAAAGAAGAGAACAAACCTGTGGAGCGAAAAGCGAAGGGGTGCCATGGTCAATATCCACCGAAGACTGCCAAGTCAAACTTCTCATCTTGGGGCAGTGGGCAATGTTTAGAGATTTCATTTCAGGACAATCCAACGTATGATTCTTCCCTGATAAGAAACTAGTTAAATTGGGCAAGCATTCCAATCGTATCCACGTGAGCTTCAAGAGAGTAATTTTCTCCACCGCGCTTCCCGGTCCTTCTTCATCTACAATCACTCCTTCCATCTGACCACACTCCTCTATTTTTATGCCCTTTATATTGGCAAGGCGACAAGCCATCGATGGAACAAAAGCATGTCTCAAGTTGTTGCAATTATAAAGGGTTAGAGAATATAGAGAATTGAAGCACATCATTCCCTGGAGATCTTTGTTCCATAGTTGCCTCAACTTTGGTAGATTAATCAACTTTATATACCGTAGCTTAGGTAACACTTGAGTGCTTTCCACAATGTCAAGCCCCTCAAGATCAAATATTTCTTCCAAAGACTCGCAATTGCCCACTAGCAACCTTGTCATTTCTTGTAAAGCAAGCATCAATTTGGATGGAATAGCGTTAATAAGTGATGGACATTTATCCACCATTAGTGTTTCTAATTGCAAAGATGACTTGATGGGATTTAGTTCGCCGTGCCATTTTCTAATCAACTCGGGGAACTCATACAGCCGCATAAACTTAACCCTAACAACCGTGGCCTGTCAAAAAATGCATCATTAAATGTAAAATTTTAGTTAGCAAAAAAGCAATTACTTGGTTGGTGATTAAAAAAAAATAATCCAATTGTACATAATTTAGTAACTAATGCATACCATTTCTTTGCACATATTTTCAAGGGTGATGTTGAGGTTTCCCTTCCAAAAATACTGGTACTTGGTTGGTCCATACAATTCCTTCAAATCTACTTGTACTCTTTCCAACTTTGGCGCCTCTATTGGTCCAATGGAGAAAAACTTCATGTTGGGACATTCATTCACAATGACATCTTTCAAGAGAGGGAATATCAAAGTGTACCCACCTGGGCTGAAGCATCTCAACTTTGTCAACCCATCAAGCTCCATATACTTCAATTGATTGAAAGCCACTGCACGCCCCTCCTCACCATCCTCATCACTAATGACTTTTGTCAATATTTTACACTTACTTATACTCAATTTTGTGAGTACCACCAAATTTTCAACTATTATCGGTGTGAACAAATTTGATAAGCCATCACAATGTGACATATGTAGGGTCTGCAGATGTCGAATATATCCAAAAAGGGGTAATGTTTCTTTTAGCTCGTGACTTATGCCTTCTATGGCTGCCTCATTGTTGCTTGGCTCTTCTGGATAGGATTCACATATGACTAACTTTTCCAAGTTAGTTAAACTCTCAATAAAATGATATATGGACATTGGAGATTCCTTGGAGAGATAACGAAGCTCACAAACTCTAAGCTTGTAGAAGAATTCTTCATCATGAAAATGTCCATGCCATATCTCCATCCGTTTGGATAAATCCAATTTTAACTCTTGGAGATTAGGGAACGTGCCCTGAGAAAATAGTCAAATCAAAACCTAAAGCTAGCTTAATTAAAAGAGTATTAATGTATTATTGTATAAGTCTTATATACTGCATACAATAGTTGCATTTTAAAATATTGATCTCATGTGAGTCAACAGAAAGAAATATGCCCTCATGAACCAGACATTATCACTGATCTTTTATATTTGACTTATGTCCATATTTGAACTTAAGTAATTCCTTACATTCACATTTGTAAAAATATATCCCTAATGAAAATAACTTCTGCATCAAGTACAATCACAATTGCATAAATTTCAGTGATTAATGTCAACGATAATGTCCCTTTTTAACATCAATGACCCTTATAGGGTTCAAACTAGACAACACACTCGGGCCATGGTAAAATCACACCACACGCCACATGTTTTCAATCTTTCCAGTGCTTAGGAGAGAGCTAGGATCAACAAGGATGCATTTGATACAGTAAACATCGACAAGAATGTTCAGTCAATACATGAAGATCATATGATGTTTCAATGATGTAATATTTTTATGGATTTAAAGAGAGTCTTATCACCCATAAAGAAAAAGGAGAATCATATAGTTCACATCTTCATATATGGAGCTACTTGTATGAGATGTTTGGTTGTGACCTCAATCATCACTTCAAATATTCACCATCGAAGCAAAACAAATAATCTTGGTTCGTACCTTTTCTATTAAGAAGAGAGACTGTTTATCAAGTGTCATTTCATTATGAGGTTGTGAAGCAAATATCTCTACTTTGTAACAGCCATGAACCTCCAAGGTCTTCAATGCCGGCCATTGTAAAGCATGCTTTCCGGTGTAGATGCACTTCAACTCTATTAGATGCCTAAGCTTGAGGGAGGTTAACTTCGGGAATAGAGACTTGGGAAATAGTCCTTCTTCATTCTCCATGAGTTCGGCAATGCCACATTCATTGATCTTCAAATTCTCCAACTGGATTAGATCATTGGCTAACGAGGCTGGAAACAAAGAAGTGAGGCTCTTGCATCTAGAAATGCTAATAGAACGTAGACACTGGAATTTAACTTGACAAGGGAGTTCCTTATACCATATACACTTTAGCTCTAGTAAATTAATTAACCTTAGCTTTTTTAATAGAAAACAAGTAGCAGGATGTATACTTGGAGGATTCAGTTGCTGAGGTTCGAAAACTACTTCAAGCAAACCACAGTCCCTTGCCTCCAAGCTTTCCAAGTTCAATAGCCGTCCTAGAATGCAAGAAGGAACAAGGTTCACTAGCTTATTGCATTGAACCACACAAAGGGATTTTAGATCGTGGAAAGAATCTGTGGCAACTTGATTGTCCCATATCTTCTTGATGTTATCCATAAATTCGATATCTAATCTCTCCAAGTTTGGAAAGGCAACCTGCGACATTGACTCACAGAATTAGTCACGAACTTCTGTAAATTACAAATTCACGGAAGTGGCGATTCTATCATTAAGTTGCACCAAAGGAAAAATAAATAAATAAATCAATAAACGGTAAAATAAAATAAAAATTTAGTAAAGAAAATCTCCATGCTAAGGTGGATGACTCTAGGATGAGAAGGCTATTGGAATCACTGGAGACAAAACAGAAAGTAGGAATTATGACCCAATTCTGTTGGCAATGGGCAAAATGGTAAATATAAATGTGTTCACAAAGCAAATCATATAAATATAATTGCATTAGTCTCTCATAAATTGCTTAAGAACAAGGAAGAATTTATTTAAAGAAACAAGAAGCACGTCTAAAGGGTAATCAATGTTAGAACTTAGAAGTCAATGAATTGGTGTAGGAAAAGAGAAAATACAGCTAAAGATCGTATTAGTAAGAATATTAGCCATTAGAAAGAAAATGACGGCGAGATTGAGATTAAAAACCCAACCAAACCTCCATCAAATGGTGCAATACAATAGGAGGTGCAACTTTATCTAATACCGACTGCCTTAAATGAATATCATATCACTCCAAAGCAGTTAAAAAGTTAGGCCAAGAGAAAGCAATTAAAAAAAAGAATTGCTTGGGTCAAATGAACAAATCTTGGTTACCTCATTCCACACTTGAAAGAACTAAATATACTTAAGTGATTGAAATTTCCTTTTAAAATTCATTAATTTTCTATCAATGCTAGAAGATCCGATAGTTATAGACCAACGACTATATATATAGACACTCGAGTCAAATGATAGAAAACAATACTAAATATCTCATTATAATAGACTAAAAGCATCTAAGAAAATCAACGTAATAATCCTAAGAGAGGGCCCATTTTTACAAGTTATTTGGCTGCATAAACGACATTTCTTAGTGAACAGCCTCTATTGCTTTTAGTTTAGTTAAAATGGACCCGCCCGTAAGTTACTCTGTTTCGTATTCCAATGGAACGTTCTTCCGCTTTCCACTCAAGAAATATATTTATTTCTTTAACAAGAGTTTTATAAGAATGGTCATGCAATTCATGTAAAAACTAAAAGGGTTGATTTCCAAAGCCTTGGACCCTAGAGTTCTTGCTCATTTTGGTGATGGAGAGGGCTCAGATTCCTTTCGCTAGTGCAAATTGCAATTAAGAGAGAGCAAAGCTTCCTTCAATTAGGAAAAAAAATGAGATCTTGTAAGTACAAATGAAGTCAAGTGAGCATCTTAGAGGCTCTTCATCTCTGGCCTCTTGAGCCTTGCTGCTTACTTTCCTCTCAATTGTTTCTTCAATTTCTTTCAAGATACATGCGTGCAATGCCTAAGCTGTACATGTGAGGTTGCTGAGAATTTAAAGTTTTTAGTGAATTTGAAAAGCTTTTAGAGATCCTGTCAGTTGTATTACATGTTCATGCTTTGTTCATCTATCACAAGAGAAGATCAACCATTATGGAAATTATTTCCAGAGAAATTAGAAGTAAGAAACTGCTACTCATACATGTTGCCAACTCTCCACATTTATGCTTGTACACTACTTTAAAAAAAAAAAAAAAAAAATTGATCAAAGTACACTTTGTAAGCAATTTGGTTGGTTTTTATTTTGACTATGTTTTGTCTCTGGTATATTTAACATATTGACGTAATGTTAATCACATGCCTCTTCATTGAAAAGTGTAGTGGAGTGTGATTTGATGCAGTCTTGAGTTTGAGCTTCTCGTGAATCTGTCATCAGTTTTTCATTGGATGAAAAGAATATCATCATTTCTATTACATGAATGAATATATTTAAAAGAACATCTTTGGTGATGAAAGAATCAATCAAACTTACACTTTCTGCAATAGAAGCATGTCAAACTTCTCAAACCATATAATTTTAAATTAGTTAACAACGGGAATGCCAGAGTTTCTAATCTTTCCATTCCCAGCCCTTCTTCCTCCATAATGATTGCCTCCATCTTCTTACAATACCGCAGGCTTAGTTTTTTTAGTTGTGTGAAAGATTTAACCATGGATGGGAAAAAGATAAACCCGAAGTTATTGATGCCAAAAATTTCTAATGTTTCCAATCTCGGAAAGGCAACCTGCGGAATTCACTCATGAGATTGGTGATTTCGTAAAACCTTGAATTCATGAACTTCCAAGATGTGAATATAGATGAGTGCCAAGGGGAGTGGGGATTATTAAGTTGCACAAAGAGGAAAAAGGAATAAAATAGACAAAAAAAAGGAGTGAAAAATCTAGATACTAGCGTGGTTTCGAATATCCAATCTTTCCTTGGGAAAATAACTTTGCATTGGGAAGCTTAATTTTTTTAGTAAGCAATTTTTATGCCATCTAAAAATATTTTTCCTTCAACAATAATTTCAACCTCAAATTATGGCCCAAAGTTCAAATAATATACATGGCTAGTGTCTAATGAAAACAACGGCAAAGTTAAAAGACCCCAAAGACTAGCCCGATTAAGAAAAGCAAAGCCGCAAAGGTTCTTTCCAAGAATTTCCGATATTGTTCCATTAACTTTGAAAGCTAGCCTCAACAAGGAAGAAGAACAGTCATACTTAAGCACGCTAGCACGTGGAACCCACAACTTAAATTTTCACAACTCCTTGTTGATGGGAAACAAACATATTGCAGGAGTCTATGGGTCCACCATCAACTTCAGTGACAATTGCACCATTATAAAAGGGCAATCTTATCTAGTAAATAAAATGCCCGCGGCAATTCTTCTCTGTAGAAAATAGCCCGCACTTTTCTTAGTTGGGCAATTGTTTATCCTTAGATTACTAACTTTTCTTTAATGTTAGTAAATCACTACCGATAACCAATTTAATAGGATATCAAACACTGTGTTTGAGATGCCAAAAGTATGTATGAATATATCTATACAAACTATATGCTAGCATGAGTATGCACAAAACTCTGACACAAAAAGTATTATGAATAAATCTATGCAAACTATATGCTAGCATGAGCATGCACAAAACTATGTACTCTTATAATTACGATGGGGAAGAAGAATAGTCATACTAAAGCACACTAGCATGTAGGACCCACAACTTAAATTTCCACAATCCTTTTTTTTTTTTTGGTCGGTTCTACTATATTCCTACTCTAACTCACACTTTCAAACTTTTGATATACCTCCTTATAGGGCGAGGGAGTTGAAACCCACATTTGAAACTAAATCGCCCTCACCCCAACCCCCCTTAGAAGGTGAGGATTTGAACCCCCCACTTCCCCCTTCCATGTTGAAAGGACGACCACTGGGGCAGTGGTTTAATTTTCCACAATTCTTGACTGATGGGGAAAACTAACATACTGTAGGAGTCTATAGCCCCACCATCAACTTCAATGATAATCGTGCTATAATAAAAGGGCAATCTTGTCCGATTAATGAAAAGCCATGGCAATTTTTGCTAGACAAAATAGCCGTGCACTTTCCTTAATTGGCCAATTTTTGTTTATGCTTTGTGCATGTACCATAGGAGATGTTGAACCATCTTTATGGAAACTATATCCAAAGAAATCAAAAGTAAGAAATTGCAACTGATACATGTCAACAACTCTGAACACCTATGCTTGCATGCCCCTCAATTTCTTTCAAAAAATTTTTACCCAAATTATACTCTGCAAGTAGTTTTAGTTACTTTTCATTTTAGCTATGCTTTGTCTCCAGTATATTTAATAGTTTGACATTTCACATACCTCTCGATCGAAGAGTGCAGTGAAGCATGATTGGACATGGTCTTGACTCCAAGTTTCTCGTGAACCTATCATCAATTTGTCATTAGATGAAAAGAATGTCACCATCTATATTGCAAGGATGTATTTATCTACACAAAAACCATTAGCGAGAAAAAAAGAAATCAATCTTACATTTTCCGCGAGAGAAGCACATCAGTCTTTCCAACCTTTCTAAGCGTAACTTGGTTAACATTGGGAACTCCAAAGTTTCTACAATTTCCATTCCCACCCCTTCCTCCTCCGTGATGATCGCCTCCATCTTCTCGCAAGTTGATATGGTTAGATCTCTTAGATGTGCGAGAGATTTAATCATGGATGGGAAAAACATAAACCCAAGGTTGTCACAGTCTTTGACCACCAACTTCTTTAATTTATGGAAACTCACTATTCCACAAGGATTCTTGTTCCATATACGCCTCAAGCTCCGCATTTTGCTTAATTCCAAGGTGGTTAGCTCAAAGAGAGTCACAACATTTCCACTACCGCTTGGTCCATCAAGGTCAAATATTTCTTGCACCGAAACACAATCTTTGATAGTTAAAGTGTGTAACTTGTGTAGTTTTAATAGTGACCTCAAGCTGATAACCTTCGAAAGAGATTTGCATTGCGTCACTACGAGAGATTGGAGATTGCTTAGCTCCAATGGAGATTCATTGCTCCATATCTCTTGCATATTGGGAAGTCCTTCCACTATCATGGACTCCAAGGATGGGATTGAAACCTGATGGACACAACCATCAACAATAGAATTTATAATTACAAAGGACGGGTGGGAAATTTACATGCTATAGCAGGTTATTATAAATAATCAATAGGGGAAATTTACAAGCAAGATAATTTATGACCTTTAGCATAATTTTTGCATTCACAGAAATAAATAATAAATAAAAGCTAATTTACTATACATAAAGAAACTATAAGACCCCAAGAGACAACTAACGGACTTTAATATTTATTTACAATATAACAAGGCATGTGCCGATTAGATTTTGTTTGCAATTTCCGGACATTAAGAGAAATTATAGTCATCAAGAATTAGCACTCATTTAGATTACTAACGACAACAAATATTAATTACCCATAAAGTAAAATGTACTTTCGAGCTAACCTACTTCCCATAAGGTAAGCTCTTATAACCTATCCCAATTAGTCATCCTTGTTGTCAGAATTTCCTTAAGGATGAGTCTAAATCCACAGCCTACATGTATGAAACCAGAACGGGTTAGGTGAAAAGACCCAATTGTCTCTTATTACGACGGAAAACTTTATTTTCTTTCTTTTAATATGTAAAGAGTAACTAGTCTTTTTCAGAAGATCATTACTATAACTCTAGAAAATCCTTCAATCGAAAAGTTGCTCGCAACCTCACGCGTACCTTACCATCACCCGTCACTCCCATCCATTCACCTACTTTAACTTTTTTCGTGTATCGTTCATTGGACTATCGTCGTCCTTGACAAGATTACGACGAAAAATAAAAAAGAAGCAAAGCCGCAAAGGCTCTATGCAGAATTTCCATAATCTAGTTCCATTATCTTTGAAAGAGCTCTCTCTCTCTCTAAAAGCTCCAAGCATGGGAAGAAGAAAGGTTGTACTCTTATAATTATGGGACCCACTCCTAAATTTCCACGACTCTTTGCAGATTTTTTTTTTTTATCTGGACTCTCTTTGCTGATGAACGTATTATTATCGCAATGGTTCTTCGACCCACTGTCAACTTCAATGTTAATTGCCCCATTATAAAGGGGCAATCATGTCTATTCAATGAAATAGTCACAGCAATTTTCGCCAAGCAAAATAGCCATGCGATTTGCTAGACTAGCCAATTTCTCCTCATGCTTTGCATAGACACAATAAGAGATCTTCAACCGTCTGTGGAAACTATTTTTGGAGAAATTAAAAGTGAAAAATTGCAATCCATACATGTCCCCAACTCTGAACACATATGCTTGCGGGCCACTCATTTTACTTCTTTTTTTTTTTTTTTAATCAAAGTATACTCTATAAGTAGTTTTAGTTACTTTTCATTTTGGCTATGATTTGTCTCCAGTATATTTAATAGTTTGACATTTCACATACCTCTTGATTGAAGAGTGCAGTGAAGTGTGATTGGACATGATCTTGACTCCAAGTTTCTCGTGAACCTGTCATCGATTTGTCATTAGATGAAAAGAATGTCACCATCTATACTGCAAGGATGGATTTATCTACATGAAAACCGTTAGCGAGAAAGCAAGAAATCAATCTTACATTTTCTGCAAGAGAAGCACATCAGTCTTTCCAACCTTTTTAAGCGTAAACCGGTTAACATTGGGAACTCCAAAGTTTCTACTATTTCCATTCCCACCCTTCCTCCTCTATGATGATCGCTCCATCTTCTCGCAATTTGAGATGGTTAGATCTCGGATGTGCGAGAGATTTGATCATGGATGGGAAAAATATAAACCCGAGGTTGTCACAGTCTTCCACCACCAACTTCTTTAAATTATGGAAACTCACTATTCCACAAGGATTCTTGTTCCATATACGCCTCAAGCTCCGCATTTTGCTTAATGTCAAGGTGGTCAGCTCAAAGCGAGCTACAACAATTCCACTACTGCTTGGCCTATCAACGTCAAAAATTTCTTGCACCGAAATGCAATCTATGATAGTTAAAGTGTGTAACTTGTGTAGTTTTAATAGTGACCTCAAGCTGATAACCTTCGAAAGAGATTTGCATTGCACCACTACAAGAGAGTGGAGATTGCTTAGCTCCAATGGAGATTCATCGCTCCATATCTCTTGCATATTGGGAAGTCCTTCCACTGTCAAGGACTCCAAGGATGGGATTGAAACCTGACGGACACAACCATCGAGAATAGAATTTATAATTACAAAGGACAGGTGGGAAATTTACACGCTATAGCAGGTTATTATAAATAATCAATAGGGGAAATTTACAAGCAAAATAATTTACAACCTCTAGGATAATTTTTGCATTCACAGAAAAACATAGTAAATAAGAGCTAATTTACAATACATAAAGGAAGTATAAGACCCCTAAAGACAACTAACGAACTTTAATACTTATTTACAATATAACAAGACATGTCCTGATTAGATTTTGTTTGCAATTTCTCGACAATAAAGGAAATTATAGACTTAAAAAATTAGCACTCATTCAGTTTACTAGTGTCAACAAATATTAATTACCCATAAAGTAAAATGTACTTTCGAGCTAAATTACTTCCTATAACGTAAGCTCTTATAACATATCCCAATTAATCATCTTTATTGTCGTAATTTGCTTTAGGGTGAGTCTAAATCCGCAGCCTACATGTATGAAACCATAACGTGTTAGGTGAAAAGACCCAATTTTCCCTGATTACAATGGAAAGCTTTATTTTCTTTCTTTTAATTTGTAAAAAGTACCTAGTCTTTTTCGGAAGTTCATTACTATAACTCTAGAAAATCCTTCACCCTCAAAGTTGCCCACAACCCCACGACTACCTTGCCATCACCCATCACTCCCATCCATTCAACAACTTTTAACTTTTTTGTGTTTCGGTTCGTTGGACTATCGTTGTCCCCGACAAGATTACGACGAAAAATAAAAGGAAGAAAAGCCTAAAGGCTCTTTGCAAAATTTCCCTAATCTAGTTCCATTATTTTTTAAAGAGCTCTTACTATGGAAGCTCCAAGCATGGATTGTGGGACCCACTCCTTAAATTTCCAAGACTCTTTACAGATTTTTTTTTTTAATCCAGACGACTCTTTGCTGATGAACGTATTATTATTGCAGGGTTCTTCGACCCCGCTGTCAACTTCAATGTTAATTGCCCCATTATAAAGGGCCAATCTTGTCTATTCACTCAAATAGCCGTGGCAATTTTTGCCGGACAAAATAGCCATGCACTTTCCTGGACTAGCCCATTTTTCCTCATGCATTGTGTAGATACCATAAGAAATGTTCAACTGTCTGTGGAAACTATTTTCGGAGAAATTAAAAGTGAGAAATTGCAATCCATACATGTCGCCAACTCTGAACACATATGCTTGCGGGCCACTCATTTTACTTCTAAATATTTTTTTAACCAAAGTATACTCTGCATGTAGTTTTAGTTAGTTTTAATCTTGGCTATGCTTTGTCTCCACTATATTTAATATTTTGACATTTCACATACCTCTCGATTGAAGAGTGCAGTGAAGCGTGTTTGGACATGGTCTTGACTCCAAGTTTCTCGTGAACCTGTCATCGATTTGTCATTAGATGAAAAGAATGTCACCATCTATACTACAAGTATGAATTTATCTACACGAAAACCATTAGCGAGAAAGCAAGAAATCAATCTTACATTTTTTGCAAGAGAAGCACATCAGTCTTTCCAACCTTTTTAAGCGTAAACCGGTTAACATTGGGAACTCCAAAGTTTCTACTATTTCCATTCCCATCCCTTCCTCCTCTATGATGATCGCCTCCATCTTCTCGCAATTTGAGATGGTTAGATCTCTCAGATGTGCGAGAGATTTGATCATGGATGGGAAAAATATAAACCCGAGGTTGTCACAGTCTTCCACCACCAACTTCTTTAAATTATGGAAAATCACTATTCCACAAGGATTCTTGTTCCATATATGCCTCAAGCTCCGCATGTTGCTTAATGTCAAGGTGATCAGCTCAAAGGGAGCTGCAACAATTCCACTACTGCTTGGCCCATCAACGTCAAAAATTTCTTGCACCGAAATGCAATCTATGATAGTTAAAGTGTGTAACTTGTGTAGTTTTAATAGTGACCTCAAGCTGATAACCTTCGAAAGAGATTTGCATTGCACCACCACGAGAGAGTGGAGATTGCTTAGCTCCAATGGAGATTCATCGCTCCATATCTCTTGCATATTGGGAAGTCCTTCCACTGTCAAGGACTCCAAGGATGGGATTGAAACCTGACGGACACAACCATCGAGAATAGAATTTATAATTACAAAGGACGGGTGGGAAATTTACATGCTATAGCAGGTTATTATAAATAATCAATAGGGGAAATTTACAAGCAAGATAATTTACAACCTCTAGGATAATTTTGCATTCACAGAAAAACATAGTAAATAAGAGCTAATTTACAATACATAAAGGAAGTATAAGACCCCTAAAGACAACTAACGAACTTTAATATTTATTTACAATATAACAAGGCATGTGCCGATTAGATTTTGTTTGCAATTTCCCGACAATAAAGGAAATTATAGTCTTAAAAAATTAGCACTCATTCAGTTTACTAGTGTCAACAAATATTAATTACCCATAAAGTAAAATGTACTTTCGAGCTAAATTACTTCCTATAACGTAAGCTCTTATAACCTATCCCAATTAATTATCTTTATTGTCGTAATTTGCTTTAGGGTGAGTCTAAATCCGCAGCCTACATGTATGAAACCATAACGTGTGAGGTGAAAAGACCCAATTTTCCCTGATTACAATGGAAAGCTTTATTTTCTTTCTTTTAATTTGTAAAGAGTAACTAGTCTTTTTCGGAAGTTCATTACTATAACTCTAGAAAATCCTTCACCCTCAAAGTTGCCCACAACCCCACGCCTACCTTGCCATCACCCATCACTCCCATCCATTTAACAACTTTTAACTTTTTTGTGTTTCGTTCATTGGACAATCGTTGTCCCTGACAAGATTACGACGAAAAATAAAAAGGAAGAAAAGCCACAAAGGCTCTTTGCAAAATTTCCCTAATCTAGTTCCATTATTTTTTAAAGAGCTCTTACTATGGAAGCTCCAAGCATGGATTGTGGGACCCACTCCTTAAATTTCCAAGACTCTTTACAGATTTTTCTTTTTTTTAATCCAGACGACTCTTTTCTAATGAACGTATATTATTGCGGGGTTCTTCGACCCCGCTGTCAACTTCATTGTTAATTGCCCCATTATAAAGGGCCAATCTTGTCTATTCACTGAAATAGCCACAGCAATTTTTGCCGGACAAAATAGCCATGCACTTTCCTAGACTAGCCAATTTTTCCTCATGCATTGTGTAGATACCATAAGAGATGTTCAACTGTCTGTGGGAAACTATTTTGGAGAAATTAAAAGTTAGAAATTGCAATCCATACATGTCGCCAACTCTGAACACATTTGCTTGCGGGCCACTCATTTTACTTCTAACTAGTTTTTTAACCAAAGTATACTATGTAAGTAGTTTTAGTTAGTTTAGTTTTAGTTAGTTTTAATCTTGGCTATGCTTTGTCTCCAGTATATTGAATAGTTTGACATTTCACATACCTCTTGATTGAAGAGTGCAGTGAAGCGTGATTGCACATGGTCTTGACTCCAAGTTTCTCGTGAACCTATCATCGATTTGTCATTAGATGAAAAGAATGTCACCATCTATACTGCAAGGATGGATTTATCTACATGAAAACTGTTAGCGAGAAAGCAAGAAATCAATCTTACATTTTCTGCAAGAGAAGCACATCAGTCTTTCCAACCTTTTTAAGCATAAACCGGTTAACATTGGGAACTCCAAAGTTTCTACTATTTCCATTCCCACCCCTTCCTCCTCTATGATTATCGCCTCCATCTTCTCGCAATTTGAGATGGTTAGATCTCTCAGATGTGCAAGAGATTTGATCATGGATGGGAAAAATATAAACCCGAGGTTGTCACAGTCTTCCACCACCAACTTCTTTAAATTATGGAAACTCACTATTCCACAAGGATTCTTGTTCCATATATGCCTTAAGCTCCGCATGTTTCTTAATGTCAAGGTGATTAGCTCAAAGGGAGCTGCAACAATTCCACTACTGCTTGGCCCATCAACGTCAAAAATTTCTTGCACCGAATTGCAATCTTTGATAGTAAAAGTGTGTAACTTGTGTAGTTTTAATAGTGGCCTCAAGCTGATAACCTTCGAAAGAGATTTGCATTGCACCACTACGAGAGAGTGGAGATTGCTTAGCTCCAATGGAGATTCATCGCTCCATATCTCTTGCATATTGGGAAGTCCTTCCACTGTCAAGGACTCCAAGGATGGGATTGAAACCTGACGGACACAACCATCGAGAATAGAATTTATAATTACAAAGGACGGGTGGGAAATTTACATGCTATAGCAGGTTATTATAAATAATCAATAGGGGAAATTTACAAGCAAGATAATTTACAACCTCTAGGATAATTTTTGCATTCAGAGAAAAACATAGTAAATAAGAGCTAATTTACAATACATAAAGGAAGTATAAGACCCCTAAAGACAACTAACGAACTTTAATATTTATTTACAATATAACAAGGCATGTGCCCATTAGATTTTGTTTGCAATTTCCCGACAATAAAGGAAATTATAGTCTTAAAAAATTAGCACTCATTCAGTTTACTAGTGTCAACAAATATTAATTACCCATAAAGTAAAATGTACTTTCGAGCTAAATTACTTCCTATGACGTAAGCTCTTATAACCTATCCCAATTAATTATCTTTATTGTCGTAATTTGCTTTAGGGTGAGTCTAAATCCACAGCCTACATGTATGAAACCATAACGTGTGAGGTGAAAAGACCCAATTTTCCCTGATTACAATGGAAAGCTTTATTTTCTTTCTTTTAATTTGTAAAGAGTAACTAGTCTTTTTCGGAAGTTCATTACTATAACTCTAGAAAATCCTTCACCCTCAAAGTTGCCCACAACCCCACGCCTACCTTGCCATCACCCATCACTCCCATCCATTCAACAACTTTTAACTTTTTTGTGTTTCGTTCGTTGGACTATCGTTGTCCCTGACAAGATTACGACGAAAAATAAAAAGGAAGAAAAGCCACAAAGGCTCTTTGCAAAATTTCCCTAATCTAGTTCCATTATTTTTTAAAGAGCTCTTACTATGGAAGCTCCAAGCATGGATTGTGGGACCCACTCCTTAAATTTCCAAGACTCTTTACAGATTTTTCTTTTTTTTAATCCAGACGACTCTTTTCTAATGAACGTATTATTATTGCGGGGTTCTTCGACCCCGCTGTCAACTTCATTGTTAATTGCCCCATTATAAAGGGCCAATCTTGTCTATTCACTGAAATAGCCACGGCAATTTTTGCCGGACAAAATAGCCATGCACTTTCCTAGACTAGCCAATTTTTCCTCATGCATTGTGTAGATACCATAAGAGATGTTCAACTGTCTGTGGAAACTATTTTCGGAGAAATTAAAAGTTAGAAATTGCAATCCATACATGTCGCCAACTCTGAACACATATGCTTGCGGGCCACTCATTTTACTTCTAAATATTTTTTTAACCAAAGTATACTATGTAAGTAGTTTTAGTTAGTTTAGTTTTAGTTAGTTTTAATCTTGGCTATGCTTTGTCTCCAGTATATTGAATAGTTTGACATTTCACATACCTCTTGATTGAAGAGTGCAGTGAAGCGTGATTGCACATGGTCTTGACTCCAAGTTTCTCGTGAACCTATCATCGATTTGTCATTAGATGAAAAGAATGTCACCATCTATACTGCAAGGATGGATTTATCTACATGAAAACCGTTAGCGAGAAAGCAAGAAATCAATCTTACATTTTCTGCAAGAGAAGCACATCAGTCTTTCCAACCTTTTTAAGCGTAAACCGGTTAACATTGGGAACTCCAAAGTTTCTACTATTTCCATTCCCACCCCTTCCTCCTCTATGATGATCGCCTCCATCTTCTCGCAATTTGAGATGGTTAGATCTCTCGATGTCTTAGAGATTTGATCATGGATGGGAAAAATATAAACCCGAGGTTGTCACGTCTTCCACCACCAACTTCTTTAAATTATGGAAACTCACTATTCCACAAGGATTCTTGTTCCATATATGCCTCAAGCTCCGCATGTTTCTTAATGTCAAGGTGATCAGCTCAAAGGGAGCTGCAACAACTCCACTACTGCTTGGCCCATCAACGTCAAAAATTTCTTGCACCGAATTGCAATCTTTGATAGTTAAAGTGTGTAACTTGTGTAGTTTTAATAGTGGCCTCAAGCTGATAACCTTCGAAAGAGATTTGCATTGCACCACTACGAGAGAGTGGAGATTGCTTAGCTCCAATGGAGATTCATCGCTCCATATCTCTTGCATATTGGGAAGTCCTTCCACTGTCAAGGACTCCAAGGATGGGATTGAAACTGACGGACACAACCATCGAGAATAGAATTTATAATTACAAAGGACGGGTGGGAAATTTACATGCTATAGCAGGTTATTATAAATAATCAATAGGGGAAATTTACAAGCAAGATAATTTACAACCTCCAGGATAATTTTTGCATTCGAGAAAACATAGTAAATAAGAGCTAATTTACAATACATAAAGGAAGTATAAGACCCCTAAAGACAACTAACGAACTTTAATATTTATTTACAATATAACAAAGCATGTGCCGATTAGATTTTATTTGCAATTTCCCGACAATAAAGGAAATTATAGTCTTAAAAATTAGCACTCATTCAGTTTACTAGTGTCAACAAATATTAATTATCCATAAAGTAAAATGTACTTTCGAGCTAAATTACTTCCTATAACGTAAGCTCTTATAACCTATCCCAATTAATCATCTTTATTGTCGTAATTTGCTTTAGGGTGAGTCTAAATCCACAGCCTACATGTACGAAACCATAACGTGTTAGGTGAAAAGACCCAATTTTCCCTTATTACAATGGAAAGCTTTATTTTCTTTCTTTTAATTTGTAAAGAGTAACTAGTCTTTTTCGGAAGTTCATTACTATAACTCTAGAAAATCCTTCACCCTCAAAGTTGCCCACAACCCCACGCCTACCTTGCCATCACCCATCACTCCCATCCATTCAACAACTTTTAACTTTTTTGTGTTTCGTTGGTTGGACTATCGTTGTCCCTGACAAGATTACGACGAAAAATAAAAGGGAAGAAAAGCCGCAAAGGCTCTTTGCAAAATTTCCCTAATCTAGTTCCATTATTTTTTAAAGAGCTCTTACTATGGAAGCTCCAAGCATGGATTGTGGGACCCACTCCTTAAATTTCCAAGACTCTTTACAGATTTTTTTTTTTAATCCAGACGACTCTTTTCTAATGAACGTATTATTATTGCGGGGGTTCTTCGACCCCGCTGTCAACTTCATTGTTAATTGCCCCATTATAAAGGGCCAATCTTGTCTATTCACTGAAATAGCCACGGCAATTTTTGCCGGACAAAATAGCCATGCACTTTGCTGGACTAGCCAATTTTTCCTCATGCATTGTGTAGATACCATAAGAGATGTTCAACTATCTGTGGAAACTATTTTCAGAGAAATTAAAAGTGAGAAATTGCAATCCATACATGTCGCCAACTCTGAACACATATGCTTGCGGGCCACTCATTTTACTTCTAAATATTTTTTTAACCAAAGTATACTCTGCATGTAGTTTTAGTTAGTTTTAATCTTGGCTATGCTTTGTCTCCAGTATATTTAATATTTTGACATTTCACATACCTCTCGATTGAAGAGTGTAGTGAAGCGTGTTTTGATATGGTCTTGACTCCAAGTTTCTCGTGAACCTGTCATCGATTTGTCATTAGATGAAAAGAATGTCACCATCTATACTGCAAGGATGGATTTATCTACATGAAAACCGTTAGCGAGAAAGCAAGAAATCAATCTTACATTTTCTACAAGAGAAGCACATCAGTCTTTCCAACCTTTTTAAGCGTAAACCGGTTAACATTGGGAACTCCAAAGTTTCTACTATTTCCATTCCCACCCCTTCCTCCTCTATGATGATCGCCTCCATCTTCTCGCAATTTGAGATGGTTAGATCTCTCAGATGTGCGAGAGATTTGATCATGGATGGGAAAAATATAAACCTGAGGTTGTCACAGTCTTCCACCACCAACTTCTTTAAATTATGGAAACTCACTATTCCACAAGGATTCTTGTTCCATATATGCCTCAAGCTCCGCATGTTGCTTAATGTCAAGGTGATCAGCTCAAAGGGAGCTACAACAATTCCACTACTGCTTGGCCCATCAACGTCAAAAATTTCTTGCACCGAAATGCAATCTTTGATAGTTAAAGTGTGTAACTTGTGTAGTTTTAATAGTGGCCTCAAGCTGATAACCTTCAAAAGAGATTTGCATTGCACCACTACGAGAGAGTGGAGATTGCTTAGCTCCAATGGAGATTCATCGCTCCATATCTCTTGCATATTGGGAAGTCCTTCCACTGTCAAGGACTCCAAGGATGGGATTGAAACCTAATGGACATAGCCACCGAGAATAGAATTTATAATTAAAAAGGACGTGTGGGAAATTTACATGCTATAGCAGGTTATTATAAATAATCAATAGGGGGAAATTTACAAGCAAGATAATTTACAATCTCTAGGATAATTTTTGCATTCAGAGAAAACATAGTAAATAAGAGCTAATTTACAATACATAAAGGAAGTATAAGACCCCTAAAGACAACTAACGAACTTTAATATTTATTTACAATATAACAAGGCATGTGCCGATTAGATTTTGTTTGCAATTTCCGACAATAAAGGAAATTATAGTCATAAAAGATTAGCACTCATTCAGTTTACTAGTGTCAACAAATATTAATTACCCATAAAGTAAAATGTACTTTGAGCTAAATTACTTCCTATAACGTAAGCTCTTATAACCTATCCCAATTATTCATCCTTATTGTCGTAATTTGCTTTAGGGTGAGTCTAAATCCAGCAGCCTACATGTATGAAACCATAACGTGTTAGGTGAAAAGACCCAATTTTCCCTTATGACAATGGAAAGCTTTATTTTCTTTCTTTAATTTGTAAAGAGTAATTAGTCTATTTCAGAAGTTCATTACTATAACTCTAGAAAATCCTTCACCCGCAAAGTTGCCCTTAACCTCAGGCCTACCTTACCACCATCACCCATCGCTCCCATCCATTCAACAATTTTAACTTTTTTGTGTTTCGTTCATTGGACTACGTCATCCCCGACAAGATTACGACGAAAAATAAAAAAGAAGCAAAGCCGCAAAGGCTCTTTGCAAAATTTCCATAATTTAGTTCCATTATCTTTGAAAGAGCTCTCTCTCTCTCTCTCTCTCTCTCTCTCTCTCTCTCTCTCTCTCTCTCTGTGGAAGCTCCAAGCATGGGAAGAAGAACGGTCGTACTCTTATAATTATGGGACCCAACTCTTGTAATTATGGGACCCACTCCTTAAATTTCCACGACTCTTTACAGATTTTTTTTTTTTTTTAATCTTGATGACTCATTGTTGATGAACTTATTATTATCACGGGGGTTCTTCAACCCCGCTGTCAACTTCAATGATAATTGCCCCATTATAAAGGGGCAATCTTGTCTATTCAGTGAAATAGCCGAGGCAACTTTCGCCAGGCAAAATAGCCATGCACTTTCCTGGACTAGCCAATTTTTCCTCATGCTTTGTGTAGAAAACATGAGAGATTTTCCACCGTCTGTGGAACTATTTTCGGAGAAATTAAAAGTCAGAAATTGCACTCCATACATATTGGCAACTCTTAACACATATGCTTGTGGGCCACTCATTTTACTATTTTTTTTTTTTAACCAAAGTATACTTTGCAAGTAGTTTTAGTTAGTTGTCATTTTGGCTATGCTTTGTCTCTAGTATATTTAATACTTTGACATTTCACGTACCTCTCGATTAAAGAGTGTAGTGAAGCGTGATTGGACATGGCCTTGACTCCAAGTTTCTCGTGAACCTGTCATCGATTTGTCATCGGATGAAAATAATGTCACCATTTGTATTGCAAGGATGAATCCATCTACGTGAAAATCATTGAAGTAGAAAAACAAGAAATCAATCTTACATTTTCCGCAAGAGAAGCATGTCAAACTTTCCAACCATTTTAATCGTAAATTGATTAACATCGGGAACTCCAAAATTTCTACTATTTCCATTCCCACCCCTTCTTCCTCCATGATGATCGCCTCCATCTTCTTGCAATTTGATATGGTTAGATCTCTCAAATGTGCGAGAGATTTAATCATGGATGGGAAAAACATAAACTCGAGGTTGTCACAGTCTTCCACCACCAACTTCTTTAGATTATGCAAACTCACTGTTCCATGAGGATTCTTGTTCCATATGCGTCTCAAGCTCCGCATTTTGCTTAATTCCAAGGTGGTTAGCTCGAAAAGAGTCGCAACATTTCCACTACTGCTTGGTTCGTCAAGGTCAAAAATTTCTTGCACCGAAACACAATCTTTGATAGTTAAAGTGTGTAACTTGTGTAGATTTAATAGCGACCCAAAGCTAATAACCTTCGAAAGAGATTTACATTGCACCACTACGAGAGATTGGAGATTGCTTAGGTCCAATGGAGATTCATCGTTCCACATCTCTTGCATATTAGGAAGATTTTCCATTGTCAAAGACTCCAGGGATGGGATTGAAACCTAATGGATAGAGCCATCGACAATAGAATTTATAATTAGAAAGGACGGGCAGGAGATTTACATGCTATAGCACCATATTATAAATAATCAATGAAGGAAATTTACAAGCAAGATAACTTATAACCTTTAGGATAATTTTTGCACTCAAAAAATATATGATAAATAAAAGCCAATTCACAGTATATAAAGGAACTATAAGATTCCAAAAGACAACTAATGAACTTTAATATCTATTTACAATATAACAAGGCATGTGCTGGTTAGATTTTGTTTCAATTTCCTAACAATGAGGGAAATTATAGTCATCAAGAATTAGCACTCATTCAGTTTACTCATGACAACAAATATTAGTTACCCATAAAGCAAAAAGTACTTTCAAGCTAAATTACTTCCAATAAGGTAAGCTCTTATAACCTATCCCAATTAATCATCCTTGTTGTCATAATTTACTTAAGGGTGAGTCTAAATCCGCGGCCTACATGTCCGGAACCATAACGTTTTAGTTGAAAACACCCAATTGTCTCTGATTATAATGGAAAGCTTTATTTTATGTTTTGCTTCTTTTTTCTTTTTCTTTTTTTCTTTTTTTTTGGTTGTGTTAAGAGTAACTGTCCCTTTCTAAAGTTCATTGCTAAAACTCTTAAGGACAATCCTTTATCTGCGAAGTTGCTTGCAATCTTCCATCTACCGTGTCATCACCCATCACTCTCATCCATAAAACAAGTTTTAACTTTTATGTGTTTCGTTCATTGACTATAGTTACTACGGACCAAAAAGAAAAAGAAAAAGCAAAGCCACAAAGGCTTTTCACAACATTTTGCCGATTTATTTCCATTATCTTCGAACGCGAGCTCTCTCCATGGAAGCTTTAAGCATGGGAAGAAACAACTCATACCGCATCCTAGCGCGTGGGACCCATAGACTAAAATTTCCAAGACTCTTTACTCACGGAAAACCAACGTATTGGAGGAGTTTTGGGCCCCACCATCAACTTCATTGATAATCGCACCATTACAGAACGGCAATCTTGTCTAGCCAACGAAATAGTCACATCAATTTTTGTTGGACAAAAAAGCTCTGCCCTTTCCTCAACTGGGCAATTGTTTGTACTCAATTTACTAGCTTCTCTTTAATGTTAGGATCAATTTAATAGGATATCAGTTTGTGATGGCAAAAGTGCGTACACAAATATATATCTATACATATTATATGAGTGCATGAAAATGCATAAAATTATGTCTTCATATAATTATGAGGTTTATGTAATGATTAAGTGCTTGTTTGTTTAAACACGATATACAAAAGATGTGCATCAATTAGATTAGCATAGTTGCTTCTATATAAAAACCTAGTCCACCTTTCCATTCTTTGTATATTTTTTTTTTTTTTATTAAGAGTCACCTATATTTTACATTTTGTGGGCAATAATAAAGTTTGACAACTCAATTCAATGGAATCCATTTCAAAAGATTAAAAATTACTTTACTTATGGATTTACTTTGGTGCAGAAATTTTCTCACTTTTGCTTTATGAATCCCTATTAATGTGGATATACTTGCAGCATGTAAGTTGGATTATAGCTGATAATATACCACAAACTAAATTTACATCGATTTCATAAATTAGTTGGATTTCTACGCAATGAAGAGAAACAGAAAATTGTTTTATATAATTGTAGAGAAGACATGAATAGATAAGCTAATTAGGAAAAAAAATTGAATTAAATATAACAAAACAAATAAGCATCACAATCTACGTTACATCTAATTAGAAAAGGAAGGAAAAGTTAATAAATAGTTACCTGTTTTCCATTGAAGAATGTGATTTGAGTGCTAACTTGATCATGTGATGTACTACTTGAAGGACCTGACCCGACGTTTAAGAAGTTCTTGATACATGGCAAGTGACGCAATTTCAATACATGCAAATTACACAACTCAACTTTGCCACTATCATCAACTTCTACAATCCCGCGCATCAACTTGCAACGGACAACTTCAATCTCTTCTAAATGTGGAAGTTTTCTCACCCCTGAAAGAGGAAATAGAACTTCCATCTTGTCACAATTGTCAACTCGTACTACTTTTAATGCATTGAAGGACTCGGAGGAGATATTGTTGTTGGATATCTTCTCCAAGTTGATGAGATTCTGAAGATGCAATGACTCCAATGTCTTAAAAGCAATAAGGGAAGGCCATTGGAGGATATTTTGGATAGAAGGACTATTCTGGACCCCTAGATGCTTCAAATTTGGAAAACCTTCTTGGGATAATGCACAAACACTTTGCTTAGTTTTGTTCAACCCGTCCAAAAATAGAGTGTCGGTTTTATGTAAGATACTTTGAATGCATCCTTTCTGAAGAATATTGCTTATTGGATCTGACTTGAGATCCAATGTCCTCGATCCTTTGTACTTGCTCCAATGTCGTGCATTACCTATTTGGATGTCATACTTGGTTAATTGCTTGAAGTTTAGATCCTCTAGGAGCAAACTTGGATTGGGAATGGATATGTGTAGAGTGCAGAGTTTCTTCATGTTATTCAACTCAATAAGACCGGCATTAGTTGGTGGAGTTTGCTTCCCGTCATTCCATTGATGAAAGCTATTCTCCATATATAACTCCTCCAATTTGATCAAGCTTCGCAGTACACCTGGTTCAATTATCTCAAGTTGTGAACAATGGTTCAAGTTTAACAATCTCAGCTCTACCAGTTGCCCAATTTCTTTCGGCAATTGATGAATGTTGGAGTACTTAAAGCTAAGAATTTGTAGCCCTTTTAGCTCACCTAGAATGGCCAAATTATCTAACGAACAAATTTCAAGACACAGAGTGTGTAAATTCTCTAGGAATCGAAACGATGAAGGCGAATGAGTGAGATGTATCCCCTGAGGATGTAAGACCATGAGATATCTCATAGAGTTGAAATATGAATCCGGGACTTCAAGAGATCTATAGTTCATGAACAACAGAAACATTTGCAATTCGGGGCAATCTAAATCTTTGGGAAGTTCCTCAAAGTTAACATATGAAAAGCATATCGCCTTACAACTTTTGAGCTTATCCTTCGACAACTCAGCTACCAACTTATTTTCATCTTTCAAAACGAGAAATGGGTGATCTCTTAATGCAACCGAGGCGACAAACCCACGAACCAAGTCATGAATCTTGAAACTATTAGCATCTTCATCGTCTAACAAAAGGGAAGAGGCTTGGAGAGTATGGATTAGCGAGCTCAACCTATCTCTAACTTCTTCCATGCTACTATCTTCTTGAAATAACCTCAAACCCAAGCCGTACCCCACCAAGTTCTCTAGATTTGGCTTAGAGACGCCACAAGCAACACAAAGTCGTAACAATGATTTCGCCTCCTTGCCTTCCTCACCTTTTAAATGATCATAACTCAATTGCAACATCTCATTTATTACCTTACTAACTCCTTTGTTTGTAGACATGTCGATTTGTTTCAAAGCATCCCTCCAATCAGATAAATGAGAGTTTTTAAAATATTTGGCCATTGCAATAATTAGGAAAGGGAAACCTGCACATTTTTGGAGTGCTTCATCCACCAAGGGTTTGAACTTGTCATCATGAACTTTGTCTCCCGCTATCCTCTCAAACAAACCTCTTGCCTCTTCCTCTTGCAGCCCAACAAGGAGGAAGTCACTGTCACAGCCCATTTCCCTTTGCAAAACATTCCGATCTCTCGACGTCAACAACAACTTGCATCCGATGACTTTGTTGTCATGTCCGCAAGGAATGCCAACTGATTTCAAGTCAAGCCGCTCCCATAGGTTGTCCAGTATTATGAGGACCTTCTTTTTCTTCCCCTCAGCTTGCAACCTCTCGCACAGAAGCTTCGCTCGCACGCTGACAAACTCTTGGTTCTTGAAGTCCAGGCCCAACTCGTGCGCAATCTCCTCTTGAATCCTCTTGATGTCTGGATTTGCTGACACGTCGGCCTTTGTGACTAGACCAAACAAGGTCTCTTCCTTTATTCTCCTTTCGGCATCCACCAAAAGGGTGGACTTGCCGACCCCGCCCATTCCATGAACCCCAACCACACTATTGCTGTTATCAGCGAGAGCGTCCATGATGTCCTGTATGATTGAAGCTCTGGATTCAAAGACGCCATCGTCTTTAAGCTTAATCAACACCGAGGCACAAGAAGTGGAGGCCATCGTGGTGGTCGACTGGACAACATCTTTGCCTTCTCTCCCAACTGAAGTCGGAGTGGCGACATTCCCTGGAGTGGGATCGCTGTAGGAGATGTCTCTGAATTCACTGCCATCTCGAGCGAGTCGCTGAATGCCCTTAATCATGTCCTTTGCCTTCTTGCTGAATTGATAGCGACAATTGGGGTTGGGAAGAGTCCCATAGCAGCAAGTCTTGCTTGCCTCCTCAAAGTCACGCAATAGGTCTCGCGCCTCTTTCAAGGCCTGCTCCGCACTTTCCTGCCACTCCATGACCAGATTGTAGACCTTCCGAAGATTGTTTGTAGCCACTTCGGCGGCATTATGGATCCTCTCAGCCTCAAACGCCAGCTTCCCGACTTCCTTCTGAAGATCTTGGGCGTAGCTCTTGGAGGATATCACGTATCCAAATTGATGCTTGATGGGAATAACTACCATCTTCAAGACATCCCATGCGGAAGCAACGGCGGAATCGACCGACATTTTTCTTTGATTTTTTTTTTCGCCCCCGAGAAACAAGAGCCAGAAGACGACCGGAAGAGATTTACTGCAAAAATGGATCACCGAAGAGCAATGAAAGGAGAAACAAACAAAGTAACTTTTTTGCTGGAATATTTGATCATCAACGGCCAAGATTTAGAACTAGAGATCCAACAATTTGGAATCTTAACGAAGACCCAAATCACGAAGAAGAAAGGAGAGAAGGTTATAGACTATGGAGGTCGGTACCAAATATTACTTAAAGCGTTAACTAAACCCCAATCAAATCCTCGACAGTCTGAAAACTTAGAGCCATCACTAGCCAAAAATAAAAATAAAAAAAGACCGCTGTGAACTCCTCAATCCAGACAGCTATGGTGGACTTACAAAAATCGAGTCACAGAAATGGATGATTTCCTGCATTTTATTTATATGTGGTGTGTCATCTTGGACATAACAAAATGTAATTGACAAAGAGAACAAACGGACAAGGACAGGCTACACTCACGTGACAACATGTGGACCATATACCATGGCAAAAGCGCATGTGGACCCTTGGAATTTCCAGAGAAAATTCATGAAGAAACGTATTTAATCTTTCTTGTTATATTAATATCGACATATTTGCATGTGGGGGCTTGCGTTAATCCAGCGATTCGAATTTGAAATGTACATGACACCTCTAATGAGCAATACCTGGTTGATTAGACGAGAAAGCATGCAACGATAGAAGTCCTGGTTGGTGCCAATGATGTTACCATAACTTTGGTCAAACTAAGGTGCATATACTTTCAAACATATCTGCACAACGCGTGGTGAATTGGGACTTCTCATACTACTAAATGTTGTATATCAGAACACATGAATAAGATGAAAGCTATGATTAATATGCATGGTTCTAAGAATGTTTCTATTGATATTGTTCACGTGCGAATTCTTCGAGCCCAGGAGTTGCCCCTTGAGTGCAAGCACGCTACAGATAAAATAAGTCCTCCTAGGGGTTTTTAGGACCCTCCGAAGTAAGCTTTTAATGACAGGGAAGATGCATCGGAAACAACTTTTACCGACTAAAATGCAGATTTCTCTTTTCTAAAGTATGGAAAGATCTTTTACCGTGCAAGTTCTTGCTTGGACTAAGCAAATCTCACGATTTGATTATGTCGGTCTTACAGAGATCCACAATGTTCCAAATTTGCGCTTGACCTGGATAAATTAAAAGTTATTTGTTATTGGGCATCCTCCATGTATTTAAATAATAGAATAGTTGAGTTATTTAAATAAATTTAATTAACTAGGAATTTTTTTATATATGGTAAAACTCTCTCGAGGTCGAGCCAGCACGCTCACGTGTGAGCTTTTCCCGACAATTTGATTTTGATGGTCACTTTAACAAATCCCTAATTCTTGAGCATATATTGTTTATTTGAATATCAATTGTATTTTGAACTTTAGCAAATCGTTTATAAAGATTACTTTAACATATCTCTATAGATATTTTATATTACAGATTATGTCGAGTTGTATAAAGAGCTTAAAAATGCATGGATACCCTTCATTAAACAAGGTGTGTGTACATATACATTGGGTTCTCTACATGACTTACGAATAAATAAATAATCGAAAGTAAAAGAAACAACTGATAGCAAATCAATAGGAAATTAAAAAACTATCCATAATTACAAAATTTCTGTAGAACGAAAATAATAAATTTTTAGAGGGTTATATTACACGGCTATGTATGTATAATAAGTAAATATGACTAAATGCATAATTGTTGATGACACTATACTATGGTATAGAAATCAAGTAGCATCACGGCACATAATGCACAACAGGTCTACAATCATCCATGACGAGAGTTTAGTCTAAATAGATACTGAGGATTTTAGTCATTCTATTGGCGAAAGTCAAGTGGCACGCAATACATGATAAGTCCATGATCTTGTGCTTTCATGTTGAGACTTTAGCCAATTGATATACTCAAGTGAACTTAACTTTCTAAATTGGCAACCATACAAATAAGTAGAAGGAAATATATCATTTAATGTGTAAATCCCATATGATTGGTTGTACATTTTACGTAACATGTTGTACCGTAGCTTTTAAAATAAAGATTTTTTTCCAATCACATGGTAGTTGCTTGATTATGGAATATACTTTTGTAGCCAAATGCATAATTTTTTATACCGAAAAATGATCAAGTCTTTGTAAATGACATAATGTCAATTTAAGTGGGTATAGAGTTCCTGACAATTGATATGGTTGTTGGTAAGTTAAGGATAATAGAAGCGCTTATGGATGACCATGAACAGTGATTACAGATGACCGAGAGATACAATTGTCGACGTACAACAGAGATTGGTCGACGATTATCGACTCCCAAATTTGCCCAAGCGTTGGACAAAGGAAAAAGAAGAAAGGAGATGGTGAAGATGTCGATTGAAGATAAAGGCACCGAGCAATGGTAAACCCAATGGCACTTTAAAAGTTGTGATAGCTTGTGGATAGAATCGGTGTGCGGATATGAGGCCTGGAATCTCAGGTATGCTATTACAACTTCATTTAGAATAGTTAAGTCTTAATGAGCGGTTATGATTATTGGAGTATAAAAATTCTTTTACAAACACCTTTTACCTTTAAATTTACTGTTCATATTCGTTATTACGCTGATTGCAACTCCCACTAAACCCCTTCCGTAAAATTCGAAGATATGTTCTTTGGTGAAATATAGTTTACTACTCGGGTTAGAACCCATTTTGAGTTAAACAATAATACAATTTGTGGATGATGATTTCCAACGGGATTGATGACATTGGATGTAGACTAATCCTAGGACATACGGTTCATTTTATAAAATTGATTTTTAAAGAGCTATGAGAAGCTGCAAGAGTAATCACTCCTTATATCAATAATAAAATAGGAGTTCATATATCATCTTGTGAAGTAGTGTTTTACTGGGAAGGAAAACCCAACTCGCAAGACTCATGTATGGTCCACTAGTCAAGTGGACAACGGACTATGGATCTTAGTCAATTGACATTATGTCCTAAACCAGCTCCTTGTACGGATCCATGAAATCATATTGAAAATATAGAAATAACATCACAATTAAGTTAATTGAACAGGAAAAAAAGTGAAGTTCAATTTTCAAAATAATGTACAAATCGAAATAGCTCTAGAACAAAAAAGAAAACAGCCCTGTTTTTTATTTAAATATTGAATAGCAATTTTAATAATGTTCTACATATTAACATATTCAAGCTCGGGCTAACTTTGACCCTTATATCGATTAATTGTTAGCTGAAATAAGTCTTCCCTTTCATGTATTATCTTTCAAATTTTTGCAGCTTTGTTGGCAAAATGACCCCCCAAGTTATCCCTTTAAGAAAAGAAAATTATAAGGAAAAAAAATGTAAAACTAATCCCAAAACTTGTCGATTTATTATGACCAAATTCTAACCAAAAAAAAAATTCATGATTTATTAAATAACATGGGGGGCGTTCTCTTTGCAAGTATGTTGCTAAGGATCTTTTGTGTGATAACTAGCTAGTTTATGAGGAATGATTGTACAGTTCTGCAAACCAAACGGGCTAAGTAAGCACAATTTTTTACCGTGAAGACTAAGTTAACTTTTTACATATCCTTTATTAAGAAAATGGCAGCATTAACATAAAATTATCATGTTATTCATGTTGAGTAATTGCAAGATAGAATGCCAAGTAAGTATAATTTACATATTGTGGAGAACAAGTGTCATTTGGAATCTGCACAATTTCTTAGAAAAGATGAGGATTTGTGGAATATTCGACGATTATTTTGAATCAGAATTTCGAAGGAAAAAGATTCACAGAGTACTTACAAATTGCTTTACATATATATACATATATATATATGTATATATACCCATACATATCTATGTGTGTATGTATGTATGTATAGGTTTTTGATGAATTTTCTCTGTAAAACTGTGAGGTTGAATTGGTGATTGGTTTTACCTAATCGACTGTAACGATTAACATACCAAAGCACACTTTTACAACAACACCAGGTTTAAACTATAGTCAGCATCGGTTTTTGAGTTATATTTTCCCAAAACCTTAGTTTATCTTCTAAACAATATCTCATACTATATTCATTCGTACTATAGTAAACGTAAATGTCTTAAAATCTAAATTTTAATTCAAAATAATTGTCAAATATTCCATAAATCTCTCATTTTGAGATCATAAATATTTCTCATTTTAACGTTTGTCTATATAACTTATTAGTTATATTTATATTTATAAAAAAGAATATTAACTAAAATCATGATACAACAAAATTGGTATTTACAAAATTGTGAAAAATAATTAACTCAAACTAGTAACAAAGGCAAAATCGATTACAAAAATAGTATATGAAAAATTATAGTCTTAGGAGTGAGTGTGCTTGGGACATGCCACCGACATACAAGTTAACCAGCTCTTTCAAGAGCCATGAGTGGCCTTGGGACTCAAATAATTGACAAACTATAGTTCCATTGCTAATGTGAATGATTGTGTGGTGCCTATTGATATTGCTCTTCAAATGATTCCATTTATCGTGAATTGTGGATCATCATAGGCCAAAAATTAGAGTAGAAAAAGACTAGTCGCCTCAATCAAGTTCACTTCACAACGTGGAATTATAAACAATCGAAGTACTAATGCAGGTAGGTTGTTTGCAGGATGCATTTTAAAATTTAAAGTATGGTTCCACTACCAAGTAAACCATGAATTGCGGAATCTATTTAGTAGCAAATGTCGTCATTGGCCAAATATTAAAATAAAAGAAAGACGAGTCGCCTCGAAGAAGACCACAAAGTGGAATTATAAACAATCTAGAAATATTGCCTGCGCATCAAGTGGCTTAAAAATATGGAAGACGGATGCCTACCAGCTGTTGAAAGTGCCAAAATGATTCGACTCTAATCATGGCCTGTGCAATAAGCACTCTGTACGATCTATTATGATCAGTACAACAAAATGAAATTATTAAAAGAGAACACATAGATAAAGACGGGCCACACCCACGTGACACGTACTTTATACAGCATGTCATCAACTCAATTTTGATGTGCCAGTTCCTACTAGGACCAAACGCGAAAAAGCCTTGTGACTCTTAAATAAGTTGATCATGTTCCAGAAGATGGTCCAATTCCTGCTACTTATAATCCTTGTGACTCTTAAATAAGCGACACTACAGTCGGACTAGGACCAAGCGCAAAAAAGCCTCTTCGCAATATTTTAATGAGAATAAAATTTAATTTAAAGATTTTTTATTTTTTATTGTGGTTTTCCTCTTTAAAGCAAGCAATCAAATAATGGATAGATATATAATTAAATAATGCAATCCACAATCTTATGTTATTTTTTCTCAATAAGTACACAAAATAAATCAACAATCATATCCAAGTTGTTATGGATATTGATGGAAGGCTTATCTATTCAAATTTGAAAATAGGTAAATCAATTATCGTAGTCAAATGGCTGTATTCTGAGATTAGACTTAAAGATTAGATGGTCAATCTAGGTATGTTGTTAAGTTAGAAAAATTTCCTAACTTGAGGGATATCTTACGATTTTGTGGATATTGCATTATTTAATTGAATACCTAACAAAATATTCAAATATCCAACAAAATATGTTTAACAACTAATAAGATATATCAAAATATACCGAATCACTCAAATCTATGGATCATATAATATTCTTAATCAAATTGATGTTAAACAGGATAATTACCTAATTCAGATTATTGCACGGATAAGTTTCCAAGTTCGGGCGAACACAGATTGCGGGATGACTCAACGATGGTGCCTCGCTCGATAAGCAATAGGAAATCTCAAGTGGCGGTCCGTGCTTCACTGACTTGGCTTGGCAAAGTCAACAAGGATGACCAGCACAGCGGGGTAGTCACGAGAAGACTTGAATGGCAATGATGGGCTTTCTCAAAGCACGGAACACCCTCAGCGTTGAACTGGACCACCGCAGAAGCACTATGCTGGCCAGAGAAAATTGGAGCTACGTAGTGAAGCTCTGCGCCGCTGGGCCTGTTCTGAAACGCTAGCAATTGACCGAACAGGTCAACCGGAACTCCCTTGCCGGGGGCCGCCTTGATTTGTGCAAGATGGAAGCAGTGGTGAGAGTGGTCCGTGACTGAGGAGATGCGGTGGTGGGGGCACAACGACGATGGTGGGGTGGCGATGATCTCAGTTCGACACAGCGGAGCTCGGACTGTCAGGACAGCAGCGGAGACGTCGCAGGGCAGCTTACAATCTTGGGTCAAGCCAGTGGGAGCGACGTCGTTGATGTCCGAAGAGCACAGGCGTCGTCAATGGCGGGATAACAGCGGCGTCATCGTTGGCGGTCGAGCAACTGCGGGCAGAAGCTTGTAGGTGTCGGGTTGGTCGCCGTTGAAGGCACCTCCCGAAGAAGACCACTCCTTTTAAGTTTTCCCCCTTTCTCTCTTTCACGTATGATCGTTTCTCTCAATTGTGAATCCCCCATTTTACTGAAGAAAGGCCCCCTTTTATAGTGCCTACCTTGTACTGAAAAAAGGAAATTTTAATAAATAAATAAAAAGAATCGTTAAAATCCGCATTTCCTCCATTATCTCCTGCATGCGTATCATGGGTTCTCCTCGATATTTGTCCTTGCATTACATAATTAGAAATACAAATAACAGTGGGCGATATTCTGTCGTCGCCTTGCTCCTCCTTCATATTCACTTCCCCAAGTAACTGAGCACGTACAAATATACCGGGAGTCCATGCCGAATGCTTTCTTTTCTTTATTGACCGAAATTGATATGCCTGAATATAAAGCAATCCACCCATCTCATATGTAAGAATATTTCGAAATATTCTCCCATCAGATGAGAAAAATAATAGCCTAGTTAATCACAATACAATTTTCAGCTACGAGCTTGGGTCCAATTTTATCATCTTGGGTTCAGTCCAATCAATCCAATTCAACATCATTTATTCAAGTCCATCCGCCGGATCATAAATATGAAAATATGGCCTATTAACTACTAATGCAAGTGCTCCTATTATCTAATGATATGCAATCTTAACTAATATTTTTTGTTTAGGTTTAGCCCCTAATTTTTTATACAATAAATAACTAACTGGATTGTCAAAACTTAAGTGCCAACATATATGATAAATAGAAACAAAGAGTGGTTTAATTCTACAGCTCAATTACTGTTTCATCAAACTATTGGTTCAACTTGACAAAGTAATTTTTTTTGTTTTTCTTTGTTCAGATATCTGATTAATATAACAAAATACTACAGTGTCTCCTATTAGATACTAAATTTATTAGTCATTAGATCTACAATGAATTTTCAGAATAATAGCTAGCCATCCCCTCATCTTTAAGGGTTTTTCCCTTTAGTTATGGAGGCAGCGACATTCTTTGCAATTTGATTGTTCGTATCAATGTAGGCTGTGCCCTAAACCAAAATTAGCACTTACTAAACACCTACTTCCAAGTCAAACCTCATCACACAATCAGCGGAGCCCAGAAAGGGAAAACGAGAGGAAAAGGCATATGAAACGAGTGCGTCATCATCATTGAGGACTCCTCAACGACGAGAGAAAGCGCGTCGAGAGTCTTCCACCATCTTGCTAGCTTGCTTCGTTGCATTCGCAGACAAGAGACCGGCATTTATCGTGACAACATTAAATAGACTTAATTTAATAGTGATGTAATGGATAAAACCAGTCATAACATAATGACAATATGGAATTTTTTTTTTTTGCGACACACAGAATGGAATTTTTATATTTTTCTTAGGCGTTATAAGAAATCTAGATGCCTGACAATGCAATATAAACTCAATATTACATCGAACTCTTCAATTTGTTTGTTGGCTTTAAATAACTCTTATTGATCCAATAGTAAAGCTGCAATGGTTAAGATGCAAATTCTATTTAAAACACCATTTCTATTAAGAAAAACAAATGAATAGGTTTTAACTGAAGAAACATATCCATCGTTGGAATTACCGTAATTACTAAACCAAAATTATTTTATATGTATCAAAATCTTAACCTTGCTTGGAATTAATTCATTTACTTAAATTAAAATTATTATATATGTAACAGAATCCAAAATTATTATAATATTGACAAATTCTGAATGCTAGACTGTGCCCTACCTTTTCAAAAGATCATTTATAGTATATAGATTTACATCCCGAACCAATATGGAAATATATATGGTACCACAAACTAAACATAAGGACGGCTACAAATTCCAGATCATATCAATGAAGATTACATAAAACCAAACTCAAATATATCTATCATCCCATTAAAAATAAGATGATTGCAGTGAAATCAGCTTGATTTTGGAAATTGAGCTGTGAAATAGCCTAGATAGTCAAATTTAGCAATGGAGTAAATGTAGAGTGCCACGAGCAATATGTTTTTATTTATTTATTTATAAACTTGATTGATTTGCAAAATTCACAATTCCAATTATTTTACAAATTATGATCCAATCATGAGTAACTTGATATATTTTATTCCAAATTTTAAGGTTGCAACCTACATATCTTAAATTTTAAATTTATACTTTAAAAGAAGGTAAAGAGCGGGACAATGAATTATCAAATTTAGATTAATCTAATTGGTTGATTTGTCTGGAAGTCACACAAGTTCCAAATCAATGGTGTTGGATAATCCACTTCACAGCGTGCAACACGGGAAAGCAAGCCAAAGTTTTCTAATAGTATTTTTGCTTGCTTCGTTCCATTTTCCTCTTCTCGGCCAAAGAAGTCAAAAGTCTTCCGCCATCTCCCTTCCTTAGTTGCACCCTTCCTTAGTTGCAGAGAAAGTGATAAAGCAAAAGTTGTCTAAACCTACTCAAAAGAAAAGGGGAGCAAGTTGAAGTTTTCCTCCATCTAGCACCAAGGATGGGACCCTTATTGAAGAGTCTTCCTCAGACGCGGTTTGCAAAATTGTTCAATAAATTATTGTCCATTAGTCTCATTTAAAGGACATGCCAAAAAGTAGAACGTGGTTTACAAGTCATCCGGGAAATTTCCATGCCAAAAAGTACAAGTCATCCCGGAAATTTCCTAGAAGTTTCTTTGATCAATAGATGGGTATCGTACTAGGAGTTTTCATGTTGCATTCATTTAACAAAAAATTTATAAATTTATACATTGAGGATATAGAGTGAAATCAAGTGAATGTGATTTTTGAGCTTTTCTTTATATTAACCACATTAGAGAAAATTTAAAAAACCAATCAAACTTTGTATTATATACGACTCTGAGTTATTGACATTTGCGACAACATTCATCTTCAAACAAAAATGCTTAATTAGAAAACTAAACTATCCATCTATTAATAAAATTTGTATTATCTGCCGATCACATGATTGATATGGTATAATCAATCAATCCATGCTATCCACGCAAAGTACGAGTCATTTTAATAAGTGCTAAAATATTAAAAATACTCATTTTACATTGATTTATCATATCATATGATATGACTGTCACATGAAATATCTTTTGCTCTACCATGCCATTTCTCTCTCTCCCCCCAAAACTAAAAAAAGAAAAAAGAAAAAAAATCGTACTGCCTATCAACGTTACCATCCTCGGACACAGCCACTCCCCAATCAAAACCAACAACGCCCTCCACAACTTAGCCCCACCTTTATCTGCATCTCGCACTCCCTCTCTGTCTCTCTTCTCTATCATGGCCTAACTTGAAATTTGAGGCGTCTCGCTCAAAAGGTGCAATGACGCTTGTCTGCGTCTTTTTTCACTTTTATTTTCTTTTTCATTGTAGCAAGAGAGGTCGCTAGCAAGCCCTTTACAAGCCCTTGCTGACAACTGGCAATGATCGCAGCCCTTGCCTAAGTCCTCACCGATCGTTGACGAGGGCACAAAAGCCCTCACTAGACCTAGGTGAGGCCCATGCCCACAGCTGCAATATGGGCAAGGGCCTTGCCCAGTGTCACTGGCCACGATATGGAAAGAAAAAAAAAAGAGGAAGATAATGGAGCATCCAGGCTTTCAATTAAGTAAATCAAGTTGATTAGTCAAGCAAATTTCATTTCAAAATTCTGTTAAGTTGATTACCCTGTTGTTATTTTCAGTGTGGTGTGAGATTTTCCAGTCTTAAGGTGAGATCCATGATTCAATATGAGGCAGCTAGCCATTGATTTGTCATCTTTATCAACAAATTCTTGAAAATATGTCGGATGACTTCTTGGGAGAAATATGTTGGGATAGACTTGTTCTTTACACTTTTATTAGTCCCTCCTCTCCCTCACCCTCAGGCAAATGACATGATCAGGTTGCGATTTATGCAAACGCAAAACGATTGCACTTATAATACATATTTATTATATGGTCAAAAAATTGTGTTAACCATATGATAAGGAAAAGAAGAAACCAAACAAAAGGAGGGGTGCACTAAAAGAACACTTTCACGAATAGTAAGGGAAGGATACTAGAAAAATGTGATTCATAAAAGATAAAACGCACAAAACTCTGTTGAGGGGTGTTTTAGTGAAAGTAAGAGTGGAAAGAGCACGGCGTTCCAATAATTCAATAATGAAGTGAATGAAGAGTGCCAGGAGCGGTATGTTTTTGATTAACAAAATGGATTGATTTGCAAAATTCTTCACATGAATTATTTTATTAATTAGGATCTAGTTATGAGAAGCTTTATATATTCTATTTCAAATTTCAAAATTGCAACTCACTTATTTTAAATTTTAAAATTAAAATTTTAAAAGAAGGCAATGAGTACGAGAGTAGGTGATAAATTATCAAATTTAAATTAACCCTAATTGGTTAATTAGCTAGAAAGCACACAAGTCCCAAGTCAAAGTCATCCACTATCTTACTTGCTTCGTTGCATTTTCCTATGCTTTTCCTCGGACCAAAGAAGGGGATGAGCCAAAAGCCTACAAAGCCTACTGAAAAGAAAGAAAGAAAGAAGACTCAGGCCAGGGAAAGCAAGTCAAAAAGTCTTCCACCATGTGGCTTGCATAATTGCAGAGAAGAGGAGAAGGCAAAAGCCGATTAAGCCTACTCGAAAGAAAAGGGAACAAAAAAGGACTCTGGCAATTGAAAGCAAGTCAAAGTCTTCCACTAACTTGCGTGGCTAGTTGCGTTGCAAGACGAGAGACTGTTGTTTATATTGAAAACATTGTATAAAATTTAAGTGATAGAGAAAATTAATCATAATATAATAATTGTACCGAAACCTGTATTTTACAATGGGACTCAATGTGAATTTGCATGGTTTCTCTTTTGTGTTTTAAGAAATTTAGATGTGCCACGATGTTATGTTAAGTGGATGCACATCATACTCTTCAATTTGTCTATTAACTCCCAATATCTCACATGGATTTGACAGCATACCATGGCTAATAATTATATATTTTTTTCTTTAAATCAAAATGAGTGAGCCAATACAGGTCACTGTCCATGAATGTGAACATGTAAGTATATGATACGTGTAATCCTAAAACTAGCCTCATCAAGGGTTTGAGGAGAGTTCAAATTGATACGTGGAAGCTATTTGTTACTTGGAACATTCATAAAATCTGTATTCTTCTCCCTTGCTTGCTCTGCTTATGCTGATCATGAGTTTTTTTTTTTTTTCTAGATTTACGTTAGATCCATCATTTTTTTATGAGTCTAGATTCAATTTAGCACATGTATTAAATTTACAGAATAATTCTTCTGTATTACCAAAGTGCTATTGAAAGGAGTAACATGTAAAAGTAGTAAGATTTTTGGCAACTGCTGAGGATCGAACGTGTCATTCTAGCTCAACAAATAATGGACCGGTAGACTGATCTTGAGATATCTGATTTTGCCAAATTTTATTGGATAGAAACCACACGAATCAAAGGCATATTGGTGCTCTCCAAGAGTAACCTAGAGCAATATTAAGATAAATGGAATATTGTTGGCTCTTCGGTTCTTCCTCCTTTCATCCGTTGATAGAGATGAGACATAAGTAACCCAACATGGAGAAGAAAAAGGAAAAAAGAAATTCCCACCTATTTTCTTAGTCCCACCAAAACATAAGACTTCGAAACAAGGTTAAAAATCTTGGGTTTTGTTGTGCAATAAACAAAAGCACACCATCACAAGCACGTAAAGAGGGAAAAAGGACATCACAAATATCATAAGTGAGTGTCATATAACTTTTTAATTGATCATTTGAGTACCATAATTTTTTAAAGATATTCATCACAAATGCCATGTCATATTAGATTTTTGGCATTTGGATAAACCTTCTTTGAAAATAGTAACACTCAAGTAATCGATTGAAAGTCATGGCACTTAAGTGTTTATTTTTGGGAGTCATAGTACTCATATGATAAAAAAGAAAAAGATTTGACAAGTAAGTATCATACGAAAGTTATAACACTTACGATGTCCTTATCTCCACGAAGAGAATGAAGAAAACTGTTTACTTTCACCAGCCAAAAGATTGCAAGGTCGACAGCAATTGCATGAAAGAATTCAAGAAGAAAACATGTACAGTGGCATTCATTAACTACAAGCACGTAACATCCTGAAAACAATATGAGTGTTATTAACAGAAATAGGTGAAAGATTGTCCTCAATACAAAAATACTATAGTCACACGTCATCATTGTAACATCTTACAAGAAATAAAGATTTCATCTAGTAAAATTTGTCACGTGTATCATGAAGAGGGTGGTATCATCAAATTGGAGAATTTCAAGTTAACGAAGAAATTTGAAGTATGACATCACCTTCATCCACTAATCATCTATGGGAGACCGTTAGATATCATGAGATATAGAAGCCAATAGTAACATTTCAGCCTTTATTATTCACATGAAGATCATTGAGAATTATAATGAAATGGAAGAAAGAAGTGTACCATGTGTTGACACCCAAAGTTGACCATACTATTACTTGCCGGTCATGTGGGTGAAAGGCTGAGTTGGCACCCAGTGTGGGCTGTGCTATCACGTGCCAGTCATGTGAACGACAAATTGAGGATCGTATCATCATGCGCTAGGCACATGGCTAAGAAATACAATGCAATTCTGCACCTTATGGGTATTGATTTATGACTAGTCATTGACAAGCCTATGAATAAGAACTCAGTGATCAATGGTGAAACAAGGGATTGCCATGTGTCCAATTGACAAAATACAATGGTGAAGATCAAAATGGCTGCCCAAATAATGTTGACAGTAAATCTTTGATTAAGGTCTTTAAAATATTTCAAGAACCGCTAAGGGAGCGCACAATTGAGAAAATGGTTAATACCCAATTGTGGAATTGATGTCGACAAACCAAGAAGCATTAAGACACGATCAAAGTGGTTATACAAGAAATGGGCAAGTTGGTTACAGAAGGAACATGCCTAAAGATAAAAGCAGTTACTAAGAGGTGAACAATTGCTAATCAATTACCAAAATTTCTCTATAAATACCCAAGTTGAGCAACAGAAAGCACTCCCGAACAACACATCAATTGTCTATACTTTATCTTTACATTATCGCATTGTAGATTCTCTCGTTGTAACTTCTAGATTCCCATTGTTGATTAGATTCTGACAAGTATCTTTATCTAGTGTAGTATCGTCGATTAGATTATGGTGTTGTACCACTTGTCTAGCATCGTCGATTGAATTCTGGCATTGTGTCCTCTTCCTAAGAATATTGTTGTTGATTAGATTTTGGCATTGTGGCAGTACATGTCTAAACAGTATCGTCCATTAAATTCCAACACGATTTATGTTTGATTTAAGGATATGAGATTTAGTCATCAAGACTATATAGTTTGTTTGTAATTGGAGATTTTATATTTATTGCAATTGATATCCTTTGTCTGGAATTAACCACAGAACCTGTGTCTCCTTCAAATAAAAGCCAAAAATATCATTTAGCAAAAGATATTTCGTTGTGAGAGCAAAACTGGCGAAATACTAGGATATACTCTTTAGTTGGTCATCGTATATCTCAAACAAAACCATTGAAGGCTTTATTGCCTTCAAGATCAGATAACTAAATTTCCAACCTTGAAGCATACTTCAAACGGTAGTTGTAGCTCATTTCCTTCAAGAACAACATTGGGGGCATCGAATAAGTGAAAATCTGAAGGGTCAAGCATCCCTTGCGACTATACATCAAGTGATCCAGTCGTCCGACTTGGACAAATTAGGTGTCATTGGAAAGCTCTTACAATACACAACCCAGTTGTGAACTTTGATCATAATCTTAACAAAGGTTGACTTTCGATCAGAATTTAGTCGAACCTCGGTAAAAAATATTAGGTGTTTACGGGGTCAACAGTCTTCAACGAATTAAATTCGATTCGCGTGGAATATGTGTTTGGATTGAAGGAAGAGAAAGGAAATGGGCAGAAAAAATAGTTAAAAAAGAATTCCCTTATTTGGCCGTCTAAATTAGAGAGGGAGTGCATGGAAATGATTTTAAACAGAGGGAGACATACTTCCTTAAGCAGGTACATTTTTGTTTCCTTCCAAGAGTGAAGAAAATAGAAGGAAATGCCAAGATTGCCCTTGGTTTCTTTTTAAGTGTCAATTAAACAAGAGAAAATCAAGTCTACTCACGAAGGTTCCCTGCATATCATTAACACTAAAAATGCATCTACACATGAGCGCTCTTTTTGGTGCTAATCGGCATGTATATCATGAATTCCTACGTAGATTTACCCACTTTATCGATTCAGTGGTTCAATGGGTGGTTCAACCGGTTGACTCCCAAATCGAAAACCAAATCAGTACTTTGACAGGTCCACATTTGGAAAAATTGTTTGACACGTTAATAAAACCCGATAATGATACGTGGCCATAAATTGCCAGCTCTAATAACAATGAGTTTGTGATGACGTGGAGCTGTAAGTGGCACAAATGATGTGGTGGTCACTTGATACTGACGTCATCTTTCAGCCGCATGTGCCAGCGATCCGAGTCTCTGTTTCCAGTGTTCAATTCGGAGGACAATTACTTGTCCGACGGATGGATCGTTGAGTAACAAACATCGAAGGGCAACAGGTTACGGAGGCAAAGATTTGGACGAGTTACGTCATCTCGGCACGTGAGGTTTCCGTCCATGGTGGAGACGAGTCGTAGTTGGCGTCAATTCAACAACGCGATCCTAGGATTCAAATCCTTTTATAGTGAATTGTAGCAAAAACTATCTAAGTGGGTGGCGACGAGTTTTGATCGAAAGGTTATATCAGCAAGAGACAGATAAACTAAAGGCATTTTGTATATCACCGGAATGCATTATACAAATAATTGCGATCATTTATATATAACCTAAATTAATATAGTGTAGGCACGCTATATTCTGCATGTGTGAAAGATTTAGTATTTGTGGATGATGTGCATTACAAATATATTTAACAAGTTGTAATATTGTTTCATAAATTAATGATTTTATTCTGATATTACTGTTAAAGGGCCATAATACAAAGGACATAAAACAGACATTAGGTGTAAATTTGAAGGGAGGTTTTTGGCTTGTAATTTCATCACATATCTAGATCTCTCTTTACTTTACCTTTAGGCTTTTTTCTCTTTTTTAACCATTCAGAGTTCAAAATCAGAACTTGATTAACGTCAAATGAATCAAATTTTTAAAACTAGAATAGGGAAATTCAAAGATGGCATTTTAATTTGGTTCAAAGCAAGAAAAACTTATTGTAAATATCTTAGGTTGTTGTGTGTGTGAAAATGAGAGGACATGGTCTTCGTCTTTTGCAGGTGTTAGGTACTTGTATTTGATGGTTAAATGTGGAAACAAAGAAGAGTCTAATAAATAATGGGACGCCGTTACAAAATCGTTTAGGAAATTCTCGTCCGTACTTTAGCTTTGAAAGACACGGCAAAAAGCAAAAGGTGGTTTATAAGTAGGTGCTAATTCTGAAAATGCCAATTAGACGGCAAGTGATTCCTGTCCATCAAAGCCGGGCTTTAAAATGAAATGGAGAAATTCAGTGTGAGGTATATAATTCGTGGAAATTAAGGTGCAAAGGAAAATTGAACTCTGAAAAAGATGCTTCGGAAGTGAATTAAACGAATTTATTGTGAAATTGCATCTCCCTCTTCCTTTTTTTTTCTTCTTTCCACCTCCGTCGTGAGAATCTGCCTCCTCTGTTTTTTCTCTCTCTTTCTTTTCTTTTCTTTTGCCGACCATAACTTTCCCTCTGTATTCCTCTTTCTTGGCCACGAAGAAAAGTTTACACCTTTTCCTTTTCGGGCTCACTTTGGCAATGATTATATGCTGTAAAAATCGCCTCCCCACTTGGCCGGGAATCCTCCGCTTTTCTATGCCCAGATTTTCTTGCTCTCTTTTGGCCGTGAATTCCGGTACCCGAATGCCGAGATTGCCGCCGTCAAGATGGAAACTGCACGCCCCTTTCCTTCTTTGATTCTCCTTTGCCTATTCTTATTGCCCTTGAATGGCCGCACTTTCTTTCCCTTCATTATGCCGAGTTTGATTAGCTTAGGGCCGAACTCGCACGGGCTCCGTTTTGGAACCTCAAGTGAGTTCAGTACTCATTTCGCATATTGGGCCGTCTATTGAGCCAATCCCAAATAAAATCATAGCCTGATCCAAGTTTTGCTACGCTTTATGCCCAAAATTTAAATGTCCCTAACATCTAAATGCGAAGTAATAAGCAACAACTGCAAGATCAAAGTTTTTGTTTAGGGCCAAACTCTATTAAATTTGATCCTAATTTTCTTATTAAATGAATGAGAAGCCTTCCTAATGAAAATCTAGGTATTGGGAATCAAATCAGTATTAGTAGCTAAGGCTAAGATAGGTTTCTTATTAAATGAATGAGAAGTATTTCTAATGAAAATCTAGACGTTGGGAATGAGATCCGCCTTAATAGCTAAAGCTAAGAGAAAGTAAAGAACAACGGGTTATCCTTAATGAGTTTATACAGGAGTTATAACAAGTGGTGCGTGATTTGGATGGGTTGTGGTCAAAGGATCACTGCACTGACGAGCCATGGAAGCGCCTCTTGCTTCTGAGTGTATTTCACAGGTACAGAACAGAACGAAGCAAGAATCAATGGAACTATTTTGAACGACTAGAAATTTGACTCGGAAGTTGAATTGGACATGAAACGACCTGATGGAGGAAGACTTGGTGAAAAATGGAAGATGAGCAGAAAGAAAACGATGCTTGGTCGAAGATAGAATGTGCTGCGTTCCTCTGAGCAGAAGGATTTTGATTCGGTCGTGTCAATTTTGATTTGTTAATCATTTGCTTTGGTGTTCTAGGGGTTGAATGAAATTTTATTTGGGTCTGCTTTGCTTCATGGTTATTAGTATCAATATCATGTGTTGTTTTGTTCTGTTACAATGCGGTTGAGAGGATTGGTGAGCTCACTCCTAGGCAATGTCGTCATTGATTATACACGTATCTTGTGACAGCGGATCAACATAAAGACTTTGAAAATGCAAATCATGAAAATCTGAGAAAGTTTCTTTGTGGATTCTTTGACACCACATGGGGAGAAGAAAAAGCACGTAAGTAGAGGTATCCGAGTCGCAAGTAGTGATAAGCACAAGCTGTTGCTGCAGAGAATGTAGGCCTTTAGGTGAGCATCTTTGTCCATTCATTGATGGGGGATCTGATGGTAGAGTTTGGTTTAGTTGTCTTGACTCGGACCTGGATGAATATATTGTTATTTTCTTCTATTGAAGTTGTAACCCTTATGAACATCAATGAAGAAGTGGAAATTTATGAAAATGTAACTACCTAGAATTCCTGCCTAAATCGTTACATTACAAATTGACACACAAAAGTCTTCATAAATGGTGATGATGTTGCCGTGGGATTCAACATCAAGGTTGCTGCGAAACCGAAGTATCAAATTAGAGCAGTTGAATGAGAATTGTTTGTAGCTCATTCCAGTGGCTTCACACGCAAACCATAGTGGTTCCTAATCTTATGTCTAGGGCTGGATTATTTTATTTGATTCGATGCGGAATCCATAACTCTTGAATTATTCAGCTGCCCACCAAGGAATGTATCGTATCCATAGTGCAAATGAAATCTTGTTGGAATTTCACTATCTAGCTTTTAACCAGCTTGTGTCTCATTGTCTTGATCTAGGCTTCTAGCTACATATATTCATCATCATTTCTCGATATGTAAATTCTGTATATTTAAAAACGTTAAGTGATGTAATCACTTTTGAAGCTAGCTTTAGAATCAATCGTGTGATGCTTTTGCCTTTCAAATTTCTAGTTAAGCCCTTTCTAGTTTGACTTGGCGATCACTGAGTTGTTTTTCACACTAAGTGGTTTTAATGTATGTCCCCGAGTGCTAAGTTCCACTATAGCTGTAGAGAAAAATAATGATTAGAGGACTCCTCTTAAACAAGCTTTCACTACACACTTCTCTCTCGTCCCTATGCCCCATTCTCTGTGGAAGTAAGTAATCTGTCGAAGCATCTGCTATTTTAGTGGATTTGATTGAACATATCTGGTTGTGGTTTTTCAAGTGCAGGATGGTAATATGTTGTCCGAGTGCTTTAATAATATACCTTGTCTTTTCTAGTTCAAATGGAATAGTATGGCAGTTTCACTTTTCTTGGATTGGCTGCTCCTTAACGGTGTCCACAGTTGTGGCGTTTGATGGGAATGTAGTTACTATTTTCATGATTGCCATGCTAAGCATTACAAACGGGAACAAACCAAGAACTTGGAGGGTATGTTTTGGTACTACATGATTCACTTCAACCAATAGTTTGTATCATATAATGATGTTTACTTATATGTTGATATGTGTTCAATTGCTGATGTAGTCAGATCAGAATCATGATAAACGAGGAGGTTCACTGGTACACTAGATGTCTAAGTTTATGCATTGGGCATCTAACTCCTGCGCATGCAAGAGTTCTTTACCCTCCTAACATTGTATTATGGAAGTTATTTGTGTTTTGACCAGTTGGATTGGAATCAAATCACAAGGCATTTTCTGTTCAGTTAAGCAAATCATTCAGCTTTTGCTCTCTGTCCGACGCATGTTCAGAAAAACAGTTTTTTTTGTGCTTTCAATCCTTGGAGCAAATTCTCTCATTTTTCCTGCTGAAAGCTACATATTATGGACACTCGGTTGCGTATCATTCATGGCTTTTCAAATGTTTAGGTTTGCAATCTGGGTGAGCTTCTTAGCTATGCTGGTTTTACCTCATTGAATATTGCAACATTCCTAGATATATCCTCCATAATTCTCTTCCTATGCTTTGCAGGCACTGATAATACTAGCCTTGAAGTGCCCTTGTTGCTCCTTTAATAAGGATGTCTCTTTTATATGTGGTTTTTTATTGCTTCTTTCCGAGGTACCAAGCATACTAACAATGTAGATATGACGTAGATTAGACAAAATATCACCATCAAGAGTGACCACCCCCAAGGGCTCATTTTCTTCTTGCTCCTAGGTCTGTTCTTGCTCGGTTTCAAATACTCTTAATTGAAAGATTGATATAAATAGGAAGAAAACTCAAGCAAATGAGGTGGGAATGCAGAGGGGGAAGGATACTTCCAAGTGGGAGATAATGGAAGTAAGCGTGTATCACTTTTGTTCATGCAAAGAAAAAGGCACCTATGCTAGCAGCCATCTACACATACAGGAACCAAAGAAAGAGAGTGAAGAACTAGCATATATGGTCCGCATGTTGCAATGAAATTAACATTTACTAAATTGATAGGTGTGAATAGTAGAAACCCACCATCAAAGCCCCTAATTTCATACAATGCAAGAATTGAAGCAACGCTAAAACTTGAACTACCGTTCAGCAAGTCCAAAAAGATTGAAGTGGGCAACACTGCGGCTATATCAACATAGTAGTAGACAGGTTTTGATCCGGCCAAATAGGAAGAGAAAACAAAAGATTCCATCCAAAGCAGTTCATGTAGCATAGAAAGAGACGTTAATTGGAAACAGGGAGACAAACATGATCACAGAAAACAATCATAAATGAAGGAGTTTAAAATGATATAGAAAGAAAGAAAAACAAAACTATAGGTATGCTAGCGAAACTCCATTCATCACATTCTACTATAGCTTGATAGAAGTCAAAATGAGAATACCAAGAAGTGCTCCAACATCTTATTCACGAAAGCAACCGCATACTATATCTTGGTACTAGTGAAAAATCTAGGATTGCACACAGGTTAAAATAACAAACATTTCAACCACTAGTTAAAAGAGAGCTCTTCGGAGTAATTTCTCGAAATGCCCAAAAAAAAAAAAAAAAACAGAACACTTTACGCTGTCATTTCTTCTATTTTCCCCTATACCAAGAGCATCCCAAATAATCGGAGAAATTGCAGCTTACACTGAGGTTGTTTGGTTTGCCTGGATTTCACACGACAAACTCAGGCTGAACACTTGCACATAATCAATTCTTGATTTCAGCTTTGCCTACAGCGGAAACTACAACAGTTGAAGATGGATACATAAGTAACTCATCTTTCGGACAAACAAATTCATAAACTAATAGTCACCCATGTTTCCAAAGCAGAAGCAAACTGTGTAGTCTTATATCAAATGATTTCAAATATTTATTCCAAAGTTTTCAGGGCAACCCTCAAAGTCTGAGGCAAAATGGCCTCGAAAGATCGCATGACGCTCCTTCAGCAGGTTTTCACTCTGCTATAAACGAATTACACTGGATGAGAGAGAGAGAGAGAGAGAGAGAGAGAGAGAGAGAGAGAGAGAGAGAGAGAGAGGGTTCTTGGGATGATGGTGCGGTGGTGGTGGGATGATGAAAGATGGGGAGAAGGCGGTGATTGATGGGAATTTTGTGAAAGTTTGATCGGGTGAGGCTAGGCCAAAAGTTAAAAGTGTGGACCTTGTGTTAAAATTTGTTAAAGACAGCAACATATGAGAACATCGTACAAGACGACGGATTTATATCCTTGCGATGTATATCCGAAAGAATACAAATGTTACTTTTATTTACTTGAAGAATTATACAAGACGTGCTAAGACTGACTTCCAAGGGAGAAGAATACCAAGAATATCAAAATTTTTGTACCGCGCTTACTGAAGTACTATAAATTTGAAAAATCCATTACTTGAATGCCAATTTCAATTTATTTCATCAAAAAATCCAACATAGACATTGGCCATCTTACGTGGCTTCGCCAACGCTGACGTGAACAATTAATAAAAAATTAAAAAATTAAAAGAAATTCACGTGGGAATGAGAAATTATTTTAAAAAATCCATATATGACAATTTGCTTAAAATGACACTCAAATGATCGATTTTACTCTGATGTGGCTGAAAAAAGTTCTAGTACTTAAATGAGCTCTATATAAAAGTTACGACACTCCTACTACCGTCATTATCCTAGCATCTTTCTTTATAAGTAAAAAGATTAGAAAGGGCCAATGCAAGTATCCTTATGAACTTTACATAAGGGTCCCACGTAGACAAATGCCTTACATTAATTAACTCTTTATAACACATATTAATAAAAGGTGGTACCACTTATATAAAACTAGGCACTTCTCATGAATGAAGCCCATTGCATATAAAATTCAAAATATTTTAAATTTAATATTCAACAAAGATCGAAAACAAAGCAATTATTATGTATTAATTATGAATTACCTCCTTCACCTTTCCTCTTTCCCAACCACTGTGCAGCCCTTTGACTCTAGAAGTTCATCATACTATCTCCTTATTTTACTTGCATCAACTCAAATATAAATAAGTAGGTTAGACTTAACATTTAAATGAGCAATGATGTAAAAAGGATAAACGCATAAAGACTTGCGCTCTTTCCATTCATTTTTTTGACTTCGGACGCCCCCTTTCACCTTAAATTGACCATAATATCTCTTACTGGTCCATATTTGAATTTATTTCTTACCTTTCTTTTCTTCTCTTTCTTTGGAAATTCTGATGCATTTAGAATTGAAAAAAATAATAATATGTATTTGCCATAGGTTTGATTGGATTGGCTACGATGCAATTACAAATGTCATAGTTATATTGTCAACAACTAATTAATCCAGTTAATCAGCCATATTTTTCCAGCTTTGTCAATGTAGTCCTTAAATTTTGGGGGCATATTTTAATATAGTCTTTCTTGCCAATTGCCACCTAAAATCACCGGATGTGGTGTCTAGTCAATGCCGGTCGTCCTACGTGATGACGTGGGCAATTTGTTGATTTCCACATCACGATTTGCAATGATAATTGATGAGAAAGATTACATTTTGCGCAAATGTGTATGACTATATTGACAAAATCGGAAAATTAAAACTAAATAGACATTTTTACTATAGGTATAAGACTAAATTCATCATTTCCCCAAATATTTAAATAATCACTCCTTCAATGGACACATGTATAAGCATTTTTAGGATAAGTATACTAAAAGTTCCTTAGCTTTTGTGTGGCACTCATTTGAGTGCTACGAATTTGAAAAATCAATTGCTTGAGTGTCAATTCCGATTTAACTTGCTGGAAAATCCCACGTGGGCCGGCTGTCATACGTGGCGTCGCACAGCTAGTGGACAATTAATAATAAATTCAAACATTTAAAAAATCCACATTGGAAAGGAAAATTAATAAATAAAAAAATCACATAGGACATTTGGCTGGAAGTGACACTCAAGTAATCTATTTTACTATGATGTGGCACTCAAGTGAGCGTAAAAAAGAAAAACTCTGGCACTTAGGTTAGTGCCACACGAAAGTTTTGGCACTCTTGATGCTCTTCTCTCAACTTTCAAAATATATGACGTACTTATTTAGGATAAATTGACTATAGTAACTAAATTATATATCACACTTTTGCAATTGGGTCACTAAATTTTGATTTCAATTGTCAATGAGCACTAGAATTTGTGACTAATCCAAACCCCACCAAATTATGGCCAATCCATGGATGTATCCAGTAATTTTTCTTTGTGGGGAGCAAACTTCAGTAAATAATGATTATTTCAGTAAATAAACCAATGATTTTGAGCTTAAAATATGTGGTAAAATTACCATTATGCTGGTTTGGCTTGTTTATGACAACTAGATTTTTTTATGATTTCTAAAATTGCTTATTGAGCTTCATCATTTTGCGGGGCAAACTGAAATGAAAATAGTCATTATGGACTCAGTTATATAAATCTTTAGAAAATCTTAAGGGGATAAGGCAGGATTTAGATACTCATTATGACTTTAGCTTCCTTCCAATCAAATTATGCCTTGAACCTCCCCTCGTAACACAACCTCTCTCTTTTTCTTTTTCTTTTTTTGTCTTTTTCTTAGTTGAGACTCACATGACGTCGTATCATCATTATAGCATCTCCAATTAGACATGTAAGACCACCATGTCAATATTGCGTAGAAAAAATTGTTGAAAAAGTCTTCATAATGCATTGATTGCGAAAGGGAAAAGAAAATAATGTTAGTGTATCGGGCGATTGAAATTAAAGTTTAGGGACTACATAAAAAATTTAACCAATTTATAGAAATATCTCATTTGTGCACTACTTTGGTATATTTAATTGTTTATACCTATCACTTTTCGTATCATCGACCAACAAGTACAATGAACTCTAAGATATCCCCAGATGTAGTAAGGAGAGATTATTACCTTCTAGATTTATTCCATATCAAATGGTAAATTAGCTTAGCACGGAAAAAATATCAAGACAAAGTGAAGTTATTTGACAAAAGGCAAGAACTCGCGTTCCAAGGTTTCCTCAAGTGGAGATTTTGTTCTCTTAAAGTCCTTGAGTTAAAATAAAATAAAATAAAATAAAATAAAATTATATTGTTTAATAGAATCATAACAGAATCTGAATCTTCGAGCAACCGTCATGATAAGTCAGACAAGCGAAGAAATCAACCAGACTGAACTTTATAATTTATGCAGCACCGGAGCCAAGATCCAATTTTGAGGTTCTAGAATTAGATACGAGAAATACTCATTTTCACAACGATGAGGTGTTTCCCACAAAGAATAGTTGGACCCTTGGACAAAAGTAGTTTTTTTCCTTGCTTGATATGGTGGTAAGGACCGCGCGACCCGTGAGTACTCATGTCATTATTTATCAACAAACATATGATAAAATCTGTAAGACTAGTTACAGCAAAAAGTGCAGATAAACTATTGGGAGGTATCAAGTGTATTTATCCAAGACATTGTTTAAATTAGGATTTACTCTTGTTTACATTAAGGAGAAGAAATTAATTTATCATTAGGTTAATTTACGTGATGACATCTCGATAACCAAAAATGAAATTAGGTTAATTTGCTTTCCAATAGGAGAAAACTTACATAGAAATCTCAAATTGAAAGACCTAAGGAAAAATTAAAATGTTTCTACAGAGTTGAAATTGGGAGAGATAAAAATGAAAATTTCCCTTCGCAAATGAACGCGATCCACCGTCATCTACACTCTCATTGTTCTCTCTTCAAGCTTGCCACCAATCTTCACGCCCTTGGCCTATCGTCTCAACTGATGACAACTCGACTGGCCTCCGATTGCATCGGTCAATGAAGCCACACCGCACTGGCGGGAGGACTGAGGGTGGAACAGAGAAATCTCATCCTCCAAATCAGCAGATCGTATCCGAACATCCCCTTTGCGCGTAGGCGAAACGACGGCAATGGAATCTTAAGGACAGTCATGAAGTGGAAGAGAACACAACAAAGCAAAAATCGACCAACATAACTGGAATGAGTCGATGAAGCTCGGGATCCATGGTTGCCTTGCCTAGAGAGAGAGAGAGAGAGAGAGTTCGTTGCGTGTCAAAGCAAAAATCATTCACCATTTCCATCTCTCTCCTCTCTAAATGCAAATATCGCACATATCGAACTCTCTCTTACGAACATTGCTGCTTCAAGAAATCTCCACAAACAACCGGTTCCTCACGACATTCAGACGATGACGACATTCGTCATTTGATAGTCACGCTTACTAGGTCGTTTCATTCCAAATTACTTGGACATGCATTTCAAGATTCAGTTCTGAATGCTCTTCACATGAGAAGAAACTAAGAAAATTTTTCAATTTGCGCAACCCACATGCAAAAAGGCTTGTCACAGAATCTTCAAGAATTCGAAGAGAGACCATGAAAAGAGTCTAATGTATGTCCACATTGAGCTTGTAAAACCATGGAATGTGCATTGAAATTCAGAGTTGGTAATATGGCTGAAGGGAAGTGTGTTCGATGTCACTACACTTTATGGTTCCAAAGGTCGGGTTGAGCCACCGGAAACCTTGAAGCACTTAATTTGACATCAGCAATCAGCCTCCTCCATCTCGTGATTCATGCCCACATGGTGACAGCACAAGAATCAAAGGAAGGTATGATACACATTGAGGACCATTCCATTCATTAGAACAAAACTCACGCTTTTATCCGATTTGCCGAATTGGAAGCAGATTTCAGCCTAGCAATTCTGAAGTTATGTTCTCATCAAAAATGGCCTAGAGGATTCTTCCTCTGCTGTGTCCTTTTGCATGGTATTCTGACCCTAAGTCTTCTCAGTGGTTCTGAAGATGGATACTCTGAACACGATATCGTCCTTTCTAATAAGCTCAATCAGGTATGTCCCCTGCCTTCAGAAAGGTTTCTCTCGTGAATGTGGCCCAACCGGCAAATAACTTCCCATAATGTTCATGGCTGATGAGCTTCACTGGCCAAGATTTGTCTGGAAATATGAGAGCCATGGTCCGTGCACTTTTCTTGACGTGCATCTGTGACAATGAACCAGGAACTGTCTGCTTAAGTAGACGTTTCACAATATTGTCATCAGAAAAAAGAAAACAATCAATGATTTCTGAGGATGACAGTACATGTGAAGGATAAAAACAGAAACCATGACATGATGCACGATTAATCTAGAGCTAGCATAGTCTACTGACTATATGTGACTTAAATTCAAGAGTTGTTATTGTCATGAGGATGTTACCACATTGCTTGTCTTCAGATATATTCACCTCACCACAATTTGGAAGAAAGGGTACTCAGGTTTAATTGTCCTGGCTAGTTCAAGAGCTCTGCACAAGCCCAACTCTTTCAGCTTACCTGCAGCAGTCGCAAACAGAACATGAAGAAAGCTTTTGCTCTCTAGGCATATACTATTCTTGTTATTTGAAACTCATATCTACTGACATAGCAACGGTAAATCAATAGATTTGAGTCTTTCCAGTGGTCTACCTTCCGGGGCCTATATGGCATATGCACACCAGTATCATCTTCAGCACAATCAAAATTGATACTACTGGTTTCACTAGTTTCTATTGGCTTGACAATTACGAAATCCTCCAACACATACATATGCACACATGCGAGAGCTAGAGACAGAGAAACGCTGCGAGGATGAATTAGCACTAACAGTCTCTCTTAGCCTGACGACATGGAGAGGTCTTGTACGAAATTCAAATCAAACATGAGAAGCACAATCAAGGAAAGAATTATCTAGTAGATTAAGATTTACACTTTGAAAATCTCATGAAGAGTAGTTCGAACTTTCATCTATCCCCAAACTCTGTGCTGATGATTGTACACGAGCCATGAACTCCGCAAACCTAATGAGATTCCTTGCCTTGCAAAGCTAAGGACACTTGGGGGAATGCAATTCACTTTCAGCAAGACAAATCCACAATTGCCGAGGCTTGGTTCCTCAAATCAGCATTTGTTGGCAAATATTCTATCTAGGACGTGCAATAATCAAAAATGATTACATGGAAAATGGAGTCCATTCAAATTTGAAGATCAGAATTTGGCCCTCACAAGTAAAGTAATGCTCTGCAAATTCATTCCAACCTTTTGATAACAAAACCATCTCATCACATTTTCCCCATTTCACAGGCCAATAAAATGCGCAATTTGACACTCTCGGGAGCATCCTTAGAGAAATTATCACCATATTTTCTCATGAACCTCTTTGGTAATCCCTCTGAGAAAAATAAAACCCACAAATCTTCATAAGCCCTTGACACTTGATTTCAAATTCAAATTGAACAGCAAGAACACACAAATCAAACAACACATCCTGAAGCACATCCTTTTTGGTTCATTTAGAGTTGGAATGTGGCATTAATGAGTGTGCATCTAGAATATTATGAACCTCACAAACCCAATCAGAATAGAAGCACGCTTCATTGATTCATCAAGACAAACTAAAGGAGATATTACTAGGAGTACAACATTTATTTTGCACCAGCCAAAGTGAAACTTTTTGAGTTGATTTCTATCTCAGTTAAATCAAGTCCTTACCAGCACTAGTGGAAATGTAGACCCTGAACACAATATCCTCCCTATCAATGAGCTCAAACACACAAACATTCCTACATGCGGACGAATTTCTCTTGCAATCAACAGAAAAAGATGCCCCTTGGTCACGTCCACGGCTCCTGAGCTTCACCGTCCACAACCTGTCTGTATACCCGAGTTGCAATTTACCTTTTTTCCTGAATATAGTGCCTGATGAATTGAACAGGAGCTGTCTCCCCGTTTACATGGTTGAAAAGCCAACATATGGTGAAGAAAGACCAAAACATAAGCATACACTAATGAGAGAATCAAATCACACACAGCATGAATATAAGGCAGTAGTTGCTAGTTCCAGACGTTTTAATCAACAATGAACCATATGACGACAGTAACAATCTCAATATCCAATCCAAGGTCAAATGTCAAAATATGCGCTCTTGTAGTGCAATAGGGTCCATAACCAGAAAAGGCCTTAAATGTCCGATATATAACTGAGGCCATGAATTTCAACTACAGAGACCACAGGTGCAGGGGATAAGGCAAAGAAATCAATGACTGGAATATGGATGAAAGCGAAAATTTTAAACTAAGCCGTTCGATTCGTTGAAGTGCAGCTCAAATTTTATCAAACTACCGATTCAACTTGACAAAGTAAAATCGTCTTTTTTTTTCCTCTCAAATATCTTATTAATGTAACAAAACAGAACAGTATCTCCTATTTGACATTGAAATTGTTAGTCATCAGATCTACAATGAAACTTCAAAATCATAACTAGACACACCCTTATATTTCAGGTCTTTCCCTTTAGTTATGGAGGTAGCAACATTCTTAGCAATTTGCTTGTCCATATCAACTAGTCTCCTCGTGTGATTTACATATGTATTCAAATTTTACAGCATTGAATAACATTGTCAAATTTATCCATATAAGAGGACTAGGATTCTAATTCTTAAGACTTGCCTCGGCAATTGCTTTCCAACACATCTACACACAAAAAAGGAGACGATTGTCATCTTTTCGAACCTCAACCACCAGCTTAGGTCCCAATAACTGTTCTTTTATTCCTTTCGCTGCTCCAATTACTCCATTGTCAAGATATATACTTGATTTCAAACATATACCCACGAACACTCCAAGGAAAATAACATGTCATGTGGTTCATTACATTAAGTCAACTTGGAAATACACTCAAGTCTAAGCAGAAGTGAAAACAGCATTCATATGTTTGATTTTCAGACATGCCATTTTGAGTCCATAAGATTGGGATCTTACCAAGCTATACTTAACATAAGATGGCCTCATCACCACCTTGAAAGAGGGATGCTTGTTTGAAATTCATTGGCCGATTCAAGAGCAGTGAGAGGCCTTGGGTGTGTGGGACCATAAAAGAACCAGCTCAGGGTGCTTCAATCTGCTAACTGTTTGGTCCTGCATGTGCTTAAAAAAAGATAACTTCGGAGACAGTTTAAGTACACTTCATTAGTTTGACTTGCTATAAAAAGATTTAGCATAAATTGGAAACAAATTTAATCCTTGCAGCATCTCGTAACCAGTCAAGGAAAAAAAGGGGGGCTTCCTAAAAATTATTCAACAGTTCGAAAAGAACAATGGAAAGAGAGTTACGCAAGCAGAAACAAGACACGTTAAACCACAAGAAATTTTCATGAAGATGAACAGTCCAAACTATATTGAGAACAAGGCGTAAAAGTGACTCCTCATAATTTTTGACAAGGTACAGAATTCTCTCTGAATGTTTTCAAGTTTCGTGATTTCTTCCATTTCTCATGATGGAAAATTTACACCTGATGTTTGAGAGAGAGATCTCTCTCCCTATATCATCTCCATCGATGATGAGCTCAAACGCACAGAAATCTCCTATGCAGATGTGTTTCTTTCGCGAATAGGGCAATAAAATTGCTAGTTTGAGGAACTCATGATTTTGAAGAACAGAGCCCTTAACTGAAGAAGAAGAAGAAGAAGAAGAAGAAGAAGAGGGCGAGGATTGAGGAAGGTCTCCACGAAACCAGCTTTCGGCTTCAACTAATTCACACGCAACAAGACCCAAAGATCGGAAGAAACGTGATCTTACGAGTTTGCCGGGTTCAAGTGGAGTGGAGGACTAACTCTCCAGACTTCTGTGCTTACTTCAAGTTCCCCTTGTTTCGCTCCGGCTAGAGAGAGAGAGGGGGGGCGCTTCTGGCGTTGAGAAGGAGAAGGAGCCCTTTTTTGCTTCCTGCTGTTCAGTGACGGAGGAGGCGAGATCGATTGATAGGGTTGATGATACTGATCTGACATATCAATACTAGAAATGTTACAAAAAGAAAAATTGAAAAACTTACGGCGCTGCCAAAAAAAATAAAAGAAAAAGTAAAAATAATGGATGAGAGGATGAACGCCAATTGAATCTTTACCGGGTCTATGTGAATTCGTTTATGGTGATAACTTTTGTATGATTGTATTGAGATCATCACCCTCCTCCCAATCCTCTAGCCTTTCGTATTCGAATAGTGACACACCATCTAGTGTTGGTGTGCTTAGCGTACCCTTAGAAAAGATCTTCATTTTTGGGCACTCTTCGACTATAATATCTGACAACAATGGGAACCTAAAGATGCAACTCGAGATGGAGGAGAAGCATTCTAGACTTGGTAGATGTTGGAGTGTCAAGTAGCATAGCTTCCCAAAAGAAATCACTTTTCCTTCTCCATTTCCATCGTTTGCTACTACTTATTTCATTCTTTCACATCCTGTTATAGTCATCCGAGTGACATTCCCCAAATTTGTAACCATTGAAGCTGTTACTAGATGTACCAATCCAGAGGAATCCCTCACCTCTAACATCGTCAGATTCTGGAAGGATGTCACGGCCGGAAATATTGTTGTCAAACAGGGACAATCCCAAACCACAAATTTCTCGATGCTCTGAAGAATTTTCAACACTAAAGAACCTTCTCTCCACACACTCTTTAGGTTGTGTAGCTTGTTTAAATTAAGGTCTCTTAAATTTTCAAGCACCGAATGTTTTCCCTCGTCAACAAGCCCTTCATCAGGGAATATATATTCAAAGGAGCTACAAGAGACCTCAACGCTTTGTAGATTTTGAAATTTTTCTAAAAGGGATCTAGGAGGAAAGACGGCATTTTCATCATGAAAGCATGCCAATGTTAGTGCTTTTGGCTTGCCAAAGAAGTCGTGGGAAATTTTCCATCTTGTATCATCGAATGTTTTTATCGTCTAATGAAAATCTTTCTAACATGGGAAAGTCCTGTCAAATTGCCAATATGATAAGAGAAGTAAATTCAACAAAGTTCAGCAATAAATCATGTGTTGTAAAAGATAAACCTAATTTAGATGATTTGCATGGAAGGTGACCATCTTCTTATAGTTAATTAAATCTAAGATCTCTACATACATGTCTCAAGCTTTGAAAAGTCTCAAGTAGAGGTTGGTATGGTTAAGTTCGTAGAGTGAATCTAAATTCAAGAGCCCTCTAGCTCATCAAATTCATCTTTTATTAGAAATATCTTATCTTGTCAATAAAAATTTGTTATCTTTGGAATTTTATGTAACGAGAAGCACACATAATGTTATTAAAACATATGGGGTCCACAAACTAAAAAATGTGCTTAAGATACAAGAAATATCTTGGTTTGTCTTCAAACTCATAGGTAAGGGGTCTCAGGTTTTTTATAGCATCATAATAGGAAAACAAGACGACTATGCAGTGGACAAGTGTATTAAAGAATATAGTAGGAAATAGTGCATTCAGGAACTAATGTTATTTTGGTTTTAAAAGAATTGTTTGAATTGATCTTTTTAGAGTTTGTAGAAGATGAAATATACAAGAAAAGTTTAAATGCGCAACACGTGCCAACAATGGAGAGTACCTCATGTCAAATTCTCATTGATTTCCCCAAAAAGCAACATTGTATTAGATCACAAATATATTGTGTTGTCAATAGAAAATTGTCAATATTTTTGTAATTCTAGGTAATGGAATATCTTATGGATGTCCTTGAATGAAAGTATATGTAAAATATTAGAAATATCATGTTGTCGACAAATTAATAGGCAAGGGAGATCATGTTTTCTATAGCATTACAACATGACGTGATTATGCAATGGCAAAGAGATTAGTGAGTGCTTCAAAGAACAAAGTAGAAATTGAGGGAGAGCAGCTATAGTCATACCCTCTCAAATGAAGAGTTTGCTTCTTGGTCTGAAAGGTCATGTTGAACATCTCTTTGAGCCCAATTGTTCATGGATGCTGCAAAGGACAACATGTTCAGTTTGTCACAGTGTGTCACTTGTAATCCCTTCAAAAATGGACAATTCCAAGTGGGTAGGTTAGGATAGAAGCTCTGGAGTCGTGGCATATCATGTAATACTAGGGAGGTTAGTTTCGGGAAAAGAACTTGAGCAGTATTGGAGTGTGGAGTGTCATCTCCACCAGAGACTATACTCTCGATGTCACAAGACTCCACTCGAAGGTGCATAAGTTGGGTTAGACTTGTAGCCACCCAATGCGGAAACAGATTTTCGAGGCTCTTACAGTTCTCAGCAGATACTGCTTTTAAACAATCAAACGTGAGAGTTTCTTGAGGACTGTCAATCCATATATTGCTTAAATTGTCCATATGGGAGAGAGTCATTGACTCCAGTTGAGGAAATTGTACCTGCCATATTGAAAAAATATATATATAAAAATGACCCATTGAATGTGATTACATTGAGTTAAGACCTCAAAGAAGGAATTTCCAAACTTCCCTCCTCTCACAAATCATGAGAATTCAAGAACTTGGTAGTGAAATAAACAGGGAGGCTGATTGATGCTTTCAATTCAATTGATTAATGACTAAGGTCAAGTATATTGCATTGCAACACACATGAATTTACACATTCATTTATAATCAATAATACACTAAGCATCGGCTTTTAAGCAGCTTAATTGACATTTAATATTAGGAGCGCCTTATCCCTTTGATTTTTGAAAAGTTGCCATGATGAATTCTCGGATTCTCCAACTTTCATGCAATTTGTGAGATTTGTTTCCACCAATTATTATCAAAGTTGCTGGCACCAATCTTTCGATATTGCAACATTAGATAAGGTAAGAATTTCTTAGATTTATTTGCTTCAAGGTGAACATGCATAACAATTGGAGAAAAAGCAAGGGCTTAGTGATGACGAGCCAGTCAACCAAAGGCTATGAATAATGCATGCGAATAATTTAAGCAGTGCATGTACCGATGAAGGCACGAATGAAGCTGAAGCATGGACTCAACATGATTTCCTCTATGTATTATGAACACCACTACTTATTCAACAATAATATTAATTGCGAGTATTACTTATGAATATTCAAATTAACAAAGTTCACTAACGAGAAGCATCATGAAAAATTGTCGGCAAACAAGACAAAAAAAAAATAATTGACAAGAGTGAAAAGTGAAGGGGTGCCGTTGTCAATCTCCATCGGAGATTGCCTAGTCAGACTTCTCATATTGGGGCAGTGGGCAATACTCAGCTTGGATAATTTGGGGAATTCCAACGTATGATTCTTCCCCAAGAGGAAACTAGTCAAACTGGGTAAGCATTCCAAGTTTAACCACTTAAGTTCTGGGAATGTAATCTTCTCCACTACGCTTCCTTGCCCTTCTTTGTCTACAATCACTCCTTCCATCAAATCACACTCCTTTATTTCCAACCACCGTAGATGGGCAAGGCACCGAACCATCGATGGAGTGAAAGCATGTCTCAAGTTGCTACAATTATAAATGGTGAGAATATATAGAGATTCAAAGCATAGCAATTCTGGAAGATCTTTGCTCCATAGTCGCCTCAACTTTGGTAGATTGAACAAGTTCAATTCATGTAGACCAGGTAGCACACAAGTGCTTTCCATAGCCTCCAACCCTTCCAAATCGAATATTTCTTCTAGGCACTCACAATCGCACACTTGTAAAAAGCATAAATGGTTTACAACAAGCATCAATCTAGATGGAATAGCTTTAACAAATGATGGGCATTTATCTATAGTCAGTGATCTTAATTGCCAAGATGACTTGATGGGATTAAGTTCGCTATGCCATTTTCCAATCAGCTCGGGGAACTCAGATAGCAACATTTTCTCTAATCCAACGAACGCACCCTGCTAGAAAACACATCATTAAACGTAAAATTCTAGTGAGGAAAAAAGCAATTACTCTATTAGCGATCAAAAACGTCCAATTGTATAGAATTTAGTAACCAATGCATACCATTTCTTCAAACATTATTTGGATGGTGATGTTGAGGTTTCCCTTCCAAAAAGACTGGTAACTTTTTGGTCCATACAATTCCTTAAAACCTACTTGTACTCTCTTTAACTGCGGTGCCTCTATTTGTCCCTCTGAGAAAAACTTCATATTGGGACATCCATTCACAATGACATCTTCCAAGAGAGGGAACATCAAAGTGTATCCACCTAAGTTGAAGCATCTCAACTTTATCAACCCATCAAGCTCCATATACTTCAATTGATTGAAAGTCATTACACACCTCTTCTTACCTTCCTCATCACTAATGACTTCTGACAATGTTTTGCAATTACTTATCCTCAATCTTTTTAGTGCCACCAAATTTTCAGCTATTGTCGGTGCGAACATATAAGGTAACCCATCACAAGATGACACATCTAGAGCCCGCATATGGTTGACATATCTTGAAAAGGGTAATATTACTTATAGCTCAAGACTTGTGCCTTCTATGACTTCTTCATTGCTGCTTGGCTCTCCTAGATAAGATTCACATACAACTAGCTCTTCCAAGTTGGTTAAACTCTCGGCAAAATGACATGTCGATATTGTAGATTCCTTCGAGAGATGATGAAGCTTAAGAACTCTAAGCTTGCAAAAGAATTCTTCATCATGAAAATGCCCACGGCATATCTCCATCTGTTCCGATAAATCTAATTCTAACTTTTCAAGATTCGGGAATGCGCCCTGAGAAAATAGTCAAATTAGAACTTAAAGGCAGCCGAGTTAAAAATGGGTTCACGTACTATGATTTAGTCCTCAATATTGCACACAATAACTACATTTTGAACTGTTGAGTCTCATGTGATTCAACTAAAGGAAATGGTCCCACATCAAATAAACATTATTGGTAATCTTTTATATTTGACTTGTATCCACATTGAACTTAAGTAACTCCTTGCATCCACGTTTCTAAAAATATATCCCTTGTGAAAATAATTTCTACATCAATTACAGTCAAAATTGCACAAATTTCAGTGATTAATGTCAAACCATAATGTCCCATCCCTCTGTCTTATGCATAACATCAATAATCTTTATAGGATTCAAATTAGACAACACACTTATACCGTTGTACATGCCACATGTTTTCAATCTTTGTGGCACTTAGGAGAGAGCTAAACCATTGACATTAGTCTAAACCTTTTTTGAAAGGGGGTCAACGAAAAATGCATTTGATATATTAGACGTTGACTAGTATGTTCAGTCAATACTCAAAGAACATGTGATGTTTCAATGTTGAAATATTTCTATGGATCCAAGGTGAGTCATGTAGTTTACATCTTCGCATGTAGAGCTCCTTGTATGAGATGCTTCGCTGTGAGCTTAAGGATCACTTCAAATATTCACCATTTGAGCAAAACAAGTAATCTCAAGTCGTACCTTTTCTATCAAGAAGAGAGGCTGTTTGTGAGGTGGCATCTCATCCTCAATTTGGGAAGCAAGTATCTCCACTTTGTTTCAGCCATCCACCGTCAAGGTCTTTAATGCCGGCCACTGGGAAGTATGTTTTCCAGTGTAGAGGTACTTCAACTCTACCAAATGCGTAAGCTTGAGGGAGGTTAAATTTGGGAATACAAACCTGGGTTCTCGTTCTTCGTCCTTCTCGATGAGTTCGGCAATGCCACATTCATCGATCTTCAACTCCTCAAGTTGCATTAGATCTTCAGCTACTGATACTGGAAATAGAGAGTAGAGGCTCTTGCATCTAGAAATGCCAATAGAACGTAGACATTGAAATTTAACTTGATGGTGGAGTTTCTTATCCCATACACACTTTAGCTTTGGTAATTCTGATACTGTCAGTTCTTTTAACGGAAGAGCAATAGGATGTCCATCTAAAAGATTCAGTGGCTGAAGTTCGCAAACAACTTCAAGCGAGCCACACCTTCTTGCTTCCAATCTTTCAAGACTCAAGAGCTGTCGTAAAATGAAAGAATGAACAATGTTCACAAGCTTTTTGCATTTTTTTACAATAAGTGATTTTAGCTTGGAAAAAGAAACCGCCACAACTTGATTGTCCCATATCATCTCGACGTTATCCAAATTTGACATATAATGTCTTCAAGCTAGGAAATGCAACTGCGACGATATTTCCTCACATAATTGTTGATTTAGTCTTAAGTTGTACAAAAGGAAAAAAAGAATAAAATAAAATAAAATAAAGTAAAGTAAAAAAATCTTCATACTAATGTCGATGACTCTAGGACGTGAAGGCAATTGGAATTATTAGAGACAAAACAAAAAGTAGGAATTTCGACCGGATTCTACGTTGACAATGGGCAAAATAGTAATTTGGATGCTCATGTAACAACCATATAAATATAATCACATTAGTCTCTCATAAATTGATTAAGGCTGAGGAAGTATATATTTTAAGAAACAAGAAGCATGTCAAAACTGAAATCAACATTAGAACTAAAAAGTCACTGAATTGATGTAGTTAAAGAAAAATGCAGCTTAGGATCACTCGAGGAAGAATATTAGCCATTAGAAAGAAAATTATGGAGAGACTGAGGTTAAAAAGGCAACCAATCAACCATAAATGGTGCACTACAGTAGGAGGCGCAACTTTATCTAATACCGAATGCCTCAAATTAAAGCAATTAAAAAGGTATGCTAAGAGAAAGCAATTGAAAAGGGAATTGCTTGGGTCAAACGAACAGAGCTTACTTACACCATTCCTCACATGAAAGAACTCAATATCTCATTAATCGGTTAAATTTTCCTTTTAAGATTCATTAAATTTCATTACTGGAGCTAGAGGATCCAACAGTTAGACACCACGATAGTTCATGCATATACTCGAGTCAAATTATCGAAAATAGTCCTTAGTATCTCATTATAGAAAATTAAAGTATTTAAGAAAGTCAACGTATTAGTCCTGTGGAAGAGCCCATTTTCACAGCCTATTTGGCTACATAAACAACATTTAAGGTAAATGGCCTATGTCGCTTTCAGTTTAGTGAAGAGTGGACCCACCAGTAAATTATTGTTTTTCATTTTCCATTGAAACGATATTCCACTTCCACTGGAAAAGTCAGATGGGGCTGATTTGTGAAATGTATTTTATTTCTTTAACAAGAGTTTCATAAGATTGGTCTTGCATTTCATGTAAAAACTAAAAGGGGTGATTTCCGAAGCCTTGGACCCTAGAGATCTTGCTCAAATTGGCGATAGAGAGGGTTCAAATTCCTTTTGTTAGTGGAATTAAGAGAGAGTAAAGCTTCCTTTGATTAGGAAAATAATTGAGATATTGTAAGTGCATATGAAGTCAAATGTGCATCTTAAAGGCCCTGCGTCTGCAGCCTCTTGAACCATACTGCTCCCTTTTTTCTCAATTGTTTTTCCAATTGCTTTCAAAGTACACACGTGCAATGTGCAAGCCGTACATGTGAGGTCACTAAGATATTTAAATTTCTCATGAAAACTGGAATTGTATTACCCATTCATGCTTTGTGTGGGTACCACAAGAGATGTTCAACCATCTTCATAGATATCTCCTTGAGAAATTAAAAGTAAAATTGCAATTCATATATGTCGGCAACACTCAACACTTACAATTGTACGCTACTCATTTTCTTTTAAAATATTTTAACCAAAGTAAACTTTGTAAGTAATTTAATTATTTTTTTATTGTGGCTATGCTTTGTCTACGGTATATTTAATATTGATGTAATGTCAATCACGTACCTCTTGATTGAAGAGTACAATGTAACTTGATTTGACTTGGTCTTGACTCCAACCTTTTCGTGAACCTGTCATCGATTTTACATTAGAAGAAAAGATGTTAGTATTTGCATTGCAAGGATAAATTATCTATAAGGTCTTAAGTGATGAAAACAAAAACTTGATCTTACACTTTCCGCGAGAGAAGCACGTAAACCTTTTCAAGCTTTCTAAGTGTAAATCGGTTAACATCGGGAATGCCAAAGTTTCTGATATTTCCAATCCCAACCCTTCCTCCATGATGATTGCCTCCATCTTATTACAGTGACGTACCGTTAGAACTCTCAATTGTGTGAGAGATTTAACCATGGATGGGTAAAACATAAACCCGAGATTGTCACAGAATTGCACCTCCAACTTCTGCAAATTATGGAAACTCACTATTCCACTAGGATTCTTGCTCCATATGCGCCTCAAGCTTCGCAATCCACTTAGATCCAAGGTGGCTAGCTCAAATAGAGTCTCAACATTTCCACTGGCGATTGGTCCGCCAAGGTCAAAAATTACTTGCATCGAATGGCAATGTTTTATATTTAAAGTTTGTAACTTGTGTAGTTGTAATAGTGACTTGGAGCCGATAACCTTCGCGAGAGAATTGCTGAACAACACATTGAGAGATCGGAGATTGCTCGGTTTCAATGGAGATTCATCGCTCCATATACCTCTCAAATTGGGAAGGCTTACCATTTTTAATGACTCCACGAATGGGATTGAAACCTGATAGATGGGCCCATCAACAATAACATTTACAAAGGATGGATAGGAAATTTACATGCTACAACAGGTTATTATAAATAGTCATTGAAGGAAATTTACGATCAAGATAGTTTACAACCTTTTGGATAATTTTTGCATTCACATTAATCTATGATAAACAAAAGATACTTTTACAACACAAAAAGGAATTATAAAAACCCAAATGACAACTAGTGAACTTACCGATTACATTTTGTTTGCAGTTTCCTAATGATAAGGGAAATTATAGTCATCAAGAACTTACCGATTGTACTCTAGAAAATCCTAAATCTGCAAAGTTGCTCGATACCTCCCATCTACCTCGCCATCAACCATCGCTCACATCCGTACAACGAGTTTTTGACTTTTTCGTGTTTTGTTCATGTCAACCTAGAAAAGATTACGACGAAAAAAAATAGAAAAAAGCAAAGCCGCAAAGGCTTTTTGCAAAATTTCCCTAATCTAGTTCCATTAGCTATGAAAGCAAGCTCTCTCCATGAAAGCTCAAAGCATGGGAAGAAGATAAGTGGTACTTAGACACACTACCTTGTGGGATCCAGAACTTAAATTTTCACAACTCTTTGCCCATTAGGAAAATAACATATTGCAGGAGTCTCCGGCCCCCCATCAAATTCATTTATAATCGCGCCATTATAAAAGGCAATTTTGTCTAGTCAACAACATAGCCACGACAATTTTTGCTGGACAAAACAGCTGTGCGCTTTCCTTGACTGGGCAATTTTTGTTCATGCTTTGTGCAGGTACTAAGAGATGTTCAGCCATCTTTATGGAAACTATTTTCAGAGAAATTAAAGGCAAGAAATTACAACTCATACATGTGGGTAACTCTGAACACTTATGCTTGTACACCACTCATTTTCATTTAAATTTTTTTAAGCAAAGGATACTTTTTAAGTAATTTAGTTAGTTTTCATTTTGGCTATGTTTTGTCTATGGTATATTTAATATTTTGACATTTCACGTACCTCTCGATTGAAGAATACAATGTAGTGTGATTGGATGTGGTCCTCACTTCGAGCTTCTCGTGAACCTGTCATCGGTTTGTCATTGGATGATAAAAATGTCATTATTTGTATTTTAGGGATGAATCTATCTACATGAAGATCTTCAGTGATGAAAACAAAAAATCAATCTTACACTTTCCGCGATAGAAGCATGTCAGACTTTTTAAATTTGTTAAGCTTATATTGGTTAACATTGAGAATGCCAAAGTTTCTGATATTTTTATTCCCAACCCTTCTTCCTCCGTGATAATCGCCTCAATATTCTTGCAACATGATATGGTTAGATCTTGCAATTCTGTGAGAAATTTAACCATGGATGGCAAAAATATAAACCCAAGGTTGTCACAGTTCTCCACCTTCAACTTCTTTAAACCATGGAAGCTCACTATTCCACAAGGATTCTTGTTCCATATGTGCCTCAAGCTCTGCATATTATTTAGTTCCAAGATGGTTAGCTCAGGGAGAGTCTCAACATTTCCACTACTGCTCGGTCCGTTAAGGTCAAAAATTTCTTGCACCGAAACACAATTGTTGATAGTTAAAGTGTGCAACTTGGGTAGTTTTACCAGCGACCTAAAGCTGATAACCTTAGAGAGAGATTCACAGCACACCACTTCGAGAGATCGGAGATTGCTCAACTTCGATGAAAATTCATCACTCCATATCTCTTTCAGATTGGGAAGTCCTTTCATTGTCAAGGACTCCAAGGATGGGATTGAAACCTGACAGATAGACCAATCAACAATAGAATTTACAATTACAAAGGACTGGCAGGAAAATTACATGCTATAGCAGGTTGTTATAAAAAGTCACTGAATTTACAAGCAAGATAATTTACAACCTTTAGGATTATTTTTGCATTCACACAAATTTATGATAAAAAATCTAATTTGCAATACAAAAAGGAATTATACCACCCAAAAGACAACTAATGAACTTTGCAATTTATTTACAATATAACAAGGGATGTACCGAATAGATTTTGTTTGCAGTTTCCTAACAATAAGGGAAATCATAATCATCGAGAATTAGCATTCATTCGTTTACTTATGACTATATAAATTAGTTACTCATAAAGCGAAAAGCACTTTGAAGCTAAATTACATTCTACAAGGTACGCTCTTATGACCTATCCGAATTAATAGTCCTTGTTGTTGTATTTTCCTTGAGGGCCAGTGTAAATCGGCAACCTACATATTTGAAACCACAACATTTTAGGTGAAAAGACCCAATCGTCCTTGATTACAATGGAAAGCTATATAGATAGATAGATAGATAGATAAATTGATAGATATAGTAACTAGTCTTTTACAAAAGTTCATTGCTTTAACCCTAGAAAATTCTTCATATGCAAAGTTGCTCGCAATCTTGCATCTACCTTGCTATCAGCCATCACTCTCATTCATACAACAAGTTTTTCCTTTTTGTGTTTCATTCATTGGACTATTATCATCCCTGACAAGATTACGACGAAAAAAAGAGCAAGAGCCGCAAAGGCTTGTGACAAATTTCCCCAATCTAGTTCCGTTATCCATGAAAGCTTTCTAGCTCAAGCATGGGAAGGCACCATCAACTTTAGTGATAATCGAGCCATTATGAAAAAGCAACATTGTTTAGCCAACGAAATAGCCGCGGCAATTTTTGCTTGGTGAAATAGCCGTGTGCTTTCCTTAACTAGACATTTGTTTGTCCTTAGTTTACTCGCTTCACTTTAATGTTAGTTAATCACTACCAACAACCAATTTAACAGGAAATCAAACACAAATCTGTGTATGTGATGACAGAAGTGAGTCCCAATACATCTATCCATACTAAATGCGTGCATGCACATGAACAAAATTATGTACTCTAATAATTATGGAGCGTATGCAATGACTAAGTGCTTATTTAAACAGAACATAAAAAACATGAATCAATTAGATTATCATATTACTTTTATTTTAAAACAGGTCCTCCTTCTCATTCGTCGCATTGGTTTTTAAGAAACCTACAGGTTACATTTTGTGGATAATAACAAAATTTGATAACTCAATTCATTGGAATCCATTTCAAAAGATAGAAAATTACTTTACTTATGAAATTACTTTAGTGTCTAAATTCCATTAAATTTTGCTTTATGAAACCCTATTAATATAGATATGCTTGCTGCATGTGAGTTGAAAATAACTCAGAACTTATCACAAATTACATTAATTTCCCTAATAAACTGGGTTTCTACCAATGAAGAGAAACAGAAGATTGCTTAATCTAATTGCAGAGAAGGAATGAACGGATAACGTAATAAGGAAAAAAATAAACTGACATACTGATTAAGCATCATAATTTGGGCTACATCTACTTAGCAAAGGAAGGAAAAGTTAATAAAGAGTTACCTGTTGCCCATCGAAAAATGCAATTTTAGTGCAAACATGGTTGGGTGATGTGCTACTTGAAGGAGCTGACACGGTATTTATAAAGTTGTTGATATTTGGCAAGTCAATCAATTTCAATACACGCAAATTATGCAACTCCACTTTGCTGCACTCATCAGCTTCTACAATTCCGTGCATTAACTTGCAACTAACAACTTTGATCTCTTCTAGCTTTGGAAGTCCTCTAACCACGGAAAGAGGAAATAATACTTCCATCTTGTCACAACTTTTAACTCGTACTTCTTTTAATCTATTGAAGGACTTGGATGAGATATGGCTATGGCATATCTTTTCTAAGTTCATGAGATTCTTGAGAAGTAATGACTCCAACATCTTAAAATCTGTATAGGATGATGATTGGAGGATGTAACGGACGGAGTGACTATTCTTAACTTGTAGATGCTTTAAGTTCGGAAAACCTTTTTGGGATAATGCACAAATACTTTGCTCACTTCCATCCAACTTGTCCAAAAGGAGATCATCACTTTTGCCTAAGATACTCTGTATGCATCCTTTCCAAAGAACATCGCTTAATGGATCCAACTTGAGCTCCAATGTCCTCGGTCCTTTGCACTTGCTCGACCAGTGCCTCGCATTACCTATTCGGATTCTGTAGTTGGTTAATTTCTCGACATTTAAATCCTTTGGGAGGATGCTTGGATCAGGAATAGATACATGTAGAGTGCAAAGATTCTTCATGTTATTCAGCTCAATAAGACTGGCATTAGTTGCTGGAGTCAACTTCGAGGCATTCCATTCACCAAAGCTATCCTCCATATACAACTCTTCCAATTTGGTCAAGCTTCCAAGGACACCTGGTTCAATTATTTTAAGTTGTGAACAATCATCCAAGTCTAACAATCTCAGCTTTGTCAGTTGCCCTATTTCTTTTGGCAATCGATAAATGTTGGAGTTCACAAGGCTAAGAATTTGTAGCCCTTTCAACTCGCCAAGTATGGCCACATCCTCTAAGTAACAATCATCAAGACATAGAGTGTTTAAATTCTCCAAGAACTGAAAAGGCGAAGGCGAACGATGGAGACGTATCCCACTAAGATCTAAGACCATGATATTTCTCATAGAGTTGAAATATGAATCTGGGATCTCAAGAGACTTATTGTTTGTGAACAAAATAAAGATATTCAATTCAGGGCAATCTAATTCTTTAGGAAGCTCCTCCAAATCAACGTAGGGAAAGCATATCGCCTCACAACTTTTGAGCTTATTCTTCGACAACTTTGTTACCAATTCATCTTTATCTTTCAACACAAGAAGAGGGTGATCCCTTGAAGCAACTGAGGTAACAAATCCACGAACCAAGTCATGAATCTTGAAACCATCTGCATCTTCATCGTCTAACAAAAGAGAAGAAGCTTGTAGGGTGGAGATTAGTGAGCTGAACCTATCTCTAGCTTCTTCCATACTGCTATCTTCTCGAAATAACCTCAAACCCATGCCGTACCTCACCAAATATTCAACAGATGGCTTAGAGACTCCATAAATAACACAGAGTCGTAACAATGACTTCACCTCCTCACCTTCCTCACCTTTTAAATGATCATAACTCAATTGCAACGTCTCATTTATCATCTTATCGATTCCTTTGTTTGTAGACATTTTTATTTGTTTCAAAGCATCCTTCCAAAAAGATAAATCAGCATTTTTAAAATATTTGGCCATCGCGATAATTAGGAAAGGGAAACCTGCACATTTGTGGAGGGCATCATCCACCAAGGGTTTGAACTCGTCGTCATGAACTTTGTCTCCAACTATCCCCTCAAACAAACTTCTTGCCTCTTCCTCCTGGAGCACACCAAGGGGAAAATCCCTGTCACAGCCCAGTTCTCTTTGCAAAATATTTTGATCTCTTGACGTTAACAACAACTTGCATCCTATAACTTTGTTGTCATGACTGCAAGGAATGCCCACTAGCTTCAAGTCGAGCCCCTTCCACAAGTTGTCCAGAATTATGAGGACCTTCTTTTTCTTCCCCTCTTCGTCTTCCAACCTCCTGTGCAAAAGTTTCGCTCGCACGTTGACATACTCTTCGTTCTTTATATCACTAAGGCCCAACGAGTGCGCAATCTCTCCTTGAATCCTCTTGATGTCTGGATTTTCCGACACATCAGCCTTAGCAACCAGATCAAACGACTTCTCTCTTCTTATTCTCCTTTCAACGTCCATCAAAAGGGTCGACTTGCCAACCCCACCCATCCCATAAACCCCGACCACACTATTTTTGTTATCGGCAAGAGCATCCATGATGTTTTGTATCATTAAAGCTCTGGATTGGAAGACGCCATCATCCCTAAGCTTAATCGAAGTCGAGGTAGAAAAAACGGAGGCCGTCGCAGTGGTCAATTGGACGATATCTTTGCCTTCTCTCCTGGCCAGATTCGAAGTAGCGACATTTCCCGGAGCAGGATCGATGCAGCAAATGTCATTCAATTCCTTGAATTGAACAATGCACTTTTGAGCGAGATCCTGAATGACCTCAATCTCGGCCTCGGCTTTCGTGCTGAACTGATAGCGACAATAGGGGTCTGGAAGAATCCCGTAGCAGCAAGTCTTGGTCGCCTTTTCGAAGTCGTCCAATCGGTCTCGTGCCTCCTTCAAGGACTTCTCAGCACTTGCCTGCCAGTCCGTGAAGGTAGTGTAGAAGTTCCGAACATTGTTTCTGGCACCTATTTCAAGAATGTGGACTCTCTCAGCCTCGTTCTCCAAATTGCGGACTTCATCCCGAAGACGTTCAGTGAAGCTCTTAGAGGACATCGCATATTCCACGGGACGCTTCATCGCAATAACTGCCCACTTCAAGAGATCCCATACAGTAGGAAGGCCACACTCGATCAACATTTCTCCTTGATTTTCTTCCCTGAGAAATAAAGAGCGAGAAAACAGGGAGACAGAGAGAGAGAATGGTGAAAACAAGCAGCAGATATTGAAGTAGAAGAAGAAGAAGAGGAGGAAGAATCAAGGCAAAGAGATTTGAGTGCCAAAAAAGGGATGGAGGGAGGGACCACGGAATAACAAATAATGGAGAAAGAGATGATTATCAGCCGTTAAAGTAGTGAACAAATGATTCGACTTAAACCATCGCCCTCGGAATGTCTACTTTACACGGTTCGTCGGCACCCACGTGACATAGAATTCGAACTCTTACCACAATGTCACTTACCGTGATTTCTTTAGGTGACAATCGACAGATCGTGCACACATTGACAAAGCGAACACGTGACATGTATTTTTATACAGTCTGCCATGAACTCAGTTTTTAAAGTGGACCATATACCAAGGCAGAAAGCACAAGTGGACCCTGAAACCTACAGAGTACTTAAGAAAATACATGAAAGGACATCTTTATTCTTTCTTAGTATTAACATTTTCATCAATATTTGCATGTGCTCGCTTGCGTGAACTTGAATTGAAATTGAAATGTATATAACACCTACAGTGACTAATTGCAATAGCTGCTTTATTAGACAAGAAAGCATTCAACAATAGATTGGTGCCACTGATGATACCATAACTTTGGTCAAACTAAGGGCCGTATTGTTTCAAATATATCCAAACAACCAGTGGCAAATTGAGACTTCTCATACTACTAAATGTCGTATATCATAACACTTTAGTAAGATGAAATCTATGATTAATATGGATGGTTCTGCAGACGTTTCTCTGGTTATTGTTAATGTGCCAATTCTCCAAGCCCAACAGTTACCGAGAAAAAGTGATTTCTTGTAAGGTTTTCTTAGGAACATCCTCTGTGATTATGTCGATTGTGTTTGTAGTGATAGGGAGGATGGATCGATTAACGACTTGATCCAATTAAAATGCACTACAGTAATATCCTCTACTTGAAAAAATCTTTTTTCTGAAATATTGTAAGATTTTTTACTACCCAACTTGTTTGGACTAAGCGAATCTCACAGTTTGATTGTTTTGATCTCATGTGAGATCTATGATCTTCAAAATTTGTAGTTGGACAAAATAAATTAAAGGTTATTTGCTATTGAGCATCCTCATTGTATTAAGATGGTAGACAAGTTGAATCATTTAAATAAATTAATTTAACTAGGAAAACATCTATACATATGATAAAACTCTCTTGAGGTTTATCAGAACTCCCGAGGGAGAACGGATATACTGGATTGTTGAGCGAAAACAAGCATTACCTCTATTCGAGGTTTACTTGATTTCACTTGGCACAGGTTATCCCAAATTTTGACGCCCAGACCCTAGAGTGCCAAAACTTAGCAGGGGACACTTCATTGCTAAAAGTTAGGAAAATAATACTTTAAGTGTCAAAATCGGAATAAAGTGGATCAGTTAAGCACCAACGGTTAGAAAATTAGGCTAAAATGCTATCTGGCGAGACATGTATAAAACGACATCATTTTGCATGCAAACATGACTAGATAAGTGCAAAAACGACGTCATTTTGCTGAAATGGCTAGATAATTAATATAAATGTTAATTAAATTAAATTTAAAACCATAATTTTAAAATAATAATAATAATAATAATAATAATAATAATAATAATAATAATAATAATAATAATAATAATAATAAAGAAAAAAATAAAAAAAAGATGAAGATGAAGATTTTAGGGCGAGGGCTCATAGGCCCCGCCATCAATCGGCCAAGGTCGCCCGCCCCCTAGCGAGGGCTCAACAACACTAGCCAACCATTACCCCGCCATCATCGGCCATTCCCGGCAACAATGGGGGGAGGTGGCGGCGAGGACTCAGCCCTCGCCTTTTGCCTCCTCCTCCGAGTTAAAAAAAAAAAAAAAATATATATATATATATATATATATATATATATATATCTAATTTATTTAATATTTATTTTTAAAAAAGACAAATGACATTGTTTTGGTTCTTCGTGAGTTGGCTACCTTCGCTAGACTTGGCACTTAAGTGTCTCATTTTTGAAAAAAATATAATTTTTGACACTTAGGTATGCTCCCGTGCCTTTGACATTCCAAGTGTTCTTTTGCCCCCAAACTCTTATCATGCATGGTATTAAAAAATTCAAATTAAACTTTCCTGGAGAAGGGATTCCATAATATAAAAGAGTGAGCACTAATCAAGGTTCGCTAGCTAAGTAAATATGACTAAATGCATAATTGTTGTTGGCACCATACTTATGATGTAGAAGTCAAGCTAGCATCACGGCAAGTAATGCATGACAGGTCTACAATCATCCATGACGAGAGTTTAGACTAAATAGATACTAAGCATTTTAGTCATTCTAATCGCAAAAGTCAAATGACACGCAATACATGACGAGTCCATGACCTTGCGCTTTCATGTTGAGAATTTAGCCAATTGATATACTCAAGTGAACTTAATTTTCTAAATTGGCAACCATGCAAATAAGCAGACGGGAATATATCATTCAATGTGTAAATCCCATATGATTGGTTGTACATTTATGTAACATGTTGTACCGTAACTGTTAGAATAAAGATTTTTTTTTCCAATCACATGATAGTTGCTTGATTATGGAATATACTTTTGTTGAGCCAAATATGTAATTTTTTATAACAAAAAATGATCAACTCTTTGTAAATGACATAATGTCGATTTAAGTGGGTATAGAGTTCCTGCTAATTGATATGGTTTTTGGTAAGTTAAGGATAACAGAAGCGCTTATTGACGACCATGAACAGTGATTACAGATGACCGAGAGATACAATTGTCGACGTACAACAGAGATTGGTCCACGATTATCGACTCCCAAATTTGGCCAAGCGTTGGACAAAGGGAGATGAGAAAGGAGATGGTGAAGATGTCGATTGAAGATAAGGGCACCGAGCAATGGTAAACCCAATGGCACTTCAAGAGTTGCGATAGCTTGTGGATAGAGTCGGCGCGCGGATATATAGCCTAGAATCTCAGGTATGCTATTACAAGTACATTTAGAATAGTTAAGTCTTAATGAGCCATTAGGATTATTGGAGTATAAAAAGGCTTTTACAAACACCTTGTGCCTTTAAATTTACTGTTCATATTCGTTATTACACTGATTGCAACTCCTACTAAACCCCTTCCGTAAAATTCAAAGATATGTTCTTTGGTGAAATATAGTTTACTACTAGGGTTAGAACCCAATTCGAGTTAAACAATAATACAATTTGTGGATGATGATTTCCAACGGGATTGATGACATTGGATGTAGACTTCCTAGGACATACGGTTCATTTTATAAAATTGATTTTTAAAGAGATATGAGAAGCTGCGACAGTTATCACTCCTGATATCAATAATAAAATAGGAGTTCATATATCATTTTGTGAAGTAGTGTTTTACTGGGAAGGAAAACCCAACTCGCAAGACTCATGCATGGTCCACTAGTCAAGTGGACGACGAACTATGGATCTTAGACAAACCTAATCTATCCTTCCATATTAAATAGGTATAAGTCCTAAACCAGCTCCTTGTACAGATCCATGAAATCACATTGAAAATATAGAAATATTATCACAATTAAGTTAATTGAACAGGAAAAAAAAGTGAAGTTCAATTTTCAAAATAATGTACAAATCGAAATAGCTCTAGAACAAAAAGGAAAACGGCCCTATTTTTATTTAAATATTGAATAGCAATTTTTAATAATGTTCTACATATTAACATATTCAGGCTCGGGCTAACTTTGACCCTTATATCGATTAATGTTAACTGTTAGCTGCAATATGTCTTCCCTTTCATGTATAATCTTTCAAATTTTTGCGGCTTTGTTGGCAAAAAGACCCCCCAAGTTATCCCTTTAAGTGAAAAGAAAATTATAAGGAAAAAAAAATATAAAACTAATCCCAAAACTTGTCGATTTATTACGACCAATTTCTAACAAACAAAAAAAAATTCATGATTTATTAAATAACATGAGGGGCGTTCTCTTTGCAAGTATGTTGCTAAGGATCTTTTGTGTGATAACTACCTAGTTTATGAGGAGTAATTGTACAATTCTGCAAACCAAACAGGCTAAGTAAGCACAAAGTATGGTTCCACTACCAAGTAAACCATGAAATGCGGAATCTTTTTAGTAGCAAATGTCGTCACTGGCCAAATATTAAAATAAAACAAAGACCAGTCGCCTCAATGAAGACCACAAAGTGGGATTATAAACAATCTTGAAATATTGCCCGCGCATCAAGTGGCTTAAAAATATGGAAAACGGATGCCTACCAGCTGTTAAAAGTGCCAAAATGATTCGACTCTAATCATGGCCTGTGAAATAAGTACTTTTTTACGATCTATTATGATCAGTACAACAAAATGAAATTATTAAAAGAGAACACATAGATAAAGACCGGCCACACCCACGTCACACGTACTTTATACAGCATGTCATCAACTCAATTTTGATGAGCCTAGTTCTATTAGGCGGCTTGATATTTTGTGCTTGTCTCTATGGATTTGCACCAAACCCATGTTCAACTAATCTTGATTACTAGCTCAAGCCCGAAATGTAACTATATTGTCGCGACCTAACATCGGATGAGCGACCTAAGATTTGGTTAATGGATTGCTAAACCCATACCAAGTTTTTTACATGCAAATAATTTTTCAATTAAGAGTCGCTACTAAGTTGATTAGACACCTAAAATTTTACTCTTACGAAGAAGAGATTTTGAGAACAGGAACTTGATTACACTAGATCTAATGCCCTTTCGGTACTATTCTTTTCATGAAAAAATGCATATGAGGTGACCATGCCATGCGTAATCCACCAAATTTACACCCAATAAAATAATAAATAAAATTGCAAGACTTATCTCATAGTAACGAAAACATGTATAATGTTAGCTTAGAATTCGCATCAATAGCTCTAGATATGACCTCTAATTGGCACACAGTCACTCAATCTTTTAGGATTTTCTCTTATTTAATGGATTAATCTATGTGCAACGCAATGCAATGATATACAAAAATGCATCTATACTAATATAACATGCAATGTGCAACCTAATATGCAAAATATATGTCATGCTGCATTACTTACGTGACCTAAACTAATGACGAGCAAATACTAATGCAACTATCCTAATATGTCACACATTTAAATGATCCTAAATGTGCACTGACTAAATGATGTGCAAGGATGACCTAATTTTACTTGACACATGCATGATATTTTTGTCTTCTTTTCTTTTTTAATTAAAATTGGAAATTAAAAGCACCCAATAATTAAATATGCAATTTCAATTAAGGAAAAGGAAATCTAACATTCTAAGACAATGTTTTTGGTATTTTTTTTATTTTGAAAATTCGTAATAAATAAATACCCTAATCTAAACATGCGATCTAACCTAAAACAAGCAATATTCTAGCAAGAATAAAATTTAATTCAAAGATATTTTTTTGGGTTTTCCTCTTTAAAGCAAGCAATCAAATAGTGGATAGATATATAATTAAATAATGCAATCCTCAATCTCATGTAAATCAACAATCATATCCAAGTTGTTATGGATATTGATGGAAAGCTTATCTATTCAAAATAATGCAATCCTCAATCTTATGTTATTTTTCTCAATAAGGAGACAAAATAAATCAACAATCATACCCAAGTTGTTATGGATATTGATGGAAGGCTTATCTATTCAAATTTGAAAATGGGTAAATCAATTATTGTAGTCAAATGGTTATGGATAAGATGAAAGATTTTCCGTATCCCGAGCATTGTATCTCATACTTAAAGATAAGACTTAAAGATCAGATGGTCAATCTGGGTATGTTGTTAAGTTATAAAATTTCCTAACTTGAGGGGGTATCTTACAATTTTGTGGATATTGCATTATTTAAGTAAATATCTAACAAAATATTCAAATATCCAACCAAATATGTCTAACATCTAATAGGATATATCAGAATACACCGAATCACTCAAATTCAGGGATCATATAATATTCTCAATCAAATTGATGATAATTACCTAATTCAGAGTATTGTGCGGATAAGTTTCCAAGTTTGGGCGAACACAGATTGCGGGATGGCTCAACGATGGCGCCTCGCTCGATAAGCAATCGGAAATCTCAAGTGGTGGTCCGTGCTTCACTGACTTGGCTTGGCAAAGTCAACAAGAATGACCAGCAAAGCGGGGGTAGCCACGAGAAGACTTGAATGGCAATGATGGGCTTTCTCTAGCGGGGAACACCCTCAGCGTTGAACTGGGCCACCGCAGAAGCACTATGCTGGGCACAGAAAACTTGGAGCTACGTATTGAAGCTCTGCGCCGCTGGGCCTAGTCTGAAACGCTAGCAATTGACCGAACAGGTCAACCGGAACTCCTTTGCCGGGGGCCCCCTTGATTCGTGCAAGATGGAAGCACTGGTGAGACTGGTCCGTGCCTGAGGAGATGCGGCGGTGAGGGCACGACGACGAAGGTGGGGTGGCGATGATCTCAGTTCGACACAGCGGAGCTCAGACTGTCAGGACAGCAGCGGAGACGTCGCGGGGCAGCTTACGATCTCGGGTCACGCCGTTGGGAGCGACGTGATGGGTGACGTCGTTGGTGTCCGAAGAGCACAGGCGTTGTGCGGCATCGTCGTTGGCGGTCGAGCAACTGTGGGCGGAAGCTTGTAGGGGTCGGGTTGGTCGCCGTTGAAGGCACCTCCAAAAGAAGCTCCTTTTAAGTTTTTCTCTTTTCTCTCTTTCACGTATGATCGTATCTCTCAATTGTGAAAGGCCCCCTTTTAGGGGAAGCAAGGCCCCCTTTTATAGTGCCTGCCTTGTACTGAAAAAAAGAAATTTTAATGAAAAAAGAATCATTAAAATCCGCATTTCCTCCATTATCTCCTGCATGCGTATCATGTGTTCTCCTCAGTATTTTTCCTTGCATAACAAAATTAGAAATACAAATAACAGTGGGCGATATTCTGTCGTCGCCTTGCTCCTCCTTTATATTCACTTCCCCAAAAAACTGAGCACGTACAAATATACCGGGAATCCATGCTGATTGCTTTCTTTTCTTTATTGACCGAAATTGATATGCCTGAACATAAAGCAATCCACCCATCTCATATGTAAGAATATTTCGAAATATTCTCCCATCGGATGACAAAAATAATAGCCTAGTTAATCACAATAAATTTTCAGCTACAAGCTTGGGTCAAATTTTATCATCGGGTTCAATCCAATCAATCCAATTTGAAATCATTTATTCAAGTCCATCCGCCAGTTCATAAATACGAAAATATATGGGCCTATTAACTACTGATGCAAGTGCTCCTATTATATAATGATATGCAATGTTAACTAATATTTTTTGTTTAGGTTTAGCCCCTAATTTTTTATACAATAAATAACTAATTGGATTACCAAATAGGTGTCAACATATATGAAAAACAGAAACAAAAAGTGGTTTAATTCTACAGCTCAATTAACGTTTCATCAAACTATTGGTTCAACTTGACAAATTAAAGTAATCTCTTTTTTTTTTTGTTCAGATATCTGATTAATATAAAAAAATACAACAATGTCTCCTATTTGATACTAAATTTATTAGTTATTAGATCCACAATGAATTTTCACAATAATAACTAGCCATCCCCTCATCTTTAAGGGTTTTCCCTTTAGTTATGGAGGCAGCGACATTCTTTGCAATTTGCTTGTTCGTATGAATCTAGGCTCCTTGTATGATTTCCATATATATTATACTTTGACAACATTGAATGACTTTGTCAAATTCCTCTATATAATTTGCTTGGATTATAATTGTTAAGACTTGCCTCAGCATTTGCTTTTCCAACAATTCGAGACATTATCTTTGTGAATCACCGACCAACAGCTTATGAACAATCAGGCAATACCTACATACATATAAAGAAGCTCTATGCTTGATATCTCTGCCCTTTTTAAATTGCACACACATCAAGTGGCTTAAAGAGAAAATAGAAAACAGATGTTTACCTGTAAAAGTACCAAAATGGTTTGATTTCAATCATTGCCTGTGTAATAAGTACCAAAATGGTTTGAATTTAATGTAAACTGTTAGCTGAGATAAGTCTTCCTGTTCATGTTTTTCCTTCAAATTTTCGTAGGTTTGTTGGCAAAAAGCCCCTCAAGTTGTCCCTTCAAGTGAAAAGAAACTTAATAATAAGGAAAAAAAAAACGTAAAACTAATCCTAAAACTTGTCTATTTATTATGACCAATTTCTAACAAAAAAAAAATCATGATTTATTAAATAACATGAGGGGCGTTCTCTTTGCAAATATGTTGATAAGGATCTTTTGTGTGATAACTATAAAAGTTTTCCTAATGTGGACTACATTAATTGATATTGTAATTTACCGTTTTTACGGTTACAGTAAAACATGGTTGGTCTAAGGTGAAATAAAATGTTTCTTAATTAACCTAATATGGGACTGGCTAGTGTGGGCCGAGTTGAGCCTGGCCCATAATGAGGGGGCCTGGTTGAAAACTCTATAAATAGTGCTCAAGTCTCTCCTCTAACCCTAATTCTCACATGTATCATCACCTAAAGAGCGTTTACCTAACGCTAAACGTGAGGGGGCCGACTCATTAAGCCAGCGATACGGAGGGCAAGAAGGACTTGCGCGTGGAATATTATGTTTCTGTTTCCGCTTCAAAAGCAATGGATCTCAAAACAAGTGCATTAATCTTTCTACTCAATTATGCATGTTCTTGTTCTAGTTATGGAGATCTTGGGATTGCACGATTTGCGTCCAACATGTGGTATCAGAGCCTCCATAATCCTAGAACTCGAACGCATAGGATTTCGCTCTAATTTGAGATTTTTGAGATTTTTCGTTTAATAAAAATAAAATTATATTATATATTCGGACTGGGCTCGACGAGACGAGAAGAACTGTAGGCGGCGCGTCGCCGGAGGAGGCCACACGCGCGGCCACGCGCCGCCGGGCATCGAACATGCGCCGCGCATGAGCTCCACACGCCTCGCACTCGGGCGGCGCGTGTGGGCGCGTGGGTTGTGGCGTTGGATTCGTATGGCCAACCCCTATGTTGTGGTGTATTTAATTTACATGGTTGATTTTATGGATGTGAAAATACAGACAAATCCCTAATACGCGTATTTTTAGTGTATTCTTGCGTATCTTTCTTGTATTTTATATGATTTTGGAAATACAAATGTTGGGTTATAAGTATGTTATCACATAAATATTATAAAAGTGTGATTCATTAATAAAAAAATTAAACTTTATTATAAACTAAAGCTGGCTTAATGAGATACAACCATTATGGGATAGTAATTGAACTATGCATTGAGGTGATAAGAAACAGTAAAATGTTATGAAACTTTTGTTGCTCATGCATACTCTTTTACATGCTGGTAACCTTTGAATGATGGATGTCTTAAGATTCTGTGACAAAACTGATTGTACTGATACATATCTGCTGAATGTGGGTAATGCATGTCAGTTAAATCATTACATATTGTACATAAACTCATCTGGTCACTTGTTAATATCTATCAAATTGAACTTTTTTTTATAGTTAAAGAGTATGACAACATTTACGCAGAACAATAGTATCTACTGTTATAGTTTATATATTTAGTTCTGTGGTTTGACTCAATTAAAATGTCACTGGTTGATGCAATGATAATTTGTTATTTAAAATTGGCTAATAAATCAACTGTTGACCTTGGAGACATTTTTTATCTTATGAAACTCATAAGCAATAGTTGATCAACTATTAAGCTTGTCAATCTAGAATACCTTGTATTGTTATTGATGTTAACTTGTGAATGATCCTTTGAATCAGCATTCTTTTAATGTTATTCTAGTAATCAGTAATCGGGGTGCACAAGAGATACTTGCTTCTATGTTATGAGAATTTTCTTATGTTCTTTGTGATCGGTGATCTCATTGGAATCTGTCTTTCAAGTTCGTTATATATATATATATATATATATATATATATATATATATATATATATATATATATATATATTTGTGTGTATGATTAATTTTTATTAATGGATAAAGTAATGTAATTAGCATGATATGTGATTTTAGTGATAACCTGCTCCTATCACTAAATTTAAAATCACATGTATATGATGTATGTGAGTAGTAAATTTTATATCCATGGTATGAGAGAGTTTCAAGGATTCAATTGAGTAGTGACCGCCAAAGTGGCACGCTTGATTGGGTTTAAGAAATTTCAGTCTCGTATGCTGATTGGGATGTCTCCTGGTCTAATACGTGGTCATACTCCCAAAGGAGGTGGTTGTGTATTAGTTCATGGAGGGATACATAATGTTGTGATAGAGAATTGACTAATCCCAGTGGTTCATCTGCCAAAAAGTGATGAATTCACGAAGATTAGAATATATTCTCATAACAGCTATCATGTGGGGAGTGTACAACTATATGTCATGTATTTTGCCCAAAGGTGATTATATAATTATGTGTGTAACTCTCTAGATATGTACTTGTACGTCAAGTTACACAGTGCTCACATGATACTAATTATATATATATATATATATATATATATATATATATATATATTATTTTTCAGTCACATTTTTTTGTAATTAATAACTTCATTATTATTGAGATTTTTACTGCTTCAAATTTTAAGTAGTGGACATATGATTTGCTGCTTGAGAAAAGAGCAATAGAATTTGTTTACTATCTATGAAGCGTTCCATTTAGAAACACTTGAAAAGTGACTTGCCTACTGATTGCACTGCTAAAAGATGATGAAAGCTTTAATGGCTTAAAGTTATGTTTTATCTAATACTAAAATTAGGACACATCTGCAAAGATTATGTTTAAGTTCTAACGGCATATACATCTCGTATATGATTGAAGAGGTTGTTTCCAAAATTTTTTTATTTAAGGAATAATCTCACACATGTCTATAGGAAGAGTTGAAAAGTTGACAATGTTGATATTATGTCTACTCTTAACGGTTATCTAAAGATTTCTATAGATTATTGTGGAAATAAAATTACCGAGATAAAGAATAAAACAATTACAATTAGTCTTAAAAGGTTGTCAGGCTTAATAGTGGCCGTGAGTATATTGGCAAGTATAACAATGCGAAATAGCTTAAATGGTCATTTGTCAAATACTTGGTAGATTCTGGGGTGGTAACTTAATTACTATGCCTAAAAATCCTGACAAAAAGATTTAGTCAAAAGGCATAAATGCACCATATTGAACATGGTGATGAGTATGATTAGTAAGACTAATTTATCCGGTCTTCTGTGGGCTGATATTTTGAAAGCAACATTTTCATATACAAAATGTGTTTCTTATCAAAGTTATTTCATGAACTTCTTTTGAGTTATAGACTGAACATAAATTACTTGAATCATATTAAATTTAAAGGTGTCATGCATAAGTGAGGTTATCTAATTCAATATTAAGTGTGTTGGAATTTAGATCCACTTGGAATTATTTTGTATCTTACTCAGATTGTTCGAAGGGGTATTAATTTTATGATCCTAAAGAAGGTACAAGAATTATGGAATTACATACTATAAAGTTTTTACAGTTCGATATAATTGTAGAAGATAACTGCTCTCAGACTATTAAGGATAATAGTGCGATGGAAGATCACTGTGTCTTTGTTTTTGCCTATACAAACAATTGTGATACAGACAATTGTAGAATCTCCTATACCATAGACTAAACTTGTTGAAATTCAAGGTACTATTCTTGATATAGTTATAATGAAATTTTTTCAAATCTCTTAAGTATAGAATGAAGTAGTTGTAGTTTTACTTAGGAGATTTGTTAGGAAAAGATGATCAGTTATTCCATTAGACTATATAGTTTATTTATGATAGCATGATTATAATATCTACTACATGGTTGATTAGCTACATAAATAAATGTTGTTTCTTATTCTCAATCAAGTATATGATTAGATGCCATAAAAGATGATAAAGTTTTCGCTCTGAAAGAATAGTGGATAGTTTATAATGAAGAAATAATTATTTCTTTAATTTTTCTTTCAAAGAGAACGTGCATTAATAACTCTTTTTTATTTGGAGTTACATTAAATAGATACAAAATCTATATAGTGTAACGGAAGGACTTTGTAGTAGATTCAAATAAACTTGTGTGTAAACTAAAAAGTTTTATTCATAGTTTTTAAGCAAGTTTCAAGATATTATTATTAAAGTTTTATAGTGTTGTTATTTTGTTCAATTGAGAACAAAGTAATTTAATATATACTGCAAAAATAATTATTTCTTTAATTTTTCTTTCAGAGGGAACGTGGCATTAATAACTCTTTTTTATTTGGAGTTACATTAAATAGATACAAAATCTATATAGTGTAACGGAAGGATTTTGCAGCAGATTCAAGTAAACTTGTGTGTAAACTAAAAAGTTTTATTCATAGTTTTTAAGCAAGTTTCAAGATATTATTATTAAAGTTTCATAGTATTGTTATTTTGTTCAATTGGGAACAAAGTAATTTAATATATACTGCATGGTCAGTGGGAGGAAATTTATTTTTTTCATACATTATGTACATGATATTTTGTTTACAAGTAGCGAACTTGTGGCATCTTTTATCTTTTGTACTGATGTCCGTAAGGATTATTTTCGCCATATTATATTAGATTTTCTCAAAAGACATTTGCTGATCGTATTTGGAAATATACAATATACATCATTGCAAGTCAGGAATTTCCCATGTTGTTAAGGGTGATGGACTGAATCTATTACATTGTTCTTATTGAGATATTGAGAAAATCTAATTAAATTGTGTACCTTGTGTCGGTGCACTTAAAAGTATAATATATGCTCGAATTTGCACTAGACTAAATATTGTCTTTGTGACGGGACTTCTAGGCAGATATCGGTCAAATCTAGGACGTGATCACTGGGTTGCTGTTAAGAAGGTTTTAAGGTACTTAAAGATGACATGATATTATATGCTAATTTATAGACATATTCAATTATTGTAGTTAGTAGGGTATTTAGATGTAAACTTTGCTGGCTATTCTAATGACATGCAATCAATAACGGAATACATATTTATGTTAACAGAAAGTGCAGTAAATAAAGTTATATGTCATCTTCTACTATGTAAGCAGTGTTAGTAACATTCTTTTAAGCTGTTACTTAAGCCATTAGGCTCCGAAACCTCATGAAAGAGTTGACTGTTTTTAACTTTATGGATAGAACCATACGGTTGTATTAAGATAATAAATTTGTAGTAGTATTTACTACAGAGGTCTCAATGGGTCTAATATATTGTTGTCAAAATTTTTTACCATAAAGAAATGGTACATAAATGTGACGTTATAATATAACATATTTTTACAAATGATATGGTGCAGATCCACTAATTTAAGGCCTACGCCTATGTGTATTTGAGCGACATGTCATTAGCATGGGCTTAGAAGTATCATGAGATGTTATTATTTAGTGGGAGCTATATTTTGGCTTTACTCTGATAAATGTTTCATCTGTGTTCGTTACACTTTGTAACGATTTGATATGTATCAACTTTTGCATTCAATAAAATATTTTTGAATGTGTTGTTATTATGTTGAATACATATTGATAAAGTCTCAAGGTACTATATAAACCTTGAGTGAAGGGTAGAGGCATCCGGTTATTAGCCTTGTCCATATGTCTTGTTATACATAAATAAAGGTTAACCATAAGGACGAGACATATGTGGGTTAATAGAACCATAAAGCATTTTCTAATGGCACAAGTTTTTGTGACGCCTAAGATAAGAGAATTGTGACTGACAAATGGGATCTCTCTATGAGAGATGTTATCCATTTGACACACTATCATATTGAATCCATATCAATAAAGTTAAGAGTACCAGTGACCATGGAAGACTCTGTGTGTATACATGCAGTTACCGCAATCATTCGGTGTTTAAGACTTTATGGGATATGATTGACTATTAAGAATTATCTCTGGACCAAATGTGCGCATATACGGTATGATTTCAATCAATATAGTCCAAGTGGGAGAATGTAAGAATTTTCCTAATGTGAACTACATTAATTGATATTGTAATTTACTATTTTTATGGTTACCGTAAAATAGGGTTGGTCTAATGTGAGATAAAATGTTTCTTAATTAGTCTAATATGAGACTAGCTAATGTGGGTCGAGTTGAGCCTGGCCCGTAATAAGGGGGCTTGGTTGGAAACTCTATAAATAGTGCTCAAGTCTCTCCTCTAACCCTAATTCTCACATGTATCTTTACCTAATGAGCGTTTACCTAACGCTAAACATGAGAGGGCCGCCTCATTGAACTAGTGATACGAAGGGCAATAGAAGAGAAAGACTTGCGCGTGAAACATTATGTTTCCGCTTCTGCTTCAAGAACAATGGATCCTAAAATAAGTGCGTTAATCTTTCTACTCAATTATGCATGTTCTTGTTCTAGTTATGGAGATCTTGGGATTGCGCAATTTGTGTCCAACAATAACTAGCTAGTTTATGAGGAATAATTGTATAGTCCTGCAAACCAAACAGGTTAAATAAGCACAATTTTTACCGTAAAGAATAAGTTAATTTTTTACATATTCTTTCTTAAGAAAATGGCAGCATTAACATAAAATCATCATATTATTCGTGTTGAATGATCGCAAGATAGAATGCCAAGTATAATTTACATATTGTGGAGAACAAGCGTCATGTGCATTCTACACAATTTCTTAGAAAAGATGAGGATTTATGGGATATTTGATGATTATTTTTAATCAGAATTTAGAAGGTAAGTGATTCACGGAGTACTTACAAATTGTTCTAAATATATATGTGTGTGTGTATAGGTTTTTCATGAATTTTCTTTTTAAAATTGTGAAATTGAATTGGTCATTAGTTTTTCTTAATCGACTGTAATGATTAACATTCCACAGCATGCTTTTATAAAAATAGCAAATTTAAACTATAGTCAGTGTCGCGACCTACCACTGAGGGGGAGGGAACAGGTTTAGGGTATTACCTAAGGGACGAACCTAAAGCCTATGATTAAGCGCGAGCTCTCCCAAGCCCATACCCCGCGTGACATTGAGATATTCTCAAGAATTTCACAAAAAAGAGTCACCACTAGCCTATTGGGGTCGGCTAGAAACTAAGTGAGGTATGGGAGTATACCTCACTTCCTACACAATCAGAGAATCTAGGGTTGGAGACTTGATTACACTAATTAATCAATTAGTGTTTTTTCGGTACCTAATCTTGTTCATTTTAAAAGGAAATATTTTTGTCAGGCAATTTGAATTGATTGTATACCTATCCACTAACATTTGAGGTGATCATACAGGTGTACAATCATTAAAATAATAATCATAACTACCTAGATCCTAATTATAGTAAAAATGGAGTACGTGCAATTAAACATAATTAACTATGCAAATTAAACATGCGATAAAATCAATGCGCAAAAAAAATAAATGTCTAATTACACTAAGAAAACAAGACATTGCAATTTCTAAACAAACCCTACAATTTTTTAATTTTCGAAATTTAAAAAACAAATTAAAAATATATTTTTTTAAAAAATATATTATTTTAATATTTTAATATTATAATATATAAAAAAAAGACCCAGTCGAATCCCGAGTTGGGTCCGACCCGGTTCATCCCACAAGCCCAGCCCGGGATTCTTTTCCTTTAAAAAAAAAAAACAAAACATAAACCGAGCCCACCGACTTGGCCCATTATGACCAGAGCCTTACCCGATTGAGACCCACGCCTGACCCGGTTTTTGGCTGAAAACCTACCCGAACGCCAACCCTTGCCCGACCCGACTCCAACCCGGCCTCCTCTTCGTTGATTCGGATTTCTCGAGCCTTCAAAGTTGGCGATCTGTGGCGCCGGAAGGGGGAGTGGCTAGGACATCACCAGGCGGTGACTCGACAGTGGCGATGCAGCGGGCAACGGTTGGAGTTTCAAGTGGAGGATGATGGCATCGGGGTTTTTGAGGACGGGCAGTGTTGGACTTACCGTGATGACGTCGGAGGCTAAGTGGCAATGGCGCTAGAGAGGTGTGGCCTGGCCGTGTCGTTGGTGACTGAACGGTGGCGGCGGCCAGCTAGTGATGCAGCAGAGCTTGATCGACTCCCAGATCTGATCAAGCGCAATCAAATCTAGGCCTTTGGCCAACCCCCCACCTCAGATCTTCAGATTTGAGGCTCCGAGTTCATCCTCCCTCTCCCTCTAGTCAAGGCTAGCTTGGCATTGGGAGCAGCGGTGGTGGGTGCTATAGGTCGGCATTCGGAAGGCAACGGTGGCGTCGCAGCTTCAGGCTGCAGGGGACGGGCAGGTTGTAAGGGCAAGTTACAGGGGTGGTAGCGGCACGACGAGGGGGGCTAAGGTTTCTGGCATGGCGATGCTCGCGGCTGCAGGTGTTGTACCGACGTCGAGTTGAGGCGGGGCGGAGCCGGCGACGCGACATCGAGTGTCGGGGGTCGGTGTTCGGAGCTCCCCTCGGAAGGAAGAGGGCGGCGAGCGGGTCCTCTTCCCCCATAAGAAGCCCCTATTTTGTTCTTCTGCTTCTGCTTTCTCTCCCTCGGTCCTCTCCAGGCCCTCCGTTGCTACTCCACTGTTGCTCCTTTTTCTTTTTGCTTTATGCTCCCCACCCCCCTCTTCTGCTTCACTTCTCTACTCTCTTTTATCTTCTTTGTCCCCCTCTGCCCAATGCTCTACTGCTGCTTTTTCTTTTCCCCAAGTCCCCCCGCGTGCAAGGATGACCAGGAAGGAGGAAGAAGCTGGCGTGGGCTGAGCCCAAGGGGAAACGGCTTGGGCCGCAAGAGAAAAGAGAGGCGGACTGAGCCGAGCCAAGGCCGGATCCAGCCCAACCCGACCCCGAGCATTTTTTCTATTTTTTTCTTTTTTTGTTGTTTTGTTGTTTTTTTTTTCTTTTCTTTTTATTTTTATTTAAAAATAGGTGTCAACAAAGTGAGAATCGATCTTTGAGCTATATTTTAACAAAACCTTAGTTAATCCTTTAAACAATATCTCATATTGTTTTCATTCGTACCGTAGTAATAGTGAATATCCTACAATCTAAATTTTAATTCAAAACAATCGTCAAATATACCGTAAATCTCTCATTTTGAGGTTGTAAATATTTCTCATTTTAACGTTTGTTTATATAAATTAGAGTTAATACCTTAAAAAACCCCAAACTGGTACACTTGTGACAAATTTTTCCCCAAACTATTTTTTTGACCATGAAAAACCCCAAACCGGTAAACTTGTGACAAATTTACCTCAACTGATTATAAAAAACTCTAAACCGGTACATTTATGACAAATTTACCTCAAACTAATTTATTCGATTGTAGAAAACCCTAAACCGGTAAATTTATGACAAATATATCCTATGCTAAATTGGATTAATACCACAAAAAAAATCATAAAAATTGTAAACTGTGACAAGCGGAACGTAAAATCCTAAATTGGTATCTTGGTTAATTGTCACGTGTCATTTAACTTAATAATTTAATAATAAAATTTAACGAAAACTAACATAGGGTAAATTTGTCATAAGTGTACCAGTTTGGGATAAATTTGTCAAAAGTATACCAGTTTAGGGTTTTGGTGGTCAAAAAAATAGTTTGGGGTAAATTTGTCACAAGTGTATCAATTTGGGATTTTTTAGGGTATTATCCCTATAAATTATTAATAATATTGATATATAAAAAAGAATATTAACAAATAATCATGATACAACAAATACAAAATTGTGAATAATTAACTTAAAGCAGTAACAAAGGCAAAATCTATTATAAAATAATATTTAAAATAATATACGAAAAAATTATAGTCTTAGGAATGAGTGTGCTTGGGATATGTCATCGACATACAAGTTAACTAGCTCTTTCAAGAGCCGTGAGTGGCCTTGGGACTCTCAAATAGTTGACAAACTATGGTTCCATTGCTAATTTTGATGAATATGTGGTGCCCATTGATATTGCTCTTCACGTGATTCCATTTACCGGAATTGTGGATTGTTGTAGGCCAAAAATCCAAATAGAAAAAGACCAGTCGCCTTGATCAAGACCACAACGTGGAATTATAAACCGTGAAACGCGGAATCTTCTTGCATAGTAGCACAAGTCGTCACTAGCCAAATATTAAAATTAAAAAAAGACAAGTCACCTCAATCACGACCACAAAGTAGAATTATAAACAATCTTGAAATATTGCGCGTGCATCAAGTGGCTTAAAAATATGGAAAACGGATGCCTACAAGCTGTCAAAGGTGCCAAAATGATTCGACTCTAATCATTGCTCGTTCAATAAGTACTTTATACGATCTATTATGATCAGTACAACAAAATGAAATTAATAAACGAGAACATATAGATAAGGACGGGCCACACCCACATGACACGTTATTTATACAGCATGTCATCAACTCAGTTTCGATGTGCCTAGTTCTATTAAGTGGCTTGATATTTCATGCGGGTGTGTTCAAACCCATATTCAACTCATCTTGATTACTAGCTCAAGCCCCAAATGTAACAGCTCAAATAATGTTTCATCAATTATTGGTTCAACATGACAAACTAAAGCAATCTTTTTTGTTTTTTGTTTAGATATCTGATTAATATGACAAAATACAACAGTGTCTCCTATTTGATACTAAATTTATTAGCCATTAGATCTACAATGAATTTTCAGAATAATAGCTAGCCAACTCCTCATCTTTAAGGTTTTTCCCTTTAGTTTTCTTTGCAATTTGCTTGTTTGTATCAATGTAGGCTCCTTGTGTGATTTCCATATATATTCTACTTTGACGACATTGAATGACTGTCAAATTTCTCTATATAATTTGCTTGGATTATAATTCTTAATACTTGCCTCGGTATTGCCTTTCCAGCAATTCGAGACCTTATCTTTTTGAATCGCCGACCAGCAGCCTATAACCAATCAAGTAATAGCTACATACATTATATACAAGCTCTTTGCTTGGTACCTCTGCTTTTTTAAAATTGCACAGACATCAAGTGACTTAAAGTGAAAATACAAAACAGATGATTACCAGCTGTAAAAGTACCAAAGTGGTTTGACTTTAACGGTAACTGTTAGCTGAAATAAGTCTTCCCTTTCACGCATTATTTTCAAATTTTTGCAGGTTTGTTGGCAAAAAGCCCCTCAAGTTATCCCTTTAAGTGAAAAGAAACTTAATTATAAGGGGAAAAAATGTAAAACTAATCCTAAAACTTGTTTATTTATTATGACCAATTTCTAACAGAAAAAATTCATGATTGATTAAATAACATGAGGGGCGTTCACTTTGCAAGTATGTCGCTAAGGATTGTATAGTCATGCAAATCCAACAGGTTAAGTAAGCACAATTGTTTACCGTAAAGTATAAGTTAATTTTTAACAAATCCTTTCTTAAGAAAATGGCAGCATTAACATAAAATTATCACATTATTCATTTGAGTAATTGCAAGATAGAATGCCAAGTAAGTATAATTTACATATTGGGGAGAAAAAGCGTCATTTGCATTCTGCAAAATTTCTTAGAAAAAATGAGGATTAATGAAATATTTGATGATTATTTTGAATTGAAATTTAGAAGGTAAGAGATTCACAGAGTGCTTTTGAATTGCTTTATATATTTATACATATATGTATGTATGTATAGGTTTTTCATGAATTTTCTTTGTAAAACTGTGAGGTTGAATTGGTCATTGGTTTTATTTAATTGACTGTAACGATTAGCATTCCGAAGCACACTTTTACAACAACACCAAGTTTAAACTATAGTCACTATCGGTCTTTGAGTTATATTTTCCCAAGACCTTAGTTTATCTTCTAAACAATATCTCATATTATTTTCATCCGTACCATAGGAATCGTGAATGTCTTACAATCTAAATTTTAATTCAAAATAATTGTCAAATATATCATAGATCTCGCATTTTGAGGTCATAAACATTTCTCATTTTAACATTTGTCGAGGTAAATTATTAATTATATTCATATTTATAAAAAAGAATATTAGCAAACAATCATGATACAAAGATATTAATATTTACAAATTGTGAAAAATCAATAACTTAAAGTAGTAATAAAGGCAAAATCGATTATAAAATAACATTTAAAATAATATATGAAAAAATTATAGTCTTAGGAGTGACTGTGCTTAGGATATATCACTGACATACAAGTTAACCAGCTCTTTCAAGAGCCGTGGTGCCCATTAATACTGCTCTTCACGTGATTCCATTTACCGTGAATTGTGGATTGTTGTAGGCCAAAATTTAAAATAGAAAAAGACCAGCCACCTTGATAAGAGCACAACGTGGAATAATAAACAATCGGAGTACTAATGTAGGTAGGTTGTTCGCAGGATGCATTTTAAAATTTAGAGTATGGTTCCACTACCAAGTAAACCGTGAAATGCAGAGTCTTCTTCCTTAGTAGCAAAAGTCGTCACTGGCCAAATATTAAATAAAACAAAGAACAGTCGCCTCAATCAAGACCACAAGGTGCAATTATAAATAATCTAGAAATATTGCAGGTGCATCAAGTGGCTTAAGAATATGGAAGACGGATGCCTACCAGCTGTTTAAAGTGCCAAAATGATTCGACTCTAATCATTGCTCGTTCAATAAGTACTTTATACGATCTATTATGATCAGTACACCAAAATAAAATTATTAAAACAGAACATATAGATAAGGACGGCCACACTCCCGTGACACGTACTTTATACAGCATGTCATCAACTCAATTTTGATGTGCCTAGTTCTATTAAGTGGCTTGATATTTCATGCGGGTGTTTGCCCAAGATGGGTTACTAGCTCAAGCCCCAAACATAACTAGATGATGAAAAAAAAAAAATAGAAACAGAAAGTGATTTAACTCTACAGCTCAAATAATGTTTCATCAAACTATGGGTTCAACTTGACAAAATAAAGTAATCTTTTTTTTTTTTTTTTTTTTTTTTTTGGTTCAGATATCTGATTAATATGACAAAATGCAACACTGTCTCCTATTTAGTACTAAATTTATTAGCCATTAGATCTACAATGAATTTTCAGAATAATAGCTAGCCATCCCCTCATGTTTAAGGTTTTTCCCCTTAATTATGGAGGCAGCGACATTCTTTGCAATTTGCTTGTTCATATCAATGTAGGCTCCTTGTGTGATTTCCATATTTATTCTATGACGACTGACTTTGTCAAATTTCTCTATATAATTTGCTTGGATTACAATTCTTAAGACTTACCTCAGCATTTGCTTTTCCAGCAATTCGAGACATTATCTTTGTGAATCGCCGACCAGCAGCTTATGAACAATCAAGTAATATCTACATACATGATATAAAAGCTCTTTACTTGATATCTCTGCTATTATTAAATTGCACACACATCAAGCGGCTTAAAGAGAAAATAGAAAACAGATGATCATCAGTTGTAAAAGTACCAAAATGGTTTTGACTTTAATCATCGCCTGTGTTGTAAGTACTTTATATCGTCTGTCATCATCGAAATGAGATGACAATTTTATATCGCCTGTGTAATAAGTAACAAAATGGTTTGACTTTAATGTTAACTGTTAGCTGAAGTAAGTCTTACCTTTCATGTGTTATTTTTCAAATTTTTGCAGGTTTGTTAGCAAAAAGCCTTTCAAGTTATCTCTTTAAGTCTGGGCCAAAAAAAGAAGTTATCCCTTTAAGTGAAAAGAAACTTAATTATAAGGGAAAAAAACGTAAAACTAATCCTAAAACTTGTCTATTTATTATGACGAATTTCTAACAAAAAAATTCATGATTTATTAAATAACATGAGGGGCGTTCTCTTTGCAAGTATGTTGATGAGGATCTTTTGTGTGATAACTAACTAGTTTGCGAGGAATAATTGTATAGTCCTGCAAACTAAACAGGTTAGTAAGCACAATCTTTTACCGTAAAGTATAACTTAATTTTTTACTTATCTTTTCTTAAGAATGGCGGCATTAACATAAAATTATCATATTATTCATGTTGAAAAAAAATGCCAAGTAAGTATAATTTACATTTTGTGGAGAACAAAGAGTCATTTGCATTTTGCACAATTTCTTAGAAAAGATGAGGATTTATGGAATATTTGACGATTATTTTGAATCAAAATTTAAAAGGTAAGAGATTCATGGAGTACTTACGAATTGTTTTAAATAAATATACATATAAGTATATATAGGTTTTTCAAGAATTTTCTTTGTAAAACTGTGAAGTTGAATTGGTCATTGGTTTTTCTTAATCGACTGATTGACATATTTCAAAGCACACTTTTACAACAATACCAAGTTTAAAATATAGTCAGCATCGATCTTTGAGTTGTATTTTCCCAAAACCTTAGTTTATCTTCTAAACAATATCTGATACTACTTTCATTTGTACCATAGTAATCCTGAAATTCTTACAATCTAATTTTAATTCAAAATAATTGTCAAATATACCATAAATTTCTCATTTTGAGGTCATAAATATTTCTCATTTTAACTTTTGTCTGTATAACTTATTAATTATATTCATATATATATAAAAAAAGAATATTAACAAACAACCATGGTACAATGAAATTTAATGTTTACAAAATTTTGAAAAATAACTAACTTAAAGTATTAACAAAGGCAAAATCAATTATAAAATAATATTTAAAATAATATATGAAAAAATTATAGTCTTAGGAGTGAGTGTGCTTGAGACATGTCACCGACCCACAAGTTACTCAGGTCTTTCAAGAGTAATGAGTGGCCTTGGGACTTGCAAAATGTTGTCGAACTATGGTTCCATTGCTAATGTGAATGAGTGGGCGGTGCCCATTGATACTGCTCTTCACGAGATTTCATTTACCGTGAATTGCGGATCGTCGTAGGCCGAAACTTAAAATAGAAAAAGACCAGCCGCCTTGATCAAGACCACGACGAGGAATTATTAACAATCGGAGCACTAATGCAGATAGATTGTTTGCAGGATTTCTTTGCATTTTAAAATTTAAAGTATGGTTCCACCACCAAGAAAACCGTGAAAGCGGACCTCCTTCCTTAGTAGGACAAGTCGTCACTGGCCAAATATTAAAATAAAAAAAGACCAATCGCCTCAATCAACACCACAAAGTGGATTATAAACAATCCAGAAATATTGCAGGCACATCAAGTGGCTTAAAAATATAGAAAGCAGACGCCTACCAGCTGTTAAAGGTGCCAAAATGACTCGACTCTAATCATTGCTCATGCAATAAGTATTTTATACGATCTATTATCATCAATACAACAAAATGAAATTATTAAAAGAGGACAAATAGATAAGGATGGACCACACCCACATTACATGTACTTTTATACTGCACGTCATCAAGTCAATTTTGATGTGCCTAGTTCTATTAAGCGGCTTGATATTTCATGTGGGTATTCCCATGTTCAACTCAAGCCCGAAATGTAACTATATGAAAAAAAGAGAGAGAGTGGTTTAATTCTACAACTCAAAGAAATATTAATTTTAATACATTTCTAGACTTTTTTTAGTCTACAGTCAATATAAAATGGTATATAGATCGAAACATCTCTAAAATATAAAATGGCCATATTATTGATTTATATATTGAATAGCAACCGTTTATAATGTTTAATTAAATAACACTTGAGTTTAGTACAAGCGATTCAACGGTTCAGAATGTTACCAGAGATCCGAATCACTAGAGAGGAGGAGGAGATAGATGTCGATTATGGAGATCCGAAATGTAGCCTTGGGAAGCTAAGCAACATCAAATCTTGGGAAGCTGAAAACTTTGCAGCACAATGTTCAAGTCGCTCACTGACCGAAAATAAGAATAATAAATGAGCGCTCTCGGTATTCTCAATCAAGACAAAATTCATGAATTTTAATTGATTTCTTTGCATTACTAAATTTAAATTGCAATTCCATCAAGTGGCCTAAAGAAGATGAAAAAACGAAGACTGTTAAAGTATGAAAATGGTTTGACTAGGATTATCGCTCGTCTAATAAGTAATTTTTATAGTTTGTTATTATCTATATAACAAACCACCTGGGTTCGCCCCGGTGGCCACCCCTTCCACATGGAAGGGGGAGGTGAGGGTTCAAATCCCCACCTTCTCGAGGGGGATGGGGGTGGGGACGCGTAAGTTTGAGAGTGGGTTGCGACTCCCGCGCCCCCTGCAAGAGCAAGGCACAAGTGCGCAAGTGAGTGTAGAGTAGAAATAGAGTAGGACTGACCAAAAAAAAAATTATCTATATAACAAAATATGATTAATAAAGAGAACAAATTGACCAGGACAGGCCAAATTCCCATACGCTTGTGATGAGTAGCATCTTTAATCTTTTTCAAAATATTGATATTCTCGTCGATATGTGCATGTGGGCGGCTGTGGGAATCAATACGACGATTAGGGTTTCAAATTTATTAAAAACCTTCAATAAAAATGTGAATAATTAACTTGAACTACTAGCAAAGGCAAATTAGATTAAAACTCACATAAAGAATAATATAAAAAAATAATCATGTGACTGTGTGGTACCCAATGACGATTATAAAATAACATTTAAAATAAAATATGATAAAATTATAGTCTTAGGAGTGAGTGTGCTTGGGACATGTCACCAATACACAAGTTAATCAAGTCTTTCAAGAGTCGTGAGTGGCCTTGGGACTTTTAAAAAGTTGATGAACTATGGTTCCATTGCTAATATAAATGGGTGTGCGGTGTCTATTGATACTGCTTTTCAGAATTGCGGATCGCTGTCGGCCAACACTTAAAATAGAAAAAGACCAGCTGCCTTGATCAAGACCACGACATGGAATTATAAACAATCGGAGCACTAATGCAGGTAGGTTGTTTGCAGGATTTCTTTGCATTTTAAAATTTAAAGTATGGCTCCACCACCAAGAAAACCGTGAAATGCGGGACCTCCTTCCTCAGTAGGACAAGTCGTCACTGGCCAAATATTAAAATAAAAAAAGGCCAATCGTCTCAATCAACACCACAAAGTGGAATTATAAACAATCCAGAAATACTGCACGCACATCAAGTGGCTTAAAAATATAGAAAACGGATGCCTACCTGCTATTAAAGGTGCCGAAATGATTCGACTCTAATCATTGCTCGTGCAATAAGTATTTTATTCTATCTATTATCATTAATACAACAAAATGAAATTATTAAGAGTTAATATCCTGAAAAAATTCCAAACTAATATACCTGTGATAAATTTACCCTAAACTATTTTTTTTACCATCAAAAACTCCAAATTGGTATACCTTTGATAAATTTACTTCAAACTAGTACACTTGTGACAAATTTACCCTCTGTTAGTTTTCAATGACACGTTATGGTTAATTTGTTTACACTCCGTTTATTACAGATTACAATTTTTGTGATTTTTTTGTGGTATTAATCCAATTTAGCGGAGGGTATAATTATCACAAATTTACCAGTTTTGAGTTTTTTTATTGTCGAATAAATTAGTTTGGGTAAATTTATCATAAATGTACAAGTTTAGGGTTTTTTTATAGTTAATCGGGGTAAATTTGTTACAAATGTACTAGTTTGGGGTTTTTATGGTAAATTTTTCACAAGTGTACTAATTTGAAATTTTTCAAGGTATTAACGCAATTATTAAAAGGAAAATATCATAAATGGTCCATATACTTTTATTTAAAGTGCAATCATCCATAAACTTTCGATTTACTCAATTTGGTCCAGGAATTATTGATAAATGTCCGATCTAGTCCCTGAGCTTTCGATTTGCTCAATTTGGCTCCTAAACTATTGATAAATGTCAGATTTAGTCATTCGGTTACTTTTCTTTTTTTTTTCTTTTTTTTTCCTTCTTCTCTCTTCCCTCCGCCAGCCATGGTGGAGGGAAGCCCGCGTTCGGCGAGGGTTGCCCTCGCCGGCGCCAAGCAAGAGCCGTCCTCGCTGGACGTAAGTGAGGGCGGTCTCCGCCGGCGTCGAGCAAGGAGCTCCTTCATAAATCTGGCAAGGACCGTCCTCGCCAGCGTCCAACAAGGATAGCATCGGACGCCGGCTTCCCTCTGTCGGCTTCACCATGGCCGACAGAGGGAAGAGAGAAGAAGAAAAAAAAAAAGTAACCGTAGGATTAAATCGGACATTTATCAATAGTTCAGGGACGAAATTGAGCAAATCGAAAGTTCAGGGACGAAATTGCACATTAAGTAAAAGTATAGGGACAGTTTGTGACATTTTCCCATTATTAAAAGAGGACATATAGATAAGGATGGGCCACACCCACATTACATGTACTTTTATACAGCCCATCATCAAGTCAATTTTGATGTGCCTAGTTCTATTAAGTGGCTTGACATTTCATGTGGGTGTTCCCAGGTTCAACTCATCTTGATTACTAACTCAAGCCCGAAATGTAACTATATGAAAGAGAGAGAGTGTGTGTGGTTTAATTCTACAACTCAAAGAAATATTAATTTCAATACATTTTTAGACTTTGTTAAAGTCTACAGTCAATATAAAATGGTATATAGATTGAAACATCTCTAAAATATAAAATGGCCATATTATTGATTGATATATTGAATAGCAACCATTGATAATGTTTAATTAAATAACACTCAGATTTAGGATAAGCGATTCAACGGTTTAGAATGTTACCAGAGATCCAAATCACTAGAAAGGAGGAGGAGATAGATGTCGATTATGGAGATCCGAAATGTAACCTGGTTAACTAAGCAACATCAAATCTTGGGAAGCTGAAAACTTTGTAGCACAATGTTCAAGTCGCTCACTGGCCGAAAATAAAAATAATAAATGAGCTTTCTCAGTATTCTCAATCAAGACAAAATTCGTGAATTTTAATTGATTTCTTCGCATTACTAAATTTAAATTGCAGTTCCATCAAGTGGCCTAAAAAAAAAAAAAAAAAACAAAGACTGTTAAAGTATGAAAATGGTTTGACTAGGATTATCGTTCGTTTAATAAGTAATTTTTATAGTTTGTTATTATCTATGTAACAAAATATAATTAATAAAGAGAACAAATTGACAAGGATAGGCCAAATTCCCATACGCTTGTGATAAGTAGCATCTTTAATCTTTTTCACAATATTAATATTCTCGTCGATAAGTGCATGTGGGCGGCTGTGGGAATCAATACGACGATTAGGGTTTCAAATTTATTAAAAACCTTCAATAAAACTGTAAATAATTAACTAGAAATATTAGCAAAGGCAAAATAGATTAAAACTCACATAAATAATAATATATAAAGAAAACATAGTCATGTGACCGTGTGTGGTACCCGATGATATTGCTCTTCATGTGATTCCCTCTCTTATTAACTTTATGTCATGTGTCTAAACCTACTTCAGTCTCTGTTTCTTTGTACCTTTTTAAGGCTTTTTTTTTTTTTTTTAACTTTGTTTTGAAAACCATAATGATTAAATGAAAGATTCCCCTTTGCATCTTAGTTTACCTGATTTCAAGGCTCTTGTTAAAAAGTAAAGAGTCATCATGTGACTGTGTTGTACCCAATGATATTGCTCTTCATGTGATTCCCTCTCTTATTAACTTTATGTCATGTGTCGAGACCTACTTCAATCTCTATTTCTTTGTACCTTTTTAAGGCTTTTTGTTTATTAAACTTGTTTTGAAAACCATAATGATTAAATGAAAGATTCCCCTTTGCATCTTAGTTTACCTGATTTCAAGGCTCTTGTTAAAAAGTAAAGAGTCATCACGCCTATTTTTCTCATAGATCCGAGCCCGTCAGGAACTTAAATGAAAAGCAAAAGGAGTCGCATGAGGATACCTTAAGACTAAAGTTGGACCGCCATCTAAATTAAGTGTCCAGTATAAGCACAACTTGTTTTTAGGGCTTTTGAAATGTTCGTTGGCCCACATTTTATAACTTAACTGGAAACGCACTACCTATGTTAATTTTGATAACTTTCTAGGTTTTTATTAAGTCATCCGTGGATATAAAATGGTATATATATCGAAACATCTCTAAACATAAAATGGCTGTTTTATTGATTTATATCTTGAATAGTAATTGTTGATAATATTCTATTAATAACACCCGAGATTTAGTACAAGAGATCTAACGATCCAAAATCTTAATGATGATCCAAGTCGCTAGAAATAAGAAAAGGGATAGATATCGATTATATTGACTATAGGGATCCAAAATGTAACCTTGTTCAAGCTTGTCATTGGCCAAGAACAAGAGTGAGAAATGACTGCTCTCGATCTTCTCAATCAAGAGCAAATTTGTGAATTTTAATTAATTTCTTGGCATTATAGAATTTAAATTGCAGTTCCCTCAAGTGGCCTAAAAATAATAATAAAAACATATGAATGCCAGCTGTTAAAGTAAGAAAATGATTCGACTTGGAAGATCGCTTGTTTCTTTTTTTCTTTTTTTTGCTGAGACTTGTTTCTTGTTGAATAAGTACTTTTTGTAGTCCACATTGTCCATATAACAAGATGTAATTAAAAGAACAAACAGAGAAGGACAGGCCACACCCACACGCGCGCGTGATGATTAGGATTTCAAATGTATTTAACACCTTCAATGAAAATGTAAATAATTAACTTGAAATATTAACAAAGGCAACATATGTTAAAACTAACATTCAGAATAATATATGAAAAATATAGTCTTCCACCCGTGCAACAAATAGGCAAGATTGACGAATGGCCTTGGGTCTCTCAAATAGTTTGTAAACTATAATACAGCACTGTTGCTGCTCATGTGAGTTGTTGGTTGGTATCTAATGATATTGCTCTTTACGTAATTCCATTTGTCATTACCTTTGCTTAAACTTTATGTTGTTTGTCGAGCCTGATCTCTGTATTTTTGTGCCTTTTAAGGCTTTTTTATTAAACGTTTCTTTGAAAATCATAATAATTATAATCAAATGAAAGATTTCCTTTCGCATCTTGGTTTACCCGATTCCAAGGCTCCTGTTAGAAGGCCTAGTCATGGCACTTATTTTTCTCAGAATTCTGAGTGGGCCAAAAACCCAAATGAAAAGCAAAAAGTGCATGAGGATACCTTATGACTAAAGCTGGACCGTCATCTCAATTAAGTATCCTAAATAAGCCTAGATTTTATTTTAGGACTTTCGAATTGTTTGTCAGCCCGAAATATTAGGTAAATATATTTACAATTGATCTCAAATTTGAGATCGGGTTTACAGTTTAACAAGAAAAGCACTATCCATATTAATACCCTTCTAGATTTTAATTATAAAACAACTTGACAAGCGACCGAGGTTATATTTTTGCGACATCCCAAGCTTGTCACCGTCCCATATTTCTTTCTTTTAGTAACCTTTGAGTTAAGCACATGCAGAAACGATACGACAACACCAATCACCATAACATCAATAACATCAACAAGCAGTAGGAAAAACACACACGCAAACATGTATACACAACAACTACTATATTCACATATTTCATTTCAAACATTTACAAGCCCATTCACTCGGACCAAGCTCCTTCCACAAAAGTAACCAGTCCCTTCCAAAAAGTTGTCAAGCTTTGGGGTAACCCTATCTCCTCTAACGAGATGCTAATCAAAAGCGGTACCTCTACAAGGACCGGCCACCTAGGAGTCATCTATAGTGCCATCGGGTGGGCCATCGTCACTTGGTCTAGGTGGCCCGCAAAATCCACAGAGGGGCCCGTCAAAGTCCCTATCAAACCATACATACCAAGCTCAGTAATTGTGGGGGACGAGATTGTCGTAGCCTTCCTCGATCGAGACATTAGTAGTGACCCTCCGGTATTTGGTGTCCTCCCTAAATATGTCCACAATTGAGACTTCCATATTTACAAGCACCCTCAAACACATGAAGCATGCGAATGGCGAATCCATAACTACAAGTCTGAAAAAGACAACCGGTGAGTCATGAACTCGATAACTAAACCCACTAATTTTCGGATAGAAGGATGCCTCACCTTTCAACAAATGCATAACTTATCCAAAACATTTGTCGACAGCAAATCAATAGCAACACAAAAGCCTTGTCTTATTTAGAACATGCGAAATCCTCACTCATTAATATGCAAGCATAAACCAAGATCCATTTTATAAGATGAGGAACTCATGCACATGGGATTCATTTATTAATAGCCAAAATCTATCGACTCTTTCGGAATCCAATGGGCATTTGAAATCCATCGGTCAACGGCTTAACCTAAATCCATCGATTCTTCCAAAATCCATCGGGCAACATCGGTCAACGACAAAAAATTAGTCACTTGTATGACCATGCATCACAAACACAATCTGGTTCTTGTCTTCACTTTTAGTCAAAGGGCCTGAAGGTGTGCCATGCATATGTGTATGAAATGACTTATCGAAATCGTGACGTTGAACATGCCAAGCACAAATCAAAGATCACAGCTTGATCTGACACGTTTGAACACCAATATAGTACCAAACTTAGTTCGAGAACGATGTGCCTTAATATCGCATCGAAATCAAGGAAGGATCAATCCGTCATGATCCCACCTACATTCAAGTCCAACGAAACCCCTTTTCGGAGCTCGGGGTGGGGACTAGAACATGCACTTATGAAATAGTGTGAAATGATTTTGCAAGGAAATAACAAGTTCTTACAAAAACATTTTCCGAATCAATTTGAATTGAAGCAAAACGGAAACATATCAAATAAGCACACTAGCCAAACTTCTTCCGAAGCAACTTGAGCAAAAGTACGAGTGGAGGCTCAACAAGCAAGAACTGAAACTCATCAAACAATAATCACAATATAAACTGACCCAAACAAAGCACTAGCCGAACCTCATCAAGCAAGAACAACATTCCAAACAATTTTGTCGCAACCAAAATTCGGGGTGTATCACATAGGGTTTGGCTAATGGATTGTTAAGCCTAGACTTAGCTTAGGCTCTCCCAAGCCCATATCAATTCGTGACTTAGGGTCAAATATCTAGCATGTAAAAGGGAGTCACCACTAATCAGTTTACGGTAGGTCAATTAGACACCTAAGTAAAATAATGGGAGACTTATTTTACTTCTACGAACCAGAGATTATGAGTTCGGGAACTTGATTAGGTTAGATTTCTCTAACGCCTTTTCTCTTTTATTTTGAAAAATATATTTTGCAAGCATCTTGAATTGATTTTAATTTAACTCCCTAACATGTGAGGTGATCATACGGGTGTACAAACCACCAATTTAACACCTAAGAAAGCAATGAATAAATCACGGGACTTATCTCGTAGCAATGAAAGCATCTCGCAAGGTTAATTCATGATCAAAAGCCCTAGGTTTTTTTTATTAACATGCAGTCACTCAATTTTTTTAATAATTTTTGCTTGTTTAATGAAATCTAATCTATATGTAATGCAATATAACCAAATGACCTAATTCTAATGATGGGCAATTTTTAACTAAATGGACCTAGAGACAATCACTAAATGATGTGCATTTCATGAACCTAATTCTATATGACGTGCGCATGATTGATTTTTTTTTTTGTATTTTTTTATAAAAATTCGTAATTAAAAATTGCTGAAAAACTTTTACCAAAAAAAAATTGTTGAAAAATAAAAATCTAACTAAAGTGAGATATTATATATTTAGACATGCAATTTAATTCAAAAATATTATTTAACCTAGATACTATCTAAACATGCATATAGAAAAAATCTAACCATTCAATCATGCAATTCCATCTAGGAAATCGATCCTAATCTACATGACATGCAATTTTTTTTTTTTGAGATAAACAAAACAATTAAAAGATAAACACCAAATCATCCATGGTCATCAAAGACATTATCCATTTTTTGAATTAGGAAATAATATCAAATCATTTTGATTATTTCGCTAGTAAAATCGATAAATTGATCTTAAGCCTTAAAGATCAAAATATCAATTTTATTCCCTCATGATTAATTATTTCATCTAAAGCCTTATAGATTGAATAAAAAATTGACGTGCGGTTATGGATTAGGCAATAAATCTTAAATGAGGATGTCTATCACTCGAATATATAATTAGATATCAACACGCATCAAATAGACAATGAAATACTCAAATCAACTTGGGATGAGAATTTCACCTAATCCGAAGGGTATGGTTTCCAAATTCAAACAGGGCGGCGGATCACAATCGATGGTTCAAACAGCAATGACCAGCGATGGTGCGTGGCAACGACGGTAGTTCGGCGAGATACCCCAACAAACCTACAAAACAGAAAAGCCGTGCCGGAAAACAAATTTTGACGTCACAATGCAGCAAGGACGGTAGTGCAGCAACTCAACCGTTCGTGAGGCAGCAAGGAGAGCAACTGGGGACGCTCTGAGCTACGAGGGAGGGCTTCCCGAAGTACTGTTCGTGTGGAACCGCCGTAGAAGAGTATGCTGATAATTCCCAATCGTGAATGGGACACCCCCTTTGACCGACTTTTAATCTCTTCAGTGTTCTCTACAATACTCAAGTTGGGACTCTTGGAACCACATGATCAGTTTTACTTGTCTCCAGGTTTTGGGGTCACGTGTGTTGAGTATTGCAGGAGCACAAGAGACACTTTGGGGTGAGCCCCGTTACTATTCGAGGAAGTGCAGAGCGATGACTACAGGTTCGTTTACAAACTCCAGGCGTGACGACGGGGGCTATTGGCTTCGGAGCAGCAAGAAATCTCGGGAGACCTGCAAAAAAAACAGGGAAAAAGCTTTGCGGTCGTCTACGGATCGGCAACGATTGACATATGGTAGCAAGGTCGTTATGGCTATGCGGGCTCGTCTGGAAAAGCGGCAGCGCCGTCGTGGTAGGGAACAGCAACTTTGTTGCCAGCACGGCAAAACCAGAGCAGTAGCATCGTCGTGCGGCAGCAAGAAACGTCTCAGCCAAAGGGAGTGCGGGTTTGCGGCTCAAGCTTGGCTCGGCACGGCCACAGATCTGGCCGTGCAAGGAGGCGCCGGTGGAGGGGGTCTCGGCCGAGGCGCTGCTGGCCGCGGGTGGATGCGCAGGCTGAGGCGCGGCGAGAGGGACCGGTGCGGGTTGCTGCAGCTAGTTCGCGGGTGTAGATGGTAACGCGGCGTCAGGTGAGTAGAGGCAGGGGCGAGCGATGCAGCGGCGGCGGTCGTCGGGGGCTGCAGTCGGGCGGCGGTGTCCGGCGCGGAGCGCTGGCACAGCAGCGGTCACGGCTGCTCGAAGAAGAAGAACCGTGGGCTGCTTTTCCTCTGCTTTTCTTTTTTTCTTTTTTTTTTTTCCTCTTTTTCCTCTGCTCTTACGTCCCTCTTTCGCGTCACTCCGCTGTCCCTTTCTCTGCACAGCTTTTCCTTCGTTGACTTTTCTCTCTCTATGTGATTGTGTCCATCAATTGTGAAGCCGAGTATTCAATGGGTGCGTTTGGAATCAGCTTTGGAAGGAGCTTTCGCCATCAAAAGCTCCTTGAGCCAAAATAAAGTATTTGGGAAAAAACTTTCCAAGTATCTTCAAGGCAAAGCCAATGTAATGTGGCCTCCCTTTTTTTCCGTCTGTAGTCTTGTGCTTTTATAGTGCCCTTGGTAAGACAATATTGTCCCTTTCTCTTTCCTGTTTTGTTTCTAAACGCAATAAAAGTGGGCACCAAAATATCACAAAATAATGTGGACTTCCTGATCTATTCATGTCCACCGACAATCAAGGACACAACACTTAATTCTCTCTTCACAGATTGGTCAGAGAATAGGCAATTTCTTGCCCTCGCGTTGACCAAATATACGGTAGGATATGCAAGGTATATCGCTCAAGATCAAATATGCTTCAGTGCGTGATATTACCTCTTATTATTTTGATATTTCATCCGGAATCTTCCAATATTTAACTAAATATATCACCCAATATATATATATATCGCATGAATATATAAAAGATTTACCAAATATTTGAAGAATAACACAAATCCTTTTCGAAAATACCGAATTGTCAACTCGTGAAATTAAAGTCCATCCGATCAAATGCAAAAGTGATAAATAAATAAATAAATAAATAAGTGCCTCTAAAATTATATGCTATGCAATTTTAATTCTATTTTTAGGGGTAAAATTAATCCTTAATTTTTATGCAATGAATAAATGGTGGGTTACCAAAATTTATGTGTTAACAAATTTCAATCAAAGACTCACTACACACTTAGAATAGTGTAACACAACACCTTGACTAAATATTAGTAAGTTTACTTACAACTATCTAAATGGTGGCCTAAACGGTGGTAGCAATTGAGGCAAGAAGGATGCCCAAGAAAGCCGAAACGAAGAAAGAGAGAGACAATCAATGATGGAGAGGAAGAGAGGAGTTTGTGTGTCTAAACCTTGGGCAAGAATGAGTCCTCTCCCTATTTATAGAGCTCTATCCAATAATTGCCTTGCTAAGGATTTTAATGGTAAATGATTAGGGGCAAGCCTAATGAACAAGGTGGCAAGACTATGAGATCATCCTAAAATGTTCTAGAATCCATGTGTCAAGCTTCTAATTGGTCTATCTAGGCCATGACTCAACCTATAATGATGGTCCTAAATTCATGAGCTAGTCTCCCTATTCCTTCCCAAAAGTGGCGTCCATAGGTTTCTTGCAATACACCATTATAGGCTTTAATTTGTCTCAAGTCAAGAAGCAATAAAGGAAGATATTAATTAGACGGCAACTTGGTCTTCAAGTCTCATTCCGGGGGAAATGATTAGTCCTAAACAATTAGGGATACCTAAGCATATGACTTAACTTGGTACTAATGTATTAAAGTCCAAAGGCATTTAATGCATCTTTATCTTAAATCTAAGAAGGTTTGACTTTGCCTTGTTCTTCATTACTCGAGTGTAGCCCTTTCTTCTTGCCTCCAAAGTCTCACTTTTGGCTCTCATTTTAGGGCAATGATGGTCCTAGGTGGTTAGGGACACATATGCCTATGAATCATTACCTTCATTAATTTCCGTTGTTCTTATTTTTCAAGAAGTTTGACTAATCTAACTTGGTCTTCAAGCTTCTTAAGTAGGCGTGTGACTCACCCTCCAATTATGTGCCAAAATCCAAAAGTCATTATCATCTTTAAGAAGCAAGACCATTTTGTGCCAAGTGGCTTGATGAGTCAATACTTACACTTATTAACTAGCTTCTAAAAGCATTTAATGCTTCATGGGAAAAGTGACTAAATTGAAGGCCGTCTCATTGGGTGGGAATTATTCAAGTCTAACCGCAATTGACTACTTTATTTGGTCCGAGATTTGCGCTTAAGCCATGATCGGACAAAACCGGCCGCAACCAAGCTTAATTGGCAAAATCAAAATCGGAAATCCCCTTTACCATGTAAAAGGGCACTTAGTTGGGTCCTAGGTCCAATCCTTGGGCCCATCAACTAGTCCTAAGGTCGATCCTATGACCAATTCAAGGTCCTGCACCACAATCCATGGTCAATTCAAAACTAGACCACATTGAGCTCATCAATCCATGGTCGATTCTCGGTTGTCATGTAATCATGTAAGATTGATCAATCCGCCTCGACAAACGGTCACATTGAATCAATTCATGGTCATTCACAACCGGTACAATGACCGTGTGGAATCACCCACAATTGGTACATGAACATAGGAAATCAATCCATAACCATCTATTGATCGATCCGTGATGGTATGTGATCGTCCCATGACCAATTCTTATTGTCGAATAACCTGTCCATTGTCAAATACTCTATCCGAGTATATTTGATCCTTTAGTCACCTATTCTTGAACAAGCTAAATGGCTCATAACCAACCCTTGAGTTGGCTTATGGCCTACTCCCAACATTGACGTGCCAATCCTTAGCCTACTAATCAGAATCAAAGTAAGGGTCAAAATCAAGGATGTTACAAATTAGGTCCACCTTCCACATTTATTATTGGAGGAGTGAGACGTGGAAGAATTAATATGTCAAACTTAGTCAAAATACACACGCAACTTATCCAAGCATAATAAAATCCACTGGCCATGCGATATTTATTAAAAAAAATTCCTAAGCATCTTCATAATTACTTTGATGTATAGGAAAGTTACTAATCACACATGAATGTTGCAAATAAATGAAAAGGTACCACATCACATATTTTACCTTTCAAAAGGGCGCTTGCCATTTACATTGATCCGGGCAACACAAAGAAAAAGAAAAAAAAGGAAAATATATAAAAATATATAAAAATAAAAAACAAAAATTCAAAATTCAAAATTCAAAATATTCAAAAAATTAAAAAAATTATCCACGTTAGTGCTAGTTATATCATATAAAATTGTCGGCGTCCACATCAAGCGGTGACCAAAATTTATCAAATGACTCAATTGACAAAACGTAAAAAGATTAAAAACTAAATTGACACAATTAAAAATTTTATAATTGAATTGGCATAATTACAACATGTTTTAGGATTTTTTTGGTAATTTTCCTTGTATGAAGCCATATAAAAGGTATCTTTAGCTTATGCTTTTTCCTAACCAAATAACTCTTGCTCTCAACTAAATGAAGGCCAACTAAAATGGGAATACTTAAAGGTAATTTAGTCCATGTGCTGACTTGATTGCGTATGAAGCCATAGAAGAATCGGAAATAGTGTGACCCTAAAATCACTTTTGGTTAAGGCACATTTGGGAAGATTTTCTTTAGGCAAATAAGCAAATTTAAAACATTCAATCCGTGAATAATGAAAATGTCCAATGAAGATAAGCTGCAAGTTTACAACACTAAATTGAAAGCAAATAAACAGGTTCAAACTTCATTAGCAAGAAGATCGAATTGGGTTATGCGTGTATATTTTGAATTTTCATTTTTCAGCTTCGAAATAGATGGTAATTTAGACCCCAATTGCTTGCCTTTTCTGGTCTACTTAGTTGCCTATCTTAATTGAAGACATTTTACACCTTTTAATTAATAACTGGTGTGTTTGAGCTATATTGAGAGTGGAAACAGAGGCACTCCATAGTAAATTGGAAGATTCTGCATAAATAGCTTGCCTGCCTTTTCCGATTCAAGTTCGATGACATTTATCTGAAGATCTGACAAATTTAGGAAAGACGTCAAGAAAGAGGAAGTTACATTTTTTGTGCTTTAATATTTCTTATTATTTCATAGTGTGGACTTATATAATGATTTGATAAATATTGCACTTTTACATCTCAAAGCTACATGATACGCTTCAAATTTACTGTTGCAACCTATCTCTCAATAATAATTAAAAAAAAAGTTTTATGTAATGTATGCCTATGTAAATGTATACGAGCCTATGTGACACCCCCGGTACGTCATGCGCTACACATGTCTTTTCCATTTATACTCATATTATAATTAAGCATGTAGAAACACTACAAAATACATTAACTTTCATCATACAAGAAAGTTGAAAATCGTCTTAATAATCAACCCGACACCAATAAAACAACATAAGTTCAAGGCAATGCAAAAAAAACTATGCATGATTAAGCTCTCTTTCTTTTCTATCATGATATAAGATTCATTAACAACATTAAATGTTCATTCACCCAAAAGCAAATGGATGGCATATTATAAGATGCACCGATATCACCTAGTGGCTCAATACCAAACACATGAATATACATAGGCAACTTCATATTTGTCATGCATCTCACCACCACACCCACTGGTGAATTAATACATGTCATACATTTCATCACTATTATACTTGTATTCCATACTTATCATGAATCTCACCAATCATTCACAAGTGAATTCATACTTATCATGAATCATACAAAGATGAGTTCATACAGACTATGAAGCTCACCAATACTTACACAAGTGACTTCATACTTGTCATTGGCCATGATCCATTTAACCTCACAAGGCATCATGAACACTCCCGAGATGTACCCAATGCACTTTCTCCTTTTTTCGGTGTACAGTTCAATTCATTCCTACCCCTTTCACTATCCAACAAGCCTGCTAGGAGCCAATCTTTGTCTAAACCCTCTTGTCTTGGTGATCACTCCCCGCCCTCATCAAACCAAGTCATTATAGGCCCATCAGCTCTGCTGCCACCCAGTTCGTCCCTAAACCACACACTTTCCAAAGGAGGTTTCTCTTTGGCATACTTAGATTATCTCATATAATCGACAACGATCAATATGAACATCGACAAATTCATATGATCGACAATGCAAAGAATCAATCATGCGATTAATCAATAACACCTAACTAGAAATTCGGTAGCTTAGTCAAACTAACTTAGTCAAACTACTTAGAGAAAAATCAATTTCTAAGCATTTCTAGGTTCATACTCACAAAATCATTATTATCATCACATCTTAGAGAAACAATCAAGCACCCCTAAGAAATCCATCAACACCTCATGGCACAAAACAAGCTTAATATTCCAATTCAAATGAACACAAGATTTCACATAACGTCATTAAGAGTTACCTACACATAACAATAAAAGCCAAAACAAATTAACAACCAACAATCAACTAAGCCAAAAGCACTAAGTGAATCAACCCAACTTAGCGCCGAGGGCTTTCACTTACCTCGCCACCACCATAGAAGGATTGCAAGCCTCGCATCTCCTCCTCCCTCTTCTTTTCCTTTCTTTTTTTCCCTTTTTCTTTTCACCTCAAAACTACTTTGCAAAATATACACAAAAAATCAAAGCTTTAATCACCTTACTAGCTTTTGAAAAACGGGATTTTGAAACTTTGATAACACAAGAATAGAAATTTTCCTTTCACACAAAAGATTGAAATGTGAAAATAATAGAGGAAGCTCTCTCTTTCTTTGTTTGCAAAAACAAGTTGGAATTCCTTTTGAAACTTGAAGACATAAGAAGACCTATTTATAGGCCAAAGAAGGTAAGAATAAGTAACTCAAGTTAAGAGAAATGATGACTTGAAATTAAAGAACATGTTAGGTGGAAGTGCAAAAGATGTATTCAAGTTAGAGAATCACAAGTGGCATGATCATGTGATTTCTTTCAAATGATGTGGCTAAGGGGAATGAACTTAGAAGACCAAGCCTTAAATGTAATAATGACTTTGAGCACTCATGACCACATTTAGTTTGCTTGAACACATAACCAAGATTAAAGGTAATAAGGACTTTGGGTTAAAATCATAACGTCTAAAAGTAGAGAGAATTTGTGTTCTAATAGAAATGCTTCAAGTGACCCTAAGTGAATAATTAGGATACAAATGGCCTCATAAGATAAAGTTTTGCATCTAAATAAATTTTCATTCTAAACATCTAATTTTAAACACTTGTAAGTTTGAAAATATTTTGAATTATCAATAAAAGATATCAAAATCAGGAAAATCTCAATTCAATAAGTTTGAAACTTGAATATCATAAAATATGAAATTCTAAGCATATCAATCCATTTCTACAACTAATAGAACTATAACGGTAATAGAAAATCATGTCAAAATCTATTATCAAACATGGAAAATTTAGGATGTCACATCCACAACTCTAGTTTTAGACACAGATTTTCCCAAGCTCATAACTCATGTGGCATTAGGATGTTCATGAAAATTTTATAATGATGAGTCACCATTAGCCTATTAGGGTAAGCTAGAAACCAAATAAAAATAGGAATATACTTCACATCCCACACAGTTAGAGAATCTAAAATCGGGAACTTAGTTACACTAATTAATCAATTATCACCATTTTGATACATAATCTTGTTCATTTCAAAAAGATTTGTGTTAGATAGTTTAGATTGATTTTAAACCTATTCGCTAATATATAAAGTGATCATATGAGTGTGCAATCATTAAAATAACGATAAGCAATCGAGGAAAGCGTTAAATAAATTACAGGGGAGAGCAATGATCCAACATGAAATAGACATCAGTCCTAACCAAGCTAAAGGTAAATAATAATCATCATTATAGATGTGCACAATTAAGGGCATTTGTCTTTAAGAACAATCGAACCCTAAATAGAGCCTTAAGGGCTTGTTCAATTTTGAGCGCGATTCTAAATTGAAGGGCTTCCACTTTTTAAGAGATAATTACTTAAAATAAAATATAAAAAAAACTATTTTTAAAATTTTTTTCAAGGAATTCTAATTTTTTACAATTTTTTTTTGGAATTTTTAGGAATTTGAGGGATTTTAAAATTGTTTAATTTTTATTTTCTGAATTTTCCACAATTTTAATTTTTTTATTTTTTAAATGATTTTTTAGTTTTTTAATATTTGATAATTCTAAAAATGGTGAATCGAATGGGTCCTTGAGCCCAGTCCGATTAAAGGCAGTATTGTGGCTTCGTCGAGATGGGCTAAAGGGTGCAATTGAGTCCATCTTCAAACCCTCTCCAATTCTAACCTTTCTAAGCCCGATTTCATAAAGACTCCCAAGTTAAGCCCCATGTTTGCTTAACTTAAACCAAGCCCAATTGAGAAGACTCACGACTAGCCTACTTTTCTACTAAAGTGAGGCCAAATCCATACTAAAGCCTCCTTCAAAAAGGGATGAATTAAACCCAAATCCATACCCTAATTTTCTATGCTTCTCGCTCACTTTTTCTTCACATTCAACTCATCCACGGAAACATTTCCAGAATGTAAAACATCCCTTCTTTTGGTTCCTTCTCTCACCCTCCATAATGCTTACTAAACTTTCTATATCCATTGTTTCCAGTTAGTGGACTGAAAGCTCATTAAATTTTATCCGTTAACTCATGAACCTCGAGGATCACAATTTAAGATCAACACACCAAAATCTCAAGCTACAAACAAATGGGCTTCACCATTGACCACCCATCATCATATCAATTCATCCTGTACATTCTAGCCATACGTATACTCCATATGCTTCATTTCCAGCAAGCATCCCAAAGCAACACCAGAAGATACAAAATAGGGAGCCAAACACAAGAAAAAAATAGGGGGCATACGGCCATGTACATGAACCATTGAAAAATGAACTCAAAATGAATGACTCGAAGATGAATATTGTGATTTGAAAAAGAAGAAAGAAATCGATCATCAAAATGTTTTGATTCGGGGGATGTTCCCCATACAATAACAGAGGTTCATTTGGACATTTTGCAAACGAACGGCATGCAGTGCATTGAGGAGAAGCAAATGACCATTCTAGGGCTCAGACTCATGTCTAGACTCGTGCCCACTATAGAAATCAACTCAGTTGAACACAAAAGACTCAAGAACTGCATCGTGCTGTCCCTGAGCTAAGATCCTTGGGGCAAGGGAGGTTCGGACCGAAAAGGCACTTACCGGAGATGTGGGTATCAGAGAAAGCGAGGTCGGGACGACAAGGATAACAACCATTAGTCATCGAATGGGACTCAAGCGTGGCCGAGCGACCGAAGTAACTCCTTCTTACCTTCAGCCGGTCTCTCTCATGATTTCTCTCTCTACCGATTCCTCGAGCATACATTATCCGACCAATCACTCCTTCAGCGAGCGTCTTCCCCCTTTGCTTCTCTCTCTCTCTGCTCACACACTTTCTCTCTCAACCGCAGTGAGCCAACTCACTCTTTCTCGCTCGACTTTTCTTTCTTGGAGTTCCAGAACCACCACGTTCTCCTCCCCTCTTTTTCTCGATTCACTTTCTCAGCCCCGCTCTTCCCATTTTCTCAGCCAAAAAAGAACTTCTCCCCCAAGCTCTCTCTCTCTCTCTCTCTCTCTCTCTCTCTCTCTCTCTTCCCCCCCTTTCTTTTCATCCTCGTCCCTCTCCCTCTCTCCCAAGACAACGCCAGCTACCCTCGCAAATCATCCTGGCCGAGTATTACGCAAACAACATTCTCCTCACTCGTCTTTCCTCTCGTACCATTCTTGTATTGTCCTCATGTCCTTTGCCGTGGGCCTTGCATCCAAAATGCGCAGAGGAAGAAGAAGAAGAAGAAGGGGCCGGGGTTGGGGAAAAGGAAACAGTGGGCCGGCTTGCTCGAGGGGAAATGAAAAGAATGAGAAAAAAGAAAGGGGCAGACCCCGCCCCACTTCGTTTCTTCTTCTCTCTCTCTTTTTAAAAAATAATAATATTATTTTTATACGATTTTGTTTTATTTTTTTAAAATTAATAATTAATAATAATGCAAATAATCCTAATGTCTATATGCCATGCAATTTAATGGAAATTATTTTTGCTAGGGGTTAGAAATTAATCCCTAATTTTCTATGCAATTAAGCCATAAATAAATAGCAAAATTAGATGTTAATAGCTACTTATCTTTGAATGGGAGCTCAAACAAATATCATTTTTGCAAGAAAATTGAGGATGTCAATCCCACCATTGGAAAGTTATTTAAGAATGAATCACTAGAACATGCTAAACCAGCTCAACAAGGATATAATGATTTAATCCCGTAAATGAGTGATTAAACTTTTTAATTAACAATGGGATTGTGAAGTATTCTATGTTAACAACTAGTAGAGTAAACTAGAGACAAGATAAGGCTTGTCATCAACTATTAGCTACTTAATTATTCTTTGCAAGATGGTAAGTTTCCCCCATCAAATTAGAACTAGTCTTTCTAACCTTGCTCATGTGAGGATATATTCCAAGTTTGGTCTCAAATGGAGAATTTTGCTATTTGAAATTGGGAAAAGTGAAAAAAAAAAAAAAGTCTTAAATCTTTTGCATATATCAATTTAGTCATGAATATTTTCACTTTGTGTTAATTCAGTCCTTTGTGATTAATTTTGATTAGATTTTATTAACTAGGCACTAGTCGGTGGCGACGTGACACGATTAGATAAATTTTTAATAATATTTTAATATATTTTAATATATTTTAATTTTTAATTTTATTATTTTTTTTTTTTTTTCTTTTTCTCTTCTCCTACCCCCACCTCTAGCTAGTTGCCGAGACCTCGACGACCAACCAAAGGCAATGCCTAGCGAGGTTGAGGTCAACCTTATCGGTCACTGACGAGGCTCGAGCCCTCGCCAAAGGCCACAAGAGCAACTCGCACTAGGCGGCAAGGTTTGCCCTTGCTAGATTAGGCAAGAGCCAAGCCTCACCAACCTTGTGCAAGGCCTAACCTCACCAAATCAAGTGAGGTCGAGCCTTCCCCAGCCTCTAGTGAGGCTAACTCGAGGCTACCCTAGGCCATGAGAGCGACCTCGCGCTAGGTTGGCGAGAACTCGAGCCTCATTAGTGGCCGATGAGGCTCACTAGAGGCTAGTAGGGTCGACCTTGACCTTGTCAAAGGTCTCCTTTACGAATGATCACCAAGGTCCGGCGACCGGCTGGAGGAAGGAGGAGAAGAAGAAAAAAAGGCTAAAGAAAAGAAAAGGAAAAGGAAAATAAAATAAAATAAAAAAAAAAAACATGAAAAAATATATTAAAATTTTATTAAAAATTGTCCATATTAGTATCGGTCGTGTCACATTTGCCAACAAGTGCCTAGTCTACAAAATCCAATCAAAATTAGCTAGAATGATCGAATTTGTACCAAATTAAAGGATTTATGAATTAAATTGGGATCAATAAAAGGTTTAGAACTAAATTGGCACTAATAAAAGATTTAGGACTAAATTGGCACAAATACGAAAGGTTTATGACTTTTTTTTTTTTAGTACTTTTCCCACTTGAAATTCATCCAAAAGGCAAATACAACATAGGGTTTTGCATACCAAACCCTTATTTCCAATGAACAGTCATGTCACTTGATCTTTAAAGAGCCTCGTACTTGTTCCTAAAGGTCATGTGGAAGACTTTTATAATCCTATACTAATCCTTTGGATGCAATTTCAAAGAAATTGATGAAGAATATCGAGACCTTTAGGAATCCTATACTAAGAGAATCAAACTATTTTGAGATTTTCATGGCCCATTGGATGCAATACTCGTCAAGAGAAAATGCCTATAGGATTATCCCCACACATATCATGTCGCCATAAATGTCTCAACTACATAGTGGACAAGCACAGGTAAAGCCGATCAGAACAAATGGATTTTTCCCAATATCCATGGAATTTCAGAGAGTCTCATCTTGAAGACATGTAACGACCAAATTTAAGCTCAAATGAAATGAAGACCCTAATCTCGACCCATACCATGAACCTATAAATAAAGAGGGAATCTTTCAAAATTAATGTGACTACTTAATAAAGTTAAATTGTAAGATTTGTCGTATTATTGAATTTATAACAGATCTTTCCAGATTTTGTTACTTTGTTAACTCATAATATTTCTTGTCAGTGTGTAATATGTTTTATCAATTATACTGTCTTATGAATTGTCCCCATTAATCTAATCTAATCTCATCTTTATAAGGCGATATGCTACTTGAATAGAAGGGAATAGTAGGGAGAGTTGTAAAATTCCCAAAGTTCTGATACGTTCTTCTAAACTTTTCTCCTGTAGGCATGGTGATATTTGAAGGATAGTATTACAATCTTGATCCCATAAGATGAACCGGTTCAGCAAGTACGATTTTCGCTTGTCACTTTAAGCGGATCTTACGGATCGCAAAATTTTCCCTGAGGCCAAAGAGTCTTAATATGAAGATTAATGTTATTGAGAGACTTAACGTGTAGTCTTTAACAGCCGAGAGGAAGGGCGTGTTGGGAAAGCATACCGCTCTTGAATTTCGATTAGCCCATCCTCTTGGTCCTCTCATGACAGGAGTGGGATCAAGTTGGGGTCCATTGGAAACTCTCAAAAGGCCCATCTCTCAGACACACTAGTGGAGTATCAAACATCGAGATGGGTTATTTGACGTCTTGGTTTCTCATTGCAAATTTTCAACTACACCCATGGGCCCGGGAAGGGAACGAGGACTTACCCCTTCGTCTCGAGCAAGGATTCCATTTGACTGTAGCATTTGTCATTTCGCCTGCATTTGCAAATTATTTTCGGTTTGGTCTTTGCAAACAATCGTACAAAATCCAGCAGCAGGCATTCTAAAGTAGGAAAAGTCAGCTAGAATTCATGATTTGACTGAGTCTTTGACCTTGGAGTTCAAAGCCATTTGAAAAGTTTCAACGTAGTCTTTCTTTCATACTTAAAAGACTGCAGATCTTTTTTTCTCGAGGAAGGAATTGTGCCGGTTTCTTTTGCTCCTCGAAGCACGTTGCACGGCCTGGACACTGTCCATTGGGCCAGATAAGATATGTTAAGGTTGAAGCTTTTCCGACCCAACGAAGCCATTCTAAGAATCCATCATGGAAGCAACATTTCCAAGATATAAAGGTCTTCTTTGTTAGATCTGAAAAATACAATCTCAGGCAGCTTTCAAATTTCGTGACTACTTATTAGATGACCGAAATGCGATCATCTCATCTTAATCTCGATACTGAAAAAAGAGAGTAAAGAGACGGCATTATATATCATCAAGGATAAATATTCAACATCTTCGTACCTTCTATGGAGCACGTATTCTCATCTTTGAAATTTATTTCCATATTTTCTAGCATAAAATCATCTCAATCCATTTCGAATAAGTCATTGCACATAATGCGTGTGTGAAAGTTAGTACATAGAAAAGTAAAACCTTAAAGCTAAGGTCTCGACTTTTACTTAGTTCCTAACAAGCACTCCAAACTTCATAATTGAACAATGACCTAAAGTTTTGATGCATTGGGATTATTCCCAATTAAAAGAGATGTGATGGAACAATTTACTATGGAAGCACAACAATAGAAATTTTTCACGTCTCCATTGGTAAATTGAATCAATTTGCTCCTAGTTCAAGAGGATTCTTATGCATCTTAATAGTAAAGTGCAGTTTGATGATGCAATAACGAGTGTTTGTTTTCTTGAGAGAGATTTGGATAACATGATAATATTTTTGTATAAAATTGATTGTTTGTATCACTTGCAAAAATGAAGAATGAAAAATATTTTTCATCAACAAAAATTTTTAGACATAAATTTTATCGAAAATGTTTTACTAATTATTTCAATTGACAAGTTATACAAATTATCAGTTTTGGGAAAAAAAATTTCACATTATTTATTTTTCACAAAAGAAACGGAGCTCAAATGCTGTTTGAATTAAGATGATTGCTTCACTCACAGAAGAGAAGTCTGTTCTCTCTTCAGTTGATTTGGATTCCTAATGCAGACTGAAGAGACTTTTGTTTTCATTACTGACTTGTTGCGACAATCTTTGATATGTTGATTGTACAGCTTGAGATGTCTCAGTATTACTTAGCCAATTTTAGTAGTTCTGATTCCCTCCCACGTGTTGAAGTTTTGAGGCTAACCAATGTTGCTTGCTTATTTAAAGGATTGCTTGTGGTTTGTGAACGTAGGTTGACTATTTTTGAGAATTTTGAGGGATTTTATTTGGGAGGATAAAAAAAAAAAAAATCATCAGTCCCAATTTTAGGTAGCATGTCGAATAAATTAGTAAATGAGGTCCTCCACAGAAATTAATAAAAAAAGATGATGTCCACGAATGGAGTCCAAAGCTTGGGAAGTCTAATAAAGCCAAATCAGAGTCAAAACTTGCATGAGTAATACTGTTTTCCTTTACATAAAACCATCAAGGTTATTATAGTTTCGCCGTACTTTTCATGTTCGTGCATTTGCTTTGGGTGTAAAGTATGAGGACCTATATGATTTTTTTTTTAAAAAAGAAAAGTAGAAGGATCTTACTATTACGAGGTGCAGAGTGTAAAAAATTTCAAAATACAGAGGTTAAAAGTGCAAAGCCTTGCAAATAGAGGATGACAAATAAATTAAAGAGAAAAATTAAGAAACGATTTCATGGAAGATACTAAATCAGTGCATGTTATGTAAACTAACTCTCTTCTTATCATTCTAATTTATCAAAACGAAACAATCTTTCTTTCTAAATTTGTTTGGTCATGTCAAAAGAAGAAACAACCCATGCAAATAAAGCAACTCATACGCATGCTTTTCCCACTTTTTCACTTTCTTTCCTTTTTTTTGTTTTATCCCTTTTCTTTTTGGGTCATCGGAGCTTCAATCATTCATTAGGAGAGATGGGAGCGCAAAGCTAGCAAGATACCCAGCGGATTGTGTGAAAGCAAAGGGATGTTCTCTCCTCTTTTTCTGAATGTGTGCGCTTCTCGCTCGCTTTGAATCTCGCGGATGCTGTCATAAGTTGGTTTCTTCTGGCTTAGAAAAAGTGGAGGGGGAATGTTCCCAAGGACTGGTCTTTGCGCTTCCCTCGATCTTGAATATTTTTCGGCATAAAGTTTAATTCAGAAGAGAACAACATTATAAAAACAAAGGTGCAATGAAATATGGGAGAGAAAAAAGAGAGAAGGTGCTAAAAGAGACCTCTGCATTAGATTCTCTTAACGAGGGAAAGGACCCCAAGGCAAAGGACAGAAAGCGCAGAGCCGACAAGACCACCCTTACGTCCAAATCACTTGCAATTGCGTGATTCCAAAAGCAAACTCCCCCATCTTCCCACCTTATTTATTGATTTGTCCAAAGATGAGGAACGAGCCCCCTCTGGTAACCACGTCTCCTTGTTTGACAGGATGCTTTCTTTTACGCGATGAATCTTCCCGTGAGATAATTTACACGCATCAGAATGACCCAATGGGTATCCCGTGTGATATATATTTATGGTGAGGTACTTGATCAAATTATATCCACCACCTCAAGCTATCCAGCTCTATTTAAGGTTGCAAAATTTTCTGCAAAGTTGAGTAAGTGAATCGTTTGCTCTCCTTTGTACAAAGATCAATGGAACATGATAAAATGAAAAAGTTCACAAATGGGTAAAAGAGAAATCTAGAAGTTCGAGATCTCTACGTATAATTTTCTGTTAAGTAGTTTTAACTTATGGAGCATATTATGTTCATAAGGATATTTTGGAGTTCAAATATATCATATTGGACAGCGATTGATAAACTTTTTAGGATTTATTCTCGGTACAATGGTTACATAAATAAAATTCATGAATGTCATAAATTGCAAAGATGTATAGAGTAAGTTCGATAGTTACAATAATCTCATATGTACACTTACACAAAATCAATTTTGATACAAATATTATAAAAAAATACTGGTGTTTGTGTCAATTTTTTTACCACTATAAATGTATCTACTAATAGTATGAACAACTTAGTAATCAATGGGAGAACATAGGAAGAAAATCATGTGCTCTCTATCAGAGAGGTGGATGACTGAAACCGCAAGGGAAGATTTTTGATTTGGGGCCAAAAAAGGGGCAAAAGGGAGGGACACTGGGAAGGAGGAGTATGTACCAAGTCAGGAAGAATTATGATGGGAAATGAGAATTGGTGGAGTGGTCACAGATGATTGCCATTAAGTTCTTTTGTTGCAGAAGAGCACATTGCTCTTGAGTAGTTGCAAAACAAAGGCTCTCGAAGTCACTTCACCCTAACTGGAAATAGAAATGATTGTTCATGTCAAATGATGATGATGACGACTAACATGCACATCTGAGCACCAAACCCTAGAAAAAGCAAAGGCCTGAGGGTCCTCTCGGAAGGCTTATGCACAAATCAAAGCCGCACCCATTTTTTTCCTTTTGTTAGCAGAAACTGGAAATGATTGGCCCTCAATCTTAAGGGGAGTAGTTGAGATTTCCCCGATCTAGGAAGAGGTTTTGTTAATGGTAAAGATAGGTATAATTGTCGTCTCAAAAGCAAGATCCCCATTTGACTAATGATAAATTGCTTTTAAAAAATGCACAAAAAAAGGCTCATTCCCTTAGCGTGGAGAATATTGAATGGTCTTTATCACCAAACCCCAGAATCATAAACATCTTTGGGCGTGCTCCTTATGTTTCCTTTTAGGGAGGAAACAGTTCTCACAATTCTTGCTCACCCCTCCCCGCATCTCAAAGCATCATCATCATCATCCCACGCAAAGAAGATTATAGTACATACTAGAATACCATGCCAGATCACTTGACAATGGCTCATGTATTTTTTTTTATATTCATGTAATCTCCTTACACAAATTTTTAATTTTTTTGTTAAACCGTTTAACATGACACTATAATTAATTCTACTCCTTTCATATAAATTCGTCCACCTCTCATCAATCGAATTTCACAAGATGAAGGTATTACTCATCTATTCACGTGATCTCTCTCGGTTAGTTTAAGTTTTTGATTTGGATTTTTAAATAATATATGCAAAGAACTAAAGAAAAGGAAAACAATAAGAGCGTGCATGTATAAATCTCTAGTATTTACAGGTGTATCTTAGCTGAGGAGAGAGAGATACATATCATGATTGGCGATGGGATTGAAGTTGTTGTGGGTGTGTGTGTTTTGTCAGGAAAACATAAATCTATGGAAATTAATTGTCGGGGTTTTCTCGGAGTTTGCGATCTCAGCATTAATTTGTGGACCCTTTGCGTCCGGCCACCACCTCTGTCTCACGCAAGGACACCCCGTTCTCTCCCCTCTTTCGCAAAAATCGAAATTTGTGTAACTATTTGCTGTGTCTTGTGACAACAGAAGAAGTGAGGAACGGCAGGCCGCGCAAACAATAATAATATGGATCTTAAAACATGATTGCGATGTGACGGATTACGAAATCGGCGCCAATTGCCAACTTGTTTTTTTATCGACATTGATTGTTTCTTTTTTCTTCTAAACCGGTGCTTCATGGTATCAGACATCGGTTTCAATTGCTGTGTTCTTTTTTTTTTTTCATCAGACATCCTCGAAGACCTTCAACTTTATATTATTTGTAAGACATGATTCGAATTTCAAAACTTATCCAATGTGTTCTTAGTTAATTCTTCTATGAAATACAGTCTTCATTAGTTTCGCGAATTGCGGCTATTGTGGTATTGCATTAGTCATGTATTTCGAAAATTTTATAAGAAAAATAAAAAAAAAAGTCTGAAAATAAGGATATATAAATAAAAAGGAAATCAAAAAGAGGGCAGGAGGATTAGCCCATGATAACAATCTCACGACCCTAGCCTCGATTCATCAATAGTTGGCACTGCTCTTGCAAACTAACACAATGAATACATAGCCCTTGGCTAACCTCTTGCATGACTGTCGAAGGACCATGACACGGGTGGACATGACGTAAGCCCTAACTCATGTGTCGACCGCCACTTCAATAACACTTGTACCGGCCAAAATTGTAGACACATTTATGGTAACAAATTAACTTTCGGTATCTCATGGATAAATTTCAATTTTTAATGTTGTAAACAGTTCAGGAGCTTTAAGATATATATTTGGCCTTTTATATAAACTGGACTTTTTTTTTTTTTAGCCTTTACGATTTTCTTTCTGACTCTCTAAGGCTGCTGCTTTGTATGACATTCACGCCTTGATCAAATCAAACAGAAAACAGTGCACAGAATACGTTGGTAAGTTCGAAATGAAGTGTCCTATCGTGATGTCTTACTCGGAAAATCTTTCAAAAAACTGAGCAGTTTTGTTTTATTTTTCATTTATTTTCTTTGTATTATCTAGAGTACATTTTCGTGAATTTTCATTACATTCGGAAAACGTGTGGATGGATAATTAATGCATATATATACACACACTACCATGCCGTAATGTTATTTTCCGACTTCAATGGACAAAATGAAAGTTTTTTTATTAGTACATGACTTGGTCCGATGGATCATTGGTCCGATGGATTATACCTCCGTCATTTGTACTTCCATATTTCTTGTGATGTGAAGTGTAAACTTAAACATCAGGCATACCAATACAGTTACATTAGCAACTGATTCAAACCAATTTCGTGACTTCCAATGTAACAACCGTTCTACCATAGGAATAAATACTTCGTCAGAATCAACTAGAGCTACTTAGTACAAGGAACAACGATAAAAAGAAAGAAAGGAGAGAAAATAATATAAATATAAATATGTGTGTGTGAGAGAGAGAGAGAAACTTCAAAAGGGTACTAGGGAAAAAGCAGAAAAAAGGGGAAAAGGTCGAGTATTCTCAAGACAAGAGAATTACTAGAAGAAGAGACAACATAGATAGCAACAAAACCCTAAAGATGGGGGATAAAGTGTTGTAAACGTGGTGGTGAGAGTGGAATAAAGTGGGCGAAATCGATAATAGCGAATAAAGCAATCTCTCGACGATGAAATTCGATAAAAGAGGCCTCTCTCTCTCCTGTAAAAACCCTCATCTCCTCTCCTTTGATTTCTTGTTTCTTTTCCCCCGCACTTCCAATAGAATATGAGATCTGAAAAAGAATCCCATCGTAGCCGTAGGTCACTCGCCTTATATTACAAATGTCAAATCCGCCATTTCATATTATATATATATATATGTGTGTGTGTGTGTGTGTGTGTGTGTGTGTGTGTGTGTGTGTGTGTGTCTTATTCGGATAGTAGATAATCATGGTTTTTGTTTAAAGCGACAAAAACAGTCTCATGATATCAATACTCAATTTAGTAATAAACAATGTTACTTACCATAACCTTGTTTCTCTCTCCTCGCCCTCTTTCTCTTAGGCTCCGTTTGCTTTACAAATAATTCATGATTTAAAAATATTTAAAAAAAAAAAAAAACAATCAACCACTTGTATCACTTCAAATTATTAATGAATGGAAATTTTTTTTTCAATATTGGCAATAATTTATATATAAATATTTTTGTGAACACTGAAAATATTTTCCATTTATTCATTTTCATAAGCTTTTAAGTAATCATTTTTAATAAAAATATTTTTTAAATCATTTGGTTTTTACGAAACAAACAAATTTTTTGAATTGTCACTTTTTTTAAGATTTCATTTTCTTTTTTTACTATTCTCTCCGTCCTATTGTTTTACTTTCTATTAAATAATGAGATTTTTTTTTTATCTTCATCCAAATATTAAGTTAAGATATTTTCTTTATTTGTGTCACTATGTGAACTCGTTATAAAATCGTGCATTTGACATAATATAAATAATAGCACACATAATCATTTAAAAAATTGATGGTGGCGTTAAAGCGTGTTTCATTCAAATAATATTCAGGTAAAAAGGATGAAGGCCCAAATTTGTGTATAATGCAATGTGTATATAAATCATAATTTCATAAGACTTTTGCTTAGATATACGTCACAACTTGATCCCGAATCATAAAGTAACTTGAGCACATATTCATTATTACATTTTTATAATCGAGCTATGATTTTTCACATGAACTTGATTTTATACGAATTTCATTAATTTCTTGTTGAGATTGAGTATGTATATGTTAGAAATTACAAAACATAGATTAAATTATGAATATTGTTAATATATTGAACTCTCTAATCCCATATTTAGATCCAATGGACTAATTGCACAAAAATATGATAAATTGACATAAGCCAATCAGCTTAATTTTTATGTACATCCAATATCATAGTTAAATAAGATATAGGAGAAGCAAAAGTCATTTATACCATAAATTTTTTCAATTTAAAGAGTAAAAGAAAAGAGAGGAAAAAAAAGTCATCTCTCACTGATGAATATTAGAAAAAGCAGTGCGAAGATCAAATTATCGTAAGCTACATGATATATTATCGTCCAAAATAATTCCACCCGAGTATAAGATAATTAACGAATTTTCATTGCTGAATCAAAATAGTATGTTGATATGGTGTCATTATTTCTAGATAACAAATTGAATGTGCTGTGTCAGCCACAATTTAGTCTTCTCCCTTTTTTTTTTTTTGGGGTCGGTTCTTCTCCTTATTCTGGAAATGCATAAATTGTCCAATAAATGCATACTCCTGCCATGTTGGTACATGCCACATGTATATCCCTAATAAGCCTTTTGAGAAAGAGATATAGCAGTGTATAACGTGAGAAGAATTTGCGTGAACTTTAATAAATTGGACTATAAATAAGATGGATGGTTCATGCCCCATGGTTGTAGCCATACCAAAGACAAACCCATCATTACATACCATACATACATAATATATAATATCCATCATTCAGAAATTATAACGGAGATGGAAAGAAGCTGTCATTTATATTGAAATGCATCGTTCACATGAAGAGCATGCAGCTGCACACTCGCTCACTTGTTTTATGACACCAGAATTGAATGCGAGAAGAGAATCTGTGTGTATGTTGTGTAATTTGTTCGAGTCGAGGCCTCTCTCTCTCTCTCTCTCTCTCTCTCTCTGACACACTGGTGCAACCTGGCGTAAAACTTGGATGCCTGATAGTGCAAGCAAAGCAAACAGTGCACACCACCTCCTTTTCTTACTCTCTTTCTTTCTTTCATTCATTTCTCCCTTTATTTTATTTTTTTTATTTTTTTCGGATTTTATCATCTTGTTAACTCATTTCCATTCCCTCTTTGTCTGCAAAAGATTTTTGCTTTTCTTTTCCCCCTGCCCTCTCTCCCTCTCCTCTTGCTTTTTTGCACTCTCTCACCTCTCCGCCCCTCTATAAGCTCCCCCATAAGCGTGCTTCACTAGCAAAGCAAAACCCGCCCTAGCTATTGACCACCTCTCTCTCTCTCTCTCTCTCTGTCACTCTTCACTCTCTGTCTCTCTTTCTTCCCCCCTCTCTCTCTTCGTGCTAAACTGGGTCATCCTCAGCCTAGGAAGCTGTTTGTGCTCAGAAGTCACAAATGATGCTCATGTGAGTTTTTTAGTCATCATAATGGTTTGGTTTCATGCCATTCTGTGCTTCCCCTTTGTCTGCTACCTTAATAATGCATTCAGGGCACTAACTACTAGCTAGTCTTCTTCTTCTTCCCTGCTGTAATCATTCTTGTTTTTCTCAAAAGACTTTAGATGGTGAAGCGTGAGCGCTGATCCCGACTTCTCTGCTTGGTTTCGGGAAGTGGAAAAGAAGAAATTTGCGAGGGGGGAGAGAGAGAGAGAGAGGGCTTGGTTGTGTCCTCCTTGTTTAGCATTAATTAATCCGACTTGTCAGCGTCTTCTTTTTCTTCTTCTTCTTCTTCTTCTTCTTCTTCTTCTTCCCACGCGCACGCCCTTCCCATGTTGACCTTCTGAAGTTTGCAGTGATGAACTAGGGTTTTGTTTTGTTTAGCCCTTTTAAAGTGCAAGATTTTCTAGAAGTCTTGCAAGAAAGCAAAACCCTTTTCGGCTTAATCATTGTTAAAACCTCTTCCTTGTCTTTCTTCTCCTGTTGCTTGCTTGCCCCTTTTTGTCTCCAGACAAACAAACCGAGACCCCATTAAATAAAAAGACATAATTATAGCAAAGACACGCGCTAGAGAGAGAATCAATGGAGCTTCCGAGTCAAGATGCGGACATCCCAATCCCCATAAACAGCAGCTTTGCCGGGGGTCATGGAGGCCACTTGATTCATCAACCACAACAACATGACCCTTCTTCTGCAATCGCATCACACAACAACCACATCAACCTCCCTCGCATCCCCTCCAATGGCCCTCCTCCACAACCACCGCCACCACCACCTCCTCTGGAGGAGCCTCAGCCTCAGCACCAGCACGTGATGCCCTACAAGAAGGTGGTGGTCAAGTACAAAGAGTGCCTCAAGAACCATGCAGCCGCCATGGGAGGGACTGCCATGGACGGGTGCGGCGAGTTCATGCCCAGCGGAGAGGAAGGCACCATCGAAGCCCTCACCTGCTCAGCCTGTAACTGCCACAGGAACTTCCACAGGAAAGAAGTTGAAGGTGGTGGTGATGATCACGAACATCAATGGTACAACCAGACCCCACCACACAATCTGATGAACAAGTCTGGGAGGAAATTTATCCTGGGCCATCAGATCCACCCCAAAAATGTCAATGTGCTGGGTGGCCACGAGCCGCCTCATCATCATCATCATGGGTTAGTCTACCCTACAGCTGCAGGCACTCTCATCTCCTCAAGAGCACCTCCACAACTCCACCACCAGATGATCATCCCTTACAGCATTGGCGCCCACTCCCACTCGGGCCCCTCCGAGTCCGATGACCAGGAGGACGGTGGTGGCAGTGGCGGAGGAGGCGGGGCAGCGGCAATTCGGGCACCGCACCACCAGGCGGTGAAGAAGAGGTTCAGGACGAAGTTCACCCAGGAGCAGAAGGAGAAGATGTTCAGCTTCGCAGAGAAGGTGGGTTGGAAGATCCAGAAGCAGGAAGAGTCGGTGGTTCAGCAGTTCTGTCAAGAGATTGGAGTGAAGAGGAGAGTGCTCAAGGTGTGGATGCACAACAACAAGCACAACCTTGCCAAGAAGAACCCCTCCAATAATAACACACCCAGTTCATTAAATTAAATTAGTCAGAACGTTGAACTCGTTATGGATTTGCATATACATAAGTGGGTTTATTATAATGATCAGTTTGGTGTTACCTTTATGTTTTGATGTGAGCCGGATTTCTTTGTGTCAACTAAGAGTCAGAAATGATCGCCATAACTGTTCTTTTTTTTTTTTTTAAGAGAGAGTTTGTCTTAATGAATTCCCCAGGATCTGATAGTTATATATCTGTAGGGTTATTGATTATGCTATCATTATTCTGCCTTCATTACAAGATGCGGATTTAGACAGGCGAATGTCTCATGGAGGAGTTATTGTCATTGTGTGATTTCTAAGTGCTTTCCCTTCGTATGTATAAGCCATAATGAGTTTTGTACTCCATTCATGCTGATAAAGAGTCATTCTTGTTAAAGCTTTAGCTAAACGTACGAGAAGATGATGTTGGTGATGATGATTACCAGCTGGACATTGATGCTTTACAATCTTTTAGCCTCCTGAAAACATCACACGTCCTTAGAAACAAATGATCCGGTAAAGTCTGCTATAATATCCCAAAAATACATCAAAACACAACTGTTTAAACTTCTAGAGTGTGTTCTTTCAAATCCGGTAATCATATAATGATGAACTTTGTCAAGTTCATACGGGCATCAGATAGTTCTTGTCGAATATCAGTAATTAGTTTTCTTTTTCTTCTGTCAAGGAAGAGAGAAAAATAGGTTTCTACCTCACATTTTCATGAAACCCTTAGCCGAAATCAGTACATTTCAACATCGTAACAGAACTTCAATATCTCATCATGGATAGACCTTCAAAATGAAGTCTGCTTAAGTCTAAGCTCATTTGTGTATCTAATTGGACCAAATTCACTAAAAAATTTAAGTCAACCTGTTATGGTTGACTAGATATATTAATTGTTTTATACTACATTAATGATTAATTGTATGGCTCTTTCATCAAATTAATACCCTACATGTGCCTCAACATGCAAATCTCACTCATACATGTGAGTTTTCCGTATTAGACTGCTTCACCCTAATCAATAGTATCATTCTACACCAACATATTTTAAATTAAATATTCGTCGGGTTGCTATTAGCTGCAACATCCATTAGTGCCAATTGCCACATCTATAATAACCACACTGAGCTATAGCGGAGCTGGCACTACTATGGCACAAAGTATGCCTTCACTCACTATCTCTTTTTGGTGCAGACTGAACTGTGATGGCAATCCTCGCCTGACAACCACGAAATTTAAGAGATCCTTTTCTCGAGATGATCAACAAATACTAAAACATATTGACGTCATTGATCAATCATCAATCTATTCGGATGTGTAGAGAAGTCTAGTATCTCATTCTAAGGTTAGATCTCTAAGAGGTAGTTAAGGCCCGACCAAATTAAATGAATTGGAGCCAAGTTACTAAAATATTTAAATAATAATTTATAAGTTAAGTAGTTTTGCACTTGAGGTCTCTCTTCAAAATCTATGTAGGATAAGATATGAGACTTCTACTACCGCTTCTTGGGATGCACAAAGAAAGTTGAAGACTTCATCCTGAGGAGATCTCTAACAGGGACCAAATTCCGAGTCTATCAACAAATCCACTAGAGTTAACCTTTCACTTGAATCAATGAGTTTTTGTTGACTAGATATGTCTAACTACTTGAACTAAGGCTCCCTCTTTGATGTTTCTGAGATGACTCTCGGCTCTATTTGAGCACTAGCCAATTTTTTAATACAAGGTGGTTGTTTCTCCACTTTTACTTGCCCAAACTTCTCTTGACATTGAGGAAAAGATTTGGCATATTCCATTCGGTGCATTTCACAAGCAGACACCTCCTTTCTTCACATGATTCTTCCTTGAAGTTTTATTTTTCACCGCACACTGTCCTTTGTATTTCGCAAACACATTTCTTTCTATTTAAATCTCCCTTCTACTTCCGCCAATTACTATTGTATCACTTCAATTTACATTCCATCTATATACCTTTTAGGGAAGTCAACGATATTGATGCTGCTGATATTCGACCAATATCTAAAAGTTCAAAAGCTTCATCTTATGGTGTAATCATCACGTTTTCTTGAGAACTTCTCTTGGCCGGTTAGTCATCGGTGAGTGTGGTTTCAAGTTGGAAGCTAATGATTGGATTCAAAAAAGCGTGGTTCTCAGGCAATTTGGCTAAGAAAAACTCCATAGTAGAACTGTTGGAAGGAAGATTTGGTCCTAAACTAGTCGAAAGGTATGTATCCAATGAGGCTGTCGTGACTAAATGTCGAGGTTGACCCGAACTGGTGGAGCACAGACTCAACTTATATGAGATTTATCACATGGAGAATGACTTTCGAGACTCGTATTAGCTAGTAGTCTTCCGAATGTGCGACTGATTAGTTCTTGGAAAACTCTTTATGAGCCCTACATGCTCGTGAGCTTTCATGCAAAACATCAGGCTTCGCAGAGGAACCTAGTGACGAGCGTTTGAAGAGATGGGCAGGACATTCGACAAAAATAGCTCGAACCATTCAGTCTTAGTGATTCATTGATCCGTTGGTACGATTCTTGATGCCTTCCAGAAGCAGTTTGGAGACATGGGAATAATCACAACTTGCATCTTCAAGATCAAGCGGTCGAAGTAAAACAATTTGCAATACCATCCAACTGTCAAATTGGACAGAACGACTCTCATTGGAAAACTTACGATCCGGCTGACTCTAGTAAAAAAATTTGACCTAACTCAAAAAGAGTAGAGGAGACTGCACATCTATCTTGCCGATCCCTCTTTAAGCAATCACATTAGTAGTCTATAATCGTTTCTAACGGACTCTTTATGCTCGGATGCCGGCGTTTGCGCGTGGATAGGGTCTAATGCATATTACAATGCAGGTTAATTTGGTATTCCATGCGAGTTCTTCCTTCGCGCGAAAAAGAATAATGGAATGGAGGACTTTTCTTGTTTGAAATTTGCGAGAACGATGGCAGGTGACTTTTCGGTTGAGAACAGAATTGCACTTTCTTTGAGGCGAAAAACATCTCTCTGGCTGAAAGCAAGACGTGAGGATGGAAAAGCTTCAGGATGGACCCAGTGGGACTCCAAGCAAAACGAAACATAGCCTTTGTCTCCCTCTCTTTTTTTCGATAGTGGCAAACGTTGACGCCCACGTAAAAGTGGGTTTGCCTAGAGGTTGACGAAATGTCAATCTCAGCGTGGCCTATGCGTGGGGTTTTAAAGAAACAATTTGGCTTTGGTCCAGACCAGACTCCCATTTCCATCGGCACGAGTCATTGATAATTATCCAAGAAAGTCTTAATCTATTATATGGATATGCCAATTAAATTCTAAACTTTTTAATTTAATCAATTGAATCTTAAACATTTTGATCATTTGCTAATTAGTCATTCAAATCAATTTTGACCGAAAATTACTGAATTTGGATACTAATCTCACTGCATGGCACGATCAACGCTAACTTGAACAATTTTTCAATTATTCTAAATTGGCAAGGTCTTGGGTTTTGATCAAGTCAACTCAATTGGGAATCAATGCTAATTATATGTCATGGATGGGGATGCATGCTCTTACTTAAAAATTATTCACATCAACACCTTTGTATCACATCACATGTCTACATCAAGCCACTTTAAGCCAAAATTAATCGAAAATACTATATTAATAAATTATCAAAAGGTAATTGAAAATTTTAGAATTGAATTGACATTTATACGATAAATTTAAATTTTTTTTGGGTAATTTTCGTACGGCCAATACGAAATGGTCACGGTCACTGTCAATTCGATCAAAGGAGAGTCTCGAATGTCTCCACACATCATGCGTGAACTCCAACACGGAATTAATAGGAGTGCTACTTGGTCCATCCACAGGAACACTCTAAAAACACAAGGACGACCGACACAATTTAATAGGACCCCCCTTGTTCGCTCATGCATCCGCTGCTCGTGACCCCGCTCATTGAGTTTTAAACTAGTATTACATCGGAATTAGGATTCCGCGATCGTTTTCCTTCTGGTGGATCGATGAATCCAGGGTTAAGCTGAATTATCCGACTTCTCGACATGTTTAGTTCGATCTAATTTCCCTAGAGGCACTTCACCCTATGGATTCACTGCTCCTTTCAGCTGTAATGAATCCACATAGGATTTAGTTCCTCGCTCATGTTTAACACGGATGCATCTTAACAAACGCTAAGCTAGACAAGCATTGTAATAAACACTCATATGGAGAAGACAGGTCAGTACCAGTTGAGGTTCAAGACCTTCTAACCTGAGACAGCTCTAGTCCTGATTTTGGGTAGGAATTCAAAGCCCTGATTTGTTATTTAGTTCACAGTTCGAAAGAGGCCGAAAAACAATCCTTGTAATGCTTCAGACCTCGATATATTCAGCGAAATTATAAAGCAAAGTATCAGATATACTCGGCATATAAATCCACATATACGATACGCCAACCGAAATATGAGAAGAAAACCAAAAGATAATGATACAACTTTGGTAGCGGGAAGAGAAACATTGGAATGCCACTGAAAGACCAAAAGTAAAAAACAAAAGAAAAAAGCCAGTGACACGTTCAAAATTTTCTTGAGAGAGAGAGAGAGAGAGAGAGCCTGCCCTGTGATGTCACCCCAAATACAAGGAAAAAGTACCATGGTACAGCTACTTTTGGGACATCAATATTTCCATCTTGCCAGTTCGCTTGCACATGATTGAGCAGAGACTCCCTTAAGTGACATGTTTTATTGTGGATTTTGACCGCTACATAGGAGCCATCACCAATTGCCATGGCAGACAGAGCCCCTTGCTGCTAACAGCTTGTTTGTATCCTCGATATACATGATTGCTGTTATTTGACAGGGGGATCTGTGTAGGAGATGCTCAAGATCTGGAATAGATCTTCAATGCCTTCCACAGCTGGGAAGAGGATAAAAGCCAACTAAGTATTTGAATCTTATCCTGTCAATTTTTTCAACACAACCGAGCTCGACCGGGATTAAGAAGTGATTCAGACATCACCCACCCCTGGAACAAGAACATTTTCAATTTGTTAGATCCAATTAATAGTTTAGCTCTAGGCAAGAATCATAAGGCGAGTTTTGGTTGTCCCAGTGAAGCTGGAAGAGCTATATGATGATAATGTCATTGTCAGTTTTGACTGAGTGCTTGCCACACCAATGCTAGCACCAGGACAGAGCCGGGAGTGATACCAAGGCATGCATACACATATCAGAGGGAACAGGAAGCAGTTAAACTCTGTCCTTTTAAATAACATGAGGTGCAGATTCACTTGCCTGTTCTGCTGCTTTACTCTTAAAATGCCCATAAGAGGCCAACACCATCTCACAAGACTTGGCAATGCGATCCTCGAGGTTGGTAGCTGATACGGCAAGGGATGAGTAGCTTGGTTCTTGCGGAGTCTCAGAAGATGACCAGCCTTTGTTTGATGAGTGTAGAAAATGCAGAAGCACATGAGCCTGAAGCAGAGATATGTACATAGTAAGACCCTCACGTGAAAAGACAGGCAAATTTACTCAGTGAAATGGAGTAAAGCAATGCAGGAAGCAACAGTGTCTCACATGGTAGGCTGCTTTAAGAACATCGTCTGGCTTTGCCTTTTCCTTCAGCAATGCAAAAACTTTATCCTTGGATGGATTGTAAGTGACAATATATTTTTCTTGCTGTCATCAATCAAGATCAAATCCTTGCTTATTAAAAAGGCAATACAGGAAAAAAGGGGGTCTGCAAACACACAAACCCCCACACACGCACACAAAGTGAGGGGGAGAGAGTGAGGGGGAGAGAGTGAGAGAGAGAAGGGGGAGAGATATACCTCAAACAAAGGTGCTATGGCCAGATATGCACCTGCATCCTGAAAGGCATCCTTGAATCTTGGTCCTGTCAAATGAAAGAGCTCAGCTCAGACATTCGAAGAAATAGGGTAAGTTCTTTCTTTCAATCTTCAAAATACATACCAAGAACAATCGGTCTCTCCTTCAACCATGGAAAGGTAAATATACTTTCTTTCATGTTCCCTTCTCGCAAAGATGGGACTTGACCTGCATATTGAGCAACATATAATTAACTGTAAGACACGTATGCACTGTCCACATCATGACAGCTTACCATGGGGATGACCAGATCGTTATCAGAAGAATGACTATACTGTCATCCATGCCACAAAGAAACACATTCTCACCTGTCTTGAGGAATGAATCCACAGCCACACTGAATCTTGCACGGTTCAATGTATGCAGAACCACAGACTTCACCTGCAAAAAACACAACAAGACATGGATCAAGAAATCAAACATTGCACAAGAAAGCATTTTCCTTCAATATCTCCTCACCCTGTGAATGTGAAAAGGTGCTTTTGTGTGCATGAGAGAGAGTTTTGCAAACAAACCTCCTGATAGGAGCTGAAGATATATCCGCATGACAAAAGAGCAAATGTTCTAACCAATGAGGGATTCCTTTTGGAGATCATAATGCTCAAGCCAGTTCCCAACTGTAAAATGATACAAGACACGCATCAGTGATTATCACTTGTAAAATCCAAAATCCCCAATTCTTGAGTCTACGATGCAGACAGCAGTAAACAGTCAAAGGAAAATGTACCATTCTACCTGCCCACCCTCTTCTTTTTCCCGAGTTTTTTCACAAGCATAGCAATGACTGGAGTGGGAGATTCAGAGTCAAAAAGAAATGAAAAGCAAAAGATAAGGAGGGAAGGAGGAAAACTGAACTCACATTATCACTCACACAAGTAATAACAACCTTTCTGTCATGAATTAAGCATGCACCACTTGCATATCAACCTTAAACCTTAATATGCATTATTATTAGAATTAAAAAAAAAAGAAGAAGAAGGAAATTTGACTGTCCAAGGACATATCCTCCATTAGAATCTTACAGAAACTTCATGTTGCTTAAGATGAATGGAAAGAACATGCTTTCTAAGCATTTGCAGTAAGTTTCCATACCCATATCAGTCCCAAAAAGTCAGGAATAGTACATTTTCATTGATTTGTTGATGCGAACTAATAAAAGCTAATATATATTACATTAAAGAAACAGAACGCTCCAAGGAAATAGAGGCCATAAATGAATTTTCAGGGTAGAAATAGCCAGTGAAGCATGTAAGGGCAATGAACTAAAGATAGAAAACAAACACTCCCCCAAGTAGATTTAACTCTTCTTCTTATGAAAAAGTAGATTAACTACTAGCAACTCAAGAAGCTCTCTTTTAGACACTAACAGTATGCACATAGTTTAAGCATCTTTTATCCTTAAAGGGAAAGGAAAAGGATGCAGTGCTGATGCTATCTTTGCCAATTTCTGTTACATAATGAGGTACAGTGATTAATATGCTCATAATGGGTATTTTAAACAAGTCATCATACTACCAGATAAAAATTGATTTAAAATGCTTTGACTTAATTTCATTGTCAAAACTAACGTTAAAAAAGTAATCGATCTCAGCTAGACAGTCAAAAGAAAGTTCACAGTGCATGCTATTTTCGCTGTGGGACCAATCTAAAAACTGGGGATCTTGTTAAAACCAATGCATTGGATCCTTATGTAGTGTACAACGTTAATCAAAGGAACAAATACATCTGTCTCAAATCTTTTAATACGTACCAAGTCCGCAAGATTGCCAACACATTCTCCCTTGGCAGTAACATCTCCAATATTTTCTCCTCTAGCAAAAGCTTTGTAAATTGGTGTCCGGGTAGATGTTGATGTTACGGCAGCAACATTCTGCATATTAAGTGCTAAGAAGTGAAGGGACTGAAAAGAAATTAAATCTTGTCAAATATCGATGAAGTATATCCAACCTTGACTACGTTGGCAGCACATGCTAAAGGAAGAAAAAGATGAGGCACAGCTGAAGTTGCCAACTCCAATCCAGCACCTAATTCCATTAGAAGATCCCCCGAAATGCGCAACTAAAATTTTCCAGCAATGCAAGAAGAAAATCAATATTTCCAGTAGAAAAGCCAGCACCTACTTATAGGCATAAAAAAAATGCATGTTACCTGCTTTAGATCATAATCAAACTTCTTTCCTTGCCTTGCAAAAAGCATCTTCCCAACACGTCCAGCACCATCCTACAGTTTTGGTGCAATTTTAACCAGTTATGAGGAAAAGTAAATTGACAATCAAACTCCCAGATAAAGAAAGTCCAATTCATGTTTCTTTCCCTGAATTTAAAATAGTGCAAGTCATTGGCACTGCAAGTCTCCAACGCCAATGCCTACTTTTTGCAACTAAGCTAACTAATCTGTACAAAATCTAAAACAGTAACGAGAATCAAACACCCTCAGTCAAACTTGTGTCGCTTCATACAGACAGGCATATAATTATTAATGGTCCAACTTCAAAGCAGAGAGCTGCATTGCCTAGTTCATCCAATCACCATGATATGTCACCTTTATCTAACTACTCGACAGAACCATCAGCTTTGCACTCTTCCATCTAAACAATCCTATTCACCATATGCATCTTCTATTCCAACACAAGGCATGCATGTTGTGCTAGTATTTGCAGCACCAGAAGGGGGTTCTCATATCATGCGCAACTCTTTAAAAATATTTTTAATAAAATACTGGAAATAGCAACAATCCCAAGGAAAGAAAAGGGGAAAAATAGCCAAAAATACAATGGTACATATCCATAGAATATCATGAACAGAGATTCAAGCTCTGGCTTAATTACCCTAATGCCAAAGATTAACCACCCCTACCCCCTCCAACAGAAAAAGGGACAAGATAGAGATCGAAAGGAGGAAAAGAACCTAAGGTAAACTGGAAACATTATGTAATAAAGAAAATCAAGCAACTGAACAAGTATTGATGTAACATTGAAGCAGTTTGCAGAACAGCCAAATTTACTTGGTATAAATATTAAGAACCTAGGGAAATGCTAAAGAAATCTTTATCAGCGGCACCATCGGGACTAAATGAATGCATGAGGCGCCTTTATCACAGGGACTATCAAGAGTATTCGAAGGCGCATGCTACCATGGGTGCAATAGCCAATTACAAATTCCATAGAAGATCTTGTAGGGCTTCCGCTTTAATGTCATTGACTAAATGATCACAGACTTATTCGGAAATATGCTAAACGGTCCTACCTTGAGAATCCAGTTAATAGCAACAGCACCAGAAGTAGCTGTGTTTTTTGAAATTCCGACAGAATTCAAAAGGGTCCGTGTAGTGAAAACTCCCATTGCTCCACCGAAGAAGTGCTGCAACAGACATAACTATGTTTGAGAGCCAGGGAGGATTAAAGTATGCACCCACATTTTGGAGCAATTTAATATGAGCTGATCCAGGTGTACAGTACTACGAAGGAGGCTTCTTATTCCGCTAGAATGGGAGATTTGTAAGATCATAGCAGTACCTTTAAAGCCCTCCATGTCATGTATGGCACGTATGAGGGGGTGACGCTATCGGGAAAACCATCGGGCACAACATAGGATCTTACAAATGACATGAACTCCTGAATCAAAACAAGCGTGATAGTGAGGTTGCAGAAACACTCGGCACATTTATTTTGAGCGGCAGGCAATTTATCGTTCATCATTGGCATGAACATTTATTAGCCAGAGAAAAGCAGAAGAAACACGACAAGTAAAACATCAAAGCAGGGGATGACCCGATTACAGCTTGTCCGATCAACCTGCATCAAGCAAGCATCACAAAGAAACTTAGACGAGCTACTAAAGAACCAACTGGAAAACCAAAATATTTCAGCATATAACTGATCTTGTGAGAAGAGCCAAGATCACGACAGTCTCCCTATGCTTCTTAAACATTCATGTTTGAATTTGCATTCCACATTTCTCTCATCCCAGACATGAGACAACCCCCACAAATATACCCTATGACGGCATGTGTACAACTCGTAATCAGGTAGACATTTAGGTAAGCATTACGTGAGAAGTCGATCATCCACATGACAATTCCAAGCCTACCAAAGAAATTCTGGATATCGGCATTCAAGACTAATCGTGGGTAAACTGAATTAAAATCGAAAGAAACAAACTAGCAAAAACTCACTTCCTTTCACATAAAGAAGCAAACTTTTCAACTACAATCGAACAGCGACGGAGCAATCTCACTCCAAAAACTGAATATCTATCATCATCATCATCACCATAGCACAAGTCCCGAACGACACACGTTGGCGCCTTCAAAAGTGCGCATCTCCTCCCAATTCAACCGCACGCACCGACAGCAACACACGAACAAACACACATGCAACAATGCATCCTAAGCAGATCGACGAACACACTGAACCAAACCAATTGCTAAGGAGGAAAGGCGGAACTGACGTCAGCAGGGGATTGAGGGGACTGCAAGCCGACGGCGCGGAACGACCCCTTCCTGAACCTCCCGGGGGCCGACCCCTCGTCCTCGGCCACGTACTGCCACCTCCGCCCGTCGATCTCCTCGCAGCAGATCAGCCGCAGGCTGGACCCCACGAATTGCTCCCCCGCGAGCCCGACCCCGACGGCGGCCGCCAATTCCCGGCCCGCCTCCGCCGCCACCGGCGGAGGAGGGGCGGGGGCAGGGGCGGGGGCAGAGGCGAGGTTGGCGCTGATGCGGAGGGTCTCGCGGACGAGGAGGCGGGCCTCCGAGGTGGAGGGGAGGGTCTGGGAAGGGGAGCTGGACGGCCTCTTGATCTTCATGGGCGCCATCTAAAAAACTCTAGAGAGAGAAGCTCTGGAATTATGAACTGAATTATAAAAGACAGAATGTGCGGAGGCTGGGGCAATGAGATGCAAAAGAATAAATACAGAAGAGGGGAGAGCAAGCTTCGATGTTAACGAAGAAAAGGAATGGCGATGGAGGCGAGACGGTTGGGGGGTGACCTACGCGCGGACAATACCGAAAGGTTACCCAAACGGAGCTACCGAGGGAGGGACGACGCTCTTTTCACGCCTCCTCCTCCTCCTCCTCCTCCTGCTTATTGCATTGCCCGACAAAAACAGAGGGGGGACATCATCCTCGTGTCGTTCGTTTGATTCCGGTTGAATTCGGAAACCGAATCGATCCGGACGTGATCGAATAACCTTAATCGCTTCACCGACGTTTGTTCTTCTTTTTTTTATTTATTTTGACACCGTCCCGCTTTTGCGCGTGTCTTTTTATTTATTTATTATTATTATCGTTATGAAGATTTCGCTTTTTCGCGAGGGATGATTCCAAAAATTTCGGAGTTGGGGATTGCGTGATGAATTTGCAAATCAGAGTCGAGTTTAAAGGATGACTTGTGTTTCATTATGAAATTTTTACTTTTTTTTTACATAAAATTAAAGTTGAAAGGTTTATGAAATAATCGGGGATTGGGTGGTTTTGCTCCTGATTCCCAAATTCTTGAGTCGGGAGTCCTAAGTCTTGGTTCCCGATTCTAATTGCCCATAGGATCAATTTCCAAATTTGAGTTGAGTCTAAAGGAAGACTTGTGTTTCATTATGAAATTTCTACTTTTTTTTTTACATAAAATTAAAATTGAAAGGTTTATGAAATAATCATGAATTGGGTGGTTTTGCTCCTAATTCCAAAATTCTTGAGTCGGGAATCCTGGGTCTTGGTTCCCGCTTCTTAGTCAAAAATGGAATGATCTGATAATTAATTGCCCATATCATATTTTATTAATAAATACTCTTTCACCCAAAATAGAAAGAGTGGAAGGTTCCAAAGAATTAAGAATTAACCGGTTCAATTCCTAATTTTAAAATTATAAATTGGGGGTCACACGGTCGATTCCCGATTTCAAAATTCTGAAACCGAAAGTCACACGGTCGGTTCCCCATTTAATCGTGGATGGAACTATTAGATTTTTTTGGTCGGTAAAACTATTAGAGTGATTTTGTTGTTTCCGTAGAGAGAGAAGGAAAAGAAAAGAGGGGAGAGCAACAGGCAACGCCGCACAAGTTGTTAGGAGGGGCCACCCCACCAGCGAGGAGCAAAAGCAAATTGCATCTTCTCTCTCCTTCTTTTCCTTCCCTCATGTTGATGTCGCTTGTCTGTTTTTGGGTCTTGAGACTGGGAGGGGAGGTGATAGAGTGACGCGCGGGTGCACCGGGGGCGGCGGCACCTGGGGATCGGGGCGATGGGGGGCCCGGACACGTGGCGGGGAGGATGGGCATCTCTCCCCACTTGCGATCTGGGATTTTCCCTTCCTTCGTTCCTTCCATCTGACGGCAGTGCAGTGCGGACGAGAACGAGGTTGTCGTGGTGGGATAGGGGCTGGCGCACGTGAATTGAGAAATCGGTCTCATCATCATCATCCTTGTCACCTTGAGGGGTGGGGGAAAACACCGAGTTTTTCCTTCATACTCTTTTTTTTTTTTTTTTTGTCTTTTATTTATAAAGTCAAAACATATATGATTGATGGAATTATCATATCAATTGCGAATTATTCTGCTTCACTCTTCAATTCGTATTCTATAATTATTGAAAGGATCACAGTCTCATGAATTTAATCATGCTTATCCATATTATGATGTTTCCATCTTTCACTTAATAACAATTCTCTTTTTATTGGCATTATGCTAGGTGACCTAGTGTTAGGTAACCCAAATCCCCAATGCGTAAACCATCCCGAGCCATTGGACCTTTGAAAGCCTGGATTTACTTGGTACTCATATATCATAAAATTCCACAATAGTAATTTGATTATGATGTATTGTCATTTATGGACCTAACTATATTTTTAAACTTTTTCATCTGAACTTTGGAACATAAAATTGAAAAGCATAAAGATATACCCAAAAATTATGGAACTCTCTCAAATGAAGAGGGTAGATTCTATGATAACTTCTTCAAAAGTTGTTTGGAGAATGGTAGACTAGTGTAGTAGCCGTCTCCAATAAAAGTGAGAGAGGGAGGTGAAAACCCTCGACCCGTGCTTCGCATAATATCTTTCCACTGACTCGTCGACTTAATACCCCGAGTTGAAAGACACTGTGCGAAGATGGCTATTATAGTAATTTGATTATGATGTGCTATTATTAAAGCTAACGTCACTTATCTATGTGATTAGTTGCTTTTCTTGCGAGTGAAAGTCCAAGAATAGTAAAATGGTGAGTGTAAAGGGACTAATTTTAAATGGTCATGGTCCATTGTTATCTCATATGGAAAGTCTTCTTAGCTATTAGTATCTTAGTGTGGTTATAATAATAGTCTCAACAACTTTAGGCTTTTGCTTTGAGAGCTATGCATAGTAAACAGGAATCAATATAAATATATGAAACCCAACTTTCTTCTCTATATTGAAGAGCTCTTCCCTACCCTATTGGGGTAGTCTCTAGAACCCTAAACCCCTTTCTTGGCTATGGCCATCTAGCATCCAACCCTCTAGGGTTTTCTCTAGATTCTTGTGGTTCTTTTTCTTCCAGCGACAATTTCTAGGATTAGGTGGGCCCTCATTCTCTACTTTCTCAGACTAGTTCTCTCATATGGAAGAAGACGAAGCTAAGGCCCTGAAAATTGTAGCCCTCTGTCGGTGCTTAGGAAACTTATTGCCTGTAAAGAAAGCTGCAATTACAGAGGATATGGTCTTTGAGGAAAAAATAAAATTAAGTAAACTCACTCTCTTTGGGAAGCTTCATAATAACCCAAATTTTAATTTCCAAGCATTCCAAACCACAATAAGGAAGGCCCGGCGCACTAAAAGAGTGACCTTCGAGATCCTGGGATCCAGCATTCTGGCCATCACTTTCCAGCAAGAAACCAACCTTCTCAAAGTTGTTCATTTTGGCCCTTGGTGTTTCTCGCATCACCTACTTATCCTCAAACAATGGGTCCCTTCAACCCCTCTAAAGTGCTACAACTTCAACTTGTGTGAATTCTAGGTACAAATTTATGGCTTACTCTTTGAGTTGAGGTCGAATGAGATATTCTCTTGCATAGCTAGCACTATTAGAGTTGTTACTGATGTGAGATTAGAGCATAAAAGCACTTCAAACAAGAACAACGGAAGAGTGAAAGTAGTCCTGGATGTCTCCAAGCCCCTGATACTAGGTACTTTCTCAAATTATAAAAGGAAAGATATCTTAGTGGATTTTAAGTATGAAAGATTACCCAATTATTGCTATGCTTGTGGAAAAATCGGGCATTATGCAAAATTATGTTAGGAGATACCTTTTGATGAAGATAAATTGGAGGAATACTGGCTGGGACATTGGGTAAAGGTTGAGGCGAAAGAGTACAATCCTTTTTGGAGAATTTTCAATTGAAAAATAAAAGTAGAGGACATGGAAGAAGAGGCTATCCTAGAGACACCTATTAACACCACCCAATTTGAACTAGGAGAGGATAATTGTCGGGTGGATGATTCACAACCAAATAGTGAGTATAAAAGAAAAGGCAAGGAGACACATACTGGGGAGGGAAGCGTGTTACAAGAATGTACCATAGTACCTTTGCCACTCTCTAAAATCTCATCAGTGTCGATGTTGGCTCCTGTAAGATCCCATTCACCCTCCTTGGTGCTGCAACCTATGGCAGAAATTAAGAAGTCAAAAAAGAAGGGAGTTAATATCCATATCAACAAGAAACATAAGAGGTATAGTAAGGACATAAGTAAAGAAATGCCGGATGAAACTGATTTGTTGGAGGCTCCAATTCAGTTGTTGGAAGATGCAAACAAATAGGCTTTAGTAGCTAGCCCTAACAAGCCACCGGACACATATGAAGCTCTTGTGTTGGAACTATCAAGGGTTGGACACACCACTGATAGTTCAAGCTATTAGAGCCTTAGTGGCTAAAGAAAGGCCTAGTATCCTTTTTCTTATGGAGACAAAAAACCAATAACATGTTCTAATAAGAATGAAAAAGAGGTTACAGTTTAATAATAGCTTTGTAGTTAACCCGGTGGGTATCTCGGGGGGCTTGACAATTTTCTAGAATGAGGAAATTTCTGTTAATGTGGAGTCCTACTCCAAGCACTTTATTGATATTATATGCAAGTCAGAGAGTAACAACCAATTCATGAGAACTACCTTTGTGCATGCTCCTTCTAAGCTCCAAGAACATATTTTGCTATGGTATGAGCTACGAAGAATTAGCTTTGTTAATACCCTTCCATGGGCTTGTATGGGCGATTTCAATGAAATTCTCTATCATTGGGAGAAAGTTGGATGAAGAATGGTTGAATTTCATCGACTCAACACTTTCAGGGAGTTTTTGAATTCATGTGAGTTGATGGATATAGAAAGTAAATGTTGTGCTTTTACGTGAACTAATAATAGAGAAGGACCTGATTTTGTTAAAGAAAGACTAGACAAGGTATTTTGTACTATAGAATGAAGATCTATCTTCCCAAACACTGAAGCCTTTCTCTTCCTGTTGTGGGTTATGATTATTGCCCAATATTGGTGGTATTAGTCCCAAAACGAGTTAAAAGAAGTAGAAGCTTCAAGTTTGAGGCTTTTTGGGTAGAGGATGAAGAGTTCAGTTCAACTGTGTGTCAAGCATGAAAATCAATTGAAAGGAAGAATGTGAGCTTACTGCATAAACTAGATAAACTAGTTGAAGTTAAAAAAGCCTTAGGCAAGTGGAGTAAGAAATTTTCCAATGCCCACAAGGAGATCTTGTTATTAAAAAATGAACTATAGCAGTTAACAAATTCCCCGACTCATCATAGAGAGAGAGAGAGAGAGAGAGAGAGAGAGAGAGAGAGAGAGAGAGAGAGAACAAACATTGAAAGAGGAGATTGAAAAAAGATGGAGACAAGAAGAGATGTTTTGGGGGCTAAGATCTAAAATCAAATGGTTAAAATGGGGTGATAAGAATACTAAATTCTTCCATGCAACAATGGTTCAAAGGAGACAAAGAAATCGAATATCCATGTTGAAAAGCCCAGCCGATGAATGGGTACATGATGAGGAGCAAAACTGGAAAGGACAATGGAGGTTTGGGTTTTCATGATTTAATTGCCTTTAACAAAACAATACTAGGAAAACAAACACAGAGTTTGATGCAAAACCTCTCATCATTATGGTGCCAGATTCTGAAAGGCATTTACTTTCCTCATTTTGAATTCTAGGTAGTAGGAAAGGGCCATCGGCCTTCATGGAGTTGGCAAAGTATCCTTAGGGGCAGAGATGAAATCATTCTCGCAGTTAGTTGGGCAGTAAGGAATGGGAAAAAGATTAACATTAGAGAAGACAAATGGCTCCCTAGAGGAGCTATAGGAGGGCCAATGAACTGTGAAGAACCGTAGAATGTTTCTAAACTAATTCTAACAGATATCCCAACTTGGAATGAATATTTGATGAGGAAACAACCAACAAAATACTCACAATTCATTAGGTCAGCAAGTGAAAGAGGATAAAATGGTATGGACCATCACTAGAACAGGGGAGTATATTATTAAAAGTGGATACAACAAAATCAGAGAGTTTGAGGAATAGAGTACATCTACCACAGCCTCATCCTCACATCAATCCCCACACTGTCTTTGGACCAAAATCTCGAGAGCTAATACAAGCCCAAAGATTCAATTTTTCTTATGGAGTTTATGTCAAAACACTTTGCCGACAAAGAAAAATCTAATCAAGCGAGGTATAGTGGATGAGAGTACCTGTGATCTATGCAAGCAACACCCTAAAACTGTGGAGCACATCTTCTTGCTCTACCCTTGGACTCGACAAGTGTGGATGGACCCTGTAATACAGATTGAAATCTCACCTTATGACCTTGGACAAATTGAAGAATGGCTACTCAACTTTAACCATTTTTCTATTAACTTCGACTTGCTAGCTACTATCCTCTGGCGAATTTGGAAGGAAAGAAACAATTTTGTCTTCTACAAACACAAGCCAAACTCGAAGCACATCATCAACTTAGCCATGGTAGAAAATCGGTGCTATACAAACTTGGCGAAGTCGAAAAAGAAGACAACAGCAACTTAGAACAACTCACCTTAGACTCGGATTGGTTTGAGCATTGAAACCCTCCAAATCAACATTGATGGGTCCTTCTCAGTTGGCTCAACAATTGGCGCCATTAGCTGTGTTTGTAGAAACAAGTACGGAGAATTGGTGGATGGATTTGTAAGACTGGTAAGAGTACACTCGGATGAGCAAGCTGAAACTTTGGCCATGGTAAAACTGCTACACTCACGAACGAAGGAGAACCTCTTGCTACAGTCAACTAGTCAAACACTTTTAAAGACACTAAAAGGAGAAGTATAGAGCACGTGGGTTTGGAACCACTCATTATTGAGGCCAGAAATTTAATTATGGGCTTTTCTAACTTAAGTTTGGCCTATTGCAGTAGAGAGTCGAATATAGTTGCAGATTGGTTAGCAAAAATACATAGAAATTGGTCTTTACCTTTTAATTGGTTGTCCAGCCCACCGGAAGGCCTTTGGGCCTTACTTTGTTCTGATTCAAGTCCTATGTACTCAAACCCTTTGAGTTAGTTATGAAAGTTTATTTTCGACCAAAAAAAAAGTATCTAAATATTCCGGTGCAGCCCATGAGAATTATGTCAACACCCAAAAGGGAACAGCGGGACCGATTGCCCATCCACGCCCTTTTTACCAATGAAAGAGTCGTATAAGAGAATGAACTTTCAAGTACATTCTAAATGGCTAAATCAGCTTTAAAAAAATTTAGATTTCATCCATTCTACTCCCTTTCAACAATGCTTAGATAACTGTTACAAAATTACTAAATCATATTAATCGAATTGCTAAATCAAAACTTTCTTTTTTTGGTAACAAGAAAAAGAGATTCACCGGGGCAATTTATACGTGACAAGCATGAAAACGCAATTGCCAGATAAGGTTATGTAAGAATATATTCATATAGATAAGCATTAGCTTCAAGTGGGCCTTCTCATCACCTCAATTTTGACGTGTCCAAGGTCAGAGCTTTTGTTTTTCTCGATCTTTTAAATAATTCTTTTTTTGTGTTTCTCCTGAATAAGTTACTTTGTGCTATACATATATATAATAATACATATATATATTATTTATATTGAATAAGTATATTGAAAGTTATGAATCTTGCTATAAAAGTTCAATTAAATCATAAAACTTATATACAATCAAGTCATAAATTTATCTAAATGGTGTAATCGAATCACTCTGCTAACTCTATTCAATTAGGCTAATAAAAAATTCCAAAGTGATTTATGCTAATTGTATGCCTCAAACTTCTTTTGTATCACTAAAAACCTAAAAGTACCCTAAAATATTTTAGTTCTGTTTAGAAATATTTATCATCTTGATATAAATTCATACAAAAAAAGTTTACAGTATTTGTGTATAGTGGGCCAATTTGGAGTTTTTAGCGACACAATAAAAGTATAATATATTTATATCACATCGGGCATAGTTTGTGATTTTTGTGGTATCAACTATTTTTAGAAAATAGTTTTTTTTTCCTATGTGACATGAAAATATAATGCCAAAATGAAGTCATTTTTGGCCATGTTATTGTCATGTAGGAGAGAAAAAAAATATCTTATGTAAAAGCCTTTCATTAATCAAGTTAGGTGAAGTTAATGAAATGACCCAATTGTATATATTCGATAAGTTTTTACAACTTGATTACACTTTTTATGAGTTGTATAACTTGATTGCATTTTCATAACAAGTTTTATGGTTTTTATTGTACTTTTTTTTCTATTAATTTATTAGGAAAAAAACTTTGGAATGCATTGAATATGTCCTAAAAAAATATAATAATATTCGCTTGAAGCCGTTTTATTATTACCTCAACGTAATTGCATTTTTAGGACTACTCGATCTCCAAAATTCCAAACTCTAGAACAAAAGAAATTAAAACAAAAACCAAAAAGCGAGAGAAAGAGAAAAAGACAGTCTCTCAGGCTCTCCCCGTTCGGCGCCGAAGAGAGCGGTCGGGAGATCGCCGGCCGACTCCAGTCTCGAACTACTCGGCAGTCGGCACCGACCTCCATCGAATCACCTCTCCAGAGCACGACATTCTGCTCGACCCATTAACCATTTCGACAGCAAGAAACGCTCCCGGCGAAAACCCAGTTGCTCGATCTCTCCGTCGCGGGAAGATCCCGACCTCTCTCGTCTCCCCGGCTCCGCGGTTGGCTCCAGAATCACAGCCCCATGGAAACTTCCGAAAAAGCCGACGAACCCATCTACACCGTAAGCTCTGAGATCCTCGTGCGGTTCCTTGATGTCGCGGTTCTTTTGGGGGTGATTCGGGGTAGGTCGAGAATGTATGTCGCGTGGCGTTTTCCGTGCCTGTCGAGCTCAAAGTGACTCATTCGATTGGGAAGATTGGTTTTTGATGCTGGGTCTTGTGTCATCGCGACAAAATGACTCGACCCAATGAGGGATGATTCCTGTTTTATTGGAACTTGGAAGTACGGGCGTTGTCGCCCACTTGCTCGATGAAATGTCTATGTGAAAATTCGGTTCTGATTTTCCTGTTAGTTGCACGGGAATCTTCAGCAGCGGTGGTCTGTACTGATCATCGACTGTTGAGACATGTAATTCGTTCTTCATGACTTTTGAGAAAACTCTTATATGTCAGATGTTGGAGGTGGGCATTTTATATGCCCATTGAGACAATGACTTGCATTGGAGCGAGCGAGACGCAAAGGGTGTGGACTGCAATGTGTCGAAATAACTTAATGAGGACAAGCTTTGTGTGTTTGTGTATTAACATCATATGCTCAAGTTGTTTGATTGATAACGCTAGATTGCCAAGTATGTGCTGGCTAATGTTCTCTTCTTGATGGGCAGCGTTCTCCGAAGGTGGCTGGAACAGTCAACTGGGGTACTGCGACTGTTGTTGGAGTGTTTGCTGGCATGTTATATGGAGGTGGCAAGGAGGCAGCTGCTTCTGTTGTAAGTTTTCCTTAGCAAGAGATGTCCTTCTGGAGTCAATCTAGCACTGTCTTTAACAGTTCCATCTGTCTGGCCTTACTGATTACGTGGTAATAGTGATATACCCGTTATGCTGTGCAAAATCATATTTTCTTCAGTGGTTGAGATTATTATTCTTGAAAGGCATTTTGGTGGGACATGTTTTCCTCTTTGTTTTAGAGCTATGATGAGGTGATGAACAAAACAGTAACGAAGTGAAGGCATAAAATCACCATTAATTCAGCAAGAAATATTTGTTGTCTGATAATTCCTAAGTGCTGTATCAAAAGTTCATTCCAGAACCATCAGTACCCTTAGGTAAAAGAACAGGGAAATAAAGGGACTTTGTTGTGGGCTTTTTTCCCAATTGCACATACATTCCTTCATTTTTTGGCTGATAAGAAAGATGACCACATTTAGTTTCAATTGTGTCCTTATCCAGTCACCAAATGATTCAGATTGTATTCTTTTACTGGAATTTTAGTGCTCTAACCTGTGTTTGTACTTCCTGTTTAATGTGCTTTTTCATACTTAGTGGCCAACCATGTTGAATTTAGGTAACCGAGACCCTTCTACAGATAATTCATGAAGTATGGCATGTGGTTCAGCGTAATTCTATCACACACTGATGGCGGTAAAAGACTTTGCTATGTTTTGCAGAGCAAGGATGCTGAAGTCATGTTGAAACTTGGGAGCACACCCGACAAGCGTGAGCAGTATCGACTAATGAGGGATGCAATGGAGAAAAGGTTCATTCGAGTTACACGTGGCTCCATCATTGGTGGAGTGCGCCTCGGGGTGTTTACTGCTGCATTTTATGGGTTGCAAAATCTGCTAGCTGAGAAACGAGGAGTTCATGATGTTTTTAACGTAGCTGGAGCTGGTTCGGCCACTGCTGCAACCTTTGGTTTGATCTGTAAGACATTACTTCCCATCTTCAAGATAGTGTCTATAAGCTGTTATGCAATGGCCTACTAAATCAATGTATCGCAATTTTGGACTTATGCTGTTAATTAACTGATCCTACATGGAAGCAGAGTTACTTTTCTGAATGTTACTTTGTGTTAGTACCAGGATCACTAAAGTGGCGTGCAAGGAATGTTACTCTTGGTGCCGCTCTTGGGGCTGCAGTTTGCTTTCCGCTTGGTAAGTATGAGAATGGACCCGTGTCAGAAAAACTTCATTAAAAGCTTGATTGTATTCAAGTTCAAATGAGTGAGTTAAGAAGCAAGATATTCAAGGGGGTTTGCAGGATAGAATATCTTAGCAGAATGATCTGAAAATGTTGCTGATTTGTTAATCAGTCTGTAGGTCTTACAGCACTGCTGCTTTTCACGAGGCACAAACTGAAACTTGACCTGAAAATGTGAAATAAGACCTGATTCTTTTTTCTTTTTTTTTCCTGACTCGACATCTTATTTGGGGTATGGGTGTTCTTATGTGCAGGTTGGCTCCATTTGAAGCTGGTGGAGAAAGCAAATGAAGGGAGTTTGGCTGCTTCCCGTGATATGGATCAAAGGGAAGGGGCAAGGAGTGGTGTTGGGGCTGCAATTGATAGGCTTGAAGAGAACTTGAGCAAATAAACAAACTAACCATGGCCTCTGAGTTTGCCAATAGCCTCTTTCTGAGCCATGTTCGTGGTCACCAGTTCAGAAGATGGCCAAGCCCAAAAAAGAGAAGTGAATAATAGAGAGAGGTAGCTAGACAGAAAAGGTATTAATGCTTGTTTTCGCGTTGTGCAGAAAGATCCCTTTGAGGTACAATAGTAGTTTTTTGAGCTCGGTTTGTCTCTCCATACATCATTATCCAATTTTGTTTGTCCTAGTCCAGTTTATCTCTAACCATGTGTGGGGGCACCAAACACCCTGTTTCGGGACTTAATCATATTTTGCAAAACTACCATTTTCGATTGTCCTAATCACTAGCTAAATATGAATGTGTAAACAAGACAATTTTCCAACTACTTTGGTTGTAGACTAATAAATCAACTAGCTTACAAGAGATGTTTCTCTTTGAGTGACATTATACTCATTAGATTGTCAATATTTCCGGGATTCCTTTTATCCCTGGCGACATTGTTGTCAATATCTTATGATTCTTGATTTGCATCTTATGATAGAATTTGGTCAATGGTTAAATAGTACATATCTATTTTGCAAATCTAATGAAGTATTGTGCTGTAAGCGTCTCTAACGATTCACCATTGAATGTACTGATTCGTTGTCAATATTATCAATTATATAAATTATCATGCTTTACACATTAAATGGAGTAGGTTATGTCCTATATGATGATGTAGTAGTATATACTCGGATAGCTTCTCAACAATATAGGTGATAATTTGTAAATTACAAACCGGCTATAGATGATAAGGCACAAGACCTTTCTATGTTCTTATAAACATGGTACTTCTGAGGAAATAATGTGCTCCAAACTTTTATGTTACGCTTATCGTGTATTTGAAATCATCTTTGCCTGTGTGCGCCCTCGTCCACTGCTTCCATATCGTCCTCAAAGCCTCTCCTTCACCACGATCACTGCTGCCGCTACCTAACCTTCCCTCCCGCTAAACTCAACATCTCCATGTCCCATGGCGATTAGAGACGTTATGTGGGGGACAATACCGAGTAGGACGACATTAATTAGAGGGAAGATGTGAACTATCCTCAAAGCTTGAAGCAAATGTCGCTCCTCTTCTCCGTCACCGGGCGAGAGAGAGGGCTCCATGGATAACAAATGTCAAACTCTACAAGAGACACTGGGAGCAGTAATCTTCGTTCCTTTATTGTACATACATGTCGAATTGATGAAGTTGGCCTGCCACAACATGCTGCAAAAGAGCAATATTCAGCTAATCTTTATCACTTGTACTCTGAATCCTAAAGCGAACATGGGCTACAACACGACCGAAGAGGGCCATCCTGGGAACACCGAAATGGGCTGAGCAGAAACTGGACGCTGGTGACCCTGGGATAGCTCTACGAATAGAGGATCACTGGGGGACCGGATTGGGAAGGCATAGATTGTGACGGCCCGAGCGGCGGTCCTCGGATGTGCACAAGGAATGAGTCCTTCTCTTGTCCCACATCGCCTAGGATGGGAGTCCTAGACTAGCTTATAAGACTTGGGTCCCTCTAAACTCGTATATACGGGTTTTCTTGGGGGTAGTATGGGCTGCCCTGAGAGAAACAAAACCGTGAGGACTTAATGTCAAAAGTGGACAATGGAGATCAAGATGTTACAAGTAGTATCAGAGCCGACTCCTGACCGCGTATGAGACCACAACAAGAATGTTGTTTTGACTCCCGACGGTTCTCGGACATGCACAAGGAAAAAGTCCCTCTCTTGTCCCACATCGCCTAGGGACCACAGTGAGGATGCTCTTCTGTTAAGAGGCGGAGAGTGTGATGATTGAGCGGTGGTTCTCGGACGTGCGCAAGAAAAGATTCCCTCTCTTGTCTCACATCGCCTAAGGAGGGAGTCCCTTTAACTGTATATATGCACCGACCGCGTGTGAGACCACAACAAGAATGTTGTTCTGACTCTTGACCTCGTGTTGGGCCACAACGAGGACGTTCTTCAGTTAAAAGGTGGAGAGTGTGATGGCTCAAGCGACGGTCCTCGGACATGCACAAGGAAAAAGTCCCTCTCTTGTCCCACATCGCCTAGGGACCACAGTGAGGACGCTCTTCTATTAAGAGGTGGAGAGTGTGATAGCCCGAGCAGCGGTCCTCGGATGTGCGCAAGGAAAGAGTCCCTCTCTTGTCTCACATCGCCTAGGAAGGGAGTCCCTCTAAATGTATATATGCACCTTGTGTTGGGCCACAGTGAGGACACTCTTTTGTTAAGAGGTGGAGAGTGTGACGGCCCGAGCAACAATTCTCGGACGTGTGCAAGGAAGGAGTCCATCTCTTGTCCCGGCTATCTTATAAGGCCGTGGGTCCCTCTAACTGTATATATGCGTTTTCTTGGGATAGTATGCTTTGGACAATATGTGTACAGTGGAGACCTAGGATGTTATATAGATGGACTACAAGTGGACTGGACGCTCACCATTCAAGCCTTTGGCGGTGCAAACGGTGGATGTCCAAACAGTGGCCGTCCAACCTACTTTTGAGCCTTTTTTAAGTCCCTGTAACGTTGGCCCGCCAATCCTAAAACGTTTTTACAACCCAGCCTTGAGGGAGTTTGTCTTTTTACTGTTATGCAATGGCCTACTCAATCAATATATCACAATTTTGGACAGATACTATTAAACGACTGATCCTAAATGGAAAAAGAGTTACTTTTCTGAACGTTCCTTTGTGTTAGTACCAGGATCACTAAAGTGACGTGCAAGGAATGTCGCTCTTGGTACAGCTGTTGGAGCCGCGGTTTGCTTTCCCTCTTGGTAAGTATGAGATTGGGCCCGTGTCAGAAAAACTTTCTTTAGAGTCAGCATGATGTCCTGATCAAGTTCAAATTAGTGAGTTAATAAACATGATATCAAGTTCAAATGGGTGAGTTAATAAAAAAAATATCCAAGGGGGTTGCCATGATAGAAATATCCTTTCAGAATGATCTCAGAATTTTGCTGATTTGTTAAACTGAAACATTACATGCAAATGTGACATAAGACCAGATTGTTATTTTTTTTCCCGACTTGATATCTTATATGGAGAAAAGTACCAAAAAAGTCATAAACCTATTGCATTGATATCAATTCAGTCCATAAACTTTTTAATTGAACCAATTTAGTTCTAAACCTTTTAATATTAATACAAATTCAATTCATCCGGCCAATTTTGGCCGGCCGACATTGACGTGGACATTGGCCGGTGGCCAGATGCTGATGTGGAATTTTTTATTTATGGTTTTTTAATTATTTTTTTGATTATTTTTAATTATTTTTTTCTATCTTCTTCCTAGTGGTGGCCGGCGAGCCTCCGATGAGGCTCGCCAACCATTGGGCGAGGGCCGTGAAGCCCTCGCTTGCCACCAGCGAGGGTCGCGGCCCTCGCTCGGCCTCTCCCAAGGCCGCCGGTGAGGAGGCTTCGCTCGGATCTGGGTGAGGCCAACCTCGGCCGCAACCCTAGGCGAGGCCAGCCTCGACCGCAGCCCTAGGCGAGGCCGAGCGGCTCTCGCCAACCGCCGACGAGGGTCGCAGCTCTCGCTCGGCCTCGCCCAGGGCCGCGGGCGAGGCTGGCCTCGCCTAGATTTGGGCTAAGCCGCCTCGCCCACGGCCCTGGGTGAGGCCGAGCGAGGGCCGCGACCCTCGCCGGCGGCTGGGGAGGGCCGCTCGACCTTGCCCAAGGCCACGCGAGGCCAACGGCCGATCTGGGCGAGGCCAACCTTGCCTAGTGGCTAGCGAGCCTCCGGTGAGGCTCGTTGGCCAATGCAAGGAAGAAGACAAAAAAAAAAGGAAAAAGAAAAAAATTAATAAAAAATTCGAAAAAATTAATAAAAATCAAAAAATAATTAAAAAATCATAAAAATTGCCACATTAGTATCCGGCCGATGTCCACGTCAGCGTTAGCTACCCAAAATTGGCTGGATGGACTAAATTGGTACCGATAGTAAAATGTTTAGAACTGAATTGGTTCAATTGAAAGGTTTATGGCTGAATTGGTACTTTAGGACTTTTTTGGTACTTTTCCCTCTTATATGGGGTACCGTGTTCTTATTTGCAGGTTGGTTCCATTTGAAGCTAGTGGAGAAAGCAAATGAAGGGAGTTTGGCTGCTTCACGTGATATGGATCAAAGGGGAGAGGCAAGGAGCGGTGTCGGCGCTTAGAACTTGAGCAAATAAGCAAACTAACCACCGCCCCTGAGTTTGCCAATAGCCTCTTTCCGAGTCTTGTTGTTTGTGGTCACCCGTTCGGAAGATGGCCAAGCGCAAAAAAGAGAAGTGAATAATAAAGAGAGACAGGTAGGTGGACAGAAGGAATTAATGCTTGTTTTCGGGTTGTGCAGAAAGATCCCTTTGAGGTAAGATAGTCGTTTTCTGAGCTCTGTTCATTTCTCCATATATCATTATCCAAATTGGTGTGTCTGAGATCTCTGACCATGTGTAGGAGCATGAAACACCCTGTCTCGGGACTTACTGAAATTTTGCCAAGACTACGGATCTTGATTATCTCAAAACAATTTCAAGTGCGTCTTATACATTTTGGTGTTACAATTACAGTCTGAAAAGAATAGAAACTCATCTTCAAGGGGTGACAAGTGCACCCTTTGAGCGGAGATACATCCCTTATATTCTATGTACAATGATGCCCGCGCCATGCCCTTCTCACGCCCTTCTCATTTAGAGGCATAGCATCCTTGCCAATTCCGACAATTATGGCCAACAATCTCAATTTCTCCAATTGGAACAGGAACATTATTCAAGGTTAAGAATTTAATTATTCTGGTCCCATGGCTCATACTTGGACTGGCCATGGAAGATCTCTCTAGCCAGGTTTACACCAGCTTTACAAATTGAAAAAAGATACTGCTTTAACACTTGTTAACCTTTTTTGGAATTAAAAAAGATTTACATTGAAACATTTTGATCGCAATAATAATAAGGACATATAAAATGACACAAAATGAAGAGACAACATATGTAGCACGGACACTCTCCGAAAGCCTTCATGTCATATCCTACATTTCGACACGTGTCTGACACGCTCCGACACGTCCCGACACACTCCGACACGCGGTCAACGAGTGTCGAAAAATCCGACACGTGGTCAACTCTCTCCAACACGCTTCGACACGCAAGTTTAGAATTCCAACACACGATTCCGACACGTACGGGGTCAATTTTAAAAATTTCTAATACTTATGGGGTTAAAATATAAATATACACAAAAGAAGTAATAAAAGAAGTAATAAAAATACTATAAATATACACGCACGGGGTCATTTTTTTTTCAGTTTTGTTTTTTTAAAATTGTTTTAGTTTTTTAAAAAGTCTTTTACTATGAAAGAAGTAATAAAAAAATGCTATATATGATAAATAAATAAATTTAAAAATATAATTTCAGCATCTTTCTTTAAACAATGTTTTTTTCCTCTAAGTTTTATGTATTATTGTAACAAATTAAAATAATGAATGATATTATTTAATATTTTTCGTGTAAATTAATTGTAGGCTATTTTTATTATTATTTATTTATGTATTTATATATAAAAATATTATTTAATATATAACGTGTTGGAACGTATCGAAATTTTCTATTTTTAAGAGATGACGTGTCGGCGTGTCATGTCGTATCGTGTCGCATGTCGCATGTCCGTGTTGGTGCTACATAGGAGACAACACTATAAAAAAGAGATGCCCATCGAAATCAAAACAGTGAGGATGTTAGAAGAGAATTAAGATAATCCTTAATTCCATGTAAATTGTAATGAATCAGTTCACAACATCATCTCTCTTTACATTTAGAAAAGAGATTTCCTCCTTAATTATTGACGAGGATTGCATGGAAAACAAACATCAAATTTGTTGGTCGCTTCATTAAGCCTAAAAGGACCATTGGCCAAGATCTTCCAATACACTTGTCAAAAAAATATTGGTCCCTAGTTCGCACACATATATTGAACCGCTTAAATTGACAGCCATGCAAAGCTGCAAAAGAATAAAGTCCTCCCAAAAAAATAGGGTTTGAATGACAATCCGGAGCTCTATGTTGTTAAATAATGGATTTCAAGATTGTTGTCCTTTGATTTGCAATGAATCGTTAGAGTAGTTCTGGCCGGCAAATTGTTTTGAATCTCAACCTGTGCCTTGCCCCAAACATTTCCAATATCAACATGGGCTTAGCTGATGAATTCATCATGGTGGCATGTCATTGCTCCAATATTAACATCATTAAGCTATTTAAGGATGAAGAACAGAGCATATCGGATCTCGCCACGAATTTGTCACAACCATATTTACCTTTTTTATTTGTTATTTTTTAACTTTGAGATGGGAATTGTGATATTACTTTTATTTTTTCCTTTATTAAATGTTTTTTTTTCCCCTTTTATTGAAGTTTTCCTTTTTTACGTCTTTTTTTCCCTCTTCTTTTATAGTCTTGGATAAAGTCTCGTATTACCTATTATGTTTTCATTTACCTTCTATTTTCTTTCCTTTTCACTCTGGTATAAGAACTGCCTTTTCTTCTTTTTTTACGTTCGGATAAGAATTGCCACATAAAATCAATTACGAATAAAGTATAATATCTTATGTATAGCTTAAATGAAGGAGATAAACGAATACAGCTTTGTCATAGCTATTTTCTAGAAGGGAAACAATTACACTTTGCAGATGCCACTCATTCATTGATTTTTTTCTTTTAATCATAAATGTTAGGAAGTGCTAAACGTATTGGAGAACAGACACCATCATGATGTATCAAAATTTTAAGGGACTTTTTTTTTGAAAAAATGAGATTGATAAACACTAATTCGCTGGTTTAATTGCCAAGCGGCAACCATTGCATAATCTTATTTCGATTCGTTTAAAAACTTGACCAGATTATCCTTCATAATTTAAATAATATGGTAATTGGAACATCTCCGGAATTATTGGCAACTCCTATTCCAAATCTTCTGTAACTAGAGAAACCAATTGCCATGTGGCTAGATAACACAAAGAGGGAAAGAGAAGAGGCATAAGGAAGTTGTCTTTATCCCCTAAGCATTTGCTAATGCTACTTAACCTTTTTATGTCATTTTGGAATTATGGATCAAGTAACCTTTTGTAAAGGATCATTTTGCATGTGCATTTGGCTCACAAAAATCGGGTGCATACGAGAAATTAGAAAGAAATTAGAACCGTTCACCAAGAGGATTGTAAATTATTTATGATAGACCATATTGGTTCTTGAACCCCTTTTATGGTACTAAGGTAGTTTAAGCGAAGTAATGATAGTAGTTAAATCAATATACATATGGTGAACGAAACTTTTAAACTCATGAATCATGAAGATAATTGGAATCATTGCACAATCTCATTTTGATTTTGTCAAAATATTAATTATGTAGTGGCTCTTAATTATTTGATTTGCCATCAATTTTAGTGCTTATGCTAATAGTGGAGTATAGTGCCATTATTGTAAATGGACTAATTAGTGTAATATGGCCTTTTTTTTTTTTTTTTGGCTGCGAGGTAAGATTTGCAATTTCTGATGCAATCGGAATGACGATTATCTAATGTTCTAAGACATAGCAGTGATGATTCTATTTTCGTAAGGCTATGCGAAGGTCTTTATCGTGCGTGCAAAATGCCACATACGTCAGTCATTTTCATTGATGAATTCCAACATTAATTAGGGAGTTTTGACCGTGCATTGTTTGAAGAAGCGAGGTTAAGAAACCTTCTTTGATGTCGAGGTTAAGAAAGTGATTATTCCTCTCACATGTCCCGCACTTGAACTGGCCATTGCAAATCTCTCATTTGCCGAAATGCTTTCAATATCACTCGAAGACCGATGACCCAAAATATGGTCAACTTTAAAAATATCTCCCGTCTATTTAGTTTTTCGTATTTTTGTGGTACCTAGTAGTAATTTTTGCCATACTTTCAAAATGAACTTATTTTACGTACTAATGAATTGAAGCGTGTTGATTTGTGATATGACACCTGCATTGCAGGTATGAAACCGACATTGCTTGATACTTGTTTACCATTTTCTATTAAAAAAGGCTTACATTGAAATTTTTTGGAATCGATAATAAACAATAAAAAAAATTAAGTATAAATAGAATGACACGAGATGACAAGACAACGCTATCAAGAAAGAGATGCTAATAGGAATTGAAAGGATGAGGATAAGTGTATAGATATGTTAAATTGGCGGAATTCGTCGAATCCACGGGTCATGATAAAACAAGCTAATTATGTGCCCAATGCATCCAAACGATTTTGACCATGGACTAGTTCTTTCATGAACTCTTGCCTTATAGAGTAGTCTTTTTCTTCGCCAAGTCTACCATGAGCAACCCTTTTCAACAGCTGGTTGAAGGCTCTGCTTGATGAGAAATCGCCACTAAAGTCAGCCATTAGGTAAAGACTATGTCAAGTTATCATAGGTTTTGTAGGTCGTGGGGTTCCCATGGGAGTGAGTGAATGGTCCTGGATCACGGCATGTGATTAACCTAACTTCATCAACCCCTAGTATTCTACCAATTATGTCAAAAAAGAAAAAGTCCATCAATATTGCACAATTACCTATGATTTCAGGGGTCCGAAAGTCTTAAACTTTTCGATGGGGAATGCAATCCACTTTTAACAGGTCAATGATAATCAATATAATCTTGAACATTCACAAGAAAATGCAATCAAAACTCTGTGTCAATCTTGGCCAAGTTTTTCTTAAATAGTAGTCCAGTAATTTCTGATGTTTCAACATGTTACGACAACTTGGTAGCATGGCTGGTGCTTGAATCAAATGAAGTGGTATTAATTTTTATCCTCATTGGATATCCCATTCTTCTCCAATTGATGCCACGCCCCACCATTCCTCTACCCATAAGCCTTCAGTTATTAATGATTGGACTGCCAAGTATTAAAAACCTAGCAGCACAATTGGCCGGAGAATTTGATTGCATTTTCTCGCAAAAATTTAGAGTTCAAGGATTTAATTATGTTCCGTACAGAAGGCTAAGGATTTCCAAAGTAAATTTTTCTGTGATTATGATATGTACCAGTACTACAACTTATTTTTGGAGGTGCTAGGGACTCGAGCATGGGCACCGGAGCCTCGGCCCATTCTCTACGGAAGGGTACGACAAACACTTTGATCAAACGCGTGTATAGAAACGTTGGATTGCTAGTGTGATGTCGGCCTTGGGTGGGACGCAGCCAAAAAAAAAAAAAAAAGACAAAGCAATAAAAAGGGAAAAATGTCGACTTAGTCAACAAGCAGAGCGACGGGCGCTCGGCAATTAAGAGGGACAGAGACGCACGGGAAACACACAAGGAAAAGGGGCCAAAAAGATAAAAGAAAAAGGAAAGCAGAAGAAAGGAAGGGAAAGAGAGAGGAAAAGAGTCTTGTGCGTACACGCCGGGACCTCACCGAGTTTGATTCAACCTTCCCTCGCGATGCTTCCTTCACGAGATCGTTGGCGTGTGTAGTCGTCGTGGGCATTCCCAATTCCCTTGATTAGTGGGTAGTATAAGAACGCTATGACAGAGACTTTTGGGAAATGGAACTTTTGAAATCATGCCATTCAAGTCAAAGAACGGCTGTACAAGATTCAGGATGCGAGTGATAACTAGTACTGTGGAATGTGCAAATTCATATTCCCGTAGCAGTGCATGATCATGATGGATATATAAATGAGGTACTTCATGGTACATGATTGATATTACAATGGCAATATTTCTCCCAACAAAATATTTGGCTCGCAATTAGCAACTTCCAAACGAGACTAATTTCATCTCATTTGTAGATTTTGCACGAGCTGTAGCATAATCGAAGCCATATCTTTTATAGGGTCATATAAAAAGAAAGTCATAAACTTAGAATACAATATCAATTCAATATCATTCAAGTCATAAACTTAGAACAAGAGGATGCTCAAGGCTTGACAGCATATCTTCCTCGCCGGCGAGACTCATTTCTTTCTTGATCGTGAAGACATGACACGCCACCAAAAAGGGGATCATCACCGCCGCCCAAATCTTCATCCCGAGTTCTACCTTGTTGGCGAGATACTCGGGCCCCCTGGCCCTTACCAACGAGACATAAGTGAATGCAAGGGAGAGAAGGGCTACCTGGATTAACACCCTTGTTACGAAAAGGAAAAAAAAAACGCCTTGACGGGAGGCTCGTCAGCAGCAACGACACGGCGCAAACGGAAGGGAGGAAAATCCACGTGATAACGGGGAAGTCAGAAAGCACGTTAAATTGTGCATCGAGGCCTAGTTTCAGTGAAAATACGCTCAACCCCGCTCCTAAGATCATCAGCGAGCTCAGTTCTTCGCTGTCGAAACATCTTTTAATGGCTTCCATTTCCGAGAGAGAGAGAGAGAGAGAGAGAGAGAGAGAGCGAGATAGGGAGGAGGAGGGGGAGGGGGAGAGGAAAAAGGAGAGGAATGACGAGTCATACGCGATCCTATAACCGTGTAACGATATCACGGTCGAATGTTGGCCACAAATTTCATGAACGGCAAAAACAAATACGGAAAACACGGGGGACTCATTCAACTGTGATACTGTTTGTTACAACCCAAATTTATCGACCCTCCTCTTTGAATTCCTAATTTGGGTTTTTAGCAAATGCATCACCGTTTTTCTTCTTTCTATCATTTTAATAGAAGCTGATCGCACGCCCCGAACGCCGGATCACAAGGAACGAATCCGGATGCACCGGATCCATCAAAGATTTCCCCTTTCTTTAAATGCCTCGTCCTGCATTCCCCTCTTGTATATACTACACTTTTACCACTCCCTCGCACTGTCACTTCACTGTCTCTCGTTTCTGTCAGAAGGAGAAGAGAAGGAGAGAGATTCGTACCGATCGGGACGGCGATGGGAGCTGCGGACAGTCCGAAGAAGAAGCAGTCCTACTACCACCCTCCCCTCCAAGGACTGCAAGGATTGCTACGACCTGGAAGGCCTTATCGAATGCAAACTCCACTTGCACCTTTACTCACTCTACAAGAATTTTTGGACACAATTACCTCTATCACAAATAAAGCACTACATCCATATTTATGAGAAAATCAAACATCCGTCTTATAAGCCCACTGGATTTACAAACCTCCATCCTTTTACAAGTAAACCCGTCAAACGGGTAGGTTGGGTCAGCTCAAATAAACCCATTTTCATGCGATATAAATTTAGTGATTTATACTCGACTCGACTCATATTCAATCATACCCGATTTGCCCTATATATTTAACCCAATCCACAGAAAAAATATTATCCAAATTGAGATAAAAGTGTGAAGTGAAGTGAACAAGTGAGAGATCGAGTAAGGGGAATAAGAAATGAAAATAAAGTCATGGAAGTGGATTGGATTTAAATAAGTTATAAACCTATTTATAACCCATTTAAGATTCATATTATATTTACACCCATTTATGATCAATTTGCTTAATATAGCTAACTCATTTAACTCCCATACACGTCAAGAAATGGGTCGATGACCCATTTTGACAGGCCTAACTATAAGCACCGAGAAGTACCCACTAACGCCATCTTGAGCTGAACCGCCTAGATTGACAGAAAAATGTAGAGTCCGAAGGCTTTTGAGCCTTAATGTCTGGGCAAGGGCCCAATAGGCAGTAGAGATCACCGAGTGTAAATTCATGGAGGCCCAAGGCCAGCTAGTGTTCCTCAAAATTCCAAACCCCAAAATATATGCCCACTCCAATGTACTTGGACCGATTCTTAGAAGGGGATTGAAGAAAACCACTCATACTAATGACATGTTCCATTCAAAGAACAAAAACAACTTAAGAGTCTTTCTCCCTTAATATAGAAGCCGCACCTCCTTCTACGTCACAATATCTTGCAGGCAAACACACACACAAGTCCACGACATGGACAACAAAATCAAGAATTCCGTGCGATGTTAGTATATTTTTTTTTTTTACGTCAAGAAGGAAAACTATTATGTGACTTGTCAATAGAGGGGGCTCAATCAGGACCCACATGACCGATCGATGGTGCTGGATGATCAACAATCGATGATCGAGCAAATTTTTGATGGAGTAGATGAGGAAGGGCTTCATAGGAAAGGGGTCTATTTAAAGTAGCCACATACATTGTAGGCATCCATAGTCTTTTGCGCCCGGAGAGGATTCTCGTTTGCTTTGGTTTGACTTTGCCACTCTCTCGTCTTGATAGAGACTATCCTTGCTTGACTTGTAAGCTTCTAATTTCAAGTATTTCTTTACGATAAAGTGATCACAACATAGCGTAACAAATGCAAAAGTCCCACCTTTGATTTCTGATGTATGGGATGTTTTCACTGTTTCAACCGCTTTCATGCTTCACGCAAAGAGAGAAGAAGTGAAAACCATGATTATTTAATGCACTAATCTCAAAGGTTGTTTCAAATTTATAGGTGAAAGCAGTCAAAACCTGTCTTCCGAATTTCTCCTACTTCCTCCACAGCAAAGATGACTTTAATATGTATAAGATTTTCATTACTTGCTTTCTTAAGGTGATTTGATTCAACCACAAAGGTTCGAGAGTTCTCTAAACCCAAGGTTCATAGCGTATTAAATCATAGAATATGTTTCGGGCTTTAGCCTTGTGTGAGCACGAATGGTACCATGGAATTTAGTAACCGGAAGCATCCTAGCTGAAGAACAATAGACGACTTTGACATAATAATCGTTTGATGTAAAGTAAGAAAACATTTCTATTTTTTTTTTCTTTTTAGATGACGAATTTGGTTATGGAAATAAGCAAAATAATTAGTAGGTGGGACCAATTTTGACAATAAATTTTAACTTCTCGATGTAAATATTTCTATCTAGGATCACTATTGCTTCTAACCGATTCTACGAACCGATATTTTTAACTTACATATTGGTCCATATATGCAATATTACTCATCCTCTTCCAAAAGAAATATTTAACTTCAACTTGCTAAGATTTCAAACCCGAATTAAAGACTCAAATTTGGTCAACACAATTGATTTGTGGTTGAGTTTGTTCAAATGCCAGAAGATCCTTGCACAAGTTAGGTTTCTTTGACTCCATTATCTTGTCAGAAATTTATTTGAGGGCACGCCTCCAAAGGTGATCAAGGAAGAACACATAAAAATGAATTTCTATGGATTGGTAATTGGATCTTTTGTAAAAATGCAAACCCACTACCCACATTAACAATTTGGTTACTGAATGTAAATATAAGAGGAGAGGAGTAACATATATATAAAATCATATGGGGGCTTGGATTAGAATTTTGAGGCTCAACCAATCTCAATGATCAAGTCTGGTCTTCATTTGACAACTTGATCTATCTTTTTATCGAAAATATTATTACAAATCCTCTCTAAGTGTTGCCCTAAAACTTGCCACATAAGATTACAGATTTTTAAAATGGGTCTCTCCTCATTATTTTTTTAAAAAAAAAGGTCTTAGTGCTTTTCCCATAAAAGTAGCCGCTACCTAGGCATGCCTTGCATTATGCCCATGCCATCAATGCTTATTTAGCCATATCATAAGGCTATTACTATTACATGGGCTTTTGTGATGGACATTTAAGAGTCCCCAGCATCAATCATTGACCCATCAAAAACTCATATATATATATATATATATATATATATATATATATATATATATATTAAATCGATAATTATGTTAAATGTTTTCCTCTACTATCTCGAAGTACACGTTTCTATTTTGGTAGTTCGATTAGTATGTTTGGATGATTTTGTCATAATTATCGAAGCATTATTGGGGGAGTAAGACTAGGGGTGTGTATGGTCCGGGCGGGCGGTTCCCGACCTAAAACCGGGAACCGCCCGCTAAGGACCAGTTTCGAAAAATTGGAACCGGGATCCACCCGGGAACCGGACTGCCGGTCCAGTCCGGTTCCTGGGTGGATCCATGGAGCCGATCTTGACACGAAACAATTTTGGTTTTTAACATAAAACGAGTACGTGACATCAAAGCAAGCCAAAAAAAGAAAAACCAAATTTAAGTATGTGGAACAAAAATTGATTTTTGTTACAACTATAAATGCAACCATTGAAGGAATGGATGTACGTAAGTTGATATAGAGGTAGAGAGAGTAGTAAGTATTCAAGAAAAATGGGTCTCTCTTAAAGCTATGAATTGGACATATTCCTCATCAGGTTCGGTAAAATATCACAAGTCGCATAGACAAATCAAAGGAGGTGAAATGAGGCACCATCCAAACACAGGAAAACAAAGGAAGTGCAACTAAACGAGACTTTATTGAATACATCACCTTCATCATTATATTAATAAATAAACTAAACAACCAAAAAGCATAAGAATTCCCCAATATTTAGCTTTGTATTCATCCTGCAGCAGAAACAATTGCCACAAAACAATTGCTTTGTATTCAATTTTAGTAATTTTTTTTAATATTAAAAGGGAACCGGTCTGGTTCGGGTGGGCAGGCGGACGGATCCGCCCATGGAACCGGAAACAGGACCGGTTCCCTCAAGAACCACCGGTTCCGACCGGTTCCGGTTAAGTTCCAGGCAGTTTGGACGGTTCCCAGGTATTTTGCACACCCCTAAGTAAGACCAAGGAAATCTCAATTCATTTTTTTTTTTCTTCAAGTTAATTTAAGTGATTCCGAGATATAATACAAAGACTCGAAAGTGCATTTTCTTTTCTCGTTGAAAATATCGTCAATTTTACATTACAATATAGAACGATGACGAAGATGCATGCTAGCATAGTTTCGACTTTCGATAGGCTTTATAGCTCTTCTAACTCTTACTATTCTCTATCAATGGTTTTGCAGGATTATTGTTGTCTGTCCTAAGGGTGTGCAACCAAACTGGTTTTACTTGGGAATCGGACCGAATCGTCTAAAAAATAGGTCTTTGGAACTGGTTTGTAAACATATTCCAAATTTTTTGAATTGGTTATAACCGGTCTGGAAATGGGTTCCGAGTGAATAACTACCAAGGAACTAGACTAAACCACCCTCTTTTGAAATTGGTTTCAGAACTGGTTTTATAAGCTAAAAAACCAAAATCTTAATTTCATTCTCACCTAAATTCTAATCTCAGCACTCTTTCATCCTCTGTCCATCCTCAAAAATCCCCACTGGTCTTTCTTCTTACCTTAAACTTTTACGGGTGAATGGGAAATAGAGTTTTAAAATTTATGTTTTATGTCATATGTTTAAACTTTTTATCATTTATAATTGTATGTGACTACATACATGTCTAATGGATTGTTGTTTTTGGCGGATTAGGATCTCTGTTGTTTATTTTTTTACTTTGAATTGTTTCATTATTATGGCCTCATATGATTTTGCTATAAAAAATGAACTAAAAAAAAGAAATAAAGAGATAAAATAGGTTCTTCAGTAGACTCTAAAACCAGGCCCAAAAACTAGGCAAGTTCCATAATTGGTTCCAAATGAATATGGTAGGCTCTAAAATCTAAAAGTTGGGAATCGATTAAAACATGGTAGGTTTAAGGTTTCAACATTGGAATCTTATCGCTCTTGAACCAATCACCTCTAGTTTGTCCTATTTTGTGATTGTGAACTTGATCAATGCATTGGGCTAACTCCTTTGTATTCATGTGTCTTGGCTACGAAAGAGTTTGGTACAAATGCCCAAATACCGGAAAAGTCGGCTTCTCATGTATTCTTTAATTGCTTCTCCAGAGAAGACGCATGTGGAGTTGCACTTTGCAGGGTGAAAAGCCAAAGGTTGGCGGTAATAGAACACTCGGATTCCTGTGGATTATTGGAGAAGAAGCTACCACTGCGTGGAGATTGAGTGCAAATCGGATTGGAAATTTTAAGAATTGGTTGGCATTCTTTGTAACGACGTACGTACGAGAGAGGTCAACATCTATTTGCACTTCTCAAGACAGGCTCTTATTTGTTTTTGTTGTTGTTGTTGTTGTTGTTTTTGTTTTTGTTTTGTTTTGTTTTTTGTTTTTTTTTTTTTTTGTTTTGTTTTGTTTTGTTTTGTTTTTTTTTTTTTTTTTTTTTTTTTGTTTTTTTATGGCTAAGTTCCAAGTAAGACTGCCTACCGTTTATGTCCTGTTTGGTTGAAAAATGTCGGCTCTTTGAAGTATATATATATTAGGGGAAACTGCACTTCGGGCGTTGAAGTTGAAAAGTTCAGTGGGTTGAAGATAAATGTCCATGCTTATTCACTTGTTACTTATTAGACTACCGATACCTACTATAGGGAACTTAGAAATGTACATACGGTGTAGTCATCAATGGTCATCGCTGGGTCATTCGATTATGTTTGTTTTGATTGGAATGGAAATGCAGGATGTACTAAAAGTTTCCACTAATACATGGTACGAGGAAGGAATTGTGACAAGATGACCGAGAATGGGACACCAGAAGCCATAAGTGGCAAAAGTGAAATCTACCCTAAGCTTCATAAAAGGCCATGTTCTTGTCCAGTATCGAACCACACCAGAAGGAACTGAGAGGAGTTCCTCATCCTACCCAAGCGCCCCCACCCCCACCCCCACCACCCAGATTGATTATGGTACTTCTGGAAATCTCTAGGATTTTTCTTTAATTTTATGCCATATCTTTTGCAACTAGAGAAGCCAGCTGCCATTTAGCTAGATACCATGAAGCGAAGGCAATTTGCCAGTAAATTTTGGTTTAATATTAATCGGCCAACTTAGCTAGTAACAGATGTTTCCCGTTAAACGACATCATACTAATTACGATTGTTTATATCTCCAGACTTCTTTATACCCCTGCCGACATTGTCATCAATATTCATTTGTTTCTCGACTCTCATTCAAAATTTAAACAATTGTATCTATCTGGCAAATTTGAAAGAAAATTTTGTGGTAAGCGTATCTATTGATTCGCAATTAAATTCTACAAATTTGACATTTGTTATAAATTTCTAAATTATACATCTTACCCGTCGGTTGGAGTAGGTTTATTCTTTTTCATGGTGTATTAGTATACATATTTTTATACAGCTTTTCAACGATATCGATGATAATTTGTAAATTATTTACTGACTGTAGATGATATGGCACGTGACCTTTCCATGTACGTAAAAGAAACTTTATGTTATGCTTATCATGTACTTGAAAATTAAGTTATATTTCGCTTCAAAATTGCCTTGAAAACCTCTCATTCACAACCGCCACCGCCGTCGCCGCCAGCACCACTGAACCTTCTCACTTGGTTTCACCACAATCAACATCTCCTTGTCTCGTGGCAATCAGAGACATTACATGCAGCGCGATGATTGCATGGTTAAAAATTATTGAAATCTCGTGAGAGGGTCAATGCAACGATATTCATCCCTGTTATGTAATGTGTCAAACCGATGAATTTGACCTGGCCATGACATGCCACAAAAGAATAAGGTCATGCAGAGGAAATATGCAAATTACTATATGGAATTAAAAGGGTGATGCAAATTGGGTGACCAGATTAAGATTATGCAATGATGCTGATCTAAACTAACATGCGAACCTAATATTTAAAATGAAATAACATGATAATGCAATCAAACCAAGATCGCATCAAATATCCGTATCAAAATAAACTAAACAATGCAAGTCGAGACACCAATTGCAGTATATTCATGAGAAGACATTAAGTCGAATGCAAAAGAAGCATTTTCAATAAATTCTTTTACCTCACTTTCTCTCATTAGATATCTTTCCCTTTCATTTTTTCTTTTTCTTTTATTTTTAAAAAATTGAATTTTAATTATTTAATTATTTTCTTTTATCCTTTTCTTTCATTTTCTTTTCCTTCTTCTTTTGCTGGGGCGAGCTCCAGCCTCATTGGTTGCCTTGCCATGCCCATAGTCGCAGAGGCCGGCAAAGTTTTAATGACCTCAGGTGAGAGGTGAGGCTCGAGCCTCACCCAACTCGCTGGCTCATTGGCCTGTAATGATGCTCAAGCAAAAAATTATTGAAAACAGTGTATGGAAGAAAATATATTTCTTATTATTTTTCAGAAAACACTACATTTTCTGTGAAACAAATGAATTTTTATTAGACTAAATCAAAGCCCAAATTGGCTAAACCCAACTCAAGCTTAGTCTCACTCAAAACCAAAGCCAAGCCCAAATTCCTAGAGTTCAAGCTTAGTCCTCTTGTTCTTTCTTCCTTCTCGTTTCTTCGTGGTTTTCCTCCACGCTAAGTTCACCACCGTTCCCAAACCCACTTCATATCGGACCCAAGAACCACAACCAGTTAATAGTAAAGAACAAATAAATAAGCACTTAGCCGATGAGTTCCTCACTGTGGAGTACATGGCTCCAATATCACACATCATTCTAGTATTTAAAGATGGAGAGTGGGCTTGCCACCTGGCAACAATCATATTACCTTTTATGTTTGTTCCTTTTACTCTTGGATAATAATTGCCACATTCCTTTTATTTCTTTTCCCTTATGTTAAATTTGTTCCTTTTTTTCTTTTTATCAAAGTTCCCTTTTTTGTTGATGCCATGCATTCGCCCATCTTTGGTATGAGAACTACTATATTGCCCTTTTAATTTTCACTTCATTCTTAGTTTGGGATAAGAATTCCCACATCCTTTTTTGTTTCCTTATTCACCTTTCATATTTTTTCCTCCTTACTCTGCGATAAAAACTACCATATTACCTTTTATATTCTTTCTTTTTTTACTCTAAATAATAATTGCCACATTACCTTTTATTCTCTTTACTTCTTTTTTTGGGATAATAATTGCCACATGGGATCAGCTACAAATCAATTTTAATATCTACTGTACAACTTAATTGAAGGAAAGAGAACAATTTTATTTGAGAAATGATTGTGTGACAGTTTTAATGCATTGTGAGAACAATAATTTATTATTGACCACAAAAAACCAAATCACAAAAATTATAAATTATTGTGGAACCTACTTCTTCAAGAATTTGTGATTCACAATAGATTTTATTCTCATAGTACCTCAAAGTTATGCTAAGAAAGCCCGTTCTAATAAATAAATAAATAAATAAATAAAAAGTTCGACAATACTAGCATGATGTATCAAAACTTTAAGGGACTTAAAAAAGAAGAAGAAGAAGAAGAAGAAGAAGAAGAAGAAGAAGAAGAATTGAGGTCGGCAAGGTTTTAATGACCTTAGGTGAGGCTTGAGCCTTACCCAGCTCGCTGGCTCGCCGGCCTATAATGATGCTCAAGAAAAAAATTATTGAAAACGGTGTATGGAAGAAAATATGTTTCTTATTATATTTTAGAAACACTATATTTTTAGTGAAACGAATGAAATTTTATTAGACTGAATCAAAGCCCAAATTGGCTAAACCCAACTCAATATTAGTCTCACTCAAAACCAAAGCCAAGCCCAAATTCCTAGAGTTCAAGCTTAGTCCTCTTGTTCTTTCTTCCTTCTCGTTTCCTCGTGGTTTTCCTCCACGCTGAGGTCACCACCGTTCCCAAACCCACTTCATATCGGACCCAAGAACCACAACACCGAAACCACCGACGGGTATTTACCCCGCCCATGATTGAGGTTTCTCGTTTCTAGGCTTCGGCCACGAAGAAAGGAGGGAGGGAGAGCTAGCGACATAAACGGAAAAGAATCGTAAATACCAATAGAAGGACACAAAACGAGGCTGCACTGTAAAGAAAGGGATGCCAATCGAAATCCAAACAATTAGGATATTAGAAGAGAAACACACGTGTGTGTGTATTTATTTAAGAGATAACGAAGATTGTTCTTATTGGAATTGTAACACGATCTTCCTCCATCCTACAATCACATAAGAGGTTTCCTCCCCAATTGCATAGAAGCTTTCCATGGATAACAAAAATCGATCCCTCTAGTCTCATTCAGCTTGCAAGGACCATTGGGAAGGACCGTCCAAATACACTCAGTGCAATCGTCCCTATTTTCATCATATATATCAAATCGATGAAATTCATTGGGCCATGCAAAGCTACAAAAGAACAACGTCATCTTAAAGAAATTGGGTCTAAATTTGAATCCCCAAGCACGGGTGCTCGTTATGGTATGGTCTCCGAGATCGTCATTTTTGGATTTGCAATGAACTGTTAGTGTAGTTGCAGTAGACAAATTGCTGTTGATTTCGACATATGTCTTGCCGAAAATATCTGCTGCACAACCAGTTACAAGTAAAGAACAAATAAATAAGCACTTAGCCGATGAGTTCCTCATTGTGGAGTACATGGCTCCAATATCACACATCATTCTAGTATTTAAAGATGGAGAGTGGGCTTGCCACCTGGCAACAATCATATTACCTTTTATGTTTGTTCCTTTTACTCTTGGATAATAATTGCCACATTCCTTTTATTTCTTTTCCCTTATGTTAAATTTGTTCTTTTTTTCTTTTTATCAAAGTTCCCTTTTTTGTAGATGCCATGCATTCGCCCATCTTTGGTATGAGAACTACTATATTCCCTTTTAATTTTCACTTCATTCTTAGTTTGGGATAAGAATTCCCACATCCTTTTTTGCTTCCTTATTCACCTTTTATATTTTTTCCTCCTTACTCTGCGATAAAAACTACCGTATTACCTTTTATATTCTTTCTTTTTTTACTCTAAATAATAATTGCCACATTACCTTTTATTCTCTTTACTTCTTACTTTGGGATAATAATTGCCACATGGGATCAGCTACAAATCAATTTTAATATCTTGTGGACAACTTAATTGAAGGAAAGATAACAATTTTATTGGAGAAATGATTGTGTGACGGTTTTAATGCATTGTGAGAACAATAATTTATTATTGACCACAAAAACCCAAATCACAAAAATTATAAATTATTGTTGAACCTACTTCTTCCAGAATTTGTGATTCACAATAGATTGTTATTCTCATAGTACCTCAAAGTTATGCTAAGAAAGCCCGTTCTAATAAATAAATAAATAAATAAATAAATAATAAATAAATAAATAAATAAAAAGTTCGAAAATACTAGCATGATGTATCAAAACTTTAAGGGACTTAAAAAAGAAGAAGAAGAAGAAGAATTGAGGTCGGCAAGGTTTTAACGACCTTAGGGAAGGCTTGAGCCTTACCCAGCTCACTAGCTCGCTGGCCTGTAATGATGCTCAAGCAAAAAATTATTGAAAACAGTGTATGGAAGAAAATATGTTTCTTATTATTTTTTAGAAACACTATATTTTTAGTGAAACGAATGAAATTTTATTAGACTGAATCAAAGCCCAAATTGGCTAAACCCAACTCAATATTAGTCTCACTCAAAACCAAAGCCAAGCCCAAATTCCTAGAGTTCAAGCTTAGTCCTCTTGTTCTTTCTTCCTTCTCGTTTCCTCGTGGTTTTCCTCCACGCTGAGTTCACCACCGTTCCCAAACCCACTTCATATCGGACCCAAGAACCACAACACCGAAACCACCGACGGGTATTTACCCCGCCCATGATTGAGGTTTCTCGTTTCTAGGCTTCGGCCACGAAGAAAGGAGGGAGGGAGAGCTAGCGACATAAACGGAAAAGAATCGTAAATACCAATAGAAGGACACAAAACGAGGCTACATTGTAAAGAAAGGGATGCCAATCGAAATCCGAACAATTAGGATATTAGAAGAGAAACACACGTGTGTGTGTGTGTATTTATTTAAGAGATAACGAAGATTGTTCTTATTGCAATTGTAACACGATCTTCCTCCATCGTACAATCACATAAGAGGTTTCCTCCCTGATTGCGTAGAAGCTTTCCATGGATAACAAAAATCGATCCCTCTAGTCTCATTCAGCTTGCAAGGACCATTGGGAAGGACCGTCCAAATACACTCAGTGCAATCGTCCCTATTTTCATCATATATATCAAATCGATGAAATTCATTGGGCCATGCAAAGCTACAAAAGAACAACGTCGTCTTAAAGAAATTGGGCCTAAATTTGAATCCCCAGGCACGGGTGCTCGTTATGGTATGGTCTCCGAGATCGTCATTTTTGGATTTGCAATCAACTGTTAGTGTAGTTGCAATAGACAAATTGCTGTTGATTTCGACATATGTCTTGCCGAAAATATCTGCTGCACAACCAGTTACAAGTAAAGAACAAATAAATAAGCACTTAGCCGATGAGTTCCTCATTGTGGAGTACATGGCTCCAATATCACACATCATTCTAGTATTTAAAGATGAAGAGTGGGCTTGCCACCTGGCAACAATCATATTACCTTTTATGTTTGTTCCTTTGACTCTTGGATAATAATTGCCACATTCCTTTTATTTCTTTTCCCTTTTGTTAAATTTGTTCATTTTTTTCTTTTTATCAAAGTTCCCTTTTTTGTAGATGCCATGCATTCGCCCATCTTTGGTATGAGAACTACTATATTGCCGATTTAATTTTCACTTCATTCTTAGTTTGGGATAAGAATTCCCACATCCTTTTTTGTTTCCTTATTCACCTTTTATATTTTTTCCTCCTTACTCTGCGATAAAAAACTACCGTATTACCTTTTATATTCTTTCTTTTTTTACTCTAAATAATAATTGCCACATTACCTTTTATTCTCTTTACTTCTTACTTTGGGATAATAATTGCCACATGGGATCAGCTACAAATCAATTTTAATATCTTCTGTACAACTTAATTGAAGGAAAGAGAACAATTTTATTTGAGAAATGATTGTGTGACAGTTTTAATGCATTGTGAGAACAATAATTTATTATTGACCACAAAAAACCAAATCACAAAAATTATAAATTATTGTGGAACCTACTTCTTCAAGAATTTGTGATTCACAATAGATTGTTATTCTCATAGTACCTCAAAGTTATGCTAAGAAAGCCCGTTCTAATAAATAAATAAATAAATAAATAAATAAAAAGTTCGACAATGCTAGCATCATGTATCAAAACTTTAAGGGACTTAAAAAGAAGAAGAAGAAGAAGAATTGAGGTCGGCAAGGTTTTAACGACCTTAGGTGAGGCTTGAGCCTTACCCAGCTCGCTAGCCTGTAATGATGCTCAAGCAAAAAATGATTGAAAACTGTGTACTGAAGAAAGTATGTTTCTTATTATTTTTTAGAAACACTATATTTTTAGTGAAACAAATGAAATTTTATTAGACTGAATCAAAGCCCAAATTGGCTAAACCCAACTCAATATTAGTCTCACTCAAAACCAAAGCCAAGCCCAAATTCCTAGAGTTCAAGCTTAGTCCTCTTGTTCTTTCTTCCTTCTCGTTTCCTCGTGGTTTTCCTCCACGCTGAGTTCACCACCGTTCCCAAACCCACTTCATATCGGACCCAAGAACCACAACACCGAAACCACCGACGGGTATTTACCCCGCCCATGATTGAGGTTTCTCGTTTCTAGGCTTCGGCCACGAAGAAAGGAGGGAGGGAGAGCTAGCGACATAAACGGAAAAGAATCGTAAATACCAATAGAAGGACACAAAACGAGGCTGCACTGTAAAGAAAGGGATGCCAATCGAAATCCAAACAATTAGGATATTAAAAGAGAAACACACGTGTGTGTGTGTGTGTATTTATTTAAGAGATAATGAACATTGTTCTTATTGCAATTGTAACATGATCTTCCTCCATCGTACAATCACATAAGAGGTTTCCTCCCTAATTGCATAGAAGCTTTCCATGGATAACAAAAATCGATCCCTCTAGTCTCATTCAGTTTGCAAGGACCATTGGGAAGGACCGTCCAAATACACTAAGTGCAATCGTCCCTATTTTCATCATATATATCAAATCGATGAAATTCATTGGGCCATGCAAAGCTACAAAAGAACAACGTCGTCTTAAAGAAATTGGGTCTAAATTTGAATCCCCAGGCACGCGTGCTCGTTATGGTATGGTCTCCGAGATCGTCATTTTTGGATTTGCAATGAACTGTTAGTGTAGTTGCAGTAGAAAAATTGCCGTTGATTTCGACATATGTCTTTCCAAAAATATCTGCTGCACAACCAGTTACAAGTAAAGAACAAATAAATAAGCACTTAGCCGATGAGATCCTCATTGTGGAGTACATGGCTCCAATATCACACATCATTCTAGTATTTAGAGATGGAGAGTGGGCTTGCCACCTGGCAACAATCATATTACCTTTTATGTTTGTTCCTTTTACTCTTGGATAATAATTGCCACATTCCTTTTATTTCTTTTCCCTTATGTTAAATTTGTTCCTTTTTTTCTTTTTATCAAAGTTCCCTTTTTTGTAGATGCCATGCATTCGCCCATCTTTGGTATGAGAACTACTATATTGCCCTTTTAATTTTCACTTCATTTTTAGTTTGGGATAAGAATTCCCACATCCTTTTTTGTTTCCTTATTCACCTTTTATATTTTTTCCTCCTTACTCTGCGATATAAAACTACCGTATTACCTTTATATTCTTTCTTTTTTTACTCTAAATAATAATTGCCACATTACCTTTTATTCTTTTTACTTCTTACTTTGGGATAATAATTGCCACATGGGATCAGCTACAAATCAATTTTAATATCTACTGTGCAGCTTAATTGGAGGAAAGAGAACAATTTTATTTGAGAAATGATTGTGTGACAGTTTTAATGCATTGTGAGAACAATAATTGATTCTTGACCACAAAAACTAGATCACAAAAATTATAAATTATTGTGGAACCTACTTCTTCAAGAATTTGGGATTCACAATCGACTGTTATTCTCATAGTACCTCAAAGTTATGCTAACAAAGCCCATTCTAATAAATAAATAAATAAAAGGTTCGACAATACTAGCATGATGTATCAAAACTTTCAGGGACTTAAAAAAACAAAGAACTGAAATTGTTAAGGAATAATTGGCTAGTTTAAATGTGGAAAGGGATCCATTTCACAAACTCATTTTGGTTTTGTGAAAAACATTCACCAAACTATCATTAATAAATACCTTTTATGCTAGTCCCGGATATCTCCTGAATAAGTTCTATGCCCAATATTTGGCAACTAGGGAATCCAACTACACATTTGGCTAGATACCAAGAAAGAGAAGGAAAGAGAAGTGGCATAAGGAAGTTGTCCTGCACTCTTGCTATGTTCTCTACCTACTCATTTTGTATTGTTTAGGATTCTCGTAACTTTTTGTAGAAAGTCATCTTGCATACACATTTGGCTCACAAAAATTAACTGAACATGAGAAGTTAGAATCGCTCACCAAGAGGAAATTAACCATTTGTGATAGAAAGCATTAGTTCCTAAATCTTAGTCCCTATGTATAAGAATTACTTTATTAATATGAAGATTATGTTACAATATAACCACAAATTTTTATAAATCATTTTATTACTCATTGCATTGTAGAGTGCAAAATTTAGTTGTGATTATTTTATAATTGTCAAAGTACAACATATGTCGTCCACTACGATATAGTTACATCATTTTGATCGATATATATATATATATATATATATATATATATATATATATATATATAAATCACTTGAATAAATATCTCTAGAATTATTGGTAAGTTCTATGCCTAATCTTTGGCAAAGAGGGAATCCAACTGCACATTTGGCTAGATACCAAGAAAAAGAAATAAAGAGAAGTGGCATAATGGAGTTGTCCCACACTCCTCCCGTGTTCTCCATTTGTGTTACTTATGATTCTAGTAACCTTTTGTAGAAAGTCATTTTGCATACACATATGGCTCACATAGATTAGTTGCACATGAGAAATTAGAATTGCTCACCAAGAGGAAATAAACTATATGTAATAGAATGCATTAGTTCTTAAATCTTAGTCCCTATGTATAAGAATTGCTTTATTAATATAATGATTACATTCAAATAAAACCACAAATTTTTATATATCATTTTATTACTCATTGCATTATAGAGTGCAAAATTTATATATGATTATTCTATAATTGTCAAAGTACAACAAGTGTTGTACACTATGATATAGTTACATCATTTTGATTGATAAATATTTTTTTTAAAAAAATAGAGAGAGTAAGTCACTTGTATAAATATCTCAAAAATTGTTAGTAAGTTCTATGTCAAATCTTTGGCAAATAGGGAATCGAGTTGCACATTTGGCTAGATACCACAAAGAGAGGGAAAGAGAAGTGGCATAAGGAAGTTGTCTTGCACCCCTACTGTATTCTTTACCTGCTTGTTTTGTGTTGTTTAGGATTCAGGTGACCTTTTGTAGAAAGTCATTTTGAATACAAATTTGACTCACACAAATTGGTTCAACGTGAGAAATTAGAATCACTCACCAAGAGCAAATAAAGTATTTGTGATAGATAGCATTAGTTCTTAAATCTTAGTCCCTATGTATAAGAATTACTCTATTAATATAAAAAATTACATTCAAATAGAACCACAAAACTTTAAATCAGTTTATTACAACCCTTAAATACATTGCAAACCAGTGCACATATATATGAGGCGGACTACTAAGTCTGATTCAACTTAAACAAGTTGAGAATTAAGGTCTACAAGCAAGGGTGGGGGTTCCACAAACTACGGGTCCTTGTCCTCTTCTTCATCATCCTCCACACTCCAACTGGAGTCTTTAGCAGACTGCATTGAACTTCCAAGATCTTCAAAATCCCGGTTCACTGCATTTAGGGACTTGAAATGTTGTCCCACAACCAGGATGAGGCTATGATTCAGCAAGTTCTACCCCCTAAGACCCGATTAGGATGCCAATACACCTTAAGCTACCTAAGCATAACACGAGTCAAAAAAGACTTACCTTGGTCTTAGTTCCATCTTGCAAATCAGCATTATTTATAGATGCTTTATATCACATCAACCAATCATTAAATTATGTCATCACAATTTAGAACTCAGATCGTATCATTGATTAATCGACTTAGTCAATTACATGTCATCTCGACCCTTTCTTTGTCTACCCATCTCATACTATCTATAAGTCCATTCATATCAAGATTGCTTGCTCTAAGTTGATAAATAGATAGTATAGCTTGCACTAAGCTAATAGGGTTAAGGTATACTACTCTCGCTAAGCTGACATATCACCCGTAGGTTGATATAGTATACCGATATACTACTTTCGCTAAGTTGATCTAGCCACGTTAGCATACAAAACGACGCCATTTTGCACTTGCTTAACCGAAAAATTGCCTCGTTGGCATTTTGGCCGGATTTTGGCCAGATTGGCACTCAAGTGATCCATTTTGATTTTGGCCGAATTGGCACTTAAGTGATCCATTTTGCTTTGATTTTGGCACTTAAGTATCGCTTTCCTAACTGTTGACACTTAAGTATCACTTTCCTAATTTTTGGCACTTAAATGTCCCTCCGTGTCAAGTTTTGGTACTTGGGATGTACTTTGTCCCAAAGAGGTGAATGATTAGATGATGATGTTGAAACCCTCCAAGGGATTTCAATAATTCCCGAGAAAGTTTGACTGATTGCTAAGCGAGTCAAATGGTCCCTCTTGTGAGACGAGGCTCTCTTAAGCCACACTAATTGTAATTTGATTTTCTCCACTTATTATAACATTTGGTTTTTGGTTTAAGAGTCATCGCTAATCTATTATGGATTTATTAGAGGCCAACTAAGACGTGAGACTTTGTCTTACTTTTGCAAACTTGAGATTAGTACGACATTTGATCACGCTAAATAGTGTCTAATGCCCAATTTGATACCTTTTCTCTTTCACGGAAAACCTTGCATGCGATCCTTTTCACCAAATCTACACGGCCATGAATAAGTGCGCACTGCGCAAGCAATGGAAATCCAACAAATAAATAACCAAAATATACCTAGGAACAAAATCAGTCCGGCTCAAAACTACGAGTTAACAAAATACTGCAACTTTAAGATTCAATTTTTTAGTTCCTGAAAATGAGAAAATGAAAGAGAGAAGAAACTGTTATCAGTAGAACTTAAAATTCAGGTGATTTATTCTAATCAACGATTCATCCCCCGTACATACTCCACACAACATAGGTCTTGGAATCAAGAACAAATCACAAGCAGAGGAATGTCCCAGAAAAGGAAATTTATCCACAACGTCACAAACTTTGAATCCATGCGTGAAGTAATCGTGAACTTGGAAATGAGGGAGCTTTGCTGGCCATTTAGGGCGTGTTTGGTAACGTTTTTGTTCAAAAATTGTTCCAGGGAACAGAAATAGAAAAAAGTGTTTCTATTCCGGGAACAATTTTTGAACAAAAAAGATGCGTTTGGTAAACTTGTTTCGGGAATAAAAAATGAATAGAAACACGTTTGGTAAATTTATGTTTTTTTTTTATTTCTTTTAATTTTTTAATATTTTTATTTTATTTTTCATTTTTTTCTTTTCATTTTTATTTTTTCTTCTTTCGGCCGGCAACCTTGCCTAGCCACGGCGAGGCTCGCCGACCCTTGGTGAGGCCGAGTGTTGCCGGCCCCCGGCGAGGCACGGCTTCGTCGGATCTAGGCGAGTCGAGCTCGCCCAGATCCGGTGAGGCTGCGCCTCGCCATGGCTGGGGGAGCTCGAGCTCGCCCAGCCAAGGTGATGCTTGGCCTCGCCCGCGCCGGCGACGCTCTGGCGAGGTCGCCGGCCATGGCCGAGGCCGGCGACTGGCCAAAGAGAAAAGAAGAAGAAAAGAGGAAGAAAAGAGAAGAGAGAGAAGAAGAAACAAGAAACGAGAAATCATTTCTTCAAAATCATTTCTGGAACAAGAAACAATTTTTTTTTGTTTCTCATTTCTGTTCTTTTTTTGTTCCCGGGAACGAAAAAACAAAAAAAGAACAGAAACGCAAACAAACGCGTTTCTGTTCTTTTTTTATTCCTGGGAACAAAAGAACAGAATTTCTGTTCATAAAAAAAAAAAAAAAGAGTGAAAACATGCAGGGCCTTACTTGCTTGCCGCATGATCCAGGCTGAATCATGAGAATCCACCACATCCAAGTCGACGAGATCAATGACTATTGGAAACGTTCGACCATGACTATGAGCGACTTGGTCCAACTCGACTTAGCAAGGACACAGTCACAGGCCATCGATTGAAACTTGGGGTGAGCGGGGTTCTGGTTTCCGCGGCAGTGAAGCAAACGGACAGCTACAAATTAATCTGAACAAACCGAAACGCGATTGCCGTAGATCGAATGCAAAGTGAGATCGCACGTCGAAGTCCACGAAGTGATGGAAGTAGTGGGTGGGCCTTGGCAGTACGGACAATAAAACTTAATTTGAAAACCGCCTATCTAATTGTTATTTTCTGACCTCATTGAAATGAAACTCCTACACTTGGCCTCAGAATCAATCAAACGCATCCGGCCAGAAGAAGATGGGATAAAACGAAGAAAAAGTAGCTTGGGGTTTTTTTTCTCAGGGATTAGAATGTTTTATTCAGATTTCTTTTTTATAAAAGTTAATTGCTTGAAAAATCACTTGCTCACCGACTTTAGTCAGACCCTTATTGAAAGACTAACGTGGCTACTTTAGTCCCTTATTTAAGATAAAGTTTACTCATGGCCATCTTATGAGGAAATGACTCAACTTTAGGTTCTTATTTGAAACTTTTCCTAGTAAAAGATGAGATTGCTCCAATAAATAAATTTTACTTTTTGCCCTTAATAAAAAAAAAAAAAAAAAAAAAAAAAAAAAAAAAAAGTTCTCTCTTTTTCAACCTTTTTTTTTTTTTTTTTAAATAAAAGTGCCCTTTGTGAGGACCATCTAGAACCAATCCGATCTAGTCTAGTAAGTTCGGTTCCTCCTTAGGAACTAGGAATTGGACCGCATCCTATGGAAACTATATAGAATCGATCAGTCCAGTCCAATTCCTAGGTTGGGATCGATGCACACCTCGACAAATAAATAGTAAGAGGGGAGGGACACAAAATGAAAGAGTCGACACTATAGATAAAGAGATCATAATCAGAATCAAAATGGTAAGAATATTAGAAAAGAAACATGCACATGTGCATGTATTTATTTAAGAGATAATGAAGATGATTCTTATTCCATCTAAACTGCAATGTGTGAGTTCACAACATTATCTTTCTCTATTATACATTCACACAAGAGGTTTCTTTCCTAATTGCATACGAGGATTCAATGGATAACAAAAATCAATCGCTATGGTCTCATTGAGCTTACAAGCACCATTGGGAAAAAAAATGCACAAAGACACTCGGTGCAATAGTCCCCTGCTTTCATCATATATATCAATACCATAAAGTTGAACATGCCATGAAATGCCGCAAAAGAAAAACATCGACACAAAGTAGTTGGGTCTAAATTTGAATCCCCAGCCACTAGTCGTTAGAGTATGGATTTTGAGATCGTCATTCATGGATTTGCAATGAAATTGATCTAAACACGTATCTTGCTAAACGTACCTCTCACACAACAAAGTTCCGTGTAAAGAACAAATAAATGGGCACTAAGCTGATGAGTTCATCATAGTGGGAATGCATGCACCGATATCAACATCATTTAGCTATTTAAGGATATAAAGTGGAAGATATTGAGATAAGGATACTATAAGTATCTAAAGTTTCGTACGGCGCTCACTTTAATATGAAAAAAAAATTGGATTGCTTAAGTGTTACTTAAAAAAAACGATTATTTAGGTGCCACTTTCAAAGAAAATGAATACTTAAATCTCAAGTCTATTTTGGGTTGCCAAAAATCCAACGTGGTAATATTTTATTAATTTCTCCTACTTGGCTCATCGGCATGCCCAATTAGCATATATGCCCTTAAACAATGTCATCTACATGTTTGCCCCAAATTAAAAACCCTAATATAATTTTTTTCCAAATTCAAAATCCTAATTCGATTTTCCTCCAAAACCACACTCTTGCCCCCCCCCCCCCCCCCCAAGAATCCCCCCAAAAAAAATGGCATACATCCCTGAGCACTGAATCTTAGGGGGACTTCAATCGATCGGATAATCACCGGCACACTAAATAATCGCGACTTGATTACTCCCCAACCGTAAGACCATCTACCATGTCGGCTTCGGACGAAGATGAGAGCCTGCCAATTTCATCTTGTCCAAGATCTTCTCTGAGATAAAAATCTGATTCTTGTTCATTTCAACTCGACTCAATTATCGTTTTTTTTTTCTCAATATCAATTTTTAGAGTAATTCGATCCGATCTCAATTCTTTTCCCCAAGAAAACGTCTACGATACCAAGTAGGAAGCAAAACGGCAGCGTTCGGGAGGAGAAGAAGTGTAGGAGGAGCGACAAGGCAATGAAGAAGCCACGGCCAAAACGCAACCTCGCTAGGTGTTGATAATCTGATGAGTCAAACACTGAGTTTGCGCCATTTGAAAGATGACCACATTTAGTTTCGATTGCGTCCTTATCTAGTCACCAAATGACGCAGAGTGTATTCTCTTACTGGAATTTTAGTGCTCCAACCTGTGTTTGTACTTCCTGTTTAACATGCTTTTTCATACCTCGTGGCCAACCATTTTGAATAGGTAAACCGAGACCCTTCTACAGATAATTCATGAAGTATGGCATGTGGTTCAGCGTAATTCTATCACACAACGATGGTGGTAAAAGACTTTGCTATGTTTTGCAGAGCAAGGATGCTGAAGTCATGTTGAAACTTGGGAGCACACCCGACAAACTTTAGCAGTATCGACTAATGAGGGATGCAATGGAGAAAAGGTTCATTCGAGTTACACGTGGCTCCATCATTGGTGGAGTGCGCCTTGGGGTGTTTACTGCTGCATTTTATGGGTTGCAAAATCTGCTAGCTGAGAAACGAGGAGTTCATGATGTTTTTAACATAGCTGGAGCTGGTTCAGCCACTGCTGCAACCTTTGGTTTGATCTGTAAGACATTACTTCCCATCTTCAAGATAGTGTCTATTAGCTGTTATGCAATGGCCTACTAAATCAATGTATCGCAATTTTGGACTTATGCTGTTAAATAACTGATCCTACATGGAAACAGAGTTACTTTTCTGAACGTTACTTTGTGTCAGTACTAGGATCACTAAAGTGGCGTGCAAGGAATGTTGCTCTTGGTGCCGCTCTTGGGGCTGCAGTTTGCTTTCCTCTTGGTAAGTACGAGAATGGTCCGTGTCAGAAAAACTTCATTAAAAGCTTGATTGTATTCTGAGATTCTTTATAGTCAGCACGATGTCCTGTTCAAGTTCAAATTAGTGAGTTAAGAAACAAGATATCCAAGGGGGTTTGCAGGATAGAATATCTTAGCAGAATGATCTGAAAATGTTGCTGATTTGTTAATCAGTCTGTAGGTCTTACAGCACTGCTGCTTTTCACGAGGCACAAACTGAAACTTGACATGAAAATGTGAAATAAGACCAGATTCTTTTTTTTTTCTCATGACTTGACATCTTATTTGGGGTATGGGTGTTCTTATGTGCAGGTTGGCTCCATTTGAAGCTGGTGGAGAAAGCAAATGAAGGGAGTTTGGCTGCTTCCCGCGATATGGATCAAAGGGAAGGGGCAAGGAGTGGTGTCGGGGCTGCAATGGATAGGCTTGAAGAGAACTTGAGCAAATAAACAAACTAACCATGGCCTCTGAGTTTGCCAATAGCCTCTTTCTGAGCCGTGTTCGTGTTCACCGGTTCAGAAGATGGCCAAGCCCAAAAAAGAGAAGTGAATAATAGAGAGAGGTAGCTAGACAGAAAAGGAATTAACGCTTGTTTTCGCGTTGTGCAGAAAGATCCCTTTGAGGTACGACAGTCGTTTTCTGAGCTCTGTTCATTTCTCCATATATCGTTATCCAAATTTGTGTCTGAGATCTCTAACCATGTGTAGGAGCATGAAACACCCTGTCTCGGGACTTACTCAAATTTTGCCAAGACTACTGATCTTGATTATCTCAAAACAATTTCAAGTGCGTCTTATACATTTTGGTGTTACAATTACAGTCTGAAAAGAATAGAAACTAATCTTCAAGGGGCGACAAGTGCACCCTTTGAGCCGAGATACATCCCTTGTATTCTATGTTCAATGATGCCCGCGCCATGCCCTTCTCACGCCCTTCTCATTTAGAGGCATAGCATCCTTGCCAATTCCGACAAATATGGCCAACAATCTCAATTTCCCCAATTGGAACAGGAACATTATTCAAGGTTAAGAAACTAATTATTCTGGTCCCATGGCTCATACTGGGACTGGCCATGGAAGATCTCTCTCGCCAGGTTTACACCACCTTTACAAATTCAAAAAAGACACTTCTTTAACACTAGTTAACCTTTTTTGGAATTAAAAAAGATTTACATTGAAACATTTTGACAGCGATAAAAAACGTACTAGTAATAAGGACGTATAAAATGACACAAAATGAAGAGACAACACTATAAAAAAGAGATGCCCTTCGAAATCAAAATAGTGAGGATGTTAGAAGAGAATTAAGATAATCCTTAATTCCATGTAAATTGTAATGAATCAATTCACAACATCATCTCTCTTTACATTTAGAAAAGAGATTTCCTCCCTAATTATCGAGGAGGATTGCATGGAAAACAAACATCAAATTTGTTTTTTTTTTTTTTTTTTTGTACCTAGGGAACCTCCGTGCGTGAGCCGCTTCGCGGCGGAGTAAACCCTAGAGGAGGAGTAGAGTCATCACCACCCTTGCTGTCCTAGGTAAGTCATGGGTTCCTTTCTCGCAAGGTAGACAACGCGGCGATTCGAATTCAAGACCTCTCCTGAAAAGAACCCGTGCCATCAAATTTGTTGGTCGCTTCATTAAGCCTAAAAGGACCATTGGCCAAGATCTTCCAAATACACTTGTCGCAAAAATATTGGTCCCGAGTTTGCACACATATATTGAACCACTTAAATTGATGGCCATGTAAAGACGCAAAAGAATAAAGTCCTCCCAAAAAAATAGGGTTTGAATGACAATCCCCAACTCTTTGTTGTTAAATGATGGATTTCAAGATTGTCGTCCTTTGATTTGCAATGAATCCTTAGAGTAGTTCTGGCCGGCAAATTGTTTTGAATCTCAACATGTACCTTGCCCCAAACATTTCCAATATCAACATGGGCTTAGCTGATGAATTCATCATGGTGGCATGTCATTACTCCAATATTAACATCATTAAGCTATTTAAGGATGAAGAACGGAGCATATCGGATCTCGCCACCAGTTTGTCACAACCATATTTACCTTTTTTATTTGTTCTTTTTTAACTTTGAGATGGGAATTGTGATATTACTTTTATTTTTTCCTTTATTAAATGTTTTTTCCCCTTTTATTGAAGTTTTCCTTTTTTACGTCTTTTTTTCCTCTTCTTTTATAGTCTTGGATAAAGTCTCGTATTAGCTATTATGTTTCCATTTACCTTCTATTTTCTTTCCTTTTCACTCTGGTATAAGAACTGCCTTTTCTTCTTTTTTACGTTCAGATAAGAATTGCCACATAAAATCAATTACGGATAAAGTATAAAATCTTATGTATAGCTTAAATGAAGGAGATAAACGAATACAGCTCTGTCATAGCTATTTTCTAGAAGGGAAAAATTACACTTTGCGGATGCCACTTATTCATTGATTTTTTTCTCTTTTAATCATAGAATGTTAGGAAGTGCTAAACGTATTGGAGAACAGACACCATCATGATGTATCAAAATTTTAAGGGACTTTTTTTTTTTTTTGAAAAAAATGAGATTGATAAACACTAATTCGCTGGTTTAATTACCAAGCGGCAACCATTGCATAATCTTATTTCGATTCGTTTAAAAAATTGACCAGATTATCCTTCATAATTTAAATAATATGGTAATTGGGACATCTCTGGACTTATTGGCAACTCCTATTCCAAATCTTCTGCAACTAGAGAAACCAATTGCCATGTGGCTAGATAACACAAAGAGGGAAAGAGAAGAGGCATAAGGAAGTTGTCTTTATCCCCTAAGCATTTGCTAATGCTACTTAACCTTTTTATGTCATTTTGGAATTATGGATCAAGTAACCTTTTGTAAAGGGTCATTTTGCATGTGCATTTGGCTCACAAAAATCGGGTGCATACGAGAAATTAGAAAGAAATTAGAACCGTTCACCAAGAGGATTGTAAATTATTTATGATAGACCATATTGGTTCTTGAATCCCTTTTATGGTACTAAGGTAGTTTAAGCAAAGTAATCATAGTTGTTAAATCAATATACATATGGTGAACGAAACTTTTAAACTCATGAATTATGAAGATAATTGGAATCATTGCACAATCTCATTTTGATTTTGTCAAAATATTAATTATGTAGTGGCTCTTAATTATTTGATTTGCCATCTTTAGTGCTTATGCTAATAGTGGAGTATAGTGCCATTATTGTAAATGGACTAATTAGTGTAATATGGCCTTCTTTTTTTTTGGCTGCGAGGTAAGATTTGCAATTTCTGATGCAATCGGAATGATGATTATCTAATGTTCTAAGACATAGCAGTGATGATTCTATTTTCGTAAGGCTATGCAAAGGTCTTTATCGTGCGTGCAAAATGCCACATACGTCAGTCATTTTCATTGATGAATTCCAACCATAAGTAGGGAGTTTTGACCGTGCATTGGTTGAAGAAGCGAGGTTAAGAAACCTTATTTGATGTCGAGGTTAAGAAAGTGATTATTCCTCTCACATGTCCCCCACTTGAACTGGCCATTGCAAATCTCTCGTTTGCCGAAATGCTTTCAGTATCACTCGAAGACCAATGACCCAAAATATGGTCAACTTTAAAAATGTCTCCCGTCTATTCAGTTTTCTCGTATTTTTGCCATACTTCAAAATGAACTTATTTTATGTACTAATGAATTGAAGCGTGTTGATTTGTGATATGACACCCGCATTGCAGGTATGAAACCGACATTGCTTGATACTTGTTTACCATTTTCTATTAAAAAAGGCTTACATTGAAATTTTTTGGAATTGATAATAAACAATAAAAAAATTAAGTATAAATAGAATGACACGAGATGACAAGACAACGCTATCAAGAAAGATATGCTAATAGGAATTGAAAGGATGAGGATAAGTGTATAGATATGTTAGATTGGCGGAATTCGTCGAATCCACGGGCCATGATAAAACAAGCTCATTATGCGCCCAATGCATCCAAACAATTTTGACCATGGACTAGTTCTTTCATGAACTCTTGCCTTATGGAGTAGTCTTTTTCTTCGCCAAGTCTACCATGAGCAACCCTTTTCAACAGCTGGTTGAAGGCTCTGCTTGATGAGAAATCGCCACTAAAGTCAGCCATTAGGTAAAGACTATGTCAAGTTATCATAGGTTTTGTAGGTCGTGGGGTTCCCATGGGAGTGAGTGAATGGTCCTGGATCACGGCATGTGATTAACCTAACTTCATCAACCCCTAGTATTCTACCAATTATGTCAAAAAAGAAAAAGTTCATCAATATTGCACAATTACCTATGATTTCAGGGGTCTGAAAGTCTTAAACTTTTCGATGGGGAATGCAATCCACTTTTAACAGGTCAAAGATAATCAATATAATCTTGAACATTCACAAGAAAATGCAATCAAAACTCTGTGTCAATCTTGGCCAAGTTTTTCTTAAATAGCAGTCCAGTAATTTCTGATGTTTCAACATGTTAGGACAACTTGGTAGCATGGCTGGTGCTTGAATCATTTTGATTGATTATTCTATAACTGTCAAAGTACAACAAGCACCGTACATTGCGATATAGTTACATCATTTTGATTGATAAATATTAAAAAAAATCACTTGAATAAATATCTCTGAATTTATTGGTAAGTTCTATGTCAAATCTTCGGCAAATAGGGAATCCAGCTGCACATTTGGCTAGATACCACAAAGAGAGGGAAGGAGAGGTGGCATAAGGAAGTTGTCTCGCACCCCGCTGTATTCTCTACCCGCTCATTTTGCTCTTGGTGAGTGATTCTAATTTCTCATGTGCAACCAATTTGTGGGAGTCAAATGTGTACAATAACGTCTGCTGTTTTATGTTTTAAATAGCAAAGAAAGTCAAGCACCTCCAAGTAATCCATGCCATCAATCAATTTATTACTTAATAAACAACTATTATCACAACATCATGCCTAGTGACAAGACGATCGAGATTCCCTTGGCAAGATTTTTGCTTATCATTAGGTAGTGGTTTGGCCTAAAAGGATATTTAGAAACCGATATGCATACCAAAAAACCTTTAATTAGGTTCACAGCAATATTGAACATTAAATCAACATCATTTAGTATTCCACAAACCAAATTTAGAATCTGCTTCATAAATCATAATACATTTCACAAACCATTTTAAAGTCCATTTCTTAAACCAAGTTTACAAATCAGTATATATAACTTTTTGTAATATATTTCTCAAACCATTCACAGATATCAAAACTTAGTAAATGCTTGATCTAAATTTTAATTCAACAAACATGCTTTTAATAACTCATGATATATCAAATCTCTATTACTTCCAAGATATGAGTTTACAAATTTATAGAAGAAATAAGCGTCATTTACTTGATATAGCCTAATCCAAATCCCGAACATGTGAACTTGAAATCCTATCAATTTAGTGAAAAAAAACAATATCAAAATCAACTGAAACCAATAATAACTAAGAATCCTCTAAGCTAAGCTTATTTCTTGACAAAATGACTCTTTAGGCTAACAAGACTCATATGAAGAGTGCAAAACTTCAAAAATTCATTCTAGTCAGGTTGTACTTCGGAATGGATTTCTATTAATCCCTTTAGTTTTACAATATCTTGAACTGTCATTTTCACAAAATTTAATAGCTTAATCACTAAATCGTATTTCACATTTCAAAATTCTTATAACTTTAAATATGTGGCCTAACTTCGAAAATTATTTAAGTTTTATGAATTGAGGCCTTGAATACTTATCAGATGCCGCAAAATGTTGTTAATCTGAATTGTTGGGTGTCCGATTTTTCTCTATTTTTTCTACTCTCCTCTTTAAGTTTTCCTGAAACTTACAACCTTTTGATTGTTCAACGCCATTTAGATTTCAAAGTTATAGCATCCAACCAAATGCAAATCCGTCAAGCTATAGCTCCGAAATAATTCCAAATGAAACGAGATAGAAGTGGGCGTCGGCACATGCTCTCATTTCGTGCCATTTGTAGCAAGTTTTGTAATTTTCTCACGCATGGTACGCCCCCCATATTTTATAAGCCTTCAATTGCTTATTCAGAGAACTCATATATATATATATATATAGCATTATTTTTTGCAATTGCACACCATTCACGTGGGATTATTTTTCCTCCCAGTACTTCTACAAGCTGATGGGGTGAATTATATTTTATTTTTTTTTTTTTTTAGATTATTGGGTTCGACCCGAATCAGCGTTGAATCTCTTAGGAGTAATCTGTTTCGTTACGCATTTTGTAAAATCAGCATGCGGACTCGAAGTTTATTAACATAAAATAATAGATCCTGTAACTTTTCCTTTGTCTCATCCCCAAGCATAATATAGTCACTTCCTTATTCTTTCCTTTTGTGAGCACAACTTAGAACACTGAATCGAACGCCAATTGCGTTAAAAGGCTCATTTGCGACCTATCGAATCCGAGGAACCATGAATATCACCGCTCAGAAGAGCATAGTTCAAGCGGTCTTCAAGAACTCCATGATGGAAGTGTTGAAAGCGTGACACGTGACTTGGAAGTCCTGAAACCCCGCCCCTTTGGCCAAAGCCTCGAACTCCTTCTCCGTCCTCTCTTTCCCGCCCGAGCAGTGGGTTAACATGATGCAGTCCATGTGGATCACTCCCTTTGTTGATATGCTCTGGTCCGGGTACACGGGGAGAATGTATTCTGCAACGATCACCCTCCCATTTACCGGAAGCGCATCGTAGCAGTTCTTGAGGAGCTTTGCGCAATGTTCATCGCTCCAATCATGGCATATCGACTGCAAGAAAGTAACATGCCTTTTATGAAACAATCTGTACTTAACTTTAATCAGTAACTACTTTTTGGCCTTGCCAAGGGACCAAAATAAAACAAGAGAAACAAGAAGCAGCCTTGTCCTAGTACTTCCTGAAAATTTAAACTTCAAAAACAGAGACATCATTCTGACCTTCATGAAAATGGCATCTCCATTTGGAATGTTGATGAACATGTCGCCTCCAACGTGCTCAATACCTGCGTTAGTCCAGGCATTAGATTTTTCGGTGTTCTTTTCAGCAAGGTGTTTCATATTAATTAAGAGGCAATGAATCAAATGTGATATGTGAAAATGTTCCTAGTTCTTGGGTTGCTCCCAAGTATCTAGGATATGATGCTAATCTCAAAATGCGAGCAAGCGATACACATTATATACCCTGATAGGATGGAGCATCTTCAATCACATGAGGCAAGTCAAAGTTGATGCCTTTAATTGACGGGTATTTGGCTATAATCATGTTGAGCACGGTCCCTGTGCCGCCTCCAACATCGACCACCGTCTTGAGGCCCTCGAAGCCATTGTACGTTTCCAATATCTTCTTCATCATAATGGTGGAATGATCAGACATTGCCCGATTGAAGATCTTGTTAAATCGCGGGTCGGTGCCTAGATAGTCAAATGCGGTCATCCCATGTGCCTTGTCAAATGGGATTCCGCCTTTGAGAATCGCATCTTTCAAGTAGTACCTACAAGTTAAAAAGCATACGACCCAATTCAATGCTCAAAGAACGATAATGTGGAATTAATAAGTTCCTGAGTGGTGAAATAGGGAGGAGATTTCGGGTGATTCAAACGTGCAGTTACGGTCACCTATTACTTCAATTTGTTGTGTAAAATTGATCATAATAGGACTGGCGTTAAGGATGAATCCTGAAAACAATCCCAAAGAAAAAGAGAAAAAGAAGGAAAAAAGGGCTTTAAAGAAAAGCGTACCAGCTTTCCAAGAAGACTTTGTCCTGGTTGATCAATCCAAGTGGGGCAATAGAGACCCCATCCTCGTTCTTGACCAAGAACTTGCACAATGGAGCTAAACCGTAGAGCCGCTCAACCTTGCCTTCGGGGAGGTCGCGGAGGGTGCACGTGAGCACAGAATAGCTGGCCAGCAACCGGAAGATCCGGTCAAGCATGACCGGGGCATCGGGGTTCTGGGTTGGGAGCTGGGAAGCAACTTCCCCAGGGGTAAGGTAGGTGCCTGGTCCAGCCCTGGCCATGATCTCAAGGAGGTCGAGCTCGATGGCGGTCGTGAGGACTGCAGGGAGAACGGAGGCGGTCGCCAGCTGCATGGCGAAGAGGTTTGCCTCCTCGTCCGAGACTTGGGTAGGAGTCATCTGGGTCTCGGATCCTGCTGAATCCATTTTGTATTGAGAAAGGAAAGCAGAGGAAATGGAATGAGAGAGTGCAATGGCCTGGGCAATTGGGTCTACGAGGACACCGGCAAAATCTTAAATTGCTCTCACATTTTCATCGACCGAAGTTTACTTATATAGCAAAAAGATCCTACATTCGACCACTGTTAATTCAACTTCAGTTAAATCCTCATTAAGATTTCAAAAGTTATAGCATCCAATGGTATTGTAAATTCCAAACGGAGTCTCGGTATTTAGGTCATCATGCTATCGGTTGCAGAATAATTCCAAACAGAATGAGATAGATGTGGACCTCGGCACATACTTTCATTTTCCCCCTAGGCATCGTACATGCATTACTCTTGGCACATGCTCTCATTTTTCCCCCTAGGCATCGTACATGCATTATTAAAAAAAAAAAAAAATCATACATGCATAATTTTTTCGCTTGCACATCATTCACATGGTCCTCACTTTACTTTAAGTAGTACCGTCACCGATACACGATATGCGATACAATACGACATGACATTTCTAAAAAAATAAAGAATTACGACATGTTGTACACTTTTATATATACAAATGATATGATTATTTTAATTAAATTAATTTAATTCAAATTCAAAAATAAATTAATAATGAAAAAAAGCCCAGAATGAATTTACACTAACAAAAATTAATCAACCATTTGTTAATATTATTCATTATTTTAATTTGACAAGTTCAACTCAGTTCCAATAATCCATCAAATTTGGAGGAAAAAAATAAACAATCCACATTATGTACTCACGAGTGTGTAAGAAGAAAAGAGGAAAAAAAACTTGGGGGGTGAATTGTGTTTCACGGTAGCGAGCGTAAGAAGAAAAGAGAAGATTAGATATTTCTTCTTTCCCCCTTTATTTTTTTTATTTTATTTTTACATATTTATATTTTGACTCATTTATTAAAAAAAATAAAAATTGACTTCGTGTGTGTCGAGTCATAAACTTGCATGTTGGAATTCTATACTAGTGAGTTGAAGAGTGTTGGGAGAGTTGATTAGGTATTGGAGAGTGTCGAAGAGTATCGGAGAATATTGGATACGTGTTGAATTATCATATATGACACAAAAACTCCTAAAAAGTGTGGGTGCTTCATAATTCTTGCTTCTACACGTTGATCATGTAGATTATATCTCACATGTTTTTTAGTGGTTGTTGGGTCCAACCTGAATCGGTGTTAAATATCTTCTGAGCACCCTTTTTTGTTACCCATTCTATAAAATCAATATGCAGACTCGAACTGGATTAACATAAAACAATAAATCTTGTAACCTTTCCTTGTGCCGTGCCGACACATCATGCACTCACTTCCTTATTCATTCCTTTTATGAGCAGAACTTAGAGCACGGAATCGAAAGCCAACGAGAAGGGGAATCATTTGCGACCTTCCAAATCCAAGAACCATGAGCATTAGCACCAAGAAGCAGTTCAAGCCATCTTGAAGAACTCCATGATGTAAGTATCAAATGTTGAGAATATAGACAAACGAATCGAATAAAATTAGTTCGAAGGAATGAAAGGGAATCGGATACCGAATTTAGGTGATTCAATCCGAATATTAAAACTTATGTCCACAGGGAGAGTATCATGAAATTTCACTATAGAAATCAAGCGATACAACGGAGATTACAATCATTAGAGCATTCAAATACTTTTTTGGTGTTTCCCAATCTCCAATAACGCCCAATAATCTATACAGTATTTAGCTCCTTACAATTCTTAGTGAAACTTCACTTAAAAAATTAAATAAATTCAACTCATAAGAATTTAACTGATTAAATTACTCGGATGTAATTATAACAAGCAAACCTTTATGACAGGAACTCTTTGCACACTCCTCTGTGCAGTCACTTCTCTCGGTCACCAAGGACTTTGGCGCCCTCTCGGCCAGGATATTCAACCACGATGAATCCACCCCATTTATAATCAGGCAAACCTCCCATCATTTATTGCAGTAACATCTTTCTGAGAAAAAATCACGAACACGGCACAGAAGACAAATGCATTAAATTTCTATATATATTTCAAGTGTACAAAGAGTCCTTTCCCTATTTCTCGGTTATTGCTTTGTGCAAGTTGCAGCCAATCAGAGAGTTCCATGCACATGCTTTACTTTTCAACTCAACTCGTGGCCTCATAATTGTTCTTCTTTTTGTGTTGTCAAATATTGCGTGCCCGAGAGTTTAACAAAATATGCACGTTCTCCCTGCTTTGTTTGTCTCCCACGCATGCAGAGAGACAAATGCAAAAAATCCTTGCGCAATCTTCTCCTCCGTATGGACACCTCAGTGTTCGACGCACTTGCAAAAGGGACACCTCAGCTTGGATTCATACAGCCATACATTGCACTTCAATTGAGACCATGTTGATGGACTCAAACTTGAGATATATTTTAATATTGAAAACATAACATATGACTCAGAAGCCCTGGAATCCCACCCCTTTGGCCAAAGCTTTGAACTCCTTCTCTGTCCTCTCTTTCCTGCCCAAGAAGTGGGCCAACATGATGCAGTCCATGTGGATCACTCTTTTGGTCACTAGGCTCGGGTTCGGGTACGCAGGGAGTATGTATTCTGCAAAGATCACCCTCCTGTTTACTGGAATCACATCGTAGCAGTTTTTGAGGAGCTTTGCGCAATGTTCATTGCTTTAATCATGGCTTATCCTCTGCAAGAAAGTAATGTGCTTTTATGGAGCAATCTGTACTAACTCTAATTAGTGACTACTTTTGAGCCTTGCCAAGAGACCAAAATAAAACAAGGGCACCTACCCCGTAGTGGACGTGTTGGTTCGTGCCCTGCTCCCTCATTCGGGAGGGGAGGGGTTTGAAACTCCGTGCTCCCATTGCGCGACTAAAGTGAAGTGTTGTGGGAGATGGGCCCCCGCGCTAGTGCTCCCTTTGATTTACGCCGCCGATTGCCGGCTGTACAGTGGTTCTAGGGCATAAAAAAAAATAAAACAAAATAAAACAAGGGCTCCTGAAAATTTCAACTTCAGGAACAGAGACGTCACTTTAACCTTCATGAAAACGACATCTCCCTTAGGAACGCCAGTGAACATGTTGCCTCCAACGTGCTCAACACCTGCGTTATTCCCATCATTAGATTTTTCGGGGTTCTTTTCAGCAAGGAGAATCATATTAGTTAAGGGACGATGAATTGAATGTGAGATGCGAAAATCTTCCAAATCTTGGGTTGCTCTCAAGTGTATAGGATATGGCACTAATCTTGCAGAGGGAGTGAGTGATACACATTGTATACCATGATAGGACGGAGCATCTTCAATCACGTGAGGCAAGTCAAAGTCGATGCCTTTAATCAATGGGTATTTGGCAACGATCATGTTGAGCACGGCCCCAATGCCGCCTCCGATGTCAACCACTGTCTTGAGGCCGTCGAAGCTATTGTACGTTTTTAGTATCTTCTATCGTAATGGTGGAATGATCAGATATTGTCAGATTGAAGATTTTCTTGTATTGTGGGTCCGTGCCTGGATACTTGAATGCGGTCATCCCATGTGCCTCGTTGAATGGGATTCCGTATTCGAGAATCACATCTTTCAAGTAGTACCTACTAGTTAAAAGGCGAACAACCTAGTTCAATAGTCGGAAAACACGATAATGGGGATTTAGTAAGCTCTTGAGAAGTGAAACTGGAGGAGATTCCAGGTGATCCAAACATTCGATTGCAGTCACCTTTTACTTCAATTTGTTGCGTAGAATTGAATCGCAATATGACTAGCATTAAGAAAGTAACTATTAACATGAGGGAGTTACTAATACTAACTTTTGATAAAGGATAAATTAGTTTCTCATATGGTAAGTTACTATTGACAACATGGATAAGTTATTAGTCACTAATAGGTTGTGAATGTTACATTTTTTTTTTTTTTTGGCAAAGTTAGAGAAGTAATTGAGTGCAGCTATATTATTGGGTACTTTTCATTACGAGGAAGTCACTTATTGCGCAGGGAAAATATTATTATTATGTAAAAGAAACTATCAATCAATTAGCAGCTTTTTACCTGATTAGTAAGCATTTAAGTACTTCTTGGGCAGGTATCAATTGGCAGTAGTCTGTAATTCAGCGCATAGGTTTAAACGTTTATGAGCCAACCGAGTCATCGAAATGTCTAATCTCACGGTTTATGCATCCCATGTTTCTGAATCAAGCATGAATCTTGCAGGTGACGACTCCTCTGCTGTTCAAGTTGATACCTGTAGTGATGAACTTGGGTGTACTCATGCACTGGTTCCTTTCATAAAGCGGCACACAAACTGGTGTCTCTCTCTCTCTATCTCATGAATATGTCAGGAGCAAGTTGTAATTTTAAAGCGTGACAGTTGAACAATTGTTTGATTTTCTTGTCATCTTGTGTAATCGTTTGGTTACTGCAACACTCACATAAATTGTTTACCCTCACGGAAGAAGGTTTCCAGAGGCGCATCTGTAATAATTCTAAGGTTAACCAAGTATTTTTTTTAAATTTCCGTGGGAAAACAACACGCTGATCTCAATCAATTGTGAATGCCACACTTATTTTCAGATATACATTCATTCGCAAGGGTCCAGTTGATGCTCCGAGTTGCACAATAGAATCGGAACCAGCTCACAGCTTCTTTGTACATACATAGGGATCTTGTCGTCTATAGTGTACATATTGATGCCAATCTGTCATGTCTGGGGATTAGCTTTTTACCTTAATCGTCTGCTGAAATCGGTCTGATCAACCTCCACGTCATAAAGTAAAGGATTGTGCCTGCATGTGAAGGAAAAGAAGTTTATGGAGAAAAGATTGACATTTTTATATCTACTACTCGTTATGACTTTATTCATAGTGGATTATAATAGTTTTTTTTTTTTTGAGGCCCAGAGAACCCCGTACAGCCGGCAGCCGGTGGATAAACCCTGGGACGACACTAGTGGAGGACCCACCACCCCGACGTCACGCTTAAGATCTCGTGCGTCCTGCAGGATTTGAACCTCTCTGTCCTGGGTAGACTTCATGAGAGGCTCTTATCTAGCTAGGCCACCGCAGGCGGTGGTTATAGTGAATTATAATAGTTTATATCCGAAAGCTGAAGAAATGATATGCAGTGATCGATAACAAGAGAAACATTATTTCTCAGAATCAGTCGTAGGAAATTTGCAGAGCCTACCAAAATGGGAAATGCCGAGTTCGTTGACGAACATGGGCATAATTTTAATTATAATTTTTGGGAAAATGTGTCCCATTGCAAAGCAAATCATTTCATTGTTAGTGAGAATCAAGCATGAGCTCGAATTTTAGAATGGTAGATTGTAGATAGTTGAAGAAGAGGGAGTAATTTGCAAAGAATTTTTTTGTAAAAATGGAGGATAAAATAAAAATAATTACACAAATGAATTTGGGTTCACTATTAGGCCCCGTTAGGTTGGACTTTCCCAAGGGGCTTTGGGCCCCGAAAGCCCCTTGGGGAAAAATTTTTGTGTTTGGCAAAACTTTTGAAAGCTCCTTGGTGGAATGTGGGCATTCCAAAAGCTGAAAGCCCAATGCTGGGGTAGGGCTGCTTTCAGCTTTGGCATTCTAAGAGTTACTGTTCATTCTTCTTCTTCACCGTCTTTCTTCCTCGTTCGGTTCTTCTTCCCCCGCCTGAGTTGGCCGAGTTTCGCGGTTGACGGCGCTCAGTCGCAAGCGGACTGCCAGGATGCCTCGCTTGAGGTCACGCAACCTCAGGTGAGGTGGCCTGAGGTCGGGTGACCTCAGGCATTGCCTGGGTCGCCTGAGGCCGCACGACCTTAGGCGACGCCTTTGGTCACGCCTGAGGTCAAGCGACCCAAGCGACGCCGCCTGAGGTCGCGCGGCCTCAGGCGGCGTCGCCTGGGTCGCTGGACCTCAGGCGACATCGCCTGTGGCCATGCGACCTCAGGTGACGCCTTGGGTCGTCGGACCTCAGGCGGCGTTGCCTGAGGCCGCGCGACCTCAGGCGACGCCCTGGGTCGCGTGACTCAGGGCATCGCCTGAGGTCAGCGCCACCCATGGCGTCGCCGAGGCGACCTCAGGCGAGCTGCTCGCCGCCACCGCCACTGCCTCCCCGCCACCACCAGCGCCACCGCCACCAACCGCACCCCACGATCACCAGCTGCATCTCCTCCTCCCTTTTCTTTTTTTCATTTTTCTTTTTACTTTGAAATAGCTTTGCAAAGCATACACAAAAAATTGATTTCCAAACACACTTCCCTTTCCAAAATGCTCATTCTCTCAAGGATACTTGGGGAAATGCAAAGCCATTTCCCCAAAGTTGAACCAATCGAATCGGCCAACTTAACTAGTAAAAGACGTTTCCCGTTAAACGACATCATACTAATTACGATTGTTAATATTTCTAGACTTCTTTATACCCCTGCCGACATTGCCATTAATATTCATTTGTTTCTCGACTCCCATTCAAAATTTAAACAATTGTATCTATCTGGCAAATTTGAAAGAAAATTTTGTGGTAAGCGCATCTATTGATTCGCAATTAAATTCTACAAATTTGTTGTTATAAATTTCTAAATTATACATCTTACCCGTCGGTTGGAGTAGGTTTATTCTTTTTCATGGTGTATTAGTATACATATTTTTATACAGCTTTTCAACGATATCGATGATAATTTGTAAATTATTTACTGGCTGTAGATGATATGGCACGTGACTTTTCCATGTACGTAAAAGAAACTTTATGTTATTCTTATCATGTACTTGAAAATTAAGTTATATTTCGCTTCGAAATTGCCTTGAAAACCTCTCATTCACAATCGCTACCCCCATCGCCGCCAGGACCACTGAACCTTCTCACTTAGTTTCACCACAATCAACATCTCCTTGTCTTGTGAAAATCAGAGACATTACATGCAGCGCGATGATTGCATGGTTAAAAATTATTGGAATCTCGTGAGAGGGTCAATGCAACGATATTCATCCCTGTTATGTAATGTGTCAAACCGATGAAATTGACCGAGCCATGACATGCCATAAAAGAATAAGGTCATGCAGAGGAAATATGCAAATTATTATGTGGAATTTAAAGGGTGATGCAAATTGGGTGACCAGATTAAGATTATGCAATGATAATGATCTAAACTAACATGCGAACCTAATATTTAAAAAGAAATAAAATGATTATGCAATCAAACCAAGATCGCATCAAATATCCGTATCAAAATAAACTAAACAATGCAAGTCGAGACACCAATTGCACTATATTCATGAGAAGACATTAAACCAAAGTCGAATGCAAAGGAAGCATTTTCGATAAATTTTTTACCTCACTTTCTCTCATTAGATATCTTTTCCTTTAATTTTTTTTTAAAATTGAATTTTAATTATTTTATTCTCTTTTTTATCATTTTCTTTCTTTTTCTTTTCCTTCTTCTTTTGCTGGTTGTCAACCACGGGCGAGCTCCAGCCTCGTTGGCTGCCTTGCCATGCCCATAGTTGCCAAAGGTCGGCAAAGTTTTAACGACCTCAGGTGAGAGGTGAGGCTCGAGCCTCACCTAGCTCGCTGGCTCGCTGGCTTGTAACGATGCTCAAGTGAAAAATTATTGAAAATAGTGTATGGAAGAAAATATGTTTATTATTATTTTTCAAAAACATTACATTTTCCGTAAAACGAATGAGATTTTATTAGACTGAATCAAAGCCCAAATTGGCTAAACCCAACTCAAGCTTAGTCTCACGCAAAACCAAAGCCAAGCCCAAATTCCTAGAGTTCAAGCTTAGTCCTCTTGTTCTTTCTTCCTTCTCGTTTCTTCGTGGTCTTCCTCCACGCTGAGTTCACCACCGTTCCCAAACCCACTTCATATCGGACCCAAGAACCACAACATTGAAACCACTGACGAGTATTTACGCCGCCCGCGATTGACGTTTCTTGTTTCTAGGCTTCAGCCATGAAGAAAGGAGGGAGGGAGAGCTAGCGATATAAACGGAAAAGAATCGTAAATACCAATAGAAGGACACAAAACGAGGCTGCATCCGGAAGTTTTGATGATCCTTGGGTATGTGACGGTCCATGGCTAGTGACGGAAGTATTGTCGGACGTTATTATCGACATCACAAAGGACCTTGTTTTGTTATCACCATCGGACCAATGGGTCACGTTTAGAAATGTTCGGTTTATTCCTACATACTACCATTGGTGAGATCGAGGTTTATTCTATAAGTCTATGTTAATTTTAGTCGTCCAATGGTGTACCCTATGAACCGAACCTCCCATGTACATCATCGTGACCCCATGCAACCTTGCCGATTTCTTTCTCCACGCAAGAATTTCAGTCACGTACTTGTACATGAAGTGGATTGAATAAGAGGAAATTAGTTGATTTCGATGGAGAACATGAAACCGAAATGTCCCATACATATACAGAAATTTAAGGATTTAATCTTTGGAGAGATTTGGCCATGTACTAAGGTCCGTATGGCCACAAATTCGCTGGCCCAAATAACCCAAAACCTCTCTTTTAATTGTAGGCCAATCAAGTCAACAACCCTCAAGACTTCTCCAACTGTGTTGACCGAGGGAGAGCCGGCAACGGCCACGTTGCTTCCCATTCGGCTGCCAGCGAAGCTCAAGAAATCTTCAGCTGAAGACACGCCCTTCCCCATCTGCCTTCTTCTCGTACAGCCACCGAAAATTCTGCATGCAAAAAGTTGATTAATTAGTTAATCAAAGAAATAATAGGTTCGGAATTGAGGGGAAGAGAGAGAAAGAACCGAGCAAAACTTGAGCAGAGAGAGAGAGAGAGAGCGCGTGAGTGCAGCGAGTGATCGAGAGAGCCGTGAGCGAGAGAAGCGGGCGCGCGAGTGTGAGCGGCGAGAGGAAGAAGAAGGAGACCGCCCTCTGCCATGCTTCTGTGCTGCCGCTGTCGACACCGCCCGTCTTCACCGCCGTTGAGCCGCACCACCGCACCGAAACCCTCGCCGTTAGCACCGTAGGACTTGAGGCAAGTTGAAGTCTACTGATCTATATAATGTAGTGCTGTTGCTGTCTTAGGAAGTGCATTGATAGACTAGATTGTTGAATTTTGATGTTAGGTGATGGTTTATTGAGGAACCGAGACTGTTTTGAGGTTGAAAGATTGATGAAATGCTCGGGTTTCTCATGTGTGTGTTTGATTTCTTTAAATTTCAGCTAAAACAGATTTGGCGACTGTGAGATCTGGAAGAATTTGGCCATTGTTTTGATTAGAAAAAGAACAACCTCCCGATCTGTATTTGAAGTTTTACTTATCATGGCACCGGCCTCAATTGTTTTAAGAAAATGTATGGTGCTTTTATATTTGAAATTCCGTATCAATTCTTTTGAAACCATTGGAGATTGGGTTGACATCTCAGACTTATTATACAAGTTTTAAACTCATTTATCATTTTGATTAAAACTTGGCCATAGGCTAATTTGGAAACCTCCGACACTTGCTGGAATTTTTACATATTGAGGCGCCATTCCTCAATGTTTCAAAATGGAAAAGAAAATAGTTTGGTGTCCTCGAAACTTCAAATTTTGCAAAAATGAGTCTTTGAAAACCTTAAAGTCGGGAGTGTAGATTTGATTTACCAATGTGCCAATTTCAAATAGCTTGTGTTTAATAACTCTCTTTGATTATGGTCGTGAGGCGCAAGTGCAACCTGAGAATTCTCACATGGATTTTTTAAATGCATTGGAAGGTTAGCCGTGGGAGTAGACCTACGGGCTTGATGTTTTACTACTATGCTTTGTCCAATGGTGATTTAAAGACGTTTTGATTTATGATTTCAAAGCTTGTTGTTGTCTTGAAAATGTTTTGGCATTGAAACAATTTGGTTGAGACACCATGGTTGAGATGTGTTGTGAATGCCCTCAGACCTTTGAGTCGACGATGCCCCGGGAGTGTCGGGATGCCCATAGGATCGCATGAGGCAATGCCGCTGGATGCCTAGGGTCCGTAGTACCCCGGAGGTCCCCCGGGAGTGTCGGGATGCCCGGTTGTATGCCAGTACGTAAATCCAAAGGCTAGGGGTAACCATTTTCATGGCAAGCCCTGATGATTCCTCATGATGCTAGGTGGGAAGTGAGATGCCCGAGGTGTGACATAACACGCTCTGGATGCTCGGTGATTAAATACTGGAGGCATTCGCGATGCTAGGTGGGATGTGAAATCCCAGAGGGATGCAAATACTAGTCCTCTAGGCTAGACATAGGGAAATGAAAATGAACTAAGTTTTTCTAAAAATAATGACCATGCTAATAATTGTGCCTGATTGTGGGACTAAATTATATGGCATAGTATGGGACGTGTCGCTATGGTTTGGCCCTATAATTGGGACCTGTGTGCGACTAAAATGATGTATTCTGATTTTGAAACTGCATTAGCCATTGCTTTCAAAAGTGTTTTTAATTTGATGCACACTCATTCTTTTGATTACTCATTTTATCTATCTTGCATGGACTTGGATTGTGATGTGCATAGTATAGCTGAGTAGATCTTCAACTGCTGGGTGGTTGTACTCACCCCTTTTTGGGGATTAACATTTTAGATTAGAAGAAATGCCTTTGCTACTTGTAACTCGTGGTTCATTCTACAAACTTCCGGTCGACCTCCAATGGGAACGATCGAAGCACCAACACCCCGAGGTGCGTGGGTTGTTGTTTGAACGAGAGAGGGTTATCTTGGTGTTCAATGTTGGTCTCTCCGCGGGCCCCATTCTGCATGCGTACATTGTTGTTTTGTTCGCCGAGATGGGTGCTCACTAGGGCTATTGCCACCGCTGCCAGCCGATGGACTGGATGGGTGGATATGACTGAGAGTTGAGGTCTGCAGCATAAGCATTTTTGGTCGCCAACACTGTTTGATGGACTTATGTTTATAGTCGTTGTAATAGTCGGGTATCTTTTGGAAAGTAGCTGGGTATAGAAAATCACGGCATTTTTTATATACCGACTAAAGATGTCCATCTGCTTTATGTAAATAAAGGTGTTCGGCTTTAACTTATAAAATATTTAGTAGGTGTGCATCGTTTTCATTTGTGAAAGGGGAGTTGATGGATGTGCTTCGGCTATGTAAACTGCGCAGGGACTGATCTAAAAGATATAAAGCCCTAGGACTTATAAACTTATTATAACTCTTTGGTACCAGAGTAATATATTATCAGGTCAAGAGAAAGGCAAGTGGATTGTGGCGACCCTAGCGGATTGGGGCTGTTCGGGGGTGCCACAAAATATACCTAGGAACAAAATCAATCCAACTAAAAACTACGAGTTAACAAAACACTGCAAGAACCACAACACCGAAACCACCAACGAGTTTTTACCCCGCCCGCGATTAAGGTTTCTCGTTTCTAGGCTTCGGCCACAAAGAAAGGAGGGAGGGAGAGCTGGCGTTATAAACAGAAAAGAATCATAAAAACCAATAGAAGGACACAAAACGAGGAGGCTGCACTGTAGAGAAAGGGATACCAATCGATATCCAAACAATTAGGATATTAGAAGAGAAACACACATATGCGTGTATTAATTTAGAGATAACGAAGATTGTTCTTATTGCAATTGTAACATTATCTTCCTCCATCGTACAATCACATAAGAGGTTTTCTCCCTAATTGCATAGGAGCTTTCCATGGGTAACAAAAATCGATCCCTCTAGTCTCATTCAGCTTAGAAGGACCATTAGGAAAGACCGTCCAAATACACTTAGTGCAATCGTCCCTATTTTCATCATATATATCAAATCGATGAAATTCATTGGGCCATGCAAAGCTACAAAAGAACAATGTCTTCTTAAAGAAATTGGGTGTAAATTTGGATCCCCAGGCTATGGTGCTCGTTATAATATGGTCTCCGAGATCGTCGTTTTTGGACTTGCAATGAACTATTAGTGTAGCCATAACGGACAAATTGCTGTTGATTTTGACATGTCCTACCGAAAATATTTGCTGCACAACCAGTTACAAGTAAAGAACAAATAAATAAGCACTTAGCTAATGAGTTCCTCATTGTGGAGTACATGGCACCAATATCAAACATCATTCTAGTATTTAAAGATGGAGAGTGGGCTTGCCACCTCGCAACAATCATATTACCTTTTATGTTTGTTCCTTTTACTCTTGGATAATAATTACCATAATCCTTTTACTTTTTTTCCCTTCTATTATCTTTTCTTCTGTTATCTTTGTTCCTTTTTTCTTTTTATTGAAGTTCCCTTTTTTGCAGATGCCATGCATTCACCCATCTTTGGTATGAGAACTGCTATATTACCTTTTTATTTTTCACTTCATTTATAGTTTGGGATAAGAATTCCCACATCCTTTTATGTTTCCTTATCACCTTTTATATTTTTTCCTCCTCACTTTGCAATAAAAACTGCCAGATTACCTTTTATATTTTTTCTTTTTTTACTCTAAATAATAATTGCCACATTACCTTTTATTCTTTTTACTTCTTACTTTGGGATAATAATTGCCACATGGGATTAGCTACAAATCAATTTTAATATCTTATGTATAGCTTAATTGAAGGAAAGAGAACAATTATATTTGAGAAATGATTGTGCGACAGTTTTAATGCATTGTGAGAACAATAATTTATTCTAGACCACAAAAACCAAATCACAAAAATTATAAATTATTGTGGAACCTACTCCTTCAAGAATTTCTGATTCACAATAGACTATTATTCTCACAGTACCTCAAAGTTATGCTAATAAAGCCCGTTCTAATAATAAAAAAAAAAAAGTTAGGCAATACTAGCATGATGTATCAAAACTTTTAGGGACTTAAAAAAAAAAATTAGATTGTTAAGCAGTAATTGGCTAGTTTAAATGTGGAAAGGGATCCATTGCACAAACTCATTTTGGTTTCCTGAAAAAAAAAATTCACCAAACTATCATTAATAAATGCCTCTTATGCTAGTCCTAGATATGTCCTGAATAACATCTTTTCCCAATATTTGGCAACTAGGGAATCCAACTACACATTTGGCTAGATACCAAGAAAGAGAAGGAAAGAGAAGTGGCATAAGGAAGTTGTCCTGCACTCTTGCTGTGTTCTCTACCTGCTCATTTTGTGTTGTTTAGGATTCTGGTAACTTTTTGTAGAAAGTCATCTTGCATGCACATTTGGCTCACACAAATTACTTGCACATGTAAAGTTTGAATCGCTTACCAAGAGGAAATTAACCATTTGTGATAGAATTCATTAGTTCTTAAATCTTAGTCCCTATGTATAAGAATTGCTTTATTAATATAAAGATTATGTTCAAATATAACCACAAATTTTTATAAATCATTTTATTACTCATTGCATTATAGAGTGCAAAATTTAGTTGTGATTATTTTATAACTGTCAAAGTACAACATATGTGGTCCACTACGATATAGTTACATGATTTTGATCGATAAATATATATAAAAAAAATCACTTGAATAAATATCTCTAGAATTATTGGTAAGTTCTATGTCAAATCTTTGGCAAAGAGGGAATCCAACTGCACATTTGGCTAGATACCAAGAAAAAGAAGGAAAGAGAAGTGGCATAAGGAAGTTGTCCCGCACTCCTGCTGTATTCTCCATTTGTGTTACTTAGGATTCAGGTAACCTTTTGTAGAAAGTCATTTTGCATACACATATGGCTCACACAAATTAGTTGCACATGAGAAATTAGAATTGCTCACCAAGAGGAAATAAACTATATGTAATAGAATGCATAAGTTCTTAAATCTTAGTCCCTATGTATAAGAATTGGTTTATTAATATAATGATTACATTTGAATATAATAACAATTTTTTATATATCATTTTATTACTCATTGCTTTATAGAGTGCAAAATTTATTTTTGATTATTCTATAACTGTCAAAGTACAACAAGCGTTGTACATTGCGATATAGTTACATCATTTTGATTGATAAATATTTAAAAAAATCACTTGAATAAATATCTCTGAATTTATTGGTAAGTTCAATGTCAAATCTTTGGCAAATAGGGAATCCAGCTGCACATTTGGCTAGATACCACAAAGAGAGGGAAGGAGAAGTGGCATAAGGAAGTTGTCTCGCACCCCGCTGTATTCTCTACCCGCTCATTTTGTGTTGTTTAGAATTCAGGTGACCTTTTGTAGAAAGTCTTTTTGCATACACATTTGACTCCCACAAATTGGTTGCACATGAGAAATTAGAATCACTCACCAAGAGCAAATAAACTATTTGTGATAGATAGCATTAGTTCTTAAATCTTAGTCCCTATGTATAAGAATTTCTCTATTAATATAAAAAATTACATTCAAATAGAACCACAAAACTTCAAATCATTTTATTACTCATTGCATTATAGAGTGCAAATTAATTTGGGATTATTCTATAACTGTCAAAGTACAACATATGTCGTTACATCATTTTGATCAATATATATATATATATATATATATATATATATATATATATATATATATGATGGAAAGGGTGGGATTTGGGATCAACCATCGCCTTGCTTAATTTCTACAATAAGAAAAGTTGATGCTTGAACTTATAAAGGATAAAGCAAAGAGGTGGGATAAAGTACACCTCAAGTGCCAAAACTTGGCACAGAAAGACACTTAAATGCCAAAAGTTAGAAAAGTGACATTTAAGTGCCAAAATTGGAGCAAAATGGATCACTTAAGTACCAATCCGGCCAAAATATGGCCGTGGCAATTTTTCGGCAAAGGAAGTGCAAAACAATGCCGTTTTGCACATTGACATAACTAGACAATAAAAAAAAAATGATGTCGTTTTTTTGTACTGACGTGGTAAAAAAATCAATATAAAAATTAATTAAATCAAATTTAAAACTAAATTTATTTAAAACATTTTAAAATAGAATAAAAATATTTAAAAAAGGGGGGCTGGCCCGACCCCAACTAACCCTCCCCCTCCACCACCGGCCCTTCTTGGCGACGACAGGAGGCGGCGGTGGTGAGGGCTTTTTTTTTTTTTTCTTTTTTAATTTTCAATTTTTTTTTCTTATTTTTAATTTATTTTTAAATTTTTTAAATAAATTTATTTTTAAATTTAATTATATTAATTTTTTTTACCACGTCAGCACCAAAATGACGTTATTTTTGTATTATCTAGCCACGTTAGCATGCAAAACGATGCCATTTTGCACTTGCTTAACCGAAAAATCGTCACGTTGGCATTTTGGCCAGATTTTGGCCAGATTGACACTCAAGTGATCCATTTTGATTTTGGCCGAATTGGCATTTAAGTGATCCATTTTGCTTTGATTTTGGCACTTAAGTATCGCTTTCCTAACTGTTGACACTTAAGTATCACTTTCCTAACTTTTGGCACTTAAATGTCCCTCCGTGTCAAGTTTTGGTACTCGAGATGTACTTTGTCCCAAAGAGGTGAATGAATAGATGATGATGTTGCAACCCTCCAAGGGATTTCAATAATTCTCGAGAAAGTTTGACTGATTGCTAAGCGAGTCAAATGGTCCCTCTTGTGAGACGAGGCTCTCTTAAGCCACACTAATTGTAATTTGATTTTCTCCACTTATTATAACATTTGGTTTTTGGTTTAAGAGTCATCGCTAATCTATTATGGATTTATTAGAGGCCAACTAAGAAGTGAGACTGTGTCTTACTTTTGCAAACTTGAGATTAGGGATACGACATTTGATCACGCTAAATAGTGTCTAATGCCCAATTTGATACCTTTTCTCTTTCACGGAAAACCTAGCATGCGATCCTTTTCACCAAAATCAGTCCGGCTCAAAACTACGAGTTAACAAAATACCGCAACTTTAAGATTCGATTTTTCAGTTCCTGAAAATGGGAAAACGAAAGAGAGAAGAAACTGTTATCAGTAGAACTTAAAATTCAGGTGATTTATTCTAATCAACGCTTCATCCCCCGTACATACTCCACACAACAAAGGTCTTGGAATCAAGAACAAATCACAAGCAGAGGAATGTCCCAGAAAAGGAAATTTATCCTCAACGTCACAAACTTTGAATCCATGCGTGAAGTAATCGTGAACTTGGAAATGAGGGAGCTTTGCTGGCTATTTACTTGCTTGCCGCATGATCCGGGCCGAATCTTGAGAATCGACCACATCCAACTCGACGAGATCAATGACTATTGGAAACGTTCAACCACGACTATGAGCGACTCAGTCCAATTCTAATCAAGGTACATACTCCACACAACCTTGGAATCGAACAAATTGCAAAGGAATCTCCCAGAAAAGGAAACTTTTCCACAACGTCACAAACTTTAAATGCATGGGTGTGAAGTGAGGGGTTTTGGCTTTGATCCGGGCCAAATCATGAGAATCCACCACTCCAACATGATGAGATCAATGACTATTGGAAACGTTAAGACAAACGGTCCAACTCGACTTAGCAAGGACACAGTCACAGGCCACGATTGAAAATGGGGTGAATCTGAACAAACGGAAACGCGATTGCAGCAGATCGAATACAAAGTGAGATCACATGTCGAAGTCCATGAAGTGATGGAAGTGGTGAGTGGGCCTTGGCAGTACGGACAATAGGTCGTTCGGCGCAACGATGGCAGTTAATTGTTGACGGCAATGACAGGCAGCAACACCAAGTCGCGCTCTTGCCAATGGCTGGTTTGCCTGGACAGACGGCTGTGAACTCTCTGAGCGATGGGGAATTTCCTTCCGATTTTGCTGCTTTTTTAGTTCCAAGATAAAAGGAGGTTTCTGTGAGAAGACAAAGCTTGGTTTCAGAGCTTCAATGGAGGTTTCGAGTTCATTTTCATGGTGGAGAGAGCTGAGGAGGAATAAACGCTAGCTATAGCTATTAAAGATGATGAACAACAATTTGATTTTGATTTTTGAGAATTGTTTGCCCGATAAAACTTAATTTTAAAACCGCCTATCTAATTGTTATGAAACTCCTACACTTGGCCTCAGAATCAATCAAACGCATCCGGCCGGAAGAAGATGGGATAAAACGAGGAAAAGTAGCTTGGGGTTTTTATTCTTAGGGATTATAATGTTTTATTCAGATTTCTTTTTTTTTTTTTTTTATAAAAGCGCCATTTGTGTTAATTGCTTGAAAAATCACTTGCTCGCCGACCAACAAAGTTAGACCCTTATTGAAGGACTGACGTGGCTACTTTAGTCCCTTATTTTAAATAAAGTTTACTCCTGGCCATATTTTGAGGAAATGACTCAACTTTAGGTCCTTATTTGAAACTTTTCCTAGTAAAAGATGAGATTGCTCCAGTAAATAAATTATAGTTTTTGCCCTTAATAAAAAAAGTTTCTCCCTTTTTCCACTTTTTTTTTTTTTATTTAACTTTCGACACCTATACCATCTTGAATTGATCAAATTATCTATTATGAGTCCCACTAATAACTTCAGATTATTTATCTTCCTTTTTTTTCTTCTTTTTCTTTGCTTTCAAATTTACTTAGAGACAAATCTATCATTTTTAACTCATATAACAAAGATTAAGGTCAAATACGGGGCGAACTCTTGACTTAAAATAATTACTTAGAGACAAATCTATCATTTTTGGTTTTTTTTTTTTTTTGGTTTCCCCTATTTGGGATGAAATTGGTGTCCCTTCCGAAAAAAAAATAGTTTATTTGGCAGATATCTAACAAGTTATTATATTAATAAGTTATATGGTTCCTTTTTTTTTTTTTTTTTTTAATTTAAGGAAACCATTATTCAAAAAATAACCAAAGTACAAGTTAAAGTGAAAACAATCATTTGCTAGTTTTAATAAATGCATTCGGTTTAATTATAACTTCAATTTGGATGATTACATTATAATGTGGATTTTAACTTCTATTTTCGTTTTGTTCTATGAATTTAATATTCCAATGGTATAAGAATTGATTTTTCTTCTTTTTTATGTTCAGATAAGAATTGCCACATAAAATCAATTACGAATAAAGTATAATATCTTATGTATAGCTTAAATGAAGGAGATAAACTACTACAGCTTTGCCATAGCTATTTTCTAGAAGGGAAACAATTACACTTTGCAGATGCCACTCATTCATTGATTTTTTTTCTTTTAATCATAAAATGTTAGGAAGTGCTAAACATATTGGAGAACAGACACTATCATGATGTATCAAAATTTTAAGGGACTTTTTTTTTGAAAAAATGAGATTGATAAACACTAATTCTCTGGTTTAATTGCCAAACGGCAACCATTGCACAATCTTATTTCGATTCGTTTAAAAAATTAACCAGATTATCCTTCATACTTTAAATAATGTAATTGGAACATCTCCGGAATTATTGGCAACTTCTATTCCAAATCTTCTGCAACTAAAGAAACCGATTGCCATGTGGCTAGATAACACAAAGAGGGAAAGAGAAGAGGCATAAGGAAGTTGTCTTTATCCCCTAAGCATTTGCTAATGCTACTTAACCTTTTTATGTCATTTTGGAATTATGAATCAAGTAACCTTTTGTAAAGGGTCATTTTGCATGTGCATTTGGCTCACAGAAATCGGGTGCATACGAGAAAATTAGAAAGAAATTAGAACCGTTCACCAAGAGGATTGTAAATTATTTATGATAGACCATATTGGTTCTCGAATCTCTTTTATGGTACTAAGGTAGTTTAAGCGAAGTAATCACAGTTGTTAAATCAATATACATATGGTGAACGAAACTTTTAAACTCATGAATCATGAAGATAATTGGAATCACTGCACAATCTCATTTTGATTTTGTCAAAATATTAATTATGTAGTGGCTCTTAATTATTTGATTTGCCATCAATTTTAGTGCTTATGCTAACAGTGGAGTATAGTGCCATTATTGTAAATGGACTAATTAGTGTAATATGGCCTCTCTTTTTTTTAGGCTGCGAGGTAAGATTTGCAATTTCTGATGCAATCGGAATGATGATTATCTAATGTTCTAAGACATAGCAGTGATGATTCTATTTTCGTAAGGCTATGCTAAGGTCTTTATCGTGCGTGCAAAATGCCACATACGTCAGTCATTGATGAATTCCAACCATAAATAGGGAGTTTTGACCGTGCATTGTTTGAAGAAGCGAGGTTAATAAACCTTATTTGATGTCGAGGTTAAGAAAGTGATTATTCCTCTCACATGTCCCGCACTTCAACTGGCCATTGCAAATCTCTCGTTTGCCGAAATGCTTTCACTATCACTCGAAGACCGATGACCCAAAATATGGTCAACTTTAAAAATGTCTCTCGTCTCGTCTATTCAGTTTTCTCGTATTTTTGCCATACTTCAAAATGAACTTATTTTACGTACTAATGAATTGAAGCGTGTTTATTTGTGATATGACACCCGCATTGCAGGTATGAAACCGACATTGCTTGATACATGTTTACCATTTTCTATTAAAAAAAGGCTTACATTGAAATTTTTTGGAATCGATAATGAACAATAAAAAAAAAATTAAGTACAAATAGAATGACACGAGATGACAAGACAATGCTATTAAGAAAGAGATGCTAATAGGAATTGAAAGGATGAGGATAAGTGTATAGATATGTAGATATTTAAAATATGGCTAAGAATTCTTATTGATGAACCAATTCATCACATCATCTTTCTCTCTCATACATTCACATAAGAGGTTTTCTCCCTAATTTTGTAGTAGGGTTCCACGGTAAACAGACATCATACTGTGTGGTTTTTTCATTGAACCTGCAAGGACCTGTGGGAAAGATCTTCCAAGAACACGTGGTGCAATGATCACTATCCCTGCTTTGCACATATATATCAAACCAATGAAAATTATTCGGCCATGCAAAGCTACAAAAATATAAAGTTTTCCCAAAGAAATTGGGCCTGAATTGGAATTCCCAGCTGCTCGTTATATAATGGATCCCGAGATCGTCGTCTTTGGATTTACAATGAGCTGTTAGAGTTGTTCCAGCTGGCAAACTGTTGTTAATTATAACATGCGTTCTGCCCCAAACATCTTCCACACAACTTATAACCAACAAAGAACAAACAAATATGAGTTTAGCTGATGAGTTCATCATTGTGAGATCTCTTTGCTCCAATTCTCAACATCATTAGCTATTTAAAGAAGAAGGATAAAGGATATCAGCTCTCGCCAACTGGCTATAGGCATGTTACCTTTAAATTTTGTACCTTTTTTCTAGAATAAGGATTGCCTTTTATGTTTTTTCCTTTTTTACATTGGTATAAGAATTGCCATATAAACATCTCTTATTATGAAGTTTAATGTGGCCAACCGGCAATAGCCGTATTTTTAATTAGTGTTCCTTTTAATTGGGATAATAATTGCCACATTACCTTTTATATTGTTGCCTTTTCACTCTGGTATAAGAATTGCCAGATAAGCATCTCTTATTACCAAGTGTGATATCTTATGTACAGATTGATTATGGTAGTTCTGGAATCTCTAGGATTTTTCCTTTAATTTTATGCCATATCTTTTGCAACTAGAGAAGCCAGCTGCCATTTAGCTAGATACCATGAAGCGAAGGCAATTTTCCAGTAAATTTTGGTTCAATATTAATCGGCCAACTTAGCTAGTAACAGATGTTTCCCGTTAAATGACATCATACTAATTACGATTGTTAATATTTCTAGACTTCTTTATACCCCTGCCGACATTGTCATCACTATTCATTTTTTTCTCGACTCCCATTCAAAATTTAAACAATTGTATCTATCTGGCAAATTTGAAAGAAAAAATTGTGGTAAGCATATCTATTGATTCGCAATTAAACTCTACAAATTTGACATTTGTTATAAATTTCTAAATTATACATCTTACCCGTTGGTTGGAGTAGGTTTATTCTTTTTCATGGTGTATTAGTATACATATTTTTATACAGCCTTTCAACGATATCGATGATAATTTGCAAAATATTTACTGGCTGTAGATGATATGACACGTGACCTTTCCACGTACTTAAAAGAAACTTTATGTTATGCTTATCATGTACTGGAAAATTAAGTTATATTTCGCTTCGAAATTGCCTTGAAAACCTCTCCTTCACAACCGCTACCGCCATCGCCGCCAGCACCTCTGAACTTTCTCACTTAGTTTCCCCACAATCAACATCTCCTTGTCTTGTGAAAATCAGAGACATTACATGCAGCGCGATGATTGCATGGTTAAAAATTATTGAAATCTCGTGAGAGGGTCAATGCAACGATATTCATCCCAGTTATGTAATGTGTCAAACCGATGAATTTGACCTGGCCATGACATGCCACAAAAGAATAAGGTCATGCAGAGGAAATATGCAAATTACTATATGGAATTAAAAGGGTGATGCAAATTGGGTGACCAGATTAAGATTATGCAATGATGCTGATCTAAACTAACATGCGAACCTAATATTTAAAATGAAATAACATGATAATGCAATCAAACCAAGATTGCATCAAATATCCATATCAAAATAAACTAAACAATGCAAATCGAGACACCAATTGCAGTATATTCAAAAAAAGACATTAAACCAAAGTCGAATGCAAAGGAAGCATTTTCGATAAATTCTTTTACCTCACTTTCTCTCATTAGATATCTTTTCCTTTAATTTTACTTTTTATTTTATTTTAAAAAAATTGAATTTTAATTATTTTATTCTTTTTTTATCCTTTTTCTTTCTTTTTCTTTTCCTTCTTCTTTTGCTGGTTGTCGACCACGGGCGAGCTCCAGCCTCGTTGGCTGCCTTGCCATGCCCATAGTTGCCAAAGGTCGGCAAAGTTTTAATGACCTTAGGTGAGAGGTGAGGCTTGAGCCTCACCTAGCTCACTGGCTCGTTGGCTTGTAACGATGCTCAAGTAAAAAGTTATTGAAAACAGTGTATGGAAGAAAATATGTTTCTTATTATTTTTCAAAAACATTACATTTTCCGTAAAACGAATGAGATTTTATTAGACTGAATCAAAGCCCAAATTGGCTAAACCCAACTCAAGCTTAGTCTCACGCAAAACCAAAGCCAAGCCCAAATTCTTAGAGTTCAAGCTTAGTCCTCTTGTTCTTTCTTCCTTCTCGTTTCTTCGTGGTCTTCCTCCATGCTGAGCTCACCACCGTTCCCAAACCCACTTCATATCGGACCCAAGAACCACAACATTGAAACCACCGACGAGTATTTATGCCGCCCACGATTGACATTTCTCATTTCTAGGCTTCAGCCACAAAGAAAGGAGGGAGGGAGAGCTAGTGATATAAATGGAAAAGAATCATAAATACCAATAGAAGGACACAAAACGAGGCTGCATCCGGAAATTTTGATGATCCTTGGGTATGTGACAGTCCGTGGCTAGCAATGGAAGTATCATCGGACGTATTAGTGACATCACAACAGACCTTGTTTTGTTATCACCATCAGACTGATGGGTCACGTTTAGAAATGGTTCAGTTGTTGAATAAGTTATAGTCTCATCCCTACATACTACCATTGGTGAGACCGAGGTTTATTCTATAAGATGTGTCGACAGTATATTTTCTATGTTAATTTTAGCCATCCAATGGTGTACCCTATGAACCGAACCTCCCATGTACATCGTTGTGACCCCATGCAACCTTGCCGATTTCTTTCTTCACGCCAGAATTTCAGTCACGTACTTGTACATGAAGTGAATTGAATAAGAGGAAATTAGTTGATTTCGATGATGAAACCGAAATGCTCCATACATATACAGAAATTTAAGGATTTAATCTTTGGAGAAATTGGGCCATGTACTAAGGACCGTTTGGCCACAAATTCGCTGGCCCAAATAACCCAAAACCTCTCTTTTAATTGTCGGCCAATCAAGTCAACAATCCTCAAGACTTCTCCAACTTTGTTGACCGAGGGAGAGCCGGCAACGGCCACGTTGCTTCCCATTCGGCTGCCAGCGAAGCTCAAGAAATATTCAGCTGAAGACACGCCCTCCCCCATCTGCCTTCTTCTCGTACAGCCACCGAAAATCCTGCATGCAAAAAGTTGATTAATTAGTTAATCAAAGAAATAAAAGGTTCGGAATTGAGGGGAAGAGAGAGAAAGAACCGAGCAAAACTTGAGCAGAGAGAGAGAGAGCGAGTGAGTGCAGCGAGTGATCGAGAGAGCCGTGAGCAAGAGAAGCGGGCGCGCGAGTGTTAGCGGTGAGAGGAAGAAGAAGGAGACCGCCCTCTGCCGTGCTTCTGTGCTGCCACCATCGACATCGCCCGTCTTCACCACCTTTGAGCCACACCACTGCGCCGAAACCCTCACCGTTAGCACTGTAGGACTTGAGGCAAGTTGAAGTCTACTGATCTATATAATGTAGTGCTGTTGCTGTCTTAGGAAGTGCATTGATAGACTAGATTGTTGGATTTTAATGTTGGGTGATGGTTTATTGAGGAACCGAGACTGTTTTGAGGTTGAAAGATTGATGAAATGCTCGGGTTTTTCATGTGTGTGTTTGATTTCTTTAAATTTCAGCTAAAACAGATTTGGCGACTGTGAGATCTGGAAGAATCTGGCCATTGTTTTGATTTAAAAAAGAAAAACCTCCCAATCTGTATTTGAAGTTTTACTTATCATGGCACCGGCCTCAATTGTTTTAAGAAAATGTACGGTGCTTTTATATTTGAAATTCTGTATCAATTCTTTTGAAACCATTGGAGATTGGGTTGACATTTCAGATTTACTATACAAGTTTTTAAACTCATTTATCATTTTGATTAAAACTTGGCCGTAGGCCAATTCGGAAATCTCCCGACGCTTGCTGGAATTTTTACATATTGAGGCGCCATTCCTCAATGTTTCAAAATGGAAAAGAAAATAGTTTGGTGTCCTCGAAACTTCAAATTTTGCAAAAATGAGTCTTTGAAAACCTTGAAGTCGGGAGTGTAGATTTGATTTACAATTGTGCCAATTTCAAATAGCTTGTGTTTAATAACTCTCTTTGATTATGGTCGTGAGGCACAAGTGCAACCTGAGAATTCTCACATGGATTTTTGAAATGCATTGGAAGGTTAGCCCTGGGAGTAGACCTACGGGCTTGATGTTTTACTACTAAGCTTTGTCCAATGGTGATTTAAAGACGATTTGATTTATGATTTCAAAGCTTGTTGTTATCTTGAAAATGTTTTGGCATTGAAACAATTTGGTTGAGACACCATGGTTGAGATGTGTTGTGAATGTTGTCAGACCTTTGAGTCGATGATGTCCCGGGAGTGTCGGGATGCCCATAGGATCACATGAGGTGATGCCGCTAGATGCCTAGGGTCCGTAGTACCCCAAAGAGATCCCCGGGAGTGTTGGGATGCCCGGGTGTATGCCGGTATGTAAATCCGGAGGGTAAAAGTAACCATTTTCATGGCGAGCCCCAATGATTCCTCGTGATGCTAGGTGGGAAGCAAGATGCTCGGAGGTGTGACTTAACACGCTATGGATGCTCGGTGATTAAATACCGGAGGCATTCGTGATGCTAGGTGGGATGTGAAATCCTAGAGGGACACAAACACTAGTCCTCTGGGCTAGACATTGGGAAATGAAAATGAACTAAGTTTTTCTAAAAATAACAACCCTGCTAATAATTGTGCTTGATTGTGGGACTAAATTATACGGCATAGTATGGGACGTGTCTCTATGGTTTGGCCCTATAATCGGGACTTGTGTGCAACTGAAATGATGCATTCTAATTTTGAAAATGCAATAGCCATTGCTTTCAAAAGTGTTATTAATTTGATGCACACTCATTCTTTTGATTGCTCATTTTATCTATCTTGCATGGAGTTGGATTGTGATGGTGTGCATAGTATAGCTTAGTAGATCTTCAACTGCTGGGTTGTTGTACTCACCCCTTTTTGGGACTAACATTTCAGATTAGAAGAAATGCCTTTGCTACCTATAACTCCTAGTTCATTCTACAGACTTCCGATCGACCTCCAATGGGAACGGTCGAAGCACCAACACCCCGAGGTGCGTGGGTTGTTGTTTGAATGAGTGAGGGTTATCTTGGTGTTTGATGTTGGTCTCTCCACCGGCCCCATTCTACATGAGTACATCGTTGTTTTGTTGCCGAGATGAGTGCTCGCTAGGGCTGTTGCCACCGCTGCCAACCGATGGACTGGATGGGTGGATATGACTGAGAGTTGAGGTCTGCAGCATAAGCATTTTTGGTCACCAACACTGTTTGATGGACTTAGGTTTATAGTCGTCGTAATAGTCGAGTATCTTTTGGAAAGTAGCCAGGTATAGAAAATCACAGTGTTTTTTATGTACCGACTAAAGATGTTCATATGCTTTATGTAAATAAAGGTGTTCGGCTTTAACTTATAAAATATTTAGTAGGTGTACATTGTTTTAATTTACAAAAGGGGAGTTGATGGATGTGCTTCCGTTATGTAAACTATGCATGGACCGATCTAAAAGATATAAAGCCCTAGGACTTATAGACTTATTATAACTCTTTGGTACCAGAGTAATATATTATCAGGTCAAGAGAAAGGCAAGTGGATTGTGGCAACCTTAGCGGATTGGGCACCGTTCAGGGGTGCCACAAAATATACCTAGGAACAAAATCAGTCCGGCTAAAAACTACGAGTTAACAAAACACCGCAAGAACCACAACACCTAAACCACCAACGAGTATTTACCCCGCCCGTGATTAAGGTTTCTCGTTTCTAGGCTTCGGCCACAAAGAAAGGAGGGAGGGAGAGCTGGCAATATAAACAGAAAAGAATAGTAAATACCAATAGAAGGACACCAAATGAGGAGGCTGCACTGTAGAGAAAGGGATACCAATCGATATCCAAACAATTAGGATATTAGAAGAGAAACACACATATGCATGTATTAATTTAAGAGATAACAAAGATTGTTCTTATTGCAATTGTAACATGATTTTCCTCCATCGTACAATCACATAAGAGGTTTTCTCCCTAATTGCATAGGAGCTTTCCATGGGTAACAAAAATCGATCCCTCTAGTCTCATTCAGCTTACAAGGACCATTGGGAAAGACCGTCCAAATACACTCAGTGCAATCGTCCTTATTTTCATCATATATATCAAATTGATGAAATTCATTGGGCCATGCAAAGCTACAAAAGAATAACGCCGTCTTAAAGAAATTGGGTGTAAATTTGAATCCCCAGGCTATGGTGCTCGTTATGATATAGTCTCCGAGATCGTCGTTTTTGGACTTGCAATGGACTGTTAGTGTAGCTGCAGCAGACAAATTGTTGTTGATTTCTACATATGTCTTGCCGAAAATATTTGCTGATCAACCAGTTACAAGTAAAGAACAAATAAATAAGCACTTAGGTAATGAGTTTCTCGTTGTGGAGTACATGGCTCCAATATCAAACATCATTCTAGTATTTAAAGATGGAGAGTGGGCTTGCCACCTTGCAACAATCATATTACCTTTTATGTTTGTTCCTTTTACTCTTGGATAATAATTACCATATTCCTTTTACTTTTTTCCCTTCTGTTATCTTTGTTCCTTTTCTTCTTTTTATCAAAGTTCCCTTTTTTTGCAAATGCCATGCATTCACCCATCTTTGGTATGAGAACTATTATATTACATTTTTATTTTTCACTTCATTTATAGTTTGGGATAAGAATTCCCACATCCTTTTATGTTTCCTTATCACCTTTTATACATTTTTTTTTTCCTCCTCACTCTCGCAATAAAAACTGCCATATTACCTTTTATATTCTTTCTTTTTTTACTCTAAATAATAATTGCCACATTACCTTTTATTCTTTTATTCTTTTTACTTCTTACTTTGGGATAATAATTGCCACATGGGATCAGCTACAAATCAATTTTAATATCTTATGTATAGCTTAATTGAAGGAAAGAGAACAATTATATTTGAGAAATGATTGTGCGATAGTTTTAATGCATTGTGAGAACAATAATTTATTCTACACCACAAAAACCAAATCAGAAAAATTATAAATTATTATGGAACCTACTCCTTTAAGAATTTGTGATTCACAATAGACTGTTATTCTCACATTATCTCAAAGTTATGCTAACAAAGCCCGTTCTAATAAAAAAAAAAAAAAAAAAGTTAGATAATACTAGCATGATGTATCAAAACTTTAAGGGACTTAAAAAAAAAAAAAAAAGAACTGAGATTGTTAAGCAATAATTGGCTAGTTTAAATGCGAAAAATGATCCATTGCACAAACTCATTTTGGTTTCTTGAAAAACATTCATCAAACTATCATTAATAAATACCTTTTATGCTAGTCCTAGATATCTCCTAAATAAGTTCTATGCCCAATATTTGGCAACTAGGGAATCCAACTGCACATTTGGCTAGATACCAAGAAAGGGAAGGAAAGAGAAGTGGCATAAGGAAGTTGTCCTGCACTCTTGCTGTGTTCTCTACCTACTCATTTTGTATTGTTTAGGATTTTGGTAACTTTTTGTAGAAAGTCATCTTGCATACACATTTGGCTCACACAAATTAATTGCACATGAGAAGTTAGAATTGCTCACCAAGAGGAAATTAACCATATGTGATAGAATGCATTAGTTCTTAAATCTTAGTCCCTATGTATAAGAATTGCTTTATTAATATGAAGATTATGTTCGAATATAACCACAAATTTTTATAAATCATTTTATTACTCAATGCATTATAGAGTGCAAAATTTAGTTGTGATTATTTTATAACTGTCAAAGTACAACATATGTCGTCCACTACGATACAATTACATCGTTTTGATCGATAAATATATATTAAAAAAATAAAAAATAAATCACTTGAATAAATATCTCTAGAATTATTGGTAAGTTCTATGCCAAATCTTTGGCAAAGAGGGAATCCAACTACGCATTTGGCTAGATACCAAGAAAAAGAAGGAAAGAGAAGTGGCATAAGGAAGTTGTCCCACACTCCTCCTATGTTCTTATTTGTGTTACTTAGGATTCTGGTAACCTTTCATAGAAAGTCATTTTGCATACACATATGGCTCACACAGATTAGTTGCACATGAGAAATTAGAATTGCTCACCAAGAGGAAATAAACTATATGTAATAGAATGCATTAGTTCTTAAATCTTAGTCCCTATGTATGAAAATTGCTTTATTAATATAATGATTTTATTAAAATATAACCACAAATTTTTATATATCATTTTATTACTCATTGCATTATAGAGTGTAGAATTTATATGTGATTATTCTATAACTGTCAAAGTACAACAAGTGTTGTACACTACGATATATTTACATCATTTTGATTGATAAATATTTAAAATAAATTAAAAAAAAAACAGAGAGAGTAAATCACATAAATAAAATCTCAGAAATTGTTGGTAAGTTCTATGTCAAATCTTTGGCAAATAGGGAATCTAGCTGCACATTTGGCTAGATACCACAAAGGGAGGGAAAGAGAAGTGGCAAAGGGAAGTTGTCTTGCATTGCCACTATATTCTCTACCTGCTCATTTTGTGTTGTTTAGGATTCAGGTGACCTTTTGTAGAAAGTCATTTTGCATATACATATGGCTCACATAGATTAGTTGCACATGAGAAATTAGAATCACTCTCCAAGAGCAAATAAACTATTTGTGATAGATAGCATTAGTTCTTAAATCTTAGTCCCTATGTATAAGAATTGCTCTATTAATATTAAAAAATTACATTCAAATAGAACCACAAGACTTTAAATCATTTTATTACACATTGCATTATAGAGTGCAAATTAATTTGTGATTATTCTATAACCGTCAAAGTACAACATATGTCGTTACATCATTTTGATCGATATATGTGACATCCCGATTTTCCAATCCGATTTTCAATAAACTGAGACGGGCATTTCATTGGCACGCATATAGTTCTTTTCCTTGAGTCGGCTACTCATGTGAAAACTAGTCTATCGAGTGAAGCTGTTAAGAGTTTCTAATGCATCAGACTCGAGAATTTGACCAGGAAGCGACTTTTCGACCGAGCTAGTCTGCAAGGGTCATTACGGCACCATTAAAATTGATTAGAGATCGGAGATAGGTAGACTCGACAGAGGCATGTGATCAGGTGTGGGTGATTCCACCAGATCGCACAATTCGTGTCGATCGGCACTGGACCGACTTTTCTATCGATTGGGTACCCAGTATTCGTATTTGAAACCTTGAGATTACCCCAACAACCGAAAGTCGCCAATGTTTCAAAGATGTACATTGTGGCTTGAGATGATCAACCACAGGTCAAATGCATGAAAATTTCTAAAGGCTACCTGGTAGGTTGGGCCGTGCTAATATCGTGCCAAAGTGAAATTAACCGTGGAATTGAGATCGAATTCAGAAATTGGAAGTCTGGGTGTGTCACAAATCATTTTAGGAACATTGACTAATCTTCGGAAGATTTTTCATGCAAGCCGAGTTTTTCAGAAAAATAATCAGAGAATGGCTAATTTGACTCGAGAAATTAGTAGGCCCGCCTTTGGTCTTGCTTTTGGGATTTAAGTTGGTTCTATAGACAAGTGAAGATGTAAATTAAAGTGTGATGACATTGGATTAATTTTATGAACTTCAATTGGACTCAATTGGAAGTGAATTGAAGGGAATGGAAGAAATTAATATACAAGATGTTAGGCCCCGGCGGAAATTGCAAGTGAACCCATTGGAAGAGGTTGTGGGAGATAGTGAAGTGTGATGTCATCCTAGGTCATGGTGGGCCATTTTTGCTAAATAAAAGAAAGAGAAAAAGAAAAGAAAAAGGGCCCCCCTCCTCCTTCTCTCTCCTCCCTCTCTTCTTCCTCTCTACCGTGCGACTCCTCCATCTCCATCTTCTTCATCTCCTTCTTTGAAAACCCAGCAACCAGCAAGTTGGAGAAGCCGCACGCCTCTGCCGTTCACCGCCGTCGCACGCCCCCTTGGCCGCTCGTCGCCACCATTTGTGCCGCCATCCACTCGCTCGTCGACTAGCTCGCCGCTCCGCCTTAGCCCGTTTCCCAGCAGATTTGAGATCTCTTGCAGCAGCTAACCGGGACCAGCCGAGCTCGACGCCGCACGCCCGTCGCCAAAGCTCGCCGCTGCCCATGTCGTCCCGCACCCGCGCGCCTGTGCGTCGCCCCGCATGCGCCTCACCTGGACCGCCGCCTCCGTCTGCCCCTACTCGCGTATTTCAGGAGCTACCGGAGCTCCCTCCGGCCACCGTGAGGCCTCGCCTGGCCGCCGCCTCGCTCGTCCAAGCCCCGCCGTTCCTCCGCCCGATCCGTCACCGTGCAGCCCTTCTCGGCCCCAAATCAGAAGCAAAAAAAATGGGTATGCAGTGGACGTTTGGCCCGTTTTGGCCGCCTTCCCAAGCCCGGATGCTCGGCCCGCTTTGAGGAAAGTTGTTCTCCTCGGCGTCCCCGTCGTTTTGGTCCGCTCGGCTCGCTAATCCGATGAGTTTAGCTCACTAAATCTCGATTAGACGGTTAATTATGCTCTAAGTGCTTAGTTTAAGTTAAGCAAGTTTAGGTGGATATCTTAGTTTATTTAATTGTGATTTGGATTAAAATGTTTGTTTAATTTAAAGTGTGTTTAATTAAAGGCTAAGAGAGTTTATTTAATAATAAACCTTGATGGGACATAATAGGGTTTTAGTTTTGAATTATTTAATTGTTTCGAAATTCTGGAATTTATAATATTATATTATATTCCGAAATTATTAAAATATTATTATTAAAAAAACGGAAAAATTATTTTTGACCACGATTGCTCAGAATTTTGTGCCGATCGCTGCTATGCGTTCGAATTTTGAAATTGATGGTTGGATATTATAAATTAGGTGTGGATGATGAAAATATGGATACTATTATTTAATTAATTTTCAGAATAAATTTAATTATTTATTAAAATTCGAAAATTTCGTCGGAACCTTAAGCTCTCAGAATTTCGTGCCGATCGCTGCTGTGTATTTAGAATTTGAATTTGATGATTGATTGTGGCAAATTGAGTGTGATTGCAATAGATAGGGATTCTTTATAAAATCCAAGTGTTGAAATTGATGGGAGATTGGCCGTGAATAACCACCTATTAGAGATCGTGCCCAGTGAGGCCGTGATTAACCACCTATTGGAGGTCGTGCCCAGTGGTCGTGATGGACCACCCATGAGAGGTCGTGCCTAGTAGGGCCGTGATGAACCACCTAAGAGAGGTCGTGCCTAATGGGGCCGTGATTGACCACCTATTAGAGGTCGCGCCCAGTGAGGCCGCGATGGACCACCTATGAGAGGTCGTGCCCCGTGAGGCCGAGATGGACCACCTAATTAAAGGTCGTGCCGAGTGGGGCCGTGATTGCCACTGGTTGTTAAACCTTCCTATAGGGTCGTGATTGAAAGCAATGATTGATTTGCTAGAATGACATGTAATCGGCCAAGTCGATTGATCGCTGAGACGATCTAAGTGGTTGAATTGTTCTGATGATGTGATTGTGCCATGGTTGTTTGGTTATCATAATTTTACGTGGTTGAATTATATATATTGTGTTAACCTGCAGATGAAGGCTAATGTGAGGTAAGTCTTCTGTGTGATGTGGCTAGGCCACCTAGGGCGTATTTTCTTTCTAATAGGGGTTTAAGAGCCGGTCTTTTGTAGTCTTTTGGCCGTAGACCTCTGTTTGTAATTCTGTTGAATTATGAAAGTGTTATGCTTTGGTTTTGCTTCCTGCTTTTCTATCCCGTATTTTATTGTCAGGGGTTTTATAATACGTTCCGCTTGCACATTAATAAATGAATGGGGTCGGCGACACTACCTGGGAATGTCGCATTTGATCGACCGCAATGGGATGTGCGCGCGCTCGGGACTCGGGCGTGACAATATATATATATATATATATATATATATATATATATATATAGCAATGATGAAAAGAATGGGATTTGGGATCAACCATCGCCTTGCTTAATTTCTACAATAAGAAAAGTTGATGCTTGAACTTATAAAGGATCAAGCAAAGAGGTGGGATAAAGTACATCTTAGGTTCCAAAACTTGGCACGAATGGACACTTAAGTGCCAAAATGGATGAATATTTAAATACAAATCCTGCTAAAATATGGCCATGACAATTTTTGACAAAGGAAGTGCAAAACGATGCCGTTTTGCACATTGACATGACTAGACAATACAAAAACAACGTCGTTTTTGTAATGATGTGGTAAAAATAATCAATATAAAATTAATTAAGTCAAATTTAAAACTAAATTTATTTAAAACATTTAAAATAAAATAAAAATATTAAAAAGGGGGGTTGGCCGGCGGCCCCGGCCAACCCTCCCCCTCCACCGCCGGCCCTTCTCGCCGACGATGGGGAGGCGGTGGTAGTGAGGGCTTAGCCCTCAACCCGGCCCCCCCCCTTTTTTCTTTTTTAATTTTTTAATGTTTTTAATTTATTTCTAAATGTTTTAAATAAATTTAGTTTTAAATTTAATTATATTAATTTTATATTAATTTTTTTAATACGTTAGCACAAAAATGACGTTGTTTTTGTATTGTCTAGCCACGTCAACGTGCAAAACGACGCCATTTTGCAATTGCTTAACCGGAAAATCGCCACGTCGGCATTTTGGCCGGAGATTGGCACTCAAGTGATCCATTTTGATTTTGGCGGATTGGCACTTAAGTGATTTATTTTACTCCGATTTTGGCACTTAAATGTCACATTTTCTTTAATTTTGGCACTTAAGTATCACTTTCCTAACTTTTGGCATTTAAATCTCCATCCATGTCAAGTTTTGGCACTTGGGTATACTTTGTCCCAAAGAGGTGAATGAATATATGATGATGTTGCAACCCTCCAAGGGATTTCAATAATTCCCGAGAAAGTTTGACTGATTGCTAAGCGAGTCAAATGGTCCCTCTTGTGAGACAAGGCTTTCTTAAGCCACACAAATTGTAATTTGATTTTCTCCACTTATTATAACATTTGATTTTTGGTTTAAGAGTCATCACAAATCTATTATGGATTTATTAGAGGCCAACTAAGACGTGAGACTATGTCTTACTTTTGCAAACTTGAGATTAGGGATACGAGAATTTGATCACGCTAAATAATGTCTAATGCCCAATTTGATACCTTTTCTCTTTCACGGAAAACCTTGCATGCGATTCTTTTCACCAAATCTACGGCCATGAATAAGTGGGCACTGCGCAAGCAATGGAAATCCAACAAATAAATAACTAAAATATACCTAGGAACAAAATCAGTCTAGCTCAAAACTACGGTTAACAAAATACCGCAACTTTAAGATTCGATTTTTCAGTTCCTGAAAATGGGAAAACGAAAGAGAGAAGAAACTGTTATCAGTAGAACTTAAAATTCAGGTGATTTATTCTAATCAACGATTCATCCCCCGTACATACTCCACACAACAAAGGTCTTGGAATCAAGAACAAATCACAAGCAGAGGAATGTCCCAGAAAAGGAAATTTATCCACAACGTCACAAACTTTGAATCCATGCGTGAAGTAATCGTGAACTTGGAAATGAGGGAGCTTTGCTGGCTATTTACTTGCTTGCCGCATGATCCGGGCCAAATCATGAGAATCGACCACATCCAACTCGACGAGATCAATGACTATCGGAAACGTTCGACCACGACTATGAGCGACTCGGTCCAACTCGACTTAGCAAGGACACAGTCACAGGCCATCAATTGAAACATGGGGTGACGGGGTTCTGGTTTCCGCGGCAGTGAAGCAAACGGGTAGCTACAAATTAATCTTGTTTCTTCGTGGTTTTCCTCCACGCTGAGTTCACCACTGTTCCCGAACCCACTTCATATCGGACCCAAGAACCACAACACTGAAACCACCGATGAGTATTTACCCCACCCGTGATTGAGGTTTCTCGGTTCTAGGCTTCGGTCACGAAGAAAGGAGGGAGGGAGAGCTAGCAATATAAATAGAAAAGAATCGTAAAGACCAATAGAAGGACACAAAACGAGGCTGCACTGTAAAGAAAGGGATGCCAATCGAAATCCAAACAATTAGTATATGAGAAGAGAAACACACATATGCATGTATTTATTTAAGAGACAACAAAAAATTGTTCTTATTGCAATTGTAACATGATCTTCCTCCATCGTACAATCATATAAGAGGTTTCCTCCCTAATTGCATAGAAGTTTTCCATGGATAACAAAAATCGATCCCTCTAGTCTCATTCAGCTTGCAAGGACCATTGGGAAAGACCGTCCAAATACACTCAGTGCAATCGTCCCTATTTTCATCATATATATATATCAAATCGATGAAATTCATTAGGCCATGCAAAGCTACAAAAGAACAACATCGTCTTAAAGAAATTGGGTGTAAATTTGAATCCCCAAACACGGGTGCTCGTTATGGTATGGTCTCCGAGATCGTCGTTTTTGGATTTGCAATGAACTGTTAGTGTAGTTGTAGCAGACAAATTGCTATTGATTTCGACATATGTCTTTCTGAAAATATCTGCTGCACAACTAGTTACAAGTAAAGAACAAATAAATAAGCACTTAGCCAATGAGTTCCTCATTGTGGAGTACATGGCTCCAATATCAAACATCATTCTAGTATTTAAAGATGGAGAGTGGGCTTGCCACCTGACAATAATCATATTACCTTTTATGTTTATTCTTTTTTTACATTGGTATAAGAATTGCCATATAAACATCTCTTATTATGAAGTTTAATGTGGCCAACCAGCAATAGCTGTATTTTTAATTAGTGTTCCTTTTAATTGGGATAATAATTGCCATATTACCTTTTATATTGTTGCTTTTTCACGCTAGTATAAGAATTGCCAGATAAACATCTCTTATTACCAAGTATGATATCTTATGTACAGATTGATTATGGTAGTTCTGGAAATCTCTAGGATTTTTCTTTAATTTTATGCCATATCTTTTGCAACTAGAGAAGCCAGCTGCCATTTAGCTAGATACCATGAAGCGAAGGCAATTTTCCAGTAAATTTTGGTTTAATATTAATCGGCCAACTTAGCTAGTAACAGATGTTTCCCGTTAAACGACATCATACTAATTACGATTGTTTATATTTCTAGACTTCTTTATACCCCTGCCGACATTGTCATCAATATCATTTGTTTCTCGACTCTTGTTCAAAATTTAAACAATCGTATCTATCTGGTGAATTTGTAAAAAAAATTTGTGGTAAGCGTATCTATTGATTCGCAATTAAATTCTACAAATTTGACATTTGTTATAAATTTCTAAATTATACATCTTACCCGTCGGTTGGCGTAGGTTTATTCTATTTCGTGGCGTATTAGTATACATATTTTTATATAGCTTCTCGATAATAGTTTGATATCAATGATAATTTGTAAATTACTTACTGGCTGTAGATTCCGGGAACGGAACCGCGGAACTGGAACCGGAACGAACCGCCGCGGAACCGGAACCGGAACCCCGCCACGACCGGAATCGGAACCGGCCGCGGAACTGGTTTGGAACCGGTTAGGGTTCCAAAAGGAACCCCCGCTCGGCGCTCCAACTCCAAGCCTCCGCGGCCTCTCCTCCATCCTCGTATCTTCCTCACTCAGTCCTCCGATTTCAGCTGGATGTCGCTCCCCCTCAAGGCCACCGCCACCGGACGCCGCTCGCCCTCAAGGCCACCGCCGTCGGACGCCACTGGTCTGGACTGGATGCCAGTCCCCGACGTCGCTCGACGCCCGCATTCGCGACACTTGAGTCGTCGTTGCCCTGAAGACCCGACTGACGTCCCTGCTCACTCCTCAGCGCCGGCCACCGACGGAAAGATCGGTTTTTTGAACCCCAAAACACCTCCGATTTCTCCCGCTGAACTCCACACCTCCCTCTGCACATATATATATGGGCTTTCTCGACGCTCTCTACGATCACGCATCCCCCATTTTTCAGCGACGATCTCTAGCTGTTTCGCGTGGTTTCCCTAGCTCGGCTTCGGCGTTCCCCCCTTGTCGGCCGCCGTCCGTTCTCAGAAACCCCGAGGAATTCTCTCTTCGAGGTTCGTCTTCGTTTTCGTCCATGAACGTGTTGCGGTTTTTCGGTTTTTTGTTTTTTTTCGTTTTTGGGTAATGCTCGGCTCTGTTTTGTGTGTTTTTCCTTCACCCACGACAACGTGGAGGCGGTGGCGGAAGCAACTCGCGGTGAAGTTTGACATGTTGCCTGCGAGTTAGGTTTTCTTGTTGGGTCTTGATCCTTAAGTGGAGCAATGGGTACAATCCTGTTGCTGCTGCTTCTGCCGGAATCCTTAGTATCTTCGTCGTCGCTTTCGTGAGCCGATAAATCTGTATGTGTTAGTTAAGCAGTGGATGTTAATGGCAAAGCCTTGGAGGTTGATGCATCTCGAAGGAGTCGGGGAAAGATGATCACTTGGACTGAATTGCGATCTTCTGTTTGCGTTGGCGCTGATTTTGTGCTCTTGGGAACTTTGGGCGATTTCACGCGATTGGTTTTTCATCAGTTTTTGTTTCCTTTGACGTGTCATTTGTCCTGACCTCATCCTGATTTACTTTGTCGTGCCTTCTTTTTTCGTGTCTTGCATTCTGTCGTCGTTGTCTTGTTTTTTTGTATCCGTTGTTGCGATTTGGATCTGAATTTCTTCCGATTGTAGTTTTTAAAACACATGCTGGGACAACTGTATGGCCACAAATAAGGGCATATTTGAATAAATCTTTTGCATTTGTATTGATAATATGATATAGTCCCAAAGTTGTGTATTGATTTGATTTTTAGCAATTGCTTGCATATTCTATAACTCAATTCACATTATGTTTTGAATTTTCTAATTATATTATATTATTGTTGTGTAGTGCGGAATTAATGTATCAAGATAACACGTCAATGGAGGTGGAGGGACGTGAGGAGATGACTCCGGGTATGGAATTTGAGTTTTCGGCAATGAAATTGAAGAAGATGCACCCCCTACCTTGAGTGCCACAAATAAGGTATCCGATTCTCATGATAAGAAATATACATCTGAATGCTGGAATCATTATTCGAAAATCAGTGATAAGGATGGAAAAATATATCAAGTGAAATGCATTCATTGTGAGTCTATGCTTAAGTATCGTGTTGCTAATGGTACTTCTATAATGAGGAAGCACTTAAACACATGTAAGAGGTTTCCTCGTAATCTAGATAAGAGGCAGAAATTCTTTGTACCACGTAATGTCAACACGGCTGGTAAGGCAGGAGGAGATTCTAGTACTGGTAGCGTCTTATCGACATGGTCATTTAATCAAGAACGAGCTAGGCACATGCTTGCTCGGTTTATCATCATTGATGAGCAACCTTTTTCCTTGGTTGAGTGTGTTGGATTTCGTGAATATGTTAGTGAGATACAACCTCTCTTCAAACATATATCACGTTTCACAGTGGCAAAAGATTGTATGAAGTTGTTTTTATGTGAAAGAACTTCTTTGAAGAATTATTTTGGAAAGATTAATTCTAGGATCGCACTCACGACTGATACATGGAGTTCCAATCAAAATCTGAATTATTTGTGTCTCACTGCACATTTTATTGATGAAAATTGGAAGTTGCATAAAAGAATCATCAATTTTGTGGGATGCATAGTCATAGGGGTAGGGAGATTGGGAAAATGGTGGAGACATGCATCATGAGTGGGGAATAGAAAAAAAGGTATCCACAATTACCGTGGATAATGCTAGTTCAAATGATGTTGCAATTGGCTATTTGAGGGATAAACTTTCCAAACAAAGGTAGTTGATATTAGATGGTAGTGTTTTGCATATGAGATGTACAGCTCATATATTAAATTTGATTGTGAGAGATGGCTTGACTACGGTACGTGACTCCATTGCACGTATCCGAAATGTGGTTAGGAATGTAAGGAGTTCTCCCACAAGAGCCCAAGGATTTAAATCTTGCATTGAGAGAGAAAAGATCACTTATAAGGGTTCGGTAGTTCTTGACGTTTCCACTAGATGGAACTCCACTTACCTCATGTTGGACACCGCCATAAAGTTCAGAAAAGCTTTCGAAAGGATGGAAGATCACGATCCATCTTTTGTAAGTGAGCTAGATCATGAAACTCCTAGGGATGATGATTGGGAAAATGCTATTATTCTTTCGAATTTTCTGAAAGCATTCTATGATGCCACCAAGAAGATGTATGGGACTTCATATGTTACTTCAAATGATTATTTTGAAGGGATAGCTATTTTGTATAGATATTTGAAAGATGCGGTCAATGCTTCGGATCCTAAGCTTCAAACTATGGGTTTGAAAATAAAAGAAAAATTTGACAAATATTATGGAAGCTTGGATAAAGTGAATATTATGGTGTTGATTGCGGTTGTGTTAGATCCTAGAGCCAAGTTAAATTATGTGAGATTCTTGTATGGACAAATTTATGATGATGAATTGAAGATTGAAGAGATGCATTGCAAGGTGAAGAATACATTGGAGCATTTGTATGAATTTTATGAGCAATCTTCTCTTATTTCAAATGATCAAGATTTTGGTGGCCATAATTTGGGTGCAAGTAGTAGTAGTTCCACTTCCCAACCCAATACGGGTGGTAGTGAAGAACTAAAGATGCATGAAGCTCAAGATTGGAAGAAAATGTTTTTATACTCGAATGAACAAGGGCGCGATGATAACAAGTCCGAGCTTGATGAGTATCTTCAAGAAAAAAAATGAAAAGGATCTCGGTCTTGACATTTTGATTTGGTGGAAGGCTAATGGTTCAAAATATAAGATCCTTTCTTTGATGGCTCGAGATATTTTGTCTATTCCTGTAACAACCGTTGCTTCGAGTCAACTTTTAGTACATCGGGTCGTGTGCTTGATGGCTTTCGAAGTTCTTTAACTCCTAAAGTAGTGGAAGCTTTGATTTGCACTCAAGATTGGTTGAGGGCCGCTCGTGTACCGCTTGGTGATGAAGAGTGTATCGAGAACGCAGAACAATTTGAATTAGGTAAGTAATGTTTATATTTTTATATATTATAATTCTTTTTGTATATTTGATAAGTGGATATTTTATTTAACCTCTTCTTTTTCTTTTTTCAGATATGGTTGGCCTTAATGCGGAGATTATTGTTGATAAATAGAGTTGGTGGTGTCGCAACGGCAATGGATTTAGCAGTAGAGAATTCAAGCAAGGTTTTTTTATTGACTTTGTGCTGCTTTAACTATATTGTCAAAGAGTTTATGAGCCTTTAAATGGTTGTTGTGATCTCACCATTGATAAGTTTAATGCATGGAAAAACATTGTTGTCAAAGAGTCTATGTTTTGTTTTATTGTTTTCATAGCTTGGGAAGTATATTTATGGCATGATTTTGATGTTAGAGGATTATTGCGACAGTGCTGAAGAGTCCGATAATATGCACGTATGTTATAATTTTTTTTCTTCATTTTTAGAGTGCGTATATTATAATTCAACTCTAAAAATGAATAATAGAAAAAAAAAACTGTTGGCATTGGTATGTTTCCTAAGATGTGAGAAGTTACCGTATAGTATACGCATACGTTATAGTTTTTTTTTTTTGTAACACGCGCATACGTTATATTTTTTTTTGGTAACGTGCGCCCACGTTATAGTTTTTTTTTTGATAACGTGCGCGCACGTTATAGTTTTTTTTGATAACGTGCGTGCACGCTATATTTTTTTTTTATAACGTGCGCGTACGTTATATTTTTTTTTATAACGTGCGCGTACGTTATAATTTTTTTTGATAATGTGCGTGTACGTTATTTTTTTTTTGGTAACGTGCGCGTACGTTATAATTTTTTTTTTGGTAATATGCGCATACGTTATAGTTCAAATCTATAAATAAAAATAAAAACAAAAAAAGGAACGCGGAACCTGTTGGAACCTGGAACCGACCCTGGAACCTGTGACAGGGTAGGTTCCAGGTTCTCGATTCTGACGGGTAGGTTCCAGGTTCCTCATTTTGAGGAACCTGTACCTGAGGGTAGGTTCCAGGTTCCAGACGGAACCGAACCGGAACCTGGAACCGCTCACCCCTAGATATGACACGTGACCTTTCCATGTACGTAAAAGAAACTTTATGTTATGGTTATCATGTACTTGAAAATTAAGTTATATTTCGCTTCGAAATTGCCTTGAAAACCTCTCATTCACAACCGCTACCGCCATCGCCGCCAGCACCACTGAACCTTCTCACTTAGTTTCCCCACAATCAACATCTCCTTGTCTTGTGGCAATCAGAGACATTACATGCAGCGCGATGATTGCATGGTTAAAAATAATTGAAATCTCGTGAGAGGGTCAATGCAACGATATTCATCCCTGTTATGTAATGTGTCAAACCGATGAAATTGACCTAGCCATGACATGCCATAAAAAAATAAGGTCATGCAGAGGAAATATGCAAATTATTATATGGAATTTAAAGGGTAATGCAAATTGGGTGACCAGATTAAGATTATGCAATGATAATTATCTAAACTAACATGCGAACCTAATATTTAAAAAAGAAATAACATGATAATGCAATCAAACCGATATCGCATCATATGTCCGTATCAAAATACACTAACCAATGCAAGTTGAGACACCAATTGCAGTATATTCATGAGAAGACATTAAAACCAAGTCGAATGCAAAGGAAAGCATTTTCAATAAAATTCTTTTACCTCACTTTTTCTCATTAGATATCTTTTCCTTTAATTTTTACTTTTGATTTTATTTTTTAAAAAAATTGAATTTTAATTATTTTTTTTTTCCTTTCCTTTTCTTTTCTTTTCCTTCTTCTTTTGTTGGTTGTCAACCACAAGTGAGCTCCAGCCTCATTGGCTGCCCTGCCATGCCCATAGTTGCAAGAGGTCAACAAGGTTTTAACGACCTTAGGTGAGGCTCGAGCCTCACCCAACTCATTGGCTTGTTGGCTAGTAACGATGCTCAAGCAAAAAATTATTGAAAAAAATATGTTTCTTATTATTTTTTAGAAACACTACATTTTTGTGAAATGAATGAAATTTTATTAGACCGAATCAAAGCCCATATTGGCTAAACCCAACTCAAGCTTAGTCTCAATGAAAACTACACCCATTAAACGGGTGGATCGGGTCAAGTTTGAGCCGGGTCATAAACGGTCCGACCCAAATCGACTCATTTAACTTGTTTATGACCCGTTTATTGCAATGCAAAAATTTTGATCCATACCCGACGACCCATACCCAACCCATACCCGACCCATTTAACTAAACTTAATTTATTTATATATATAGATATTAGATATATATATATATATATATTTAAAAAATGGTATTGCTAAAATAATTTAATACAATACAAATTTAATGGACAATTTTTATAATTTTTAAAATAAATATTTTAAAAAATCGAATTTTAATTATTTTTATTCTTTAAAATAAAATTTTAATTATTTTATTTTTTAAATATAATATTTTTATTTTCTTCTTCTTCTTTGGCCGGCCACCGGCCACCACGAAACGGCTGGCAATCGGCCACAAGCGAGCGTGAGCCTTAAGCTATATATACAAGCTCTAGAGGATATATATTATGCAATATGATGCAAATTATGTAAGTATTCTCACAAGGGTTCCAACATAAAAGTGAAACCAATCTATCATTTTCTAGTATCATTTTTCCAATTGGCCAAGTGACCAATTTTTCGAAAGAATTTTTTTTTTTTATATAGATGGAATGTGTCTCAATGGATGTAAGAAAATATTAGTGCAATACTTTGATAGTTGAGCAAGTGTCTATAGATCTTCATGAGCCCCTTTTGCCGAGAGCATTGAACAAATAACTTTGATGCAACAAATGCCTTTATGCCTAGACTAATTTTAAGAGGCCACAAGTATTGAAATTCGCCACTGACCCACACTCCGTCAAGCGGAAAGGAATCCTAGAAGGATCTCATAATTGAACATCTCCTATTCATTGACAATCTCTCATCACTAATACAATATCCGCACACAGCAGAAGCAAAATATACATCAAACAAAACGAACGCATGGTAGTCTCAAGACTAAAAGATTTCAATCTAACTTAAAACAGGGGTACATCATATGCTGATTATTTATGAAAACTCATATGTACTCAGAACTCCATGAAGCCTCTGCTGCATCATCTTCATCAAGCTAGCTGTGAAATCGAGTTTCCCATATCTTCCTAGAATGGACTTGATCCACCAAGTGCCTTTGGTGTCCTTGGGTCCTTCTTCTTCCGGTGGACTGTCGCTATGTGGAGTCTTGTGGAGCTTGCTCACGTCATATCCTTCTTCTTCAGCCTTCCAAACCGGCTGATTGTAAATTTCTTCATCCATACGGCTCTGTCTGCTCAGTATCTGCAAAACAGAAAAGCCCACCAATCAGCCAACATAAATGCAAAAAGAAAGAAACAAGAATTAGAGCCCAACTCGTAATCACCACAAACCGCCCCATGAACATCACTCACAGAACAAAAAATCCACCAATCCAATTGTCTCTGATCGTCAATTTGGGTGTAAAAGAGGAAAAAAAAAAAAGAAGCCGCACAACAATGGTAGGCACTGATTCTATCTTCGCAATAGGTTGAAGCGCCAGCAATGACAAAAAGGCATCGGTATCAACTTGATACCTGAGGAAAAGGAATTTCAAATTAATACCCAACAATTAGTCTAGAACCTGAAAAGAATACATCACTATGAAAACAAGTGTATTAAATCATATGAGCAAACGAAAAGAATGAGATGAAAGAAAGTATCTAATGCAAATAATCTTCAAAGTCAATGACAAGAGACTTCTCATCCAAATCTTCCTCAGGCAGAACTCCAAATAACCAATTTCTAGTGCACAACTCAGCCTCTACGCTTTTAAGGGAAAGGGCTATGATATTTATTTAAAATGCGTCCTCCAATGCTAAAGGCTGATTCTGAGGCAATGGTAGTGATATGAATGCTCAATATATCACGTGCCATGAGAGATAACTCGAGATACCGATGAGAATGAGTCTTCCAATAATCAAGGACATTGAGATCTGGGAACCTTTTTCTATCAAGCCTATTCTCCTCCAAATACAAATCCAATTGTGACTTAGTAGATTGTGATCCAAAGTGTTCACTCTCAAATGCATCATATTCATCAATGTCATCCCCAATGTTCTCATCGATGCCCTCAACTGAAATGTTACCTCGACTAGTTGAAGAAGTAAAATGATCATCTCTAGACATAGAAGTCACATATTCATCAAAAAGTGTATAGAGTTTTGCTCGAATGCCTCGTACAAATTCCACATGATCATCCATGTCCAACTTTGAGTAACAAAACTCTAACAAGTGTAACTTATAGCGAGGATCTAATATAACAGCAAATGATAAGACAACACTATAACACTTCCAATATTTTTCAAACTTTTTGAGCATTGCCTTAGCCATAGAACTAATAGCCTCATCCGCAGTATCCCTTGCATGTATTAAATGAAACTGAATCTACCATACTCCATAAAAATATAAATTCATCGTTGGATATCTAACTCCAGAGAACAGAGTAGAAATATCATAAAAGGGTTTCAACAAGAAAGCAATTTTCTTTCCTCTAACCCAATCTTCAAAAGATGGACATGTGACAAAGTTATGGTCAATTAACTTCAAATGTGAAAATGCACATTCAAAGAAAAGGGCACCCTCAAGCATTAGGTATGTAGAATTCCATCTCATAACCACATCTTGGCGTACCTTTTTATTGGCCTTTAAGCACGACTGCAATATACATTCGGCAAATTTTATTCTCCTCCCTTGTGTAGCCCTCACATACTTGACAGCTTCTCTAATATTATGTAATGATCTATTAATAACCTTTAAACCTTCATGTACAATAAGATTCAAAATATGTGCACCACAACGCACATGAAAAAATTGTCCATCACATAACAAAGAGGATCTCACAAAAGGTGTATTTCTCCAAATATCAACCATACTATCATTGTATGATGCATTATCTAAAGTAATGCTGAAAATCTTTCTCTCAATACCCCATTCTCTTAACAAAGTCAGCAATTTTTCTAAAAGTATGGGACCACTATATGGAGGTGGCACATAGGAGAAACACAAGAGTTTTGAATGCAATTCCCAATCCCCATTGATATAATGAGCAATGATAGTCATATAATGATCCGTAGTAACAAAAGTCCATAGGTCAGAAGTCAAATATATTCGGCTTGAAAGCGACAATAATTTGGATTTCAAAATTCCCTTCTCTTTTTCATATACTTCTACCACATCACTTCTTGATGTAAACCTTGAAATGTGCTTCGCATTAGGGTTGAGGTAACTAAACAACTCTCTAGTAGCCTCATGCTCCACAAAAGAGTATGTATAATTGTATTTGATATCGCTCTTGCTAGCATATCTCTAAACACACCTTGGTCAAATTGTACTACATAACCATCAACATTAACCTCTCAGTTGAGACAAGTATCTAAATGGCGCAACAAGTTTTTTGTCCCATGGCTAGCCGTGTAACTTACTTCACACCACTTACATTTAGCCTTCTTCATGCCATCACCATCTATAAACTTTTCAAATTTAGACCATACAATCGAAGTGCATTTTCTTGGACGCTTAGAGCAAGTAGAGTTATCTTCCTCGTCCTCAAGAACTAAGGATGCAACTCTACATCTCTTGAATTGTTCCGTAGTTGAATATTCTTCTCAATCCTCGTTATCTCTTGACATGTCAACTAATTAGTTGGAGAAAATGTAAATTAGAACAGGTTCAGGGTTCAGGACTTTATGTTATGAATCTAACAAAAAGGGTAAAGAATGAGCTGCCGAAAAGAAGCTTCAACAACATAGTGGAGGAATACGATGTCGAAAGAGCAACTTCTATTCACTAGAACATTGAAAAATCGCAACAGTCATCAAATTCATCCTTACCTTCTTTTAGAACTTTCTGGGCCTAAGCTTGAGGAACCGCAACAACTCTCTATTCACAAGATATTACCCACTGCAACTCCACTAGATCCGGCTCTCCCGTAACTCACAAAGCGGTCACCACCGGCAATAGAGCGAACTGCCCGTAAGGGAAATAAAAAATGAAGATCAAGTGCAGTACATGGCTGTCAATGGTAGGAGCAGCACATAGGTAACACTACATCTTACCAGCAACAACAGATTTGCCTTAATACACAAGGTGTCTTAACACGGTGGACTCACAACCAATGTAACTTACAAGTCAGCATCAGAAAACCAAATGTTCCAACCTAACTCTCAAATAAAAAGGTCCAAGACAAATCATCCACATGGAACAGGATTGTCAATAACAAATTATAAATAGGCATTAGCAACACCATGAGACCAATGGAACCATTAACACGATCTACTCTAACAATGCAATTCAAGTACCCTTCCAAATTCGCGGCAGAAAAAAACACACATCAACCCAGCACAGAACAAACCACTTCCACCGTCGAATCGACTCAAGCAAATTCACCACTTCCACAAACGAATTGACAACACTAAGCAACTAGTGATCGATCAAACATGTCGTTGCTTATTTTGACATAATAAGCCTCACGCCACAACTAAAAAAGGCAACTCAACACATACAACAACAAGGAGAAAGGGGTAAGTAAAGTCAAGAATCCTCAAACCAAGCGAAATTAAAGAAAACAAAACTCATCCCCTTGGAAGCTCAAGAAAGGGTATTGATCCCACTTCTCATCTTCAAGAAGTCCTCACAACTCACAGAGCAGAGCAGAGACGGAAACCCAAGAAGCATTACAATTGTGGACCTGCATGACTCAGCAGCAAAAACCCAATTATGCTTTGGGTTTCCCTTTATAGTCGATGTCAAATGAAGATGTCGATTAACGTGCTTTGCGAAATCGAGAGGAACGCCCTAGTCCAGCTGATCCGCGAGACTGATCGTGGCGCTAAAATTCCCAATTGATTGAATGGACAAATTCTATACGGCTACTGCTAGAAGTAGTCCCTCAACTCCCTCCCTCATTCTTGGAATACCTGCTACTGACTAGCACGAGTGACCCTCCTCCATCCTCGCTGACCCGAACCCTACCGCTGGTGGTGACATTGCGACGATTGAGTTGTCGGAAAACCTCGGCCACTAGAGATGGGCGGCGATGAGGCAACGATGGGCGGTGGCAAGGCGACAATGGGTGGCGGCAAGCGATGACGAGGCAATGATGGGCGGTGGCAATGCGACAATGGGTGGCGGCAAGCGGCGACGAGGCGATGATGGGTTGTGGCAAGGCGACAATGGGTGGCAACAAGCAGCGACGAGGCGACGATGGGCGCCAGCAAGCAGCGACGAGGCAATGGAGGTAGCGGCGAATTGAAAGCGAAGAGGGGGTCGTAGAATCATCAATCATGGTCGTGGGTGGCCTTCATGGGTTACTAGGTTTATTTTGATGGGTTGGTAAATGGGTATATAGTAGACCCATTTAAGACTAGTCCTTTTATTTTTAAAACCCATGTGGGTGTCTTGGGAAAAAAAGGCCGACCCATTAATGACCCATTTAAGCATAAATGGGTCGATAAATGGGTTTTCTACCCATTTAACACCTCTACTGAAAACCAAAGCCAAGCCCAAATTCCTAGAGTTCAAGCTTAGTCCTCTTGTTCTTTCTTCCTTCTCGTTTCTTCATGGTTTTCCTCCACGCTGAGTTCACCACCGTTCCCGAACCCACTTCATATTGGACCCAAGAACCACAACACTGAAACCACCAACGAGTATTTACCCCGCCCGGGATTGAGGTTTCTCATTTTTAGGCTTCGGCCACAAAGAAAGGGGGGAGGGAGAGCTAGCAATATAAATGGAAAAGAATCGTAAATACCAATAGAAGGACACAAAACGTGGCTGCACTGTAAAGGAAGGGATGTCAATTGAAATCCAAACAATTAGGATATTAGAAGAGAAACACACATGTGCGTGTATTTATTTAAGAGATAACGAAGATTGTTCTTATTGCAATTGTAACATGATCTTCCTCCATCGTACAATCACATAAGAGGTTTCCTCCCTAATTGCATAGAAGCTTTCCATGGATAACAAAAATCGATCCCTCTAGTCTCATTCAGCTTGCAAGGACCATTGGGAAAGACCGTCCAAATACACTCAGTGCAATCGTCCCTATTTTCATCATAAATATCAAATCGATGAAATTCATTGGGCCATGCAAAGCTACAAAAGAACAACGTCGTCTTAAAGAAATTGGGTCTAAATTTGAATCCCCAAGCACGGGTGCTCGTTATGGTATGGTCTCCGAGATCGTCATTTTTGGATTTGCAATGAACTATTAGTGTAGTTGCAGCAGACAAATTGCTATTGATTTCGACATATGTCTTGCCGAAAATATCTGCTGCACAACTAGTTACAAGTAAAGAACAAATAAATAAGCACTTAGCCGATGAGTTCTTCATTGTGGAGTACATGGCTCCAATATCAATCATCATTCTAGTATTTAAAGATGGAGAGTGGGCTTGCCACCTAGCAACAATCATATTACCTTTTATGTTTGTTGCTTTTACTCTTGGATAATAATTGCCATATTCCTTTTATTTTTTTTCCCTTCTGTTATCTTTGTTCCTTCTTTCTTTTTATCGAAGTTCCCTCTTTTGCAGATGCCATGCATTCACCCATTTTGGTATGAGAATTGCTATATTGCCTTTTTTTTTTTCATTTCATTTATAGTTTGGGATAAGAATTCCCACATCCTTTTATGTTTCCTTTATCACCTTTTATATTTTTTCCTCCTTACTATACGATAAAAGTTGCCAGATTACCTTTTATATTCTTTCTTTTTTTACTCTAAATAATTGCCACCTTACCTTTTATTGTTTTTACTTCTTACTTTGGAATAATAATTGCCACATGGGATCAACTACAAATGAATTTTAATATCTTATGTATAGCTTAATTGAAGGAAAGAGAACAATTATATTTGAGAAATGATTGTGTGACAGTTTTAATGCATTGTGAGAACAATAATTTATTATAGACCACAAAAAACCAAATCACAAAAATTATAAATTATTGTGAAACCTACTTCTTCAAGAATTTGTGATTCACAATAAATTGTTATTCTCACAGTATCTCAAAGTTATGCTAACAAGGCCGATTCTAATAAAAAAAAGTTAGACAATATTAGCATGATGTATCAAAACTTTAAGGGACTTTTAAAAAGAAAAAGAAAAAGAAAGAACTGAGTTTGTTAAGTGGTAATTGGCTAGTTTAAATGCGGAAAGGGATCCATTAAACAAACTCATTTTGGTTTCATGAAAAACATTCACCAAACTATCATTAATAAATACCTTTTATGCTAGTCCTAGATATCTCCTAAATAAGTTCTATGCCCAATATTTGGCAACTAGGGAATCCAACTACACATTTGGCTAGATACCAAGAAAGAGAAGGAAAGAGAAGTGGCCTAAGGAAGTTGTTGTGCACTCTTGCTGTGTTCTCTACCTACTCATTTTGTGTCATTTAGGATTCTGGTAACTTTTTGTAGAAAGTCATCTTGCACACACATTTGGTTCACACAAATTAATTGCACATGTAAAGTTAGAATCGCTTACCAAGAGGAAATTAACCATCTGTGATAGAATACATTAGTTCTTAAATCTTAGTCTCTATGTATAAGAATTGCTTTATTAATATAAAGATTATGTTCAAATATAACCACAAATTTTTATAAATCATTTTATTACTCATTGCATTATAGAGTGCAAAATCTAGTTGTGATCATTTTATAACTATCAAAGTACAACATATGTTGTCCACTACGATATAGTTACATGATTTTGATCGATAAATACATATAAAAAATTAAAAATAAATCACTTGAATAAATATCTCTAGAGTTATTGGTAAGTTCTATACCAAATCTTTGGCAAAGAGGGAATCCAACTGCACATTTGGCTAGATACCAAGAAAAAGAAGGAAAGAGAAGTGGCATAAGGAAGTTGTCCCGCACTCCTGTTGTGTTCTCCATTTGTGTTACTTAGGATTTGGGTAACCTTTTGTAGAAAGTCATTTTGCATACACATATGGCTCACACAGATTAGTTGCACATGAGAAATTAGGATTGCTCACCAAGAGGAAATAAACTATATGTAATAGAATGCATAAGTTCTTAAATCTTAGTCCCTATGTATAAGAATTGATTTACTAATATAATGATTCCATTTCAATATATAACAACAAATTTTTATATATCATTTTATTACTCATTGCATTATAGAGTGCAAAATTTATTTTTGATTATTCTATAACTATCAAAGTACAACAAGTGTTGTACATTGCGATATAGTTACATCATTTTGATTGATAAATATTTTTAAAAAAAATCACTTGAATAAATATCTCTAAAATTATTGGTAAGTTCTATGTCAAATCTTCGGCAAATGGGGAATCCAGCTGCACATTTGGCTAGATACCACAGAGAGGGAAAGAGAAGTGGCATAAAGAAGTTGTCTCGCGCCCCACTATATTCTCTACCTGCTCATTTTGTGTTGTTTAGGATTCAAGTGACCTTTTGTAGAAAGTCATTTTGCATACACATTTGACTCATACAAATTGGTTGCACATGAGATATTAGAATCACTCACCAAGAGCAAATAAACTATTTGTGATAGATAGCATTAGTTCTTAAATCTTAGTCCCTATGTATAAGAATTGCTCTATTAGTATAAAGATTACATTCAAATAGTACAACAAATTTTTATGTATCATTTTATTACTCATTGCATTATAGAGTGCAAAATTTATTTGTGATTGTTCTATAACTGTCAAAGTACAACATACATTGTGACATCATTTTGATCGATAAATATATATATATATATATATATATATATATATATAGATATATATATAAGTAATGATGAAAATGATGGCATTTGGGATCAACCATTGCCTAGCCTAATTTCTACAATAAGAAAAGTCGATGCTCAAAGCAACTTATAAAGGATAAAGCAAAGAGGTGAATGGATAGATGATGGCGCTGCAACCCTCCAAGGGATTTCAATAATTCGAGAAAGTTTGACTTGTTGCTAAGCAAGTCAAATGGTCCCTCTTGTGAGACGAGGCTCTTTTAAGCCAAACTAAGGCTCCGCTCGTTTCACGGAAATTAATTTCAGCGTAAATGTTTTCTAGATTCTGGATTTTCTGACATTCGTTTCACGAAAAATGAATTCCTTAGGGAAAATGTTTCCATGAAGGAAAAAAGTCTTCTTAATTAAGGGAAAATGTTTTCCACTTTTCAAAAGTTGAAAACATTTTCTTTACTTGATCTCTCTTATCTCACACCTTTACAAATCCTCACTTCTTCCTTCCCTTTCTTTTTATTCTTTTCTTTTTTTTGTTCGAATTATTTTTAATTTTATTTTTATTTTTTAATTCGAATTATTTTTAATTTCTTTTTTCTTTACTTTTTTTCTTTTTCTTTTCTTTTTTTTTTTCTTTTTTTCTTTGTTTTCCATCTTCTTCTTTCTTGGCTAGTTGTTGGCCATTGTCAAGCGAACCTCGAGCTTGTCGATCTCAAGTTCGCACCCTACACTTTTGCTTATCATTTTCTTTATTTGTTCTACCCTGCAATTGTATATTGCTCAGGCAAAGGGGTCTACATGTTTTGCTTTTTTTTTTCTTCTTTTGTTTATTAGAACACAAAAAATGCCGGGGAAAAACAGGTCACTCAACTAGAAGATTCTTATGAGGGATGTACATGCTTTACTTATTTTCTCTTTTGCTTCTTTTTAAAATCCATACAAACATTTTTTTAGAGTAGATGAGCGTTTGGCAAAAATAAAGGAACAAAGATATGAAATAGGTTTGCCTAGATTTAAAGGCAAGTTCATATTTGATGGATTTATAAGTCGGTAAATGATGCATGCCTAAGTGGTGAAGCCTTAGAAAATATTTTCCTTAATATTTTCTAAAACATTTTTAGGTTTTAGACGAACACCAAAAAATATTGTCATTTTCCTGGAAAATGACTTATGGAAAAATATTTTCGGAAATGGTCAATTCCGTGAAACGAACGGACCCTATTATAATTTGATTTTCCCCACTTATTATACCATTTGGTTTTTGCTTTAAGAGTCGTCACTAATCTTTTATGGATCTATTAGAGACCAATTAAGATGTGAGACTCCGTCTTACTTTTGCAAACCTGAGATTAGGGATACGAGAATATGATCACGCTATATAATTTCTAATGCCCAATTTGATACTTTTTCTCTCACGGAAAACCTTGCATGCGATCCTTTTCACCAAATCTACACAGCCATGAATAAGTGCGCACTGCGCAAGCAATGAAAATCCAACAAATAAATAACCAAAATATACCTAGGAACAAAATCAGTCCAGCTCAAAACTATGAGTTAACAAAATACCGCAACTTTAAGATTCGATTTTTCAGTTCCTGAAAATGGGAAAACGAAAGAGAGAAGAAACTGTTCAGTAGAACTTAAAATTCAGGTGATTTATTCTAATGAACGCTTCATCCCCCGTACATACTCCACACAACAAAGGTCTTGGAATCAAGAACAAATCACAAGCAGAGGAATGGCTGGTTTGCCTGGACAGACGGCTGTGAACTCTCTGGGCGATGGGGAATTTCCTTCCGATTTTGCTGCTTTCTTAGTTCCAAGATAAAAGGAGGTTTCTGTGAGAAGACAAAGCTTGGTTTCAGAGCTTCAATGGAGGTTTCGAGTTCATTTTCATGGTGGAGAGAGCTGAGGAGGAATAAACGCTAGCTATAGCAATTAAAGATGATGAACAACAATTTGATTTTGATTTTTGAGAATTGTTTGCCCGATAAAACTTAATTTTAAAACGGCCTATCTAATTGTTATGAAACTCCTACACTTGGCCTCAGAATCAATCAAACGCATCCGGCCGGAAGAAGATGGGATAAAACGAGGAAAAGTAGCTTGGGGTTTTTATTCTTAGGGATTATAATGTTTTATTCAGATTTCTTTTTTTTTATAAAAGCGCCATTTGTGTTAATTGCTTGAAAAATCACTTGCTCGCCAACCAACAAAGTTAGACCCTTATTGAAGAACTTACGTGGCTACTTTAGTCCCTTATTTGAAATAAAATTTACTCCTGGCCATATTTTGAAGAAATGACTCAACTTTAGGTCATTATTTAAAACTTTTCCTAGTAAAAGATGAGATTGCTCCAGTAAATAAATTATATAAATTATAGTTTTTTGCCCTTAATAAAAAAAGGTTCTCTCTTTTTCCACCTTTTTTTATTTAACTTTTGACACCTATACCATCTTGAATTGATCAAATTATCTATTATGAGTCCCACTAATAACTTAAGATTATTTATCTTCTTTTTTTCTTCTTTTTCTTTGCTTTCAAATTTACTTAGAGACAAATCTATCATTTTTGGTTTTTTTTTTTTGGTTTCCCCTATTTGGGATGAAATTGGTGTCCCTTCCAAAAAAAAAAAATAGTTTATTTGGCAGATATCTAACAAGTTATTATATTAATAAGTTATATGGTTCTTTTTTTTTTTTTTTTTAATTTAAGGAAACCATTATTCAAAAAATAACCAAAGTACAAGTTAAAGTGAAAACAATCATTTGCTAGTTTTAATACATACATTCGGTTTAATTATAACTTCAATTTGGATGATTACATTATAATGTGGATTTTAACTTCTATTTTCGTTTTGTTCTATGAATTTAATATTCCAATGGTATAAGAATTGCCTTTTCTTCTTTTTTACGTTCAGATAAGAATTGCCACATAAAATCAATTACGAATAAAGTATAATATCTTATGTATAGCTTAAATGAAGGAGATAAACTACTACAGCTTTGCCATAGCTATTTTCTAGAAGGGAAACAATTACACTTTGCAGATGCCACTCATTCATTGATTTTTTTTCTTTTAATCATAAAATGTTAGGAAGTGCTAAACATATTGGAGAACAGACACTATCATGATGTATCAAAATTTTAAGGGACTTTTTTAAAAAAAAAAATGAGATTGATAAACACTAATTCTCTGGTTTAATTGCCAAACGGCAACCATTGCACGATCTTATTTCGATTCGTTTAAAAAATTAACCGGATTATCCTTCATACTTTAAATAATGTAATTGGAACATCTCCGGAATTATTGGCAACTTCTATTCCAAATCTTCTGCAACTAAAGAAACCGATTGCCATGTGGCTAGATAACACAGAGGGAAAGAGAAGAGGCATAAGGAAGTTGTCTTTATCCCCTAAGCATTTGCGAACGCTACTTAACCTTTTTATGTCATTTTGGAATTATGGATCAAGTAACCTTTCGTAAAGGGTCATTTTGCATTTGCATTTGGCTCACAAAAATCGGGTGCATACGAGAAATTAGAAAGAAATTAGAACCGTTCACCAAGAGGATTGTAAATTATTTATGATAGACCATATTGGTTCTCGAATCCCTTTTATGGTAATAAGGTAGTTTAAGCGAAGTAATCATAGTTGTTAAATCAATATACATATGGTGAACGAAACTTTTAAACTCATGAATCATGAAGATAATTGGAATCATTGCACAATCTCATTTTGATTTTGTCAAAATATTAATTATGTAGTGGCTCTTAATTATTTGATTCGCCATCAATTTTAGTGCTTATGCTAATAGTGGAGTATAGTGCCATTATTGTAAATGGAGTAATTAGTGTAATATGGCCTTTTTTTTTGGCTGCGAGGTAAGATTTGCAATTTCTGATGCAATCGGAATGACGATTATCTAATGTTCTAAGACATAGCAGTGATGATTCTATTTTCGTAAGGCTATGCAAAGGTCTTTATCGTGTGTGCAAAATGCCACATACGTCAGTCATTTTCATTGATGAATTCCAACCATAAATAGGGAGTTTTGACCGTGCATTATTTGAAGAAGCGAGGTTAATAAACCTTATTTGATGTCGAGGTTAAGAAAGTGATTATTCCTCTCACATGTCCCGCACTTGAACTGGCCATTGCAAATCTCTCGTTTGCCGAAATGCTTTCACTATCACTCGAAGACCGATGACCCAAAATATGTTCAACTTTAAAAATGTCTCCAGTCTATTTAGTTTTCTCGTATTTTTGCCATACTTTCAAAATGAACTTATTTTACGTACTAATGAATTGAAGCGTGTTGATTTGTGATATGACACCCGCATTGCAAGTATGAAACCGACATTGCTTGATACTTGTTTACCATTTTCTATTTAAAAAAGGCTTACATTGAAATTTACCATTTTCTATTTAAAAAAGGCTTACATTGAAATTTTTGGAATCGATAATAAACAATAAAAAAATTTAAGTACAAATAGAATGACATGAGATGACGAGACAACGCTATTAAGAAAGAGATGCTAATAGGAATTGAAAGGATGAGGATAAGTTTAGATATGTAGATATTTAAAATATGGCTAAGAATTCTTATTGATGAACCAATTCATAACATCATCTTTCTCTCTCATACATTCACATAAGAGGTTTTCTCCCTAATTTTGTAGTAGGGTTCCATGGTAAACAGACATCATACTGTGTGGTTTTTTCATTGAACCTGCAAGGACCTATGGGAAAGATCTTCCAAGAACACGCAGTGCAATGATCACTGTCCCTGCTTTGCACATATATATCAAACCAATGAAAATTATTCAGCCATGCAAAGCTACAAAAATATAAAGTTTTCCCAAAGAAACTGGGCCTGAATTGGAATTCCCAGCTGCTCGTTATATAATGGATCCCGAGATCGTTGTCTTTGGATTTACAATGAGCTGTTAGAGTTGTTCCAACTGGCAAACTGTTATTAATTATAACATGCGTTCTGCCTCAAACATCTTCCACACAACTTATAAGCAACAAAGAACAAACAAATATGAGTTTAGCTGATGAGTTCATCATTGTGAGATCTCTTTGCTCCAATTCTCAACATCATTAGCTATTTAAAGAAGAAGGATAAAGGATATCGGCTCTCGCCAATTGGCTATAGACACGTTACCTTTGAATTTTGTGCCTTTTTTCTAGAAAAAGGATTGCCTTTTATGTTTTTTCCTTTTTTACATTGGTATAAGAATTGCCATATAAACATCTCTTATTATGAAGTTTAATGTGGCCAACCGGCAATAGCCGTATTTTTAATTAGTGTTCCTTTTAATTGGGATAATAATTGCCACATTACCTTTTATATTGTTGCCTTTTCACTCTGGTATAAGAATTGCCAGATAAACATCTCTTATTACCAAGTATGATATCTTATGTACAGATTGATTATGGTAGTTCTGGAATCTCTAGGATTTTTCTTTAATTTTATGCCATATCTTTTGCAACTAGAGAAGCCAGCTGCCATTTAGCTAGATACCATGAAGCGAAGGCAATTTTCCAGTAAATTTTGGTTCAATATTAATCGGCCAACTTAGCTAGTAACAGATGTTTCCCGTTAAATGACATCATACTAATTACGATTGTTAATATTTCTAGACTTCTTTATACCCCTGCCGACATTGTCATCAATATTCATTTGTTTCTCGACTCCCATTCAAAATTTAAACAATTGTATCTCTCTGGCAAATTTGAAAGAAAAAATTGTGGTAAGCGTATCTATTGATCGCAATTAAATTCTACAAATTTGACATTTGTTATACATTTATAAATTATACATCTTACCCGTCGGTGTATTAGTATACATATTTTTATACAGCTTTTCAACGATATCGATGATAATTTGCAAAATATTTACTGGCTGTAGATGATATGGCACGTGACCTTTCATTGTACGTAAAAGAAACTTTATGTTATGCTTATCATGTACTTGAAAATTAAGTTATATTTCGCTTCGAAATTGCCTTGAAAACCTCTCATTCACAACCGCCACCGCCGTCGCTGCCAGCACCACTGAACCTTCTCACTTAGTTTCACCACAATCAACATCTCCTTGTCTCGTGGCAATCAGAGACATTACATGCAGCGCGATGATTGCATGGTTAAAAATTATTGAAATCTCGTGAGGGGGTCAATGCAACGATATTCATCCCTGTTATGTAATGTGTCAAACCGATGAATTTGACTTGGCCATGACATGCCACAAAAGAATAAGGTCATGCAGAGGAAATATGCAAATTACTATGTAAAATTAAAAGGGTGATGCAAATTGGGTGACCAGATTAAGATTATGCAATGATGCTGATCTAAACTAACATGCGAACCTAATATTTAAAATGAAATAACATGATAATGCAATCAAACCAAGATCGCATCAAATATCCGTATCAAAATAAAATAAACAATGCAAGTCAAGACACCAATTGCACTATATTCATGAGAAGACATTAAACCAAAGTCGAATGCAAAGGAAACATTTTCGATAAATTCCTTTACCTCACTTTCTCTCATTAGATATCTTTTCCTTTCATTTTTACTTTTTATTTTATTTTTAAAAAATTGAATTTTAATTATTTTATTCTTTTTTTTATCCTTTTCTTTCATTTTCTTTTCCGTCTTCTTTTGCTGTTTGTTGACCACGGCTGAGCTTCAGCCTCGTTGGCTGCCTTGCCATGCCCATAGTTGCCAGAGGTCGGCAAAGTTTTAATGACCTCAGGCGAGAGGTGAGGCTCGAGCCTCACCTAGTTGCTGGCTCGCTAGCTTGTAATGATGCTCAAGTAAAAAATTATTGAAAAAAAATATGTTTCTTATTATTTTTTAGAAACGCTACATTTTCCGTGAAACGAATGAAATTTTATTAGACCGAATCAAAGCCCATATTGGCTAAACCCAACTCAAGCTTAGTCTCACTCAAAACCAAAGCCAAGCCCAAATTCCTAGAGTTCAAGCTTAGTCCTCTTGTTCTTTCTTCCTTCTCGTTTCTTCATGATTTTCCTCCACGCTGAGTTCACCACCGTTCCCAAACCCACTTCATATCGGACCCAAGAACCACAACACCGAAACCATCAACGGGTATTTACCCCACCCATGATTGAGGTTTCTCGTTTCTAGGCTTCGGCCACGAAGAAAGGAGGGAGGGAGAGCTAGCGACATAAATGGAAAAGAATCGTAAATACCAATAGAAGGACACAAAACAAGGCTGCACTATAAAGAAAGGGATGCCAATCGAAATCCAAACAATTAGGATATTAGAAGAGAAACACACATGTGTGTATTTATTTAAGAGATAACGAAGATTGTTCTTATTGCAATTGTAACACAATCTTCCTCCATCGTACAATCACATAAGAGGTTTCGTCCCTAATTGCATAGAAGTTTTCCATGGATAACAAAAATCGATCCCCCTAGTCTCATTCAGCTTGCAAGGACCATTGGGAAAGACCGTCCAAATACACTCAGTGCAATCGTCCCTATTTTCATCATATATATCAAATCGATGAAATTCATTGGGCCATGCAAAGCTACAAAAGAACAACGTCGTCTTAAAGAAATTGGGTTTAAATTTGAATCCCCAGGCACGGGTGCTCGTTATGGTATGGTCTCCGAGATCGTCATTTTTGGATTTGCAATGAGCTGTTAGTGTAGTTGCAGCAGACAAATTGCTGTTGATTTCGACATATGTCTTGCCGAAAATATCTGCTGCACAACCAATTACAAGTAAAGAACAAATAAATAAGCACTCAGCCGATGAGTTCCTCATTGTGGAGTACATGGCTCCAATATCACACATCATTCTAGTATTTAAAGATGGAGAGTGGGCTTGCCACCTAGCAACAATCATATTACCTTTTATGTTTGTTCCTTTTACTCTTGGATAATAATTGCCATATTCCTTTTATTTCTTTTCCCTTATGTTAAATTTGTTCCTTTTTTTTTCTTTTTATCGAAGTTCCCTTTTTTGTAGATGCCATGCATTCACCCATCTTTGGTATGAGAACTACTGTATTGCCCTTTTAATTTTCACTTCATTTATAGTTTGGGATAAGAATTCCCACATCCTTTTATGTTTCCTTATTCACCTTTTATATTTTTTTCTTCCTTACTCTACGATAATAACTACCATATTACCTTTTATATTCTTTCTTTTTTTACTCTAAATAATAATTGCCACATTATCTTTTATTCTTTTTACTTCTTACTTTGGGATAATAATTGCCACATGGGATCAGCTACAAATCAATTTTAATATCTTCTGTACAGCTTAATTGAAGGAAAGAGAACAATTTTATTTGAGAAATGATTGTGTGACAATTTTAATGCATTGTGAGAACAGTAATTTATTCTTGACCACAAAAACCAAATCACAAAAATTATAAATTATTGTGGAACCTACTTCTTCAAGAATTTGTGATTCACAATAAACTGTTATTCTCATAGTACCTCAAAGTTATGCTAACAAAGCCCGTTCTAATAAATAAATAAATAAAAGTTAGACAATACTAGCATGATGTATCAAAACTTTAAAAGAACTTTAAAAAAAAATGAGATTGTTAAGCAATAATTGGCTAGTTTAAATGTGGAAAGGGATCCATTGCACAAACTCATTTTGGTTCTGTGAAAAACATTCACCAAACTATCATTAATAAATACCTTATATGCTAGTCCCGGATATCTCCTGAATAAGTGCTATGCCCAATATTTGGTAACTAGGGAATCCAACTACACATTTGGCTAGATACCAAGAAGGAGAAGGAAAGAGAGGTGGCATAAGGAGGTTGTCCTGCACTCTTGTTGTGTTCTCTACCTACTCATTTTGTATTGTTTAGGATTTTGGTAACTTTTTGTAGAAAGTCATCTTGCATACACATTTGGCTCACAAAAATTAACTGTACATGAGAAGTTAGAATCGCTCACCAAGAGGAAATTAACCATTTGTGATAGAATGCATTAGTTCTTAAATCTTAGTCCCTATATATAAGAATTACTTTATTAATACGAAGATTATGTTGGAATATAACCACAAATTTTTATAAATCATTTTATTACTCGTTGCATTATAGAGTGCAAATTTTAGTTGTGATTATTTTATAATTGTCAAAGTACAACATATGTCATCCACTATGATACAATTACATCATTTTGATCTATATATATAAATCACTTGAATAAATATCTCTAGAATTATTGGTAAGTTCTATGCCAAATCTTTGGCAAAGAGGGAATCTAACTGCACATTTGGCTAGATACCAAGAAAAAGAAATAAAGAGGAGTGGCATAAGGAAGTTGTCCCACACTCCTCCTGTGTTCTCCATTTGTGTTACTTAGGATTCTGGTAACCTTTTGTAGAAAGTCATTTTGCATACACATATGGCTCACATAGATTAGTTGCACATGAGAAATTAGAATTGCTCACCAAGAAGAAATAAACTATATGTAATAGAATGCATTAGTTCTTAAATCTTAGTCCCTATGTATAAGAATTGCTTCATTAATATAATGATTACATTCAAATATAACCACAAATTTTTATATATCATTTTATTACTCATTGCATTATAGAGTGCAAAATTTATATATGATTATCCTATAATTGTCAAAGTACAACAAGTGTTGTACACTAAGATATAGTTACATCATTTTGATTGATAAATATTTTAAAAAAAAAAAAAACAGAGAGAGTAAATCACTTGAATAAATATCTCAAAAATTGTTAGTAAGTTCTATGTCAAATCTTTGGCAAATAGGGAATCGAGCTGCACATTTGGCTAGATACCACAAAGAGAGGGAAAGAGAAGTTGTGACACCCCAAACCACCTAGGGTTGCCACAGGCACCTAGTGTTACACCTGATTACAACTCTTAGCCGAAGCATCGTAAATTATAGATAGATTTTTTTTTTTTGAAAGCGGTCCCAGCGCGACTCATTAGCGGAAGCAAAATATAACATCGTCATCTCTCCCTCCATCAACCATGATACAATTGCACACCACTAAACATCATAATAAAGACAAAGCCATGACACTTTATTTACATATTTTCAATATGGGTTTCCATGGGTCGGTACATCAAAAGAAAGGCCAGGACATGAAGCCACACTCTGCCTAAAACCCAAAAAGAAACACTCGACCCACTACGACTAACGTGTAAGATCCCCCATCGCTAGTGTTGGCTAATCCCAAAAAGTTTCAGCTCCTACTTGTCACGCATGGTCCCTCACACCCATCCCGGTGCATCAAGCAGTGGCGGCGGCAACATCCCACGCATCACTCCGTCGCGACGAACATGGACGGATATGAACTCCTGGACAACAGGGCCCCCAGCCAGGCCCACATCGTACATAACTAAACAACACACTCGAATATACGTTAGACCAGGAACAGAGGGACAGTCAAACTCCTCGCACTTAACTTCTACATTCGAGGGTAAGCCGTAACATACGCCCTGCGCGACAGTAGGGAGCGGCATGCTACTAATCTGAAATGTTGGTCCCCGAAGGGGTGAGCACAACTACTCAACAGGTAAAGGGATCCAATAACCACTCAACGCATCATACAATACAATCACATCATCATACATGTCATTCATGCATCCATGCGTGCTTACCTTAAAGCCATGCATATACCATCATACATCTTCATCACCATCATAACACATACATGTCGTGATGTTATAGGTTATCATCATCATGTCATATACATATATCATCATATCATAGGTCGCCATCATGTCATACATATGTCATCATCATTATGTCCTAGACATATCATCATCATCATATCATATCATATATCATCATCATCATGACATTATCATATCATACACACATCATCATGCCATAAGTGATCATCATCATCATGACATCATCATATCATACACATGACATCATGCCACAGGTGATCATCATCATATCATATCATACACGCATACCATCATGCCACAGGTGATCATCACCATATCATATCATGTATGCATGATTCAATTTCCACTTTTAACTTTCAATTTGATCACCACATCACCCTTTCTCAAGATCATCAATTTCATCTCATACTTTACACTCGCACCCCATCCTGGCATCACGAGAAAAACCTCCGGCATTCAGCCATTTAAGGCCACCGGGCATCCAGCACCCCCACATTACGGGCATCTCGCATCCCAACTAGCATCACGAGGCATCCCCTCGGGCAAAGACCTCCGAGCTTTCGGCACCCCCACATTCCGAGCATCTCGCATCCCAATTGGCATCACGAGGCATCCCCTCGGGCAAAGACCTCTGAGGCTTTCGGCACCCAACCATTCCAGGCATCCTGATACTCCCAAGGCCATCCGGTCATGTATCTCTATACATTCCGAGCTTTTGGCACCCCCCATCCCAGGCATCCTGATACTCCCAGGGCATTCTCATCCGCCACATTCCGTTTTCACATTTATCGTTATTCTTGCTTACCAATTTAGGTCTCAACTCAGGTGTCACATGATGTAATGGCAAACAAAAATCACTTTCATACTTCGATCTACACATGCATCATCAGTCATCATCATACATGCTGCAATATGCAATCAATCATAAACATAAAATTTAGGGCACTCATACAATTTAGCATAGTCCATTTATCATGCCTTTTGAAATTTATTTAAAATTCCAGCTTGTACCATTTTTGAAAATATTTAAATTAAATATCCCTATGATTTTCAAAAATCACGAGATTAAGACATGACATAGACAAAACAATAAGACATTGATTTCATGAAAAAATATGGCCAATAAAGTTCCACACAAAAGATATCGTTCACACGAATACCATATGAAATTCTCGGATAAAACAGAATGTGCAGTTTTCGAAATAATTTGATTAAAATAACCGAATGACCCCTGAAAATTATGAAACCTTACCAGGTTCTAGCTAAGACACTAAAGTAGATTCTTCATGAAGACTTCTCGGCCAAATTCGTTTTAGATAATTTCCTATAGTAGTACGAAGCTGCTGGTTCTCATACCGAAACATCCAGTGTAGTCATCTCCGAAATACCGATTTTTTACCCACTCCTTCTTCTTCGTTTACTCTGAAATTTGGATATTTTTTACTTAAAGAGGTCCCCTACAACTTTCATGAAGAAATCTAAGTCAAATTTCCAAAGTACAGTCACCATATGGGTCCATGAAGTCTCAGGTGTCCTGTACCACGTCTCCAGATATACCGTCTTAAAGAGTAAGTCGATTTACTAGGTTATACTTGTTCATTTTACTTCAAATTTGATTATGTTGTATTTTAAGATGTTCTATACAAGTTCCATGAAGAAGTCGAAAAGAGATTCTTAGTAAAAATCAACATGCAACCACAAATCCACCGAAAGGTCAGTGAAATCGTTTCAGATCTGGTGTCTCCGTAGGATGAGACTTTGACCCCTTAAATCTCCGTCATTTTGTACCAAATTTTAGTATGTTATATTTTAAGATGTTAGATACAACTTTTATGAAGAGATCAGAGTCAAAATCGAACTCAAAACATGCATGCAAGCTCTCACAAAGTTATGACTCAAACGGTTCATGCGAAAACAGCATGCAACTCAAGAACAAAACACATTAGCTTCACTCCCACAACTCCAAATGTCCTAGATTCCGACCATACATGCAAGACATTGGTGCAAGAGTAGAAAGTGGATTCCCAACTTGCCTCTAGACCGAACGAATGACAGCACACGGCGGCGAACGGGCGGCACATGACAGACGAGTGGACAGCGTGCGGCGGCGTCTCCTTCCTCTCCCTCTCGGCTTCTCCTCTCTCGGCCACACTCTCTCCCTCTCTCTCGCATGGTTCTCTCTCTCACTGGCCGAATGGCTAACTGGCCACCTCTCTCTCTCCTCTTCCCTTTTTTTCCCCCATTTCCTCATCATTTGAAATGATTAGATTGCCTCTCAATTGACCAATGCATGCCATCCCCTTTTGCCACTTGTCATGAGACATGCATGGGATTTTGGGCTTGGGCTTGGGGCATTTGGGCCGGCCTCCTTTGTGGCCGACAATAGCCCATTCGTGGGCTTCAATGGGCCGGCCAACTGGGGCCCATTAAAATCCACCTTTGGGCCTAAGGCCCAAACCTAAATAAAAATCAAATTTTCCCCTTTCTTATTCTTCCTTCGAGAATTTAGTTACTAAATTGGCACATGGCCAAAATCTTATTACATTTTATTTATAGGAATTTAATTTATGAGGTGCATGGCCAAGCATATATTATTATCATTAATCTATCTAATTTAAAATCTCATAAACACAAGCACGTAACACATAGTCTTAAGAGAAAACTAATGGCTAAAACATAAACCATAGGTAATTTCATTACCTAATTATTGGCGTTAATCCCTCTAGAGGTTGTCTTGAATTTTTGGGATGCCACAGAAGTGGCATAAGGAAGTTGTCTCGCACCCCCACTATGTGGCACCCCCGAAACGGCCCCTGATCCGTTAGGGTCGCCACAGTTACGTCTTCTTGGAGCATACCTCTGAGACCAAAAAAATTTTTTACATAACTTATAATACCTGGGGGTTTTCATTTATTTTCTTTACCGGTCCCTGCGCAATTAATATGGCGGAAGCATAATTCGACTACCCTTCAACAAAATATAAAGTGATACACACCATACTAAAACTTTGATAATTTAGGCCGAACACTTTTATTTATATAAGGGATGGACTATGATAGTTGGTACAACAAAACGCCGAGGTCTTTTCGTGCCTGGCGATTACCCAAAAGAAAACCAACTTCTATCCTTGGATATCATCTGCATCCGTCCATCACCCATGTGTCAGCGTCCAAAAATGTATCTCCTGCTACCCTCGACTCCAGATCATATCCAGTCAGGTCCGTTGGCCGGCGGTGGTGGTAGCACCCTCAGAAGGCGGCCATCCATACGGACAAGGACTGATGTGTACTCCTGGTGGATAAGCCCAGTAGAGAGGCCTACCTCAAAAGTGAGAAAGATCCTCACGCGCTCGAATACTAGCCCGTGCACCCCAGGATGACGGTGCTCGGTCCACTCCCATTGTAAGTCAATCAGGAGTCCGTAAAACATGCCGGGAGTCACAAGTAGCAGCGGTATTTTCGTTTAGTCTGAAATGTTAGTCCCCGAGAGGGGTGAGTACAACCACTTAGCAATAAAAAATCCATTACACTATATTATGCAGAAACTATAATCATCCAAATGCATGCAAAACACACTTATCATTTATATATATATATATATATATACATGCCATCAAGGGTCTATTTTACTTACACCACGTTCATAACAACAATTCAATGCCATAACAAACGCATTTTCAGTACCGGGTGAAACCCACTCAATTTCATAAACAAATTCTCATATCATGCCACATGCACACACATGCACTCCTTTAATGCGCCAGGTTTTAACATTCAAAGAAAAGTTTCATTCCCCGGGGACCAGTGTTTGCATCCCTCCGGGCTTTCGCACCCAACATGGCATCGCGAGACCCTCCAGCACAAACTTCCGGGCATCCAAAGCGTGTTCCGTAACACCCCTAAGCATCTCGCACCCCACCTAGCATCACGAGGTATATCCAGGGCTCGCCATGAAAATGGTTGCCCCTTCCCTTTTGATTTACGTACAATCCCTACAACCGGGCATCCCGAAACTCCCGAGGACCCTCCGACACTTCGGGCATCCAACGGCGTCGACTCACTCGACCCTTGGGCATCCTGACACTCCCGGGGCATCGTCAGCTCACACCTCCGACGGTAATATTCACATCTTAATATACATCTCATTACAAAAATACATTTTGATGCAATGACGTCATGGATTCCACAGATCTATAAGATTTTTATCAAACTTTCCAATGTCATGTGATATGCTGAATATCAATGCATCTATCAAGTGAATAACAATTAACAACTCAAGCTACAATGACTCTTAAACAAAATGAACAGTTTCATAGTAACACAGTTTAAAGGCCAGAATGCATGCCTTCAATAGAGATTTCGAAATAACCAGCAAATGACCATGAAAAATTCAGAAATTTTAACACGTTATAATTGAGAGCTAGACGAAAATATTTCGTTAAGGATACTAAGCCAGATTCGTTATGTATAATGAGTAGTAGTTCACACAATTCAGTTCAGGATTCTTTCATCACAGAATAAAATTCAACAGCAAGCACTGCATATTAACAAATATTTAAGCCATTGTATTGATTCCGAGAAGTTCTGATAAAATTATATACTCTAGTTCACGCAATTCCTCACAACTTCCGTGAAGAAATCGAGATCAAATTCATATTAGAACTCTTCAGAAAATTTCACAAGGTTACAGGATTACATATGAAACTGCACTGGATAAAGCAAATCCCATAAATTTCCATTTCTACCGTAACTATCTTACTTCCACAAGTCTACTAAAAGTAAGTCTTTCATCAATAAATCAACAGGATCAAGATATACACAAAACCAACGTAATTCCTCAATCTCATGATCCCGCTTTACTTTGATTACTCACAATTTAACATTCTAATTTCAGAACTCAATTGTTTCCAAGTGTATTGCACCATACTAGACAATAACAGCACCACATTATATAGATTCATGGACTTTCATTCACTTGCCTCAAGTCCTAGGGTTCAAAAGCTAGGGAGTTCGGTTTGGCAATGCGGCCTGACGGCGGCGAAGACAAGCGGCATCGACGGCGCCAGCTCACACGAACGGCAGAGGGCGGTCTCCTCTTCCTCTCGCCGTTCACCCCTCTGCTGTTCACTCACAATTTCTCTCGCTCAAACTCTCTCTTTCTCTCTCAAGTTTCGCTCGGTACCTCCCTCTCTCATTCGCTGGTTTCGGTTCCTTCTCTCTCTTCCTCACCTGTACGAGCATTTTGTTTCTTCATTTGCTGACTTTGAGAGTCAATAAAAATGACATTCGGTGGTAGCAGGAAATGGTGACACCTCACACGTCCATGCAAGTGATGTGTCCTCTCTTGCTCGATCCTTGCGCATGCGTTGTCCACCAATCGGTAAGTTCACGTGGCTGCTGAGTCAATGAATTTTCCTTTTGTTGACTCATTTGCCGACCGAATGAAAGGGAAACTCGGGCAGCTTGGGCCAACAATTCGTGGCCGCATGGTCTCCGTGTGTGGCCCAACTTCTCCCAAAAGCTTACCATAATTTCTACATGTATATGAATTGCATGGGCCATTCGTGTGGCTGTTGAAGGGGAGGGTGGTGGTGACGTCGCGTATAACATCGAGGTCTTCAACTTAGCTAATTGGCGAGAAGGCTCGAGTCCAATAGGTAAAAGAAAACATGGTCATTGGTGTGATTGTCCATATGGCCATTGAAAGACAAGTATCTTTTCCTCCAAAAGTAAATATTTGGGTATGTCGAGTGGCGATGAGACTAGGCCAAATGTGGTACTAACAATACTCCCGTCGATTATTCACGGCTATTGCATACTTGAGGGTCGTCGAAATTTCTGGATGCCACACACTATATTCTCTACCTGCTCGTTTTGTGTTGTTTAGGATTCAGGTGACCTTTTGTAGAAAGTCATTTTGCATACACATTTGACTCACACAAATTGGTTGCACATGAGAAATTAGAATCACTCACCAAGAGCAAATAAACTATTTGTGATAGATAGCATTAGTTCTTAAATCTTAGTCCCTATGTATAAGAATTGCTCTATTAATATAAAAAAATTACATTCAAATAGAACCATAAAACTTTAAATAATTTTATTACTACCCTTAAATACATTGCAAACCGGTGCACATATATATGATGAGGCGGACTACTAAGTCGATTCAACTTAAACAAGTTGAGAATTAAGGTCTACAAAGGGGTGGGGGTTCCACAAACTACGAGTCCTCGTCCTCTTCTTTATCATCCTCCACACTCCAACTGGAGCCTTTAGCAGACTGCACCGAACTTCCAAGATCTTCAAAATCCGGGTTTGCTACATTTAAGGACTTGAAATGTTGTCCCACAACCGGGATGAGAATATGACTCAGCAAGTTCTACCCCCTAAGACCCGATTAGAAGCCAATACACCTTAGGCTACCTAAGCACAACACGAATCAAAAGACTTACCTTGGTCTCAGTTCCATCTTGCAAATCAGCATTATTTATAGATGCTTTATATCACATCAACCAATCATTAAATTATGTCATCACATCAATTCCGAACTCAGATCGAATCATTGATCAATCGACTTAGTCAATTACATGTCATCTCAACCCTTTCTTTGTCTACCCATCTCATACTATCTATAAGTCCGTTCATATCAAGACTACTCACTCTAAGTTGATAAATAGATAGTATAGCTTGCACTGAGCTAATAGGGTTAAGGTATACTACTCTCGCTAAGCTAACATATCACCCGCAGGCTGATATAGTATACCGGCATACTGCTTTCGCTAAGCTCAGATATTACCCGCAAGCTGATACAGTTTACCCATGATGCTCACTCTAAGCTGATAAAGTGTACTATTCGCGCTAAGCTGATATATCACCCACAAGCTGATGTAATACACCAGTATATTGCTCTCCCTAAGCTGACATATCAGAGCCCGTAGGATGATATAGTATACTATTCTAATCGTTTAATCAATTCCATTTTTTTATCATTCTCGATAAAATAACTGTGTAGGGATATGGTCGGCCTTAGCCAAAATATCATACTTTCACTTTTTGAACATCCCACCAGTTTCAACAGCTCATAACTTTTTTTTTTTTGCGCTGTAAACCGACGTCCAGTAATTTTCCCTTCATTACCAAAATTAATCAATTTAGGAATAAAATCCTAAAATCATCTTTAAATCAATTCAAAATGATTTAATGCTCAAATAAATAAACAGATCACATCATCACAATCAACAAAATTTCGTTGTCAACCATCCAAGCCGAATTTCCAGAAAATAAATAAATAATTAAATAATTACAAAAATTATTAAATGAATGTAATAAATCCAACTTAGGCCCATTATAGCCTAATTGGAAGCTGAGACGAGTCCGAAAAATTACCAAGACTCGTTTAATAAATAATAGAGCATATTTCCTTGCTAACTACACCAATCATTTTCCAAACATGCAATAATAAGGCTCTAAACTAATTGCTCTTATCTAATCTATCAACATAATTGCACTTAATTAAATCTAAGCAACTCCTAAGTATCATTAGCCTAATAAGAAGAAATTAGTAAGCAAAACTCACTTGATTAAATGTGAAGGCCAGATCACTGCAACGACAGTGTCAGCAAACACTTAGGCCGGGCCCAAAAGCCTTGCAAGCCCACAGCAATTGTTGGGCTTGGTCTCGGGCTTGGGCCTACTTCTTGGGCTTCAAGTGAGTCGAAAATTTGCTGGAGATGGACTGAAGTTGTGGGCCTCAAAGCTGGACTCGATGGGCTGAACACTTGGGCTTGCTGAAAACAAAAACTTGCTGGGCTTCACTGATTTGTGGACTGCTGAACCAGGCTTTGCTGGGCCCGAAAGATTGAAGGAACTGGGCTAATAATGTGGGCCAAAGAAATGCGTTGGGCTGAACTTCACATGCAAGAGGAGCAGCAAAGTCCACGAGTTGAAGAAGCTGGAATTCACAGCTAGCTTCGTTGGGTCTTTGAGCTTTGCTAGCATGCAGCTTGGGTTGGCTTAGGGGAGGCAGCAAGGTGGCAAGGAGGAGATGGGACAAAGGCTTGGTGGATGGTGGCTAACAATTGGAGGTGCTGACTGCAGCTTGGTCAATCATGATCGATGGTGGGTAGAAGGGACGCGGACGACGCTGAAATGGAGGAGAGATGGGGCTGCTTCTGTTAATGCTATTGAAATCAACAAATCTCTAGGCTGGTTGACTTGATGGACGATTGGCAGCAAGGTGAAGGAGAATTGGAGCTTTAGTAGTTGCTGACAGGGGAAAAACACTTGTGAGCTGCAGGGAGAGACATAGAAGCGTGGACGGCAGCAACAAGTGTTGAAAACGTGGACCGAAGGAGGGGAGCTTCCAATGAAACACCTGAAAGAAGGCAAATGAGGTTCTATTTTTTAGGAAGGAATGTCGGTCTCAATTGAATTGAGAAGAAGACAGTGAAGGGGACAGAACCGGTAGGGATAACGTGCAAAGGAAGATGGGGAGAAAGAAGCAAAGTCAAGGGTGCTTATCCATCTAATTGAATGCATTGTCCCCCTCAAATACTTTCCAACCTTATCACTTAAATCTCCAATACTTTCTTGCATTAAAATCCACCAAATAATCCAATTTTAGTGTCAAAATTTCATCCCCAAGTATAATTCCGAATTTTACTCACATAGCTTCAATTTCTTTGCAAATTCTCCAAAATTTGATGTCCAATTTCCTCGAAGAAAAAGCCCATACCATTTCTATAGGTGCCCATCGCCAAATAACTCAGCTTGAAAGTCCAAATTTCCTTCAAACGAGCCCATCCGTATTTTTGTTAATTTTCCACGACGTCCGAATTTTTTTTCCTTAACAAATTTGGAATCTCCGAAAAATTTTCAAAGGATGAGTCGATGTCCCTAAAATAGAACGTGACATGACAGAACTTTCAATTTCTGAAATCGAGTTCAAATTCAAGGTTAATTTCAATCTTGCGTGCTTTTAGCAAAATCTAGTCTACCGGTTAATTCCAATGAGCAGGAGGTCCATAATAGGGTTCTGTATCAAGTTAGGGGATTCTTTACTTTCATGGAAGACAAAGAAGCAACCAACTGTTTCATTATCCTCAGCAAAAGCGGAATATCGAGCCATGGCAAAGGCCGCATGTGAGATAGTATGGCTACGCGAATTGCTTCAAGATCTAGGGGTACAAATTGAAGGACCAACCAAATTGTTTTGTGACAACGATGTGGCTCTCAAACTTGCCTCAAACCCAATAGTTCATGAAAAAATGAAACACATAGAAGTGAACTATCATTTCACGCGAGAAAAGATCCAGCAAGGGATAATCGAGACACTAGGGATCCAAACAGAAGAGCAACCAGTGGACGTCTTCACCAAACCCTTGTGTCAAAGCTAGCACACGTATCTCCTAAGCAAGTTAGGCGTCTTGGATATCTACAAGCCACTAGCTTGAGGGGGAGTGTTAGAAGATACACGTGAAGATTCACAATATCATTCAAGGATCAATCACGTTCATTTAGTATCGGATCTAATCGGATCCAAATATTGTAAAATATTTACTTGCTTTTCTTATACACACTTTGTATTATAAACAATGTGAACAGTGTACATTGAAAAATATACAGAATACAAAGAAAATTCTTCTCTCGACTACTTCGTCTTCATCTTCTTTTAGTAGAACTTAAAATTCAGGTGATTTATTCTAATCAATGCTTCATCCCCAGTACATACTCCACACAACAAAGGTCTTGGAATCAAGAACAAATCACATGCAGAGGAGTCTCCCAGAAAAGGAAACTTATCCACAACATCACAAACTTTAAATCCATGCATGAAGTAATCGTGAACTTGGAAATGAGGGAGCTTTGCTGGCCATTTACTTGCTTGCCGCATGATCCGGGCCAAATCATGAGAATCCACCACTCCAACTCGACGAGATCAATGACTATTGGAAACGTTCAACCATGACTATGAGCGACTCGTGAAGAAAATAAGAGGATTCAAGAAAACAATGATTCAAAGATAAATTTCCCAAGAAAAAAATGTTCTTCATTGAAAGCCATAATACACGTTGTCATTCTACAATACATAATGCTATTTATATTAAGAAGACAACTAGATTTCCTATTCTATATTTCGAATATCTAATCTAATAGATTGACTGGATAATATCTAATCTAACAAATTGACTGGATCAATTTATCTGCAATTGGAATAATCGGAATCAAATCATATCTACCACTCTAATCTAATCTTCCGATAGCAGAATCAAATCATACTCAAATCTAATCTTGCAATAATATTAAATAATATTATCAATCTTATCAGCCTCCCTCAAACTGGGATTAGGTGGAAAACCTAGTCCCAGTTTGTATCGTAGCCTACAATGATCAAAGCGCGGTAAAGCTTTTGTAAATATGTCAGCAAGTTGATGAGTAGCAGGAACATAGCGGACTTCAAGTAACTTGAGAGCGACTCTCTCTCGAACAAATGAAATGGAAATCAATCTCCACATGCTTTGTCGTTGCATGAAGGACTGGATTTGCTATCAATGAAATGGCTAAGTGATTATCACTATAAAGCAAAGTCGGTCCCTTGAGCGTAATACCCAAATCTCTCAATACAAAAGAGACCCATGTAAGATCTGTTGTGGCAGAAGCCAAGGCCCTATATTCAGCCTCTGTTGATGATCTTGACACTATCGCTTGCCTTTTTGCGGACCATGAAATGATATTTGATCCCAAAAAAGTGCAAAACCTGATTGTTGACCTCCGAGTCTCAGAATAGCCGGCCCAATCAGAGTCTGCGTACCCATATAAATTTAGTGTGCTTTTAGAGTGAAGATAAAGCCCCAGTTGCTGAGTTCCTTTTACATACCGCAACACCCGTTTTATCAGTTTGAAATCACCATTTGTAGGAGAATGCATTTTCTAATAGATATGATTTACTGAATAAGAGATGTCCGGTCTTGTAATTGTGAGATATTGTAATCCACCCGCAAGACTTCGAAAAGAGTAAGGATCATGAAAAGGTTCCATGTCTTGTACCATTGGATGAGTTTTGATAGGCAATGGGGTCTCAATCGGCTTACTATCTTGCATTTCCGCCTTTTGCAACAAATCACCAGCATATTTAGATTGTGTTAAAAATAGATCCAGACCGGTAAACTTGGCTTCAATACCGAGAAAATAGTGAAGTCGTCTGAGATCTTTCATAGAAAAATTTCTGCTTAAAGCTTCTATTAATTCCTGAAGTAGAGATGATGAACGGCCGGTCAAAGTAATATCATCAACGTATAATAATAATACCAGGGTGTGCTGACCCGTGTGAAGAACAAATAATGACGGATCGGTAGAGCTTGCAATGAAATCCCCATTCCAACAAAAAGTTGCTGAATTTTTCAAACCAAGCTCGTGGAGCTCGTTTTAAGTCGTATAATGCCTTCTTGAGTAAACAAACCAAGTTAGGCATCGTAGAACTCACAAAGCCCGGTGGTTGTTCCATAAACACTGTCTCATTTAATGACCCATGAAGAAACGCGTTCTTCACATCTAGTTGATGGATAAACCATCCTTTAACAATTGCCATGGAGAGAACAATTCTCACGGTTGCCTGTTTAACCACAAGACTGAAAGTTTCGACGAAATCAACACCTTCCTCTTGATGGTACCCCTTTGCCACTAATCGTGCTTTTAGTTTATCAAGGTTTCCTTCCGCATCCAATTTGGCTTTGAACACCCACTTACATCCAACGATATTCATATTTGAAGATCTTGGTACTAGCTCCCATGTTTGATTTAATTTGAGAGCCTCCATTTCATCTATCATAGCTTTCCTCCAACCCGGATGACTTAGTGCTCCTTTAACTGTTTTCGGCTCCTTTGGAATCTCACAGGCTATGGAGAGAACATACTTTGGATTGGGCTTCCTTATTCCCAATTTCAACCTTGTTTGCATCGGGTGAGTAGACTGTTGTTGAGTAGATGGAACTGGTAAATCACTTGAGACAAAGACTATTGCTTCTTCATGTGTTTCACAATCTATACATGGTTCTTGTGAACCCAACTATGGTTGCTGCACATTTGTCTCATTAGGTGGCTCATAATTTTGTTGTCCAGAGCTGTTATCATCAAATAGAAATCCCATGCTCGGATGTTGTGATATTTTCCCTTCACTCATTGTTGTTCCAAATTGTCTAGTAAAGAATTTAATCCCCTGTAACCAAGTCTGATACAACTATGAATGCCCAGGCAAAATGGTCTCCTATTTATCAGAAAATGGGAATCTCGTCTCATCAAATATCACGTGACGACTTACATACACCCTTCCTATTGGCGGATAAAGACATCGATAACCTTTATGTCTCTGACTATACCCAAGAAAAACACAGGGTAATGAGCATGGATCAAACTTTGTTGCACCATACGGTCTAAGGTGTGGATAGCACTCACACCCAAAGACTCGAAGAAACCCATAGTTAGGCTTTTTACCAAAGAGCTTACCAAACGAACTACTCATTCCTAACACTGGTGATGGTAGTAGATTGATGAGGAATGTGGCAGTCAGAAATGCATTGACCCAATAAATCAACGGTACTCGTGCATGATAGAGCATAGAAAGACCTAACTCAACGATATGCCAATGTTTCCTTTCGGCATTTCCATTCTGTTCCGGTGTATATGGATAGGAGACCAGCATTTTAATCCTTTCTCATTCAAATGATTAATAAACTGGCTGCTATTAAATTCACCTCCACTATCGCATTGGAAAGATTTAATTCAACTTTCAAATTGGTTCTCAACAAGATTTTGGAACATGATAAAGATGGAAAAGAACTCAGACTTTCTCTTTATTGGATACACCCATGAGAATCGTGAAAAACTGTCTATGAAGACTACATAGAATTTAAACCATGCTGAAAAGATTCTATCGGGGCAGGCCCCCACACATCACAATAGATTTTTTCAAGTGGTTTACTAGCTAGAGACTCCGAGATATTGAAAGGCAACATGCTACTTTTTCCAACCTGGCAACTTTCACATATTCTCTTTGTCACCTTCGTAGATTTGATCTAATTGTTGCTCTCTAGAAACTTTATTATTTGAAAGTTTGAGTGCCCAAGCCGAAGGTGTCAGACTTCACTACTGGCGATCTGCTGTCTTTGAGAGTACCGCACCTGTGTTTGTACCTGATTTACCTTGTAAAGGCCCCGGCATTTATTTCCCAGATTGATTACTGAATCCGCCAGATGGTCCTTAATAGATACACCAAGTTTATCAAAGATTAGTGAGCTAGGATAATCGTCAGTTAACTTAGACACCGAAATTAAGTTTTTCTTAATCTCCGGGACCACCAAAACGTCATTTAAAGGAAATGAATGTAGTTCAGTAGATAAAGATGTTGAGCCAATATGGGTAATGGGCAAACAAACTCCATTCCCTACCATTACCTTGTCTGAACCTTAGTAAGGAGAGAAAGAATTGAGATTACCAGTCGATGATGTGATATGATTTGTTGCCCCAAAATTCGAGAACCAATCTCCTTGATCATCCTCCAAGTGAAGAGTAGCTAAAGCATTTGGTATTAGCTCACTTTGATAAGAATTATCAAAGCGATACCAACAACGTAGAGCGTCATGTCCTGGCCTCTTGCATATCTGACATTGAAGCTTCGTATTATTCACATAAAACTGTTTGTTCGAAGCAGAATTATCACCCACAGGCAGATACTCCTTTGAATCAGCAACCTTAGTTGGAGTGTTTGTATAAGGTCGAAAGCCTTGATTCTAAGAAGGTGAATTTGGTCTGTAATTTCCACCAGATTGATAACCACCAAATGAATCACCAAAAGTTACTCCATAGTTATGAGATCCGGGATAATTTTCGAACCTCCTTCCACAAAAACCATAGCCTCTTCCTCTATTGTTAAACCTGTCATTCCTTCCTTCGAAACCCCTATTAAAATTTCTTTGGCCAGCAAAAGCAAATGTTGAATTAAATGAACCCAAATCAGCCTCACTACTCAGTTTCGATTGATCAATCTTTTCACCAATAAGTGCCAAATTAGGGTTTATTTGATTCGACAAATAATTTTGATGTCGCGCTTCATATCTCTCGAGCTGAGCAATAACATCTTCATAACTCGGCTCAGGTTTGGGACAATACATAGTTCTCTTAAACATCTCATAGTCACTTCCAAGACCCTCTAAAACACCGAAAACCTTTGTGATTTCATCGACCGGTTTTCTGATCGCGTTTAACTGGTCACAAATCAATTTGAACTCACATAAATACTTGGTTAAGGGCCTATTACGCTTTTGACAAGATTGAAGCTTACCCCTTGATTCGAATTCTTTGGCCACAGATCTCTGAGTAAAACGATTACATAACGTATTCCATACCTCAAAATCCGATTCAATATCGATCATGAGTCCCAACACATCCTCAGACACGGATCCAGTAATCCACGATGACACAAGTTGGTCTATACGATACCATTGCTGATACTCCAGATTAAGGACATCTTCAGAATTTTCCCCTTCCGTGCATAAGATTCCCAATGGTGGAGGTTGAATTTGACAATTGATGAAACCCAATAGATCCTGGCTTCTAATGAAGTGAAGAAATTGCGTCTGCCATAGAAGGAAATTTCCTTCAGGAAGTTTGATAGTCACAAAGTTTGAGAGATTTACGTGTATCGGATATGGGTATCTCGATTTTGGGTTTTCAGCCATAATTGTGTAGATGAAGAATAGATGAACTCAAGGAAAAAGATGAAGACAAATATAATAAAACTAGCTCTAGTATAAGGCTCTGATACCATGAAGAAAATAAGAGGATTCAAGAAAACAACAATTCAAAGATAAATTTCCCAAGAGAAAAATGTTCTTCACTGAAAGCCATAATACACGTTGTCATTCTACAATACATAATGCTATTTATATTAAGAAGACAACTAGATTTTCTATTCTATATTTTGAATATCTAATCTAATGGATTGACTGGATAATATCTAATCTAACAAATTGACTGGATCAATTTATCTACAATTGGAACAATCGGAATCAAATCATATCTGCCACTCTAATCTAATCTTCCGATAGCATAATCAAATCATACTCAAATCTAATCTTCCGATAATATTGAATAATATTATCAATCTTATCAACTCGGTCGAACTCGACTTAGCAAGGACACAGTCACAGGCCATCGATTGAAACATGGGGTGAGCGGGGTTTTGGTTTCTGCGGCCGTGAAGCAAACGGCCAGCAGCCACAAATTAATCTGAACAAACGGAAACGCGATTGCAGCAGATCGAATACAAAGTGAGATCGCAGGTCGAAGTCCACGAAGTGATGGAAGTGGTGGGTGGGCCTTGGCAGTACGGACAATAAAACTTAACTTGAAAACCGCCTATCTAATTGTTATTTTGTGACCTCATTGAAATGAAACTCCTACACTTGGCCTCAGAATCAATCAAAAGCATCCGGCCAGAAGAAGATGGGATAAAACGAAGAAAAAGTAGCTTGGGGTTTTTATTCTTAGGGATTAGAACGTTTTATTCAGATTTCTTTTTTATAAAAGCACCCTTTGTGTTAATTGCTTGAAAAATCACTTGCTCACCAACTTTAGTCAGACCCTTATTGAAAGACTAACGTGGCTAATTTAGTCCCTTATTTAAGATAAAGTTTACTCATGGCCATCTTCTAAGGAAATGACTCAACTTTAGGTTCTTATTTGAAACTTTTCCTAGTAAAAGATGAGATTGCTCCAATAAATAAATTTTACTTTTTGCCCTCAAAAAAAAAAAAAAAGGTTCTCTCTTTTTCTGTCCTTTTTTTTTAATAAAAGCACCCTTTGTGAGAACCATCTAGAACCAATCCGATCTAGTCTAGTAAGTTCGGTTCCTCCTTAGGAACTAGGAATTGGACCGTATCCTATGGAAACTACATAGAATCGATCAGTCCAGTCCAATTCCTGGGTTGGGATCAATGCACACCTCGACAAATAAATAGTAAGAGGGGAGGAACACAAAATGAAAGAGTAGACGCTATAGATAAAGAGATCATAATCAGAATCAAAATGGTAAGAATATTAGAAAAGAAACGTGCACATGTGCATGTATTTATTTAAGAGATAATTAAGATGATTCTTATTACATCTAAATTGCAATGTGTGAGTTCACAACATTATCTCTCACCTATTATACATTCTAGGTTTCTTTCCTAATTGCATACGAGGATTCAATGGATAACAAAAATCAATCGCTATGGTCTCATTGAGCTTACAAGCACCATTGGGAAAAAATGCACAAAGGCACTCGGTGCAATAGTCCCCTGCTTTCATCATATATATCAATACAATAAAGTTGAACATGCCATGAAATGCCGGGAGAATTACCAAAAAAGTCCTAAACCTATTGTAATTGTGCCAATTCAGTCCTAAACTTTTTTTTTTGTCCAATTTAGTCCTAAACCTTTTATAATTGTGCCAATTCAGTCCTTCCGGCCAAAATTGGCCAGCCGGCGCTAACGTGGACGCCGGCGGAGGACAGCTGGCTGGCGAGGTAATTTTTTAATATTTTTTTTTCGAATTTTTAAATATTTTTTTAAATTTTTTAATTCTTTTTTTTTTGGCCTTCTTCTCCTTCCCGGCCGGCCGGCCGAGGTGAGGGCCAGCAAGGTCAGCCTCACCGGCCACTGGCGAGGCTCGCCCCGCCGGCCACTGGCGGAGGCGAGCCTCGCCTAGCGACGACGAGGCGACCATCGCCAGATTTGGCGAGGCTCAACCTCGCCATGGCTGGGCGGGGCCGAGCCTCGCCAGATCTGGCGACGGCCGCCTCGTCGGCCACTAGGGAGGGCGAGGGTCGACCTCGCCCGGGGCGGCGAGGCCGCCGTCACCATTACTGCCCTTGCCGCCTCCCCCGTCCCCCCGATCGTCGACACGACCTCCCCCTCCGAGCTCAAGCGGCCCTCCCCAGCCGTGATCGTCACCAAAACCCTGTTCCAGCGCCTCTGGACCGACGAAGACAAGATCGAGCTCCTCCGCGAGTTCCTCGACTACACCACGTAGCGCGGCGGGGCCTCACCCTCGCCAGTGGCCAGCGAGGGCCGAGCTCGCCGGATCTAGCGAGGCTCGGCCTCACCCAGCAACGGCGAGGCCGCCGTTGCCAGATCTGGTGAGGCTCAGCCTCACCCAGCCATGGCGAGGTCGAGCCTCGCCAGATATAGCGACGGCTGCCTCGCCGTCGCTAGGCGAGGCTTGCCTCCGCCAGTGGCCGGCGAGGCTAACCTCGCCGGCCCTCACCTCTAGCCGACGCCAGCCAGCCAAAGGAGGGAGAAGAAGGCCAAAAAATATATATATTTAAAAAAATATTTAAAAATTCGAAAAAAAAAAAATATATATATATATATATTAAAAAATTACCTCGCTTAGGCTAGCTGTCCCCCGCCGGCGTCCACGTCAACGTCGGCCGGCCAATTTTGGCCGGATGGACTAAATTGGCACAATTATAAAAAGTTTAGGACTATATTGGACAAAAAAAAAAGTTTAGGACTGAATTGACACAATTGTAATAGATTTATGACTTTTTTGGTAATTCTCCCATGAAATGCCACAAAAGAACAACATCGACACAAAGTAGTTGGGTCTAAATTTGAATCCCCAGCCACTAGTCATTAGAGTATGGATTTTGAGATCGTCATTCATGGATTTGCAATGAACTGTTAGAGGTATTTCATTAGGCAAAATGTTATTGATCTAAACACGTATCTTGCTAAACGTACCTCTTGCACAACAAAGTTCCGTGTAAAGAACAAATAAATGGGCACTAAGCTGATGAGTTCATCATAGTGGAATGCATGCACCAATATCAACATCATTTAGCTATTTAAGGATATAAAGTGGAAGATATTAAGATAAGGATACTATAAGTATCTAAAGTTTCGTATGATGCTCACTTTAATATGAAAAGTTTTTTTGGATTGCTTAAGTGTTACTTAAAAAAGAAACAATTATTTAAATGCCACTTTAAAAGAAAACGAATACTTAAATGCCAATTCTGTTTTAGGTTGCCGAAAATCCAACGTGGTAATATTTTATTAATTTCTCCAACTTGGCTCATCGGCATGCCCAATTAGCATATATGCCCTTAAACGATGTCATCTACATGTTTTGCCCCAAATTAAAAACCCTAATATAATTTTTTCCAAATTCAAAATCCTAATTCGATTTTCCTCCAAAACCACACTCTTCCCCCCCCTCCCCCAAAAAAAAAAAAAAAAAAAAAAAAATGGCATAGATCCCTGAGCACTGAATCCTAGGGGGACTTCAATCGATCGGATAATCACCGGCACACTAAATAATCGCGACTTGATTACTCCCCAACCGTAAGACCATCTACCATGTCAGTTTCGGACGAAGATGAGAGCCTGCCAATTTCATCTTGTCCGAGATCTTCTCTGAGATAAAAATCTGATTCTTGTTCATTTCAACTCGACTCAATTATCGATTTTTTTTTTCTCAATATCAATTTTTAGAGTAATTCGATCCGATCTCAATTCTTTTCCCCAAGAAAACGTCTACGATACCAAGTAGGAAGCAAAACGGCAGCGTTCGGGAGGAGAAGAGGTGTAGGAGGAGAGACAAGGCAATGAAGAAGCCACGGCCAAAACGCAACCTCGCTAGGTGTTGATAATCTGATGAGTCAAACACTGAGTTTGCGCCATTTGAAAGATGACCACATTTAGTTTCGATTGCGTCCTTATCTAGTCACCAAATGATGCAGAGTGTATTCTCTTACTGGAATTTTAGTGCTCCAACCTGTGTTTGTACTTCCTGTTGAACATGCTTTTTCATACCTCGTGGCCAACCATTTTGAATTTAGGTAAACCGAGACCCTTCTACAGATAATTCATGAAGTATGGCATGTGGTTCAGCGTAATTCTATCACACACTGATGGTGGTAAAAGACTTTGCTATGTTTTGCAGAGCAAGGATGATGAAGTCATGTTGAAACTTGGGAGCACACCCGACAAACTTTAGCAGTATCGACTAATGAGGGATGCAATGGAAAAAAGGTTCATTCGAGTTACACGTGGCTCCATCATTGGCGGAGTGCGCCTCGGGGTGTTTACTGCTGCATTTTATGGGTTGCAAAATCTGCTAGCTGATAAACGAGGAGTTCATGATGTTTTTAATATAGCTGGAGCTGGTTCGGCCACTGCTGCAACCTTTGGTTTGATCTGTAAGACATTACTTCCCATCTTCAAGATATTGTCTATTAGCTGTTATGCAATGGCCTACTAAATCAATGTATCACAATTTTGGACTTATGCTGTTAAATAACTGATCCTACATGGAAACAGAGTTACTTTTCTGAACGTTACTTTGTGTTAGTACCAGGATCACTAAAGTGGCGTGCAAGGAACGTTGCTCTTGGTGCCGCTCTTGGGGCTGCAGTTTGCTTTCCGCTTGGTAAGTATGAGAATGGGCCCGTGTCAGAAAAACTTCAATAAAAGCTTGATTGTATTCTGAGATTCTTTATAGTCAGCACGATGTCCTGTTCAAGTTCAAATTAGTGGGTTAAGAAACAAGATATCCAAGGGGGTTTGCAGGATAGAATATCTTAGCAGAATGATCTGAAAATGTTGCTGATTTGTTAATCAGTCTGTAGGTCTTACAGCACTGCTGCTTTTCACGAGGCACAAACTGAAACTTGACATGAAAATGTGAAATAAGACCTGATTCTTTTTTTTTCCTGACTCAACATCTTATTTGGGGTATGGTGTTCTTATGTGCAGGTTGGCTCCATTTGAAGCTGGTGGAGAAAGCAAATGAAGGGAGTTTCGCTGCTTCCCGCAATATGGATCAAAGGGAAGGGGCAAGGAGTGGTGTCGGGGCTGCAATTGATAGGCTTGAAGCGAACTTGAGCAAATAAACAAACCATGGCCTCTGAGTTTGCCAATAGCCTCTTTCCGAGCCTTGTTCGTGGTCACCGGTTCAGAAGATGGCCAAGCCCGAAAAAGAGAAGTGAATAATAAAGAGAGAGAGGTAGCTAGACAGAAAAGGAATTAATGCTTGTTTTCGCGTTGTGCAGAAAGATCCCTTTAAGGTACAACAGTAGTTTTTTGAGCTCGGTTTGTCTCTCCATACATCATTATCCAATTTTGTTTGTCCTAGTCCAGTTTATTTCTAACCATGTGTGGGGACAGGAAAACACCCTGTTTCAAGACTTATTCATATTTTGCAAAACTACCATTTTTGATTGTCCTAATCACTAGCTAAATATGAATGTGTAAACAAGACAATTTTCCAACTACTTTGGTTGTAGACTAATAATTCAACTAGCTTACAAGAGATGTTTCTCTTTGAGTGACATTATACTCATTAGATTGTCAATATTTCCGGGATTCCTTTTATCCCTGGCGACATCGTTATCAATATCTTATGATTCTTGATTCGCATCTTATGATAGGATTTGGTCAATGGTTAAATAGTACATATGTATTTTGCAAATCTAATGAACTTTTGTGCTGTAAGCGTCTCTATCGATTCACCATGGAATGTACTGATTCGTTCTCAATATTATCAATTATATAAATTATCATACTTTACATGTTAAATGGAGTAGGTTATATCCTATGTGATGGTGTAGTAGTATATTCTTGGATAGCTTCTCAACAATAAAGGTGATAATTTGTAAATTACAAACCGGCTATAGATGATAAGGCACAAGACCTTTCTATGTTCCTATAAACATGGTACTTCTGAGAAATAATGTGCTCCAAACTTTTATGTTACGCTTAACGTTTATTTGAAATTATCTTTGCCTGCGTGCGCCCTCGTCCACTGCTTCCATATCGTCCTCAAAGCCTCTCCTTCACCACGATCACTGCTGCCACTACCGAACCTTCCCTCCCGCTAAACTCAACATCTCCATGTCCCATGGCGATTAGAGACGTTATGTGGGGGACAATACCGAGTAGGACGACATTAATTAGAGGGAAGATGTGAACTAACCTCAAAGCTTGAAGCAAATGTCGCTCCCCTTCTCCGTCACCGGGCGAGAGAGAGGGCCCCATGGATAACAAATGTCAAACTCTACAAGAGACACTGGGAGCAGTGATCTTCGTCCCTTTATTGTACATACATGTCGAATTGATGAAGTTGGCCTGGTCACAACATGCTGCAAAAGAGCAATATTCAGCTAATCTTTATCGCTTGTACTCTGAATCCTAGAGCGAACATGGGCTAGAACACGACCGAAGAGGGCCATCCTGGGAACACCGAAATGGGCTGAGCAGAAACTGGACGCCGGTGACCCTGGGATAGCTCTACGAATAGAGGATCACTAGGGGACCGGATTGGGAAGGCATAGATTGTCATGGCCTGAGCGGCGGTCCTTGGACGTGCACAAGGAATGAGTCCCTCTCTTGTCCCACATCATCTAGGAAGGGAGTCTTGGACTAGCTTATGAGACCTAGGTCCCTCTAAACTATATATACGCATTTTCTTGGGGGTAGTATGGGCTGCCCCGAGAAGAACAAAACTGTGAGAACTTAATATCCAAAGCGGATAATATATGTACAGTGGAGACCCAGGATGTTACCAGTAGTATCAAAGCCGACTCCCAACCGCGCGTAAGACCACAACAAGAATGTTGTTCTGACTCCCGACCTCATGTTGAGCCACAGCGAGGACGCTCTTCTGTTAAGAGGTGGAGAGTGTGATAGCTCGAGCGGCGGTCCTCGGACGTGCGCAAGGAAAGAGTCCCTCTCTTGTCCCACATCGCCTAGGGAGGGAGTCCCTCTAACTGTATATACACACCTCGTGTTGGGCCACAGTGAGGACACTCTTCTGTTAAGAGGTGGAGAGTGTGATGGCCCGAGCGACGGTCCTCGAACGTACGCAAGGAAAGAGTCCATCTCTCGTGCGCAAGGAAAGAGTCCATCTCTTGTCCCGGCTATCTTATAAGGCCACTGGTCTCTCTAACTGTATACACGCGTTTTCTTGGGGTAGTATGCTTTGGACAATATGTATACAGTGAAGACCCAGGATGTTACATAGATGGACCACGAGTGGAATAGGTGCTCACCATTCAAGCCTTAGGCGGTGCAAACGGTGGATGTCCAAACAGTGGCCGTCCAGCCCACTTTTGAGCCTTTTTTAAGTCCCTGTAACGTGGCCCGCCAATCCTAAAACGTTTTTACAACCCAGCCTTGAGGTATTTTGTCTATTCATTGTTATGCAATGGCCTACTCAATCAATATATCACAATTTTGGATAGATATTATTAAACGATTGATCCTAAATGGAAAAAGAGTTACTTTTCTGAACGTTACTTTGTGTTAGTACCAAGATCACTAAAGTGGCGTGCAAGGAATGTCGCTCTTGGTGCAGCTCTTGGAGCCGCGGTTTGCTTTCCTCTTGGAAAGTATGAGATTGGGCCCGTGTCAGAAAAACTCAAAACTTAGATAAAAGCTTGATTGTATTCTGAGTTTCTTTAGAGTCAGCATGATGTCCTGATCAAGTTCAAATTAATGAGTTAATAAACGTGATATCAAGTTCAAATGGGTGAGTTAATAAAAAAAAATATCCAAGGGGGTTGCCATGATAGAATATCTTTGCAGAATGATCTCAGAATTTTGCTGATTTGTTAAACTGAAACATTACATGAAAATGTGACATAAGACCAGATTATTTTTTTCTTTTCTTTTTCCTGACTTGATATCTTATATGGGGTACCGCGTTCTTCTTTGCAAGTTGGCTCCATTTGAAGCTAGTGGAGAAAGCAAATGAAGGGAGTTTGGTGCTTCACGTGATATGGATCAAAGGGGAGAGGCAAGTGTTGGAGAAATCTTCTTGAAATGTTTTGAAGTTGACAAAACGTTTCCATCAGTCTAGTCTGAAGGCTTGCAAACTCTGCTGTTTAAAGTCTAAAGACCTCCGGACTGCCAGACTCAAGATTCAAAGTCTATCCTCATTGACAGTTCTAATCCGTTGAAGAAATGCTATCCAGAACTGGATGTTTTATTAAGGATATGACCTTATCGACTGGAGAAGATCTCTTGGCTGGATATGACTTATCGGAATCCTTTTTAATTGATCGAGATTGATTCAAAGATTAAGGATCCGTTGATTGGCGAAATATTCGTGGAAGGTTCTACTTATGGAAACCGAGATCCTGATTGTATGGGCAAATAGGATTAATGGGCTATCGTCATGTTCCTTTAATAACTCGAATGATCTTCCTAATTGATTCCGTCCAACGGGTAGATTGGAGGAATTCCTTTGGTAAGTGCCAACGAGTATGATGGCGTAAAGGAGTATATAAGGAAGACGTTCTAAGTTGTTCGAGAGGTGCGCGATAGAAGAATTCCAAAGTCTGAAGCTCCTTGTTATTTAGTCAATTCATTTGAGCGAAAACTTGTACTCAAAAGAGAGTTTATATTTGTGAGAAACCTTGATGAAGTGTGATAGAATATCTACATTGTGGAATCAAGGAAAAGCTGTGCTGTAACATCTCTTTTGTTCATAGTGAAATCCAGCTGATAGATTGTCAGTGTGGAAGAGTGGACGTAAGCTTGGGATAAGCCGAACCACTATAAACCTTGTGTTTAATCTTCTCTTCCCTACTCCTTACTTTGCTTTGATCGTAATTCATTTTGGAGTACTTCCTTTCTATCAATTGCCTAGTATTACTTCCGTATCTCGAGAAATTGTTTTTACATCTATTCACCCCCTCTAGGTGATTATACTAACTACATCAATTGATATCAGAGCTTGTGTACTCACTTTGTTTGAAGTGTTTTTACTTCAGAGTTAAAGATTCATGGCTAGTATGTTGGCTTCAGGGCTGGTAGAATGGCAAAGCAATACTAGACCACCTTACTTTGATGGAAAGGATTACAACATCTGAAAAAACAAGATGAAAGCATTCCTAAGATCAAAGGGTCCTCTAGAATGAGAGGTTGTAGAAAAATGAATCATTCCTAAAGCTGCACCTGTCTCAAAAAGAGGAAAAGATACTGTAGAGTCTAGTCAAATGACTCAGGAAGAGATAACCAAGAGACAAGCTCTTGATGCAAAAGCAATTTATTCTTTATATTGTGCTCTATCACCTACTGAATATAACAGAATATCTTCTTGTGTTACAACTAAATAAGTCTGGGATAGATTACATATTACCTATGAAGGAACCGATCGAGTGAAAGAGACCAAAATCAACATTCTCATCGGTCAATACAAAGCCTTCAGAATAAAATCGGGAGAATCTATAACTGACATGTTTAGTCGTTTTACAAATATTGTGAATGGTCTTGAAAATCAAGGTCAACCAATTTCTGATCCTATGAAGGTAAACAAGCTACCGCGTGGACTCTCCAAGGATTGGAATCACATAAAGACCTCAATCAAAGAGACCCAAAGAATCATGCCACTATCTGTTGATGACTTGGTTGGAACTCTTCAGTCTTATGAAGTGGAACGAATCAATAAAGACGAAGACCCTAAAGGTAAGAAATCCATTGCATTAAAATCCAATGATGATTCTGATGTTGCAGATTCTGAAGACGATATGGACGATGAGGAGCTTGCTCTCATGATAAGAAGATTCACAAAGCTTAATAAAAAAATGAAGAAGATTCAATCCAAGGAAACAAAGTTTTCAAAAGCAACAGACTAAGTCTGTTGAAGATAATGAATCAAATAAACATGTAGTCTGCTTTGAATGTAAGAAAAAGGGACACATCAGACCCAACTGTCCTCTTCTAAGGAAGAAGAAAGGAAAAGTTGAAAAGTATCGAAAGGCTCTTAAAGTAGAAACCTGGAATGATACAGAATGTGAAGAAAGTGATGATGATTATGCCAACATATGTCTGATGGCACAATCGGATTCGCATTCAAACTCCGAAATAGACTCGTATTCAGACAGTGAATTTGAAATAAGTAACTTCAAAATCCCTATTAAAGTTTCTAAATACATTGATGAGTTGTGTTTTAGTCTTAAGACTTCTCTTAAAAGGATTTCCGAACTCAAAAAGGGAAATTCTGCCTTAGAACAACAAGATAATGTTTTGAAAGAAAATGCGAAATGTTTAGATATGAATGTTTTTTTCTCTTAGAGAAAGTGAAGTTAATCTTTCAAAAGAAAATGCATTCTTGAAAAATGACATCTCAAATATTTCCAAAAGATTTTCAATAGGATCTCGAGAAACTAGAAAAAATACTTTCTGTTCAAAGACCGTATTTCAATAAATCTGGTTTAGGAATGACTACTGAAACCATTCCTTTAATTGATTTTCCTAGAGCGAAGGAAATAATCAAACAAAGACCCTCAAAAGATGCTTACAAAAATCATTTTAAAAGGACCTTTGTAAAACCAGTAGGTCGCAATGCTCTCACATGTTCAAAGTGTAATAGTGCAGATCATTTTGAAAAAGAATGTCCTATGGTTTGGAAACCTGTCAATACAGTATGGGCAAAAACCGCATATCATACTAACATGAATGGACCCAAGAAAAGATGGGTACCAAAGAAAGTTTGAGTTTCTTTTTTAAATGCAGGTCACCATCAAGAGAAAGGTAAAATGGTATCTGGATAGTGGATGCTCAAGACACATGACAGGAGACTCAAATTGTTTCATAAAACTTGTACTAGTAAATGATGGAAAAGTTTCATTTGGAGGAAACAGCAAAGGAAAAATTGTGGGATTTGGAACTGTGAAAATTGGAAACCTCACAATAAGCAATGTTTCTTTAGTTGAAGGACTCAACTACAATCTGCTCAGTGTCAGTCAGCTATGCGATACCGGTTTCAAAATCTACTTTCAAAAGGGTATATGTTCAGGAACTAGTAAAGACTCCACTCAGTCATTTATGGGACAAAGACATGAAAATATCTACCTCTTGGATGTAAAACCAGATTAATCGCAATATTTAATTTCAATCCAAGACAAAGCAAGCTTATGGCACAGAAAGCTTGGACACATCAATATGAAGCAGATAGCCAAAATTTCAACAAAGAAGCTTGTTCGTGGTCTACCCAATTTGTCATATCAAAAGTCTGACCTATGTACACCATGCATATTGGGAAAACATGTAAGAAATTCCTTTAAACCAATAAATCAAGTTTCCACTAATCGTGTACTGCAGCTTCTGCATATGGATCTCTTTGGACCAACCAGAACACAAAGCATTGGAGGTAAGAAATATTGCCTAGTAATCGTGGATGACTACTCACGATTTACTTGGGTATATTTCCGGCAAGTAAATCTGAAACTTTTTTTACTTTGAAAAATTTGCTAAAAATGTCCAAAACAAAAAATGATATGTTATTTCAAGTATAAGAATAGATCATGGAGGTGAATTTGAAAATCAAGATTTTACAAAGTTCTGTGATGAATCTAGTTTTCAGCATTTGTTCTCCTCTCCATATACTCCAAAACAAAATGGAGTTGTGGAAAGAAAGAATAGATCGCTTCAAGAAATGGCTAGAACTCTTCTAATTGAAAGCAACATCTCCTCACGTTTTTAGGTCAGCAGTTTTTATAGCATGTTATATTATCAATAGAGTTTTTCTAAGGCCTATTCTAGAAAAAACCCTCTATGAATTATTCAAATAAAAGAAGCCTATTGTTTCATATTTTCATGTGTTTGGATGCAAATGTTTTATACTGAAAAATGCAAATGATCGAGTTAGTAAGTTTAAAGAAAAATCAGATGAAGGCATCTTCCTTGGATATTCAACCACAAGCAAAGCGACAGAGTCTACAACAAAAAGACTCAAACTATGGAAGAATCAATGAATGTCAAATTCCAGGATTCTATACAAAATGAATCTACTCAGACTCATCTTGAAGAACCTAAACCTACTCTAGACTCTACAATGTCTAAATCTCAAGAAGCAGTTCAAACTTTGAAGAACCAGCAGCAAGTGACTATTGAAAATTCAAGTGAAGGAAGTGATCATCATTCTGACGAATTAACAAGCAACTGGAAGCATAAGTCCAGTCATCCCAAAGATCTTATCATTGGCGACATTAATGAAGGAATTCGCACAAGATCCAAAAGGCGCGAAGAGTCTAGTGTTGTGGCTCTTATTTCTGAAATAGAACCCAAAAGCATAGATGAAGCTTTATCTGATGAAAGCTGGATTGAAGCCATGCAAGAAGAGCTCAGGCAATTCAGTATCAATGATGTATGGGAATTGACTCCTAAACCGAAAGGTAAAACAGTTATTGGAGCTAAATGGGTTTTTAGAAACAAGATGGACGAGAAAGGAAAGGTCATAAGAAACAAAGCAAGACTCATGGCCAAGGGATACAAGCAAGAAGAAGGGATAGACTATGACGAGACTTACGCACCAGTAGCAAGGTTAGAAGCAATTCGTTTATTACTTGCATTTGATTGTCATAAAAATTTCAGGTTATTCCAAATTGATGTCAAAAGTGCCTTCCTAAATGGATTCATCCATGAGGAAGTCTATGTGGAACAACCACCTAGGTTTGAAGACTCAAGGAAACCAAACTCAGTATTCATACTCAAAAAGACCTTATATGGCTTAAAACAAGTACCTCGAGCTTGGTATGACAGCGAGTAAGTTTTTAATACAAAACAGTTTTGTGAAAGGTAAAATAGACATTATTCTGTTTATCAAAAGAGAAAGCAAAAGTTTTGTGCTAGTTCAAATATATGTCGATGATATTATATTCGGATCTCCTAATGAAAGTCTGCGCAAGAAATTCTCTAAGACTATGCAGGATGAATTTGAAATGAGCATGATGGGTGAGTTAACCTTCTTTCTCGAGCTTCAAGTGAAACAACTGAAAGAAGGAACTTTTATTTGTCAAGAAAAATATGCTAATGATCTCGTCAAAAAGTTTGGTCTGAACAATTGCAAGAAGGTTGAAATACCAATGTCAAGTTCCTTGAAGATAGATAAAGATGAAGAAGGAAAGAAAGTTGACCAGAAGCTATACAGGGGTATCATTGGCTCACTTCTTTATCTTACTGCTTCTAGACCTGACATTTTGTTTAGTGTTTGCATTTGTGTCAGATTTCAAGCAGACCCTAAAGAATCTCATTTAAATGTTGCAAAGCGTATTATTAAATACATTGCTTCAACTTCAAGCATCGGCCTATGGTATCCTAAAAGAGGAGACTTTACTCTTCTTGGATACTCAGATGCAGATCTAGTTAGTTGCAGAGTTGATAGAAAGAGCACCTCAGGTAACTGTCAACTACTTCAAGGCAGGACAATGTTTTGGTTTTCAAGGAAGCAGAGTACAGTAGCTCTCTCTACAGCAGAAGCAGAGTATGTAGCTCTCGGTAGTTGTTGTTCACAAATTCTGTGGATAAAACAACAGCTAAGAGACTTTGGAATTGAAGATTCATGCACAAAGATTAACTGTGACAACACCAATGCAATCAACTTACCAAAAATCCAATTCTTCACTCAAGAGCAAAGCATATAGAGATTCGACATCACTTCATTAGAGATCATGTTCAAAATGGAGAAGTTTCGATTCAGTATGTTGATTCAAAGAACCAACTGGCAGACATATTCACAAGACCTTGGCGGAGAAAAATAAATTTGAAATTATTCGCTCCAGATTCAATATTTTGAGGTATGAGAAAATCAAAGTCTAGAGACTCTCAAACTCAAATAAACAAGACCTTGACTATAAGTTATTCTCTCTCTTGAATCTCATCTTGAAAAGGTACAATCGTCAACCGTGTTTGATTATTGCTATATTTAATTGACACGACCATTGTGACGTTTTTGTTTTTGAAAAGGAAGTTATTTTTTAAATGACTATTTTCACGGAAAGGGCAGTTATTTTGAAAATGCATCTTTTTATTTTCCTTTGTGATGGTCTGTATGCTCCCTTTTTAAACAGATTATGCACCGTTGCTTCCTCCTCGCTTTACTCTCCAAAAACCCTAAAAAGAACCGATCTTCCATTCCTATTTTCTTCTCTTGCCTAATCTTCGAAAAAGTTGTCATTTTTCTTGGGAAAGTCAAGCAAGGAATCTTTCAAGAGTGAGAAAAATGTCATCTTCAAGAAAGTCTTCGAGGATCGCAAGCAGGGGACCACGGCGAATGAGTGAGGGGCCTACTCACTTCGATCTCACCGAGGAAGAAGAGTCTCCAAATCAGCAATAGAGCCCACAACATTCTCAGCGGCGTCATTCTCCACCATCTAGTCCTCAAAATGTTGGTCATCAACAAGAGGAAGAAATCATTGAAGACGCAGATCCTGTAAGAGTTCAAAGGTTCTCTTTTATTTACAAGCTTTATCATGCTTTAAAAGGTATTCGTACTCCATTGAACTACGTCGATGATTTTCTGAAAGGCAAAGGATATGGAAATGAATATACCTTTTTGCGAAAAATGAAAAGTTTGGGAATTGCTCGTAAAGGGGTGGCAGAAGAATCCCTTGCAAATATCCCAAGTGATCCTCGTGATTGGGGATTTAATCCAATAGATGGGAATGATGATGACAAACTATACAGCCAATTTCAACCGAGGATGGGTATTGCGGCGGAAAATCGAGGAAAAATGGGAAAGTTGTTTATATCGAAGGAACAGAAGGATCTATACTCAAAATTGCTTAAGCATAGGGTGATAAACCCTCGAAGTGTGGATTTTGATTTTCTGGATGCTGTAAATGTGAATTTGAGGGAAAAGTTTAGTTTTCTTCAACTTGAGCAGTTCTGTTCTGACACCACAGAAGCTTACGCTGAATTAACTGCTTATTTCTATTCCAATCTTAGTTTCCTAGATGCGAATAGATTCTCTTTCAGTGTCAAAGATCAAGACTTTGTAGTGGATATGGATATGCTGGCAGATGTGTTAAGGGTTGAGAGAGGAAGATATCAACCGATCAAATTTTCTATTGCTCGTGCTACATTGGAACTTGTTAAGGACAGGAGAATGGAGGAAAAGATTTCCTACCTAAGGATGAGTGCGTTCAACATTCTGCTTCACAAGATTGTGATCAATTGCCTCAGATCGAAATCAACTTCCAAGACTAATGTTTCAAGTTCAGAGGCAAAGCTGATGTATGCCATTCTCACTGGGAAAAAGTTTTCTCTTCCTCACACTGTTATGTCCCACATGTATAGAATAGTGGTGAAAGACAGAGGTCAACTCCCTTATCCAATTCTTGTAACGAAGTTATTCAAACATTTGAATATTCAGCCTCCACAAATTCTTTGTGCTCGATCATGTGATCATATAGTGGTAGGACTGAAAATAGTAACCAAGATGCGTCTAAAGGAGCTAAGCAAGGCATTGGAGAAATTTAAGGAGAAGACTCCTATAAAGTCTCATCAAATCTCTTCTACATCAAAAAGAAAAGGAAATGAGCCAATGGTTGCTCCATCCAAGAAAAAGGAGAGCTCTCATCGTTGAAGATGAAGATGATGAGGAAGACATCACCATCTATGCAATGGCGTTGAAACATTTGAGCCGTTCTGCTCCAGTGAGAGACTCATAACAGAGGACTCGAGAAAGAGAAGAGAAAGAAACAGAGGAGAAAGAAACAGAGGAGAGAGAAGCAGAAGAAAAGGATGCTAAGGAGGCAAGGTATGAAAAAGAAGAAGAAGAAAGAGCACTTGGCGAAAAAGAAGCAGAAGAAGAAGAAGAGAGATTGAATCAAGAGGAAGGAGAGCCTGAAAAACACACTTCTCCACTTGAAGGCATAGAAACAGGGGGAGATAATGAGAAGAGAGGGATGTCAGCTGCTACCAGTGAGGGAGTCAGCCGCTCTCCAGCCGACCCAGAAGACATTCATACCTCTCATTTTCCTGAAGAAGAACATGATACTTCATCGCCAAATCTGCGTGATTATTCTGATATGCCATCATCTGCAGATCGTGGCCGAAGCCGCACACAAACCGACATTTCACAGAGATTTTCGCAGAATTATGGATATGCTCTTGGAGATGCGCGGTCAAATTTATGCTCTGGAATGCGAGGTTCAAAGCTTGCAGAATGCAAGTCAAGTTTCTTCAGTTTCTTTGAAAGATCATATCCAAGCCATTTCTGTTCAGATTCAGGCTAATGCTAAGGGTGAGGAGGTTGCACAATTGAAGGAAGACTTGAAAAGACTGGAAGGGATCGTTCAGTCCATAGGAGATTTCCAGCTTGTCCGCGTTACCAAGCAATCTTGACTTTATTACATTTTCTTCTTAACCTTTTTAATGCTGACAAAAAGGGGAGAAAGATAACTTTAAATCTTTAAATTTTTTAATCGTTTGGATTTGATTTGGATTGATGTTTGACTTTAATTTTGTGTCTGGATGTGAATTTGGATTTGACTGCTATTGACTACTTTTGATATCTTATGAATGGCTTTATCATATTCAAGACTAACCTATTTTCTGTGGTTCTGGATTCTAGTGTTATTCATTTAGCCATTAATCTTTATAAGATATGTATATTTGTTTGAGAAATGTGTTGCAGGTCAAAGTTATCCAAATCCGCAGGAAATTTTGGTCACCATCAAAAAGGGGGAGATTGTTGGAGAAATCTTCTTGAAATTTTTTGAAGCTGACAAAACATTTCCATCAATCTAGTCCGAAGGCCTCGCAAACTCGCCGTTTAAAGTCCAAGACCTCTCGGATCGCGACTCAAGATTCAAAGTCTATCCCCATTGACAGTTATAATCTGTTGAAGAAAGGCTATCCAGAACTTGATGTTTTGTTAAGGATATAACCTTATCGACTGGAGAAGATCTCTTGGCTAACTATGACTTATCGGAATCCTTTTTAATTGATCAAGATTGATTCGAAGATTAAGGATCCGTTGATTGGCGAAATATTCGTGGAAGGTTCTACTTATGGAAACCGAGATCCTGATTGTATGGGCGAACAAGATTGATGGGTTATCGTCATGTTCATTTAATAGCTCGAATGATCTTCCTAATTGATTCCGTCCAATGGGTAGATTGGAGGAATTCCTTTGGTAAGTGCCAACAGGTATGATGGCGTAAAGAAGTATATAAGGAAGACATTCTAAGTTGTTCGAAAGGTGCGCGATAGAAGAATTTCAAAGTCTGAAGCTCCTTGTTATTTAGTCAATTCATTTGAGCGAAAATTTGTACTCAAAAGAGAGTTTATATTTGTGAGAAACCTTGAGGAAGTGTGATAGAATATCTACACTATGGAATCAAGGAAAAGCTGTGCTGTAACATCTCTTTTATTCAAAGTGAAATCCAACCGATAGGCTGTCAGTGCGGAAAAATGGACGTAGGCTTGGGATAAGCCGAACTACTATAAACCTTGTGTTTAATCTTCTCTTCCCTACTCCTTACTTTGCTTTAATCGTAATTCATTTTGGAGTACTTCCTTTCTATCAATTGCCTAGTATTACTTCCGTATCTCGAGAAATTATTTTTCACCTATTCACCCCCCTCTAAGTGATTATACTAGCTACATCAGCAATGAAAGGTGTCGGCACTTAGAACTTGAGCAAATAAGCAAACTAACCACCGCCCCTGAGTTTGCCAATAGCCTCTTTCCAAGTCTTTTTGTTTGTGGTCACCCGTTCGGAAGATGGTCAAGCACAAAAAAGAGAAGTGAATAATAAAGAGAGACAGGTAGGTGGATAGTGTTAGGAAAATCCCTTATGATGTTTTGAAGATGACAAAATAAATCAAAGGCTACTAACATGTTTGATGGTTGAGTAATAGACCATACAGATGATAGAACATGTAAAGGATTTTATCAAAGTCGAAGATTTACCGTAAGACCGAACGTAACATATGTCCGTAGTATATTTTGAAGATTTCCAGACTTCGTGTCAAGATCGCGACTCAAGACTCAAAGTCTCGAAGACCGCGACTTTAGTGTCAAAGTCTGTTCTACATCGTAAGTCTCCGTCAACTCGATTAATTCCATCGAACGTGAATGATGAACCGAAGACAGATTCTATGCGAAGCCGAACCAAAAGACAAACTCTATGCCAAGCCGAACCGGGTACAGACCTTAAAGCTAAATCGTTTAGAAGCGATATGTTCAGACCCAGATTGTAAAGTCTATGACTCAGATTGTAAAGTCTACGCACTCAGACTTTACATCCGCATTCGATGAATCGTAACTCAAGCCCAATCATATAACGGCTAGTGATCTCGTTTGGATTCCACATCAATATTGATTTTATTGATTCAATCTAATTGATTGACGATTGGATCTTGAAGACAAGAACTTTCTACGAAGAAGCTTTACTTATGGAAACCAAGATTTCGTTTGTATGGGCGATTGGAATCAATTTGGGATTTTACCTTTGTCACTCAACGGCTACCAAATCTTCTAGATACAGAGCTGTCCAATGGATATATTGGAAGACGATTCTCCGGGATACTGTCCAACGGGTAGTTTGGAAGTGGAGGAGTATTTAAGGAGATCATGGACCGATGAGCAAGTAAGAGACGGAGCGTAGAATTTATAATTCCAAAGTCTGAGCGACCTTCGATTATACACTTGTCTTTGGAGAGCTTAAACGTTTGTAATCGTGAGAGAAATACCAAAAGAGTGACTTAGTGAGATAGTGTGATCTACTACTAAGTGTTTTGCACTCGAAGTTGTAATCTCTTGTTGATTGCATAATGGAATCCAGCCAAGAAGGCTGTTAGCGTGGGAGAGTGGACGTAGGCTTGGATTAAGCCGAACCACTATAAATCTTGTGTTCTTATTCTCTTCCCTAACTCCTTTATTTTGTTCATACTAGCACTCTCAGATAGAAGGAATTAGTACTTGTTTTTGGCTTGTGCAGAAAGATACCTTTGAGGTACGATAGTCGTTTTCTAAGCTCTGTTCATTTCTCCATATATCATTATCCAAATTTGTGTGTCTGAGATCTCTAACCATGTGTAGGAGCATGAAACACCCTGTCTCGGGACTTACTCAAATTTTGCCAAGACTACTGATCTTGATTATCTCAAAACAATTTCAAGTGCGTGTTATACATTTTGGTGTTACAATTACAGTTTGAAAAGAATAGAAACTAATCTTCAAGGTGCGAAATGTGCACCCTTTGAGCAGAGATACATCTTTTATATTCTATGTACAATGATGCCCGCGCCATGCCCTTCTCACGCCCTTCTCATTTAGAGGCATAGCATCCTTGCCAATTCCGACAAATATGGCCAACAATCTCAATTTCCCCAATTGGAACAGGAACATTATTCAAGGTTAAGAATTTAATTATTCTGGTCCCATGGCTCATACTTGACCGGCCATGGAAGATCTCTCTCACAGTTTACACCAGCCTTTACAAATTCAAAAAAGACACTCGCTTTAACACTTGTTAACCTTTTTGGAATTAAAAAAGATTTACATTGAAACATTTTGACAGCGATAAAAAAGCGTACTAATAATGACATATAAAATGACACAAAATGAAGAGAGAACACTATAAAAAAAAAAAAAAAAAAAAAAAAAAAAAAAAAAAAAAAAAAAAAAAAAAAAAAAAAAGAGATGCCCATCGAAATCAAAACAGTGAGGATGTTAGAAGAGAATTAAGATAATCCTTAATTCCAAGTAAATTGTAATGAATCAATTCACAACATCATCTCTCTTTACATTTAGAAAAGAGATTTCCTCCCTAATTATCTAGGAGGATTGCATGGAAAACAAACATCAAATTTGTTGGTCGCTTCATTAAGCCTAAAAGGACCATTGGCAGAGATCTTCCAAATACACTTGTCGCAAACATATTGGTCCCTAGTTCACACACATATATTAAACCACTTAAATTGATGGCCATGCAAAGCCGCAAAAGAATAAAGTCCTCCCAAAAAAATAGGGTTTGAATGACAATCCCAAGCTCTATGTTGTTAAATAATGGATTTCAAGATTGTCATCCTTTGATTTGCAATGAATCGTTAGAGTAGTTCTGGCCGGCAAATTGTTTTGAATCTCAACCTATACCTTGCCCCAAACATTTCCAATATCAACATGGGCTTAGCTGATGAATTCATCATGGTGGCATGTCATTGCTCCAATATTAACATCATTAAGCTATTTAAGGATGAAGAACGGAGCATATCGGATCTCGCCACGAGTTTGTCAACACCATATTTACCTTTTTTATTTGCCTTTTTTAACTTTGAGATGGGAATTGTGATATTACTTTTATTTTTTCCTTTATTAAATGTTTTCCCTTTTTTCCCCTTTTATTGAAGTTTTCCTTTTTACGTCTTTTTTTCCCTCTTTTTTTATAGTCTTGGATAAAGTCTCGTATTACCTATTATGTTTCCATTTACCTTCTATTTTCTTTCCTTTTCACTCCGGTATAAGAATTGCCTTTTTTCTTCTTTTTTTTACGTTCAGATAAGAATTGCCACATAAAATCAATTATTGATAAAGTATAACATCTTATGTATAGCTTAAATGAAGGAGATAAACGAATACAGCTCTATCATAGCTATTTTCTAGAAGGGAAAAGTTACACTTTGCACATGCCACTTATTCATTGATTTTTTTTTCTTTTAATCATAAAATGTTAGGAAGTGCTAAACATATTGGAGAATAGACACTATCATGATGTATCAAAATTTTAAGGGACTTTTTTTTTTTTAAATGAGATTGATAAACACTAATTCGCTGGTTTAATTGCCAAATGGCAACCATTGCACAATCTTATTTCAATTCGTTTAAAAAATTGACCAGATTATCCTTCATAATTTAAATAATCTGGTAATTTGGAACATCTCCGGAATTATTGGCAACTTCTATTCCAAATCTTCTGCAACTAGAGAAACCAATTGCCATGTGGCTAGATAACACAAAGAGGGAAAGAGAAGAGGCATAAGGAAGTTGTCTTTATCCCCTAAGCATTTGCTAATGCTACTTAACCTTTTTATGTCATTTTGGAATCATGGATCGAGTAACCTTTTGTAAAGGGTCATTTTGCATGTGCATTTGGCTCATAGAAATCGGTGCATACGAGAAATTAGAAAGAAATTAGAACCGTTCACCAAGAAGATTGTAAATTATTTATGATAGACCATATTTACCGTAAAGAGTTGGTTATCTTCCAACTTTGAGATGAAAGATATGGGTGAGGCTGCATATATTCTTGGAATTAAGATTTCAAGAGATCATTCGAAGAGATCATTTTCTCTTTCGCAAGAAACATATAAAAATAAGATTCTTGAACGATTTCGTATGCAAGATTGTAAACCCATAGTACTCATATTGCAAAAGGTGAAGGATTGAGCCATAGACTGTGTCCAAAAACTCCACAAAAAAATAACAAATGAAACGTGTTCCTTATCCTAGTGCTGTGGGATGCTTAATCTACGATATGATATGTATAAGACCTGATATATGTTTTACAGTTTGAATGGTGAGTAGATACCAATCCAATCCAGGTTAAGCACGTTAGAAGGCCGTTAAAAGAATACTGAGGTATCTGAAGGGAACTACTAATTACAAGCTGAATTACCAAGGAAATGATCTGCAACTTGAAGGCTATTCAGATACTGATTGGAGAGGAGATTTAGATGAAAGGAAATCTACCTCTGGTTTTGCTTTCTTACTAAATAATGGCGCCATATTTTGGAGCAGTAAGAAGCAAACGTGTATAGTCTTGTCCACGATGGAAGTTGAGTTCGTGGCATTATCAGCAGCAGCACAAAAAGAAGTTTAGCTTAAGAGATTTTTGGATCATTTACGTGTTATTAGGTATGCTGTAAATCCATTATTGGTTAACTGTGATAACCAAACAGCTATAGCATACACCAAAAATTCAAAATATCATGACAAGACCAAACATATAGATACAAAGTATAATTTTGTCAAGGATATGGTTGCACAAAAGGATATGAACTTACAGTATATATCTATGCATAGAACGGTAGCAGATCCTATAACAAAGCCAATACTTAGAGATGTGTTTTGTGGTCATGTGAAATCTCTAAGACTGCGTAGAGGCTGATGTACTAAATATTGTAATTTCCCTAAAGTGTTCACATTTAATGAATTTGTGTTTTTCATCATTAATGCCTATGAATATTTGTCTGACATTTATGCATCTTAATGCTCAGTGCATTATATTAAGTTGAGAAAGTATGTCAGACAGATAAAAGATTAGCCCACTCACACGGGTAATCACCTCTATTTATTGTGTGATAAATAGAGATGAGACGGTTTTTAAACTTATTATCTAGGTGATAATTAAGAGTTCAAGCTTAAAATATATATGTCGCCTTAACTAAGTGTTAGGATGATGACATAATATTTACTATATCCGAAAATAAAATAACCCACATATTTTACTTTATTTGTCTATTATGCTAGATGTGAGTTTTGATTAATTTTGTGTATGAGTAGATATGTGAGCTCAAGTTAGACATTGGGTATGTCTGAACTATCATATGTACGGTATTAAAGGTATAAACATACACTTCATGGGAAAGAAGTTAAATACTGTAATAAGTATTTCATACTAAGTATACATGAGACGATCAATAAAAGTAGAAAAAGTTTAATCTCAACTTTTATGCCGTGTGAGACTCTTGAGGAAAAGAGTTCATCAATCTAGTGCCCTTATGACTCTTACTTATTTTCAATATTTCTATTTAGTGTTTGCTATCTTAGGATGTTGTCAATGATCATGAATGACTCGATCTAATTGGACATTTCTAGAAAAGTAAGCTGAACTGAAATTGTGAGTTTGAAGAAAAGAGGAAGATTGGATTTGGAGAATCACATTCTAGTTTTGTATTCACTGATCAACCAATTATGATTGTTTTTGGGATAATCATAATTGTGAATACAATATATCACTGTTTAAAAGGAGATCAAGAGAGAGATATAAATGTGATCGATTGATTTAAGGTACTGTGCCCATTATGAACTACTATATATTCCTAACAGATGTATGGTAACGAGCTCTCAAAGTATGCTGGTCGCATAGATTATTCACCGATATAAATGTTGCAGAGAGGTAAAGAGGATCATGTTCAGTCCACCATGTGCAAGTAGGAGATGATGGGTTTAGTCTATGACTTGATGGGCTTAAGTGGGCCCGTTCGCCCATTTTGGGCCTAAGAACCCAGCCCGTAGGTTAAGGGCCCATGGAGGAAAGGTTGCGTCTTTGGAGGAGGTGTTACGTTGAAGGAATGCGTCCTTTGGAAAAGACGCTTCGAGGGAAAATAAAAAGAAAAATGAACGTACCTTTTGGCGTATGTACGTGAAGACGCTCTCTCCCTCTCCAGACAATGTAAGACAAAAAGAATGCTCCAAAGAAAAAAAGAAAAGTACGTCTTTTCAGGGTTTTCTGCCCCTAATAGCAACAACACGTTCCTCAGTAGAACGAGATCAGGATTCTTCATCAAACTTCAATGTTGATGTTTAATCTGTGGACAATAAGGTACGCTCAATTCCGTGGTGTATCTTTGATCAGTGATACATGTTATTCTTGAGCTCGTCTTCTATATTCGTTTTAGGGGTTCGATTTGGTGTCGGACTGGTTTTAGGGGATCAGTTATTCCCGACATTTGTTTACCATTTTCTATTAAAAAAGGCTTACATTGAAATTTTTTGGAATCAATAATAAACAATAAAAAAATTTAAGTACAAATAGAATGACACGAGATGACAAGACAACACTATTAAGAAAGAGATGCTAATAGGAATTGAAAGGATGGGGATAATTTTATAGATATGTAGATATTTAAAATATGTCTAAGAATTCTTATTGATGAACCAATTCATAACATCATCTTTCTCTCTCATACATTCACATAAGAGGTTTTCTCCCTAATTTTGTAGTAGGGTTCCATGGTAAAAGACATCATATCGTGTGGTTTTTTCATTGAACCCGCAAGGACCCGTGGGAAAGATCTTCCAAGAACACGTGGTGCAATGATCACTGTCCCTGCTTTGCACATATATATCAAACCAATGAAAATTATTCGGCCATGCAAAGCTACAAAAATATAAAGTTTTCCCAAAGAAACTGGGCCTGAATTGGAATTCCCAGCTACTCGTTATATAATGGATCCCGAGATCGTCGTCTTTGGATTTACAATGAGCCGTTAGAGTTGTTCCAGCTGGCAAACTGTTATTAATTATAACATGCGTTCTGCCCCAAACATCTTCCACACAACTTATAAGCAACAAAGAACAAACAAATATGAGTTTAGCTGATGAGTTCATCATTGTGAGATATCTTTGCTCCAATTCTCAACATCATTAGCTATTTAAATAAGAAGGATAAAGGATATCAGCTCTCGCCAACTAACTATAGGCATGTTACCTTTAAATTTTGTACCTTTTTTCTAGAATAAGGATTGCCTTTTATGTTCCTTCCTTTTTTACATTGGTATAAGAATTGCCATATAAACATCTCTTATTATGAAGTTTAATGTGGCCAACCAGCAATAGCCGTATTTTTTAATTAGTGTTCCTTTTAAATGGGATAATAATTGCCACATTACCTTTTATATTGTTGCTTTTTCACGCTGGTATAAGAATTGCCAGATAAACATCTCTTATTACCAAGTATGATATCTTATGTACAGATTGATTATGGTAGTTCTGGAAATCTCTAGGATTTTTCTTTAATTTATGCCATATCTTTTGCAACTAGAGAAGCCAGCTGCCATTTAGCTAGATACCATGAAGCGAAGGCAATTTTCCAGTAAATTTTGGTTCAATATTAATTGGCCAACTTAGCTAGTAACAGATGTTTCCCGTTAAACGACATCATACTAATTACGATTGTTAATATTTCTAGACTTCTTTATACTCCTGCCGACATTGTCATCAATATTCATTTGTTTCTCGACTCCCATTCAAAATTTAAACAATCGTATCTATCTGCAAATTTGAAAGAAAATTTTGTGGTAAGCGTATATATTGCTTCATAATTAAATTATACTAATTTGAAATTTGTTATAAATTTCTAAATTATACATCTTACCCGTCGGTTGGAGTAGGTTTATTCTTTTTCATGGTCTTTTAGTATACATATTTTTATACAGCTTCTCAACGATATCGATGATAATTTGTAAATTACTTACTGGCTCTAGATGATATGGCACGTGACCTTTCCATGTACGTAAAAGAAACTTTATGTTATGCTTATCATGTACTTGAAAATTAAGTTATATTTCGCTTCGAAATTGCCTTGAAAACCTCTCATTCACAACCGCCACCGCCGTCGCCGCCAGCACCACTGAACCTTCTCACTTAGTTTCACCACAATCAACATCTCCTTGTCTCGTGGCAATCAGAGACATTACATGCAGCGCGACGATTGCATGGTTAAAAATTATTGAAATCTTGTGAGAGGGTCAGTGCAACGATATTCATCCCTATTATGTAATGTATCAAACCGCTGAATTTGACCTGGTCATGACATGCCACAAAAGAATAAGGTCATGTAGAGGAAATATGCAAATTACTATATGGAATTAAAGGGTGATGCAAATTGGGTAACCAGATTAAGATTATGCAATGATACTGATCTAAACTAACATGCGAACCTAGTATTTAACAAGAAATAACATGATAATGCAATCAAACCAAGATCACATCAAATATCCGTATCAAAATAAACTAAACAATGCAAGTCGAGACACCAATTGCAGTATATTCATGAGAAGACATTAAACCAAAGTCGAATGGAAAGGAAGCATTTTCGATAAATTCTTTTACTTCACTTTCTCTCATTAGATATCTTTTCCTTTAATTTTTACTTTTTATTTTATCTTTAAAAAATTGAATTTCAATTATTTTATTCTTTTTTATCCTTTTTTTATTTTCTTTTCCTTCTTCTTTTGCTGTTTGTTGACCATGGGTGAGCTCCAGCCTCGTTCGCTGCCTTGCCATGCCCATAGTTGCTAGAGGTTGGCAAAGTTTTAACGACCTCAGGTGAGAAGTGAGGCTCGAGCCTCACCTAGCTCGCTGGCTCACTAGCCTATAACAATGCTCAAGCAAAAAATTATTGAAAATGGTGTATGGAGGAAAATATGTTTCTTATTATTTTTTAGAAACACTACATTTTCCGCGAAATGGATGAAATTTTATTAGACTGAATCAAAGCCCAAATTGGCTAAACCCAACTCAAGCTTAGTCTCACTCAAAACCAAAGCCAAGCCCAAATTCCTAGAGTTCAAGCTTAGTCCTCTTGTTCTTTCTTCCTTCTCGTTTCTTCGTGGTTTTCCTCCACGCGGAGTTCCCCACCGTTCCCGAACCCACTTCATATCGGACCCAAGAACCACAACACTGAAACCACCGGCGAGTATTTACCCCGCCCGCGATTGAGGTTTCTCATTTCTAGGCTTCGGCCACGAGGAAAGGAGGGAGGGAGAGCTAGTGATATAAACGGAAAAGAATCGTAAATACCAATAGAAGGACACAAAACGAGGCTGCACTGTAAAGAAAGGGATGCTCGAAATCCAAACAATTAGGATATTAGAAGAGAAACACACGTGTGTGTATTTATTAAGAGATAACAAAGATTGTTCTTATTGCAATTGTAACATGATCTTCCTCCATCGTACAATCATATAAGAGGTTTCCTCCCTAATTGCATAGAAGCTCTCCATGGATAACAAAAATCGATCCCTCTAGTCTCATTAAGCTTGCAAGGACCATTGGGAAAGACCGTCCAAATACACTCAGTGCAATCGTCCCTATTTTCATCATATATATCAAATCGATGAAATTCATTGGGCCATGCAAAGCTACAAAAGAACAACGTCGTCTTGAAGAAATTGGGTCTAAATTTGAATCCCCGTGCACGGGTGCTCGTTATGGTATGGTCTCCGAGATCGTCATTTTTGGATTTGCAATGAACTGTTAGTGGAGTTGCGGCAGACAAATTGTTGTTGATTTCGACATATGTCTTGTCGAAAATATCTGCTGCACAACCAATTACAAGTAAAGAACAAATAAATAAGCACTTAGCCGATGAGTTCCTCATTGTGGAGTACATGGCTCCAATATCACACATCATTCTAGTATTTAAAGATGGAGAGTGGGCTTGCCACCTGGCAACAATCATATTACCTTTTATGTTTGTTCCTTTTACTCTTGGATAATAATTGCCATATTCCTTTTATTTCTTTTCCCTTATGTTAAATTTGTTCCTTTTTTCCTTTTATCGAAGTTCCCTTTTTTGTAGATGCCATGCATTCACCCATCTTTGGTATGAGAACTACTATATTGCCCTTTTAATTTTCACTTCATTTATAGTTTGGGATAAGAATTCCCACATCCTTTTATGTTTCCTTATTCACCTTTTATATTTTTTCCTCCTCTACGATAAAAACTACCATATTACCTTTTATATTCTTTCTTTTTTTACTCTAAATAATAATTGCCACATTACCTTTTATTCTTTTTACTTCTTAGTTTGGGATAATAATTGCCACGTGGGATCAGCTAGAAATCAATTTTAATATCTTATGTACAGCTTAATTGAAGGAAAGAGAACAATTTTATTTGAGAAATGATTGTGTGACAGTTTTAATGCATTGTGAGAACAATAATTTATTCTTGACCACAAAAACCAAATCACAAAAATTATAAATTATTGTGGAACCTACTTGTTCAACAATTTGTGATTTACAATAGACTGTTATTCTCATAGTACCTCAAAGTTATGCTAACAAAGCCCGTTCTAATAAATAAATAAATAAATAAAAAGTTAGACAATACTAGCATGATGTATCAAAACTTTAAGAGACTTTAAAAAAAAAAAAAAAAAAAAGAATTGAGGTTGGCAAGGTTTTAACGACCTTAGGTGAGGCTTGAGCCTTACCCAGCTCGCTGGCTCGCTGGCCTGTAATGATGCTCAAGCAAAAAATTATTGAAAACGGTGTATGGAAGAAAATATGTTTCTTATTATTTTTTAGAAACACTACATTTTCCGCGAAACGGATGAAATTTTATTAGACTGAATCAAAGCCCAAATTGGCTAAACCCAACTCAAGCTTAGTCTCACTCAAAACCAAAGCCAAGCCCAAATTCCTAGAGTTCAAGCTTAGTCCTCTTGTTCTTTCTTCCTTCTCGTTTCTTCATGGTTTTCCTCCACACTGAGTTCACCACCGTTCCCAAACCCACTTCATATCGGACCCAAGAACCACAACACTGAAACCACCGACGGGTATTTACCCCGCCCATGATTGAGGTTTCTCGTTTCTAGGCTTCGACCACGAGGAAAGGAGGGAGGGAGAGCTAGCGACATAAACGGAAAAGAATTGTAAATACCAATAGAAGGACACAAAACGAGGCTGCACTATAAAGAAAGGGATGCCAATCGAAATCCAAACAATTAGGATATTAGAAGAGAAACACACGTGTGTGTATTTATTAAGAGATAACAAAGATTGTTCTTATTGCAATTGTAACATGATCTTACTCCATCGTACAATCATATAAGAGGTTTCCTCCCTAATTGCATAGAAGCTCTCCATGGATAACAAAAATCGATCCTCTAGTCTCATTAAGCTTGCAAGGACCATTGGGAAAGACCGTCCAAATACACTCGGTGCAATCGTCCCTATTTTCATCATATATATCAAATCGATGAAATTCATTGGGCCATGCAAAGCTACAAAAGAACAACGTCGTCTTGAAGAAATTGGGTCTAAATTTGAATCCCTAGGCACGGGTGCTCGTTATGGTATGGTCTCCGAGATCGTCATTTTTGGATTTGCAATGAACTGTTAGTGGAGTTGCGGCAGACAAATTGTTGTTGATTTCGGCATATGTCTTGCCGAAAATATCTGCTGCACAACCAGTTACAAGTAAAGAACAAATAAATAAGCACTTAGCCGATGAGTTCCTCATTGTGGAGTACATGGCTCCAATATCACACAGCATTCTAGTATTTAAAGATGGAGAGTGGGCTTGCCTCCTGGCAACAATCATATTACCTTTTATTTTTGTTCCTTTTACTCTTGGATAATAATTGCCATATTCCTTTTATTTCTTTTCCCTTATGTTAAATTTGTTCCTTTTTTTCCTTTTATCGAATTTCCCTTTTTTGTAGATTCCATGCATTCACCCATCTTTGGTATGAGAACTACTATATTGCCCTTTTAATTTTCACTTCATTTATAGTTTGGGATGAGAATTCCCACATCCTTTTTCCTTTTATCGAAGTTCCCTTTTTTGTAGATGCCATGCATTCACCCATCTTTGGTATGAGAACTACTATATTGTCCTTTTAATTTTCACTTCATTTATAGTTTGGGATAAGAATTCCCACATCCTTTTATGTTTCCTTATTCACCTTTTATATTTTTTCCTCCTTACTCTATGATAAAAACTACCATATTACCTTTTATATTCTTTCTTTTTTACTCTAAATAATAATTACCACATTACCTTTTGTTCTTTTTACTTCTTACTTTGGGATAATAATTGCCACATGGGATCAGCTACAAATCAATTTTAATATCTTCTCGTACAGCTTAATTGAAGGAAAGAGAACAATTTGAGAAATGATTGTGTGACAGTTTTAATGCATTGTGAGAACAATATTTTATTCTTGACCACAAAAACCAAATCACAAAAATTATAAATTATTGTGGAACCTACTTGTTCAAGAATTTGTGATTCACAATAGACTGTTGTTCTCATAGTACCTCAAAGTTATGCTAACAAAGCCTGATCTAATAAATAAAAAGTTAGACAATACTAGCATGATGTATCAAAACTTGAAGGGACTTAAAAAAGAAAAAGAACTGAGATTGTTAAGTAATAATTGGCTAGTTTAAATGTGGAAAGGGATCCATTGCACAAACTCATTTTGGTTTTGTGAAAAACATTCACCAAACTAACATTAATAAATACCTTTTATGCTAGTCCCGTATATCTCCTGAATAAGTTCTATGCCCGATTTTTGGCAACTAGGGAATCCAACTACACATTTGGCTAGATACCAAGAAAGAGAAGGAAAGAGAAGTGACATAAGGAAGTTGTCCTGCACTCTTGCTATGTTCTCTACCGACTCATTTTGTATTGTTTAGGATTCTGGTAACTTTTTGTAGAAAGTCATCTTGCACACACATTTAGCTCACAAAAATTAACTGCACATGAGAAGTTAGAATCACTCACCAAGAGAAAATAAACCATTTGTGATAGAACGCATTAGTTCTTAAATCTTAGTCCCTATGTATAAGAATTACTTTATTAATATGAAGATTATGTTAGAATATAACCACAATTTTTATAAATCATTTTATTACTCATTGCATTATAGAGTGCAAAATTTAGTTGTGATTATTTTATAATTGTCAAAGTGCAACATATGTCGTCCACTACGATAGTTACATCATTTTGATCGATATATATATATATATATATATATATATATATCTATATATATATCTATATATATATATATATATATCTATATATATATATCACTTGAATAAATATCTCTAGAATTATTGGTAAGTTCTATGCCAAATCTTTGGCAAAGAGGGAATCCAACCGCACATTTGGCTAGATACCAAGAAAAAGAAATAAAGAGGAGTGGCATAAGGAAGTTGTCCCACACTCCTCCCGTGTTCTCCATTTGTGTTACTTAGGATTCTAGTAACCTTTTGTAGAAAGTCATTTTGCATACACATATGGCTCACATGGATTAGTTGCAAATGAGAAATTAGAATCTATATGTAATAGAATGCATTAGTTCTTAAATCTTAGTCCCTATGTATAAGAATTGCTTTATTAATATAATGATTACATTCAAATATAACCACAAATTTTTATATATCATTTTATTACTCATTGCATTATAGAGTGCAAAATTTATATATGATTATTCTATAATTGTCAAAGTACAACAAGTGTTGTACACTACGATATAGTTACATCATTTTGATTGATAAATATTTACAAAAAAAACAGAGAGAGTAAATCACTTGAATAAATATCTCAAAAATTTTTAGTAAGTTCTATGTCAAATCTTTGGCAAATAGGGAATCGAGTTGCACATTTGGCTAAATACCACAAGGAGAGGGAAAGAGAAGTAGCATAAGGAAGTTGTCTCACACCCCCACTGTATTCTCTACCTGCTCGTTTTGTGTTGTTTAGGATTCAGGTGACCTTTCGTAGAAAGTCATTTTGCATACACATTTGACTCACACAAATTGGTTGCACATGAGAAATTAGAATCACTCACCAAGAGCAAATAAACTATTTGTGATAGATAGCATTAGTTCTTAAATCTTAGTCCCTATGTATAAGAATTGCTCTATTAATATAAAAAATTACATTCAAATAGAACCACAAAACTTTAAATCATTTTATTACTACCCTTAAATACATTGCAAACTAGTGCACATATATATGAGGCGGACTACTAAGTCTGATTCAACTTAAACAAGTTGAGAATTAAGGTCTACAAGCAGGGGTGAGGGTTCCACAAACTACAGGTCCTCATCCTCTTCTTCATCATCCTCCACACTCCAACTGGAGCCTTTAGCAAACTGCACCGAACTTCCAAGATCTTCAAAATCCGAGTTTGCTGTATTTAGGGACTTGAAATGTTGTCCCACAATCGGGATGAGACTATGACTCAGCAAGTTCTATCCCCTAAGACCCGATTAGGAAGCCAATACGCCTTAGGTTACCTAAGCACAACACGAGTCAAAAGACTTACCTTAGTCTCAGTTCCATCTTGCAAATCAACATTATTTATAGATGCTTTATATCACATCGACTAATCATTAAATTATGTCATCACATCAATTCAGAACTCAGATCGAATCATTGATAAATCGACTTAGTCAATTACATGTCATCTCGACCCTTTCTTTGTCTGCCCATCTCATACTATCTATAAGTTCGTTCATATCAAGACTGCTCGCTCTAAGTTGATAAATAGATAGTATAGCTTGCACTAAGCTAATAGGGTTAAGGTATACTGCTCTCGCTAAGCTAATATATTGCTCGCAGGCTAATATAGTATACTGGCATACTGCTTTCGCTAAGCTAAGATATTACCCGCAGGCTGATATAGTATACCCATGACGCTCACTCTAAGATGATAAAGTATACTGTTCGCGCTAAGCTAACATATCACCCACAAGCTGATGTAATACACCAGTATACTGCTCTCCCTAAGCTGACATATCAGAGCCCATAAGATGATATAGTATACTATTCTGATCGTTTAATCAATTCCATTTTTTTATCATTTTCGATAAAATAGCCGTGTGTAGAGATACGGTCGGCCTTAGCCAAAATATCATACTTTCACTTTTTGAACATCCCACCAGTTTCAACAGCTCATAACTTTTTTTTCTTTTTTTGCACTGTAAACCGACACCGAGTAATTTTCCCTTCATTACCAAAATTAATCAATTTAGGAATAAAATCCTAAAATCGTCTTTAAATCAATTCAGTATGATTTAATGCTCAAATAAATAAACAAATCACATCATCACAATCAGCATAAAATTTCTGGGTCGTCGACCATCCCGGCCAATTTCCAGAAAATAAATAAATAATTAAATAATTACAAAAATTATTAAATGAATGTAATAAATCCAACTTAGGCCCGTTATAGCCTAATTGGAAGCCGAGACGAGTCCAAAAAATTACCAAGACTCGTTTAATAAATAATAGAGCATATTTCCTTGCTAACTACACCAATCATTTGCCTAACATGCAATAATAAGGCTCTAAACTAATTGCTCTACTCTAATCTATCAACATAATTGCACTTAATTAAATCTAATCTACCCATAAGTATCATTAGCCTACTAAGAAAAAAGTAGTGAGCAAAACTCACTTGATTAAATGTGAAGGTCGGATCATTGCGACGACGGCATCAACAAACACTCCGGCCGGGCCCAAAAGCCTTGCAAGCCCACAGCAATTGTTGGGCTTGGTCTCGGGCTTGGGCCTACTTATTGGGCTTCAAGTGAGCCAAAAATTTGCTGGAGATGGGCTGAAGTTGCGGGCCTCAAAGCTGGACTTGATGGGCTGAACACTTGGGCTTGATGAAAACAAAAACTTGCTGGGCTTCACTGATTTGTGGACTGCTGAACCAGGCTTTGCTGGCCCCGAAAGACTGAAGGAGCTGGGCTGATAATGTGGGCTAAAGAAATGCATTGGGCTGAACTTCACATGCAAGAGGAGCAGCAAAGTCCACGAGTTGAAGAAGCTGGAATTCACGGCTAGCTTCGTTGGGTCTTTGAGCTTCGCTGGCATGCAGCTTGGGTTGGCTTGGGGGAGGCAGCAAGGTGGCAAGGAGGAGACGGGACGAAGGCTTGGTGGATGGTGGCTGACAATTGGAGGTGCTAACTGCAGCTTGGTCGATCGTGGTTGATGGTGGGAGGAAGGGACGCGGACGAAGCTGAAATGGAGGAGAGATGGGGCTGCTTTGGTTAGTGCTGTTGAAATCAACAAATCTCTAGGCCGGTTGACTTGATGGACGAGTGGCAACAAGGTGAAGGAATATTGGAGCTTCAGTAGTCGCTGGGAGGGGAAAAACACGCGTGAGCTGCAGGGAGAGACACAGAAGCATGGACAGCAGCAACAAGTGTTGAGAACGTGGACCGAAGGAGGGGAGCTTCCAATGAAACAACTGAAAGAAGGCAAAGGCGGTTCTGTTTTTGAGGAAGGAATGTCAGTCTCAATCGAATTGAGAAGAAGACAGTGAAGGGGAGAGAACCGGTAGGGATAACGTGCAAAGGAAGATGGGGAGAAAGAAGCAAGGTCAAGGGTGCTTATCCATCTAATTGAACGCATTGTCCCCCTCAAATACTTTCCAACCTTATCACTTAAATCTCCAATACTTTCTTGCATTAAAATCCACCAAATAATCCAATTTTGGTGTAAAAATTTCATCCCCAAGTATAATTCCGAATTTTACTCACATAGCTTCAATTTCTTCGCAAATTCTCCAAAATTTGATGTCCAATTTCCTCGAAGAAAAAGCCCATACCATTTCTATAGGTGCCCATCGCCAAATAACTCGGCTTGAAAGTCCAAATTTCCTTCAAACAAGCCCATCCATATTTCTGTTAATTTTCCGTGACATTCGAATTTTTTTCCGTAAAAATTTTGGAATCTCTGAAAATTCTTTGAATGATGAGTCGACATTCCTAAAATAGAACGTGACACGACAAAACTTTCAATTTCTGAAATCGAGTTCAAATTCAAGGTTAATTTCAATATGGCGTGCTTTTAGCAAAATCTAGTCTACTGGTTAATTCCAATGAGCAGGAGGTCCATAACAGGGTTTTGTATCAAGTTAGGGGATTCTTTACTTTCATGGATGACAAATAAGCAACAGACTATTTCATTATCCTTAGCAGAAGCGGAATATCGAGCCATGGCAAGGCCGCATGTGAGATAATATGGCTACGCGAATTGCTTCAAGATCTAGGGGTACAAATTGAAGGACCAACCAAATTGTTTTGTGACAACGATGTGGCTCTCAAACTTGACTCAAACCCAATAGTTCATGAAAGAACGAAGCACATAGAAGTGGACTATCAATTCACGCAAGAAAAGATCCAGCAAGGGATAATCAAGACACTGGGGATCCAAACAGAAGAGCAACCAGCGGACGTCTTCACCAAACCCTTGTGTCAAAGCCGGCACGCGTATCTCCTAAGCAAGCTAGGCGTCTTGGATATCTACAAGCCACCAGCTTGAGGGGGAGTGTTAGAAGATACACGTGAAGATTCACAATATCATTCAAGGATCAATCACGTTCATTTAGTATCGGATCTAATCAGATCCAAATATTGTAAAATATTTACTTGCTTTTCTTATACACACTTTGTATTATAAACAATGTGAACACTGTACATTGAAAAATATACATAATACAAAGAAAATTCTTCTCTCGACTACTTCATCTTCATCTTCTTTCAGTAGAACTTAAAATTCAGGTGATTTATTCTAATCAACGCTTCATCCCCCGTAGATACTCCACACAACAAAGGTCTTGGAATCAAGAACAAATCACATGCAGAGGAGTCTCCCAGAAAAGGAAACTTATCCACAACGTCACAAACTATGAGTCCATGCGTGAAGTAATCGTGAACTTGGAAACGAGGGAGCTTTGCTGGCCATTTACTTGCTTGCCGCATGATCCGGGCCGAATCATGAGAATCCACCACTCCAACTCGACGAGATCAATGACTATTGGAAACGTTCAACCACGACTATGAGCGACTCAGTCCAACTCGACTTAGCAAGGACACAGTCACAGGCCATCGATTGAAACATGGGGTGAACGGGGTTTTGGTTTCCACGGCAGTGAAGCAAACGGGCAGCTACAAATTAATCTGAACAAACGGAAACGCGATTGCAGCAGATCAAATACAAAGTGAGATCGCACGTCAAAGTCCACGAAGTGATGGAAGTGGCGGGTGGGCCTTGGCAGTACGGACAATAAAACTTAATTTGAAAACCGCCTATCTAATTGTTATTTTCTGACCTCATTGAAATGAAACTCCTACACTTGGCCTCAGAATCAATCAAACGCATCCGGCCAGAAGAAGATGGGATAAAACGAAGAAAAAGTAGCTTGGGGTTTTTATTCTGAGGGATTAGAATGTTTTATTCAGATTTTTTTTTTTATAAAAGTGCCCTTTATGTTAATTGCTTGAAAAATCACTCACTCACCGACCAACAAAGTCAGACCCTTATTGAAAGACTAACATGACTACTTTAGTCCCTTATATAAGATAAAGTTTACTCATGGCCATCTTATGAGAAAATGACTCAACTTTAAGTTCTTATTGAAACTTTTCCTAGTAAAAGATGAGATTGCTCCAATAAATAAATTTTACAATTTGCCCTTAATAAAAAAAGGTTCTCTCTTTTTCCACCTTTTTTTTTTTTATAAAAGCACCCTTTGTGAGAACCATCTAGAACCAATCTGATCTAGTCTAGTAAGTTCGGTTCCCCCTTAGGAACTAGGAATTGGACCGTTTCTTATGGAAACTACATAGAATTGATCAATCAAGTCCAATTCCTAGGTTGGGATCGATGCACACCTCGACAAATAATAAGTAAGAGGGGAGTGACACAAAATGAAAGAGTCGACACTATAGATAAAGAGATCATAATCAGAATCAAAATGGTAAGAATATTAGAATAGAAACATGCACATGTGCATGTATTTATTTAAGAGATAATGAAGATGATTCTTATTCCATCTAAATTGCAATGTGTGAGTTCACAACATTATCTTTCTCTATTATACATTCACACAAGAGGTTTCTTCCCTAATTGCATACGAGGATTGAATGGATAACAAAAATCAATCGCTATGGTCTCATTGAGCTTACAAGCACCATTGGGAAAAAATGCACAAAGACACTCGGTGCAATAGTCCCCTGCTTTCATTATATATATCAATACCATAAAGTTGAACATGCCATGAAATGCCACAAAAGGACAACATCGACACAAAGTAGTTGGGTCTAAATTTGAATCCCCAGCCACTAGTCGTTAGAGTATGGATTTTGAGATGGTCGTTCATGGATTTGCAATGAACTGTTAGAGGTATTTCGTCAGGCAAACTGTTATTGATCTAAACATGTATCTTGCTAAACGTACCTCTTGCACAACAAAGTTCCGTGTAAAGAACAAATAAATGGGCACCAAGCTGATGAGTTCCTCATAGTTGAATGCATGCACCAATATCAACATCATTTAGCTATTTAAGGATATAAAGCGAAAGATATTGAGATAAGGATATTATAAGTATCTAAAGTTTTATACGATGCTCGCTTTAATATAAAAAGTTTTTTTTTTTTTTTTTGGATCGCTTAAGTGCCGCTTAAGAAAAAAAAAGCGATTATTTAGGTGCCACTTTAAAAGAAAACGAATACTTAAATGCCAACTCCGTTTTGGGTTACCGAAAATCCAACGTGGTAATATTTTTATTAATTTCTCCTACTGAAATGCCTCATCAGTATGCCCAATCAGCATATATGCTATTAAATGATGTCATCTACATGTTTTGTCCCAAATGAAAAATCCTAATATAAATTTTTCCAAATTCAAAATCCTAATTCAATTTTCTCCAAAACCACACTCTTCCCCCCAAAATGGCATAAATCCCCGAGCACTGAATCTTAGGGGGGACTTCAATCGATCGGATAATCATCGGCACACTATAATCGCGACTTGATTACTCCCCAACCGTAAGACGATCTACCATGTCGGCTTCGGACTACGAAGATGAGAGCCTGCCAATTTCATCGAGTCCGAGATCTTCTCTGAGATAAAAATCTGATTCTTGTTCATTTCAACTCGACTCAATTACCAATTTTTTTTCTATCAATTTTTAGAGTAACTCGATCCAATCTCAATTCTTTTCCCCAAGAAAATGTCTACACTACCAAGTAGGAAGCGAAACAGCAGCAATCGGGAGGAGAAGAAGCGTAGGAGGAGAGAGAAGGCGATGCCAAAATGCAATCTGGCCAGGTGGTGATAATCTGATGAGTAGAGCACTGAGTTTGCCCAAGTGGTCACTACCGCCCTTCCCACATGAGAAGGGGTAGGTGGGGTGGGGACGATTTAATTTTAAATATGGGTTTTAACTCTCATGTCTTATAAAGAGATAGGGTAAAAGGCTGAAAGTTGGAATAAAAATAAAATAAAGCCAACCAAAAAAAAAAATTGATGAGTCACTTGATGGAGGAGAGGAAAGAGGAAGGAAGGGAGAGAGAACGAGAGGTAGAGAGATTAAATTGTCACCTCATCACCCGGTGGATTTTCTCTCTATTTTTTTAATGAAAAAGCACATTAACATTTAATTAAAAAAAACCGCTAAATTGTTGGCTAAACTTTGTCATAGGCACTTAAATTGATTGCTTTTATTTGGATTTGACATTTAAGTAAGTCAACAAAAATTTTGGTATTAAAGTGAGCATCGAAGAAAATTTTTGGCATTTCTAATATTTTTATGCTTGTGGATATCTTATCTCCACTTTGCCTTAACCATGTTACCTTTTATTTTTGTTCTTTTTTACTGCAGGATAATAATAGCCATATTCCTTTTATTTTTTTTCTTCTTCTTTTCCGGTTTATTGAAGTTTCCAATTTTGCGTATGCCAATGCATTCCCTATGTTACCTTTTCTTTTTTCTTCTTTTATAGTCTGGGATAAGAATTCCCATATTACCTTGTATATTTCCATATAACCTTTTATATTCTTTTCTTTTCACACTAAAAAATATGAATATTACTTTTTATATTCTTTCCTTTTTACTCCGAGATAATAATTGCCGCATTACCTTTTATTCTTTTTCTTTCTTACTTGGGATAATAATTGCCACCTATGAGTAGCTATAAATCAAGTACAATATTTTCTGTATGGCTTAATTAAAGGAGAGAACACTATAGCAACTTTGTTACAGCTATTGTCTAGTAAAGGAAGCAATTATACTTTGAAGATGCCACGCACTCAATGATCTTTTTTGTATTCATAAAAGGTTAGGCAATACTAGCACGCTGTATCAAAACTTTGAAAGGAACTTCTTTTGGGAAAAAGTAAGATTGATGAACAGTAACTGGCTAGTTTAAACACTGAAACGGATCCATTACACAAATTCATTTTGATTTCGTGAAAAACATTACCCGAATGACTATTAATAAATACCTTTTATGGTAGTTTTCAATATTTCACGAATTACTGGTAAGTTCTAGGCCAAATCTGTGGCGACTAGGGAATTTGGCTAGATACCACAAAGAGAGGGAAAGAGAAGTGGCATAAGGTAGTCGTCTTGCGCCCCCATTGTATTCTCTACCTACCCATTTTGTGTTGTTTTGGATTCAGGTAACCTTCTGTAGGAAGTCATTTTGCATATACATTTGGTTCACACAAGATTACGTGCGTAGCATCATTCCGATTACCGACAAATATAGCCTATGATCTCTGGATTCTTCAAGTTGAATAGAAATTTTATTGGAAGTCTAGTTAAGAATGTGATTATTCTTTTCACATGGCCCACACCTGAATGATCCCTCAGCAATCTCACCTTGCTTTTAGGATCCCTCTCAGATCAATGGCCCGTAGACAGTCAACTCAAACATGTGTCTTTCGATTCAGTACTCTCATATTTTGCCAGATACAAACTCAAGAGTGGTAATTCTTGATAGGACACAGCATTACAAATTTGAAACCGGCACGACCTAACATTGATTAACCTTTTTATTTGTTGAAAAAGACTGACATTGAGACATTTGGGTGGCGATAATGGATAAAATAATTAAAAAGTACAAATAAAATGACACAAAATGACGAGAAAACACTATAAAGTAAAAAAAAAAATGACAATCAAAATTGGCACAACAAAGATATTAGAAGAAACACACATATTTGTGTATAAATATCAAAAAGATATCTGAGATAACTCTTATTCCATCTAAATTGCAATGAAGTGTTTTACAACATCATCTTTCTCTCCCATCCATTTAGGTGAGAGGTTTTCTCCCCAATGGTGTGGGAGGATTCCATGGAAAACAAATATCAAAGTCTCCGGTGTTTTCGTTGAACCTACAAGGACCACTGGGCGAGATCTGCCAAACACACAAAGAGCACTCATCTTCGTCTCTTTTTTGCACATATATATCAAACTGCTTAAATTGACCCGGCCATGCAAAGCTACAGAAGAATAATGTATTCTTAAAGATACTGGGTCGAAAGGAGAATCTCCATTTTCTTGTTATTGTTATGTCATGGAATCCAAGATCATCGTCTTTGGATTTGCAATGGACTGTTAGAGTAGTTTCACCAGGCAAATCGTAACCGATCTCAACTTCTGTCTTGCGCAAAAATGCTCCTGCACAACTATTTAGCAATAAAGAACATATAAATATGAGCATAGCTGATGAATTCATCATTGTGGATATTGTTGCACTGACATCAACATCACTCAATTATATATGGATGAAGAATGAAGGATATAGTACTTTGCCAACTTGCCACAACCATATTACCTTTTTCTCTTTTTGTTGCCTTTTTTGAAAAAAAAAAAACTTTGGGATAAGAATTGCCCATGAATTAGCCCCAAATCAAGTAAAATATCATGTCTATAGCTGGAAAGAAGACGGAGACCACTTTGTTGTAGCTGTAGTCCAGAAATGAAACAATCACACTTTGCAGGTGCCATGTATACAGTAGTATTTTTTCTTTTTTTTAACCATGAAATGCTAGGCAATACTAGACATATTAAAAAATTTTACTCCCATGATGTATCAAAACTTGAAGGGGATTTCTGGGGGAAATCGTGGCATTGATAAACAGAATTTGATTGTTTAAACACCAAAAGGAACCATGGCACAAACTCATTTTTTATTCTCTGAAAAATTTTGACATAAACGATGCTTAATAAATTAACTTTTATGGTAGTTCTTAAAACCTCTAAGGGTTATTGGTAAGTTCTATGCCAAATTTTTGGCAACTAGGGAATCCAGCTGCGATTTGGCTAGATACCAAAAAGAGGGAAAGAGAAGTGGCATAAGGAAGTTGTCACGCACCTCTCAAGATTTGCTATCAATCCTTTTGTGTCGTTTTGTGATTCAGGTAACCTTTTGTAGAAAATCATTTTATAGAAAAATCATTTTATATACACATTTGGCTTACACAAATTGGGTGCACATGAAAAAGTAGAATCGCTTACCAAGAGGATCATATACTATTTGTGCTAGAACGTATTAGTTCTTATTTAGTCTTAATTTTGAGTACGCTTGATGATCCCCATGCATAAGAAAATATAATTTCCAATTGCTTTATTAAAATAAAGATTATATTCACATATATACATTAATTGCACTATGGGAACTTGTCTAATAAGTCATAAATGTATCATGCAAATGTTAATCATTTCTAAACGTATCAATTTTGTCGATCGACTTCTAAATATTTGTGTGAAATTCTAACATAATTCTTCTAGCTAATTTTTACCGGAAATCGTTGACGTGATGATGTATTACATAGGACAGTTAGCGATGATTGAATCGTCACAACATGGATTTCTAGCAAAAATTGACTTAAAGGACTACATTGGAATTTCACATAAAGATTTAAGATCAATTGACAAAATGAAAAAGCTTATGATTAAATTGATATTGATACAATATGTTTAGGAATGATTGGGTCACTTTCCCATTGCACTATATAGTGCAAAATTTATTTTTGATTAGTCTATAGTACACTATAAACCTAAAAATATGACAAAGTTACGTCACTTTTTTTTTTTTTTGGGTATTGGAGGAACCGACTTGCAGCCGACAGCCGCGCCGTAAACCCCCAAGTGACACTTAAGCAGGAGGACCCACCACCCCTGAGTCACACTTAATACACCTAGCGCCTCCCCTGGGTTTTGAACCCTTCACCTCTTCGTTGAGGATCAGCAGAGTCTTATCCAGTGGAGCCACCGCGACCGGTGGTAGTTACGTCATTTTGATAGGTCAACATATGAAAAGTCAAATTGCTTGAATCGATAGGTATGTATCCACTAGTGGTTTATTATACAATTGATGGCAGAAGAATACTAAAAGTGACAAAAGTTATGTACAACACTCATTTTAGTGTCAAAAGTTTTCATCGAATCACTTATATGCCAATAGAAGAAAAAACAATCAATTTAAGCACCAATGATGAGAAATTATGGCCAAAAATTTTTATAATTAGAAAATTTTATATGACTTGACATATTGTTTAAAAAATCCAATATATGGCATTTCTGTATGGCATGCTTGGCATTAAAGTAATCGATTTCAATAATGACTAGCACTAAAGTAATCACTTTAAACAAAATCTAGCACTCAAATAATCACTATTTACAACTTTTGGGCAACATCATTTAGGGGTTATATACTGACTGGGCATGCAGGCAAGCCACATGAGACTAAGAAATTAATAAAATATCGCAACGTCATATTTCTAGTGACTTGGATTGAAGTTGGCACATAAGTGATTATTTTTTTTTCAAAAAAGTGACACTTAAGTGGTCCAAAAAAAAAAAATGCAGTAAAGTGAGCGTTGTACATAACTTGTGACACTCTTAGAACACGCATAATAACTATTCTATTTCTATTCAAGCACTATTTTTCTATACCAGATTTGTTTTAGAATAGAAATCTATTTAGCAATGCAATTTCATTTTTCTATTTCCCAAACAAATTTTTAGTCCACAAATGAGTTCATAATAAAAATAGAGAAGTGAAATAAAAATGAGAAATAAAAACTCTCATTATCGTTTGTCCTTACTACTATCCAAGTGCCCACCCACCGCTACCACTTGCCATTTGCCGCCCCCCATCACTATCGCCGATTGCTGTCCACCACTAGTCACCGTCTTCCACTAGCAGCCACTAGTCACCAAGTGTCGTCATCTACAGTCACCATCTATTGGTCACCATCGCTGCCTTCACCCCTCACCATCCACCGCTGCATAGGAGAAAGAAATTTTATATCGTTATCAAATGAAGAATAAAAATTTTGTATCATTATCAAAAGCGTATTCCGCTCAGAAACCGTGCAATAATAGAAATAAAAAAATCTATTTATGTTCCATAAATCAATTTATGATCAAAATGGTTATCATTTGCACTCCTAGTTCCTCCTTACAATCGATAGATTTGCTTAGGATTAAGTTGATTACAATTCACCCAATAGATGCATGTTGCTAGGATCTCGAATAGGATAGAATGAAATTAATTTTAATGAAACACATAAACAATCGAGTGAAAGGGGAAATCTTGGATGGATGCTTATGGAAGTTGGGATAATTGTCAAAAAATCCCTAAAGTTATTTTAAGACAGCTCATTTAATTATAAACATTTTAATATGACCAATTTAGCCTTAAACTAGTTTACAACTTTCCAATGATGCCAAAATTAGCTGAAATAACTGAACTAACATTCTAGTCAAGAGTAACCATATACATGGCCAAATAGCACTAGCATAGATGATTTTTGCAATTTTTTAGAATCTTCTCAATTATAGAAATTTTTATAATTGTCCATGTCGACAAATTCAAATCGAAACGTTGGAAAATTATGAAAATATTTAGAACTAAATTGGTCAAATTCAAAAGTTGATGATTAAATTGTCATCACATAATAGTTGTAAGACTTTTTGGAAAAAATTTCTTATAATAGTCCAAGCTTTACATACTCTATCGAAGCTCTAAAATAGCCTCATATGGTTTAAATCCACTAGTTTTACAATTTTTATATTTTCACTTTCATTGGCAGAACTTGTTCACTGAATTAAGAATTTCTATCAACATCATAAAATGAAATTTTTATCTTTTGATACATATTATTAGGGTCTTGAATCTGAACGGGTTTGATCCAAATTCCAAAATTGGTTATTCGAATCTTTAGCTGTTACATTTTCTTTTCACTATCCTTAGAGGGTAATTGTGACATCCTAGATTTTCAACATTGTTTTCTACTTAATAAATCAAGCATTTCATTAACGTGTCTATAAGGCTGTTCTCAGAGCTGATTACTCTCGAGATAACTAGACTATATGGGAAAGCCATTAAGAAATTTTAATGCAATAGACTTGAGAATTCGACCAAGAATCGACTTCTCGACCGTGCTTATCTTTAGAGGCCATTATAACATAATTAAAAATCGATTTGAGATCAAAGATAGGCATGTTCGACTAAGATGTATAGCTAATCGTGGGTAACACCACTAAATTGAAAAATTTTCGTTGACCGGCACTAAACGAAATTTCTTATTATTTTGGTACCCTATGTCCATAATTGAATCCTTGAGATTTTCACAACAATCGAGAGTTATCAATGTGTCAAGTGGGTTCATTGTGGCTTAAAAAAAATCAACCATGGGTCATTTACATCAAAAGTTTCTGAAAACTACCCGGTAGCCTAGGTCACGCTAAAGATGCGCCAAATGGAAATTTACTCTGAATTCAAGTCCGATTTCAGAAATTGAAGATTCTATCATGTCACAATAAATTCTAGAAACATTGACTCAGTTTCAGAAGATTTTTCTAAAACCCGAGACTTTTTGGGAAAAAGTCATCCTAGAGCTGTTTTTGTTCAGAAAAAAGGCTGGGATCATTTTTGATCGTGCAATGGGGATGCAAGATAGATCAATTGGTGAGGAAAAATACCAATTTGATAATTGAAATACTAATTGGATTTATTGAGGCCAAATTGAATTGATTTGATAAGGAACAAGTGTCCAATTGAAGCCATTCCCTTCCAAATTCGTAACTCCCCCATGCCTAGCCAAAATGGACTACTTCAAGGCTTGTGAGGAGTGCTTGGGTGGAGGAATGGCAGCCAAGAAACCACACTTGGCTAAGAATGGTCAAGGGAGGCAAACTTGTGAAAAATAAGCTTGGTAGGCCCCCTCTTGCCTCTTATCCTCTCCCTCTCTCTCTCTCAACCGACGACCACTCCTTCCTCCCCCTCTCTTGTTGTTGTTCAACCACCACAGCCGCAGAAGAAGTCGCCAGAGCAAGCCAGCTAGCCGCCATGAGCTGCACGACGCCGCCGTGACCACCGAACCACACTAGCAGCGCCGCCGTTACCCCGTGCCAGCCCGCACCTCTCACCGTCCAGCAGGCTCAACCGAAGCTATCCTTTGCCATTCCACCGCCAGTAAGCCTCCACCAAGGCCTAGTTTGGCCCTTGCACTTTTCCTCGATCAATCCCCGCCCTAAACCGAAATTATGGCTATCTGTTTCAGCAAGAACAAAACAGAAAGTTTGTGGGTTTCCAACAAGATGTCAAGCCTGTTTTGAGGTGGTTCCAGGCCTCAAAACCTAGGCTTGCTTTGAGAAGAATCGACCCTCATGTCGTTCCCATCGGTTTGATCCAACCTATTCATTAAACAAGTGAGTTTTACTCACTAATCCTTATTTAGTTTGCTAATGATGTTTAGGGGTTAATTAGATTTAATTAAGTGTGATTAAATGGATAGATTAGAGTAGATTAGTTAATTTAATTATATGCTAATGCATGTTAGGCAAATGATTAATGCTATTAGCTATTAAATAGTCTCTATTATTTATTGAACGAGTGTCAGGAATTTTCCGGATTCGTTTCGACGTCCAATTAGGCATTACGAGCCTAAATTGAATTTATTACTATTTTATTAAATATTGTTATAATTATTTATTTATTTATTTATTTTTTCGGAAATTAGGCTGGGATCGACGATTGGAATTTTGTGCTGATCGCAGTGGTGATCTCTATTTTTTTTTAATTGAGTACCTAATTGTGCAAATTGAGTAAAATTGTGTGGATTCGTATTTTATTCCAAAAATGGATAATTTTGGTAATTAAATGGGAAGTTGATTATGCAATATATTATGCTAGCTCGATGACTAAGAATGTCATCTTAGAGAAAGGCGTTATAGTATGTCGGCTCAATGACTAAGGATGTCATCTCGGAGAAAGACATGGTATTATATTGGCTTGATGATTCAATATGTCACCTCAGAGAATACACATGGGCTCGGTGACTAGGAATATCACCTTGGAGAATGCACATGAGCTCGGTGACTAAGAATATTACCTTGGAGAATGCACGTGGGCTCGGTGACTAGATGTGTCATCTCGGAGAATGCACGTAGGTTCAGTGATTAGATATCAATTTGAGAATGGATAATAATGGCTAGAATGACCGGGGAATGGTCTAATTAACATGTAATTGACTAGGTCGATTGATCGATACTTCAATCTATAATGATTGATGGGGTGTCTATTGAACTGTATTGAATTGCAGGTGGAATCTGATGCTATGGTAAGTCCTCTAACTCATGTTGTGCTTAGGCAGCCTCTAAAGTGTATTGGCCTACTAATCGAGTCTTAAGGGGTAGAACTCGCTGGGACCTTGTCTCGTTGGTTATTGTATAACCATTTCAGGCCCCTAGATGATAGCACTTCCACCTCGTCATCCTCCCATGCATTTTGGTATACTCGAAGAGATCACCGAGATAGGGTACCACTTCCCAATATACCCCCACCCAGAAGGTCTAGAGTATGTTTTGGTAAAGTCAACTATTTGGGTTGATGTGAGCAAAGACACCTTGGTCTCCCACGAGTATAGATCGTGGTATCGTCACTACCATGACGGGCGAAGAGAGGGTCCCGTACTAGAGGGTAATGTGCCTCTGTTTGTCTTAAAGGCAGCATTCGGAGAAGGGACTGCAGATCCCAAGAACGGAATGGTGACCGATGCCAAAGACCCTAAACTCGAGAGTGACCCTAACACTCCATTGCACTTGGGTGTGGATTCCACCGGAAGCAATGTGGAAGGAGAGTTATTTGAGGATGAGGAGTACCTAAAGGAATCGAAGGAGGAAGAGCCTGAAGAGGACCCTGAAGAAGAAACTGAATAGGAGTCAAAGGAGGATCCCGAGGATGATCCAAAGTACGATCCGGATGAGAACGAGATCCCACCTTGTTTTGCAAACTCTAAGTTGTGATCTGATGTGTGATAGATCAAACTTTAGTGAATAGTATTGTAATATATATACTATGCGGTTTGCATTATATAAAAGTATCGTTGTGGTTTTTCATGCTCAAAAAATATGGCCATACTTTTCTATGTCAATTGTTTTATTGTCTAGGGATTTTTTTATATGCTTCTACATGCGTATTAAAAAGAAAGGGTTGGCAATGCGTCATGGAACATCACTATAAATCGACCAGGTGAGAGATGGGTGCGTGCTTGAGGATCGGGGCGTGACAACAATCAACTCTCTTGGATGTTTAAATGTATCATCCTAGTCTCTAGCTAACTAAAGAATCATGTATACAGGAAAATATTTCAATTACTTTTGGTTGTAGACTAGTCAATCAACCACCTATTAAATGACATCATACTCGTCGGATTCTGTTGTTCTCGAGCTTCTTTTAACCCTTCCATCATCATCATATAATTCTTGCTTCGCATCTTATGTTGCAATTTGATTCAAGTTTTAAATATCACGTATCTATCAAGCAAATCTGAAAATTAATCATAAGTGAGTCTACGGTTCCCCATTTAATCTATTGATTCGTTATTGGCATTATCAATTTATATGTTACTATACTTTACCCATCAAATGGAATAGGTTTTATCCTATTCAACTCTAATTAGTATAATATTTTTTGGGCCTAATTCCATAAGTAGTTTTAAAAACCCAAATTTTAAGTTTAATTCCAATTCTACCCCCAACTTTTTTTTCTCTCAAGAAAATCCTCTAACTTATACTCAAGTACCAAATCCGTCCTCTATTAACCTTCCATCCAACGTTACCTACATGGCGTTTTCATGTCAGCCCTCCACAGGCTAGCGAGGCATTTAATCACTATTTTCCATTGTCTTCCTTCCCAAGCCACATCTCATCCGCAACCGTCCACAATCCCTTGGCCCCGGTTTAACCTTTATCACTGCTCCGCCATTTGCGGAAACCACTTCGGGCCGCCGTCTGTCGCCCCAATCATCCTAGTGTGCTTCAACCTCGACTCTCCTGTCGACCTGAACTTTTCACCATTTCTCTGTCTGCAATACCACCGGCGGTTAACGGAGTATGACGATGAGAGTCATCACGGAGTGTGACGGTGGAGCGATGGAGATGGAGAGGTTGAAGATGATGATGAATAGTAAGAGAAGGGAGTGTCAAGAAGCTATGTCTGTCATCGTTTGACGCCTTTGCCGCTGCCCCAAACGTTGCTTTGTCCCGCGCTGCTTTACATGTAGATGCATGGAAAGGCAGGGCACAATTGGGAGTTGAATAATAACTGGATGTTTTCCTTGGGAAAAAAAGTTTGGAGTGGAATTGAAATTAAATCTAAAGTTTTGAGTTCTTTATTTTATTTTATTTTTAATATGGAATTAAACCATTCTTTTTGTAGCTTCTGAATGATATGGATGATAATTTGTAAATTACCAACCGATTGTAAATGATATGGCAGTTAACCTTTCCATTTTGCCTATAAATTGCAATATATATAAATATATATATATATATATATATATATATATATGTATGTATGTATGTATATATGTTATTATAGTAGTAGGAACATTATATGATCCGGAAGTACTCGACAACAATAAGATGTTCGCACCCAAACACAATAAAATCAGGTGTGGCCGCATTACCTACTTTGAATTGCCACATTACTCATGAGAGAGACGTGGGCGAATTGTTGATTAGTTCTGACCATAGGGATTATGAAATTTTACAAGTGTATCGAATTAAGTATAATTAGTATAGCTTAAATCAAGTATAATATCTTGTGTACAAGTCAATTAAAGAAGAGAAGGGGAAAACAACTTTGTTATAGCTATTGTCTAGAAAATGAATCAATTACACTTTGCAGATGCCACGTACTCACTAATCTTTTTTCATTTTAATCATAAAATGGTGGGCAATGCTCGAAATATGGAGGCATGATGTATTGAAACTTTAAGGGACTTTTTTCAGAGAAAAAAAAAAGTGAGATTGATATGCCGTTGGAGAGGCAAAAAGACATTGGAAAAATTGTCCAAAAAGTCCTGAATTTATTACACATTTATAAATAAATTTTAATATGAATTGACATATCTTATTAAAAATCCAATCCACATGGAAATGGAAAATGACATCGCACGAGCCAATGTGACTGGCTTGCCTAAAATGATGTTGCACAACTCCTAGGAGCACAAACAACTTCAATCCACCATCAATTTCCTTCTCCAACTCTCGGTCCGCCAGTGGCCACCGTCGATCCACCATCGCCGGCCACAACAGCTATGTATGTTCAGAGCAAAAGACAGAGTATCAGAAGGGAAGGACTCCGAAATCTCTGAACAGCCACAAAAATCTCTCATGAATAATCGATTTTCAGAGGCTTCTCCCATCTTCATCCCCTCTCCGTCGCACCATCCCCGGCCACCGGAAGCCACTGCTCATCCACCGTCGCCAACCAACACAGGTTACAGCATAGACCAAAGCACATTTATATACATACAGAGCTCACCATGAATTTCCACTCCCGGAGCGGTTTCTCTCGTTCACTGTTTGCCCTGTTTCTCGGTCTCCATTGGCGAAGTGCTCAAACCTCGGTCAACACTGCCTCCTTCAACGATTCCAGTCAACAATGTTGCTCCTGGGATCTCCCCACTCAGATCTGATCATCATCTCCTTACCGAAGATTTGGGAATTTCATTGAATTGGCAAATTAGGATTTAGAGATTTGGGATTGAGACATTTTTGTTTGCAGTACATCGTAAGGTTGGAATAACTCTCGTGGCTAGTTTCATCGTATTGCATGTAGAATTTATTTCATTATCGCACAGCTTTATATAAGTTTGCCCGATGTGGCTCGGCTTTCTTTTTGTTTTCCGCTCCTTCTTTACCTTTATCTTTAGGGTTAATACCTTAAAAAACCTCAAACCGGTACACTTGTGACAAATTTATCCCAAACTATTTTTTTGATTACCAAAAACCCCAAACTGGTATACCTTTGACAAATTTACCCTAAACTGGTACACTTGTGACAAATTTACCCTCTGTTAGTTTTCGTTAAATTTTTTTATCAAATTATTAAGTTAAATGACACGTGACAATTGACTAGTATATCAATTTGGGATTTTACGATCCGTTTGTCAAAGTTTACAATTTTTATAATTTTTTTGTTGTATTAATCCAATTTAGCGAATGATATATTTGTCACAAATTTATCGGTTTTTGGTTTTTTACGGTCAAATAAATTAGTTTGGGGTAAATTTGTCATGACTGTACTAATTTAGAGTTTTTTATGGTCAATCGAGGTAAATTTGTCACAAGTGTACCAATTTGGGATTTTTCATGGTCAAAAAAATAGTTTTTGGTAAATTTGTCACAAGTGTACCAGTTTGGGGTTTTTCAAGGTATTAACTCTTATCTTTATTACCACCGCCCGCGGTGGAAGCGTTGGTTAGGGCTTGGTACCCCAAACGCAGGGGGAAGGGTTCGAACCTCCGTGGAAGCGATGCTTCAATGCATAACGCGCGTCTTACCTGCGCTTGGGGGTCAGCGGTGGGGGCCCCCGGCGCTCCAGGGTTTACTCTCCCCGCGAAGCGGCGTTCGGAGGTTCCCTGGGTCACCAAAAAAAAAAAAAAAAAAAAAAACTCTTATCTTTATTGTTGATTGGTTAATTTTATTGCCTTAGTGCGATGCTTCGCATTATAGATTTGCATAGGCAAAAGGACAAAAGGTTGCATCAGACAATCCTTTTTTAAAAGAGAAAATGTACCGATAACGGGTGTTTGGTAAAACTAGCATAACTTAATCTCCAAACAAGAAATATGTGATTTATAAGGAAAGGCAATCTTCGGCCTCTTACTCGCTTCCTTAATTGACCTAGAATATGATAGAGGCGACTTGGCAGATTAGCCCCTGGGATTCACTTGTGACGACTACAAGGAAAAAAGAAAAGATACCGACCAAAAGTGAATTGACGAGGATATTAGGAGAAACAAACAACATTTGGGAGTATCTTGATAAATAAATAAATAAAAAAGTGAGATGATTTTTCTTTTATCTTAATTGTGATGTATAAGTTCACCACATCATTTTTTCATACCATACATTTACGGGAGAGGTTCACTTCCATGGAAGACAATCAGTGAAGTCTCCATTGTTTTTATCAGGCCTACAAGGACCACTGGACATGATCTTCCAAACACAAATGTCACAATTATCTTCGTCCCTATCTTGCACATATATATCAAAGTAGTAAATATGATGACTATTCGGCCATTGAAAGCTACAAAAAAAAACAGTGTTGTCCCCCAGAAATTGGGTTTAAATGAGAATCCCCGGTCAGTCGTTGTTATTGTATGGTATCCGAGATCATCGTCCTTGGATTTGCAATGAGTCTCTATAGGAGGTGTGCTTGGCAACCCGTTATGGATTACAACACGTGTCTTGCACCAAACATCTGCCACCTAACTAGCGAGCAACAAAGAACAAATAAACATGAGCTTATCCGATGAACTCATCGTCAAATGATATCTTTGCTCCAGTTTCAACATCATTTAGCTATTTAAGGGTGAAGAATGGAGGATGGGGATGTCGCCAGCTTGCCATTACCATATTACCTTTTAGTTTTTAATCCTTCTTACTCTAGATTCCCATATTACCTTTTACATGTTTCCTTTTTTTTCTTACATTGGGATAAGAATTTGCTCCAAATCAAGTATGTTTATCCTTTACAGAGATTAATTAAAGTATAGAAAATAAAGACATTGCTGTTTTTATTACCCATTTGTTTTTTTTTTTCTTCATTTTTGGTCCATACTGCCTTTTGTGTTTCCATATTACCGTTCTATTTCTTGTTCCTTTTTGTTGTGGGATAAGAATTACCATATTACCTTTTATTTGAGTTTATTCCATATATGGATATCACACGATAGAATTTTTGTCTTTTACACCGCAGCAAGATCCCCATGTGCAAGATAACGTGTGGTGTAATTTTGCCATCCACAACGGTTCCACCTTTCGTGTATTTCTACTTACCCGAAAAATCGAATATTGGTTTTTAAATCTATGATCCTTTCCTCCACCAAAGATCCTCCTTAGCTCCGGTGAATCTCAGAACACTTTGTCACTTTTTTTTATATGATAATCAACTCTCTGAATTGTTTAAATATTGAGAAAATCAAATAATAATCCCTAAACTTCGACCTAATATGCAATATGATATCTTAACTTTTAATTTATTTAATATGGTCCATAAATTTTAATCGGAAAAAGTATCAAAAAAATCCTAAACCTATTGCATTTGTACCAATTTAATCATAAACTTTTCAATTTGATCAATTTAGTCTTAAACATTTTCAGAATGGTACTGATTCACTTTATTTAGCCGATTTTGGCCGGCTAGCTCTAATGTGCACGCTAGCTAGTAGTCGGATGCTGACATGGCAAATTTTTAATGATTTTTTTTTCAAATTTTTATTAATATTTTTCTCTTCTTCTTTTTTCTTTTCTTCACAAAGCCTTGCCAATGGCTCACCAACCACTGCGAGGATAGTCTAAGGAAGGAGAAGAGAGAAAAGAAATGTATAAGAAAAAAATTAATAAAAATTTTGAAAAAAATTAAAAATTATTTAAAAATTGCCACGTAGATGTACGGCCATTGGCCGGCATCCAAAACACTACTGACTAGTGTCCACATCAAAGGTGACTAGTCAAAATTAGCTAGATAGACTAAATTGGTACAAATATGAAACTATTTAGGATTGAATTGGTACAATTAAAAGATTTATTACTAAATTGATATTGATGCAATAGGTTTAGGACTTTTGGTTCTTTTTTCAGTTTTAGTTTAATATACAATATGGTCTCTAAAATTGTAATTATTTAATATAGTTCTTGAACTTTTAATATATGTTCAATTTATTCGCAAACTATATGAAAATATTTAATAATATCTCCAATCTTAGATTTATAAAAGGATTATATTGAACATTTTTTTTATAGTTCAAGGACTATATTGAATATATATCAAGAGTACAAAAATCTAAACAAAGCTTGGATATGCTTATAGATTTTCATTCACCACGTACTCTCTTGAAGCCCTAAAATAGCATCATAACATTAAATCTTTCGATTCAAGTGTGATATTCGACATCACTCAAGTGAAATTTTTCTTTTAAAAATTTATATGATTTAAAATGATCATTTGAAAAGTTAAGCACTAAAAATAAGTGCTAGTTAGTGTGATTCAACCATCACATTCGCCGTGCTTTTCATGAGTCATGCGCAAAAGAAAATCGACATGAGAAAAAGTAAATAAAAAAGAAACTTTTCTTCTGCTAAAGATCTTTATTTGACAGGATTATAATTCTGAAAATTTACTAAAAGCGAGGCGAAAATCGAATTTTTCCCTCGATATATAGGAAACATGAGAGCAATGTTAGATATGATGATGAGTTATACTGATCAGTAGAAAGTCCAATAAACCATGAAAATAAAATATATATTGGTCATTTCATGGTATTTTTTATTAAAAATACCATGAAAGGACCAATATATTTTATTTTCCCATAAAACATTAGAAGTGCAATAGTAAATTTTAAAAATAATAAATTTTGTCCACATCGTGTCGGCAAAGTGCCATAAAGGATAGTCGGCATTCACATCAACAAATTCCAGTCAAAATTGGCCGAATTGACTCAATTGAAAAATATCGAAATGTTTAGGACTTAATTGACAAAGTTAAAAGGTTTATAACTGAATTGATAAAAATGCAATAGATTTAGGACTTTTTGAAAAAAATTTCTATAAAACATTAGAAGTGCCAAAAGTTTTCACCAACTCATTTAAATATCAAAATGAAGAAAAAACAATCAATTATGTGACAATTATAAATACAATTTGAATATGAGTTGGCATATCTTATTAAAAACCCAATCCACACAAAAATGGAAAATGACATCGCACGAGCCAATGTGACTGGCTTGCCTAAAATGATGTTGCACGACTCCTAGGAGCACAAACGACTTCAATCCACCTTCAATTTCCTTCTCCGACTCTCAGTCCGCCAGTGGCCACCATCGATCCACCATCGCCGGCCACAACAGCTATGTCTGTTCAGAGCAAAAGACAGAGTATTAGAAGGGAAGGACTCAGAAATCTCTGAACGGCCACAAAAATCTCTCTTGAATAATCGTTTTTCAGAGGCTTCTCCCATCTTCATCCCCTCTCCGTCGCACCATCTCCGACCACCCGAAGCTGCTGCTCATCCACCGTCGCCAACCACCACAGGTTACAGCACAGATGACAGAACCAAGCACATTTGCATACACAGAGAGCTCACCATGAAGTTTCCTCTCCCGGAGCGATTCCTCTCGTTCACTCTTTGCCCCGTTTCTTGGCCACCACCGGCGAAGTGCTTATACCTTGGTCAACACTGCCTCCTTCAACGATTCCAGTCAGAAATGTTGCTCCTGTGATCTCCCTACTCAGATCTGATCCCCATCTCTTTACTAAAGATTTTGGGAATTTCATTGAATTGGCAAATTAGGATTTAGAAATTTGGGATTGAGACATTTTTTTATGCATTACATCGTAAGGTTCGAATAACTCTCGTTGCTAGTTTCATTCTATTGCATGTAGATTTTAGTGTTTATTGCATAGCCTTATAGGCAGTGTCCCGCGTCATATTTGCCCCTTAATTGACCTAGAATATGATAGAGGCGACTAGGTAGAGTCTATGCAAGGCGTAAGTGCCACTTCGTGATAAGGATATTAGAAGAAACAGACAATATTTGGGAGTATATTGATTTAAAAAAAAAAGTGAGATGATTTTTATTCTATCTTAATTGTGATGTACAAGTTCACCACATCATTTTTTCGTACCATACATTTACATGAGAGGTTCACTCCCATGGATAACAATCAGTGAAGTCTCCAGTGTTTTGATCAAGCCTACAAGGACCATTGGGCATGATCTTCCAAACACAAATGTCACACTTTTTTCCATCCCTCTTTTGCACATATATATCAAATTTGTAAATATGATGACCATTCGGGCATTGAAAGCTACAAAAAAACAGTGTTGTCCCCCAGAAATTGGGTCTCAATGAGAATTCCCAGCCACTCGTTGTTACTGTTTGGTATCCGAGATCATCGTCCCTGGATTTGCAATGAGTCTCTACAGGAGGTGTGCTTGGCAACCCGTTATGAATTACAACACGCGTCTTGCACCAAACATCTCCTACCCAACTAGCAAGCAACAAAGAACAAATAAACATGAGCTTATCCGATAAACTCATCCTTAAAGGATATCTTTGCTCCAGTTTCAACATCATTTAGCTATTTAAGGGTGAAGAATGGAGGACGGGGGATGTCGCCAGCTTGCCATTACCATATTACCTTTTAGTTTTTAATCCTTCTTACTCTGGATTCCCATATTACCTTTTACATGTTTCCCTTTTTTCTTTTTTAATTGGGATAAGAATTTGTTCCAAATCAAGTATGTTGATCTTTTACATAGACTAATTAAAGTATAGAAAATGAAGACATGGCTGTTTTCATTACCCATTTGTTTTTTCCTTCATTTTTGGTCCATACTGCCTTTTGATTTTCCATATTACCGTTCTATTTCTTGTTCCTTTTTTTATTTTGGGATAAGAATTACCATATTACCTTTTATTTGAGTTTATTCCAAATCAAGTATGTTTTTGTCTTTTACCCCGCAGCAAGATCCCTATATGCTAGAGAATGTGTGATGTAATTTTGCCATCCACAACGGTTGCACCTTTCGTGTATTTCCCTCCACCGAAGATCCTCTTCAACTCCGGTGAATCCCCAAAACACTTCTTTTTTTTTTTTGGTAACCCAAGAAACTTCGTACACCGTTAGCAGTGAGTAAACCCTAGAGAGGACACGTGGAAACCACCATCACGTGCTCCCAGGCAAGGCCTCCAGCGACGCCTGGGATTCAAATGCTCGACCTTTTGCGAGAGGAAGAGTGCTCGCTCCAACGATGCCACCCTAAGGGCTGGTAAATCTCCGAACACTTTGTCACTTCTTTTATATGATAATCAACTCTCTGAATTGTTTAAATATTGAGAAAATCACATAAATAATTCATGAACTTTGACCTAATATGTAATATGATATCTTAACTTTTATTTTGTTTAATATAGTTCATGAACTTTAGTTGGGAAAAGTATTAAAAAAAATCCCAAACCTATTACATTGGTACCAATTTAATTATAAATTTTTTATTAGATTAATTTAGTCTTAAACATTTTCATAATGGTACTAATTCAGTTTATCCAATCAATTTTAGCCGACTAACTCTAATGTGAACGCAGCTAGTGGTTGAATGTTGACATGGCAAATTTTTAATTTATTTATTTATTTATTTCAATTTTTTAGTAATATTTTTCTCTTTTTCTTTTTTTCCTTTTTTTGCAAAGCCTTGCCGAAGGCTCACCAACCACTATGAGGACAATCTAAGGAGGAAGAAGGGAGAGAAGAAAAGGAAAAAAAAATGAAAAAGAAAAAAGTTAATAAAAAATTTTAAAAAAATTAAAATTATTTAAAAATTGCGTATCAACATTTGGCCATCGTCCGACATCCAAGACGCAATTGACTAACGTCCACATTAGCATTGACTAATCAAAATTAGCCAGATAAACTAAATTGATACCAATATGAAAATATTTATGATTGAATTTGTACAATTGAAATATTTATGACTAAATTGATATCAATACAATAGATTTAGGACGTTTTGGTACTTTTTCCAACTTTAGTTTAAATGTACAATACGGTCCAAAAACTTTTAATTATTCAATATAGTCCTTGAACTTTTAATATATGTTCAATTTATCCACAAACTCTATGAAAATATTCAATAATATCTCTAATCTTAGATTAATGAAATGATTATATTGCATATATATCAAAAGTACAAGAATCACACTGAACAAAGCTTGGACGTATGCTTATAAAATTTCATTCACCACGTTTTCTCTTGAAGCTCTGAAATAGCATCCTAACGTTAAATCTTTCGATTTAAGTGTGATATCCGACATCACTCAAGTGAATATTTTTCCTTTAAAAGATTTATATAATTAAAATGATCGTTTGAAAAGTTAAGTACTAAAAATAAGTGCTAGTTAGTGCAATTCTACCATCAAATTCATCGTGCTTTTCATGAGTCGTGGGCAAAAACAAATTGATATGAGAAAAAATAAATAAAGATGAGGATATGGAAACATCTCTTCCGCTTAAGATCTTTATTTGACAGGATTATAATTCTGAAAATTTACTAAAAGCGAGGCGAAAACCCAATTTTTCCCTAAATATATATAGATAACACGAGGGCAATGTTAGATATACTGATCAGTAGAAAGTCCAATAAACCATGAAAATAAAATATATTGGTCTTTTCACGGTATTTTTTCTTTATCAAAAATAATAACATTAAAATAATTATACATTAATAAATGAAAAATAAAAATAAAAATATTTATTTATTTATTTATTTAATGGTTTTTTTTAAAGAAAAATCCCATAAACACCTTCATCCGCCAACCAACTCACTCCCACTGAAAACGGAGTCGCTCCGGCGGAGCACCCCTCGGAGAGTCATGTTCGCCGCCCTCCGCCGCTCCCGCGCCGCCCTCAACCGCCTCCCCTCCTCCGCCTCCGCCGCATCCTCCGCCGCCGCTGCCGGAGCCGGACCTTCCGTCCCGCCGAATTCCCCCGCGACGATCGGCGGCGGCGGCGGCGCCTCGTCGTCGTTGTCCTCCCATCGCCGCGAGCAGCGGCGCCACAAGTGGGGCGGGACCGAGTACGACCACATCAGGGCGGACGTGAACTGCCCGCGGTGCTCGAGGCAGATGCCCCTCCTCTTCTCCAACCGCCCGCTGTCCATCACCGGCCGGGAGCCCGGCGTCTACCAGGCCCTCAACCTCTGCCCCCACTGCCGGACCGCCTTCTACTTCCGGCCGTTCAAGCTGGAGCCCCTGCAGGGAAGCTTCGTCGAGATCGGCCGGGTCTCGCCCAAGGACTTGGAGCGGCGCCGCGACCGCGACCGCAACGCTCCGCCGCGCGCGGAGAGCCGGGGTTGCGGCGAGGCGGCGGCGGAGGTCGGCGAGGAGGCCGCGGAGGAGGAGGAGAAGGACGGAGGAGGTCGGGGAGGAGGAGGGGCGAAGCTGGGGAGGAAGCTGCCGACGCCGAAGGAGATTTGCAAGGGGCTCGACGAGTTCGTTGTGGGGCAGGAAATGGCGAAAAAGGTTCGATTTTTGAGATTATGTTCGGGCAATTTCTTGTTTTTTTTTTCCGGGGTTGATATACTTAGGAGCGAATTTGTGTAGAATTTGCGCGCTTTTTTGCGTCATGATAGGCATTGTGAAGAATTGGGGTTATGACCGATGTCAATTTGCATGGTTGTCCTCTGACTGCAAGTTTAGATAGTTCTTTGCATGATGCTTATGATGATTGCATCTTGGAACTGCAATTTTTGTCAGTTGAAACAGTCTTTGCTAGGCACTAAGATTCTGCCGTGAACAGGTTCTTGCCGTGGCAGTGTACAACCACTACAAGAGGATATATCACACCTCTCTCAGTAAAGAGTTAGTTTTCCAGCTCTTCCTGATTTATGTCAATTGGTGTCCTTATAGCGCATAGATCTTCCTATTTATCTGTGTTTAGTCTGCTTTGAAATCTTGCTTGTATGTCAAAACTCGTTTATTTTCGATTATGCTCTTGATGAGGTGATTTCACTATATTGGCCTGAGCAATTGATGTCTTTACCAGGTCAGATGGGGAGTTATCTGTTGGTGATTTTGCTGATGATCATCGATATGTTTCTGTGGAACTAGAGAAAAGCAATATACTGTTGCTGGGTCCCACTGGCTCGGGTATGAACAGTACTTGTAATGTGTTGTTATTTGTCTTGCAGTTATAGGACATGTTGGGGGTCATAGGTTTATGTGATTGTGGACTGATTTACTTCTGCCGTGGTTTTAAGGACAGGGAAGACATTGCTGGCAAAGACGCTAGCTCGCATTGTGAGTGTCCCATTTGTAATTGCAGATGCCACGACATTGACAGAGGCAAGTAATCCTCCTCCTTGATCTCAGTGAAAAGTTCTTCATGCTGTTGGACAGTGCCGGACAATCTAACATCAGCATGGTAGTATAAGTAGAGATTATGATGTCTCAAATGATGTGCAGCATTGAAAAAACTAACAAGATTTGAGATCAATGAGTTTATGGGAAAGTGCTCTGCCTTCTTATCGTGGGTAAGAGAGGCAATTTTTTTAGGTGACTAGGATAGCTGTAACATCACGATGTTTTTGTTATAGGCATGTAATCTTATGTAGGGCTGAGGCTCAATTTCTTAATAGATTGTGGAGAAACTATGGATCATGACTCTCAAGAAGCATATCAAATTTTGGATATCATTTGGACATCAGCTCTTAGTTGCAAATACCTAAGCAGTTCTCATGTATTCCCCAAGGAGAAAATTTTGTTTGACCAAGTCTTCAGCAATGACAAGAGAAAAGCCCTTTCCACTCTGTGGAATGGCTCTGTATATGCTTTGTGCAATTAGAAAGTGCTTTTATGGCAGTATCTGCTCTATTTTCCTTTATTTTGCTATTTTGGGTTCTTTTTTTTCTGAGGGTTGGGGGTGTATACCGGTTGTTCGATATGAATGAACATGTTCACTTAAAGGAAAATGATGGCCTCTTTGGTTCACAAAAAAAAATGTTCAATTTTTTTTTCAGTGAAAATGAAAACAATTTTCTAAGTTCCAACTTCCTGTTTTCTGGGAAAGTGCTTGGTGCATGAAAAGTAGAATCCTCTATAAAACTGCAAAACTGCAAATTTTGAAATCATGTTCTGTGTTATTTTGTCATTCACCTGTATATCGACTCTTTTTTGTTTGTTTGTGCTAAAATCAACTTCTTTTAAACATCTAAAATGTGTCGCTTATTCGATGAATGGACTTCGGATACTTCTTTTCTTTTTTTTTTCTTTTTTTCTGGGAAGAAAGGGGGGCCCCGGAGGGGGAGGGGGAGGGGGTGGGGGGCGGATGGAAAGCTTCTTTGGAGCTCCATGCACCAAAAGGCTTGCCCGTAGTTCTCCTCGCATTGAGCAAAGAAAAGGCCCTGAGTAAGGTTTCCCTTCATCCAAATTTTTCGCTCTCTATTAAATTTATTCCAACAGCTCATTGCCGCATCAGGCACACATGTACATAGAGTTTGGTTGATCAAGTCTACAGATACCGGGACTTCAGTTTTAGATCTTGAGGTGCATGCAATGAGTTAGGAGTTTTTAATCTTGAAGGTGTGAAAATGAGATATTTCTTTGAAAAGGGTGCAACCATGAGCTATAAGGTGATTAGCGAAGCCAATCTTTTTCTTCTGCTCAACAGCGTGTTTTCAATGGAATTGACAACTCTGGAAACATTGTGCTGTTTTCAATCTTCAGCTTTAAGTTTAGAAAACTAGTTTCTGCATTTTCAAAAGAATTTTGTTAGGATACACTACCAAAATGAGTTTTCCATGTTTCCAAAACAGAATGAAAACAGGAACTTCAAGAATTTTCTCAAATGCAAAGGGCCCCTGAATTTCTTGAATCGATCTCTAAAGGAATTGGACAGGCTATCTCAGTCACTAATGGACTTCTCCAGAGTTATTGATACAGATTCATATGCATAATGTTTTCTCCTTTTCCATTCAATTGCCACCTCCATGAATTCGTTCTGCAATCGCATGCCGGTTATTTTTGTTGTCATTTTTTGTTGCCTATAACGTTTACATGCATATCTGAGTTAAATTGATTCTTCTCTCTCTTTCTCTCTCCAGGCAGGTTATGTTGGTGAAGACGTAGAGTCAATAATGTATAAGCTGCTTGCGGTATGTTTAGAAGTACTCTTGCCAAACAAAAGGAAACCTCTTTTGGGTTTTTTTCTTGGTTTCATCATCAAATATTGGCAGAATAGTCATAATCTCCTAAAGATATGCATATAAAAGGCCACTTAAGTTGGTGGTTTTCCTACTCCATGGGGCACTTCTGTGATTTGAAAGATTCATAATGGTGTTTTATGTTGTGATTTTTTGTGTTCAAGTTTCAACTAGGCAATTGTCATGGGCCAACAATCTCCTTTTTGAGTCTTCTTGACATCCTATCTTTTATACAGGGGTGACTGTAATTTAAGCAATAATTAGTCACTTTTTAGAGATCTTTTGTGGAAATCAGCTGGGACATGAAATGGTGTTGGAGAAAGATATAAACAGAATATTTTGTGAGAATAAGGGGTGAAAAAAAGTTAATGGTAATGGGCCAAAATATTTCAAAACATCACAAGCTGGAAGGCGGAACTGTAAAAAGAAAATCAGAACTGAACAAATGCTACATGGTTGCAAAGCTAAGAATGCTTAGCTGGCTTTAAAAAATTTTTAATGGTTGCAAGTTTCTGTTAATTTACAGGACCAGATTTGAGGTGAATATTTGTCATTTATTTTTAGTATTGTCTCACATACCATATAGGTGGGTTTTAGCGATAGGAGTGAAGAGCTCTCTGCATCCATTCATGTTTGCAGTATTTGAATATAGTTTAAGATTTTGAAGTAATTTCTAGCTGCTCATGGCATGCCTTTTCAACATATTTATCAACCTCCAACTTATGTTATGGCCTTTAGGCGGCTGATTTCAATGTGGAGGCAGCACAGCAAGGTATTGTTTACATAGACGAAGTTGATAAAATAACAAAGAAGGTACTTTGACTGATTCACTTTTTTGTTCAAGATATAGAGTATCTAGAGTTCATGCTTATCTATGGGGGACTAACGTGCAGGCTGAGTATGTAAATGCTGGCCGCGATGTTTCAGGGGAGGGTGTCCAACAGGCATTATTGAAAATGCTAGAAGGAACTGTGAGTTTTCTTTCTTTGCACTAGTTCTAATTTGATTTTTCATGCTTTGCAGTGTCTGTGAAAGAGCTCCAAAAGAACAGTTGAATGGTTTTCTTGCATGTGTTCTTATATATTTTCTTCTTTGGTCTTAGATTATTGGATAAGTATTTTGATTCATGTTAAGAGTTGTGCTATTTTTCTTCAGCGTGAGAGGAGGGCAACTTACCTTGTTGATTAATTGAGAACAGAAATCTGGAATAGGGGGTCTGGATTCCTTCGGCCTCCTCAATTGCTTTACAATTTTGAGTTGTAGGAACAATAATCAATTTTAGCTTGAAATCAGAGGTTTCTGACTCGGTGGCCATTATACTTCCTTGGTTTTCCATTTGATGTTTATCTAAGACCCTGTTTGAGTAACTTGCAAGCTAATGGATGCTATCTTTTTGTTTTCTCAGTACCATTTTTGGGTCTCTTTGGAATAATCTTTTTTTTTTTTTTTTTTTTTTTTTTTGGGGGGGGTGGGGGAATGATGTTCACTTTTAAATTTTTATGGATTTTTTTTTCAAATTTAGCACCTCCACAATTGGATTTTTTTTTTTTTTTTAACTCAGAACAAAACTTTCAAAATATTGTTGGACATGTAAATTCACATATAATTTTTCTGTAATTTTTTTAAGAAAAGGGCACAATTGTCAGTTCTTTGTAATACTTGAATAGTCTTTTGTTTCTTATTAAACTTACTTACATCCTCAGGCTTTAATTACACATTGTCCACTTATGTTTTTATCTCCAACCTGATTTGTATCTGTAATATTCAGAAGTTTTTTGGCCTGTATAGGAGTGGTGGTGTGATTTCTCATACATTGAGCTTGAATGCCTTTTGTGATACATCATCTGTCAATTACCTCAAAATGTTATGACTCTTTTTAAATTGGAGCAAAAGAAGTACGTTTCTTTTGCATTCATGAGCTTCTTCAGTTGTTGCAATTCTCTGTTCTGTTTTCCTAGCACCAAAGGCTACATTTTCTAGTTCATCTATACATAAGGACTATGTTGTCATTCTCAGGTAGTGAATATTCCTGATAAAGGAGCTCAAAAGCATCTTCCTGGAGATGACATTCGGGTAAACTGGATTTTCTGTTACATCTGTTAGTACTTTCTGTTTCTGGGGTACTCTCATAGATTAATTAATTGGGTGGAATGATGGAGTGAGAGTCACCCATAGGGATGGCAATGGGGCAGCGAGGCTTGCATTTCCCATTCCCACCTCGGGATAATTGAGGAAGCCCCATATCCATCCCTTGTGGTAGGCCCTACTCCCATGAGGCATTCAGGTTTTGCTACCTTCTTTGTAATATTGCCCCACATTTATCTTAAACTTAACTTTAATTCAAAAGTTTTTTGGATTTAATATCACACAGTTTTTCTAATCTTGAAAAGGTTTTTTTCTTTTTCTTTGTAAAAAGAAAGTCATTGTCAAGTAGTAGTTGAATAAAAAATTTAAGGGCAGGCAATGTGGACATATGCAGGCTGGGATAAATTGCCATCCCTAGTCACCCAAAGGCCTTTGGTAATTTGGTGCTTCTTCCCAGTTGGTTGTAGGAGTCTCCTGTTATTTTTGGCTTTGAAGTGGTCTCGTGTTCCTCCTACTTAGAACTTAAAGTTCATAACATGATCTCAAATGTTTGTTAAAGTGTAGGTTTTCATGCTTGAGATGTCTAATCTTTTGTGCTGATGTTTAGATAGATACAAAGGATATCCTGTTTATATGTGGTGGGGCCTTTGTTGATCTGGATAAGACTATCTCGGAAAGGTAAAGCCCTTTCAGGATCTTTGGGCAATGTTAATTGGTTCCCTTTTTTCTATTTCATCTATTTGATTGCTTGTAGAAAGGGAGATCATAGTGTCAAATTTTGTTTATGTGTTATCTTTGCAGGCGACAAGATTCTTCCATTGGATTTGGAGCACCGGTGCGCGCAAACATGAGGAAGGGTGGACTGACAGACACATTGGTGGCATCCTCATTGTTGCAATCTGTTGAGTATTAGAATAAGAACTCAAAAATTTAAATTAAGTATTACTTTGTAAATCCATTTTTTTTTTTTTTTAATTGGTGAAGAACGAAATGTACTTTTGACTGTCCCAGGTTTGTTAACTTTAGTGTGACGTCATGTCCCTATAATGGCAATGCAGGTAGAAAGTGGTGATCTCGTTGCATATGGCCTTATTCCAGAGTTTGTTGGAAGGTTTCCTGTTTTGGTTAGCTTGTCAGCTTTAAGCGAAGACCAATTAGTTCAGGTGCATGGTTACCGCTAGGATAACTCATACTGCCTCCGCAATAAGCTGATTTCCCTTTAACTGAAGTTCTTCACTTTTGCTTTTATTTTATGGGAAAGTTTACAGAGTCTTTTTCCTTGATGTGTGTTAGGTTCTCACGAAGCCGAAAAATGCTCTTGGTAAACAGTACAAGAAGATGTTCCGGATGAATAACGTATGCTGATCTATCAGTAGTCTTATTGAAAATATTTTCTTGACAACTTTCATTTTAGTGCCATGGTGTTGTGCTAACCTATGTTATCACATATATTTCAGGTTGAATTACAGTTCACGGATAATGCATTGAGATTAATTGCTAAGAAAGCATTGGCAAAGAATACTGGTGCGCGAGGTTTAAGAGCTCTTTTGGAGAATATACTGATCGAAGCAATGTTTGAGGTACCAACTGCCATTTCAGTTCCTTTTATACCATACCAATTGCATCTTCCTCTGGTGCTGAAAACTCACTCTAATTTACAGTATGGTTCTCCAGGCCCAAAAAATCTTGATAATATGAACATGGTCTTGTCAGTGACGTGTCACTCTACTCCATGCTGCAGCAACGTGTTATATGGACAGCTGGGTAGCTGAGAATAAAGAAGTAGATTTCTTAAAATGGTTATGAAAGTTGTATTTGTTATACTCTTTTGAAACTATTTGGCAGTACGAAACCTAAAGCTCTAGTGTCGTTGCAATTAATCGGAGCAACAAAATTAAGTTTTTACACCATCCTGTATAGTCCCCATTTTCCATAAAGCCAGTCATCATACTATTCCACTTTAGCTAAGCTAATGATGAAAGAGGATCTAAAAAGATAGTAAAAGTTGGTGTGCTGTCCTCCCCAATCTTTACATCTGCAGTCAATCAATCATAAATCTCAAGAAGCAGTTTGACCCTTCCACCAAAAAAATGAAATAAATAAATAAATAAATCTTGGGGAAGCAGGACGAGTCTGTTTGCTCCATATGGTTGCCAAAGGATTGTGCTATACTCTTGGCTGAAAATTCAAACCCTTAACTAGTCATTAAGTCTGATCATAGTTGTGAGAGGATTAATTCTGCTATTGTGAAGGGAAAAGTGTGGGAAATCTGTATTCTTGAGTTTAGTTGCCCTACATTGCTCATGCTATACGATGCTGAAAAGTTATATCTTTCTATTATACAGGTTCCGCAGGATACTGCAGGTGTCAATACCGTAAGTACTGTTCTAGTCGATGAGGAGGCTGTTGGGCCATTGGATGGACCAGGCTGTGGAGCGAAAATCATTCAAAAGGATTTGCAAATAGAAGCAGTTCTTTCATGACTAAAAGTTGAGCCCCAAATGCGGTATGCAGTGCCTCCCTTTAAATGCTCTGTAGTGCTTAAATTTGTTTTCATTTAATTTTTCTGATCTCTATCTTGTCTACACTAGGTAGTCAGCGCTTTTACAACTCAATATGAGAGAATGAAATTTCAAGATGCTAATTACTGGTTGGAACTTTGGTCTCTAAAGTCAGGAACCTTTTTTTTTTTTTTTTTTTTTTAATATGGTTCTCAAAGTTGCCCCTCATCGGCTCACTTAAGGATATTGCACAAAAGGATGGGCGTATCGTAGAGCTCCATAAGGATATTGCACACAAGGATAGGCATAGCGTCGGGTTTGGTCTACTTTGGGGGTATTACATGCAGAGCCAATGTTGATGGATCCGGTCCAATGGCCTTGAGTCTGTACGAGTAATTTCCACTGTGGAGACAGTTTGTACAGGAATTTCTGATGTTTATATAGGCAGCCATTGTTGCAGCAGCAGTTATGATGCTGATAGTAGATAACTATCATACTAGTTAGGTCGTGTTTTGCATACGTGACAATACCCAAAGCCAGCCAACTCTTTCTGTATAGGCTCCACTGCTTCACTACTTTGTTTGTTGGACGGCAACTATCCGTACTGAAGTTTTCGTCTTATGAGATTCCTAGATAACTTGATTAATTTTCGTTGGATCGTGTCACTGTGAACATAGCAGCCAGCAACATATTGAGCGGTTTACAAAGTTGTTTTTTCCCGATATGATGTGGTAAAGAAACGAGTCATATTGAATTTATATCCTTTTATAAGGTAATTTCTTTTATAAGTCAGTATTTTGTCTTTCAAACGGTACTTCCAACTCTTAATTTTCAGAGTCGATGCAGTTATGTGCTAATGTAACCTTGCCTAATTGGGAAAGTGACCCTAGATTTTATAATCAAAGTGAAAATAGTCCTTCGAAATTAAATATTTACTATTAAACCCAGAAAAGTAGTGCAGCGTACTTTTTATGGGTTGTAGGCATGGAACTCTATTCCCATTGCATTTGCCGTTGATTTCTATAATGCAAATAAATTACCTCTTACCAACTCCGACCTTAATCTATCAAAAAGGAATTAGCCATTAATCTATTTTATTTATCTAATGTATTGATATGATTAATTTAGATAATTCAACATAAGTGTCGGTGGAAGTAAACTAAATCTGCAGTCTCCCATATGCACAACTCGTAAAAGAATCGTGTGAAAGTCACTTAATCAGATACGCGAATTGATTCCTTTTCCTTTTTAAGTAGAGTCACAATTGGAGTAATGATGAGCTTGTGGATTTTTAGGCCCTGCATGGCTGCACCTATTTCTGTTCCCAGGAACAAAAATTTCTGTTTTTTTGTTCCTAGGAACAAAAAGAACAAACGCGTTTGTGTGCGTTTGTTCCTTTTTATTCTTTTGTTTAAAACAAAAAAAAACGAAACAAGAAACAAAAAAAAACTTGTTTACCACCGCCGCGGTGGAAGCGTTGGTTAGGCTTGGTACCCCAAACGCGGGGGAAGGGTTCGAACCTCCGTGGAAGCGATCTTCAATGCATAACGCGCGTCTTACCTGCGCTTGGGGGTCGGTGGGGGCCCCGGCGCTCAGGGTTTACTCTCCGGCGGCGTTCGAAGGTTCCCGGGTCACCAAAAAAAAAAAAAAATTGTTTCTTGTTTCCGGAACACAAATCGAAACACTTTTTTTTTTTTTTTTCTTTTATTTTCTTGTTCTTCTTTCATGGCCGAGGCGGTCGCGCCTCGGCCACGGCCGGCGACCGCCGACGAGGGGCCGACGGCCTCGCCCGGCCACGGCGAGGCTCGCCGGCCCGGCGCGAGGGCGACGCTCGCGATCCCCGGCGAGGCCGAGGCTCGCCGCCGGCCGGGCGCGGGTCGGCCTCGCCGGATCCGGGCGAGCTCGAGCTCGCCCGGCCATGGCGAGGCCGACCGCGCCGGCCGGGCGAGCTCGATCTCGCCCGGATCCGGCGAGGCCGAGGCTCGCCGGCCGGCCGGGCGAGCTCGGCCTCGCCGGATCAAGGCAAGGCCGACCTCGCGCCGCCGGCTTGGGCGAGCTCGATCTCGCCCGGATCCGCCTCGAGCTCGCCCGCCCGGCGGCGAGGCCGAGCTCGCCCGGCCGGCCCGAGCCTTGGCCTTGCTGGCGGTGGCCGGCAAGGCCGCGCCTCGCCCGCCATGCGAAGCTCGGCCCTCGCCGGCCGGTCGCCGCCAAGGCCAAAAGAAGAAAAAAAATTGAAAAAGAAAAAAGAAAAAAGGAAAAATAAAAAAAAAATAGAAAAAATAAAAGAAATAAAAAAATTATCCAAATTTACCAAACATGTTTTGTTTATTTTTTATTCCGGAACAAGTTTACCAAACGCGTATTTTTGTTCAAAAATTGTTCCCGAAGCAAAATACTTTTTTCTATTTGCGTTCCCCGGAACAATTTTTAAATAAACACAACCAAACGCGCCCTTAGAGATCGTAGTGAAACTATTAGTGACATCCAAATGAAACATATGAATTATATCATATATCTTATCCTAAACAAGCGAATCAATATGAACATCAAGGTTCATTCAATATCCATTCAATTAAAAAAAAAAAAAAAAGAGGTGACGTAATTGAAGCATGAAACCAATGATTTCCAAAAATACCATGCTCTCTAAATACAGTGGAGCATCAAAATTTTCCAAGTCAAAGGAAATTCAAAATCAGAGTCGCCACCAAAATCGTCCATACATAGGCTTATCCAAGCTTACAGAAGCTTTTCACTTATCAAAAAGGACAGGCCTCTTATCTCCTAGACGGGCAATGGGCCCTAGGCCCAAAACCGGATATCCAAACCCCTGCTCCAGGCCCGGCCCGATCAGCCCAAAAAAGCAAGGGGAGGAAAAAAGAAAATAGGGTTTTTATTTTACTTTCCCAAAATTTCATTTTAATTTTTTTTTTCTCCCTCTTTCCTTTTCTTGCGCAGGCGAAGAAAGCCTGAGAATAGCAGCAGCAGTAGCTTCTCCTTCTTCCTCCTACTTTCTCTCTCTCTCTACTTCACAGTCTCCGATCAGTCAAGCCGCCGGAAGACCGCCGGAGGACCGCGAGAGCAGCCCGCGCGGCAGCGGATTGCCCCCGCACGCGGCGGCGAGCCGGCGAGGAGCCTCCCAGATTCGTGCGCATTCCCAGCCTCGGCGAGCGCTCTCACGGTAAGCCGCGGTCCCGTCTCGTTCCGTGTTTTCCGGGGCGCGCGCGCGCCCGATCGTCCCTCTCCGCTCGGCGCCGCCGTCGATTGAAGGCGCCGGGGGGTTCTGCGGCGGCCGGTGGGGGTTGGCCCGGGCTCGCTGCGGGCGACCGATGAGGATGGGGATTGAGCTAGGGCTTGCGCCGTGGTGCTGGCTTGCGGCGGGGTTGGGGCCGAGTAGTGGTGATACATTGTTTTTTTGCGAGTGCGATGGGGGCGATGAGCGATGAGGGTGGGCTCTGCGGATTGGGGGGGGGGGGGGAAGGATTGGTTTTTCTGGTTTTGCATAGTGATAGCATGAGTGGGTTATTTTATTTTTTCTCTTTCCCCCCCACTGGTCTTAATCTTTTGCGTGTGTTTTGCGCTTTTTGATGATTTCAGTGTGATTCAGGGATTGGTGGTTGGTGAGCTTGGTCTTGTGTAAAGATGGCGAATCTACAGATGACGGGCATACTGGAAAAGGTATTGATATGACTGTGCGCGGCTTGAATGCTGTTTTTTTTTTTTTTTTTGGTGGGGGGTCGCACCTGGAAGGTGCCGAGGGTGTGGTGTTCTGATGTTGAGCGTGTCTGCAGATGACGGGCAAGGACAAGGATTATAGATACATGGCGACATCCGATTTGTTGAACGAGTTGAATAAAGAGGGCTTCAAAGCTGACGCTGATCTGGAGATAAAGTTATCTAATATTGTTCTTCAACAGCTTGATGATGCAGCTGGCGATGTTTCTGGATTGGCTGTGAAATGGTTGGCGCTTCAACTTTATTCTGTCCTGGAATGGATTACTCATTTGTGTTTCTTTTTGTGCCGATAGCTTTTCTTTGTGATGTCAAATGTACATTGGTTTCATGTGTGTGAGCATTTATCTGGGTCAATTTAGCTGAGGAGAGTATAAAAGGCCTGTTGATTATGCATAAGGGTGCTGGCTAGTCCTGGGAAGCAGAATGAGAAAGCATTTGGAAAATGAACAACATTTAAGATATGTGAATATTCCCCCACCCAATTCAATTCTCTATAGGTATGAACAAATAATACGAATTCCACCATATGTTGCTTCTTTCTTTATGTAGAGTATTTCAGTTGACTGAGTATGTATGAAAAGATTGTTCTATACCATGTGATTTGCATCAATCTTTGCATTCTTTGTTTACCTTTCCTCCCTTAATCTTCTCGTGCGTCTCTGTATCGGCGTCATCTGTTCTATTGTAGTGTGCACTGGCTCTTTTCTAACACTGAGTATGATCTGTTGATGCAGTCTTGCTCCTTTGGTCAAGAAGGTTAGCGCGTTGCGTGTTGTGGATATGACAGATAAACTTTGTGATAAGTTACTAAATGGGAAGGATCAGCATCGTGATGTTGCCAGCATTGCTTTGAAAACTATCATCTCTGAGATTTCTTCATTGTCTCTTGCACGCTCAGTGCTTGTTACTCTCACTCCACAGTTGGTAAAAGGAATTACCGGTCCGGTGAGTTTGTAGAAGTAGTAAAATAAGTCCATTTGCTTGCACAGTCTCATGCTACATCTTGTGATATAACTTTAAGCATGATCTGGGGGATCCACATTCAGTTTTCTGAGGCTAAATACATCAACGCGAACATGCATCCTTAATGAGAAGTATGAACATACATGTGCAATAAGGATGCAAGTGGATGTCAAATGAACGAATGCACATTTCCATATTGGGCAATTCCTGAAATTTGATGTTGGTGTTGGATGATTTGTATGTGGCATCACTACTCATTTTTATCTTCAGCACACAAATTTGCAAGTGGTAGTGCGTGCAAGCTTTTAGGTCAGCCCTTTCCATTGCTATGTATGAGTTAACTTTGGGTAGAATTTTTCCGGAGATTGACTTATCTAAAGTTTTAAAAGGGTCAACATTAGCAAGTTGTTCATTACATATGGCCGTTTGCTATTGGGAATTGTATTTGTAAATGAGATTAGCATTTTCTCAAGATGAATAGAGGGTAGAGAAGACACCTCACTTTGACTTACTACCCCAATGTTTCTAGACATGGATCTTTGCGGTTGTAGTTGGCAACTTTAACATTACCACTTATTGAACAACTAGTGAACAGTTTTTGGATACTAAATGGACTGCCATAAAGGATGATTCAACCTCAACTGATTTCAGGGGAAAAAAAAAACTGCAGTTGGAGCAAATAATCCTAGTTCATTGGCATGCTTTGCCTCCCAATTTTTTTTTCCCTTTTTTCTGTGCAAAGTATTAATTCAAAATGATAAACACTACATTTCTAGGGAGAGGAGGAGTGTTATAGTATTTATATATTAAACCACACTCCATTTGACGGCTTAAGATTTTAGAGCAGTTGGTGATGTTCCCCCAGAACTTTACATGTGCTAAACAATGGAAATGACGCATCTTATCTCAATTAAATTGCCACAAACACACTTTCATCATTTGAATGTGATGTTTCTTCTCTTGTTGCTCATTGTTCTAACTCTGACTCTTTACGATTATAGGGTATGAGCACAGAGATTAAGTGTGAATGCCTTGACATTCTATGCGATGTCCTTCACAAATTTGGTAATTTGATGGCAAATGACCATGAACTTCTCTTGGGTGCCCTGTTAACCCAGTTGACTTCACCTCAAGCTAGTGTGAGAAAAAAGACTGTTTCATGCATAGGTAAGCCACAGTGTTGAATAGTGTTTCAGTCCCTTATTGTTTATATGATGTTAGTGTTTTGTGACGAAGACTTCATTCTCTTTTACATGTTGAACCAAAGTTGCTGCTTTTCGAACAGTAACATGATAGAGTTGTGGCAATTATTGTTCACAAATAAAGCAATCTTGATTAGGGCATTTGACTGGTCCACAAAAATATGAGGCTGATGGAAAGTTTTTGCTTACATTCAGTGCACAAATCTTTAAGAGTGTTGGCTCTGGAATATCCCTCCTTATAGTGTATTTGGAGAGTACGTCATCTCAGCATTGTAATTGGCATTTGAGGTCTTGTCATCAGCATCTTATGATGTGCATTATGTTAGTGATGTCAATTAGCTTAGTTGAGCCTGGAGGAGGGACTGTTATGATGGTTTGTCAGCTACAGATGTAAAATAGTCGATAAGCATCTTGGAATACATTTCTCCATAAAGTCACTGCCATTCTCTAGCTTATTTCACTTGAGGTATTATTTAGTGACCAAGGTCAAGAATGAAATAGATTAAGCGTGAGAACTGCATTGTCTGCAGCATCTCTTGCTTCAAGCCTCTCGGATGATCTGTTAGCAAAGGCAACCGTTGAGGTCATAAGGCATCTGAGAAATAAGGTCATGAAGTCTGAAATGATCCGAACAAATATTCAAATGATTGGTGCTCTGAGGTTAGTTTTACCTTCTGTTCTTTTCTCATTGATTTATTGCATTGAACAGTATCAGTTTGAGGAAGAACTATGGCTATTTAGGTAGCATTGGTTGTACCTTGGTAACTAGAAGATGATACTTTTCTGCAAAGTTATACTTTGTTTTCAGTAAACTTTTAATAGTTGTAGTTTAATAGTCTAAGTCTATTTCCCGTTGAAATTTCTTGCATCTCCCCTTTCCCCTCTCCTTTTGTGCTGTCTCTACTGCATTGTTTTTCTTGGTAGGATATTGTGGCTTTTTTGCGATTAAGAGCACTAAGGTGTGCCTTCCTTTTACAACTTAGAAGGATAAATTCGGTTGTGTTAGTTATCAGTCTCTGTTTTCTGTTGAAATTAATCCAGATTGTTGCTGTGCTCATTGTCACTTATTTCTAGCCGTTAATTACCCTATTTTGTTTGATGACTTAGGGGAATTAAATAAGTAAATTTTGTTTCGCTGAGTATGCTGTGGATCTGAAAGCTTAAGGAGCATAATCTTTCTAATCTTGTACTTGATTTAAGAGGCATATTGCATTTTTCCTGTTTTCAACATCATTTTGTTATCAGAATAGGGCAAGTCTCAACTCTTAAGAAAAGCTTTAGAAAAATCAACATGTATGATACGAAAGCACCACCAATATCTTAGGCTTAAATTGAAATTGATCAACTGATTGCTTATGGTGCTGCCAATCCACTTTTGGTGGAAACTAATATATGAAAATGTTGTAATCTAGCCGTGCTGTTGGCTACCGATTTGGACCCCATCTTGGAGAAACTGTTCCAGTGCTAATCAGTTATTGCACCAGTGCCTCAGAGAATGATGAAGAGCTCCGTGAATACAGCCTGCAGGTATATTTTTTTGTTCTTTATCAAACTCGGATGTCAGGTCACTCTGTCAATAGATCGTTAACACTGTCTTTGGCCGGAGTTGTCTGAATTTCAAACTCTTTTCTTACTGGGTTCAATCTCGTTTTGCAGGCACTAGAAAGCTTTTTGTTGAGGTGCCCCCGAGATATTTCTTCATATTGTGATCAAATCCTCAGTCTTACATTGGAGTATCTTAGCTATGACCCAAATTTTACGGATAACATGGAGGAAGATACTGATGAGGAAAATTTTGAGGAAGAGGAAGACGAGTATGTTAATCTGGCTATTAAGGAGCTAGTGCAATTGTTACTTTTATTTTTTAGATGGAAACTTCATATTGACTTGAGAACTGCATTCTGTTACAGTGATAGTGCAAATGAGTATACAGATGATGAGGATGCCAGCTGGAAAGTTAGAAGAGCTTCGGCTAAATGCTTGGCAGCATTAATTGTTTCTCGCCCTGAAATGCTCTCCAAGCTTTATGTAGAGGTTTGTTTGAACAAGAGTTGCATCTGATCATGTAGAAGTGTACCATGTGCATCTTCATGAGGATCTACTCTGCTTGTCCTGCTTTATTACTTTCCTGTTTGTCAGGCACCTGTCTATATTGCATTTGATTGCTTTAGGACTCTTATATTCGTATTCTACTTTGGATATTTCTGCTTTAAAAGGGAATCCATGATTAATTAATGATATTGTTATGCAGGCTTGTCCTAAGTTGATTGATCGGTTTAAGGAAAGGGAAGAAAATGTTAAAGTGAGTGAGCTTCCGTGAGTACTTCTGTTGTGAGAGCCATTAGCTGTTCAATTCTAATACTTGTACAATGCAGATGGATGTATTTAATGCCTTTATTGAGTTACTTAGGCAAACTGGCAATGTGACAAAAGGGCAGATAGACATTGATGAATCGAGGTAAGTGTTAATTCTTTTGTATTTATAGTCTATTTTTCTCATATTACCATGAAATTGAAGTTACCTAAGGTATTGATAGAAGTTGGTTTTATCACATTTGGCTAGGAGAAAAAAACAAGAAGTCATGATGTGAAAGAGTGACATAACAGGAGAAAACACATAATCATCCACCAGCAATATTTCTTTCTATATTGGAAGAATACAGGGGCCTTTTTATTTTTCTCAAGTGTGCATCTGCAGAAATCGAATAGTCTTAGATTCGTTTCTTTTGCTCATATTTGTAGCTACTGTTCTTTGTGAGAAGAGTGATGGATCAAATGTGGAATCTCAGTGTGTGTAAAGGAAAAGAATTATGGAACTTTAGTTGTCTAAAATCTGGTATGGTGCTGTAAAATGCTTCAACACACGTAGTAGGAAACCAGTAATCACATAGATATATAACTATTTGAAATTCCAGGCAATCTTTGGATCTGCATACTTTATTTGAGAGGAAGACAAAGTACCTTGTTACCTTTTGGAATGGTTTTCCATCCATTTGGTGTTTCCAACCACAAAGGATCCTTAATTTGGATTGTATGTTATTAATGTGAATGGTTGCGGAGTCATGTCTTCTACTAAATTCTCACGCACATTGCTCCAAGATGTGATGGAATTTGATTGAGCATCATTGTTACAAAAGAAAGGACGCCCTGTGTGCTCTCTTTTATATCTTTGAAATATTTAACCAGAAATAATTCAACTTGAATGGATGCTTTACCCTGATGGAAGAGCTTTTGAGATAGAAACTTTCTGGATGATTAGTTATCAAGTCGTAGAGTTTCAGGATCAATATTTATGTCAGTGATCATACAATTCGATTTGTATTTTTGTCAGTGATCAATATTTATGTCCTAGAGGTTCAGGAATTACTGTTCTGTCGTTAGGATACCTGGTTGCATTTTCTTGTTTATTTGAGATTCTGAACTTTTAAATTATGGTGCTAATGGTTTGGGTGTGTAATGCAGTCCAAGATGGTTGTTGAAACAAGAAGTAGCAAAAATTGTCAGATCTATTAACAGACAGCTGCGTGAGAAATCAATCAAAACTAAGGTGGTGCAGTCCTCCAGTCTCTTTAGACATTTTTCCTTCCTAGTAAATTTTAATATATGCAATTGTTGCAGGTTGGTGCTTTTGCTGTCTTGAAAGAACTTGTGGTTGTATTGCCAGATTGTCTTGCTGACCACATTGGATCACTTATTCCTGGAATTGAAAAGGCACTAAGTGTATGTACATTGTCATTTTCCAAATGTTTTGTTAGAGGTTTTTTGACTCCATGATGTAAATGATCTACCAGTTATTTCTCTGGCTACTAACCGTCACGTTTTTATATGTACCAGGACAAGTCTTCTACATCAAATTTGAAAACTGAGGCTTTGATATTTACAAGATTGGTGTTGACTTCACATTCACCTTCTGTTTTCCATCCTTACATAAAGGTATAATTCCTACCTTTGCTGTTATCTGCAAAATTAGGTATTACCAATCAGATTGTTAGGTGCAGAGGGCTTTCTTTTTTTAATGTGTATGCTTTGTTGTCCTTATCAGTCTGATGGCTCTTGCATTGTAAGATGAAAAGCACCTCTTAGCACATGAGCGACAGTATCTGTTGCTATGATATGTTAACTATTTAGAGGTACCACATTCAGTTGCTCATCTAGCATTCACTATTCTCAAGAACGTTTCTGTATTGATGTCTTTTTTCGACTTCTTGCTCCTTGAGCATAGTTTGTTGTATTGTTAACTTTGGATGTGCATTTTGTCATCCTCTGATGGGATTTTATCTGCTAAAAAAATACATAATTTTTTTGGAAGAAATTCATGCAAACTGTGTATACAAACTGTTTATGCTACCCGCTTCCTTAAGAGTTGGGTCTATACAAAATCAGCTGCAGCTGGTGGTGTTTACTCTCTGTTTTTATTATGATGTTTTAGGCGCTTTCCTCCCCTGTTTTATCTGCTGTTGGCGAGAGATATTACAAAGTCACAGCAGAAGCATTACGAGTTTGTGGGGAGCTTGTTCGTGTTGTTCGCCCAAATATTGAGGTGGGGTACACTCGTCTTATGATTTAAGATTTCTTGGTGAAACAGTCTGACTTTGAGTAGTTTCTGCACACAGGTGCATGGTTTCGACTTCAAGCCATATGTTCATCCTATCTATGATGCCATTATGTCACGCTTGACAAACCAAGATCAGGATCAGGTTTATTCTTGTTCTCATTAAAAGTTTCTCCTCTGCTGCTGTTGCTATTTCTTATGTTTTACCCTTTGTTCAGGAAGTGAAGGAGTGTGCCATATCTTGTATGGGACTTGTTGTATCAACATTCGGTGATAATCTTGGACATCAATTACCTGCTTGCCTTCCTGTACTTGTTGATCGGATGGGAAACGAGATCACACGCCTTACGGCTGTGAAGGTTATCTCTATCCTGCTGAATCTGTCACCCACTAATTAGGAGAATAGCACTTAAATTGACTGATATTGAACTTGTACATCATGATACAATTTTGATCGAGCCTCTTTCAAAGACTAATTCTATCTTTCAAATCCTACTTCACTTTATCTGATGAGCTCTATCTACTTTTTATGATTATGGTGGTATCTTAGTTGGATGGAGGTCTTAGGATTTTGTTTAGAATCATAAGGTTATGATTGGGCTCATAACTGGTTACATGTTTGTTTGGATGAAAGACTACATCATGATCAGTTAATAGGACAAAGTTTTCAATCTTAGACAGAAGGCTCTGGACTTTGATGAATGCAGTGTCTGACTCCTCTTTAGACATGCCTATCTCTCCTACCATCCTTTGTGCTTTCTGTGTGTTTTTGTAGAGTTGGTTCCAAATCTAGTGTTTCCCTCGCAGGCTTTTGCTGTAATAGCAACTTCTCCTCTCTGTATTGATCTATCGTGTGTCTTGGAGCATGTCATTTCAGAGCTGACTGCATTTTTGCGGAAGGTATAGCGACTTTATACCATCTAACTATTAATCTATTGTTGACTAAATTGGAAAAAAGCTGGTTCAATGATATCTCTGTTTGCTGTGTGTTTGTTGTGTAGGCTAATCGAGCTTTAAGGCAGGCAACGCTTGGTACATTGAATTCCTTGATTGCTGCCTATGGTGATGAAATTAGTTCATCCACATACGAAACTATAATTGTGGAGCTGTCATCTTTGATAAGGTTTCCTTCTCAAGTTTTATGTCTCTTTGTGCCCACAAACTATATTATATTAGCTTTTATAAATTCCTATTTGGAGCTGATTGTTATTTCTTATATTTCAGTGATTCAGACTTGCATATGGCAGCTCTTGCCTTGGAACTGTGCTGTACTTTAATGGCTGACAAAAGGTCAAGCCAGAATATTGGCGTGGCTGTTACAGATAAAGTTCTTCCTCAAGCATTGACATTAATCAAAAGCTCACTGTTGCAGGGGCTAGCCCTTCTGGTACTTCTTCCTTATGAATTTTGAATTGTATTCATGACTTGGATCTTTCATGTCACTAAGTTGTTGTCTGATTGGATTTTGCAGGCATTGCAAAAATTTTTTGCTAAATTGGTGTATTCTGCTAATACCAGCTTTGATTCTTTGCTTGAATCTCTGCTTGCCAGTGCTAAACCATCACCACAGTCAGGTGGCATTGCAAAGCAAGCATTGTACTCGATCGCACAATGTGTTGCTGTTCTCTGCCTCGCCGCTGGTTATCAGAAATGTTCAGCTACTGTGACAATGCTCACACGAATTCTTAAAGATGATAACAGCACCAATTCTGTAAGTCATTTTTTTTCTGATCTATATAGTTACTGCTAACCTATCAGAGTATATGACATATAGCGGTAAGGAGGTACCCAGTTTACTTTATAGAAATACGAGTCTTTTGACATTGAAAAAATGTTTCTTTTTTCACTGGAAGAAAATTAGCTGAAATTATCAGAATTTGTTAACCAGGACTCAATTCCAGTTTGATCGTCATTGTTCTTGTAGTTGGTTTATATATGGGACATGATAGCAGAGACTAACTTGATACTTTGGGAATAAAGAGGATCGAAGGCATGGGAACGTAAAAGATTTTAAATTGAAAAAATTTAATCTATTGGCATTATCTGAAGAAATTTTTAAAAAAAAAAGTGCTACTGGTTAGTTTTTAGTAATGGAAAAACTCTTGTTGCAATGATTTTTGTTTAATTCAATGTTTGTTTCTTTGCTGAGGTTTACTTGGAAGAATGTTCCACCACAATCTTGTAGTTTTCCTTCAATAGTATAGATGGTGATTATTGAAGAAGATAAACAAGCATATAATCATTCTGTTAGTATTATGATTATGTGCATACACATTGTGCTGTCCTCGATTTAAAATTTTTGCTTTTACCTCACTTCTGATCCTTCCCCTGATGAATGAAAATCTGAATGGAGATTGGGAAGTGAGAAGTTGCAATGGTGTGTAGTAAGACAATGGCTAAGGTGCTAAAGACATGGAATTGTGTAAGAGTTGACAAAAGCTAGACAAGACTGGTTCAACTGTTTTCTCTCTCTATCACTCTCTCCGTATGTGCACGCTCATGTGGGGAGAGGAGATTCTTCCTCCTGAGCTTTTTTGAAGTTTCGCTACATTTAGTGGACGATGGTTTAGTAAGATGTCCTGCTTAAGCCATTGAAATTCCATTGGCTGCAAACTTTGTAATGAAATTGCTTTTACCTTACTCAAACTTAAAAATTCTCAACATTTGTGAAAAATTCTCAACATTTGTGTAAGATGATTTGGTAAGACATTACTTGACATTGTATACATATTGAGATAGAATTAAAAGTACATAGTGGTCCTCGTGGTTCGTATAAAGCACTTCAAAACTCAATACATCCTGCATGTGTTCTTTCAACTTGGCAGCAGATTTACTTGAACAAAACTAATCAATGGAGATCAGGAAGTCAAGCAGTGTGCCATTTCTTTAATTGAATTTTTCGTATCAACTATGCTATTATTTTGGACGACTTTTATTTTCTGTTATGAAAAGCATGAACTTTACAGGAATGTAGCATCTTTTCCATTGAAGTTGTGATTTTCTTTGTAGGAGAGCTATCTTAATTGTGCCATCTTTTTCTGTTTGTCTACCGGTGTGGAGCACATGTTTTTTGATTGATGCTGAAATTCTTGTAGTTTTACATTTTAATTGCATGTTGATAATGTGATGCCATTGTGCAGGCTAAGCAGCACCTTGCATTGCTTTGTTTGGGTGAGATTGGTCGAAGGGAGAATTTGGGTGGGCACATGCATATTGAGAGTATTGTTATAGAGTCCTTCCAGTCTCCTTTTGAAGAAATAAAATCTGCTGCCTCATATGCCCTTGGAAATATTGCTGTTGGGAGTCTACCAAAGTATTTACCATTTATTTTGGATCAGATTGACAATCAACAGAAGAAACAGTATCTTCTTCTTCATTCTTTAAAGGAGGTATGTTATCTTTATTGTGAAATCTTAAGCGGTCAAAGAAGTGGCCTTATTCTTTTACAATGCAATGTATTTCAGGTGATAGTTAGACAGTCCGTCGATAAACATGAGTTTGATGATACAAGTGTTGATAAAATACTTAAATTGCTGTTCAACCACTGTGAAAGTGAAGAGGAAGGAGTTCGGAATGTTGTTGCAGAATGCCTGGGTAAACTCGCACTAATTGAACCAACAAAGCTTGTCCCTGCCCTGAAGGTATGTGATTACTGATCAATGGATTGGCATGTAATCCAATCTAGGCTTTTCAATGCTACCTGTTAAAATTATTTAATGAGCTGAGGCTTTTCCATTTCCTGCTCAGACTGAAAAACTTGTACTTTGCATATCCATACAATTTAGTTCTTTATTTTCTGAAATAGTGTGAAAATGAAAGAGAAGTGCTTCAAATAATTTCTATTTGACTCAACATTTTTCTTTCTTCTTTGTAGGTGCGTGCAAGTAGTGCAGCCGGGTTTACAAGAGCTACTATTGTCACTGCTGTAAAATATTCTATGGTAGAGAAGCCAGAGAAGATAGATGAGATTATTTATCCAGAGATCTCAACTTTTCTGATGCTTATTAAGGATCGGGACCGGGTATGTCTGTCTTCTTTCTTCTCTTAGACAAAGAGCACTACTTTGAAAGTTTATCACTGGATTCTCTGAGGTTTTTCTTGTGATCTGGGATGAACTTTTACTGGTTAACCTTTTTTACCCTGTTTATGGAGTGTTTTTTTTTCTTCTTTTTTCCTTTTATGCTGAAAACTCTTTCTGTCTTGATTTTTTTTTTTTTTTTTTTTTGAAGCATGTTCGACGTGCGGCTGTTTTGGCCTTAAGTACAGCTGCTCATAATAAGCCTAACCTTATCAAGGGTTTACTGCCAGAACTTTTGCCGCTTCTTTATGATCAGACAATTGTTAAGGTACTGGCTTTGGCGTGTTATATTATCAAAATATATCAATGAGCCTTATATAACTGGTTTTATGGTCTCTCTCTCTCTCTCTCTCTCTCTCTTTTTCCTTTTTCTGTTATAGTTGTTAATCAATCACTTATTGTGTTTTTGGCTTATGTATGTCTGGAATTTCTGCAGCAAGAATTGATTAGAACAGTTGATCTTGGTCCTTTCAAGCATGTTGTTGATGATGGCCTTGAGTTACGAAAAGCAGCTTTTGAATGTGTGGATACATTATTGGACAGCTGCCTTGATCAAGTCAATCCCTCATCCTTTATTGTTCCTTACCTCAGATCTGGTTTGGACGGTGAGCTGTCTCACCCTGTGCAAGAGCTGATGTGCATGCACAGATTACTTCCGATGTTCATAGTTTACTGCACTTGCTCAATGATTTGTTTGTGTTTGGTCTTTCCAGATCACTATGATGTCAAGATGCCTTGTCATCTTATCCTCTCAAAACTTGCAGAGAAGTGTCCTGCTGCTGTCTTGGCAGGTGGGTGTGTTGTACTTTGACTGGGTTTGGACATGCTGACATTTACTTGTCTGATGTAATTTTCTTGTGTAACCATTTCAGTGTTAGACAACTTAGTGGACCCTCTTCTGAAGACCATCAATTTTAAACCAAAGCAGGATGCTGTCAAGCAAGAAGTAGATCGTAATGAGGACATGATTCGAAGTGCTCTCCGAGCAATTGCATCCTTAAATCGGATAAGGTATGTTACTACTTAAGTATTCTAGTTTGAATACAAAATTACTGTTTCATGGGATAGCATTTTCTAGTGGAAAAAGATGATGGTTTGTGGGAGAAGAGAGTTCCATTATGAGCACTGAATCATGAGTGGGATTATTGAATCGTGAGCCACATTGCAATCACGCATGATCCCACAATCCGAATTGTGATCCCACCTTGGCCTTAACTGCCAGCGACTTTGATGGCGATGCATATTGTTAGATAATTCCTTGATTGTAGGACCTACTGGATTGTGATCTTAACAACCATCGTAAACATATTGCTCATAAATGCTTAAGAATAATTTGTTTGGATTGTTGTAATATTGATGTGTTGCGTTTTTGATTGGTGACTCTTGGTGTATTTCATATTTTGAGACGAATAATATGCAAACTGCCCCCTTCCTGCATGATTCTTGGTTCAGATTTTATAGATCTCGTTCTCATTTATGTTATTCGCAGTGGAGGAGATTGCAGTATCAAGTTCAAGAATCTCATGAGTGATATGTCAAAATCCCCAGCATTGTGGGAAATGTACCAATCCATTCGTAATGAGTGATGAAAGTGTTAAACCCTTGCTGTTTGGGTGTTGGTCTTGATGGCATGCCAGAGGATGAACAATCTGCCTTTGTCCATGAAGTATGAATTACCAACAATCAAATGAAAGGATTGGAAATCTTAGTAGCCCCTTTCTCCCGAAGGAATGCGTATATGCATGGACATATCAAAACACCGAAAGACCACAACATGTCCGGTTGGTTTGAAGCTTTGTCCATTTTCCTTCGACTTTCTTGGAGACTGGCTTTTACTAAATGTATAGTTGACCGCTGGATGGAGCTGCTTAAAATCAGGACTGTGATCCTATGACAATTTTTCATTTCTGGCCTGCAGTAGCTTGTATTACTGCCTTCTGAGTAAATTTTTTTGCACATTGAGCTTGGTCCCGATATGCAGCTAGTGTTGGCTACAAATTGACTTGTACTGTTTGGCTTGTGACGTCACAATGTAACCTGAATATAGTGAAATTTCTTCTGTTGTTAGGGTCTTGCCTTCTTTTTTTGGCCACATTGTTGGAACTGCTTTTTCTCTTCAGTATTTCCATTGGCTTGTTCAGAGAAAAGCAGCAAGTGCTTTGAGATGGCCAAACTTTTCATATATTTATTTTTGGTGTTGATCTGCGTGTGGAGGATGAGATGATGATCGGTAGCATAGGTGGCAGAGGGAGTGATTGGTAGTTGCTGGTGGCGGTCACTGGCAAAGACGGGTGATGATTGGCCATGGGAGAGGCTGCAATTGTTCGATAGTTGTCTTGGTGGCCAGCGCACTGGATGACCTTATCATATGATCTGTAATGATATACACGACCTGCCCTTGTTCCTAAGACTGATTTTGGTGACTGTTCCATCGACACTTGGAAACACATTCTGTACATTTGAAGAACTGCATACCTTTGGCCTTTTAAAAAAAAATAAAAAATACGCATTGCTCATCACTCCATTATTTTATCAAAGCATGACTTGGGTTTAGGGCACATCTGCAATTACTTTATCATACACTCCATTGGTGAAGGTTGATCAAAAGTTTTGATTTGTTCCTCATCTTTTTTGGGAATTTGGTGGTGTTGAAAACCTTTACATTCTAAGTAGCAATTTTGGATGGATTTATGATTATTGGTGAAGAATTAGGATCTTATCCTCGTCATGAGTGGAACCGTCTTCGAATTTCAAAATGAAGGAGTAGTAGGAAGCAGATGATGTACTTGGAGTTGAGATGTGTGGGGATCTCTAATTTGGTTGCTCCATTATAATGAGCACTACATGTGGTGTTCCTCTTAGATTGACTGTTCCCTTTAGCATTTGCATGTAAGAAGTTTGTCTTGTGAATTATCATGATGTCTTTTTGAGGTCGTTTCAGTTATCATCTTGTCCTCCTCTGGTGGAATTCCATCGCTTCGGGCTGTGAATGATGCTATTGTTGAGCATATGACAGCAAGATCGTAGCTTCCCTTTATCTCAATAAGAAATTTGGATATTGCAGGTGAATCATGGTAAATTTCTAGTGATCCACTTCGTGCACCAGTTACTTGAATTTATATCCGACAAAGCAAAACAATTTCTATCATGATGACGGATCTGTTTTCTGTAACGCCAGTGGGATCAATTAGAGGAAGTCATACACTCATGTTTTCCGAAACTATAGAGAAAGAAAGAAATTCCACAATCAAATTGCCAATGAAAAATAATGTAATGAGATAAAACCTGAAAACTAAATGCTTGAGCTTGTATTGAAAAGCTAGTTTCTTCTAAAGCCTAATTCATTGAAATTTCGTCCGATGGAATAGAAGCATTTTAAGCTTCTCAAATAATAGATGGGAATGCTGCAAACAGAGCCATTGTGAAATCCATTGGATGAGTAATTACCCATCCAAGAGCTACCTTACCATATTTTGAATTTAATGGTTTCAATGAATTCCCTATAATACATCTTGGTCCAAATCTAGAACCACCATCAATGGTTTGCATAGTGCAAAGTACTGTATCATGTATTGATTGCATTGTGTAGACGTCTTCTCTACATCTATGAATACATATATTAATAATTTCATTTTACTATTTCCTAGGTATAATCACAGAATGTAATCATCTAACAAGTGGAGTAATACACATTTTGATTCACTCCACATGAGTAAATCATACCCTTATGCGTTGATTGATTTGGTGGCGAGAGAGTAGATCAACAACGTGTCTGATTGAGACACTCACCGCATACAGATCCAACTCCTTATTTCATGAAGTTGAAACAGTCTCGTGTGCTTTTGAGGTCACCCATCCGAACTTCGCTTGCACGTTACATAATTAGAGAGATTAGTCAGAATATTTCACAAGCCCGGAGTTCACTCGCACGAAGAGGGCTCGGAAGCGTCTAAAGCAAAATGAGTTCGAACGGAAACTTGGGCAGGAGACTTAGCATCTGCTCTCATTCCCAATGAGTGAAGTTTGACAACAGAGATGGAGATGTCCTTGCTTTATCCAACAAAGATATGATGGACTGGAGAGCCAACGAAAAAGATGGTGAGGGCATAGGCCAAACTCCAACACCAGGACATGTTTCAGACATGTCTGCTCGGTTTAAAAGAACCCCATGATGCCCAAAACCAAAGCCACGAGAAAATGGGAAGCATCTCTATTCCACTTTTTGAAAAGAGAGCCCCTCCTCCCTCTCTCTCTCTCTCTCTCTCTCTCGCTCGCTCGCTCTGAATTACCTTTTCTTTTTGGCTTTTGGACTGTACTGAGAAAGTCTGGGTGGTGTTCATGTACATGCATCCCATCACATCGTAGTAGTTAGATCGCTTCGTTCTATCCAAAGGGCCGAGAGAGAAGTGACCCCTACCCAAACATGTAAGAGAGCACTACACGCCCACTCATCAGAAAAGAAATAGAAAAGAAAAGGTTCGCCCAGAATCCACGAGATCATCACAAGCACAACAGTGGATTTGCACAGCATGGAGACTGAACAAGTTCATTGAAGGCCCCCTCTTATCCGTCACATTGCAACAGTAGTTCCAAAAGTGAATGCCACTATTGACAAGGGCACATCTTCTTTTGCTTTGCGGGTATGCTATGTCCCTCGTTTAGTTAATTTAGCTTTTAAAAAGTTCGAGTTCACACAAAACTTTGGTGGTGGATGGAGTTCGATGTCTTAGAGCCACATTCGATGCGCTGAAGAATGACTCGTCCACAATTGGCTACTTTTTTGGTCCCGTTCGGTTCGATGATAAGGAATCCTCATATAGATTCTAATTTCAATCATTTCAATTATTCGGGCTGCGAAAAATTTGCTCTTCAAAATACTTCTCATTAGCAACAACGAACATTGACAGCCCACCGGCAGCCAACAGCCAAGTTGCTAGCAATCGGCAATGTGGTGGAATTGAATTTTGGATAGTTCTGTGGTTTTAAAAAATTGTAAAATGGGATCCAAGTCCTAGCCATAGCTAGGTAATCCTATTCGGCATTTTTTTTATTAGGAATTTCATTCCATGTGGAGTCCAAATCTGCACCCTGATTGCTCTAAACATAAAAATAATAATAATGGGAAGTGGAATCCCATTTCTCATTGCTTAAGGAATCTCATTTCGCCATTGAACCAAACGAGGCATTACGTCTCTTTCTAGCTCAATCATTCCGAGGTTAAACGTTAACACCCCTCTCTTTCATATTATGTCAAGCTTTTCACCAAAGCAAATAGTAGGTGTCTCGGTGGTAATCTCAACCAATCATCGACGTGCGAGCATATGAGGAAGGCGATAGGTCATCTAACGTTAAAATTTCCTTAATCTCGTCGCGGTTACCATTGCGGCTTCCTAAATCTTTGTTTGACAATTCTCCCCGACGTGAAATTACATAAAACTCGTGAAAAATATCAAGAAACCCATCAGATTCACTTGATACTTTGTGGAAATGTTGGTATAAACGATGGAAACAATAACTCAGCGCCTTTCCGATGTTCTGCCGAAAGATTTTGCATCAAATTGGTACTAGGGCACAATGCTTAACATTTATAAGGATCCAATATTCGCTCATTATATTCTATGCACAAAGAAAAGATCTCACAGAAGGTCAAGAAAGCACAGTTCTTTAAAAGCTTCTTGAACTCATGTGAATCCCTCATATATCAGTGAGGAGTAGGTGCAAAACAGAAGCAAATTGCATCCATATATCATTCTTATCTTATGCACTACTGCTACAACTCTTTCTCTAAGAGCCTTAAGGAAGCATTCATATCTGGGGCGCCAAAAGCTTCCATGACTCTTTTGATTCTTCTAGGCCAAGTGTATATATTTATATATGAGCAATATAATTAACGATTCAAATTAACTAATCCCCATGATATCATGCATTCTAAGGTATCTCGTGATTAATATGGACGTTTCCCAAATTCTTTGAAGAGACGGTGTTAACGTTAGGCTGCAACGGCGCCAACGAGGAAGCCGGGCCTCGAGAGACCCACCGAGACCAGAAGAGATAGTTGAGGAAGTTGAGGAAGCTCAGGATCGCTAATAACCAATAAAAGAGGTCGAGCCGGTCCTTGTTCAAGTCATTCTGGCCGAGCCAACCGCCATTACCGTTCGACGCCGTGACCTTGTTCACCAGGGACACCAACAAAGAGCTGAAATAGAACCCGAATGAGTACGAGCAGTACGTAATCGCTGTCAAGAACGCTTGCAATCCATTTGACGACTGCTTGTAGAAGAACTCGATGAGCCCGACGGCAGTGAGCATCTCGGAGAGCCCGAAGATCAAGAACTGCGGCGTGAGCCAGAAGATGGAAACGATCTTGCCATTGCCGACCGCCTCGTCCCTCCGCTTGCGCTCCATGAGGGCGGCGGCAATCATGGAGAAGGTGGCCAGGAAGAGGCCGAAGCCGATGCGCTGGAGGGGCGAGATCCCAGAGTCACGGCCAGTGAACCGGCGTGCGAAGGGGACGAAGAGGGTGTCGTAGAGCGGGACGACGAAGATGAGCATGAGGTAAGGGATGGCCTGGAGGGAGGCGGGAGGGATGTGGAAGGAGCGGGTGAGGTGGTTGTTCATGGAGGAGCCTTGCTGGACCGAGAAGGTCTGGAGCTGAGCCAAGATGGTGTTGAAGATGATGGTGCATGCAAATATAGGGATGATGGAGAGAAGGATCTTCACTTGCTCCACTTGGCTCACTGTGCACAGCCTCCATGGGCTCTCCCTGCTCTTCCCCTCCTCTTGGGTCTTGATGCATGCTTTGTACAAGAACCTGCCATCCAGTTCAACCACGAGCCTCAGAGAACAGATCTAATCTTTGATGACCATATAATGCTGAAATCTCTTGATGAAAGGTTGTTTTAGGAAGCTGATGTTCTTGTTCTTTCAATGTTTTTGAGAATTGACATAACCTTTGGGATAATGTAAGCGATGTAAGGGAATCAACTCTTCGAAACATGAGCATATAAGACAAAGCACAAAATTTTATTCTAATTCAGCTGAAGATGAAATTATTTATCACATGAATAGTTGTGGTAACACAAACTACCAAAACTTGTAAAAAAAAAAATCACCCTTAATTTAAGACCCTTATCTAAATAAAAATTATCTCTCTATCAAAGAAAGAAGAAATAAACCGTCATCGTTACGGAAAACCGATTAGATAATTGAAAATATAAATATCCTACTAAAGAGGACGGTACTATATGTATCGGTTCATCTATCCGTTAGATTGTATGAATCTTAAGTGGGGCTCGAATGATTTGACAGTCGGTGAGATCCATGGAAAAGGAATCGACAAAGAAAAGGAGTAAAAAGTGCAATACGGACAGGAGGAAATATACCTGAACCTTTCGGTGCGAAAAAGGTGACCACCATGAGGCGATGAGGATGAGCCGTCGTTAATGCTATCATTCACACTGTTCTGGCTTCCGTGAAGCAGCTGCGGATTCGACGGCAGCACCTGATTCCTCTTCGCTATAGCAGCCACTATGACCTGTATGAAACAAAGTACATCCTATTTATCAACACCTCTTCAAGAACTTAGACGACGCTAATAACTAGATTATCTTTGCAGATCTGAAGACAAAACAGACGTATTTTCTAGCGTTCGGTATATAATAAAGATGGTCGGATAGTTGACCATGAGTCATCCTCTTCGACGGAGTTCTTTTGGTTCATGATTCATGTGATCCGACATTAAACAAATGCACGAGTTGCATATCGTTCATATACAAAACACCAGATGTTGGGCCTTTTTCTAGCCGACAGAAGCAAACGGATTAGCACACGTAGCCCATGAAATCAAACAGCTCGTTTTACACTAGAAAACCATATAGAAAAGAGCTTCCCCGTTTGACTAGTGGACGTTTTTATATGCTAATAGAGGTCATAATCAAGAGATTCTCATCATATTTGAGGTAAAATAAATGGTGTTGACAAAAAGTCTTACTTGGGCAAGAGGAGTGAGGATGCTTCCTTGGGGCCTCTTGTTTCTGTAGTAAAGAGTGCCAGAGACCAAGCTGATCAACCCCATGGCCATGACAGCCGCGGACACACCGAACCCAACGTCCATGCCCGAGTGAGTCTGGACCCACACGAGCACGGTCAGGGCCACGAGCTCCCCGACCGAGAACGCGAAGTAGGCTGCATTGAAGTACGAGGACAGCTTCTTGGACTGGCTGGGGTCGTCCCTCTTGAACTGGTCCGCGCCGTGGGCGATCATGTTGGGCTTCACGCACCCGCTTCCTAGCGCGACTAGATAGAGGGCTACAAAGAAGATGAACCTTTGAAGCCCTTCGCTTCATCGCAGTCGGAGGGGCTATGGATCATGTCGCATTTTGGTGGCTTGAGCTGTGGCAGATGTGCTTGGACCGACAACAATATGAAACCCTGCAAATGATCAATTTTTCCGGGGGATTAGCAAATAATTATGCTCATTAAACAAGTGCTAAACCGATTACCCTTTCTCAGCTGATGCAGATTTTTTTATTTGGCGAATCATGATGCAGCAGACATAGACCATACTGAACATGTGTATCCGCAAGTGACCAAGCAAGATTAGAAGGTGGCCATAAAAAAAACAGAATCAAAACATAAAGTCTTGAAAGAAAAAGAAACCAATAATGAAGTTTGAGAGATAGAGACAAAAAGTGTGGACACATTCGAAATGTTTGAATATACTGTGCATATATGATGATGTACATAACTTTCAAGACCTATTCTTGATATCTCAATATCACTAGATACCAGTATACGAAATGCACAGCGACTGGATTCATCAGCAAATGCTTACAGAGAGCTCGACGAAGCCGAAGATGAGCATGGTCCAAAAGCTGCCGAGGTAGGAGTCAGAGAGGTAGCCGCCGAGGAGGGCGAGGATGAAGATGGTGCCAACAAAGTTGGTGACGATGTTGGCCGATTTAGACAGTGAGAAGTGCATCTCGTTGATCACATAGGTTATCAGGTTGTTCCCGACCGCTGCTATTGCCATTATCTCAAACGTTTGTAGCCCTGTTCATTCGTACATGTTACGATATTAGTATCTTTTTATATATCAGTATACTGCACTGCATCAGATATACAGAAACAAATGATCAAATAAAAGAAAAAGGGAAAAGTTCATCGATATCCTTTCTATCATTATTGCTTTCGTTGTCATCAAGGTGAACCTATGGAGTATGGAGGATGCATAGGAGTGAGGCCAAATATTACCCTAAAAGAAGAAGAACGAAAAGCAGAAACACACTGATGGCTAGCTGTACGCTATAACCACTGAAATGGATTCATGGCAAGAGAAGAAAGCGATCTCAAAAGCGTGTGTGATGGAGACGGAAAACCAATCGAACACAAAAACAGGCGTGACATTACTAATTTTTACATGTAAGTATCAAAGGATGTACAAACTATTGTTTGTACTGTATCAAAACTAAAAAGTATATATGATCTTCAATTTTCCTATCCTCATCGAGAGGTACTTACGATAGTATCTCTCCGAAGATGCACCAGAATAATCTGGACAAAGTTCGAAGATATGCACGCACACATGCACGCGCACATGAGAGAGAGAGAGAGAGAGAGAGAGATACAGACCAAGGACGAAGGTTGCGGCTCTCATGCTGCCATGCTTGCGAGGATTGGAAGGCCTGCCTCTCCAATCAAAAGTGGTTTCTTCACTCAGATTATTCAGTTCACCGTCCTTGAACTCACTTCTCCTGCCCTCCATTTCCCTCTCTGATTTGCTTTGCTTCTCGCTGATTGCTCACAAGTTTCTGATCTTTTATGAGCTTGGATTGTACCAATTATGTTTCAGTATGAGAGAGAGAGAGACAGACAGAGACAGAGTCACAGAGAGAGAGAGAGAGGCTTTAGAGTTGGGGAGCCTGAGGAGGGGGGGCCTCTTCAGAAGGTGGTGGTTGCATTTACTCTATGCTGGAGATGAAGGCAAGTGGAGGTGTGTGGGTGCTCCATTTATAGAGTATAGAACTCCAAGGGTCCCCCCAAAAGAAGATTCTCTGCTCATGTTAGGGATATTTCCTGGAGTTATTCACGATGGTTCCTCTGAATTTTCCTATATATTTGATTATAGATACCTGATTTGTATTCTTAGATCATTATCTAAGGAAACCTATAAATAAGTTGATGTTCTTCGTTATGATATATTGAATTATATATATAAAAAAAAAAACTCTAATACAATATACATGAAAATAAGCAAAATTTTCTCAAATTTATTTTCAGTAGCATCATTCTTATCATGATATCAAAGCCTCCTTTTCTAAGGCATTTCTGGTGCGCTGAGCGCACTTCACACCTACACTCAATGAACCCCTTAGCAAAATAAATCCATCCCATCACTCGACAATGTTCATTTGAGTGCCTCATTCGCGTTTAACCAAGCGCCACAGTAGTCGCGTTACGATGTTGACGATGCAGTCGTCAAATTGAGCTTTTCTTTTTCTCTCAACAAAGTGTGGCTTATTTTGCTTGCTATAGTCATGCTAGCTTTATCAGCCACATTTGATTAGTTACTATTCCAGCAACAAAGTCAACAACAAAGGACACATGATGTTCTACTTCAACCACAAAGGGACTGCAAAGAACACATGTCGTTGGCATCCAATTCTTGACTTTTCACTTCTTGTTTTGAGAAACCAATACCACCATCATACTCACCGCCCTTAGACTAACTAGATCTAGAAGTTTCATCACAAATAGGTGCTGGATGCCACCTAGTTTGCCACGTCTCAACCGTTGCACATTGTTCAGACTTGTATTCGAACTCAAGTTATATCTTTTATGCACTCTGAGTTTCAAGGAATGTTAGTGATATTTTCAAGAAATATTTAAGATAAATCCCTTTAATTTTTCATATATCTTATAATTATGTATATTTGATTTGATTTCCTTAAATAGTCATTTAACTAAGTGTATAAATAAGCTCAATTATTTGTTTGCACCTACAAATTGAAGTATACAAAAATTTCTCAATATGTTTTCCGCATTATTCATAATTATTTAGATGAACATTTCCTCCATCCCCCACACGGCCCCCAGCAACGTGGACAACAAACTACCTAGTGGACATCACCCTCTCCTCCCTTAAAAACCTTTTACGTTCTCTTGAAATTAATTTAGTCAATACCAGAAAACCAATTTTAGCAAAAGTACAATGCCTAATATATGGGTGTAGAAAATAGATCTATCATTGAATGTGGTAGACAACAACCGACGGCCTTACCGGATGGTGAGGTTTCCCATCCTCATTTCCGGCACTACGCCCCATGGGATGACGCATAAGTGGATGGTACCACTTTCAAGACCACATTCGAGTGCCCAGTTCAAACCCATCCTCACATAATCACTTCAAATTTTACCGAGTACAATGGTGGAAAAGCTGTTCCATTTTAGCAGGTAGATGACCTGTCGCAATCAGTGCAAGCAAGGATGACGGCAGGTCCTTCCCTTGATCAGTTCTACAGACCTTTTGATTCACGCCGCTCACTTTTTTGCTAACAGTAACATCTCCGACGAGTCTAGAATTAGTGACGTGAAATCCTCTAGAGAATATACTCCAATCAATTCTCCATCCTACTAGAAAAGATCCAATATGTGATGCCCGTGTATCACGTATGGTCACCCGTCTCGTCAAGTGGCTTTATTATGAACCAAAGTTTCAAGATCCATCGATTGGATGAGTGGGGCTGCACTTGTGTACTATTCACATGGAGGAATTTCTCCATCTCAGTACAAACCCTCCAAGGGAAAGAAAAGGTGGTTGTGTTTTCTTGGCTGTGTTTTCTCCTGCTGAAAAAAAGAAAATTTGGACCATCCGCTTGGGCGGAGCGACGTGGAATCGGGTCGCATTGATTGGATGGAGTCCCTGGACGCGTTGCGTAAGGTCGAGTCTTACTTTGTGGTCCAACATGCGCCTGTTATCTTCCTCGTTTTTCTTGTGGAATAACAATAATGTGCTAAATTCTAAAAGAAAGTACTAAACTAGTCGTTCTCTGATCCAATGGGGAATCAATCAATGATGTGCTCCATCAGCACCATCCTGATTTTTCTATTTGTTTTTGACGTACTTGCTTGAAATTTTTGCCTTCAAGAGTTGGAAACAAATTCCAATTCTACGGGTATCGGCCGAAATGTATGACATTTGGAGAAAGATTATCCTATTCAACATGCGCAGAAAGGCGTGTGATCTTGCAGTCAAATTAAACTAATACTATTGCACAGATAAGTCAACTGAACCCAAAACTTCGTAGAGCGTGCACTGAAGAAGCTGCCCATCAAGTTTTCCAAGTCAGGGTATTAGTCAAATCAAGCGCACTTTGCGGAACACAGCCTAATATGCTTTAGCAAATGACACATTTTCGATGGTTGAGATGCATTTCGCTTCTTAACCTTCTCTTCCATCTTTTGCCCCTTCATTATTTCGCCCGCCGCACGCCCTTGCCAACGTGGCTCTAGTTGCTGCCCGTCACCAACGTGACTCGTCGGCGGGTGCGTGGAGAGATGAGGAGGAGCAAGGGGAGCTGCCATATATGGCCGTGGTGGCCGTGGTCACGTCGGTGGTGGCTTCGATGTGATAGTGGGACCGAGGGTGATTAATGGTGGAGGAGCTGTTAGACAGTGATGAAGAGAGAGAGAGAGAGAGAAAGAGAGGGGAGAGAAAAAGGTAAAAGGCTTGGCTAGGGTTAGGGTGAGAGTCATTTTTCGGTACAAATGAACAGGTATTTTGGAAAAGTCGAGGTTGCTTTTAGTAAAGTGAGTTAAACGAGCCCTCAGATTTTTGGGTAGTGAGGCGCGTAAATCATTTGGAGAGGTAAAATTTACATTAAAAGTATAAATTAAGAAGATTTGAATCTTTCTTGAAACGTCTATGTTATTCTTCTTCTTCCTTTTTTCGTGTAGAATTATCTTATGTTGATTCATGGCCCACAAAGTGAAAAATAGGAGAAAATAATTGTGTCCGGAATAAAATAGGACATTTTCTAAATTTAGCGGGTAAAATTACCTCTAAAGTCAAAATCCCTTCTGAAAGGTTGAACCCAAATCACCAACTAGTGAAGGGTTCCAATTCGCCTACATTACTCATTTGACTTGACTTACCAAAATATCCCCTTACTTCTAGTTCTACAGCCACCTACCTACCAAACGTTCCCTTCCTCACTCCCTACTTGGGTCTGTTTGGCAAGTCTTGGCCAAAAGTTCTTCGAGGCCTTAAAGGTTGTTGGACATATGCAGGTTGGCATTTACCAAATTTCTTGAAGAGCTTTTTATAGATGCAATTGCATTTCTGAAAATGGTCCACAAGAGTTTAGGGATATGAGTATTTCCAAAATAACACATCGTTTTCTTTTGAAATGTAATGGTATCTATGAAAAAAGCTCTCTAAAATATTTTGGAATTGCTCTCACCTCATGTAACGGTACCGGTGGCTTAGATCTTATTATCGGTGTCCAACAAAAGATTTTGGGTTCTTTTTTCCAAATGTAGTTTGTTCCAAACAACATCTAAATCAAAAGTTGCTTGCTAATGTACTTTTAGATTACATTTTACCAAATAATATTTATATTTTGAAAGAACTTTTAATTCTAAAGTCCTTTACATTTTCCCAAAGGTTTTCCTAAAAAACCTCAGCCAAACATTACATTCGTCATGTGTGACCGCCATGCTTGGCTGTTGACCTCACAATCCACACCTCATTCGCTCAATCACCATCAAGCTCCAATCCTTATCAGTTAGTGCCTTGTGTTGGTGGACACATTCCTCAAGCGGCTCCAATCTTGGCCGTATTAAATAAGAGAAACGAGAGTATATGTACATGAACACATAGGCCACCATTGTAACACAGAACAAGTTTGATGCTTCATTGAAAGTACACTGCAAAACAAAAACAAAAAATTAGAATTTAAAGTGTTCCGAGAGTCTCCAATCATTCGAATCAATCATATCTCGAGTATCACATATGAGCGATACTATTATATTTACCCATGGAAAAAGGGTCATAACATTTTCACCGTATTCAACTTGCCCGCCTGATTAATTTGATAGGCAAGAGAATGAGTGATCTAAGAGAGGTGTCACATATCACCTTTCGCTCTCCTTCCATGTGAGATGTCGCGCATTCTATGGAGGAAGATCTAAATACAATGCACCTTTCGATTCCAATCCTGCTGACTGTTTCTTCTTTTTGCTTTTGTCCATTTGGCACCTGTTCACATCTTATTACTCATATCTTTTGTTCACCTTTTGTATAAGTTTAATCTGACCTCGCTTAAATACCGAATTTGACTGTGCCTAATGACTTAAAACTGTTGATTTGGACTTCTAATAAAAAGCTTGATAATGAAATAATTTCGAAGAAAGGACATCATTTCCCTGGTTGAACCAGAAGTGATCAGTTCCAAATTGCTAGGTCAAACTCCTAATTCACTTTCTGAGAATTGGTCCCTTCGCCCTTATTTTTAGGCTTTAGATCTGGAATCAACCCATTCAAATCATGCATGAACACGGTTTGTCAATTTGGCCGGCAGATTTGCCAACTTACTCCAAGCTTTTCGCTACTAAACAAAATTAACATGATAACAACAGCATCGAATGAGGAAAAATTAAAGGAAAGAAATTATTTTTTGGGAGGGTATGCCGACTCAATAGACTTGATAAGAGTTTAGAAAAAGAAGAAGGGAGGAGGTGGAGTTAGGTATTTGTGGTCCTAGCTATTTCACTATAGTAAAAAATAGGAACAATTGTGCAACTTACATTTCACTTAGGGCTTTATGAAATCATGCTGTGTAGTGGAAAATACTGTGGGGATTGGGGGGGGGGGATTCATTATTGTAATGGTGTTTGGTCTTTTTTTGTGGGTGTTAAGAACGACAAGGAAACCCTAGTCAAAAGGCTGTCGGTGTTAAAGGTGAAACAACAAAAGTGCAATGGTTTTTGGTATTTGCCCCCTTTCATAGGCTTTATCTCGTCCCCTTTTGGTTGGTCACTTTTGTTCTCCTACCTCCATGAAACGTGGACGATACATCATCGTATGAAAAACTATTTTCACGGCCAATAAGCTCATTCTTAGTGGGTAGATGATCATCGAGGTGATGGAATACTCCATTAATCACATGGATTGAGTGAGATGTGTGAATCCAAGTTCGTTCATATGAACTAATTGTTTATATATGCGATTATTTACACTCGTCAATGACGAAGAACTAAATGCATATTGTCTAATTCGAATACATGCTTATGCCTTAATAATAGGGAATGACATTTCTTAACTTTCCTCTTAAGAAATAGAATCTAATTGCTATTGGATTCATAGACAATTATGATATCACACATATACACATGCTCATTTTGAGCACGGTAGAGCTTCAAAAACATATAGGTACCTAATTTTCAATAAAATCTTCATCGGATCTTGCATCTTTAGTCTTGAGATATGTCTCAAGTTTAAACTCAAAAAGGAAACTTTCCTAATTCGAATAGGTTTTCTAGTTAGAGTTGATTTCTTAGTTTGCGGGGTTCTCGAATTTGCTATGCTAACAGCTCCATCATTTTCTCGCTCCCTTCTTGACTACTCAAATTTCATGGAAACCAAACCACTTTCTTCACTAGTTTTCAGAAATTAAAAAATTTAAAATTCACTTGCCAAAATTTTTTCTTATGCAACAATTAATGGAAATTGAGTTATAATATGGGGGCAAAAAAAAAAATGATCCACACACAGCAAACACTTAAATTGACGTACATATAGAGCTTGCAATATCAAGGTTAGATAATTTTTCTTAGATTTAACTTTTTTTCAAAATTTAAAACTTTTAGAAGATTAAGTTTTTTAAAAAAAAAATCTATGAAATACAATATATGGTTCTACATGTCTATATTTCTATAGTTTGAGAAGTTTCATCTTTTTCTTTTATACCAAATAGAAGTCGATTATGAAAATCATATACTTATGTTTTGCCGAGATTGATCTTGCTACCATATCTTTTATCGAAAGTTATTATTAGAGAAGATGGGTTTTGTAGTTAGAAAATATCATAGGTAAACTAGAAATAACTACAAATTTTACTATGAACAGTACTGTACATACAAACAATGCCAAAATGTAATTGACAACAAAGTTTAGAGGTATAACCACTTCCACAAAAACACATGTACACAATTTTGAAAGAAAAGGCAAAACATAAGTATAAGACTTTTGTAATTAGACTTCTATATAGCAAAAAAAAAAAAAAATGAAACTTTGCAAACTATACAATATAGACATGTAGAATCATGTATAGTATTTATAGTCTTTTAAAACTTAATCTTTTAAAAGTTTTAAATTTTGAAAGGAAAGTTCAATGTAAGAAAAATAATCTTGTATACCCTTGATATTACAAGTTCTGTATGTACGTCAATTAAAGTGTTTATTGCTCATGGATCTTTTCTTTCCTTTATTTAAAATCCAATTTCCTATTATTATTGCATCAAAATAATATAGGGCAAGTGAATATTTTATTTATTTTCTGAAAACCAGTGAAGAAAGTGGTCCGGTTTCCATGAAATTTGAGCGGTCAAGAATGCTCCGTTATTAGGAAGAAAATGACGGAGCCGTTAGCATAGCAAATTCTAGGTTTCCTAATATGACAAGGTTTTTTAATAGAAGTTTCTTATTTTGGATTTGACCCTTATCTAAAGTAAGAAGTATCTTCACTGTAAAGAGCATCCAAGAGGCAACTCCTTATGAATTACACCTTGAAACAATTTAAGTTTTGCAGCCATAAAATCTTATGGTAAGATTTTGTTATTATCATGGGCTCGAGAAATTCCTCTATTAGCACTCTTTTCAGAAACAAAATTCTGTTGACTCAATTATATAACTATAGTTGACTTGTATTTCTACAAGAATGTATGAATTCAATTCTATCCCATTGAGATGGGCGTTCCATTAGCAATCATATAATTGAACATATGACGAATAATTTTAGAACTCATATTAGTCTAACAGTAATAATAATTTAATAACTGAAAACACGAAATAATTTGTTTTTCCTCAATAAATTAGGCAAGTGAGGCCACAATTTGTATAAGGGCCGCCTCGCTCGAAATCAAAGGCGGGTTGGGGTACGCCTATCCCATCCCTTGTCGCATGATCATTGGTCCTAGATAATATTTCAAAGATTATCTCTAATTATAGTAATTAAAGTCAAGCGATATATCCAATCCCTTTTTGTGCATCAAAATAAATTCACCATCATGTCCCACGGAAAGTAAGCCATCGACACTTGGATTAGGAGGCTTTCTTTAAAGCATTACTTTCACATGGTCATGTGAGATTATCAAACTTTAGATCATATGCTTTTTTTGCTATTTTATCCTCAACTTCTAATTTGGTTGGCAAGGTCAAAAACACATGATAATGCAAATGTATATTATATGATCTCTCTCTACCATATGATAATGCAAATGTGTATTATATGATCGAGAGAGAGAGAGAGAGAGAAAGTGGATTACGTAGGTTTAAAGTGTGTATGTGTGGATGTGCTTATTTACCAGATGAAAGGTGTCACGAAGACACTGGGCACTGGTGGGTCGGCGAGGTGGCGAGTGCAATCCAACCAAAGCAAAGCAAAAGGTGATCATTGTTGGATGCTCTGATTTTGAAGTACAAGGAAGGTGTCATGAGGTCAATTTGGGAGACACCGAGGAGACAAGGCATTTGAATCCTAGGTGGATCCCATAATCTCCCCCACGAAAAGAAGTATAACATAAAAAATTGTGCATAATCTGAGACGCCCTCAACACGATTCGATTGTTATTACAATTTCGCCCTCAATTCACACCTAGTTATGTTATAGAGGAAAAAAATTCACCTAAGTGCAGTACCTTTTAAATTTTCCTCTTTTTTTTTTTTTTTTCTTCGGTAACTTTCTAGATTCACAATTTCCAATCTTCATCACGAGTTGTTAATTAACTATGCATCTTTTGTTTAGGAAAATGCCACCTAATTATAGTTTCAATTGCACTTGTTTTAGAGAGACCATGGAAAAGCATATTCAAAATGATGTTACCAAACAATCTTGAATAGACATCCCTAATTATAGAGACGAAACACGCCCAAAAATAAGGTAATATGAACCCTTTTCTATGCGCAGTTATTTTGTTACCAGAATCTCAATATCAAATCGAACAAGTCTCATCAGATTCTCGTGATCCTCATGATCCCGCATTAGGCAATCAATGAGGGGCTTTTTGCTAGGCGAGATAGCATCTGATTTTGATGCAACACTTTGACTAGCACATTCCTGCCTGATCCTTGGTGGGGTGCTCTCATTGTGAGTGGCTAAGCGCAATCGACGTCTAAAGTAGCCCCTCCACTCCAGAGGCTTAATTTTTCCCGGACCCCACCTCAATCAAACCCAATTCTGACCCAGAAATATGCAAATTAGTGGCAGTCCGTTTCTCTTGTGGACAAGACAAGCACAGCCCCTTGCCTTGGCTTCATAGGGCACGACACGTGTCCCTGATTTGTGGGTTTCCCTGTTCATGGATCAAAGTCAACCCTCCCCAAAGGTCAAAAGAGACTTCCCCCCTCAAATTAAGCTAAGGACATAAAGGAAGAGAGATCGATTTTTCCAATGAGAAGAGTCAAAAGGGGCTTGAGATGTGAGTTGGTTGTTAGCCACCCAAATGCAAAAATGGGGCTCCCTAAAATAAGTCAACCCTGTGCTTTCTCCACTCTCCCTCCTCTTTCTTCCTTTTCTCTGTTCAAAGCTCCCTTTATGTGATTTTGTCAGCAAGAAAGGACAAAAAGAGGGGGAGAAAGGGAAGACGAACCGACGAATGAAGGACATGGACGGCCATCGATTCCTTTGAACTTGGTCCATGAATTGTCCACGCACCTGTTGGTGTAGCACGCCGCTAGGCATGTTTATCTGCCTTTATGACGTGGAGTTATAATTGGTCAAGAAAAGCAATTGGATCACAAACTTTTCTTAACTTTTCTATGTGATGGTGCTTAGTACGTGGCTTGTCCTATGAATGACAAACGTTCGGTGTGCAAGAAAAACGCGCTGACTTGAATGATAATGTGCTCTTAAGATCACCAGGAGAAGCAAATCAGTTGAGGCACAAAAAACTGGCATAAACATCACTTATTTGTGACAACATATTCGCAAAATATGACCCAACAAAATTATATTATTAGATACTTTAATATTTATGACAACTTATTTTGTAAAAACACTAAAAGCCTTATTCTTCTAAAGTGATTGCAACATGAACTGATCATTGAAGTGGAGATCGTAAAGACCACCAACCATGACAAATGCGAGCCATCTAATATGTTTGGTGACGAGGAATTGGCCTCGAATCTAAGTTCGCAATCCTCGGAAGATATGCCTTCATTGTGTTTGTCTTTTTCTGGTTGATTATGCTCTTGCTGTGGCTACGCATTAATGACGAAGATAACGGGAAGATTCATGAAGAGGCCATGACATCAAGTCAAACGATTGGTGTGGATTGAAACAAATAGTCATATGATCAAATCTTTGAAATTTAGACTAGATTTCCACTTCAATCTGAATGTGACTTGACTAGATTTTCGGTCACTTTTCAACACCATTCTCTCTCAATCTCGATCTTGATCTCGATTCTTGTTGACTTAAAGAAGGTAAGACACATGAAAAGGGCTTATGGAAGCGTCTCATATAGATTGGAGAGGTAGTGATATTAGTGCTGGAAGAGTCTGCGCATGATCCGTCATCATCTCTTCCATAAAAAGCCTTTTTGAAGTGGAATAAACTCGATCACTAGGACATGAATCTTCTATCACCTATGGTACTTTCTTTTTGGCGTCTCCATGAATCTTTACAATTAATTTGAGAAAACAAATACATTATCAATGGTTGAGAGTTGTTGAGACAAAAAAAGGAAAAGAAAAAAAACACAGCATAAGACAGATGATCTTCCTCTGCATGAGAAGGCCATTAGAGAATATTCAAGCGATTTAGATCAAAGATGCATCGAAAGCTTTTATTCTTCAATTGATTAAACAGTCCATATTTTTTTTAAAGGAAAGAAAAGCCCATTAAGCCCAAAAACAACTTTCTCACAAGCCCATTGCAAAAAGATTCAGCCCGGTTCAACTGAAAGTTGCTCTAATCGGCCCGGTTAAAGATGAGGGTTTTGATCTTTCATCCCTTGCCATGTTCGTGTCATTCACATGCCTCATTATCAGATCAAAGCATCGATATTTTTCCATGTTTGCACGACTTATTATGAACCGAAAGCCAAGGGCAATATAGATCACGTTCTATTAATATTTCGGTCACGTCACTTTCCAAGTCTGTGGGACAGATCATGTTCTACTTCTATCCCAACATCGCTTGGTGGAGACAAGGCTGATGGTAGGCGGGCATCGATTAAAGCCCATTCTGGACATGCGACACTTGCATTTTCTGTAGACATTGGGAAGCCCATTTGCTCGTGAAAATGACCAAACCAAACCTTTTAATCGCGCCACAATACGAAGCCCTTTTTTCTGTCGGAAATGGCCTCGTCACCACACGTTTCTTGTCTTTAAGCCCAATTTCTGCAGATGCCTTGCCAGATTCTCGGGTACATTCTTTATGCTCCACAATGAAAACGACAATCGAAGCCGACCTCGGCAGGTCGCCGAAGGTGACTGGTAAGTCAGAACTCGAGCCGTGTATCTTGCAAACTTGTATCGAGCTCGGACTATTCTATGACATGCCTTTGAAGTTTGAAAGAGACGTGTTTGTTGATAAGATCTAAGGACGAAGTCTTCATTAAGTTCACCTCTTCTTCTTTTTTTTGGATCAGTGAGTTGCCTTTTTTGCATTGCTCAGAGCCAAAAGAAACCCCATGACTAATCTTAACTTTTTGTGTCACATTGATCTCGACTGCTCAAGTCATTTCATATCGTTGTAAAAATAACTCAATGTAATCCCAAAATACATTTTATTGGAGATGAATGACTACATGATTTAAAGTTAATGTTGTGTTTTGTCAAATTTTTGGTCTAGACTCTTAATAGTCATGTTCACGTGTTAGATAAGAGCGGGTCATGTTCTTGTGCCGTTACATTCCAAGTATAAAATCCGGGATTCTGCAATTTGTAGAGTAAATCGTTTCTCCCGTAACAATCTCATCATTCTTCACCGCCCTATTTGAGGAGAGCACCCATCAGGGATTTACTTCTTTCCTTTCTCTGCACAAGTGGATAAAGGGCTCCATTCCATGCAAATTAAAGAAGTAGCCTGCCGGACCAGGACGAAGACAAAAATCAACCTGAATATTAACCAAATATTCAAATCTTCCTGGTGGCCACTTTTGCATGAATACTCAAGGCAGAGTACACATGCAACAATACACCACCCAGATGCCGAGGATCACGCCAAGAAGAATCCTTCAATGATGTTCCTAATAAAAAGGCTTTAAAGCTGATCTACGCTTCGAAAACTTTCTCCATGCGTAGGTACTGTCATCTTCACTCGACCGGCCCAGATTGAAGACGGCTTAAAATAGATATTCAGCAGTCCACGCCACCCAAATAGATCCAGACTTCACCAGCAACTTCCATAAATTTGTCAATATACAAAGCATGATTCCAAGGGATTATTCTGCTCAAACTCCAACCACCCACACATTTTGGAGTACATACACCGTCCCATAAGAAAACACTCCATTTGTTCTTTAACCATATTCAAAACCTTCTTAGGAAAGCACCAAAACCCTAGCTCTAGAAATGCACAAGACCACACATGACATTGTATGATGTGAACCCTCCCTGCAGAGGACAGATGCTTGACCGTCCAAAAGAATCATTCTTGAAGTGACCTTTATCCATCAAAAGCTTGCAATCCGTCTCACTTTAGCTTAGCCTTAGCCTTAGCCTCTTTACAAAAACACAGAAATAATTACCGTTTTGACAAATTATCAATAATTACTGTTCGACAGATTATGAAATAGAATCTTTACCTCTCCAAGATGCCCAATAGCTACTCTTCCTTTTGTCCTAACCCACTTAAACTCTCGAGATCAGCCACACGGGACTCCTCCCACCTTGCCAAAAGAAGATTTCTGTCCAATGGGGCTTAAGTTTTACACCAGATAAAACTCTTGAATTACTAAAAAAGAGTGGTAGGACTTCAATCAAAGAGTCCTTTTGACTTTAAACCCCCCCATTCTCTTTATCTTTTTGCTGCTGGTCATGATGGTGACTCTTGCTTGATTGGGCAGATAGTAAAACTTGTTAAATGGGAGGACCCCATATCCCTTATCCCAACAACAATTTTGTTCCATGAAAAATGTTATTCAATAAGAGATTTTTTATGAACAAAATACATCCTCACTTTTCAAATGAGCAATCACTCATGATTTTTCACTTGAGGACAAAAATACCCACCCAATGACTTTTCTTTCCAAATAGCTTATATATCGGTTGATTTGGCAAACAGTGATAACAGTACAAATGATAAATGACAGGCATCTTAGCAAAAATTTAGCGTAATAGCATATGCATAATCATGTCATACTAAACAATAGCTTGGATTCAGTACAAAATGATATAATTTTGCACTCCTCCCGGCCTCAATGTTTTTGTTACGACACGTTATCGTCATTCACTGCATCAGTTGCCATTTAAGCTTGACCAGACAAAAAGATTCGCATGTGGTAGTAGGGGCAATTGTGTCCTCGAGGCACGAGTTCGTCCCCCCTTGTTGGCACAAAAAAATACAGCCTAGGAAACTTGAATCCTAAGAAAGCAAGCCGGCGAAGATGATGACCTGAACCCGCACGTGCGGGTGGCATTCCCGTAAATTCGCAGGGGCCCAATTTGGCCAATCTGCACACCACGCCCGCATAATTAGCGAATTGATTAATATAATTTAATCAGGGCATTAATTAACGATGACGTGTCAAACTGGCTCACGGGACTAATCTGCAAAAAATAATAAAAAAATAGTAAGAAATTAAAAAATAAAAAGATAAGCAGGGGTTGGCATGGGGGGGTTGCAGTCAAATTAAGGAAAACTGGAGTGAGGGAATATTCGGCGTGCGTGAAGACCGTGGGACAAGACGAAGCTGTTCGGAGATGGGGGCACTCTTCTCGTCCAATCCCTCGTCAGCCCCCCTTTTATTATTCAAAAAATAAATAAAAAATAAAAACAAACAAAAATATAAAATAAAATATATTCTTAATTTATATAAGAAGATAAGAGAGAGAGAGAGAGAGAGAGAGAGAGAGGAGTACTCGAAATTGTCCCCATTTGGAGGAATTGACCATCCTATAGTCGCTCTACGTAAGAAAAGGCAGAGGAAAAAAGTTATTATTTTTATGAATTAACAATTAGAATGATTTCTTTTTATTTCTTTTTATTGTTGTTTTTACTAATTAACAATAATAATATTTACAAGATTATCGAGGAGGTAGAGTAGGGAGGAAGGTGCATATAGTCCTTCCAACAAATTAAGAGTACGGATCATCCTAACCCCCTAAGTCGATTCATAGATGAAGATTAGTCATCGCATTGAAATGTTGGCCAAAATGGAGGGCTGGTTCACTCTTGTCGGGTTTCAGTAGTAGGAATTCCTCAAGGTCAAGAATTCGTGAGCACTAGGTGTGAAAACTAGACATTAATGAAGAAGAAGAAAGTTACACATTAGATCATTAATCAATCGGTGCATGTCTAGTCACCGTTGTTCTTTTCATTTTCTTTTTTTTTTTTAATCATCAATGAGTAATTACCTTACCCCACTTTCTTTAACTCCTCCTTGACTTTGAATGTTAATGTTATTACGACAGAACCGGCGAGTTAAAGTCAAATGATAATAATAACTGTACGAAATACAAGCAAACATCCAACAATGGATTCGGGAGCTATTAATGATTGCCATGTTCTTAACCGTTTAGTATTTCCCAATAAATTTTATTTGGTATATTCTATATATTTTAATAATGCCTTATGTAAAATTCGTCCATCTTTGACAAACTAATCATAGTCACCTAATGAAGAAAAGATAGTACAATTTTTTCCATTAGTGACACTTCAAACAATTTTCACAAGTGGAAAATGGCCATTCCTTTCTTCACTGTAACGCAAAGGTCACAATAGAGGTACGGAACCACACGGGTCAATTTCAGATTCATGAAATCTCCATTCGTCCTACTATTAATGATTTATTTTTATTGTTGTTTTTACTAATTAATGATAATAATATTTACAAGTTTATTGAGCAAAGATAGAGTAGCGAGGAAGGTGCCTATAGTCCTTCCAACAAATTAAGAGTACGGATCATCCTAACCCCCTAAGTTGGTTCACAGATGGAAGATCACTCATTGCATTGAAATATTGGTTAGAATGGAGGGTTGGTTCAATCTTGTCGGGTCTTGGTAGTAGGAATTCCTTAGGGTCAAGAATTCGTGAGCAACACGTGTGAAAACCATAAATTAATGGAGAAGAAGAAACTTACACATTAGATCATTAATCAATGATGTATGTCTAATCACCGTTGTTCTTTTCTTTTTTTTTTCTTTTTTATCATCAATGAGTAATTACCTTACCCCACTTCCTTTAACTTCTCCTTGACTTTAAATGTTAATGTTGTTACCCATAGGAATGGTGAGTTAAAGTCAAATGATAATAATAACTGTACGAAATACAAACATCCAACAATGGATCCGGGAGCTATTAATGATTGCCATGTCCTTAATCATTCATTATTTCCCTATAATTTTTATTTGGTATATTCTATATATTTTAATAATGCTTTCCGTAAAATTCATCCATCTTTGACAAACTAATCATAATCACCTACTGAAGAAAAGATAGTACGATCCCTTCCAACAGCGACACTTCAAACGATTTTCATGAGTGGAAAATGGCCATTCCTTTCCTCACTGCAACGCAAAGGTCACAATAGAGGTATGGAGCCACACGGTCAATTTCAGATTCGCAAGATCTCCATTCATCTAAGTCTTAAATATTGAGAAATCTATTAACTCCAGCTTCACATGAAATCCCCAGGTCCATCAAATCGCGGTATCTACTCATAAACAAGGTAAATTTTCCATAACCAATATACATGTATATTTAGCAATTTCTTTGTTATAAGAGAAAGGAAACCCAATATGTTAATTTCCATTTTTGAGCCAACGCAGGTGATTAGCAATGAAAGTAAAAACAGTTAAGAGATAGAGAGAGAGAGAGAGAGAGAGAGGAATGAGAATTAAAAATGGAAGGAGAGAAGAAAAGAAAGGGAAAAGGGGCAGTGGTTGGGTCGTGTCGGCTTCAACCAAACAGAAGAGACAGAAGCGACCATTAACGCTGTCTCTCTCTCTCTCTCTCTCTCTCTCCTCCCCCCCTCCTCCTCCTCCTCCTCCTCGCTTTTCCTTGAAACAATCGATAATCCTTCCTTCCATCTTTCCTCCTCCTCCCCCCCTTGAAATCCCGAATCCACCACCACAACCCCCACCGCCACCTGCTCGTTGGGTAATCTCTCTTTTCTTCTGGGTAAGATTTTCTCTCTCTTCTTCTGCTGCTGTTGCTGTCGAGCTCTCTCTCTCTCTCCTGTGCTCCCCGATTTGGGGGCCGAGCTGAGCTGGGAAGACGAGACCCGGCAGCGGTAGCCGTCGGTCTCGCGTCTTCCGCACTCAATTCTTGCTCGATCAGATTCTGGGTCTGTTTACTGTTGCTCGAGGAAATGTGGGTCTGGGTCAAGTCTTGATTTTGCTCGCTCCTTCCTTAGATCCGGGTCCGGGGCTGTTGGTTTTAGCTCGATGGGGGGTTTTGGGTTCGCATTTGCTTTTCGGGATGGAGTCGTTCCGGCTCGCGTCGCGATGGGTTTAGCTGCGAGTGTCTTTATGTGTTGCGATGAGCTGGGTGGAGCCGATGTTGCGGCGCTTATGGATTGGTGGAGGAGTTGCTTGCGAGCGAACCCAGTTTGTGCTTTAGTGGGGAAGTTGTTTATTTGGGTCTGAGATATTACTGGTTGTGATCTGACTGATGAAGGGATTCATAGAAATTTTTTGGGTGAGGGTTGTTAAGGAGAGACTACAGCTGGAGGCAGCAATGTGGAAAATCAATCCGTTTTGACATCAGTGAGATCAACTATAGAATCATTAAATTCTGAGGATGTGTTGGAGAGATGAAAGAAGAAGAGGATATTCCTTCATTTAATACTTGAATGCATTTAACAGGAGCTAAATTTCCTAAATAGGCGATTATGGAATTTTTAGAGATAATCCTATTGCTTATTTTTTATGCAGAGAGGGAAGTGAAGTGATCTCGGATCAGCTGACTTTGGAGAATGGTGAGTCTGGCCACAATGGTTTTCTTTGGCATTTTATAGTTGTGTTCGCGGCCAATGTTTAGCCTCGCTGATGCAACTAATAGTCGAACAGACCGTTAAATAAGTATGAAAACAGAGGCCAAAACAGAGTAGAGTTTACTGCTTAGAAGTTAAAAAACAATAATTATTCTCAAGAAATGCCTATTCTGCTCATGCCAGGGGCAGACTTGACTTTAAAAAGCACTTACATATCAAGCTCTTCTTTCTTAAGCGATCCACATCTTAGCATAACTAAATTGGACAAAGTTATTCTCTTGTATCAGCATCTCCATGTCTGAGAGATCTTGATATGTGGATAAGATTTGGATGATTTCAGCATGTTCATCTGGATTGGTCCTTGCAATTGAAATGCTCCCAAAGGCTATTAGCTCAATAATTACACCATTAATCTCTATATTTTTTGGAACTTACCTTTTGTTGATGTCTAAGTACATCTTGCATGGCATCCTTTTCCATTTGGGAGTCAACCATATGATCTTCTTCAGAGAAGACTCTCAGAGGCATTCAAAGCAGAAAATAAATCTACTTGGTTTGTCAGAGCTCTATCTTGTCTCCTGTGTAAAAGTCCTCTAATGGATTAATGAACTCTGCTTACTTGATATAAGCAAACTTCTCGTTTAGCCCTCAAAGTGATCTTACCTCTGCCTGAACCTCTTGGTTATCTTTGACAGATCATCATTATCATCCGTCGCACTAGCTTCGTGTGGTTCTGGCTTCTTGTGGTTGCTGGTTCGCTTAGAACCCATATAAAATTTTTTATCTTTTAAGAGCTTCAAATGGTATCTTTTGAGAGCTATTTTGATTGACCATCTCTTATCTTTATTGGCTTGTTCTATTGTGAAATCACCATTCTTTGGATCATTGCTTGACCATCTATTTGAGGGTCAAAAGTACTAAAGAATATCAGTTGAGTCAATCTCCTTCAAGAAATTTAGTTTGATATCTCTGTGAAGCACTGCTCAACTGGCAAGGCCATGCGTCTTTCTCTGTGTCTGATTTCTCCATTTGGATAAACCAAACAGGACTAGGGAATCTAGTTGTTGTCTCAATTAATCCCTTGAATTGATTTTTTTTTTTTTTTTTTTTTGGGGGGGGGGGGGGGGGGACAACACTTGAATAGAAATGAGTTGCCAAACTATTCTGTGCTGTACAACCTTTAAATATTCTAAAATATTTTAAGTGTTGAGCTTAAGTTAATTAGCAACATCGTGAGAGAGAGCTGAATGATGTGGAAGATGGACTTGACTCCTTGGAGTGGATTGGGCTTCCTATATCTCATATGAGCATCGCATCTGAGCATTTTATATGAATAGCTGCAAATGGGCTGATAGTTTGTGAGATTATGTGTAGATGATCATGCTTGAATTTTGATGCAGATCCTAAAGCTGGTATTTCTACATTGAGATCATCTTTAAGAGCACTGTGGTTCTCTGATGGCATCTCATCCATCAAATCATTCGTGTGGGCGCCCTCATCAAGGTTTGGATATATTCCTCTACAGTTGCAAGACATGCTATGTTTTCATGTGGTGCTTTGTTTGTAGTGATAGACAGTGTTTGTTTGTACTATACATCATAATAACTTAAGTGTTGCTTGTTAAGATATCCCAGAATATTATGGCTTTATGGTAGTGATTCGGTTATTTGGTTAGTTCATAAATGTAGAAATTTGTTGAAAACTACCTTAAATTTTGCTTAAATGCCATGCCTGCACAAGTAAAGCATATATTTGATGAAATGTCTTAACTACTCCAGGGGAAGAGCAGAAAAGGTGATTTGGATGACAACCCATATATTTTTATCAATTAAATATCTAATAGATATGGGAAAATGTAGAAATAAACAAATTTAAGCTTCTAAAGTCACTTCATCAAATGTTAATTTACATTCTATTAGCTTATATTGGTAAAAAAGTTCTGAATTATGATTGTTGTTTACTGATTTTGTTCTTTATGAGCTAGTAATTATACAATATTTTGAGGTGTAAACTTAGGTATTAATCTTAATGACATAAACATTATTATTTCCAATGAGCTTTGCATTTCTGTTGATTTGTAAAGGTAGAAAGCAATAGAGTGAGAGAGATACCTAGAAGGACGGATACAACTTTGTCAGGCAAATTTTACGAGCTTAAAGTCCCCTACTTCTATTGTCTAACTTAAATACTGAAGGTTTTAAAGTTTGTCGCTGGATCTCTCTCTCCCTCTCCCTCTCTCATTCAGCTTATTTCCTTATTGGCTGAAATATGCTGGAACAACTGTTGTGAATATTGAAGCAAATCATGCTATCTTCTTCTTACTACCAACTACTTTGATTTTCCTGCGATTCCTTTTCCATTTAATATGGAACTTGCTAAATGATTTTTCTAATGTCAGGATGATTGAATGAGGTTATAATTTTGATTGTCTGATGTAGAAAGCTGTGGATGGCCTTTTAAAATGGGTTTTGAGTGAATATTTCGAGCTCTAGTATGCTTTAAGCTTAAATTCTCGTCATCTTCCATAAGTTATTCCCCTTTTATAACCAGGTGCGTTTGCTGATGCTTTATACAAAGAGCTGTGGCATGCCTGTGCTGGGCCTCTTGTCACCCTTCCTCGAGAGGGAGAGCGCGTCTATTATTTTCCACAAGGTCACATGGAGCAGGTAAGTCAGTAATGTCTTTTATATCCAACCTTCATATGATATCTTGATGGAAGTGGGATTCATTATTTGTTTGTTTACATATTCACTAATTTATTTATTTTTGGCTGGTCATGCATTCCTTGGTGGTCTTTCATCTAGTAATTGCATGGTCTGATTTGTGGTTCTTCTCAGCTTATGTAACAAGCATCATGAAACGACATCTAGTTCTTAAATCATTAAGGTCACTGCTACTGTTTGTACTGATGCTTATTTCTCTTTAATAGCTTGAAGCATCAACAAACAGAGGGTTGGAACAGCAAATGCCTTCTTTCAATCTGCCCTCTAAAATTCTTTGCAGGGTAGTCAATATTCAGCTCCGGGTGAGATTTTATATGCCTAATATACATGATCACACAGGACAATGCTTTCGCTTCCATGATGCTTAAGTAGCGTTTATTATTTTGTTCTAAGTAGTACTTTTCTAAGCTTAGCACCTGAAACTGCAGGCCGAACCTGAAACAGATGAAGTTTATTCACAGATAACTTTGCTACCTGAACCTGACGTGAGCATGTTCTGCCTTCCTTTCACTTATATGCTTGATTAGTACATGAGTTATACTCTTTCTATATCGATGATGTTATGGTTCCTTTTGACATGGGCACACCTTCTCTTAATTATAAATGTGTTGTTATGTTGCTATCCTAAAATCAGCAAAAAGAAGTCACGAGCCCAGATCCTCCCCTCCCAGAGCCTCCGAGGTGCAAGGTGCATTCCTTTTGCAAGACACTTACCGCATCTGACACAAGTACTCATGGGGGATTTTCTGTCCTTCGGAGGCATGCTGAGGAGTGTCTGCCACTTCTAGTAAGCTCTACAGCTATGTTGAAATGTTCAATTTTTATATAGGTTATATATGTAATTCGTGCATTTCCTTCTTTACCTTATTCCTTGAACATTTTATGTGTATACTCATTGTCATTATTTAACTTGTGCAGGATATGACCCAGCAGCCTCCTTGGCAGGAATTGGTTGCAACTGATCTACATGGCAATGAATGGCATTTCCGACATATTTTTCGAGGTTATTTTTTGATGGAGTCCGAGTGTGCTTGAAAAATTTATCTTTGATATAGTCTGAAAACCTTGAGCTTGCATTCTTTCTTCATCTTCATGTAACAGTTCTTGGGAGTTGAGGACTGATATTTCATTGTTGCAGTTCTTTGTTCAATTCATGTTGTGTTTTTTATGGATGCTTCAGTTCATTATGCTGATATAGCATTTATTGTAGGGCAACCTAGACGCCACCTACTCACTACTGGATGGAGTGTCTTTGTGAGCTCCAAGAAGTTGATAGCTGGCGATGCCTTTATATTTTTGAGGTATGTTGTGCATAAGACGATGTTCTTGAATTTCTCTTTGCCCTTTGGAATCGTTCCATTAATTGCATGTTAGCATGCATTATGCAGGGGTGAAGATGGAGAATTGCGCGTCGGTGTTAGGAGATTAATGAGACAGCAAAGTAACATGCCATCCTCTGTTATATCTAGTCACAGCATGCATCTTGGGGTTCTGGCCACTGCATCTCATGCCATTTTAACTGGAACTCTCTTTTCTGTATTCTACAAACCAAGGTTTGTTGCTTTTTCATTTAGAAAGGTATCTTCTGGTTTACTTTATAAAAAGTATAAAAGAAATAAGGTAAGAAGATTAATCAGTCAATGCCTTTTCATTTAGAAAGGCATCCTTAGCCTTAGATGTACTTTAGAAAAGCCAATAGAAGAATGAGATATGGAGACAAATCAGTCAATAAATTTTGCATAATTGGAAAAAGGCAGTTTAGTCAAATATGCACACAATGACTTAAGGAAGTCAACTATTTAGATGAGGGGGTTTGAATGGTTGTATACAGCAGTGCTGGTATTTATGTTGGACCGTGGAAGTTAAGGAGGATCAAGAGGAAGTTGGACTTGTTAATGATATCTTTTAATGCTAAGGCAAACTTGAGGTATCATTAGGAGATTAATCTTCTGCCTGTAGGATTGTCTATACAACTTGTGGTTATGCTGTGGCTTTTCCATAAGTTTTGACTGACAAAGAAAATGGTAAATATTTTTTTGTCATAAAACAACGTATTCATTTCAAAGAGCATTGTTTCTGCAGAACAAGTAGGTCAGAGTTCATTGTGAGTCTCAATAAATACCTTGAAGCACGGGCCCACAAGCTATCCATTGGAATGAGGTTTAAAATGAAATTTGAGGGTGAAGAAGTTTCAGAAAGAAGGTATCTGTGTTGCTCACTTGATCATTCTTTTTTCACTTACAAGTGGAGGAAACTGAGAACCTTTTAACGAGGTATTTATCAAATGACAGGTTCAGTGGCACAATCATTGGTGTTGGAGACAGCATGTCATCTGGATGGACTAATTCTGAATGGAGATCCTTAAAGGTTAGCATTATGCTTTCTAAGTCGTTTTGGTTTACAGTTCCTACCAAAATATATCTAACAATTTCAAAGATCATATTAATTAGATAATGATTCGTATGATGTTTTTTTGGAAGTGATGTCTTGGACATTTTGTAGGAAGGCCCATGGCATATTGAGTTGACAATCCCATCTCACCTCTATCACTCGTTGAATCATTTTTAAATTGCGAATTATCATGTCAACATTTTCTAAATATGGGATTTAGCTTAAAATCATAAAATTCCTTAAGGTTGGTTTTCATACTTGTTTGATTGCACATCGAGAGGAAGATTATAAGAACAAATTAGGAAATCATAGGCACCTTGGGAGAAATGGCATGTTTGTGCTTTGCCGATGGAATGAGAACCTTGGACATGTATGGAATTCACAGGCACCTTGGGAGAAATGAAATGCTCATGCTTTGCTGATGTAATGAGAACCTTGGTCATCTATGTGAACACTCGTACATGTATCTTTGTTTGAATTTCTTCATTTATGTGGACATTTAGGCATTAAGAGGAAAAACTTGCACTTTAGGAAATTAAGGGTTGCCAACTCATGTGTAGCATATATACGAGAAAAGGATCTACAAAGATCATGACAGCAGGCATGTCCATGAATGCATTTGATGCTGGTGGTACCTAAAGTAGACATTTGAAAGTCACTATAAAATAGCTACTGATTCTCTAGCATAGGAAATTATGAAGAGTTAATGCAACATTAAAAAGACACCCTTACATTGTACTAAACCACTCTACCTTTGCTAGCCCTTGCAGATATTGTTAAAGGTCTTTTAAAAATCCTATGAAGATTTTTATCTATGAACAAGCTCTTTTGAAATGAGAATTACATCAAGAATCATCCTCCCTTCCAAACACGCATTTTGATCCTGTCTAGTACTCTTCTGGAGACCTGGAGCCTCTTTTGAATGACCATCTATAAGAGACTACGTACAATTTTAAGAGTTCATGAGTCTGTCCATCATATAAGCATGATATGTTCAAGACTTCTGGTTTCTTGTAGGTTCAAACTTCATCTGTGAAACTTGAGTGACGTGGCCAGAATTAGTTGGAGCAATATATGAGAAAAAAAACTAGTGGCAAAGCAGATTAACCAGTAGAAGCGGAATATGATTTTAGGTCAAATTAAAAACACTGATCACTGATGCTATTTGGGCTTGCTTATGTGTCACAAAACTGAAGCTGTGATAAAGTAGGGTAATATCTGAACATATAATTTATATACATTAGAGGAGCTAGTTTTTGTGTTTGGTTTCCTGGGAATCAAAGAAATAAAAACATTCACATTGGGCACCTTTTATCTGATCAAAGGACATCTGTTTTGTCCTTGATAGTTTGCTAAGCATGTTTTGCAGCAGTTATGTCTCTTCTTTGATGTGCTTCAATTTAAATAAGACTTTCAATTTGCAAATTTTCTGGCCACAACTTTCCTTTCATAAAAATCCTGAACCGTAGGGTACATGTTTTAAACTGAAAAGAGGGCTTGCTCCTTATCAGCCCCGCCTCAGAAGCTAAATTAGATGGTGATGTAACAAACATCTGGCTCGTGAGCCTCAGCACATGATAATGCCACCGGATCCATGGATACGATAAAATCTGTTGGATTGATTAACTGGTGAAACTTAAATTTACAAGGCAAACCAACCAGAGCAAAGCAATGGGAAAAAGATTGGATTTTCCTGCTTTTCTGCAAGTCTGGTATTTTAGTGATGTTAGTATGAAATCATTTTAGATCACCCCAAATACAAAATGTTCCTTGGGCATTTTGCAATACCAATGGAATGCGTTTTGTAGAACCTGACTGCTATTCAATGGTACTCAGCTAATATGCAAAATTCTTCTTAAAATGTTGACCTTTTTTTCTTGATAACTAATGGCATTGGGTCTCTTCTGTGCCCTGAAGTTTATAGTGCACAAGCCTATTCTCATCATTGCGCCACTTGGGTTTGAAGCAGCTCTTCTTTCAACTTAAACCTTCATTATCTTGGACTGTCCATAAAATTTCAAACCACTTCCTGCTAAAGTTGTGGCTAACTGTTGCCTATGCCACCAACCCTTTATTATTATTATTATTATTATTATTATTATTATTATTATTGACGGAATTTTCTGGTATTCCAACCCTAATTTCTAGTTCTGTGATGCCCATCTTCCACTCTGATAAGTGGTTTTTTTCTGGCTCTCTGTGATGCCCATCCCATTAGTCCAACCTTGTTAAGAGTTTCAACAGCTGAGCACATTCGCTCACTCTTGGCACCAGATTGAGTTTGTTGAATCATGCTTATAGTGGTGCTAATGTGTTTTTCTTTGAGGATATTCAAATACATAAAATTTCCTCAATTGTTAGAAGAAGATTTAATCAGGCATAAATGGGTAATCTCTTGAAGTACATTTCCTTGTAGGTCCAATGGGACGAACCTTCATCAATCTTGCGTCCCGACAGAGTTTCACCATGGGAATTGGAGCCACTTGTTGTGACTGCTCCTAATTCCCAACAGATACAGAGGAACAAGCGAGCACGGCCAACTGTTTTACCATCATCATCAGTGCAAGAACTTTCTGTGTTCGGTAAGCACCTTGCTTAAATGTATATTTAGAAATGCTACTTTTCTTGTTTCTTGACTAATTGACAGCTGTCTTGTGTCTTTGGTAATAGGTGGACCTAAAGCTCCTGAGAATTCTTCAGATTTTCTACATGGCGATTCCCAGATGGGAAGAGATGTCTATCTCTCTCCCAAGTTTTCTCCATCTGCTAGGTCAAAATCTTTAAATTACAATGGAAATGGTTCACCAGCTGCATTATCTGGCTACACAGTCAACTGGTCTAGTCATATGGAAACTATTACTGATCCATGTACACCGGTCAATGGGAAAGAATCTAGTGAAAAGAGAGAGAGCGGTGGTAGTGGCTGCAGGCTATTTGGTGTTCAGCTACTTGACAGTGCCAAAAAAGAAAGTTTATCAGTAACCTTGGCTGCAGGACAGAGGGACGATGATAAAACTGCTCTATCCATAGATGATGATTCCAAAGAGCACCAAGAACCCTCGTGTGTGAATCATTTTGATAATCCTTCTACATGTTATGATCCAGAGAAATCATGCCCAAATTCTTCTCAGGATCTACAAAGCAGGCAAATTCGGACCTGTATTAAGGTAACGCATGACTCTGGAATGTTTATTATTTGGATTTTGTAATATCTGGATTTATTCTCATTGCTAGGATTGCGAATCAGTAGCCCTATCCCCAGTATACAGTGTTATGCATGATGCCTTTCGATATTGAGAAAAACACTTTCTTTCAGATGGTTGTAGAATTGATACATGTGCTCTAACGGTGGCATTGCAAAGCTAAGTATCAAATTTGCCATCTTATGGGAATTATACTAAGCCATCTTATGATATTTGTACTATGTTTTTTAGAAAGCTGTAAATTGGCATTCTATAATTGATTGATATTTTCTTTCTTATTCTATGTTGAAATATGCTATGCACGAGATGATATTATCTGATGGGGTTATTATTTTTTCTAGGTTCACATGCAAGGAATTGCTGTAGGGAGAGCTGTCAACTTGGCACAGTTTAATTGTTATGAGGACCTGCTCATGCGATTTGAAGAAATGTTCGAGATTGGAGGCGAGCTCTGTGGATCCATGAGAAAATGGCAGGTTGTCTATACAGATGATGAAGATGACATGATGATGGTTGGAGATGATCCATGGCAGTAAGTTCCACTCAGATGCTTTGTCTTCTCAAGGGAAATGAAGTCACTGGCATAAAAGAGTATATTGAAAGAGCATGTCCTTAGTTTCAGTTAGATGCATTAAATCATTTTAGTACTTGATTATTATACCTGGTGTAGTCTGTAAAATCAAAGAATCACATGAGCATAGGACATTTTAGACTATTTAGGTGGTATCTCTGTAGCTTGTAGATGGTTTTATTGTTAGATAGAAAATTGTCTGCGAAATAAACAACCTGTGGCATAACCAGAGTTGCTTCAGAAAGGTGAATGCCTAGATAAATTTCATTTTTCTCATGCTATCAACTTAGGAACTACGCTTTGCAGTATGCCATGGACCACCTTTGTAATGGCATCCAGCCAAACAATAATAGGAAGACCTCTTCTATACTCATTCACCATAACTATTTGCCTCGTTAAGTACAAAGGAGAGGTAATTTAGTTAGACTTCTGAACTGAAGACATGGAAAAATGATTTATAGCTCAGGTCTGAATTGTTTGGATCAGCAGATAATTGTTTGGATTCTTCCTTTCCAACTATGTTTCACTTACAAAAGGAGGCCTTGGAAAATTCAGACTCCTCCACTGTTCTAAAGATGTCTCTGGGAGGGGGGAGGGAGAAGGGACTTCTTAGCATGATGATTGTTTTTATTTATTAACTTAACATTGTTCTGGAATCAAACTTTAGCATGGCCATTATTCCTTCCTCTGTCTCATTATTTTCCAACTTGCATGCATGTGTGGACTGAGAACTCTACAAGACCATGCATACAGAACTCAACAGGAGCATCACGCACGCACATGCATCCACATTCGGACTGTTGGTGCATAAGTTGTATATTTTGCTTGCTTATAGAACTTGCATTTAGTTATGCAGAGGTTATTTCATTCTCTTTGCAAGTTCAGTGATTGGATTTGTTTCAAATTCATTAAGCTAAAGATGGACTTTCGTTTTTAAGTTTAAATACTTTCCGTTGGCATTTTCTGCAAATTTCTCTTTTTTGCCTCTGTATCTGGTCATAAGGAGCTTAAGAAACATCACTTGTTTCACTGTTAAGCCCAGTTAATGCATTCAAATTTGTGACTAATGAATGGTTTTTACTTCCACCATGGTTCATAAGTTGGGTTCGATTGCTACCTTGCTGTCTGATTAAATTTAGTATTATCCTTAAGCACCAGGGAACTAGATACTGGTTGTTCCTTTCTGGAGAAAATTCTATTGTATTGATAAAAAAATTGCAATCAAATATTTTTAACTCTCTTTTATTTTTCAGTGAATTCTGCAGTATGGCAAAGAAGATTTACATCTACACTACAGAGGAAGTCAAGAGGTTGTTGCCCAAAATAAAGCTTCCAGTGGAAGATGTTGGCCCAGCCAATGTAGGGTCTGATGTTGCGGTCAACACAGATGATCGCTCGTCAGTTGTGGGTTCTGGCTGCTAATATGATTCCTGCCATGGAGGAAGAGTGGTATGCTTCATTTTCTGCGTGTAGCTTGTATTGCTAGAGGTGAACAGCATTGTCTTTCAATTTTGCTCTGTGATTGAAGTTGTGATTGTATATATCCCATCGCAGTCTTTGTTGTAACTTGAACCTCCTGTATGAGTTTTAAATGGCAAGTTAGTGCAAAACACCTGAAAGATAAATGTATTATTCTGTGGTATGATAGCTGTTGCGAGTAGAGAACATGGTCGTGTTCTACAGTAGTTGATAGACTGAAATTTCCTCCTCATATCTTTGCCATTTTGCAAAGTGATCTCTTGTAAGGGCCAAATTAAACCGTTGCTGAAGACTAATCTGACGCAAAATGTTAGTTATGATGCTGATTTTGGATGTATTTGACAAGCTCAGTGACCTCTGGTACATTTTCTTCTATTGGACCTTCTGTACAATTTACACTTCTGGTGTTTCCATAACAAGTTAATCCCGTTGTTTGGCTAATAATGGTACAGAGATAATCCTATTTCAAATCACCGCGAGCTTCATTTTTTTCTCAGTTACCGTGGACACATTTAATGGCGATAGTTGGGTATACTTGTTTGATCAGAACTCGTGTAGAAAAGGTATTGATATGTGGATATATAATTACTTTGGTGTAGATGAAGTTATTAATCACGTATAAAAGTTTCTGTAGATGCCATTGGATACCATTACGTTTGAAAACTTGCTAGTCAAATTACTGAGTTTTTGTTGACCAAAAAAATGATTAAAATTTTCCATGGGATAAGATCTTTTACTTTTATATTAGACGTTACCAACGATAGAATGAACCACCAACCTTATTGTGGATGGAAAATAACTTCTGTTGTTGAAAATTTATTGATTATAGAAGGTGAAAATTACTTTTATAAGTCAAAGTTATCACCTATAAAGTCTACCTCTACTTTTTGGTCGAGAAAGCTTACTCGTCATTAAGAGAAACATAATTGCATGGCAGCTATCAGCGATCTCGCCACTGACGTCATGATGTCAACATAAAGTCATCTCAAACAATTCCTTCATCTCCCAATTCCGGTTAATACAGGTAATAACATCCTTCATTCTTTTAGTCTTCGAATTTTTAGTCAAACGGGCAGCCTCGACTTCTATTTCGGTTTGGGCTTAGAAGGATGTTTGAATTGCAGTACTTGGATGGATTTGTCAGAACTCCCCAGTTGGACCTAGCCGTTGACGCCCCAACAGAGGATTTATGGTACATCATTTATGTGGGGAGAATTATAAAAAAAAAAAAAATAAATTAAATCTATTGTAATTGTGCCAATTATCGTCTGATCCAATTTAGTTGGTTGGCGTAGCGGGCTGGTGCTGATGTGGATGCTGGCCGGCGATGACAATCCAACATTGTTGGCATGGAATTTTTTAAATTTTTTCGAACTTTTTGAATTTTTTTTTTTGAATTTTTTTTTTCCATCTTCTCCTTCCTCGCCAATTAGCACTGACCAAAGGCTAGAGTCGGCTAAGGAGGCCTTGCCGAGCAATGACAAGGCTTCCTCCCGCTAGCCACTAACGAGGGAGAGCCTCGCCCAACCATGGTGAGGCTAGCCCTACCATCGCTAAGCAAGGCCTTGCCTAGATCTAGCGAGGCTAAGCTATAGGGAGAGTCGATCTCATCGGTATTAGCAAGGTTCACCCCACTAGATTTGGCGAGGTCAAACCCAACCAAGGTGAGGGTCGACCTCGCCAATGACCGACGAGGCTCCCCACCCAAGGATAGTGAGGCTTGACCTCACAGGGGTTGGGCGAGGGCGAGCCTCATCGTCACTAGGTGAGGCTAACCTCCTTGGCCCTTGCCTTAGGCCAACGCGAAAGGAAGGAAAAGATGGGAAAAAGAAAAGAAAAAATTCAAAATTAAAAAAAAATATAAAAATTACTAAAAAATTGCCACATCCATGACGCCGCCGCATTGGCTGGTCAATTGACCAGATGAATAGAATTGACAAAAAAAAAAAAAATTAGTTTATGACTAATGACACGTTACAATAAGTTTAGAATTTTTTTGGTAATTTTCCCCATTTACGTGACTGATATTGCCATGACATAAAACGATTTGCAGTGGCTTTTTAAATAGAACCAATGTAGAATACCGACCTAAATGCCGTAGCTTTTTATAAACCTATGTAGTTCGCAAAGCTGCCAAAGAACGGATTTACCATATTTTATGTATGTTCGCCAGACGAAGCCACAGTATCGTGCCGATTGACATAAGCTATAACAGAGCCTAATTTTGTAGTCTGGTAACTAATTCTCAACCGAGCAACCTCTATTCCTATTTTCTAACCTCGTTTACAAAGAATCGACCCAAACTGCTCGATGTTGGGAAGGGACTCCCCGCGTAGTACAAATGAGATAGTGAGGAGCCATGTATGAACAAAAATAGAAGAACAATGCATAGAGCAGCACCAAAATCATCTCTAACTGGACCTCTTCATGTGCACAACTATCAAATGGTATACAATTATATTAATACAAAGTCCCAAAATTTCCGGCATAAAATGCATCTATAAATCATACATACTATCAAAACCGACATATTTGGACATATGTCACTCTTCTTTAAAAGGGCTAAAAAGATAATCCTACTATGACACCCAGAGCGTAGTTACCCTACTCTCGGACAGTCTGCAGTTCTGTTGTGTCATATGAGTCCAATCCATATAGCCTTTGCTGCTAGTATCTTGTCGGTTGTGCCAAATACATAGATCAGTCAATCTAGAATTTACTTCCCGAGTATTTCGAACTGGCCAACACAAGTCTCCATCTCAGCTTCGTAATCTCCTCAATGAATTACCCACTATATTTTGCCAGATTATTTGCAGCGGGTCTATTGTTATCATCACCTTCATTAGGTCTCCCTTCAGCTAAACATCACGAGTTTCAGAGAACTACAAGTACAAAGATGCAGCAAAGACGATATCCCTCTTTATCTTTAATACCGCCTCTTCAAATTTTGATTCAAGGTCCGTTTCTCCAATGGATTTTGCAGCTAGTATAAGCTGCTGAAGGACTTCCTCCAACCTCCTAATTGCTCTGATCAAACTGCCTTCGAAAACTTGTGTGATTTCCATGATCTCGTAAAATTTGGAGCCTCTGGCCCAAGCGTATACAGCCTCCATGATATCGGGCCGAAATGAATTGGCAAAACTTTCCACATCAATTTGGACCTGAGGTATGACAAGGCATTACAAATACATCGGACGTTGGATAGACAGAGAAGGCATTGCGAGTGCACTTATTGCTATGATGAGAATTGAGAAACAACAGACCGTTGAATGCCATGATAACCATACCACCAACCGCGACCCCCCAACCCATCCCCCCCCCTCCCAAAAAAAAAAAAAAAAAAAAGACAACCCCCACTTTTTTCTCCTTTTCTCCTCTGCAGATGTTTCCGTTTAAGTGGGCTGACATCTTAAGTTCTGTAATTTGGTTTCCTCTTCATCATCAAATCCAAATTTCTCTTCTGCTATTAACTTTTGCACACACCCGATGTACTTTTACTGAGAATTTCTTTATTCAATCACGTCTACCACTATGTATTTAATGAAGAAAAAACATTGATACCTTGCATTCAAGCTGTACTTTGGCAACCCTCCGAGCTGTATCTTGCAACTGCGAAAAAAGTAAGTCAAGTTCTTCCCTTGGCTTTGTAGCATCCTGAAGTTTTTCCCGCCATACAAAACAAGAGAGGAGCGACACCATTTCTTCCACCTTCACATCCTTTAGAACACCATTAAACATTAGCTCTGTCAGGGTCAACTCATCTGCACTACTGATCTCGCAGGCAACCTTTCCCTTCAACTCGACTACGTTGTCACTTGTTATATATCTACAGTAAATACAGTCAAGCATTAAATGCTGTAGTTGAGTTTCTGAAGGTGGAAAATAAGTCGCATAAAATCTCAGTAATATTCAACATTGGAAAAGGGCACTCGCTAACACAGCCAAACACAAACTCAAAGTTAGCTGAGTTAGGATGAAACAGAGAGCATTCAGAATTGACACCATCGACCTTTTTCTTCCATTTTCCCACCCCAAACCCAGTCTCAGATAGACAGCTTTACTTAGTATTCTGCTGAATTTCAGACCTAGGATTAAGAAAGAAGGTGGTCTCATAACAAAGATCCATCATTTAAGCAAAGAACTTTGAGAGGTACCCATAAATCAACAAAAATCAGAAGGCCAACAATGACTGCAGAAACAAACTGTGCCTGTATAGCAGATGAGCTGCAAAAAATAAGAAAAACAGTAGGAGATAAATTTTACATGAATTCAAGAAATGATGGTAGCAATACCATAGGAGAACACCATTGCCCAAATCATGTATGAGTCATGTTTGAAAAGACAGGGGATGGTCAGCTTAAAATGAAGTTGGCTTTCCATTCATGTTATATAATCCACGAAAAGATACTTTGGAAAGTTCTACATGGTCAGTATGTAGTATGCTTACAGTCATGTTACCAGAGCAATCACTTGCACATCCAGCTAAATGATGCCAGCAACAACTCTTCATATGAAATGATTCTCAAAGCACACACATGTGTATATTTGATAAGCAAACTTAAGTTTTGAATCACAGTATGTAGTAAGAAACCTGAAAGCAAAAAATCGAAGGCATACCAACAGAAGAAAGAAAAAGGCTACGTAGTCTATCATGAGAGCTCATCAAGCTCATTTAGGGCCACTTTTTGAAGGATACAATGAGAACAATAATTAGATGCAGCTCAGCATAGATGATGATTTTCCTTCCTAAAAGCCTATGATCTGTACAAAATAACTTTTGAGCTTCTAAAGATACCAGATGCCATCACAAAGGGCCACAAAGATATTTTTAAGAAAAGAAAATCTACTAGGCAGAGAAAAAAATACAAACCCCAGTCTACGAAGAACCCGCTTTCGCGCTTTAAGTTCATCTTTGAATGCCAATACAGAGGACGAGCGCATGGCTTTCTTAATTGACTTAATCTTGGCTGTCAGCTCTTGCTTCCTGTTTAACACTCTAAGCTTCTCCTCAATAAGTGGAGACTTCGCAATCTCATGCTTGTCAAATAGGCTTTCTAGGGCTTCTATCCTCCTAACTGCCTTTCTATAGGAGTGACTCTGGATCTGGAAAAAGACAAAGCAAATGCAACATGAAACAAAACATATAAATAATAAGTAACTAATTTTCCAGTGTAAGCTGTCCTTGAAGATGTCTATGGCATTTTATGATATAAACAAAGCAACACAACCTCAAGGATGATGACCACAGTAATATTATGATGCATACCATATCCATTGGCTTCTAAATAACTGCTTGTAATAGCCTATATATAAAAAAGTAGGGACTATCTATATGCTTTATTTCATATTACCAGCAAATAAGGGGGCAGTCATAACCCAAAACTGTACAAGAAATAAAGCCCCAAGAACAAAACAAGCAGAACCGAGTAAAAAATAGGAGTTTCAGGATTTGTCTTCACACAGAACGTGGCACCAAGTTGAGTCAAATATGGGAAGGTAAAGGCAAGGTCTCCCTAAGAGGAGACAAGAAAGCAGATATTCAGATATGGCAGCCGGACCTTTTCTTGCTGATATTCACAAAAATAGAAAATGGCATTTTTTGGTAGTATGGCACGAGTATGCAAAGGCGACAGCAATCTTTAGATGTTAAAGCCGACATAGATCTCATGTCATGTGATTGTTTTTCTGTACATGGTCTGCACATCCTACTTTTGTTGACCTGCCCAAAATATAGAAGCAAACAGGTTACCAAAGATTTATACCTTCATGTCTTCTTCAGGATCTAACAGCGGCATCCCCTCCTTTGCAAATCTTGAAAGAACTTCCAACACCTTCTTCAAAGTGTTTTCCCGGACTTCCAATGGCAAAAGATCTTTTGGTATGACCAAACGAACACTGCTTAGACTGTTAATCTGTTGGTTATGGAGATGAAAATGAGCTAAACTACAATAGACATCACTTAAGAAAAAGCCAAATAGAATGTCTGCTAACAAGGTCTCAAAGACAAAAGGCAATTACAAAAGCAAATCATTACGAGCACCAACAAGCAAAATGAAAATCGATAGAACAAAATATGGCAGCAGATAAGGGCATTGCCTGCGAAAGAGGGACAGAAACTACAGCCGGTTCTCCAGGCTCTTTCAGTGGGACAACATTTATCGACTTTTTTGCAATTCCATCTCGTCTCACAACACATCTTGTCAGAACGTCAACTTTATAGTTTGAATCTTCTGGTTTTGTGTTTCCACTATCTGGATAATGCATAACAAATACATAGTGAGATATCCGCAGAAGAAAGCACACTTTCACAAAAATAATGAGTCACTCACCCTCTGAAGCGCTTCTCACCCTCTCGAAATTGATTATAACCCCCCAAGTCGCCTGGTCCTCCATCGAGAAAGATGAGCTACTTTTATCACTGGAAGTGCACTCAATACTCACCAGTCGACCAGGTTGCAAGAAAGGTAAGCTATACTTTGGAGAGAGCGCAATGTCACGGACATCTTTCTTCAAACTCTTATATTGCTGTAACAGATCATAATAGCTCTTCAAACTTTCTTCTTCTTGAATAACAATCGAATCCCTCTCTTCTTCAAGGTCCTTTGCTTGTTTCTGCAAATACAACATCCCATCAGCTTCATCCGCTTTGCATTATCAATTTATCCATATACAAATTGAGATCCAATTATCATTTCAAAAGCAGTCAATCAAACATAATTTGGCTCATGGGACAAGAACAAAAATCAATTAAATCCATAAACAAGCAAGAACACAAGCTTTTGAAAGGATGAGCTGAGACCAATAGCAGAATGTGCAGTATATGATCAAAGTTTAATCTATTTGAAAAAATTGTGATAGGTCATGCCTCGACAACACCAAATCAGCAACAGCATTCACATTTAATGGTAGTAACAACCAATTCTTGGAGTCCGGTACAGATTTTATGAATACTAAAAGTTCGTCAAACAAATTGCTCTAGTACATCAGAGTCCCAAGAATGCTTCCATCTGCTCCTAGTATCGACTATCAGTTTCACTGCACCTCTCTCTACACTCACTCATGAATCAAGACTTAACTGATCTAATCTTTGATCCTTGTAAACGGAGTCCGACATGCTATTATCAAAACTTCTTGCTATTCTAAACATGTTTGGAAATAGCAACACATGAAGGAGTTTCCTTTTCCTTTTCTGCTTCTCAGCATGACCTATGATTTCTAATAAGGACTAATTTATTCCTTTTTCCAATCACCAAGATAAACTTTCAGGGTGGGATCAACTTATCATAACAATCTACCATGTAGATGTACGAACAGTCCCATGAACCAGGACATCAACAATTAAGATCCTCAAAATTCAAACTGATTAGTAAGCAGAATGGACTCACCAATTCTAATGCTACATCAAAGATCAACCAAATGATCCATTTATCCTTATTAAAATTAAAAAGTATTAAGTCAGAAGAATCAATATAGGAATAATTTTCGTTAATACGCTGAGCATAATGTGCTACCCACAATTAGGAATTCTTTGGATTATTACGTCCATATAGAGCAAAGATTCCAAAATGACAGTACCACAAGCAAAGCACAGGATACTCAACAAATAATAAAAATTATTTATGCCAAGGCATACTGTCAACTGAAAACTCACCTGAAGATCAGGAATGGCACGGTCTGCTTGAAACTGATAAAATGAATTTCGAAGCAAATTCTCGGGGTCACCGTCCTCACAACGCAGTTGATTTAAAAGGGTATTGTAGCTTAAATGAAACGCACTGAGACACAAATGAAACTTGCGTCAACAGAGATATCTCCCTCAGGTGCCGAAAAGACAGAAGCTTCTGCCACCAGGTTTAAAAAAGCACTTGCGGAAACAAAACCCATCAGTTAAATGTTACATTATCAGATTAAAAATATCACAGGCACAAGGGCCACATTTTTCTCTGTGGGAATGAGAGACAATATGTGATCAACAGAATATCAATTTTGGAAATAGCATCTACCAGTCATTGGCCATACAACAGAAAACACTGAAGTGCAAGGGATTTTCTAAACTACTTATACAAACTGTTACATCTAAGTTAGCAAACAAGAGTTCCAACACCAAAATTTACAGCAGAATGGAATATACCTGTTCAAACTGTCAGCACTTCCTTTAAGCATCATCTTTGCAGTGGGAGGTTCCAACTTTTCATCTACCATTAGAATGCAGATCCCACGTTTGTCAATACCTCGACGACCAGCTCGGCCACTCATTTGAATGTATTCTCCACTAGAAATCCATCTAAACTTATCTCCATCAAACTTTCGGACATTAGTGAACACGACTGTCCTTGCAGGCATATTCAAACCAATGCTAAAGGTCTCCGTAGCAAATAAACACTACAGGAAGTGAAAACGAAATTAGATATTAAGTGGCTCAGCCACCACAGAGCTTTTTAAAATGAATATTAGGTGTAATAGATAACAAATAAATAGGCATTGAAAAACCATCCAAAGAGCAGAAAACACGCTACGTGCAAAGAGCGCAAAGTACTTAAGTGCTCAATCATCACCTGCATCCTTCTCCAAAATTACATTCTAACTTTCCATCATAAATGAAAGAGGAAGAGAAGAAATCTAATCCTTAGCTTACAAGATTACTAATCAGTAAAATTTAACAAAGAATACAGATCAGAAGGCCAAATCAGGTAACTAACTATGACGTAAAGTGCAGCACTGCCGCCATTTTTGTGAAGCAATGCAAACTTCATGAAACATACTAGAATTGATGACGAACAAAAATATGATTGATCATGTCAGTAGTTCATCATATACAGGTTCAGTGACGTAATTAAAACAGCAAAGTTCAGTGAACATAGAGTGCTACAGCCACTCATCAAGCATAAAATATACATCACAAGGATAAACAACCCCTAGAGGAATGAGTAATCTAAGATATTCACTACCAACCTTAATAAGCCCTTCCTGAAATAAGATCTCAATAACTTCTTTCAGAATAGGAGCAAACCAGAATGATGCACACCAATCCCACGTTTCAAGAGGGGTAACATATTTGTAACCTGTGCACACATAACAAAGATAAATAACTATTAGATTGGCACTCCTCTACACCAGCGAAAGAAACTTAGGAGTCAACACTCTCCACAGCCTCTTATTAGATTCAAAGTATAGTAGGGAAACAGGAATACATTCTTAAGGGCAAAGAGAAAAGTCTTCAGCAAAGTGTCAAAGGGCCAAATTTCTTCCATAAAACTTAGACTTTACACCACCAACAAGTGACATTAAGGAAAAAAAAAGTTTCCTCTACATATAAATCTTATTACTGGGAGTCATGGTAAGTATAGAAGATATCTTCCAGATATCACTAGACTATCTAGCTATAGTAGTAAAAAGAAATCATAAAATAAGACATTAACGAGAAAAATTTAAAGACAAAGTGCCCAACAAGAAAGAAAACTGTAGTGACTACTGCACACTAAATTCTACCCACTGCAGTAATTCAACCAAATAAAGAGAGTAGTGGATCTCCCAAGTTGATTAAGAATTATCAATTAGCACATGGATGATAAGATGAATACTCAAGCTCAAGCATTTGAACATGAACTTTTTTCCTTCTCTTTTAATTTTTTTCCTTTTCGGTGGAGGTGGGAAGGTTGTTGGGCCAAGTTGAACAATTTTTATCAAAAGATCAGCAAAAATACTTGCCTGGGGAAGCTTTTTATCATCGTCAGAGAGCATGTCCATAGCACTCCAAAAGATGGTTTCTATGTTCACTTTCTCATCATCCTCATTGAGATCCATTTTTGCCATCTGAACAAGAAGGCAAGAAACATCATCTCCACATAGAAGAAATGAACTGTTCACAATCACAGCGCAGGGAAGTGCGATGCAAGACAAAAGGAAAATTGCGGATAAACCAAACCAACAGATTCAAACCAATTTAAAACCTACATGATATAATGGTACCAATTCATAATCATTGTAATTCAAGGAAAAGTTGTACTGCTCACTTCACATAAACACCTACATTATAACATGTTCTGCTGAAAAAATTACAATTTGTTGTGCGAAAAATCATGCAGACGTTTTTCAAATGTCGATTGCAATTACCACAACAACATAAAAATAGCCTTTTCCCACTAGAAGAAGTCAGTTGCATGGATCCTCCTAGACTATTGTGCTTTGTCATTGATAACTAGCCCAAACATTTACCTGCATGGCAAGAAATTCACACTCTCTTTTGCTAAAGCTGAAACATATTACTGGATCATATTGACGCTGAATGATCATCTTCACCATCTTAAATATGTCACTTTCTTCACCAACTCGACCAGTCACCAAACTCTTCTGCCATTTCCCATTCTCTCTTTTTTTATCACTCTCGCCAGCTGGAACCAAAGCATTTAAAGCTTTCTGAAAGCTATCTTCACGAAATTTTCCCTTCTCATCCACCACCAAGTATAGACCATCACCTCCAGAAGGAAAAACGTAATGCTGAAGGGGTGTTGGCCGGTAATCAGTGTAAACAATATGACATGGTTGCTGGTGTACCTGCAATTATATAACAACTCCTTGATATGGGTCCACATTCTCATGATATATAGGTGGAAAGAAAATAGAAGAAAATAATTTGAAAATTTAGACCACACGTTCTCAGATTTAATGCTTACACAATAAATTACTTGGTTTTTTCTTTGCATCTCCATGCTTATCAATCCCTCCCCACCCAAATGAAAATATTTGCCCAACTCCTATTGACATGGGAACTGGAAAGGTGAATAAAAAGTAAAAATTTGAAATTTGAAATTAATCCCTCAAAATACTAGAAAACCATTCTGATTTTATATAAAAGGAAATAATGACATTAGGATATCCAGGACAACCTTCGCAACCCAGTCTGCAAATTCTTTGGCGTTGGGCACTGTTGCTGAAAGGAATACAAAGCGAGAATTCTTTGGCGCCATAACGATGCTCTCTTCCCATACCACACCTCGCTCCCTATCACGCATGTAATGTACCTCATCAAATATTATCCAAGCCACCTCCCTCATTATTTCTGATCCTTTGTATTGCATGCTCCGCCAAATTTCAGTGGTCATTACCTAAATCACAAGTACTTTCAAAATCCATAACACTTACATTTGAAAAGGAACACCTACACTTTAACCAAAAGCGTACCAAGCAAGAAGCATTAGGCTCAATGGTGACATCCCCAGTCATCAGGCCAACATCTGAGAACTCTTCCTTGAACTCTCTATACTTCTGGTTGCTCAGTGCCTTAATGGGAGCCGTATATATGACACGTTGCTTATTCTGCAAGGACATGGCAATAGCATATAGTGCAACAACTGTTTTTCCAGCTGATGTATGGGCCGACACCTGCAAGCACGTAGAATCGTATCATAAACTCCCCTAATAGACGGAAATTGCTAAAGCTAGAAGTACTAATGATACAAAAAATAACCTGATTGTCAATGCAGTTCCACACACAATGCATCAGTTATCCAAGTCAATTACCCAGCAAATTTCATACAAGACATCCAAAGTAAACTAACTCAATTATTCAAAGCTCAAACATGAATTCCTCGAGATGTCATCCCATCAATCAATCGATCACACTAATACCAAGATTTCCAGAAAACCTACTTCGCATGCTTCTCCAAGGGAAAAAAAAAAAGAACACTAAAAACAGCACGAACAGACAGGAAGCAAGTCCAAAAATTGAACAGGAAAAATTACCATAACGGACTCGCCACTGTCGAGGCACTTGATAGCTTCGGACTGGAAAGGGTCGAGCGTGAAAGGGAACTCCTTCGCCGGCGCCGGACGGTCCTGCGAACTGGACGAGCGCGGCGGCTCCGCCTCCGGAACGTAGCCCTCCGGGTACGACACGTCGTGCACGCAGGCCACGCCCTCGCCGGCGCCGTCCTCCCGCAGATGCTTCGCCGGCGGTGGGGCTTCGTCGCCGGAGTCCCCAATCGATTTCCTCTTCAGCGACCCCATCCGCGCTTCGAAGGACGAGGTGGTGCTTCGAGGCTGCTTCTTCTTCTCTTTGCGTTCGGAGACGCCGCGAAAGGAGCGAGCTCGGACGTTTCTCGAGAAGCACGGAGACACGACGGTGGCCTACGACGAGCTACGCCGCCGCGGCGGCGGCGGCGGCGGCGGCGGAGAGAGAGAGAGAGGGAGCGCGGCGAGAGGAGTATGAGCGCGCTTCTAAAAACGCACCGTCTTCAACTCTTCGTATTCGTAATCCGCCGTTCTCTTTTTCTTCTAATTTTACTTTAGCCCTCGGAATTCTCACTATTACACAATGAACCGTGAATTTTAAAGTTCATTCATTCTGCCCCCCAACTCACCCCCGGTTTAAACCCACCAGCATTGAATTCTTACACTTAGCCCCCTCGAGCTTACTAATAATTTCTGCCATGAGCATCGTCAATACCTTTAGTCGAGGCATGCAATGCACGTGACTCTTATGTTGCAAATGTCAGTCGCAATGTATATGAGATCCTCTCTCCCTCTTCATCCAGAAAGAAAGACAACTCCAAAAAAATTTTATTTGCCTTTTGAAGTGCAAAAGGGTGTAGTACGAGATTGATAAAATGGGCGCAAATTTTCGATACAACCAGTTACACAAGACGTACAATGATAGTTAAGCATGTTCATGTCAAGATTAACAAATGCGGTTATCTTTTTAGCACAAGTACCATGTCTACTTTATATAGGTTAAGAAGTTCCTGTGACGGGATTTATGATATTTTCACCTTGGTAAGTATTTATATCGCAGTTCTTTCTTTCGTCATATGATCCAATTAATATCGTGGAAGTTTGGATTTCAAAGTCGAGCAGCGTTCGGCGTAGACCTTGGTTCGATTATGACTTGAACACAGGAATTGCCACCTCCAAAAACAAGGGCTTACACTATGCTCTTTGATATTCTGTGCTTCTCTCACTTTGGGATATCTTCACTACTCTCCCTATTCTCTGTATACGTTCCATCGCACTTTCCCTATCTGGTCGTGGACATGGTTTCTTTAGGAAGTGATTCACCCACCTTTCAGAGACGTGGGGCAAAGGAAAGCGCCAACATAAAATCAAAAAATCGAAATCATTCGACCGGTAATTGAAATTGTCATAGCATTGATGCCATGCAGATCTTAGCAATTGTATCATGCCAATCCAACATGCCTCGATAGTTAAGAATCGATGATCAGTTCATTCCATCCCATTACCATCTCGCAATCGAAGCCATGCACACGGAATGCAAATGCTTCACCTGAATATAATCACAAGGGGCAATTGATAATTCGTCATAAACTCCGGTGGAGCCTTGTGCGTATTCTTTCCCAAAAATCAGATATTAACAATCCTGCTGCATTCTCTCGAGAAACCCACACCAGCAGTTTCTGGGGATGCCATGAAGTGGTTCTTCAACTCAGCTTCTTTCTTTGACCAGTAGTGCTACCAACGAGACTGGAACACTTGCACCAGGAGTTAAAGAAAATGCAAGGCTCGCTCTGACTCTTCAACCGTCGTACCTTCATACGGCTTTCCAGCACAAGGTTGGGCAGGTGGGGGGCACTGTTGCCAAGAATCTGTACTTCAGTCGAGACTAAGTGGGCATTTTCCCATGGCTTGATTGACTTCTGTCCCTTGATCTCCTTCATCGACAAGTCTTCCCACATGATTCTCGAGCTTATTTAACATGGCAAAATGGTTGTCAACAGTTTTTCTTTCTAGAGAGCGCGTCTCTTCTCAGAAGACTATTACAGATGAAATCCTTGATCCAATTATCTGAGATCACGGTAATCTAAATCACCATCACAAGATTAAGCCACTCCAGCACATCCACTTCGCCTACCCACTATTCTGAATCCTCCAGTCTGTATTATTCTGGATCCCAACGGTCCTGGATATTGTGGGACATTGAATCATTATCGCTGGATCTAGATCTCTTTCTATGTTTCGAGCTTCTATGTTTGCTGTAACCATCATGTCCATCCCTGCTAGAAAGGTGCAAGGGGAAATCAGTGTCGTGGGTTTTTCCTGATCTGTCCACATGCTTTACTGTCTTGTGCCTTTTAGTAGGTCTTCTAGAAGGGGCACGACGTGCTTCCTCATCCTCATCTATGTCTGATTTACTCCCATCAGATTCAACACGATACCTTGTCCTCTTGATGTCCTTAGAAAGGGCATGATGCGCTTCCTCATCCTCATCCATTTCTGATTTACTCCTGTCAGATTCAACACAATACTTTGTCCTCTTGATGTCCCTATTTTCATCCGGAGAAACTGAATCATTCCGATGTCTTGAGCTTCTCCTCGCATTGCCATGCCACCTTTCCTCATCTGTGTCAACTGCTAGTCGATGACCATCCTCATCTCGAGGGTTCCTTCTATGGCTATGACGGTTCTTGACATTCATCTTTTCTTCTCGTCATTAAACTTCATCTCCTCTTCATCACGCTCCCGATGTGCTGCATGGCTCTCTTCGGATCTTCTAGACCTCAAGTAATCATTCTCCCTCGAACTAGATCTCCTTGTGTGACCCCTACCAACAATAAGGAAAATCAGATGGAGATGCAACTCTATAGACTATATATGCCATAAAGTCAAAAAATGAAAGAAAAAAAAAAAAAAAAACACCAGCTGTTCATCACAGATGAAGATAGGAAATCACAGCCAGATTGACTACTAAATTGAAGCTAGTTAGCACAAGGAACAATATGGATCCATTCATTTCAATCATGATAATAGTGGAGATCATGTCTGTTTCGAAGCTCTTCCCTAAAATCCTCCTATATGATTATCTGTTTTATCCTTAATGTATCTTCATATGAAGCTTTAGCAGCTTTACAAAAAGTATGTAAAATCCATTTAATTCTTAAGCGGCTGTGAGTTTAGAAAAAAAAGAAAAAAAAGAAGTCCTAAGATATCGATGGATATCTGACAACTAGACAACATGGAATTGGTTGGAAAAAACGTAGACGTGTCCCAGACTCCTAATAATAGGAAAAAAGTAGTGACAAATGCCACTTTCTTGGATATATATTTGTCTCCCTAAACAGCTGAATTACTATAACCCCGTAGTAAACATCGGTGTTGAGATTGCTCTTGTTTGCCTGAACTACCAAATTCATGTCGTCTTCTTGCACTTACTCGTGTCTCAATGTCCTAAATCCTAATGGTTAAATGACAATAGTGTCTCTAACATGCAGTATTTCCAAACCATGGAAATCTCAGCTATCAGACTTAACCCCGTAGTGAACATTGGTGTTGAGATTGCTCTTGTTTGCCTGAACTACCAAATTCACGTCATCCTCTTGCACTTGCTCGCATCTCAATTTCCTAAATCCTAAAGGTTTAATGATCAATAGTGTCTCTAACATGCAGTATTTCCAAAACATGGAAATCTCAGCTATCAGACTTGTGTACTAGCCTTTATCTAAAAGGTTCATCACTCATGCAAATTATTAACACCCATAATTTGTGAGAAAAATATTTAAGCCCCACAAAAGAACTAAGGACCTATTTTCCTCCATCCATTATTAACTTATGAGGAATTTAGTGCAGGAATCAATACAAATTCACATGATCTGGAGATGTGTACATCACACCTATGGGGATTTTAGTATTCTTGTGACTTTAAGTATGATTAAAAAGTGGCTTATTCAGAGTGAGAGAAATTTGAGGCATTTGAGAGTCTACAGTCTGATTTTGTTGATAAAAATAACAGATGGTTAAAGGTTTTGATTTCCAATTTTTTGGGCTACTAAAAAGCCACGTTTCTTAGTAAGGGCTTTTCCAATTTATACCGTGCATACAGCCAAGAGAAAACAAACCTCCTTGAATCAAAGCTCTTGCTAGAGTTTCTCCATCGACCCACATTTGCTGGTCTTTTCTCCTCCTCTTGATAGTTTTCCAGAGAATAACCAAATAAAGCAGCCATCTTACTGACCCAGTACTTAGGAGGTGATTTATCCCAATCAGCCCACTCATAATCGCCACCCGGATTGCGGAAACAGTGAATGAAATTGCAAGCAGTTCCATGGGAACATGTCTGTCAAGTATAAAAGATAGCAACCTAACTAAGAATTGGTAATTAATAATAATCATTGACATCCCAGAGAAAATACAATATATGGAAAAACACAACAGCAACAAAAAACGCAAGAATCACCGTACCTTGAACCTTGACTTCATATAATCCCCACAGATGGCAACTCTCCACCTCGTAACATTGACAAATTCACATGTTACCTGTTCAAAAGAACATCTAATTAATTTAACCCCCTATTCAAGAAAAAGATGAAATGGCCAAGACGATAGTTATGGGAACATAACAGCACACAGAGACTACTAATGTTACTATTGACACCTACTAAAGAGACTACTAGAGCTTTCATCCAAAATAGGCACAAACCAGAAATCCTTGATAAATGTCAATATCACAATTAATTGCAGGTTCGAAGGAATTTAGTACAGAACTGGATGCTTTTTCCCTTCCCTTCTTGCTTAACTACTATATTAGACACATCCAACTAATGAATGAAATACTGACCGAAAAAAAAAAAAAAACTAATGAATGAAATACCTGTTTGCCAGCAAAGAATCGGCCGTTAATAGAATTGTAAGCCAGCACAGCTGAATCCATGGACTTGTAATGTACATAAACATTTCCCTTCAAATGGAATGAACCATTTTTACAAACCTGAGATAAGAATTAGATTTGTGAATCTAAGATTGCACAGAAACATACACAGCACCTAGATTCAGGCTTCCATAAGATGAATCTACAATTCAGAAAGCTCGAAAGAGAAGTGCAGAAAAACCCATTGAAAAGCCAGAGAGAATATAAAAAATGGATTAACTACCCCCAAAGTTTATAACCACCTTGATTAAAAAGCCAATATCAAGACCTGCAAATTGGAAAATTAACAGCCATGAACAGATTTTATTACCTTAAAATTCACAATTTCTCCAAACTTCAAGAACTCTGTATGAACATCCTCATAAAACTCCTTAAATGCATGTTCAACCTCTTCGTCTGTGTACTGGAAAGAGTAAAAACATGTGATTATAAATTGGCTAGATCATCCTAAGATATACATTAATGATAGTAGAAGTAGTTGGAAGCCTCAGGATCTACTGGAGGAAGGGTGGATTGCCTATAATTGACGAATAGTGGAACCTTTAGACACTCTGCTAAGATTTGCAGTTATGAGCAAAATTACAAGCCCTGAGTTTTCAATTCTTAATACTTCAAAATGATTTTGCAGGATCAGCAAGTGGTAGGATAAGGAAAACATGGTCCTTAAGAGCCACATTCCTGTCTATTGTATATTTCCCGGACTCAATGTTTAGCGGCTAACAATTGAAGAATGTTTTATGGGTATTAATAGGGTAACAAGAATAATCGCTTCAAACAAAGACCAGTGACTTCAGACACCCTAACTGCTTGGTGTCTGGAAAACTCATGCTAGCGTCTCCACAATAAGAGTAACCACTTCAAACAAACCTGGTAACTTTAGATCCAAAGATTCATTTATGGAAAACTCATGCTGGTATTGGTCATTCTATTACAGAAAAAGAGAACCCGGGGTGGATAATCATCACAAGACACAGAAGAGAAGTAATAATGATAGTTCTGGCCATGGGAAGCTCAAATATCACTTCCTCTATAATGTATTGGAAGACTTCCAACATGTGAATACAGGGGAAAACTCTAAGCCTTTAAAAGATGTCTGAACCTATTAAAGCTGTCCAATTTCATGATAACAACTCCGGAATAGCTGGAGTAAATTGTGCATTTGGAAGCTAACACCTTGTCCCCTACTTGAAGAATCTATGGTCAGAATCATCCCAGAATGTTCCAAGAGATATGAAGGATGGCTCTAGGCATATAGGATAAGACTGAAAACAGCAAGCAGCAGCTAAGTAGTTTGTTCGCCAGAAGTAGAAGGAAGATGAAGGATTAATGACGAATCACTAAAACACATCACTCAATTTCACAGGCTTTTTCCATGCAATTAATATCCTCATGTTAGTGGCCAATCCTTATCAGATTATTCTCTTCAGGCATTACTCTCAGGAATCAGAAAATGCATGAGCATTTACACAATGGGAGAAAACCATTCCCTAGAGTCATAAAGAAGTATTTAGAGATTGCACATGACTTCTACAAAGGCTCTTCACAACGTGACTTTTCGACAGCTGTACTGGTATTTATCACCTTCAAAAATTAGATAGAGAAAACATTGTCCAAGCATCTAACACCAAGTGTGTGAAGAACTAGAAAAAGCCAATGCCAGCATGATGTTTGAAAACTAAGAAACAATCAGCCAAGCTGGAAAAATAGATAAACCCTACAAGTAAAAAGAATAAGATTAAGTAGGACAACCTAGTCACCATACTTTAGTGTTGATTCATTATTTAGATTCCATATTTTTCTCAAAAGACCACAATAACCAATCAACAAGCCCGCTTCTTTCTTCCAACACACCTATCTCAAAGAACAGAACAAGTCAGCTGCAAAACCATGCATTAGAAGGTATAGCTGTCTGCAAGCTGATACCTTAGCAGCAACAGCTCTTATCAGAAGAGCAATTCCAGCAGCCCATTGCATCCATATAAAAACTACTGAAAGGTTAAGGAGCAATGAAGTAGAAAAACTTTAATTGAAACTAGATCTCTACGTACCCAAAAGACTACGAGAAAATTGTAGCCAATCAATAAATTCAGTTTGAACAACAGGACAAGCCATGGCATTCACCAGTTAAAACAATTGTTCCAACTATCAAAATTAATTCTTTGTGCCTGACCAGTTCACTAATTGCCAAGATAAGTCAGATGGCATTGAGGCCCAAGATCAATCCCCTAATTGATATGTCGGCATATAGATTACTCTAGGTTGATAATGATTAACCAGTGGAGCAATCCTTAAAAAAAATGACTTTACAGAAACCCAGAAAATTTTATCAGAAATTGCATTAAGATATGTATCTGACAATGATCAACAAAAATGCATGGAAGTGCAGCTACAGTGACATGATGATATTAAATTCAAGAAGCAAGAACGTGTCATTAAGGAGACTGAAATAAAATGAGAGATAGAAGAGAACACTATCTAGGTAAGTGTAGACAGAATGTCTTTCAATTTGCTATCTACAGGAATTGTCAGGATACATGAACTGGATGAAGGCATCATTAACCGACCTCGAGCCCCTCGTCTTGCTCCCACGCAAGGCCAGGACCATTATACATGTTCTTAATTAGCAGTGTACATGATTTATCAGGATAGAAGTGGACTCTGCTGCACCGCTGACCAAATCGACAAGCTCCAATCTTCAGATGGAAAGGACAATGAGCTTTATCCTGCCGCGAGCAAAAAATAGAGCATGAAAAGATTAAAAATAAAATCAACAGATTAGTCCAAAAAAGCATAACCAGACATATGACCATCGTAATAATAAGCTACCTGCTCAGTCCCAAAATTAGGCACTTGGAGAGCAACATTTTCCAACACCTGTTGAGCCGATAAAGTGGATGCATTCTTGTAGTCTGAATATGCTTCAGACTGTGGAGGGAGAGGATTTGAGGTTGGCCTATCAGCATCCTGGCAGCAAAATACAAACCTCAACTCAAAAATTCAAACCACAAAGCAACACAAGGAGAAAGCAAAGGTAGGAGCAATGCATGCTGAGTTTCTAACACGCAAACAGGTACAGGCTTCTGAGTTACCACTTTCAACATTCGCTGGTCCAAACCCTTCTTCGGAACCCTGATGGTTTTCTTCTTTACAATTATCTCGTTCCCTTGCCAGATGATCTCTGCAGGTCCTTCTTCTTCCACATATTCCCAATCATCACCATCGTCCTGGTTATGCTCCTCATCCTCATCCTGGCGATCAACCATTCACAAAAGAATGCCAATATCATCTTCTGTACTAAATCATGCTCGATAATCGACAAAAACACAGTCCAGCGCCTACGATTGCTCCACAAATTGATCAGAATCCCTCAACCTGCCAATCGTCCATTTACAAAAGAATACCAATCTAATCTTCTGTACTCAATCATACTCGACAATCGACAACAGCACAGTCCAGCGCCTACGATCGCTCGGCGAATTCATCAGAATCCAACACCAAAACAGCTGAATAATAGTTCCACATTCTAACGAAGTTCAAAAAGCATCAAACGGCCGAATGTAGTACGCAATTCACACGAAAATCCGAACGAACCTGCTGCCGCCGCGACTCCTCCAGCGCCCTCGCTCGCTCCTCCGCTTCCACCGCCGCCGCCTCCTCCTCCTCCTTCTTCCTCTTCCTCTCCATCGCCTCGACCCAGGCCCTCTCCCTCTCCTCGAACTCCTTCCTTTCCCTCTCCCTCCTCTCCTCCTCCTCCTTCTCCGCCATCTCCGCCCTCCTCCGCTCCTCCGGATCGTTCAGCCGCGCCTCCTCCTCCTCCCGCTCCCTCGCCGCCGCCTCCTTCCTCAGCTGCTTCCGCTTCATCTTCTTCGCCGCCTTCCTCTTCTCCTTCCGGCTCGTGGGCCCCGCGCCTTCCATGGCCGGCGGTGTCTGCTCCCCGCAAGCCGCCGCCGCCGCCGTGTCTCCTCCCCTCCGCCGTCGTCGGAGATCGGCTCCGCCATGTGAATTCCGTCTATGTCCCGAGAAACAACACTCACGCTGGAAAACGGACCTCCAGGGGGCAAAAGAAGGGTGGTGCTCAACTGACATTAAAACTATGAAAATATAAATATATATATATATATATATATATATATATATGTGTGTGTATGTTTTTTTTTTTTTATAAAACATAAGCATTTGAAAAATAAAGATTAATACCCTGAAAAACCCCAAACTGATACACTGTGATAAATTTACTCCAAACCATTTTTTTACCGTAAAAAACCTCAAATTGGTATCTTTCGACAAATTTATCTCAAACCTAAGTCACTTGTGACAAATTTACCCTCTATTAATTTTTATTAAATTTTACTATTAAATTATTAAGGTAAATGATACATGACAGTTGATGGATATATCAATTTGGGATTTTACACTCCGTTTATCATAGTTTACAATTTTTGTGATTTTTTTGTGATATTAATCTAATTTAGCATATGGTATATTTGTCACAAATTACAAATTTTTTGTTTTTTGTGGTCGAATAAATTAGATTGGGGTAAATTTGTCATAAATGTATTAATTTATGGTTTTTTATGATTAATCAAAGTAAATTTGTCACAAGTATATCAGTTTGGGGTTTTTCATGGTTAAAAAAATAGTTTTTGGTAAATTTGTCGCGAAGTGTCTGGGTTTGAAATTTTTCAGGATATTAACCCGAAAAATAATGATATGTAGGGAAGAAAAGGAATATAGATTACCATTTTTTTCCATAAGCCAAGTAGTGATATAATAGATTTTAATTGGGAATTATTATCTTTTCCTACCACAATATTACTATAAAAAGTTTGTATATTGAAAATGAAATATCAAATTCAAAAGCTTCACCCCCATCAACAAGAGGTAGAGCTATGCACATGTAACAAAAAAAAATTGATAGTCATTAAATAAAATGAGTAAATTGGCACTTACAAATTTAAAACTTTTTTTCTTTTTGTAACGGGGCAAGAATGCTTAATAGGTTATTTAACAATTTGACAATAACTGCAATTGGTCCAACCTAAATGTGAAAGCACATTGCAAAAATCAATACCTCTCATTTCAACCACTTCACTTAATTAGAATTCAATTATAAATGCAAGGCTATAATGGATCAAAAATTGAGATTTTATTCATCGATAATAGTAATAGATAAAATAAAAAGATAAATAATTTGTAACATTAATTTTTTAACTTTCAAAATCGCTTTTATCCCGACAAAGGAAAGGTGGAATTTATCAATATGAATAGAAATTTTAAAATCGTATTTTATGATATTTTAGTTTGTGCATCTTGAGAATAAACCTTTTTTTTTTTTTTTTTTTTTTTTTGACTTGCTATTTTCCCTTTTGACCTAACCACTTTTTACACGACCTTTCTCGCTCTGAAAAAATGAAATTGATTCCCAAAAGAGCATAAAAAAGGGGTTTTCCGAGAGATTTTATTAACATACGAAAATCAACGGTCGTGATTTAATGGGCCGGGGACCGAAAACAAGACAGCATAATGGTATGGCATGGGAAGTCGCCACGTGGCGCGCCGTGGATCCTTTGCTTGCCTTTCAGTTTCAGCTGGAAGACTTGACTGACTTAGCAAGAGAGAGACAGAGAGAGAGAGATAGAGAGAGAGAGAGAGAGTGGTTGCCGGACGCTGGTGGTCGGCGACGTCGGCGACGGTGGAAGAGAGGATGGCCGCGGCTGCGAGCCTCTGCAACCGCAACCCCTCCCCCTTCCTCGGCCGCTTCCCTCCTCCTCCTCCTCTTCATCCCCTCGCCGTCAGTCTCTCTCTCTCTCTCTCTCTCAAAGATGCTTCCTTTCTCATGTTTTCGCGCGCCTGCTTCTTCATCATGCAGGGGAAGAAGAAGGCCCGACCCGGACCCCATCCCGGGAGGCCGTCCCGAGCCGCCGCCGCCGGAATCCGCGCGCTGTTCTGGAGGTCGAAGAAGTCTCTGGAGCCTCGCGAGACCGTCGATCTCTCTCTCGGCGATTACGCTCTGACGGCGCCGGACGCCGAGGTATGTTCTGCTACGGTCGCGATAGATATGTCGCGGCGGTTGTCGTATCGGGTGCGTTCGCGAAGTGAATAGGTTCGTGTTCTGTCGCGCAGGATGTCTCGGCGGCGGAGTCGAGGCCGAAGCGGATATCGCCGTCGGTTGTTAATTCCATCTCCGAGGTTTCGGCGAATGATTGGGACGCATGTGCTCTTGATGCTACTGGACCTGAGAAGTATAATCCGTTTCTCTCGCACGGGTTCCTTTCGAGTTTGGAGGAGTCTAATTCTGCTGTGAAGGTGAGATTTCGCCTTCTAAGCGGTCGGAATTGTTGTTCATCGACGTAATTTTTCGGTTCTTATTTTTGACTGCTTCCTTTTTTGTCTTGAGAGAAGGATTGGATGATTGGTACTTGCTTCATTGATATTGGAGTCCTTGGCATAATTATTCCTTGGTTCCTTCGTGCATAAGCTTTCACTGATAAGTTGGTTGCACACTGCTGCTTGTGGGGTGTCCCTGATGCTTTTACGTCCAACAGCTTATCGGCCCGATAGGTTTCTGTCTCTAGAGAGATGTCTCTCCTTTTGATGCTCTGAGATACGGGAAAAAAGAAGTTCCTTTTATTTCTGGTATATGCAGCGAAGTTTCTTTTTGAACAAAGACGGACTATTAAGTTTTGTAGATTTTGATGTCTACCTAGTGAAGTAGTTTTTTTAATGGATTGGCGCCCTCTCAGTACCTTTAGCTATGGCTTCTCTTCCTAATGTTCCTAAACGGAGTTCTTTGAGTGTTACTATGCTGCTAAGCTGAATAGCTTCTCTTGGATACTCTGTTGATCTATTTAATTGCTTTTAGGAAACAGGATGGATGCCGCGGCACATTGTTGCTAAGGATGAATCTGGGACTGTTGTAGGTGTTGTTCCACTTTATCTTAAAAGGTTTATCCTCTTCTTTGTTCTCAGTATTAGATTTATTTTCTCTGAAACTTCAAATGGATTGGTTCTTCTATGCTCCACGTGAGCAGCAATATATTGAGCAATTTTTACAATCTTTGAGGAGCTTTTTGGGTGTGGTTTCACTCTCATTTTTCATGTTGTTGTGCAGTCACTCGAATGGTGAATTTGTCTTTGACTATTCTTGGGCGGATGCTTACTACAGTTATGGTTCAAGATACTATCCAAAGTACCAGTGTTGTGTGCCTTTTACCCCCGTAACTGGTCCTCGGATTCTACTTCGTGATTCCTTATATAAGGATCAAGTTTTTGACATTGTAGTAGACGCCTTAAAGTATCTGGTTGCTAAGGTATGTGATAACAGATGTGTGACTGTCCATAGTGAATATGATGTTACATCCATGCAGTGGCCAGACTTTTATCACACTTTTCTTTCATCATTGGGCTTTTTTTTACACCCCATCAATTATTTGGACCTTTTCCCTTGGCTGGAGTTCCAGTAGAGTAAAAATGTTTTCAGAGCTGATCTCTATATGTATGGTCTCATGGAAAACAAGAAATAACTTGGTTATTCGCCAAACAAGTGGGGAAGTTGCGGCTAGCTGTGGCTTACTTAAAGATGAAAATTCCTGAACTGTGAATCTGATGTTTCAATTTGCAGTAGTTCTGAATTTGCTTTATATCCTTGACAACAGTCCCAGGTTTCGTCAGTCCACATCACATTTTCTTCTGAGAATGAATGGCAAAACCTCAAGGAAAAGGGTTTTCTACAGAGGATAGGAATGCAGTACCATTGGAGCAATCGAAACTATACATGGTGAGTGGCAAAATGAGTGCTGAAATTACAGTTAGGCCTGATGTTACTGCTGCTGCATACATTGACAATAACTTTTGGTTTTTCCCTATTCACTTTCCCCCCTTCCACAGCAAAACAACCCAGGAGACTCATCTCCATCTGAAGTGTATTAGTAGATTCAGAAAAGGTTCTGAAGGGTGATCTTACAATTTAACAAAACCTTGGGAGTATTATCTGCCCTGTTTAATGCAATGAATCATAGACTTTCACGATTGAGCTCCTTGAGGGCTCCAGCCAAAGCCACCTTAATTAAAATTCATATAACATGGCGACAAACCTCCAGCAATGTGCTTATTTCTTAATGGTCAAGATAAGTATTTAATTATATATTCTTTCGTAATAGGAGTAGGGAAACAAAGACACATCGAGTAAAACATTAAGCAGACAAGTGCTGAAACATCAGACTCAATGATAATGAAAATAGGCGTCTGTGATATTTCTAGTTTCTCAGTCAAAGTATTATTTGACCAAGTTTGAAATTTCATAAGACTCACTCAATTACATCATAGCTATCATACACCTTTGACCCCTTTTCTTGATTGTCAGTGAGGGTTGAAAGTATTTGGGAGTTGAATGGAGTTGTCTCTTTTTGATCTAGATAGCATGTCAAGGGGTATATGCTTCACAATGTTATCTAGGTCAAATGGAGCTTTTGTTTAAAAATATACTTGGACGTGATGCAGCTGTCAATTTTCTCCATTTGATATTGTGCGTGCATCAGTTTCCTTTGCAATAGTCCTGCCAATTAGCATATGATTGCAGCATTACTTCTCTGAATCAGTCATGTCTAAATTTACTTGGATTGCCAACTTTTGATCTTTTTACATTTCTTGTGTTTATCTTGCATGCAAAAGGTACATGCTTCAAGTTTCACTGTCTGTGCCACAGTTTTGATGACTTTTTGATGGACATGAAGCAGAACAAAAGGAAAAATATACGTCAGGAGCGCAAGAAGGTTAGTTTTTCCAAATGTTATTTTATTCGGCAATTTCCTTTATTTTGGGAAGATACTCCCACCTAGAAATTCTTGTAAATCTTGCTCTTACATTTTTATTCCTGAAATATATGCTTGAAAATTGGATAAAATTTTTAGTAAATTGTGTTGCTACATATGCTTGTCACAGGGGAAATGAAGAAAGTAGTTATTATGGAATGATATATGTTACTGCAATCTTCACTAAATGCTCATAGAACTTTTTACTAACACTCTGCGACTGATGCTTCATGGGGATTGCATTCCCAATTTCGGATATAATGCTGACTGACCTTATATATTTGCTGAAATTCACTCTGCTGAAGTAAAGTGTTATACTGGTACTTGAGCTTCTTGGACAACTGGAAAACTGACTAATTGCTGAAGATGCTTCAAAGCAGTAAAATATGAACAGTTGAGTAACGAACTGGTTGTTCTTTATGATGACATGAGTTATGGGGAAGTATTATATGAACTGATCTTTACAAATGCCTATCACTGTTACGTTCTACAAATGTTTAATGCAAATATATCATTGGCATTGTATCAACTGTATTTGTACCTATACTAATGGGGAAAAAGACACACACATAAACTTTCATGCAGTACTAATTTCCTTTTTGCCTGTTGAAATCAATTTTGCTAATAGCACAGACAGAATATCAAATTCCCCACTAAGTTATCAGAATTCATTGCTGGCACACTATGGTATTTTATCAAAAATCAGTTTGCATTTTTATCTGTTGCATCTTATAGTCTCATAGTGCCAGATTTGATAATGCATCATTTTGGGCACACAAGCTTTTACTCATTGGATCGAACCTTTTCTGCAGATTTCTGCCCAAAACTTGACAATGAAGCGGCTTCGAGGGAATGAAATAAAGGTAATGAGTACAAATATCATGGCAAAAGTGTCTTGGGGAAGATTATAAGCCAATCCTGCCCAAAATATATGAGGTTTAATAATATATGTAATCCAGCTGGATCAATTTGATATCAATGTGAATAGAGACTAGTTGGTTAACTATACAGAGAAGTATAAATAAGTATATCATGTTGCAACTTCCCAGTAATACTATTAATTTGAATTTAGATGCTAGTAGCAACTTTCTGTACACTGGTTTGAGCTTTTAGATGAGTAGTCCTTAGATGTGATCATCCACATGCGACCCCTGTTCTCTTACAACTTACTCCTAAATTAATACCTTCACTTTGTGAAACATGAAGGACTTGAGCTTCTTGGATTTGATTGTGTGTGCAGGCTAAGCACTGGGATTCTTTCTATTCGTTCTACAGGAACACCACCGATAACAAGTATGGGTCCAGTGACTCTGGTTTTGTCTTTCCTTTGCAGAAAATATAATATTGTTGATTGTTTTGCCTGCCTCTTGTGTATAGTCAAAGGCATCTTTATTTGATATGAGAGGCTTAAGTAGATTATGTCTTGCTGCTTATGTTTACTTAGGTGGGGCAGCCCTTATTTGACAAGAGAGTTTTTTCATAACATGGGATCAAAAATGGGAGACCAAGTGTTACTAGTTGTAGCTGAAGAAGGGGATGAACTTGTTGCGGGAGCCCTTAATCTTATAGGCGGAGATACTATATATGGGCGCCTTTGGGGCTGTCATCCGAAAGCTTATTATCCCAGCTTACATTTTGAAGCTTGTTATTACCAGGTTTGTGTCTATTTAACATGCAAAACTCCTGTGAGTTCGATATATACTTGATATGGAAGTTCTTTCTTGGTTGCTTATTGCCTATTTAGAAAAGTGAGATTCGTTTAACCTTATGTTGACAAGGGTGAACTAACGGACTTAATTGCATGGTATGGATTTGCTAACCCATGTGTTGTACCTTGAGACTTAAGTATAGTAAAAGCATGAACAAGATATCAAATGTAAGTGCAAGCTAAATAGAGGAAGAGATCGTCAATTTGAAGTGGCAACCGATTCACTAAAATTATGTAAATTTTTCCCAAGTAAGAATACTAGAATGTGAATATGCTTTTCACAAGGACTAGTTCTTCAATTTCAAATCATGAAGTAACTATCGTTCAGTCGGTTTTGGAATCTGCTTGCAAATAATTTTGTTCTTTGAAGAATTGGGGACCTATTTTGTTGTAATAAAAGGGTAGCGTTAGGTGATGATTATCCGTGGGTCTATGTGACAGGTACAGCAGCTAAGATAAATGTCATTGTTCAGGCCTACTACCATGATTATCTTCTGCTCTAAAATGGGGACTTTATGCAAGAGTGCTGCTGTAAAGGCATGGGCATATCTAGAAATGTCATTCCAGAAGTTGACAAAGCTTTTCTCTACATTATAATAGTCCTCATATGCTAATGAAAAATTTCCCATCAAGGAATTTGCAGTGGAGTTGCAAGAACAAAGAGGAAAGAGGAAGTGGTAGATCAACTAATTTTAGCGTAAAGCAGATTTGCTATGGGAGGATAATAGTTCTTGTGATATGGAAGCATGCACTTGTCATGTTTGGAACAATATAACTATTTACTTTTATCTACATAACAGGCAATAGAAGCTGCTATAGAGCTTAATTTGAAAACAGTGGAGGCAGGGGCTCAGGGTGAGCACAAAATTCATCGAGGTTATATGCCTGTACCCACTTATAGCTGCCACTACCTTCTGGATGAAGAATTCAGCAAGGCCATAGAAGAATTTGTAGTGCGTGAGGCAACTCAGGTATGTTACTAAAGAGTCATCAGGCGAGAACAACTCATTTATTAATAGCACTATCATCTTGTCGTGGTGAACATTTGATCCTTCTCATATGCTGCGAATGCAAGAACATTTTTCACTTCCTATGTTTATTGTGTGGTTGGCCTAGTGATGCAGTCACAAAGGAGGTAGCAGTAGACATTGTATTCAACTGAACTATCTGTGTTGTAGATGATCACTGTTGATGCTGAACGCTTGCCTTCTTATTTTCGTTATCTGTTCCACTGCACTACATTCTCTAATGCATTTTAGCAAAGTAGATATAAGGAAGGTCCCAGCGGTGAAGTTGGACAATGTTTTAGGACTTAGGTTTGCTTTTCTAAAAGGAGTTTTTTCTTCCTGTATAGTGGATAACTCCATTGCGCCACTATATTTGATATCACCTCTGACTCTTAGTTAAAAAAAAAAAAAGGAACATTAAACCACGTATGATCTGAAATCTCCTGTCGGCGTAATCAGAACATTTGCCTTATCTGCAGGTCAAACTTGTGATGGATCTGATCCGCGATTCCGGACCCTTTAAAGAAGGCATACAGTAGACACGTGCAGGTAGTAAGTCCATGCCTGTATGGTTTGCCATGTACATCTTGATGAAGGAAAGACCATTGCTAATGTACAGATCCGTTAGTCGACCATTTCATTCAAGTAAAAGAGTTGCTATAGAAACAATGCCTGTGGGTTTTGCGATCTGGTCGCCTCAGTGTTATGTCGATATGGAGAGGGTCCCTTCTTGATCTCGAAGCTCCTGATGATCTTAAAGTGGCATAACATCATCGGTGAAAACACGTATCATCAAATCGTCAACTAGGCCTCCAAAGTTCTCCAATTGCAGACGGCTGACGATCGGCCATTTCTTCACTTGGATTGTTCTCTCTTGACTTGTTAAAAATAAGGTTTGCCCCATACATGGGTGCCTCAAACCATTAGAAATATTGATGCCAACAAAGGATCACAAACGCCAACGTAAAGTTCTCAAATAAAAGATAAAAATAAATGGAGTGTTTACTTAAGTTGCATTTATTTTGTTAAAGATAAATGATTATAAAATACTTTATTAACAATAATCGTTTTTACCGTTTTTATAAATTAATAGATTTTTTTATAATTATTTATTAAAATTTATATTTAAATATTTTCGTGAATAATAAAAATATTTTTATTTATTTATTTTATAAATGATACAAATATATATACATATATTTCAAGCTTCCTGAACAAATGAGTTGTAGACTTGTAGTAAAACAGATTCAACTCCATAGTTTCTTTGAAATATAAAAATATTGTTATTATATTTATAAAACAGATAATCATTCAATGATACATAATTTTCTATTACAACCTTTTCAAAATTTTAAATAAACGAAAATATGGAAAATGACGCAAATTGAGCTTTCAATTTTGAGGTAACAACAAGTTGAGATTAAAACACCTTTGATTCAGTCAGTCAAGACGATAAAAGTAGAAAAAGGCATGAGCATCACTTTAATCGAAACTCAGAAGCTTATATTTCAGAATAATAGGTCTGTACTCCGAAGCAGATTCACTTCACCAGCAAAACATGGTATACAATCCTCCATCCAAAGCATGTCACTGCGAGCAAAAATTGTAACCTATCCCCTGCCCCTGCCCTTGCCCTTGCCCCGCCCCCCAACCCGACTGAAAAGAAAAAAAAATTAACAAACCAATCCTTCCAATGAAAGGAACTAATGAAGCTCCGGATGACAGACAGTCGGATGGGCAGGCTCCGATATTAATTGCGTAATTTTTATACATGACCACCTAATACTCATTCTCACCTCTATGAAGCATATACAGCGACATGTGATTCAATTTAAATACTCAAACCACCAGGAGCAGACACCCACCCAACAAGAATGCCTTGAGAGTCATTATCCATCATGATCTTCAAACATCTAGTATCTGTAAGTTGAACCTGGGGGTGCAGGCGGTAATCGAATCGGTGTACGCCGGCCACCAGGATTTGATGCCGGGCTGACATCACCATTTTGAGCAGGGTCACTGTTCCGCCGACTGTGGCTCTTCCCAAACCGAGATGAATCAGTGTGTCCATTGGAGGCTGCGTCAAAAGCGCTCCTCCAGTCATCACCAGGTGAGGGTCCATTACTTCTTGGGCTTTCTGCGCAATATAGATATGGATAACATCAGCAGCTGAGGTAGATTTTTCTTCTTTTTTCAATAATCTTTTTTCAATTACCAGGAAATAAGTGCAATATAGGAAGCACTGCAGTCAAGTCTCTGATAGTAAATCGCCACACTCAAATATATCAATCAAGAATCAATCAAGAGGCCTTCTATGAAAACATCTCAAATACGAAGAGGAAGAGGTTCACGTCACAAAGTACTCGAGGATCATGGTAAGGATTTTACCAATTAACGGTTTCCAAAATCACAAATTCACTTCTCCAAGATAAACACATGAAAATTCAGATTCAAGAAACCTAATTTAAACTGCACTTTACTCAATTTGAATTTTGATGCAAATTGCAAAAGCTTACCCTTTCTAAAATCACAATGCCATTCTTCCACATATAGAGAAATTATCAGATTCAAGAAATTTTCGCCATTTAAATCACAATTAAGACCAGTATCCTTTTCCATTCCCAAGTTGAACTTTCATGCCGATTGGAGAGGCTTTTACCAGTCAGTGATTTCTAACATCACAATTCTGCATTTCCAGAAACATAAGATTTGAGAAACTTTCAGCATTTAAACCACTTGAGACCGCCAGTTGGAGATTAAATTCTGAAGCAAAGGGCACACCATTTATCACTATAAACCAGGGAGACAAAAAAGAACTTCTCCCACAGGGTAAGCTCCATTAAAATTTACAGCATAAGCAACAGCCAAAGGCATACTAGCAGAGAGAAATCAATTTGGAAACAGAAAGTCCTTTGAGAAATTAGTTTTCTTAACCCTTCAGACACAACTTATAAGAATTATACTGCCATGGCACACAAGTCCTACTCCATAAGCTGTTCAGATTTTAAAGATGCACTGCACATTTAACTAAAACCGCACTAGCTATTACCTGCAGCACTGCTGCCATCAGACCAGCTAGAGGCAGCAGATGCTCGATTATCGTGAATGCTGAGTTGTCTTGTGAGTTTCGACAGGAGGGAGGCCTGTTTCTGGCATTTTTCCCTCTTGCGTTTTACATTATGATCCTCTAGAAGCAGTTCTTCAATTCTTGCTGTGCTTTGAGCACTACAATCCAATGTAAACAAGAAAGGATGACAAATCATTCAAGAATAAACCTTCATTAATGATATAGAATATTGTAAAAAGGTTACATATGAAGCATATTAGTGCTGTAGAATTGGAAACTGTAGCTACAAAACAGAACACAATAAATATGTGGTCAATGCAATATTCTAATATATGTTTTCATTATAGGTAACCATTTCCAACAACAAATAGTCAGATGCAATAGATGCTACTTGCAGTGGTCTTAACAACCACCACTCCGAAAAGAATGCTTCAAGTACCTTGCATTTGCACCATGTAGTAAGGAACATGAGCATACTATGAAATATTCAAAAGAAAAAAAAAAAATTGATTCACCAAAAACAGAAACAATCAATGTGATGTTCAAGCTAACCTGATCGAACTGTATAATTGATTGAGCATGTCCTCTTTGGCTTTCTCTACTTGGCAAAGTACCACCGCCTGCTCAGGGACATAAGAAGCTAATGAAATAAAAAGCAATGACACCATCTCAGCAAACATAAGAACAACAGCACCAAGTTAAGAAAACTGACTTTTGGAACATTAGCACCAAGGCTGTTGAGGACTGCTTCGACATAACCACGAACTTCTTGGGACATCCACCGAAGTTCTTCCTCTGGATCTGCAGGTCTTCTTGCCATGGTATCCTGATATACAGGGACCACCAAAAACATATTGCCAGTTTAGTTAGTAATAGTCTTAACAAAGAAAGGTAGAATATTTCAAGGTCTTTTGAGCCTTGGGATATGTTATCTTCAAAGAACTCCTACAGTAACACTGGACAGTTGGAAGAGTGGAAAGTGAAACAGATGGATCTTGCTTGCAGTCACTGAAGGATAAAACAAACCCATTGATTTTCTATCTCCTTTTAGGGGTTGATGGTTGTTTCCTTTTTCCCCCTTGCAGAAGAAGGGAAAGGGAGGGAATTTATTACCAAGCAATACCATTAGATGACTCACCAGAGAACCATCGGAGAGGCTTTGCCGGAGGGGGAGCCCAGATTCTCCCTTCATTTGACCTCCAGCAGAAGGCGGGACAACATTTCTTAATTTGTTCAACCACTCAACCTTCTCTGCCATAGTCTCAGCCTTCAATACCACTGCACTGTGAGCTACAACATGGAAGCAGGACATCCAATTGGCAGTTTGAAGGGATAATCAAAATCCTAAAGATAAAAGACATAATGTATGAAAGAATAAGTACCTTTCAGTACTGTCTTGTAAGGAACCTTGCTAGTTATCTTGAAGACAAGACCAGGTTTTTTTCCAGAGTCTGGACCATTTGATTTTTTATCCTTGGAACTTTTTGGTGGGGGTTCATCATCATCAGAGATTTCTTCGAGGTTACATTCCTGATGAATACATCCAACAGTTGCACAACCAACATGCAGAAACAAACAAAAAGCTAAGTACAACTTCCAGTAGCTTGACTGGGGTCAACTGTATTACAAATGTGAACTTTTATACTCTCACAATGAGAATCCAATGGACAGCAATAAATGACAACAAGTAAACAGAAGAATAAGGGATGGCCACTCAGCAAATGGAAGGGACAACGGATGGTGTTGCAGAGGATTTGACAATTTGAAGGGATGACTGGTAAGCATAAGCACAGGCTAACAGATACATGCTTTCTTCAATAACTAGTCTAATGGATACATGCTGCTATAACTATGGAAAAAAAGAAAAAGGCAGATACATGCTGTCATTCTTTCCAACATATTCTCAAGATGACAGACTTAACAATATAATGCGGCGATTCAAGTCAGAAAAAAATAAATAAATAAAAAGGAAATTAACCTGTTTTAGATGCACCCAAATTGAAATGATGTGGAGGTAAAATAGTGTTAGTCGATTGGCCAAAGTGCATTTGTCTTTTAATAAAAAAAAAAAAGTACACTTGTCTTATTTACACTTTGAATAGAAGTGAAGGTAGGAAAAATTCTTTAGTTGAACCAATCTGTTGGCCAGAAGGGATTTGTTTTCCTTTTGTTCCCACTATATTGTTTTTGTCATTATTAGCCAAATCAAAAGCAAAAAAATTCAAAATTTGTTGTCGTGCTTCCCTCCAATTTCTTGAATTGGGAAACAGAATAAATCTTGGGACCAAGCAGCTGCTTTCTCTCTTTTCTCAATGCACCCGTAATTAACTTCTTAGAAAATTTACTCACCACCATCGCTGACTTGTTTAGATATGTCAAACATGCGTGCATGCATGCATACCCACACATGTGCCCCCATAAAAATTGTATAGAAGATTGAGACAATTGGTCATATTGAAAATAAGTGAACAGCCAAGGAATTTCATACTAAAATAGCCGAAGAGCCTCACCTGCAAAATGATGGTACCACGGAAAAGTCGTTCTTCTGGCTTCCTGGTATATGAAAACTGCAAATACAGCAAAGACATTGGTCACCTAGTCATAATAGACTCTGAAAATAACAAAATATTGTTAGAAAAAAAGTAAAGTTTTACAGCCAAAAAATGGATAATGAACACGAAGATTTCTAAAGCAGAATTTGCAATATGGTCCATGTAATGTTAACAATTTATGCCTACACCATCTGTCAAATAAACTAAACACTACGGGTTAATTATAGTGGCAAGTATCTCAATAATGTCAAATGGCTATTAATTAAGTACATCATGGATTAACAGGCATCCCACTAATTTGCAGATAGAGAAACACTCCAGGGCATAAATTGATTATGCTACTAACCTTGCCAGTTTTCTCATTTAAAACAAACCATCTCTTGCTCCATCCATTTGTTTTTGCACTTTTCTTCAATAAGAAGCCTGCAGATAACCATGGCGATCATAAGCCAATGAAAGTCTGAGGACAAGTGTAGATGACTATGGCCATGATTTTGAAAAAGTTCAAATGTGCAATAAACACAAAATATGGCCAATCATTTCTCATTTTTTTTTTAGAGTGACATGTAGAAGAGAAAGAAAAGTTCAAGTTACAACAAGTGTAAAATCAAAAAGAATATTATGGCTCTTTAGCATATTGAAATAGATAAGTGCTCATGTAAATCACTAAGTGCAGCATGCAGTCAGCAAACAAAAAGGTAAATGAATTAATGGCAACATTCTTAAAAAAAAAAAAAGAGAGAGAGAGAGAGATTTATTAAGAGCCAAAAGGTATGATGGCCCTATGCAACTAAATTCTTTGTTGTTCTGCCAAAGTTGTATTGTAAAAAGTTTTCTCAACTAGTCTGACTCAGCGCAGACCTGCTGTCATCTCTCCATCTGGCCCTGCAGTCTTTAGTACAGATCCCTCCGGCCCATCCTTGTCTTGCTGATTTGGTTTCTCTTTCATGGATTTCAAGCTACCTCCACTTTGTTGACCCCCAGTTTGAGGACTAGTTGCCTGAAAATAAGAATTCAAAATGGTGGTGATAAGCGACAACTTCTTTATAAGTTGATGCACTAATACATGAAGAGGAAAAAATATTCACCCTGTTGAGAGTGGATTGCTCTGCATCAGCAACTCCTCTTTTGGAAGATCTATTCTTTAGCTCATCTTCACGACGCTGCCTTTCCATCCTGTTCAGACAATTTGAGGGGATCAGAAAGACAACATGAAGGACCTTGGGAGTACATCAATTCCCTACTATAAATAATACAACCAATAAAAAAATAAGAAACAATTATAGGCCACCAAAAATCTATGCTTTCTTCATCCTATCAAGCAATAAGCCCATAATCAGGGGGCAAAGGTATACACTTTTACGATAGTGGCAAAAGTGCACTCTATGACTGATAGAGACAAGGAAGATACAGCCCATAACAAGTTCAGTTAAAGAAGAAAAAATAGCAAAATTAAACAAGGCTACACTTATAATCACAACAACAGAGAACTCAAGTAGACAGAGTACAGAGTTATAATACAATAAATTTTGCAATATAAGCGATTTTATATAATACTAACATAAACCCCATATTACATATAAAAGAAACAAAATCCAGTAGACCTTCAAGAGGTAAAGCTGACTCAATGCAAACACGAAGGGTCTGTTCATCCATGCATTTTAGAAACGAAAAAGCAACTTATTCATTCAAAAAATTATGAAAAATTTATATGTGTTTATATGTGAATCGATGAGTCAATATATGTATGTCTTGAAAATTTCAAGTGTTTCGGGTTAAGAAAAAGACAAGATGCATATGCCACAAGATTTAGATTAAGCAAAAAGTAAAAGTCTATCTAGACAAGCAAGTGGAATGGATAAATTTTCCTCACAGGGTTGAATATCCAACATTGTCAAATTCAACTCATCTGGCTAATATTTACTGCAACAAAAAGATAATATTATCTGTTATCACACTCTGAGTAAGCATACCTCCTTTGCACCAATCTAATGAAGTGTTGAGGAGGGACAAATGCACGTTCCATGTCAACAAGTGCAACCACCATCTTCTTGGCCTCATTCTTAAATGTCTCAAGCGCAGCAGTTGCGATGGTTATAACCTAATGAATGATTCAAAAAACTGTGATACTGCCCAGACTATAGCGACTATGAGTGCTAAAAACTAGTACCTCTCTTTTAAAAGGAGGATATCTTCCGAGACCTGGTGTAGCAGTTGCGGCAGCAGAAACAATGTCCATCAGGACACGGTGCACCTGTTCAGTCGAATGTTGACCCAAGGTATGACAAGGGGTAGGAAAGGAAAATCAGTGCATTGCATCTGAAAGGAATCTTCTAGAAACTTAATAGAGCAGTAGCAAGCAGAGCAACTTATTGAAGCAGTAAAGAAGGCTCAACGCATGCCATTAATGACAGGGCAATTAATGCAACTAAAATGAGCTACCTCATCCACACAGAGCCGTGATGGCTCTTTTGCCATCTCCAAGACACTTTTTATCAGAGATCTAAGTCCTTTCTCTGGAGAGATAAGATAAGGTTGATAACCATCTGCCTCTAGCACAATCTGGTATGATCACAAGGCCCAGAGATAAACATTCCAGCAGAATAATCAGAGAAGTATGGAGATCATGAGAGAAAATAGCAAAACCAATGTACCCTTTTGACATTATTAATATCAAAATGCCGATCCAAGGGAAGCTGCTTGATGCGGTTAGGAAAATTGCCCTCAAAGCTAGCAACAATCTTCCAACCACTACCCTGCAAAGTTAATTCCCATTTTAGTTAAAAGAAGGTTTGTAAAAATATATGTCATCAAGTTGAAGAAATAATGCTAAAGTTAATTCTCATGCCCTGCATCCCATATGCTACCGTTTCTCTAGAACTTAAAAGATCAAAAGGAATCTCATTTCAAACTTTTTCTTCTTCTATCTCAACCCAAAAACCAGGATTTGAGGAGACTACATGGTAGGCAAAACAAAGTTAGTCACTCAAGCACCCATATTGATTACTTTGCATCATATACCATAAGTCCCGAGGCCCAATGACAATGACTGTCAATGGGCAGAGAATCATCACATTCGCAGAAAAAATGAATTTGGAGAAGCTAATATGTTTTACAGCACTAAAATATATGACAACTTTATTGATAAAATTATTCTGGCCCATAATATAAATATTTGTAAACAATATTTTGCATTCACAAAAATAATATTTAACATCGTAATGCATTTTATAATAAATAATGTAAATAGTCTGGTTTGATATATGAGACTTGGAAATTAGACGACAAATGAATTTTATCCAATTCTTCTTCCATGAAATTTTTTTTAAGAAATGAATGGATATAATATTGTGAATTTGCTCTTAATCTTAGGAATCATATCCTTAGCTTGTCTAAGGTGGCATGGGTTATGCCAAGTCATGCCATCCAGCTCTTTAGCTGTTGGAATACTTATGGGTTACTTGAGAGCAATTTTTACTCTCATTCTTTTACTTGTGGTCGGTAGAAGCTCATGAGACCAAAAAGGAGGAATGCCAATTCCTCTACCTGTATAAGAATTTTGATTTCCTAGAATAGCCTTACCTTCCTCGCTTTCTTACATTTTTTTTGCAAACATGATAGACATTTGTCATTCTTCTGAATTTCCACATCATATTCCTCCATCACAAGAAAAAGTGGAATTCAGACACCCATTTTATTTCACTCCTTCCCCCTCCACAACATTTCCACCTCATTTCAGTTCTTCATATCCCATATGTGGGAAAAGTCTATATGATACCTATGTTTCCAGGCAATGAGAGAGATAACATGAATATCCACTAAAATTACTAAAATACAGTTGCTTACTTCACCACCCGTAATGTGCAGGAGAAACTTGTCCTCAAATTCACGGCACAGCTCTAAAGCTAAGGCTCTTGTACCTTCAGGACTACTAACCATCTGCTCACCAAGCCTCACCAACTCATCCTGGACAATCTGAGACTTACCTTGAAGCCTGCAACATGTCAGTAATGTTACAATTTCATAAATGATCAAATTGATTGTGAATAGATTGGGAAACAAATGGTGGTTATGTGGATAATCATAGTCCCTATCAAAACACACAACTTTAGATATAAAGTTATATGAACAACTGGAAGACAAAGTAATTACTGAGCTCTATTGCGAACAAAGAGAACATTCTATTATGTAATATATTGTCCTCTAGGCTAATTGGAAATAAAGTCTAGCACATACATTGAGCTGGCACCAAGGAAAAAATGCGAGACAATGCCCATATTCATCACTAAATTGTCACAAGATAACATATAGAGTTTCTGAAGGAAAGTCAAGAGTCTACCCTAGGGAAAAAGGTCATAAATTTCCTACAAGACATGAACATTCAATATGGTGTTCCTTATTTCTGGGTCCATAGAATTTGCTTGTAACAAAAATTCAAAGTCTACCCAAAAAAGACTGAAAAAGGAAATTATTGGCTTTCAGCAACTAGTATTTCAGAATCTGTATGATCCCAAACTGAGCATAGCATTACCAAACAGATTATGCAGACCTCAATCTTTATTGCCAGGATATAACAATTTTCAACTGTAAGTCAAATATCCAAAAAAAATTTGAACTATTAAAAAATAAAAAGCTTTGCAGAAGAGAAGATGTGATGGAAGAAATGATGCACTGGAAGATCCTTATAAAGGAAATAAAGTTACCCAGAGAGTAGATTTGGAACCCTGAGTTTCATACGATTACGAATCTGAGCAGCAAGAGCATCAACCAAAGCTACTCTACCGAGTTTGCTCTGGGGGGCCCCAGTTAAAATGGATTTTAGACTTTCACTCTCAGCTCTCCAAGCAGTTTCCAGTGAATTCTCTGAACCGACCCCTCCAGACTGAGCAGAAGCAATGGAAACTGATTGACCTATTAAAGCAACCCATGGAATGTCAGCAGTCCTCGGGGGTCCCTTATTCAAGAGGAGAGCCTGAACAGCTGCAAGAGCTCTTGAATCAGAAGCTGCTTGATCAATTTTGCTAATGACACCTATGGTCCTAGTACCTGCAGGAGAAGCCAAACTTGGTAAACCCATAACTATCATGGGGGTAAATGCAACACAGATAAAATAGAATCACATAAATTTATTCACAGAAAGATAACAATTTACGAGCAGTTACTGCTATTATCCATTGCCGAAAGTAATTTTGTCAGGTAAAGATTTGAAATAACTCACTTTCTGAATCATATTCTTTTGCAGCCTTGAGGGCTCGTGATGATGAAACTTCCAGCACCTGAGTAGCAGGTACTACAACCAGTAAAATAGCATCATTATGCTGAATATACTCACTGATCTGGAAAAGCAAGAAAAGTGGAATTAGAAAGCTAGGAGTCAAGATAAACGGCCAAAGAGTAAGCTTTCCTTGAAGAAAAACATATGCACCTAAACAATCAACTCAGAAGCAAATGATGCAACAATGGTTAAAAGCATGGAGCAGCACACAAGTAGCTTTCAATTTAAGCATTGTTGGAGAAAAATTCCATTCCTCACCAGTGAATCATCCATGACTCTTTGATCCAATCCAGGTAAATCAATGAGCTTTAATGGTGGAGCTGAAAAAAAAAAAAAAAGAGGAAAGTAAGGCCAAGAATTATTACGAAGGGATACAAATCATCAGGTCTACATGAGAAATCCAATCTAGCAATAATTGGTAGGCTAGTCACAATATTCCATTGTTTGTGGTTATTATTTTGAGATAAGTCCCCTGTAAAGCTACCAGCTAATTAAAAGAAAAAAAAAAAAGAAAATAGGTTTTCAGATTGGCCCCTGTACCTAATAACATATATCTAAGAAAATAAAATTGACCTTAATGCCGACATTTCACCATGATGCTGAACCATTGAGTTTAAAACTTGGCAAGTCAGCCATCTTGCTGGTGTCTAAAGTTGATGCACAAGTCAACTCCTAGTTACACATTCTACATGATGACAAATCGATTCTTGGGGGTATAGGATGTGCAGAACCTAGCTATTAAAATCTGACAGGTATTTAATACAGAATAAACTCATCCAACTACAGGAAAATATGTGGCAAGCTGGTTAGGATTTTCTTCATCAACCAACATAACCTGAAAGGTCAATTTAACCATCGTGCAGAAACAACTTCAAGCAAGAAGTTACCTGTGCTAGTGCGGAGTTTCAAGTATATTTCATCCCGACTTCTTCCTGATGAACCCTTGCTTAGTCTATCTTGTAGAGAGTGGCGAAGAGCACCTATCATGTCCCAAACACAAGGAATATGAGGAAATTCAATTATGATATGCAGTCACATACACGAGATACTATAGTTTTATGAATTAATACCATTACTAACAAGCATCTATGCTAGGGCAATACAAAGTAATTGAATAGTGCTTCCCAATAAGGACCTTACTTGCAGAAACTTGTTGAGATTTGCTGTCAATTTGCAAAACAATTGACTTGCTGCTTAAAGAACTGTCCCTATTCAAGTCAATGCTTATTGGAGCTCGAGTAGCTCCACCTTCACCAGTTGGCTATTCAATAATGATTAAACATTAACAAGATTTAAGAAGCAAATGATAACAAAGCGCCCGCATGAGGCAAAAGATTAAAGAGACAACCACTCACCAGGACAGCATGGCCAATGAGACTATTTAGGACAGCAGATTTCCCAGCACCCTGATCAGGTTTAACGAGAAGGAAGTTGCATAAGAATATATATATCAATTATGAGACGTGAAAACGAAAACCCATATGTTCACAAGATATCTTAAACAAAGTATCCATACTATGTAGGCAGGTACTTCCAATAACAAAGGTGTCCGTAACTCTCAAGATCTGGGGTAGGAAATATTCAAAATCTCAAATTGACATTAGTACTATCCATTTCATTTCCACCTGGCTTGACATCTTTTAACCATGGAGTTAGATTTCAAGTAGTCTTATTGACTAGCCTCCTAAAAGAAGGAAACAAGCATATGGATGTATCAAGGAAGAATGCGTCAGCATCTAAAGAATGATATAAAAGCAAATTCTTTGGATAAGTCTAGTTAAAATTGGAAAACCAGTTCAATTCTTTGAGGAGATATGGGGCACATTAAGCGGATCAAGATCCACCGAGGTGGAGATATAGGGCACATTAAATGAATAAAGATCCACTGTACAAGGTAGAGAAGGCCAACAATATCCCTAAATCAGGGTTCAATCATCCGTAATGCAATCATTTACTGGTTCTTCAGTCCTACAGTGAAGAGGATCTATTCAAAGATCTATTCAAAATTTCAAATCCAATTTTGCACGCCTTTCAAAATGCACCCCCATAATTTACAAACCTAGAGGCTCTTGAACTTGTGCATAGCAAATATTAAACGTGAACCACTAATTTCTAACATCATCTTCTTCTGATTCTATGAAAAGGTTCGCACGACTAGAACTATGGGCTCATGTTATAATCATTATAGTGAAACAGATGGAGCTGATGAACAAAATTCTGCTAATTGATCGGGATCTAAAATTTCCTGTCTCTCTAACCAATAGTTTGCTTCCGCTAGTAATTCCTTAAGAAAGAACACAGGAAGAACGTCTTCCTCGTACAGCAAGAATGAACTGGTAGTCCAAACGTTGCCAACACAAAAGGTGCCAATACTCACTCACTCACTCCACCATTTTTCAGCAGAATGAACAGAAATCCAGCTCAGATCAGTGTCTCCGAAGCCTAATCAGCGGGAGCGTTTTAACCAATCTCAGAGGTTTCCCATAATCCCAATCCTCAAAAGCTGAAAACCCAGTCCACATCTCGCGTTTCTCGCGAAAGAGGGGAGGAAGAGCAGGAGAAACCAGACCGACACTTCATCTAACCGCATCCACAGGCAATCGCAGAGATCCGCATATCGACATCCAAAACAACAGGCAACATCACGCATTTCCACACTCAAGTGACCACGGGGACTCACGATGTTGCCGAGCGCGACGACATTGAGAAAAGTGGTGGCGCGCTTGGACGACGACGACGACGAGGAGCTCTCGTCGACGTCCTCGTCGGCGAGGAGCGCGGACGCCTGCCGAATCGAGTCCGAGAGCTGGACCAACTCCTCGATCGCCTCCATGTCTCGACTCCGATCGGGGCGGCGGCAGCGACCGCGCGGGGAGAAGCGGGGATCGAGCGCGGTTCCTCGCCGAAGAAGGCGATCGGATCACGAACCGACGAAACCGAGCCGGCCGACCGACCGACCGACCGAGGCGATCGATCCGAATCTGATGCCGCGGATCTGCGGGAGCGGGCCGCCGTAGGGTTCCGGCGGGGCGCCGGGCGGATGCGGAGGGGGGGGGGAGCGCGTCGCCGCCGCGAGGCCGCCGCGATCGGAGGCGGCGGATGGGGGATCGGAGGGCGGAGGAGATGGAATCGGAGATCGGGGAGAATTTCAAACGCCGGACGAAGAACAGAAATGCGCAAATGCAATGCAAATCAAATCTCTCTCTCTCTCTCTCTCTCTCTCTCTCACAAAGACGGACACGCGCTTGCGATCTGACGAAATTAAAAAGATTTTGGAGGTTTTGCTGTTCCGTCCCCGGGGTTTCGGGAAATTGCGCGATCGGCTCCGCACTTTTCTGTTCTTTTCGTTTTCGGACAGCAACACGCGCTCGCGATCTGACGAAATTGGAAAGATTTTGGAGGTTTTGCTGTTCCGTCCCCGGGGTTTCGGGAAATTGCGCGATCGGCCCCGCACTTTTCTGTTCCGTTCGTTTTCGGACAGCAACACGCGCTTGCGAATCGATATGGCGAAATTAAAAAGATTTTGGAGGTTTTGCTGCTTCGTCCCCGGAGTTTCAGGAAATTGCGCGATCGGCCGCGCAATTTTCTGTTCTTTTCGTTTTAGGACCGTTGCTGGGGCTGGGGAAGGTGGGAAGCGAGGATCGGTTGAGGGGATTTTACACTTGACTTTCTTAAACGCGAAGGAAGAAAAAATTTAAAAATATTCTGTCCCATTTTTGGTCCCTCCCTTATCTGAAATTTAATTTATTTTATGGGCACGAGCAACGTGGGAAAAGGAAAATTAGTAGAAAACGCCTCCTTATCTTAATTTTTTCTCCCTTTTCCTTCTCATAAAATTCATCTTATTTTGCGTTTAGTGACTACTTAAGACATAAGAAGCTAAATATATCATAAAGAGAAAATATACCAAATAAAATTATCTTATGGGATATGTGTGATAAAGGTGGATAGGATTGACTTTTCTCAAATAATAAACTTCTTAAGTTAGCAAAATTAAAATTATACTTCAATATAAATAATATTTGAATTCTAATATAAGAAATTCAAAATAACAATTTAGTTTTTTTTTAATTTAAATATCGAATTTAATTCCATCTTATAATATAATTCAATCTATAAATATTTATATTTATATTTATTACATATTTTAGGTATTTTAGTATTTTATATATATTAGTACAATTTACTATTTAATAAAATTTTATTAGAGAAAGATGGAAGGGAAGAAAGAAATTAGAAAGAAATTAATTAAAAAATAGAGGAAAATAAAATAATAAATAAATAAAAATAAAAGTAGGCAAGAGCATCTACATTTATAAATTTTTTGATTCATTTATATTGATAATGTGATATGTCCGATTTATTACTGCAATCACTAAATAATGGATAGAATTTAGCAAAATTCATTGATTTCATATCATATCATATCATTTCTAGTCTAATCCCAGTTATAAATCAAACATAATCTAATAGTAAATATGTGGGATGATAATTATATGATATTAAATGGCAACAATATGGTTTTCCAAAAACAGCAACAATGTTAAGTTTCTTGAGCACATAAAATACAAATACATATGATTTTTCATATTAAGAAAGCAAAATTTGAAAAATTTTTGCTCAAAAAAGTGAAAACATAAACATAAGAAAAATATAAATGATAAATAGTGATGCTTTGTTAATATTAAAGTGAAGGGAGTTATTCTGTTTAATGTCCTCATAATAATATAATAAATCCTACTAGATATTAGCAAAGATTTATTAAAATTATTTATATCTTAAACTAAGTAATTATTTATTAAGGGTAATTTTTCTAGTGGAATAAATCAAATTACTTGAAGAAAATCAATTACATTTTAGTTAGTGCAAATTATTTTCACTAACATGTGTATTTAGAGTGGGATTGGAATGTTACCAGCGAGATAGATCTAAACAACAGGCTATATTCAATTCTAAGCAAAATGAATTTTTCTGATTAAGTGAGATAGATGTAAAGAAAAAGGCTACACTTGAAACCTTTGATGTAACAATTTCAAATGACCGATACTTATTTTTTTTTTTATAGTAAGATTTAATCAAATGACATAAGTTAATTCAGAATATAGAGATATATATATATATATATATATATACATACTTAAATACAAGGCATACTATTTTAAATTACATTGATTTTCTTAATTTCACTATTGTAATTCTTTAAATTATAAACAATATCATTCATGTATCATTTGAAGATATCTTTATCGACATTTTTTGAATTATACATAAAAACATAAAAGTTTTATTTATAAAATTTAATCTAACAAACATTGTATTTATCCTGTTTATCAAGATATCATGCTAGTTTAATTCCTTTATTCACTACTATCTTTTTTATGCACTAACTTTAATTTTCAGTGCATGAATTTCTCTCACTAATCACCACACAATTTAATGGATTTCCCAGGATTTCCATATTCGAAAAGAAGTTAAAAATCAATTCAAAACAGTTCTCAAGTAGAATCACAGTTACCAATATAAAATTGAGAATTGGTTCTCCAATGCTACAGACTGAGTCGGAATCAATTCTCGGATAAGTTCATGATAGAAAAAAATAAGAATTGAGAACCAAATCGACCAAGGTGGCTTCCACATTTTTTTCGACTAAGTTTGAAACGTGTTTCTCATCTTTCTTTTACTTTTTCAGTTTTAGATAAATGTTTATTTAAGTTATCAATAAAATACATTCCACCTTGCAAAACAATAATGTCAATTTTTACTTCCCTGCCCAATAAAGTTTTGAAATTCCTTCTCAACTTGCCGCATTACCTTGCACGAAATCAAGTTGCAAATTTAAAATTTTTCCCATGTAACAACAACATAGACCAACTTCCTAAGACCCTTCAAATCACACTTCCTAGTCTTCCATAAAATTCTACCCCTTTTGTGTTTCCCAATTAGGAATGTGAATTTCTTGTGGCCAGGGGGAAATACAGTTGAGATACTCTTATTTAATGAACTCAAACAAGAAGAGGGAGAATAGAGAGAGAGAGAGAGAGGGATGGGAAATCCCAAGAAAACCGCAAGAGATCTGTTGCGCTCCAAATATTCACTTTCCACGTACAAATCTGACCCGCCAACTTCTCTACCCCTCTTCCTTCCTCTCTCTCTCTCTCCCCCTCTCATGCATTCACGAGCCGAAACGCCACGATGTGACTCTCATGATCTCTCGCCCTGCGCAGGAAAACCGCGATACATATTATTGCACCTCCCGAACCACGTTCCAATCTTTAACCCAACACCCTCCTCTCTCTCTCTCTCTATATCTCACTCGTGGATTCAGAAGTGCAAACGCCGCGGCGACACGACTCTCTTCATCGTCTTGCCTTTGCACAAGATACCCTCTTCAGGAACTGTGCCGTCGACGAGCCTCGAGATCTCCACCGGGCCGGTGCAATCTTGGATGGAGGAATGGAGGTCTGGTCTCGGTACATCCCCCTTGATAACCCTTTCGGAGATCACTGATTGATCGTCTCATGAGTAGGCGTTGTTGAGTGAAGCGTGTGTTCTGATAATGGCTTTTGCCTGGGATCCTTGAGCTAATATGTTTGAAGATCGGCGGCGCTTGATATATGCGATAATCTTGAAAATTCGCGGTGGTGTTTAGCTATGAATCGGGTCGCTTCGATAGGCAGTTGAGGTTTGTTCTTGATGTCCAGTTGAACGAGCCCTTCACAGGTTTGGGTTGGTGGAGAAAAGTCATCTTGGTGTTTGTTGGAATCTGGAAGGGATTGAGAGATTATGGCTAGAAGCAGGGTGGAGAAAGAAGATGCCGAAAAGCACACGGGATTGCTCAAGCTCGTGCAGGTCCTGTCGTCTCTGGTCATTTTTGTCGCCGGCATTATAATCGGCCTCACGACGAGCACCCACATGAACAACTACTTCGCTTCTCAGACGGAACTGTTTTTCACTGCTAACCATGCCACGGCTTCGGTGGCCAGTCCCGAGAAGAACTGTACCCCTTGCGAGAAGGTGGATTGTTTGAGCATGGACACTTTCTTGTATCCTAGGAACGTGACTCATGGCATGTCGGATGTCGAGCTCCTGTGGAGAGCGTCAATGGTCCCGAGGAAGCGGGGCTACCCTTTCACCAGAGTGCCTAAGGTGGCTTTCATGTTTCTGACAAGAGGGCCGTTGCCGATGCTGCCGTTGTGGGAGAAATTCTTCGATGGCCAGGAGAGACATCTCTATACAGTCTACGTGCACGCGCTTCCCAGGTACAAGCTCAATGTGTCCAGCACTTCTCCATTCTATGGTCGGCAGATCCCGAGTCAGGTAACTGCACAACAGATTCTCACTGCTTTTATGGTCATGTATTGATCTCAGATTTTGATTGATGATTCTGTACAAGCAAAGATAAAACATGACCGCATGAAGGATTTTGTGGTTTTGAGCGATGGTCTGAAGTGATTTAGTTGTTGACCTCTTTATCATTGATCTTCTTTCCAGAAAGTTGCGTGGGGAACTGTACAACTCGTCGATGCCGAGAGGCGACTTCTTGCAAATGCCCTGCTCGACTTCTCTAATGAGCGGTTTGTTCTGCTTTCCGAGAGCTGCATTCCGGTCTACAACTTCCCCACGGTGTACAAGTATCTCACTGGTTCAGACCACAGCTTCGTGGAGTCGTATGATGATCCATCTCGCTATGGACGTGGCCGTTACAGCCGAAACATGCTTCCTTACATTAGGCTCCACCAGTGGAGGAAAGGGTCTCAGTGGTTCGAGATGAATCGCAACTTGGCTGCTTATATTGTATCCGACACCAAGTACTGCTCCCTCTTCGAGAAGTACTGCAAGCCTGCTTGTTACCCGGATGAGCATTACATCCCGACTTATCTCAACATGTTCCATGGATCGAAAAACTCGAACAGGAGTGTCACTTGGGTCGATTGGTCTCTGGGTGGGCCGCACCCTGCTACTTTCAGGAAATCTAACATAACGGAAGATTTTATTCGTGCTATTAGAAATAATGCTACGCGCTGCTGGTACAATTCAGGAAAGACATCTCTTTGTTACCTCTTTGCTCGGAAGTTTGATCCGAGCGCGTTGGTGCCATTGCTCAACCTCAGTTCGACCGTGATGGAGTTTTAGCTGTGTCGGTATAGTGAAGAGACTATATCGTCTGCACATGTATTAGGACCCCCCTAGTAGATCTTCCGAGTTCAGGTGGTCTCAGCCAAAAGTTTTGGATTATATCTGGTCTCGCAGACATTGAGTGAGATTCCTTGTTTCTTTTTTCCAGCACATTGTAGTGGCTTCTGTCTTGATCTACAAAACTGAGCAGTTCCAGGTGATAATTCTAACAGATTGTCATTACGTGACGATTGATGTTGTTGAAGCGCTCATTGGCGCATATAGCATCAGAAGTGCAAATCACGGGCTATCCATTGGCACATATGGCACCAGAAATGCAATCATGGCTCATCCATTGGATGGGCTTTCCCTTAAGTAGATCTAGCCACCACCACAGACAAGCACAACTTCCATGTACTACCCGAGAAGCTCATTAACATTATCAGCTGGAGGAGTAGGCGCTGACTTATGGATATATGCTTTTAGACGTCCAAGCTGTAGCTGAGTTCTTTCAGTTGTCAATTTCGGAAGTGATTTGCGGTCACACTCCTCCATTCCTGACGGTAGTCACTTGTCTGCAGCAAATTCATGATTCATGAACATACTAGCAAAATAGCAAATTCATGTTTCCACTTCTACCAGCACAGAAGGTTCATGAGATGAGTTGTTCAAGAGGGACTGCATATGCTTGATGGTAGAGAGCTTCTTTGGTTTTAGTTGAAGTTCATAAGCAATGACTAATGGCTGTATCATCTGGTTTAATGCTTGTCCAACCTTTGCACAAGAATCCACATTTTTTCAATTCTCAGTGCCAAAGTATGTCCCAGAAAGTGCTCTACAATGTTAGTGAGCCTTTTTCTTCTAATGTCATTCTCTCTCGGATGTAAAAGTTCATCTTGTTTCGGCGAGCAAAGTCACAAATTGACAGTGGCAATCCACCGGATTTATCTCTATAAACCATCCGATTTTGGGGATTGAGAAAAAGGATAATTTCTTCTGTCTAGTTTAGACACTGCTTTAGGCACGTTTACTAGTTGGCACGGGTGAAGGAATGGCCTTTCTTCTTGTGGCCTTGCAATGATGAAAAACCCGATGTGCTTGTCCGATTCAGATGGCAGAAGAAACATTTGTTAACAATATAGAATCGCCAAGTTAGTAAAATACTGTGCAGCCATGGGCTTGAAGACCAAAATTCGAATTTGATGTTTCTTCTTCCAAAATATGAAAAAGCTCAAACGGGAGGTTTAAGTTTAAGTTTGCAACTTCATTGAAGGTTTGATGACCATGTAGGAATTGCTGTAAACTCTCTGGCCGAACTTACATTAAGGCCCCCAAAATTGCATTACACTCGCGTATTCTCTTCCATCAACCCACTTTCAGTATGGCTAGAAGCATACGGATGCCATTGACAGTTTACTACTCATTATGATCCATCAACTTCTTGGACACCCTCTACTTCTTTCTTTTCTAGTGGAACTAGGCTGCACGCTTTCAACTGAGCTGGTGCGGGACCCCCATGAAAGGGTATCTCCATTTGCGCCATCCCTTTTGAACCCATTAGGCTTTTAAGTTGTAGGGTGTAAGCCATATCCCTCCACTATGTAAGCTCAAATCACGAAGTTGGTGGAAGAATATGGTCCCCACAAAAGCAAGAAGATGAAATTAATACTCTACCAATAATCTAGGCAAGAACACGTTCCGTCTTTAAAATGGTGGAATCTACTGCCATCTCTCACTACTATTTCCCTCCCGAAGACCCGCGAGATCACCTTGGTCACCTCATGACAATCTGCGCACACCCTCAAGTTCTTCACGATCCGAATGCAATCACTGTCTTTTGCAACTAACAATCCAAAAGCAATTGCCAACCTCTCGCTGTGCACCTTGATTGCATTTTCCTTCTCTTCCTCTCCAATATCATGCAAAACTGATGAAACGTCAGGTGAATACCCAGCTTCTGTGATTCGTGCTTCAATTATTTCAAGCATCCTGTAAATCTCTGATGAAAGTTCATGCTGTCTATCCCCAGCAACAAATTTATGTACTCTCCCCTGTGCTTCAATCAAGCTCCAACCAGCAACTTTATTGGCATTTCGTTCGGACATTAGTCTTCGGACTCTAATTACATCTACCCATTTGCTTGCCTTGGCATATATGTTTGACAGTTGCACATAATGACCCTCATGGGTGGGATCCAAGTTTACAAGTTTGCTCCCTATCTTTTCACCTAGTTCTACTAAGCCATGGACTTTACAGGCACCAAGCAATGTCGCCCACAAGACTGGATCTGCTGAAACTTTCATGTTCTCAATTAAATCAACGGCTTCAATAATGTGACCTGCACGACCTAGGAGGTCGACCATGCATCCATAATGTTCCATCTCGGGTTCGATTCCATATTTCTCTGTCATCAACTTGTAATATTGCCTACCTTCCCTAACCAGACCTGATCGACTACAAGCATTTAAGACCCCCACAAAAGTCACACTTGCTGGTTGGAGACCTTCAGATAAGAATCCTTCAAAGAGTGTGAGAGCTTCCTTTCCAAGGCCATGGGAGGCCAATCCACAGATCATGGCATTCCACGACCAAATGTTTTTTCCTGGCATTTCATCGAACACGAGTCTAGACAGTTCGATGCTTCCACATTTTGCATACATATCGACCAGAGCGGTCCCAAGAGAGACTGTAATTGGAAGATTTAACGAGTTTATGACTGAATGTACGAACCGACCATGCTCTAGCAAGCCCAGTTGAGCCGAAGCTGAGAGCACTGTCACCAAGATGGCCTCGTTAGGCATCAGACCACACTCTCTCATCTCCATAAAACATTCTAATCCCCTTTCCGGCTGACCATTTTGAACGTATCCAGAAATCAAAGCAGTCCAAGAAATAACATCTCTCTCAGGCATTTCATCAAAAAGCTGCTTAGCAACGTCGATCTGCCCATCTCTCGCGTACCCCGCCACCATCGAATTCCACGTGACGACGTCTCGGCAACCAGGGAGCTCGTCGAACAACCTCCTCGCAGCGCCCATTTCAGAGCAAGCGCAGTACAGGTGAATCAACGCGTTCCTAACGTACAGATCCCCACAAAAACAGAGCTTCACGGCATGAGCGTGGACTTGCCTCCCTTCCAGCAATCCCGCGCCCTTCCCGCAAGCCTGCATCACGAAAGTGAAGGTATGCTCGTTGGGCCTCACCCCCCGCCGCCGCCGCCGCAGCATCGACGCGTAGACGGACACCGACTCCAGAGGGAGACCGCCCCGGGCGAGGCACCGGATCACGTTGTTGGAGGCGAAGACGGACGGGGGCTCAATGCTGCGGTAGAGGGCGAGCGGGTAGCGAAGATGGGTCGTCGTCGTCGGCGTCGGCGGCGGCGGGGCGAGGGAGAGGTGCAGGAGGAGGCGGGCCAGGAGGCGGTTCTTGCTCTCGACGGCGGCGGGGTCGGCGGGGTGGCCGGAGAGGATGATGACGCAGGCGTGGGCTTGCTTGATTTGGGAGAGGGAAGGGTGGGGCGGGAGGGAGAGGAGGGAGGGTGGGGGCGGCTGCGGCGGCGGCGGCGGGGAGGACGCGCCGCCGTGGAGGGGCTTGAAGGGAGGGAAATGGAGGGGCTTGAGTTTTGGTCTGCAGGCGATGGACAGTAACATGTCCAAGTTGGCAAAACCAGATGAAAATTATGAAGATGTAGCAGTTAAAGCACTAACTATAGCAGTCCATGAAGCCAAAAAGTTACAAAAGAAGAAGAAGAAGAAGAAGAGGAAGTCACTGCATATTCAAGAAAATCCAAGGACCATCTTGGAAATTTGGGAAAATTTATTTTGGTTATATGTAAAAGGTTGCTAGGAAGATGGTGGACCTAACGAGTTGGTCGGCCGGTCGATCCAGGGCATATAAGTACCTAAAATTTGAGCAAAAAGTTTGCTTCTTGAGCTCGAGTTTGCCCGTCGAGGCCGCCTTAGGTCCACGTCACGCATGGTTAGGTTATGCGAAAAGTCAAATATCTTTTTAATTATGGGTCTCGAATGAGAACTTTATATGGCCTCTGATTAGACTTGCTCATTAATCAAGTTACTAAAGACAAATATATCGGGTTAACTATATTGGAAAGTATAATTAAGTTTTATAATTTTTAAAAAGCATAATGAAATCTTAAAATTTGTCACGAAAGTATAATAGAGTTCCAAAACTTTCAAAAAATGCAATCATCCTAAAACTTATTATAAAAATGCAATAAAATCTTAAAGTTTTGTTAAAATTACAATCAATGGAAGGATTTGATTAAATCAATTTGATAAGTTTTATGATCCGATTGCGTTTTTTGAAAATTTTATTATTTAATTGCATTTTCGTCACAAATTTTAAGACTTTTAATACACTTATCCCGAATATATTTGAGTAACTTTCACATTAATAAAGTAAATATAATGAAAATATTGCTAATATAGTCGCCTTATCATGTGGATACTTTGTTGATCATATCAACAAGTTACCATTAGCATATAGAAACTCAATATCCCCATTAAAAGTTAATAATTTTGTGTGAAATCACTATCAGCATATTGACTCCATTAGGAAGTTATTAGATAGGTTAAAAAGTTAATAATCTCGTATAAAATTACTAATCGCCAACGAGTGCATACTCCCTCACTCCTTCCAAATGAAAAGGCAAATAATCCCAGGAAAAATTTTCTATTCACTATCAAAGTCTGTAGTAATGTTACTTTTTATTTTTCCCACTTCCTTCATCATCTAATTGTATTATCTCTACATATTTACCTAATCATGTTCTCTCTCTCTCTCTCTCTCTCTCTCTCTCTATGCGTATTTCTTTCTCCTAGAAGAACTTTCATAGTTTATATTACTTAATCATTTTTTCTTATTAATAATTGGTTCTTTTATTCCTTTGAATTTGCAATCTATTACATGGCTATTCATTGTTGTATGGCATGATTAGAAAAAAAAACAATTATAAAAATAATTCCGTTCCTAATTAAGATCCATATATATCACCCCGTGTTCGCCATATTGATCTTCCTTATGCAAATAATGAATTAAATGTAACTTCTCTTAAATATCACAAGATATGTTAATGTCAAATGTAAGCGATGGCCAATTATATCATCACCAATCGATTGCATCATCGAAGGAAATTATGGCCCTTTCAATTAGAGAATCTAAAGAAGCATTTCCTCTACATCATCACTAGTCTCATGAACTCTTTCCTGGCAAATGCAAGCCCTTTCCCGGGTAAAAGCTGGATTCTTGGTGCCATCTGAGATAGAAACACATTTTCTGTACTCACTCATCAGCATCACAGAATTTCACTTCAATATGCTCGATCCCAATCCCTGGATTCAACTCCAACGTCCGCAATCTGCTCGGCATCACGCATTCATCCAGCCCAGGAACGGCATGAAGGATATGCCTCCCGTCGGATTAATCAAGATAGCATTGTCAAAAGTTCCTGTGAATGGAAGCAGCGTCTCTTAGAACCAGCGAAGACACCGGCTGCTCTCTGATACGCGACAAGAGGATGGAAACTTGCTCAGTCGCAAGTTCTAGCCTCTCCTTGGACTTGGCTGACTCCGACATGAGATTCGATACCATGCTCTGCAGAAACTGTAATCTTTCTGCGTGATCGCTTGGAGTATTATGAGGGAGCTTCGATGAAGATGTGCTGATCTTCCGCCACCGGAGGGGGAGATACTTGTCAGGTATTTGGAAACAATTCCCAGTGGAGAGGACTCGAAGCGAATGCCGGCACAGAATTCCAGAAAACTCGAATAGATGGCAACTGCAACTTATGATGCCCTCCCGAGGGATCCAGTAAACCTTCCGCCCTCCCTCGAGTTTTGTGTGGTGCCTCACAAGAAAGCCGTCTTCCATTTGGAAGGACGCGTAGTGGGCCGCCAAGACAAGTTGCTCTTGGAGCTTAGAGAAAGCAAAAGGAGTGAGGACTGCTGCAGCATGGGATTCCATGGGCGCTCCCGTTTTTAAGGAGATGTTTTGGAGATTTTGTTGCATAGTTTGCTGCTCTCCTGCTTGATCTTTGAAATCGACAGCAATGGCCACCTACATCAAGAGACTCCAAGCTTCAGTCCACAGAGAGAAAACAGACCATAATGCCACCAACACAGTGTCTCAGCAAAGATAAAACAGGTCATAAGTCAACACTGAGACAAATTACATGCATTCCAACAAGCCAAAGATTGTTTGTACATGAATGTGGAGGTACTGATGAAAGTATTAACAGGTGAGAACAAGTTTCATTTCCAGCCTGTTTGGCTTGAGGAGAGAACTAAAATTGGGACACAAAGAACTTCGATTCTCTCCAATATTGCACATTGCCTTTCTTTTCCAATATGAGGTCCTTGAAATAATCAGCAAATACAGCAATACACTCTCACAAACTTACATACAACTAAGAGACACAAAATTGCAACGTGCTCAGACGCACATGGCCCAAAATTATGATGTTTTCAACTCTACCATCTTGCAATAATTGCCAAAAATTCCCACCAAGCTGTCCAGCCTTTTGTAGTCTCTATAATCTGATTAACCCCACTCACCCAATGAAATCAAGACCAAGACAACATTGCATGTCCTACATGATGCTTAACCTAATTGATGAAGGGACCTGATTATGTAAGTTAAACTAAAAGTGATGATTAACGCCCATGAAACCCTAACAGAGGGACAAAAAAAAGCAATCCAGCTATGTTTTATCAGTTCTCTTACAAAAAGTTAACTAGCATTGGCCATGCAGACTTTAAGAACGAACAGCTAGAATAAAAAAATTAAAGGAAACAGAAATCTAACAGTTAAAGCTACAATAATTAAATAAACGAAATACAGCGCACCTGCTCAACAAAATGTGCAAGACGGGTTTGTGCACTCAGAAAACGTTGGATAAAGGAATTGATGGACTTTGACTGGCCAGGGGAAGTCATTCCAGCAAAAAAGCAATTTCTCAAGTATGGTAATGCCCAATATGACCTCAGGGCAAACAGATTAATAATGTGCCTGTTTGAGTGCAGTCCAAAAAAATTTTGCATTTCCTTCCACCCTATTTCAAATTCCTCTATTGATTCCGTATTATAGAGTCGATAAAACTCGGATTTCCACTGGTTATAACGCTCTCCCAGAACAGCATTGAACCAAGAGGGGAACTTCGCCACGATCATCCAGATGCAAAGTGCATGCTTAGTTGTTTGCATTTCCATAGATATTGCCTCTTTCAGGCACATATTCTGGTCGGTAAGAATTGTTTGGGGGTTTTTCCATTCATAAACCCCAAGAAGACCTAAAAGAGCAAGAGAGAGAAATTAAAACATCGAACTATTTATTGGAGGAACTGGAGCTCGAAATAGGACCTATATTCCAATTCCTGAAAGAATGGACAGAAGAAAAGGTAAAACAGGATAAGTAATAACTCATAAGTCTACACTAGCATACCTTTAATGCCCACGAATAAGACCTCAAATTCTCCTCCCTCATAAGTACACAACCAAAGAAACAGGGCATTCCATAATTGTTGATCCCAACCCACAAACCAAGTGGCATATCAAATGCAGTCAGCCGGTGTGTCGTGTCAAACACGACAGCATCACCAAAGATCTCATATGATTGTATAGATGATGCGTATGACCACGCAATATTTTCCAATCTGTCATTCGAATCAAGTGTGTACTCGAACCTGAAATTAGGGTCCTTTTCCTTTATATTTCTGCACATTCTTAATAGATCTGTACTTTCATCTTCAGGGTCTATTTTCCGGAATGATTGGAGTAAGTTCCTAACATCCTTCTCAGTGAAAGGCAAATATCCTGGTTCCACACACTTCTCGAGTTCCATCAGCCTCATCATCTGCTGGACTGAGATACCTGTCTTGGCAAACATTAGAATCCTGCTCTTGTCCGTGTCAGATATTGTTCGGTAAGCAGGTAAGAAACGAACTTGGTTCGGTTCCAGTAGTTCGTGATTATGATGGTTTACAAAACCAGTGACGCGCCATTCGGGAGCTCCTAAATCTGTCGTCTTGCTTATCCGCATATACGCCTGGCATCCACACCGAGAGGATTTTCTGTTTCTTTGAGTTTTACTTTCGTTAGTCGTTTTGACGGGTGTGTTTCCAGCACGGTGGCAAACAAAGTAACGCCTCGTAAGCCCCTTACCGACTCCCTCTTTTCCTTCGGTACGGTGACGGCGGATCGAAAACCCACACTGTTTAGCAAATTCACTGTAAAACTCATAGGCAGCATCATGGGTATCGAATCTCTGCCCGATGTATGGAACAGTCTCGTTAGTGCTTTCCAGGGAGAGCCTCGTTTCATCAAGAGACTCCTCGGCACTGCTGTTGTCATCTAGAGAGAAAGAATGTTGGTCGGACGGGTCATCATAAACCACCAACATCTGCCCACTCCCTATGGACATTCTACTCCTCTCTCTTCCAATCAAAATGTATCTCCAAGGATCAGATCCCAGGCCCAATCACATCATTCATTTCAGGAGAACAAGGGCCAAGCAACTCCGATGACGGGCAACACATACCCCCATAAAGAGAAACAGCCACTGGTCAGTGGCACATCAGTATCGTTCTAAGGCATAATCTATAAACCCAAGACTGCTTTCACCCAAATCAGATGGAACAAGCCCTTTGCAGAATTTCAATGCCCAAAAACACAGAGACATCACAGTGCACAACCCAGTTCCTTATGCTTCTTCATAAAACCAACCCCCCACTCCTCAACACCAGATCAAAAGAAACCAAACTGGAAATCACATTGCCCCATCATTTTCCAATCTTGAACCAAAAGAAAAACCAAAATGCGAACTTTCCACATCCATCCGCATTACACCCGGTTTTCACATCGACCCACGATTTTCCACCTCACTACAAACCCAAATCGTGAACGCAATTCGCCACAAGTAGATTCCCAGAAATTTGCCATCCCCACCATCTTTCTTGAACGCAATTCGCTAACAATTAGAATCCCCGCAAGAAGTAAAACATCAAACGGAGGAGGAGGAGGAGGAGGAGGAGGTTACCGTTGAATTTTTTGTTAGGAGAAGCAGGGGAAGGAGAAAATTGAAAATCCTTTCCTCCCTTTTTTTTCTTGAGGGCGGAACCCTAATCTGCGCAGGTGCGTGACGAGGCGCCCCCTCCTCCCTTTTGGATCGCCGCTATCGTGCGCCTTCGTGCTTATCTCCGCTCAACCCGGGGCGGAGACATCCAAGCTCCGCAACCAAACAAGGGATAGAAGGTAAGCATCATCATCAATCTACTTTCTTTTTTAAAACAAATTATATGAATTTTAATCACTGCAATCGATACTAAAAGCTAACCCGTTCATTTAAAATCGCTTTATTTGAGGAAAAATAAAAATAATAAGGTGATTTATTGTGTACTCATATATATATTCAAATCCAGTGAAAATATTTGTAATTGGTTTGAGACATTAACAATATATCTCAAATTTTTACTTTCGTTAACCAAAACTTCAGTTTTTTTAGGGATATTCCACTATAAGTCCTAAATTTTTTGCGAAAAAATTTAATTAAGTCCTAAAATTTGTCAAATTAATGCAATCAAGTCATTATGTTAACACCATTAATTTATATAATGAAAAACACTAATGTGACATTTTAAGATTAATTTTTCTCTCTGTGTGACATTTTTATTAATTTCTCCTTTAAATTTTATTCAAAATAATTAAAAATAAACTAGAAAGAAGAACAAAAAGGCACACAAGGTGTTGCCATCACCATTGCCAAAGGGGCTAGCGACCGTTGCTATGCCTAGGGGAGGCTTCACTAGCCGTCCCTTGGGCTAGCAAAACTCGCCAGGCGACGCCTCATTGGCCATCGCCTAAGGCTAGGGTGACATGCCCATCTCTAGGTGATGTGGGCCCTCATTGGGGCCAGCGATGGGCGACAGTGGCAAGCCCTACCCCTTTTTGTTCTTCTTTTTCCAGTTTGTTTTTTCTTAAAATTATTTTAATTTTTTTTAGTTTTTAAATATTATTTGAATAAAGTTAAAGGAACAATTTAATAAAAATGCCAAAGAGAGAAATGAATTTAAAAATGCCATGTTAGTTTCTGTTAGATAAATTCATGGTGTTAATTAAAGAATTGATTACGCAAATTTGACAAGTTTTAGGATTTTATTAAATTTTTTGAAAGTTTTAGGATATAATTATATTTTCGTGATAAGTTTTAAGACTCGTACCGTACATGTCCCTTTTATTTGAAGAAGAAAGATCCAGCTCATTAAAGTTAAATAAAGTCTCTTTCGCTACGCGTAAAAAATTGAAACTTTCATTTGGATAAAAAGAAAGTCTCCTCTCATGAATAGATAAATACTTATTTTTTCCAGCATGGAAAGTTAGTAACGATGGTGGGCAGCATAAATCTTCAGCTAACCGTACCGTTAGCTTCTGAAACAAACGGCCATGCTTGTGCTGGAGAAAGGAAACTTTCGTGTTGGTCCCTCCACCACCGTTAGCTCACCTATTAAGAAACTGAGCAGGTATAAATTAGCAACTCTTGGAGGCGAAAACTAACTTCAAACCTCATCAGCGATTATTGCCGGAGTCAAAAGAAAAAACGAAGACATAAAGAGCCGAGAGAGGACGGTGGACTTCTCTTGGAAGCAAGATGTACGATGAGTCTCTTTGCTTTCCTTGTTAAACTAAAGAACCATCTCGACAACAACACGTAGTTTGCTCGATTGTTTTCACGAGGAAGAGGAATCATGTCAGAACCATTGTGGCCGGGGCAGGTCGGGCTCCCCGGAGACGAGACCTGGACGAGCTCCTTCCAAGTGAAAAAGCCCGATCTGGGGATCCCCCCATGAAGGACAACAGCGGAGGAGGCCGGGCCATGGAGGAAGGAGCCACTCGGAGGCCGAGGGGCCATCCGTCGGGCTCCAGGAATAGGTGGAAGTGGCCGATCTTTGTGACTATACATAGTCCTAACGCGCTTCGCAGCCTCGTGATGGAGACAGCCAGTGGTGCAGATGTAGCCGAGTGCATGGCCCGGTTCGCCAGACGGCGACAGAGGGGTGTCCGTGTGCTCATCGGGAGGGGCACGGTCACCAATGTCACGCTCCGGCAACCCACAGCCCCGGGGACGATCATGGCCCATCATGGCCGCTTCGAGATTCTCTCCCTCACTGGGTCCTTTTTCCCTGGTCCTGCCCCGCCAGGGTCAACTGGATTGACCATAAGCCTGGCAGGAGGCGGAGGTCAAGTGGTCGGCAGAAGCATCGTGGGCTCGCTCGTGGCTTCGGGGCCTGTCGTACTGATCGCGGTCACCTTTTCTAATGCTACTTACGAGAGGCTGCACTTGGAGGAGGAAGAGGAAGCGGGCAGCGGGCAGCAACAAGGTGGGATGGCGGACCCTTCATCGATGCAAGCAAACCGATACGATGTTTGTTCTGCAGGGTTACTAGTTGGTTTAGATGATAAGAGACTTGCCCTTTTTTGGGGGTTTTCTATTGTCGTCGAAGGAGATACATAACAGTGCACTTCAATGTCGTGCAGAATAATGTTTGGACAAGACAGAGACAATCTAAACGATGAAAACATCATACTCAACTCACATATCACACACTCGAAGTCTTCTGATTTGAGAATTTTCTTTTTCGCTATCTCTCTTCTCCGGATGTTTTCAAGTGCCAATACATATAGATAAAGTGTAATTTTGTGGTTAGACTAGACAAAAATATTCCACCCCGAGAAGGTAGTGGGATTGGTCTCAGGATACAAATTATGATTATACCATCCATTACAGGATGCAAAGGGTAATTTCCCTTCAACAGAAGAGGGTATAGGTGTTGGACCTACATCTTTGTGTGCTATTTTCGGTTTTTGGCGAGAACTTCATGGGTTATTTGACACATATGTTTCAATAGTTTATTTGTGTAGTAGAATTATTCATCATTGGAGAGAATTAATGCCCAGGTACCCTTGACGAAGTCTGTCAGTTCAAGCCGCCTCACCAGCAGGTTGAGGAACTTGAGATTTGCTGTAATGACATCGAATGCAGTCCACCTGAAGATAGCAGAACGGTCCTTATGTGTGGGGGTTTAGGACTGACAGAGCCTCCCGAGGTCATGCAATGGCAGAGTATGACAGAGATATACTTGATGGAAAATCAGTTGATTGAGTTATCCGAGAATCCTGTCCTACACTCCTGGTATTGTTTCTAAATAGGAATTGCAAGCTCAGAATGATCAGTCCGTCTTTCTTCGATTACATGCTGGCTCTCAAAATCCTGAATTTGTCCCGAACTTGAATCAAGTCCTTACCAGTGTCTCTCTTCAGGTTAACCTGCCTAAAAATACTTTTCTTAACTCATTGTGATCTATTAATGGTGTTACCTCCACAAATTGGAGAACTTCAGCAGCTTGAGGTGCTTGATCTTGAAGGGACTATGATCATGGATCTGCTGAAAGAGTTGGTGAAGCTAACAAAGCTCTCTTGCTTATGAGTAACATTTTGCCGACGCATAGATCGTGGCCCAAACTATGCGAAAGTGAATGCATTGATTCCTCAGGGCACTATTTCTGTGCTCACTCAATTAGAAGAGCTTAGTATTGAGGTTAGTCCAGAGGATGAGAGGTGAAGGAGTATTGTGGAAGTTGTTGTTGACGATGTTTGTGGCTTGAGGAGGCTGGATACTCTTAATCTGTACTTCTTGCAAGTGGAAATTCTAAGGGAATTCATATGGCTTGGCACATCAGAGGTGTCTAGATCATTGTCACATTTCAAATTCATTGTTGGCGATGATGATGAACGCATCATAATTCATCTCCCAAAGGATCTTGAATTTGAGTTAGAACGCTGGGATAGATCCTTGATATATGTAAATGGCATGGGTGTCCCCACCGATATCAAGAAGTTGCTTCAGCAAACTACTGCATTTTTCTTAGACCGCCATATGGATGTCACTAAGCTATCTGATTTTGGGATTGAGAACATGAAGCAACTAAAATGCTGCATAATTGGGGAGTGTAATGAGATTCAGGTTATTATTGATAGAACTGACATGCATGATGAAGCTGAAAGAAGTGAAATTGTGGAAACATGGGAGGATGATAGGAGGTTTCTTAGATCACTCGAGTATCTCTACATCCGTTGTATGAAGAGTTTGAGGTGCATTCACAATGGGCCACTGCATCAAGGATGTTTGTCTCATCTTAAATCCTTGTCTTTAGTCAAATGTCCTCAGTTGACTATCATATTCACACCTGGCCTACCGGAAAACCTTGAAAGCTTAGAAGAGCTTGAAGTCGTAGACTGCCCCCTTGTCTTAAGTTTAGTGAGATGTGAAGATACTTCTATTTACGAGAGTACCTACTTCCTCCCCAAGTTGAAGAAGATATCCCTAGTCTCATTGCCTGAACTCATTAGCATTTCCGAAGACTTACACATTGCACCAAACTTGGGAGCAATAAAGATTGCTGATTGTTCGAATCTCAAGAATCGATCAACTGATGAAATCTGTCACAATCATCGATAGGGACCGAAGGTGAGGGTAATAATTAGCGGAGAGCATTCTTTTGTGAAATGGCGTGTCTTTTTCTTTCCATTTCATTCGATACATTTGATCAAACAAGTTAAAACCAGCTTTGATGAAGAGTAAAATTGGAAAGTCAACACCTATCTATATAATATCTTATCTTCCTTCAAATCGGATTTCTGATCTGTTACTGTTTGAAATGTCTATGAATGAGGCAGTAGTTACTGTACAAAACTTTGGCCAATCCACTCTTATCTTCTGATGCATTTATATTTCAGGGTACAAAAACTAAATGTTGGCATAGCATTAGTATTCACTGATTTGGATAGCAAGTTCATTTTTGCCTCTTAGATATGCTTCAAGCTTATAGAGTGGCTTAACAATAGCTAGCTTAGTTACTTTCTTTGGTGGGAGAATTTCTTCATTAGAGTGCCTAGGGAGTCATTATCGATGTCAAAATTTTGGTTAGGTTATTGGAACTCCTCTTTTACGTTCTGTACAAATACTGTGCTTTTTATCTGGTGATATAAAGATGTTACTTCTTGATATTCTGCATGTGTTTGTTGGAGGTACTATATGGGAAAAAGGAAAGGAACATTTTATTTATTTATTTGTGGTCTGGTGAAGGAGTGTATTTGAAGTTAATGTTTGGTTTACATTACAAAGTCCAACCAAAAGCTTAAGCTATTGGGGCGGGGGAGACTACATGACACATGGTCATATCAAATTTTCAAATTGCAATGCCGATTGCATTGCCACAGATTCGGGCATATCTGCTTCAAAATAGTGGATATGGTCATAGTGGGCATGAACTTTTAAAATAATGCATCGACATAATGCAGTAATAAATTAACTTTAGTAACTTGAGTGGGGTTATATGATGAAATGGAGCAGAAAGTGGTGAAGCTTGTTGAGGAGTTGAATGTATCCTTTAGAATGAGGTTGCAGTGATTGCATAGAATTATTTAAGGCTATATCAAGAGATTAGGTAGATTCATTGCTGCTCATCTTTTTCCATCTCTTTGATTGCAAGTTGAAGTATGTTGTCATAGTTATCCATTGCAGACCACACATATCCACCTGGGTTGCTACATACCCTCCTCTATTTGGGACTAGATGTTTCCTTGAACTGGAAAAGTAAGACATGCTAGGCCAACTGGCAGATTAGCTAATTCAACTTTAAATTCCTGTTAAGATAAAGTGGCTTGGTGTTTGTTGTTCATCTAAGGCTGCGTTTGGTCGTATTTCTTTTTTTTGTTTTTAAACACTTTTTCTGTTTTTTTGTTCTTTTGTTCCCAGGGAACAAAAAAAAACAAACAAGAAACACAAATTTTGTGTTTCTTGTTTCGAAACACTTTTTGAGAAACACTTTTTTTTTTCTTTTTCTCTTATTTTCTTGTTCTTTTTTCTTTTGGCCGGTCGCCGGCCTCGGCCATGGCCGGCGATCGGCCGACGGCCTAGCCCAGCCACGGCGAGGCTCGCCGTCCCCGGCGAGGCCGAGGCTCGCCGTAGCTGGGCGAGGGTCGGCCTCGCCATGGCTGGGCGAGCCCGGCCTGGGCGAGCTCGATCTCGCCCAGATCCGGCGAGGCCGACCTTGCCCGGCCGGCCGGGCGAGCCTCGGCCTCGCCCGGGCGGTGGCCCGGTGAGGCCGCGCCCGCCCGCCGCCCGGGTGAGAGCCGGCCTTGCCGGATCAAGGCGAGGCCGACCTCGCGCCGGCCTGGGCGAGTCGGCGTCGCGGGTGGTGGCCGGCGAGGCCGCGCCTCGCCCCTGGGCCGGGCGAGCTCGGCCTCGCCGGATCAAGGCGAGGCCGACCCTCGGCGGCCGGTGACCGGCCAAAAGAAGAAAAAAAAATGAAAAAGAAAAAAGGAAAAAAGGAAAAAAAGAAAAAAATAGAAAAAATAAAAGAAATAAAAAAATTATCCAAATTTACCAAACATGTTTCGTTTATTTTTATTCTCGGAACAAGTTTACCAAACGCGTTTTTTTTTGTTCAAAAATTGTTCCCGGAACGAAACACTTTTTTCTATTTCGTTTCCTGGAACAATTTTTAAACAAACGCAAACAAACGCACCCTAAGTGACCCAAATCGGTGGTTACTCGTTTCATCTGACAGGCTGATTTTGTATTTGAGCAGTACAAAGTTTTCCAAATGATGCAAGCAGAGAGTAGCCTGCTCTTGCTGTGGTTTCATCTACAACCACTAGAAATGCAGCAATTAACCCTTCAACTTCTCAAATCAAAAGGAAACCTGAAGTTGCTCCTCGGCTGTGGAAATCCTTATTCAATGATCTTAAATTAGCTGCAAGAAACTTTAGCGCTGAAAGTCTTCTTGGTGAAGGTGGTTTTGGCTGTGTACGTGGCTTTACAAAAGATACAAGCAGAGAGCAGCCTGCTCCTCCTGGGGTTACATCTACAGCCACTTGTGATATAGAGATTAACTCCTCAGTTTCATCTCCAACTGCTAGTGATAAAATGCCAAAGCCTTTCACCAGAACTGGATGCTGCAAAGTGTGTTCCTTTTTTGCATGAGGATGTAGAACGGCCCGTGATATGTCATGATTATAAAGCTTACAGTATCCTATTAGACGCTGTGTATAGCAATAGTTGTGGTGGCATCTGATTTACGACCCCAATGCGAAGCTTTTCTGGTTTTGGACTTGCAAACATTTTTCCCAAGGGAGATAACTCTCTCTTCACCTATGTCATTGGAATGTACAGCAATACTACTCCGGAATATGTGATGCAAGATACAGGCCATTTGAGGATGAGAATTGCACAAGTAACCTGCATAAATGCGGTCGAGTATTATTTTTTACGTGTCAAAGTAATCGCACTGTATAGAAAAGAAGAGAACAGCCCCAATCTACACACCTCACGCACAACATGTGCACCGATTATGATTAGGAACTGAATTCGATTAGGTAGATATCAACCGAACCAAAGACAAGAAAATGAGAGCAATGGTCATATACTGATGCACTATCTGTCTGATCTGTCCTGATACATGTGGCCACAATTTGCAGGAATGGTAAAAACAGCTGTAGTTCCTATACCCCATGCTAAAAGGTTGCCACTTTTTTGTTTTCTCTGTTTTTAGTCCTGCATGTGGTCTCCTAAATGATGCTATTCCCTCACCTTCCAGTCCACCATCTATCTACTCTTTCTCATATTGTTTGCCTGGGGAGGAACCTAGAAATTTTGCTGGACCCTCATGAGTTGGTGTTCCTAGGTGATCTAGATCTACTTTCTGTACCGCCCACTGGCTCTGGAAAATACATGAAAGTTGGATCTTGAGGGTGCAAATCAGGCAAGTTCCTAACCCACGTTAATCACGCCTTGCCGGCAAGTGATCACAGATACGTAGAACGTCTGCTAAGTCCTTCAAATACCCGATTAATCCCTATCATTTTTTACTACCGAAACACTGATTCACAATTAGAGTTCTTTCTTTTATGTGCTTTCTACGCCGCATGTCCGAAGGGTTCTTGGTTCCAAATGATATATCTAGAGCATGTCCAAGTAGCTGGTTAAGTTCCGCCGGGTGTGGTAGTTGTCTGTCCTACATCCACTAGATAATTCCCAAAAAACGTTGATTCATACTATGATAAGGTATTATTTATTACTTTGTTTTTGCGCTTCAGGGGCATGCAGCACATTATGTATACTTTCTCCATCGTACTTTCCTATTTGATCTTCAGGTCAAGATCTGTGTGCATTGACCAATCCACCTTCTCGAGCAATCTTAAATATGTGTAAAACTTTGACAATGGTTGGAATGAGATCTTTTACCATATAAGATATTTGTTCTAAAAGGAATTATTAGATTCAAATTATAATTCTTTTTGGGTTTGCAGACATACCATTTTTGTTGGCTCTCTCTCCCTTAATTATTGTTGTTATTATTATTATTATTATTATTATTATTATTATTATTATTATTATTATTGCTTTTTTTTGGCCGGTTTTTTATTATTTTTGCTTTCCCTGCATAAAAACAAGGTCGAAGATTCCACCCATGGGGCGTGATCACGATTAGAAGGTAAATGCCGATAGCATGAAGCATTAAAATACTTGGATATGAAAATTAGAACGTAAAGCCTACAAAAGCCCCGTTTGGGCCGGATTGTGTAATATTTAAATCAATTATCTCAATAACCATTTTTATTCTTACAGAAAAATTATGAGGTTGAGAAAATTTTCGAAATTAATTTTGACTTCCAAAGTCCTTCAAGTTAAATCATATTAGACTTTGACCTTTTTAAAGATAGGCGTATGAAAGCTTCATAGTGATTTTACCAAAATCCAAAATCCAAATTCACCATCAAAATCCGGTCAAAAAAGAGAGGAAGAAAATGGGTACTTGAAATTACAATGTGGCCATGTACTTATCAATCATAAAAAAGCTATTGAAATATTTTCATTTAAGAAAGAACATTTAGACATGTTAATTAATTTATAAAATCAATGTATGTACGAGATAATTTTCAGTCTATTTGGCGATCCTCAAAGTATGCGCGCCTCCGATACTTCTCAAACACCAATCCAAAACCTAGTTGCAAACCCGAGCGTTATGACTACTATGCAGAGCACCACCGCCCTTCTTCATTGGTTTCTTCTTCATATGGCCAAGAGAAATTTGGAGTCTGATCATTCATGGCTAGGTTTGACATTTGCAATGTGAAGAGATACCGCCAGTGAACTTGTTTTCTTGCCGCCCAGGAATTTGTAGAGGCCGAAAACTCAGTCCTGATCCAATTCGGAACACGTCCGGAGAATTTGTTGTAGATCCGTCAAAGACAGCAAACTACCTAAAGGTGGCGGAATGATCCATTCCACTAATAATTTGAAAAATCGAGCGATACCAAATTTTGCAATTTTCCCAACTTAGGAACTGGAACGATATGGAATTCCTAGAAAACCATAAATGTTTTTAAGTTCCTCAAGTTCACTAACCAATTCAGCGACCCATCCAGTTGATTACTCGAAATATATGCATATGGCGTATCTAATAATTCCAGGAAAATGGCGCCATCGCTGTACATCTCAATTGTAAAATGGAATGGAAAGCTACAAGTTTTCTTCAATTAGAGTTTTGTGAACAGAAGGTCTGCAAAAGCTCCAAGTTAACTCAACATTTATCGCTCTTTGCATAATCTCTTATCTCATCCTCGTTATACTATAAAATGACATGGGTCTACTTCATCTGGTTGCATTTCTTTCGGATGAATGCGAATTCTAATGGATGCTGTAGGATCATTCCCTGTAAATATATGGCATGTACTTGAATACAATACATAGGAATTTAGTAGATTGTGTTGGGTAAAAGAGACTGACGATTCACTCTAGCTTCAATAAAATAAGGCATTAACCCATAAGGTGCAAAAAGAATGGAAGAAGATAATTGACACCTTTAAACAAAAAAAAATTAAAGATAATTATATCGTATTATAGAAATGCTTAAAAAACGAAGAGCAAAGGTGTAGGGAGTGACATGGAAGAGATCTTTAGTAAATTAGGAAAGGAAAAGAGAAAAGAGGAGGAAATGACATATGTCCTCTCAAAACCCTTGTTTAATATAAAGGATGCAGTGTGAGTTATAAGATGCTAGGCAAACTACTATGAACTCAATTCACATAATATGCACGCCCTACACAATTCTTCTTTGATATTAGTAAAACCTATTAAATGTTCAAAGGTCAATTTTACATTACGTATTAGATATTATAAGCACCGTAAACAAACTTGCAATACATAACTCACATGATATTGAGAAGAAACTACATTTAATTCACCATTTCCTGATAAGAAGCCACTATAGTTTGCAGTGCTAAACTGCAACATGGATCTTAGGTAAAAAAAAACACCCGGGATTGTTCTTTTTATCATTTTCGTCACCTCATTAGTGAATAATAGCCATCTAGTAGATTGTGCATGCAAAGAAACAAAACGAAAGCCTATGTTAATACATAATTCCAATCACAACAACTAAGATGAACAAGAAGCAAAGAGCTACAGAGAAAGGCTAGATGAAGCTACAAAAAGACCGTAATCTTTCCTCAATAGCCTGGTCTTGCCACCCCAATGAAGACCACCATGATTGCTCAGCATCAATCGATCTTAAATTGATAGCATTTATCTCGGTAAAAGGAAGTTTCAAAAAGGATGGACATGAAGCTATATCCAGTCTCTCTAAAGAAGGCCAAATCAATAAATCATTTGGAGCAATGCTTCTTAATTTCGAAAGATCATGAACTACTAGCTTTTTAAGACTCGGAAGTGTTCTTGGGTCCAAGCAAGGATTGTCAGTTTCAATGATGATCTCCTCAATTTTGCGGCACTCTTTGACACTCAAAGGCTTTAGTTCAAATAGTTGCTCAATCAATCCATTTGAGAATATCTTCTTGAGCTTGGGGCATTTGTAAAAGGTCAAACTAGTCATTTGGCCTAAGCTTCCCATGGGCACGGGACCCTCCCAAATACAATGCAAACTTGGGGCATTGTTTATGACCATTTTCTCTAGCCATTCAAATGTGGTGCTACATTACCGTTGATGATGCATATGATGTCCTCGCAGCCCTCCACTGAACAAGCTCTGAGTTTACTCAAGTTCTGAGTCCCAAAATATGATAAGCTCAGTATATTCTTATGATCAATCAGTTCAAATACTTCGGTCTCAGTGAGTACTTTTGAGATCATAGGATTTGTGCCTTCATCGTTTGCATACTTCAAGCACTTGCACAATTGATATTCAAAATAATCAAGAATATGATGCTTGACCGAATTGCAAATACCGACCGAAAACTGAAATGTGAAGCGTAGGTCCTTCCATAGAGGGCTTTAGACGAAGATTTCAAGGTACTCTACTTTAGAAAAGGAAAATGTTAGTGAAGTCAATTGTGTCAAGGTAGAAACCTCCTCCGTGATTGTCCTCATGACTTGATCAGAACACAAAGTGTTAGGGTCTACATCAATCATGAGTTCTTCTAATGATGAAATGCTTGAAATCACCTTGGACATTGGGTTTCCGGCGCCAAAATTTGATAGGGACATGCGCAAACATCTCATATGCGTTAAACTTCCAACTTGAATAGGTAAAGAGATGATTCCAATGCGTCGAATGTCAAGCACCTCTAGATGCACCAGTGCCTCTATGCTTGAAGGTAGTTCTATTAAGCCCTCGCATGAATTCAAGTAGAGTGCCCTGAGATGAGTCAAGCAAGGCAAAGAAGGTGGAAGTTCTATTAAGCTCTCGCATGAATTCAAGTAGAGTGCCCTGAGATGAGTCAAGCAAGGCAAAGAAGGTGGAAGGGATGTTATTGCCGTAGCGTGTAAGTCCAAGACTCGGAGTCTTTGCATAGACAAGAAGAAGCTCTCTTAGATCATCATTAAATTCTTGTTCCTTTGCAAGAGTAAAGTCGAAAGATTTGTGCAATTTGAAGTTGTCGGTAAACTGCACAAGTCATTATCCATCAAAGAAATTTGTCCATTCTTCTTCCTTTGGCAGCTTTTTTAGCCCCTCTGTTAGAGTTTAAATGTGCGCGGAAGCATGGTTTTGGTATTAGTTATAGTTTTTGATTAGTAATATGTGCAAGTGCATGGTGTATTTTGTAGAGGATGGACAAGAGACAAGGTAGGATAATTGAATGACAAAGAACATGGGATATGAGAAATAGTTTCATTAGTTGGATAGCAGCTTGTAGACTCTTCTAGAATTTTTCTTGAATTTTCTATCTCAAATCTATCTTGAAGTTTCTAGAATTGGATCACAAATTCCAACACCCTCACATGGTCTTGCCAGGATCTTATGGTCTGAGACTCCTGATGAAATTTTAAGGGCCATATTGTGAATAAAAATCAATACATGATAGTGGCTCTTCATGGTATGCATGATAATCATCTAATGTACTTGCCCTGTAATTTTGAGCATGTAAAGTTGGTGCCATTGGCATTTTGTTCATTGCACCCGAGCCACCATCTTGTTAAAAGAGTTCACTAAGTGAGATTTTTGTGCAGTTAATTCTTTTACTATCATCTTCCTTTTGTTAACACCTAAATTTTTCTTTTTTTACTTAGAACTTAGTCGCGTAGAAAATAAAGAATTGGTCTCTACAAAAAAAAAAAGAAGAGTAAACTAAATAATTTTCATTAACATGCATTGTGTTTCATTAAATTGCATCACATATAGACATTAGGAGCATTAGCATTACTAGTATTAAAAAAAAAATTAAAAATTAAAACAAAAAATTAAAAATAATAATTTTTTATTAAAAAAAAAAAAAAAAAGGCATCCGGGCGGGGCTAGGGCCAGCCTTAGCCCAGTACCTCCTTCATTTCCCTTTTTCTTTTCCCCCACGTGAGCTGGCCCAGCCCACTTCTTCTTTATATTTCTCCCCGGCCCGGCTTTCTCCTCTTCTCTTCTCCTTCCCTGCCGTCGGCCGCTTGCTTCGCGACAAACAGGAAGAAAAGGACAGAAGGGAGGCGAGGACGGACGGACGGAAGTGAGGCTGCGCGCGACGCTCGACCGAGAATGTCGTGCGGTGCGTGTCTGCGAAAGGCAGCTGTCGTCGCTAAAAAGACAAGGGGGGTAAACTAAGGGTCTGCTCAGTCGAGACGGTTCTCCCCGAGTCTTTAAGGGTTGGATTGAAGAAAATGGGACTGCTCCTGCGGGGCCTGGCACTGGGCTGACTGTCGCTGTTAAGATTTTCGAGCGTCATGGGCAGCTGGCTCACGAAGAATGGCTGGTAATATCTCATGTGATGATCTTTTCTTTCTGGATTAATGCATGTTTGACAGTTAGTATGACTTTTGAACTGTTGCACTTTCCACGTGCCAGGCTGAAGTGAGTATTCTTGGTCATCTAGTGCATCCAAATTTGGTAAAGTTAATTGGATATTGCGTGGAAGGCAACCAAAGGCTGCTTATATATGAGTATATGCAACAAGGGAGCTTGAAAATCACCTCTTTGAAAGTATGCGCACTTGTCCTTTAACATGTGCTTGGTGCCCTTAATGACATGTCCTACATTATGTTCGTACTATATAAGTACTCACGGTAAAATGACCCACCTATAGCTGGATATGGAAGTCATGTCTCCCAAGAAAACTATTTGATTGCTACTAGAATCTGGATAATAATTTTAAGGAGGAAAAAATGTCACTTGTCCTTATTATGGACGTCTTTCCAGAAGATTGTAGGGTTCGGAACCATAATTTCCTAAATAATTTACAATGCTCATACTCTGTTGAATGTTCTTCTGCCTGAAATTTTTTTTTTATGTAAATTGCTTTTTGATGTTGGTGCCACCAACCAAAAGGATGCAATACCAGAGACTCTCAGTGTTATCATATACTCAGAGGACATTATAGTTCGATGCCAGGGAAAAAAAAAAGATATAGCGGAAGATCATGTGATATGGTCATGAAATGTCACTTTCTAGCAGCTTCATCCGTGTGTGATTTTAGTAATGTTTTATCATCTTTGTCTCTCAGTGGTACATCTTAGGGAATCTTGAGACTTAATTCTCTCTAACTTGGTCATTTAGGTGCAAGAACACCAGAGTTGCACCGTATCGAGGATGAAAACTTAGTACAAAGCTTGCAAGTAGGCTAGTAATGATATTTAATGGAAGGGACATGCTTGCCAATTGAACAACTCTCGAAAGATACTAAATGTTTTTAATAGCAGGGCATATTCATTTGCATAAGAGTTAGTTTCATTTCCACGAGAAAAGAAAGGGAATCCTGCTGTAGTTTCTACCATATTCTTGTCCTGCCTACTAATTCTCAGCAGTTATTTTCCAAAAGTTGGTATCAGTTTTAACCAAACTGTCTTTGACTATAGTGGCTTCAGAAAGGGAATATTGATTTATCTGTGATGACAAACATTTTATTAGTTAATTCTTGTGTTCTTTTGTGGGTTGAGTAGGGAAATTGCCTCTTACTTGGTCTACCAGGATGAAAATAGTGCTTGATGCTGCAAAGAGTCTTGCTTTTCTTCATGGGGAGGCAGAACCCCCAGTGATATTTCGTAATTTTAATCCTTCCAAGATCCTATTAGATGCCGTATGTATCAAAAGCTATGGTGAGAGTCCTTTTTCCCTTTTAATCATGATGCTTGATTTTTTCACTACTCGTCTCTTTCAGGACTACAATGCCAAGCTTACTGGTTTTGGACTTGCGATTGTTCTCGAGGGAGATGAGTCTATCAGGGGAACAATAGGCTATGCTGCCCCGGAATGGATGATGAGGGGTATGTGTATGTTTCTACGAGCAATTTGTGGATGAGAAATGTCCAAATAACCTGCACAAAAGTGGTTGAGTAAGATTTTTGACATGTCAAATTATCCTATAGTATAGAAAAGGAGAACATCCCCAATCTACACACTCATTCACGGCATTTGCACCAATCATGATAAGGAACTGAATTGAATTCGGTAGATATCAATTGTGACCAAAGACAAAAGAATTACAGGTACCGTCATATGCTGATATGACCTCATTTTCTCTTTGTGCATCCTGTCTCTGCTCTGTCATCATATATTGTCACAATATGCAGGAATGGTATGATCAGCTGTAGCTCTTGCACATCATGCTTAAGTTACTTTTCTTCTGTTTTAGTCCTGCATGTGGTCTCCCAAATGATGTTATTCCCTTACTTTCAGTCCACCAGATATCTAATCATTGGATGGATTATATTGCACATTTATTGCTGGAACTTCTGGACCATTACGCACAGCGTAGGTTGTGGAATGACTGATTGGTGCTCACTACCTGCATTCCTTTTCTTTGTTAGAAGCATCTCTCAATTGTTGTTTCCTCCGAGTACAATGTCTGGTGCTTTATGATATGATGCACAACCAGCGATTACTGAAACACGGATTTTAAAGTTCTTTTTGTATGTGTTTTTACGTACGTTAATGCTACATGTCCAAAGGATTCTTGGTTCGGATTGGAGTATCTAGGTTTCTTCATGTAGCTAGCTAGTTAATTTCCAGTAAGTGTGGTGGTCTTCCGTCCCACACGCACTACATTATTACCGAAAAATGTAAATCTAAACTAGGTATTATCTGTTCCTTTGTTTTGCGTGGTTTAGAGCTACATGTAGTAATCATGATTTGTGTATTTTTTTACTTTCCCATTTATCATTTAAGAATAGCATAATTTTGAAATCATTAGAAAGGCGGTGGTTTTATCTTATACATTTATTGATAAAGAGTTGAAGCTTTTTTTTTTTTTTTTTTTTTTTTTTTTTGGCATACGTCCTTGTAAATTTCAGTGAAGGCAATGCATTGAGAATCATTCACTATGTTAGCGTTAATTTTATTGATTATGACTTGACAATTTCTAGTAAATTGCATCATTATGAATTGATAGAATAATTAGTCAGTTCATATTTATCATGCTATAAATTACTACTTCGCTGAAGCAAATACCTTGACAAGGCCGTCCATGAATGAAGTATATTATTATGATGAGATACAGTATTGTATTTTGTAATTGCCATCATCGATAATATCACAATTTGGGCTTTAGTACACTTCTATACCCCCAATTGCTTTGATGATTTCACTAATACTCAATAGGGTGCTTGACTAGTATAATCATAATAAAAAAAGGAGTGATGGAAGGACAGAACAAAGTTATTGTCTCAACCTTACCTGTTTTTGATTGTTAGAGGGGGTTGAGATATTTGGCGGGTCCTCCATGCATTGCATTTATATCCAATTAGGATCAACTGGTACGTATTCTAGGTATTCCTGACTACTGCAGGGCACTTCACAATGAAGAGTGATGTCTATGGTTTTGGTGTGGTCCTCACCGAAATCCTGACTGGAAGAAAACCCTATGACTTCACTGATGATGGACTTCTCCTTGTTGACTACGTTCGGTCACATCTGGAAGAGGAAAGAAGTTTGTTCGAATTGATAGATTCAAGGCTTGGAAATCAATTCTCAGGAAAAGGTGCCCAGATTGCTTTGCAGTTGGCTGTTCGCTGCCTTGAAATGGATCCAGATGCTCGTCCCTGGATGAGTGAAGTTGTCGAAGTTTTGAAGACTATACAAGATCTTCCATACATGGCAAGTACATCAAATATTCAGGACAATACAGGGAAGCGCTAGTTGTGGAATGGCATCCAAACTCAAACCATGGTGAATTCAAGGAATACAAGTCCTTCAATTCTGGATGGGACCAACGCATACCATGCCACCACACCACCAATCTTTGGAAGCCAGTGATAAACTGCGGCAATGTGCCGATAAATAGCCGGCATTCAACCCCATTTGTCTCCTTTTCTCCTCTTTCCTTTTTGGGTGCCAGAGTTTTGGCTTCCATATAAATATTCACTCTTGATTATTGAAATGTTGACCAGAAAAATTATAGTGTGAGTTATACTACGTTTATAAAGTCATCCATCGAGAGGTGGTCAGGTGAAGCCCAAAATTGAGAAGTACGCTTGGGCATTGATACCTTTTCTCTACTCTACAACATCTTAATGATAATGATTACCTTTGATGATGTCTATTTGACATACATTTTCCTGTGAAATTTATTATGTATCGAGCTTTTCCACATTGTGGCATGTCTTTGAGACATGTTTTCATTCTCGATAATCATCTCTTTGTATTCTATTTCTCACATAACTGAGGTGTTCGTTCATTTGAATTTGCTAATTCATTTGCTATGTAAAAATATACGGTTGTTCTCTTTAAAATATCAGCCATGATAATTGTTGGAATTCTTTTGGGCCAGCACATACTGTTGAAGCTGGTATTGAATTTTATTTATTAAAGACCGTACATTCAACATAGGTGAATTTTATTTTTTTAAATTTGAGCCTATGCAACCCAACCTAAAAAAGTTTTGTCATGGGCCGGGGGCCCGGCCCAAGTGGGTGACGGGCCCGTTAACCGCGGGTTGGAATGCTGGTGCCGTGGCGCCTCCAAGCTTTTTTCTTTGAGTTTTTTTTCTTCTTCATAAAAAATATAAATATAAAGTGTATTCTTTTTATAAAATTTCTGTTTCTTTTCTTTCTTTTTTTTTTCTCCTGCTCCTTTTGTTTTACTTTAAATCTAATCAAAGATATTCTTGCTTTTTTCATGTAAGAATACCTTTTCCTTTTGTATTTTACAATCAATCTATTCATATAGTTGGACTTGATCAAATCCAATTATATATTAATTCACTTTAATTTTTCTGAACCTCATTATAGCCTTGAAATCAAATTTAGGGCAAAAAATCGACAACGCTTTTATACTACAATCAAAATGCATAATACAAGAGGATTTGCATTATTTTACTAACTTTGATATTAATAAGATCTCAACAAAGACATTCGAGAAAAAATAATGATACTCACATAATTTTGAAGATTATAAGTGTGCTAGAAAAAAACAAAACTTTTTTTTCCTCGTGACGTCGCCAAAGGTTTCTTTTCTCTGCACTCCCTCAGTTGCTCCCTTTTCCATGTCTCCGTTCACTCCTTCACTTTGGCCTCTCCACAATCCGATGTACCCTATTGGCATTGATTTTGAAAATTACGATTCAGGAGGATAGATGAAGTGATGCCTCTTGACTAATGATTCCGGAACATCAATCCAACAAAAAGGACAAAAATGTTCAACTTACGGTAACAGTTTCAATTCCAAAAAATTGGTAGCTGCAAAAAACAAACTCAGTGATTCTCTCATTCTCTTTCATTTACTCGGCATAGACAATTATCCCATGTTTCCAAGGCTGGAAATATAAAACTTGAAATAATTCACGAGGAAATGGTGGGGTAGATATAATTATCCGGGCAGAATTCCACCTTCGGATGGTGATTTTTCGTTAAAGCCTCGGCTTTGTCCATTACTGACAAAGTCCTTAGTCTTCCCCAAAAATTGCCGCTTATCTTCCTTGCAAGCTCTTGTAATCTTACGTATCTTGCATAGGGTCACTCTCAACTCCGACATAGCCTCTGCAATCTGCATCCCTACTTGTGTACTCTCCGGCAAAGTATTTATATGAATTCCAGATGTGACAACAGGAAAGATTATGTCTGGCTTCCTGAAGAGGCAAAATGGTAAACCAGGTCACTCATAGCAGTTAATGTAGATATCCTTCCTTAAACATGAACTAGCAATCAGGTCAACCGAGAACTCAGGAGCCGTAATAATCAACAGAGCATGTGTAATAGTATGGTGTTGTGAAACTTGCTTAAGATTATGAAACAAATAGAAAAAACAACCCACAGGCTATTCTTGCTACTGCAACAGCTTTTACAGCAAAGAAACAACTTCCTTGATCAATTTGAAGAATGACTGACTACGCATCTAAAATGTCTCTCTACCTTTTCTCAATCTCAAAGAAAATGCAAAGAAGAATATTTAGCTTGATCAGTGACTATCAGGAACAGCAACCAACTTCCTTTTCTTTTTTAATTTCAGTTAGGTCAGACCCTAGTCACAGAAATTTTATAGTTACTAACGACATCTGGAAAATTGGAGGGAAAAACGGAGATACCAGAAGCCTAGAGAAATCAAGCCGTCCTCTCGTATTATTCCACCATCCAGTGATACAGCACCGTGATCTATGCAGACAGAGGCCTGCTTCATGTGTTCTCTGGTGTCATAAACCTGCAACTTGCCAAAAAGCCGATAAAATAGTGTTTCTCGTAGACCAAGGCCTTCAGTTGTTCTTGTTGCCAAATGATCAAAGTCTATGTCAACCATGTTAACTGCATATCCCATGAAGCCTGGAGGGATTTCTCCACTAGGTAAGGTAGGATGAGGAAAAGCCAGTTTCCTTTGAGGATCACAGCCTTCAATCTCTCCTCTGTATGGGCTACCAAAGGTTTATTGCAAATGAATGAGGAAATGCTTTCAAGAACTCGATTAAGTTGGTCAAGGAATATGATCTTCCATAATAATAAATGCTATAAAATTATAAAAATACCACTTAAGTACCTTATGTCCTCAAGACATATGACACGAAATTCACCTCTAATAGACTTGCCAAGTTCAGCTGCTTTTGCATAAACAGCATTTTGGAGATCAACTTCTCCGTTTTTGTCATATGTCTCGAGACTAAATGCCGTCTCGGAGTTTGTGCACACAATCCCGAGCATTTGATCTTCACCCAGATACTTGGCTAAGATCCTCCAAAATGGAAAATGCAGCTTTAAGTATCAATTTGTCTAAAAGGTGAAAAGGGTATTCGCAACATTGAACAAGTGGGTCAAATAGAAGGGTCAGTGATAGTTTACCTGCTAAGCTCAATATTGCAAATTGTTCCAAGAAGTGCAACCACACCAATTATGCCATCTCTAGATCCTCCATGTGGTCCTTCTGAAGCAAAATTTCTGATCAGTTCACAGAGAACGGAAGCCGCCGAGCCATCTCTGTTTTCTATCATGTCTATCATTTCCTCTCTGGCGAAAAAGCAGTCCACAATGTTCAAAGGCCCTGCATAAACTGCAAAAGTTGGTCATCCCCATAGACCTAACTTAGTGATGAAGGTCCTACTTGTCACAACTGGATTTGCCAGGCAAAGTGAATAATCACACCCCAGGTGATTTTGGTGAAAAGCAACCATTAACTGAGCAATCATTTTTGTCCTAACTTGATTCAGATCTATATATATTGTATGTTGGAGTAAATGGCAAATCGTTTTTTCAAAAAGCATCACATTTCTTCATCTAGAGACAAAGATGATAATATGATGAGAGAGTCATAATATGACAATCAAAACATGGATTTATATTCTTTAAACTTCCCAAACTAAGTAGCCATAGGTCACTGATATTGACAAGACCACAAGGACAAAGAAATGCGTGTCATTGCAAAACAGTGTTGCATGCATTTATAAAAACCAATTATTATTCAGTAATAGAATTAACCAAGACAAATCACCTCCTAACTCCACCAAAGATTGCTCTATTTCAACCTTCCGGTCATGCAGCAACTTCAGTACCCTTTCCCGATGTTCAATGCGCAAACCAGTTTCCTCAAGAACCTGTGAGAGGCAGTAAGTATAAGTCACAAGGCACAACTGACCACATAAGTATGTGAGAATGATGGGCATTAGCTGCAACTAACTGACCTCATTATAACATGAAAGAAGCTTAAATTTAGAATCTTAAAGCCAGGTACTTAAAGAATAATTACGACTTCAAGATTACAATAGGAATTTACCCTTTCCCGATGTTCAATGCACACAGCAGTTTCCTCAAGAACCTGAGGAGCAGTAATTGTAAGTCACAAGGCACAACTGACCATATAAGTATGTGAGGATGATGGGCATTAGCTTCGACTGACCTCATTAGAACATGAGAAGCTTAAATTTATAATCTTAAAGCCAGGTACTTAAAGAATAGTTACGACTTCAAGATTACAATAGGAATTTACAAACCACAAATAACCAGATTTATGAGAGGGATGTAATGTGCAATAAAGATCTAACACAATACCTCATTCTTGATGATGGAAAGTACATTCCCTTTATTATTAGGGGTTGATTTGTCCTGTAGCATCATTATATTCGTATTTGGACATAAGGTTTGAATCTCATGCTGCAAATCTGAAGAAGGCTGAATGCCAATCTGCGTATAAAAATCAAGTTCAATAAATGTACCACTGCAAATTACCAACACATTACCAGAAATAAAACGTTGCGACCTTGATGCTCAAAGATAACTCTCGGTGACGAGAATGAACAGCAGAAAAGCTAAAGCAACCAGCATCTCGAGGGACAGTAAGTGAAGGAATAGTGCATCGCCCCTTTTGGAAAGCATATAAAGTGGTTGTTTTTGTGACGGATGAGTCCAGTTTTATGGAAAGTGTATGAAAATGGCCATTTTCCTCATCATTGTGGATATTCTCATCGAGATTACCCTCTGTATCCACAATTTCGAAGACGAAATTCTCTAGTTGGGAACCAGCCGCACAAAGCTGAGGCACCTGTAAATCATGCCAACATTAAAACAAGTTTCTGAAATTGAAATTATTGTGCAACTAGAAGCAGAAGACTATACTAACTGGTTCTGCAATTCTGAGCTCCCTTTTTTCTGTTTGGAGCTCTTCCTTGAATATTTCTTCACCGACGGTTGTAACAGACAGCGATACTGTATGCAGGTAATGAATGTAGTTATCCCCAGACAGTCAGTAGTTGCTATAAGTTTGAAACTTAAAACACTTGATAGTACAAATATTGAAGCTTCACTTTCAGCACAGCTGCTACGTGATGACCATATGGAATCTATTGGAGTTTCCTTCAATATAGTGAAATGTGAATTCATACCCTCCAATGAACTTAATGAAATAGATAGTTGTTGGTAAAGAAATTGCACCTTTTCTAGATGCCTGGTACTTCTAATCCTTATTATAATAGTTTAAAATTATGAGAACATTTTCTTACACATACAGAAATATAGACTTTGACAAAAGATTTGGAATCACTATTATTAAGGGAACATTACATTCTCAGATCCTTACTCATCTCCCTACCCACAAATCTGATTACTGACTCCATATTAAATCTTTAGCAAAATTATTATGATAGATGCTGTGTGAACATGAAATACAAACACCATAATTTTAGTTCCTAGCAATAAATATCATCAACTGATATGTCCCAGAAGCAAGATTAAAATAAAACACCTTTTAAATAAAACTGTGTGATTTTGAGTCCACACTGCAGAAAGCCTGCACTCCAAGAAAAAGGACTCTTATTTACCTCATTAATTGGGAGTACCCAAATCTTTGTTTATAGGTGTCGTGTTAAGCTTCAATCGATCAACGCTACAATGAATAACTAAAGTTGATCGACCTGGAGTGTAAACTATACTAATTGAATAAACTGTATGGTCAATTCATAAGTTGAAGAAATAAAAGTTGATTCAATGTAATTATTTTCAAATATTGATTCATCGAGTCTACTAGTTGTATTATGGTAAATTGAAACTCAAACTTTGTCGTGATTACAGTAAACCTCAATATGTGTTGACGATGCTACCTCTAATGTTTCTTATGTTTTACATAATTGCTAAATTCTTCCCATTCCCAATTCAAGCAAGGTTAAAGTAATTTCATCAAGAGATACATGAAAAATTTCCAAAAAAAAAAAAAAAAATGAACGAGTTTTAGGTTTATACTAGCAGGATTTTTTTAACCCTCATCAAGGAAAAGGAATTAGTTTGAAAGAATGAAAACAGGTGTAGATTAGTTTAGAATAAGGATGAAACTTTTCAGTAATAAAAGGTAATAATGATAGGCTGAGTATGTTTTTCTTTTACTATAGAATTTCTTAGTTATTTGCTTCTTGTAACTTTCTTTATTATATTGAGAGTGATAAGTCCACCCTCGGTTCAAAGTAAACTGCATTGATTTAATGGCAATGTAGGAACTAAGAAGTTAGTTGTGACAATCAAAATTTAGCACTTTTCAAGAGATTAATGAGCTTTGCATAGAAAAGAAAATGCCCTATCGATGATGAATCCCATAATAGTTTACGAAGTGATTTTAATGGTAGAAGGTTGGGATTATAATTAAGACCATGAATGGGCCGCATTTTCGAATGGCCATAGGCCTAGTAGTAGCATTCTTGGTTGGAGGCTCAATCAGCAAATTAATATGTAATAATGAGCTGAGCTACAAAACTGCAAAAAGAGAAGGAAATATGCCTGAAAGTAAGTCTTAGCATACCACCTGCCCCCTAAACGGTGAATACATGATCACTCTACCATGTTCATTCAATTTAGATATAGCTTGTGAAAGTTATTGCAAGAATTTGAGCTATACTCTACTACACTTTACTTGATGTTCTTTTGTAAACACAGTTTCCTTCAACTAAAGATTACCCAGAAAACGTTTGAAGAGATCAAAGTAAAAGTCCAAGCTACAAACTCAAGGTTCATACCATTTTGATTGTAACCTGCAGTAACTTTCAACATGCCACTGAGATGAACAAATCCATCACGATCCACCTGAACAAGGAATTTATTCCTTCTCTTAAATAATTTTCAACAGAGGCTAAACCATCAGCAATGCATATGCTGTTCCAAATATGGTATGAATACACAATACACCTCTACAATGCGCCAAATCTTTTTGGGCCACCGACATGCTATTTCATCGCTTGAACAGTTTATGCCCTATATCTAAAATGCCAGCAGGGTCATTCCCAATAATAACAACAGAAATGTAGGTAAAATGTGGGAGCAAAATCACCACAAAGTTCCTGTTGCTTCAGTTAAACGCTCTCATGCACCTATGCAACTATGGAAAGATAAATGCCCTGACTAACATGCTGAATTGGTGTCAACAAAGGCCATCTTTGAAGCTTTGTCTGGGAGAGTGGAGAGAAGAAAATTTAGGTGTAACTAAACAAAACCTTGAATTTTCCTTCCAAACTCTCACAAAATCCGAATTCTTACCTACCCACTTTCCGCCCAAATTTTCATTTCCCCCATTTTCCTTCATCTCCCAAACATAGAATAAGAGAACAAATAATTAATTACAGAATTTATGCAATAGCACCACAGGGAATCTGGGAAAGCACATCACCTTGTGCTTTTTACCCATCTGATCTTTACTGGAAAATCCCTCAACCTTCAAAAGAACTTCAGAGCCCTTCAAAGCATGATTTCCATAAGCATCAAACATCTGAAGGAAATGAATCAAACGAAAGACATAATCAAGAGTGGCAAAAAATTTCTTCTGCAAATATACAGCAAATTATTGGCTAGAAACTTCATTCACAATTGGGCTTAAGCACAAGGCTTGAGAGGATGTGCTTTTACCTCCAATTTGAGTTCTTGTACTATGCACCCTGGAAGCATTTGGATACTTCGCATGGATGGATGTGCCAACACTCGCCGCACATGACCAGGAATAACTATGAGAATGTTGAGAAAATAATTTCCAGGCATATCAATAGCTAAACAATTAACAAATCTCACGCTCATGCTTGTAAAGGAATTTAATCCAGAATGCGATACCTTTACATGGTACAGAAATGGACAAAGATTCATCCGGTGGACATAAAAGCATTGTGCCCTCATAGTTTGGCCGGATGATGTCTAAATCCCCACTTTCTATTAGTATATCCTACACAATCAGAAAATCTGAGCTACCACAACAATGCTTGAGATACTACTGTATCTCGATAGAGTTAAATTTTAGTAAAGTGTGCAAATCTGAGATGGGCCGGACATATTAAATAGATGCGCATGGCACCTTAATTCTTAGAGTCCTTTTGTTAGATGAAAGGCCTGCCTTCATTTTCTTTACACAAATCAACATGCCGTTACCCATCTTGAATTGCAAATTGACTTTTGGAGTTGATGGGAATGGAATGAGGTTCCCATATTTGTCATAACATGCAACATCTAAAGGTGGAAAGCATGATCCAACCCTGTCAAAATAGCCAACAAATTACATTACAAACCTGGAGCTCCACATATACAACAAAAGAGTAAAAAGTTGGTACTATCAAAAACTTCTTACCATCCTTACCTGACTCTAAGATGCTCATTCTTATCATAGCCCAAAAGTTGCCACCTTCCCACCTCAGCAGATGCAAGAACTGTCACTTCTTTTTCATAGTTTTTACAGCTTGTCTCATCCTGATCAAAAGTACATGTCAACAAAATAATGTTTGAGAGGTATTACACAATAAAAAGAGCATTTGGTGATAAAGTTTGTCCCTGTTTCTTTAGCTGGCAGAAAAGAGTTAAAGATGCTTGCTCACCGTATGCAACAGAAATTTATATATACCGGATTTCTGAAATAGTTCATGAGACTTGTGCTGCAAGGAAAAGATGTATAGACCATGGTATCCTCTATAACAAGATGGTGTCACGCGAGATGAATAAAGATGACTTTCTCGACCATTATCAGAATCACCACTGAATTTGACTTCCATTGACATTTCCATTTTATTTTTGACAATATACTTCTGATCCAAGTTCTTCGGAGCAGGGGAGTCTCTGAAATTTGCTGGCCGAACAACGGCTACAATTTCCTTTGGAGGGTCTTGTCCAGCAGGAATGGGTGCATGAACTGGTAACACCTGAAAACAAAAAGACAAAAAAGAAAATATGAATAAGCTAGTAATATAGACAGAGGACAGATAAATCTCAATAGTATTCTCAGGTCAGCAGTTATTCTAAGGAGAAGGAACACAATATGTAACATCATGCAAAAAATCTCCTTAGCTCTTAAACCTTTCAGACCAACAGATTTCACCTAGATGCTATAAAATGCTCGAACAAGGTTATATAGGATGCTCCAAGAACTACTTTCTGCAGTCACCTGTGAATTGAAGATCGATTTACAAAACCCTAATTAGACACGTACCTCATGAATTCCTAACTCTTCACATTGGTTGGCATCTAGCAAGTCAATCGAAGATGGAGCTTTCAAGCGCTGCTTCTCCAACTGGCACTCCCACTCGGATTTCCCAACAGCTACTAACTGGGTTTGGAAGCTCAAGATTGAGTAGAGACCACAAAGAATCGTGATTTTGGACATTATATGACATAAAGAAGTAAAATGACATTCAAATAATCAAATAGGTACCTCTCCAGAGTCAATTACTCCAATAGGTATAGATACAGAACTCTGAACCTCCAAGCAAACGTTTCCATCGTGCTTATTGAGGATGCAGCCTTTCTCATCAGGCACCCCTAGTGGCCTTTCACGCAAAATAATGCAGGGACAGCTTGTTAGCAGAATCTTGAGGTATCCAATCAGTTGATGAAAACTTAAAACACTTCAACCACAAAATCGAAAAGTGACTCACCTGCATATGATTCGTGCTTCCCCTGCAGAGAGAAGACGGTCAGATCAATTGGCCAATACACTTCATTGAATAGAATAGAGAAACATCGTCACAATATATAAACTGTTTTCTCAATCAAGTTGAGGGATCTTCTGATCTGGAAATCCCCTATGAGCAGATAGACAGTTAAAACTTGATCCCAAGATTTTTCTCCGAATTAATACATGATCTAATTCTTTCATTTCAATCCTAGCGAACATAAGTACTGACTGATGGTTTGAATGCAAAATGCTTCCATTGATCAATGTGGGACACTTCTAAGGAACGTCCTTTTCTGTCCAAGTCTCCTTGGAAAACATAATAAAAATCAAGTCATTGATGGTGAAATAAATTGTCTGAAAAATCATTTGACTACTATGGAATAGGCACCAGTTTGAAACTTAGAGTTACCATAGAAGCTACAATGTCTGTACATATTAGATGCAGAGTATCTCTTTATGCTTCGAATCGCATGCTCAAATAAAAATTCCATTCTGTTTAAGTATAAACGTTATCTGTTAGACATACTGAGATAATCTAACATGCCCACAATAAAAGTATCGTTTCGCAGAAAGCTCGAAGTAAAAGCAATTAAATAAACGCAGGTATATCATTTCTTACCACCTCCATCTCCTTGAAGTCCTTCAAGCAAAAAATATTCCAGAGTAGCATAGACATTCTTCTTGTGCACTCCGGCACATGCTCCTTTGAGAATTTTGATTTTCTGGCCAGATCTCCAAGACACTCCCTTCCTTTTCAACCGACGGTGCACTCTCACAACTAAGATGTAAATTTTTATATTAACTAATTGCACCATGAGCAGCAAAGCAAACAAATAATAGGTAAAACAGGAAGTAGTGTGGTCAAAGAATTTCAAAAGATATCAAACATTTTGCGCAAGACAGGAAAAGACTGAATAGTGAACCACTATCATGTGACATAGCAGAACTTCACCAGTAATCCACCAGATTATGATATATATCACTTCTACATACCGTCGGATGATACACCAAGTGCCTTCTTGTTTCCAGGTTTGATTATGAAAACAGCTTGGTCCTCGCCACTGTCAACCTCTTCATCATAACGATCATGCATCTGGATAATCCAATCAGAATACTCCTTTTCCAGTTGCAAAGGAGTCAACAACTTCTCTTCTCTGTAGATTTTAACATTTATTCCTAGATAATGGACAAAAATTCATTAAGGACTTTGGAGTGAAAACCACGTAAGTTTAAGTAGAAGATAGTGGAAATATGTACAAGCATGACCTTTTACTCCATCAAGAGGCCTGCCAATTTTTCTAAGAGCACTGGTAAATGGGCTGTGCTGTGCCAGATCTGTCTGTCAAAAGAATGGAGCATTGAGCATCTCTATATGAAAAGTTCCACAAGAAGATGAGCAATTTACATTTCTCAAGCAATTTAGATGATGACTATACGTCATTCAACCTATTTTTGGTCCTTTGATTTGACAGAATATTGAAATATCAAAACATGCATTCATCTACTAGCTTAAGCTTTCAGAACAGTTGATAGTGATCTTATAAAATCTCACATGGTATCAGAATAGGAGGTCCTAATTCTGAGTCTTTTCAAACCCCTATTTGCCTCCCAATGAAATTTTTTCATGCTTAATACTCGGCAAAAAAGACCAAACTAAGCATGAGGGTGAGTGATAGGATATTAAAATATTCGACACGTATTTATCTACTAGCTTAAGCTTTTAGAATAGTTGGTGGTGGTAGTCTTACAAAATCTCACACATAAACTCTTTTGCTAAAGCAAAGTATTTCAAGTTATGAGCCACTTACATAAGATAGACATATTTCGGTTTCGATGTTTTCCAAAAGTACATTATTTACTTATCAAACAAAGAGTCAGCTCAACAGATACTAGACAAATGAAGAACCAAAAGAAAAGGAAGTGAAGAAGACCTGTCTTTGAAATGTTGATCATCAAACTTTTGTCATTTCCCATTAATTGAATTTAAAAAATTTATTAAATTATTTTAAGATGTCATAGAAAAGGTACTCATCCTAAAATCTACAAACGGGAACTCAAAAACCTTTAAATTTTAGTAAGAACAATATTTTACTGCAAAGGCTTACAGCTACTGTGTATGCATACTTCTAACCTCCTCTCCACCTAGGTAACAGCGATGAGAAAGATTGGAAACATCACTGTCAACTGACAAATAACAGACGAATGACAACATGTTTTGCCCTGAGATATAACACTTAAAGGAACTAATAAAACACTGAATTCATATGTGCTAATATGACAACATAAAGAGGTCTCAACTCTGATCAAACTTATGACAGCCACATTCAAAATGCTACCATTTTATCCATGAAGAAGCCACATTCCTACCAACACACATCAAGAAATTTCAGAAGGATCCCTCTGGCAACATTCAAAATGCTACCATTTTATCCATGAAGAAGGCACATTCCTACCAACATACATCAAGAAATTTCAGAAGAATCCCTATGAAAAGACATGAATTAGCTGGAGACATTTTTTTTTTTTTTTTGTGTTCTTGCTCTGGTTTGCACCTCCAAAACCGCACACTCTGTTTGGCCTTGCTAAGAGAAATCTCTAGTTCCTAGTCCATATGTTTTCAGTAGATCAAAGCATTTGAAAGTCTTAAGTTACAGAAAAATGTCAGAACTGGGACCACTAAGTATTCTAATAATGAAAGCCTGATGGCCCATGAATAGGCAGTAGAGTTCCCCTCACCTTGGAAGGTGTTGGAGAAAATCCAGCATCAGTCTCTGCATCATCAAAATATAAGTAAGACATCTCATGATGTATAGAATTAAAGAAAATGCAGTCCCACTAGATAAGAAAGGTCCTAATAATCAGTGATAACCATACCAATAAAACATTTAACTCTAAAGAAAGATCTCCTGAATAAGTGAGCTTTATCTCCTTTCTTATGTCTCTCCATGAATGGAAGCAAACCCTGTAGTAGAAAGCAACTATGAGAACATTACTTACCACAGTTAAAGAGAGACAGTGGACGCATCAAATACTTGACAATGACACTTGATTTAACCCAAAATTTTCAATTAGATCAAGTTTCTCAGACAGGACCTTCTCAATGTGCACATGAAATTTTTATAAGATAAGCCACAATATGTTTAGTATTTGTGTTTTCTTGTCAATATTGTCAGAAATTCCTTCATTTTGGAAGAAATATTAAGTTTGATGATATTTCACAATATACGAAATGAATTACAAAAAACCTTGACTGTTAATAGAGTGAAAATCGAGAAAAATACAGGTATAAGCATGTTTCTTGCAAAATGGTTCTTATTAGCTGACTCATTACCTTGGAGAAGATGATGTCAACATTTGCATATATGCACTAAAAGGGAGGATAAGAAATGATCAAAATGCAATTGACGTGGGCAAAGATCTGAAACAAGAAAAGTTCATTTTGGTGGTTGTCATAGACATAATGGGTTGCCACAGGCATTTGCTGGATGTAAAAGCACATAGACATAGACTATAAGTTTTGGGCAAGATTGCCTACCAAGGAAAGAGGAAGAGCATGATTTGGTGGGGTTACCATTTGAAAAATTTACTAGAGTTGATAACATGAGTTGCACTGAAGCACAACAGCTAAGAAGTTTTGAAATGTCAGGATGTCATTTCACCATTGTTCTAACATGCAACGCACACAACTGGTTACATGATGTCTTCTATTCCCAGCACAGCAGCCACAACATAGAGGTAAGAAAATGGTCTCATCAAACCTATAAACCAGCCTGGCCAAAAATAAAAAACTTATAAACCAGCCTAAGAAGTTATACTTAATACCAGCTTTAAACATGACCGGCTTTGCTTAAAATTCATGCGAGGAATGAGCAACGACTGTTTGACCTTCCATATTAGGGAAACTAGAGGCAAGAAATATGGATCACACAAACTCCATCTGTTGAATATTTTAATCAGACTTTTTCCAGGTTTGCAGAATGCTTGCTTTCTTGATGTATCCATTAGATGAGCAATTGCAGTCATAGTCGTCCAACTTCTGAAAGGATAACCATGGGGCCAGGTGTCTAAACCTCACTTCTTGGATGGTTTGTGGAAAATGGATTATGCAAGACTACTGGGCCACTAGACCTAGATAGCGACAAAAGAGAGGTTTAAATATCCATCTGTTAACTGGGGGCTGTATATGAAAGGATAAAGGCTTGAAGATGTGTGATCAATAACAATGTAAGCTGTACTATTTTGGAGCAGCATAAGTTTTAAGGACCGTTAAATGTGCTATTGCTTCTAGGCATTTAAGCCTGCAACTCACTATCCTTATCTTATGTAATGCAAGGGAGATGCCTGGGCTTTTCGTTTCATCAGCTTTTCTTAGTTTGATTATAATATCCAAAAAGATCCACAACTCACCCAGCAAGCATCTGGAAGCAGTCGGCCAAGACGTCGGATTGACACTCGACTGAAAGATTCATAGCTTTCAGCCAGTCTGCATCCATCAGCTTCTAACTTCTCTAAGATTCTCTCAATGTTTTCCTTCCCCTGGAGTACTTATATTAAGAACTTCCTCCGCAGGAAACTGAAAAGAAAAGAAACTATAAGAATATACTGCCATACCTGAACAACAGGAAAGTAGACACACTTCAGGCAAGCATTAGCCTCGTGAATTGCTGTGGAACCTGAAAAGTATTGCAGCTTTTTATATTAGAGAAAAGCACAATCTAAGTGACATTCTTAGGTAAAACTAGTACTAAAAGCATTGATGCCAACAGATGAAAGAAGGGCCTAAGAAAGATAAAAGGTGGACAACCTAGAATAAAAGATGATATAACTCTGTCTCCTCTTCTATAAAGAATGGGACAGAGAACTACAGATACTTACCGAGTATTCTATTTGCGTCAGTATCCTCTGTGATCGAAAAATGAACTTGAATTATAAAATCAGGACCATTGCATGAATGCAAGTTGGTAATTGCAACCTCCCCTCCTTCAATTTCAGCTAAATCAATACCATTAACCTGACAAAGCACAAACTTATTTCACGGTGCAAAAAGCTTACTTTGAGATCCCATTAAGCCATAATGGGTACTATTTTTTCAACAAACCATACACTATGACACGCTCATATCATAAGCGTCTAAATAGCAAACCTTCTCAAATTAGTTTATATATTTGTAGGCATAGCAAGAACACAAAATCCGAAATTGTTCATAAATCTGAACGACCTAGTTACATAGCTGGATTGTGCCTTTTCTATCCCAATATTAAGAATGTACAAAACTGCCTGTTCATAGTGGACAAAAAAGACAAAAGCAATAATGCGTACTATTTTTTCTGCAAACCATACACTATAAATAGCAAGCCTTCTCAAATTACTTAATATATTTGTAGGCATAGCAAGAACAAGGAAATCTGAAATTGTTTGTAAAGCTGAACAACATAGTTACATAGCTTAATTGAGGCTAGCTAAAAAGTAAAAGCATTATGTGGCCAAAGGAGTTAATATTAGAGTCCACCGTACTAACGGTGCATTCCATACCTCGAAATGGACTGGTCTGATAGTCCTCCTCAAATTCGACAAACCATCACACTGCAAACATTCAAATTAATTAGATATAAATCAAATTCAGGCATCCTATGTAATCCTTACAAAGAAGAAGCAAACTTGCATAACTCTGAAAAACCATTTTACCTACTACTTGCTATCTTAGACATTGCTCTACCTTGATATCCCCAGTAATCCAGAAAGTCAGTAACAGTTATGAATTCACCAGAAGGGAGAACTCATTAGCATAGTTTTAAATCATAGCCAGGAGTGATACTCTCAAAAATATTGACCAAAGCCATACCCCACATTGGCCACCATGCTAACTGAACCCAACTTTGTGGTCAGTAGCAGCATTTATGAACATTGTGCAGTGATGGCACTATAGCATTATTGCATGTGCCATAGCAGTAACTTTTCATAGGAGCAACACAGTAATTATGATACCGTATTGATATTCTATTTGGCAAAATCAACAGCGGTGTTTGATTTACTCCAATTTCTGCAGTACTTAAACTTTCCACCACCACAAGTCCAGGCAGCGAAGATGACATAACGCAGATCTGTCTGAAAAATCTAGCAAAACGCTTTAAAATGTTAGAAAATTGAGACATCATTTTAAATTTCAAAAAAGTGATATGACTCTTTCCCAAATTTAGCTGATGAACCCCATAAAGCCAATAGAAAAAGACCAGCATGACTTTCTCCACTTGTAATGAAATAACATCTCTATAAAAGTCTTGTCGAAGAGTGCCCTGAGGCACTTACTAAGCATACTTTTATGAAATGTTTCAATTTCTAAAGCATTAACTACACATAACAAAAGTAAAACAGTGCATAAAGAATGGTGAACTTTCCTCAATCTGTGGCTTAACAAGAGCCCTGCAGACACTCTTTAACAAAACCCTAAGCAAAAATAGATATGATTTCAGCAAACCTGAACATATGGGAAATAGATGTCCTTCAGCTTGCACGAGAGTTGATATAGATTCACGTTTTTCATTCTAGGCTCAAAAATCTCAACCTGTACAGATTTTATACGACAAGAATGCATGAAAACATCACAATGTATTATCTAGGTATCGAGAATTCACAATATTTACCACCTTGTGACAAATCAAGAAATACCTGAAAATTTTACCAGCAGAATGTATTTAGAATAATACATAAAAGTCATTAACTACATAATATGCCCAAGGCAGTACATGAAAGAAATAAAATATTTGCTTCAAACTTCATAGTAGAGGCTTTCCCCCATCAACAGACGCCGACATGCATGAAGAGGTGTTCTATCAATCTTTATCAACTTCAAACTGTTCAAAGAGTTATGTCTTAACTCACAGTAGCCGCCAGTTTATGTGTTTCATAATCCTTGTGAGGGTGTCTCGCTCACATATAGTTCTCAACTCGCCTCACATCTTATAGACTTTAAATTCTCCCTATCTCCTCCCACTGCCTAACGTCTTCTTTAAATATTTCAATCCTATATCTTGAAAAAAATATCTATTTTATCGCCACTATATTAAAGTGACATAATAGACAATCTAAAGCCTAGGATTCCCTCAAGAAGATTGACTTTGCCTTGAGAACAAAGTAAAGACATGACCTGAGGAAGTCTTCGACTGGCATAATCAGAAAATCTAGAGCCTAATAGTCACTCAAGATGGCTGACCTATGACTAATTCCAAGTCCTGTGCCGTGGCCAAGCCAAAAACAAATTTATAGAGCAATGGAGGTTACGTAAAAAGACATGCTTTCAATGGATGATGCTCGGGTCAGAGCATGACAGATAACATCCTAGACAATGGTTTTTACCAGGTTTGTAGAGATTAGCTGAGTAAAACCTTCCCAGGAAAAAAAAAAAAAAAAAACACACACACACACACATAGGCAAAAATTTAGTTGCAAATATAAAAAGAAAAGACGTGCATATGCACCATGAAATGTCCAATAAGTCAATGCGATTGACACTGAAATACCACAATAGAAAGAATTTATTAAAAGAAGTCTACCTTCGTGAAGCTTCCTTGAGGTGCTCTTGCGCTTTCATTTTCTAAAGGAACCCTGACGCCACCATCAGTCTGAATAAACGACAAAGAAAATGATGACAGATTAAATAAATCTATGTATGGAAACTAAGGGAGTCCAGTCGAGAGAAAAATATGACAACAATGAAGAAATCAGTGATCTTGCATACTTTCCAAGAGTGTTGAGAACCAGATCTGCTCAATAGAGCTTCTCTCTTCAGATGTAACATGTATACTCTTTTAGATTGCATAGTCTTGGAAGAAACCATGGCATGCCTGTAACTCGTTAAAAGGTAAAGAGGTGTAAATTACCTCCACAAAATATAATGGACTACCAGTTTCTACAACTACAATACTCTGGAATGTACCTTCCCAAATGCATAGAGGCAATTGGTCCTCCAAATCCAAACAAGCCAAAGAAAGGCTGCACCACGCTCAACAAATTATCCAGAAAATAGAAGCAATTTAAACTTTTAGAGATTCAACACAGTTTAATTTTCCCCATTCAAATCCATGTCCAGGACGTGGAAAGGTGAATTGTAAGCTAGTTAGGAACATACTGTTGACTTCTCTCATATAATTCCGACTCATTGAAAACAGAAGTTTGTGTTTGCTTTTTATTGGGGGAGAATAGGGAAAAATGTTTTTTGTATTTCAACGAAGCTAATGCTGCATGGCGCAATGTTGCTTTGAAAATTAATTCCGCCTATGAGAAGTGGAAGGTATCGGCAACATTTTCGGGAAGAGGAAGTTGATTCTTTAAGAACATTGATTATGCCAGGACATACTTGACAGTGTATGAATATGGCAGCGGAAAAATCAATTCACTCCTAATATATTGCAGTCAACCAATCATTCACATGTGATATTAGCTTGCATCAATTTACATCTCCTGGAAATACCAATGGATTCCTGCTACTAGCAAAAGGACATTTTGCATGTCTTTTTCATGCAGAGACTACAATATTCAATTAATGTCACGTGTTTAAAGAGAAATTACCATTAGATACGGAGGTTTTCCACCTACTGCCTTAACTTTATACTTTCTGTGAAGTGAGGCACCCATCTTTCCCCTAGACAAAAAGAATGAACGCAAATCCACGAAAAGTTACAAAAAGAGAATGAAATCAGAAACCAAGGCTTGCTAGTGGATGGAATTTAATCTTGTAGTTAAGCATATCTGTTTCTTAAAAAAAAAAAAAAAAAAGTTCTGTCCTATCAAGTATATTTCTATTAGAAATAACTGGAAAGGATACAGTCAGTTTTCTCCATGAAGAAGCCATCATTTTGCATTTAAGTAGCACCAGCCTCTTTCTGGAAATAGATAATTGACTCAAGTAATCATCTGAAGACGATGTAACTCCACATTATCAAAGCATGTTCAAAAAGTCATGTCGCCAATGTTATTTCTTCGTTTTCAACTAGATAACCAAAATTTACCCAAAGCACAGAATTCTCTCCTAAAATTCTGTCCCCTCAAGCCAAGATTTGGTTTATGGTGTAAGTTGCCATGGACAAGCAAGTGTGTGGGTGCGTGTGTGGGTTCGGGTTAAATAGGGAAGAAAAAACATTGCTTTAGAGTACTCAATACCACTTTGCTATAGAGTTCTCATCACTGTCATCCATTCCAGGGCCAGTGTCAAAGATGGAGATCTTTTCATCAGATATATCCAAGCTGCAATTTCAAAACAATAGTGAGTCAGGCTCCAAAGTTCAAACCCAACAAAATTTCAATAAGAATGCAACTAGCAGAAGCATCAAGATGAAAGATTAAAATATAGTTAGCCCATGATCTTATGGCATCAAAAGCCCATCATGTTGAAGTAAATGCGACAATCTCCATGTGAAACTTATGATTCATAATATATGGCTGAAAGATGTCTGCATCGATGAAGTCCTACGTGGTTCAGACTTAAAGAAGAGTTTTTTGTTGGCAATTAGCAAACTGGCAGTGATACTTCCAAACAAAGGAAAAGCTTCAATGTCGTTTTCCATTACTCTCATTTATTGTTCGCTAATTTAGTTGAAACAACAGGAATGCATGTTTACAATTGTTCATATTTATCCAGTAAACAAGTCATCAATCACCTCCAGTAGATTTGCTTAGTATAAAATTTCTATTTGAAAAGAAAAGGTTCCTTTTATAGGAGAAGTTCTAAGATGCACCCAGTTCAACAACTAGATCAATGCAAAGAAGCATCATCCTTCGTACAGCTTCCACCATAAGCCACAATATGGATTCTAATGTTCCAGAAATTCTCAGCCTTAAGCCACAAAAGGGTTGATGTTCCAATCCTAATGGTAACGTGACAAGATCAAGAAATCACCTAATCAATCTTTTAGATTTCAGGGGATTAGCCCATACAGCTTGCAAGGAATTATCCTGGCGGAAGGAGCAGCAGTCAGTTTGGCATCAAACAGGGATTATAACTTCCAAAATCATCAGGACAACTTACTATCAAATCTGCAAAAGCAGTTTCAAAAGTATATTCTTCAGGTAGCTCCTTCAACAATTCCGTGTCAGGCGTTAAATCCCACATATTCTGTGAGAGATTTCACGCATATATCAATGCAATCGCTTGAAGAAGCACAGAGAACTAGAGAAACTCCATCATAGCATGCGTCATGTGTTCAAAGGCCATGATACACCTTCCCCCCCAAAGGGTACTATCAAAATCCACAGCAACAGAACTCCTAAAAGGCAAGCGATACCCATTATGCAGAAAGGAGTAAAATACTAACCTCAAAAGTATCAGTTGTGTTGCCAGAGCCATCCTAATTGGAAAAAGATAATGCATACAAAAGACCAGTAAAATAAGTAGAGCCATTAAAGTGAATATGCACGCTCTCAGTAAATTAGAAGACAGAGCAAGCGAACAACATATGACTTTTGCCCAATACTCACGTGAAGACGCAAGATGTGGCGCTTGTGAGGCTTAAAGTTGTCGAAAATAATTCGACTTTTGATCCGGTTGCCATTTGCATCTTCGAGATGCAACTCATTACTCTCCCATGCGATGGGACGCTTGGACCTTAGCAATGGATCTTGCGCTTTGGCTCGATTGTACCTTTCTTTGGCCATCAGCATGAAATCTCCGGAGGCCATCGTCGGGTTGGGTGCCCTTAACGCGATTCCCACGGTAGTCCCATTAGGCAACAATATGGTGAATCTATATATCCTGTCGATGTCACCATCATTCATCGCCTGCTCCGCAGGCCTCTTCCTGATGCTCCCGCAATTCTGGCTTGGCTCCATCCTTTAGCCAGCCCGAAACCTGTCGTGCAAAAAAGGAGAGCGGTAACAAAAGATCACACGGGTCGAAAAGCACGAGTAAGAGAGCAGAGGAAACAACCATCGCCCCCTCAACACATTTGACTGTAGAGGTTCAAAACTGCATGCACGATTTCAGAAAAGATCATATTTTTCGTGATTTTCATTTTCCCCTACTAACATTCTTTCCCGTCTTTTCGTTATCCCACAAACCAAACGAGCACGCGTCACCAGGATATTGTAAACACGAGAACATTACCCGCGAATTAGCTGATAAAATGATTGCTCAAGCAGAGCTCGAACAAGGGTCGGCAGAAGCGGGTAAGAAGCCAGCCAACCCCTTTCCGGCGTGCGTAACGTCCTCGCCAACCCACTCCCAGCTCCGGCGATAGGAGAAAGTAGTTAAACCCCGGGCACACGTCAGGATCAACGAGCAAACACCGGCTGCCGATCGAAGCTCAACCGACGTGTTCCCCGCAAGAACGTCGGAAAAGCCAAAAAGGCGCGGAACGTTGCCGGAGGGAGCGGAGGCAATGCAGCATAACAGAGGTAGAGCCCCCCGCTCTCCCGCCTCCCTCACCCCTGCGGGAGCTACAACCGTCGTCCTGCGCGATCCTCGACCTCTCTCGAGGGTGTCCAGGAAGGACGGAGGAGGAAGAGAGAGAGAGAGAGAGAGTCGCGGCGCTGCGGGAGACGAAGAAGACGAAGAAGACAAAGAAGATGGAGACGAAGACGACGGAGCGCGACGTTCTCTGCACTCCCCTGCAACCGAATTGTCGTACCTGACTGGTGTTGCTGCCCGCGCCGATAGAGGACAGGCCCCTTTGAGATCGCGCCACGGGGACGTGGCAACTGCGACGGCTTGATGGCATTGAAGCTTTCCTCCTGCAAATTTGCCGCTAATGTAACCAGGTCAATTACCTTTTAGTTATGATTATTGAATTCTTTTTTTTTTATCATTTTTATTGTGAAATATTCGAAATATCAAAATAAGAATTTAAAATAGATCTTGTTTTAAATATAAAAAAAATATTAATTTCAAAAAATGAACTAATATGATTATACATGTTTCAAATAAAAATCTAACATTATTGACCAGCAAAATATTTTAGCTAATTGGCAACTAAGGCCGGGAGGGTTATCGACACCTAAACAACGACCTCAACTCTAGTTGGTGAAAGTCACCAACCTTTGCCGCCTCCCACCGGCAATGGGGTGGTGACTCTATGTTTCTACCTTTTGCAGTTTTTTTTTTCAAGAAGATAAAAAAGGAAAAAGACAAAATTTCAAAAGACAAAATTGCCTTTCATAGCCAATGAGTTCAAACCCTTCTTTGAAATTGATATGGGCACTTTAGGCCTTTATTTGATAAAATAAGAGCATTTCAGGTCCTTATTTGAAATAATGTCCGTTTCAATATCTTATTTTAAATTAATATGGGCACTTTGAATTCTTATTTGAGAAAACGATAACACTTTGGGCCATTGCTTAAAAAAATACCCACTTCAAACCCTTATTTGAAAAAAAAAAATTGACATTTTAGGTCATTGTTGAGAATTTTCCCTTTTTATTGTGATATAAATTATATATTTTTTTTTTCTATTAGTTCGGTTTAGTTTGATGGAAGATAAAAACGAATAGATATTACCTTTGAACACATTAATATATTAGTTCACTTTTATGATCGCATTTAATTGCAACCCGTTAATAGTGCAATCATTCGCCTTCTTATTCGATTTCTTAAGTAGCGACTCGAGTTGGACCACATGCGACATACTGCATTGTAAGTGGAGAGTCAATGTCGTGACTAGTTTTGTACAAAAATAAAGTTAAATGTTTTTAGGAGCTTTTTTTTGCTGAATTTTTTTATGTAGAAAAACAAAAAGTCACCTCATGGTGAAATCCATCATCGTAACACCTTTATCTCAAGAGAATTTTGTTATACAAAAAATGTCAAATTTATACGAAGGTAATGTGTACCTACATTACATTTTTTTTTTTTTTGGCCGAATACTTGCATTACACATTTATCTTAAATTTTTGGGTTAATACCCTGAAAAATCTCAAAACCGATATACATATGACAAATTTGTCAAAAACTAATTTACCATGAAAAATCCTAACCAAAAAAAAACTAACCATAAAAAATCATATGGTACATTTATGACAAGTTTACCCCAAACTAATTTATTTGACCGCAAAAAATCCAAACTGGTAAATTTGTGACAAATATACATTCCGCTAAATTGGATTAATATAAAAAAAATCACAAAAATTGTAAACTGTGACAAACGGAGCGTAAAACCCCAAATTTGTATATCAATCAACTGTCATGTATCATTTAACTTAATAATTTGACAATAAAATTTAATAAAAACTAATAGAGGATAAATTTGTTACAAATGTACTAGTTTTGAGATAAATTTGTCAAAGGTATACCGGTTTGGGGTTTTTGGTGATCAAAAAAATAATTTTGGGTAAATTTGTCACAGGTGTACCAGTTTGGGGTTTTTCAGGGTATTAACCCTAAATTTTTTTGTGATACAAAAATTTTCAAACTTATATTCATACGACACATTTATCTAAACATTAATTTTAATTATGTTGAAAATCCCAACATTAAACTCACGCCACACATTTACTCTTCATCAATTTTTTTTCTTTCATTGCCGCTACCCTTATCATCGCCATTGCCACCATTCCCGCTAAACCAAGGAATAAAATGAAGGAGGAAGTTTTAAAAACAAAAATAAAAAAATAAGACATATAGTGGGTTGACATATTGTTATCATGTGAACGTCACATTTGTATATTTTGCTTTCCATCGTTCAATATATAATAATCAGTAGCGAGATTTCATTCCTTGGCTGTTATTTCCAATATTTTCATCGAGACATGATTAAAGGCTCTAAGCATGCTCAAAAACGCAAAATGCAGGTAGCCGCATAATTTGTTAACTTAATTAATTTAGGATATATGTTTGATACCAAAATAAGTTTTGGGTTTATGATTTAATGGAAAAAAATTCAAAGTAAATGCACTGCAATGAACATAATTTAAAGTACTTTGTGGCTTTTTTTTAGCTATTTAATATGATGCATTAATGGAGATCCGTGCAAATATTGTCTCTAGGGGGAGGCAGTACTACTTGACAGATGCATGATTTGAAGACTATTCATTTGAAAAATGGTCATCGAACTTTTACCAAATATTGAAGCACATAGTATGTTAACAATTAATTTTCCGTGGTCAAATCAAATTTATTAATCACGTACAGATGTCAAGTTACTGAAAAATCACAAACTTTTTAAACTGTGACACATTTATCCCATTAAGGACATTTTTATCTTTTTTTATATGTTTTTTCTTTTTCTTTTTTTCTTCTTCTTTCTATCGGCCATGGCGGCCATGGCGGAGGAAAGCCAGCGTCGGGTGAGGGTCGCCCTCGCCCAGGCTAGCTAGAGCCACCCTCACTAGCATCAGGCAAGGGCCTCCCTCCCCCGACCCAGCCGAGGGCCGCCCTAGCCAGCCCAAGCGAGGGCGACCCCGCCCAACGCCGGGTAATGGCCACCCTCCCCATCGGACGAGGGCCGCCTAGCTTCTCTTGAGCAGCCCTCATCGGACACCGGCTTCTCTTTACCAACTCCGCCATGGCTCGCAAAGTGAAGAGAGAAGAATAAGAAAAAAAGTAAAAAAATTAAAAAGTAAAAAGATCAAAATGCCCTATAGTTTAGGATAAATGTGTTACACGACAAAAGTTCAAGATTTTTCACATCATAAAAAAAAGTTTGAGGCAAATCTATCACTTTGGACAAAAATTTAAGGTTTTTCGTGATTTTATATATATTGGGACTTATCGATCAGGTGGATATGTCGCTAGATACACATAGACTTCTATTTTCCAATTGAGAAAGTTACTGACTATATAAGCAAATTACCGACAAGATTATCATTAAAGTTGCTTTTTTTTTTTCCATGTGGAAGCTTGCTAGAGCTGGCAAAATGGGTTATAAACCCATATTATGACCCATTTTTAGTTAAATGGGTCATATATGGGTCAAGTGAAAGTTAAATATGGGTCAAAAATGGATTTGAGAAAATAAAGCACAAAAAGAAATGGGTCTAAATGGGTTTGAGAAAATAAACCCATATTATGACCCACTTTGAATCCATGGGCCATGGCCTTCTTTAATTTTATAAAATATTTTTTTAAATAAAAATCGAATTTCAATTATTTTCATATTTCAATTTTTTCCTTTTTCCTTTTTTTTTCTTCCTTCCTTAGTTGATGGACAGCAGGGTGACGACCGACAACAGGCCAGGCGAGGCTCAAGCTCGCCAACATCGAGTGGGGCCTCGGCCTCGCCAGATCGGTGAGATCGAGCCCCGCCCGATGTCGGCGAGCTCGAGCCTCGCTTGTGGTCGGTCGCCAGCCATCGTCGTGGCCAGCAGGCGGTCGTAGAAGAAGAAAAAAAGAAAAGAGAAAAAAAGAAAAGAAAAAATTAAAAAATAATTATTAAAAATTAAAAATTATATTTTTAAAAATAAAAATAATTAAAAATTATATTCTAAAAAATTAAAAATTCGATTTTAAAAAATTATATTTATATTTATAAAAATTTCCATTTAATTTGTATTGCATAAAAATAAAAATGTTTTAACAATGTTTTACAATTTTTTTTAATAAAAAAATCATTAAAAAGAGTTTTTTTAGGTTAGTTAAAAAAATTCATGTCACGGTTTTTAGTTATTCAATGGTATGTTCACTTCAAATAAGGGAAGCGTGTGCATAGTCTAATTCTTTATAAATATTTCAATTTATAGGTTTTTTTAAATTTTTTTTTTATTTTATTTGCTATTTTTAATTTAATTTGAAGTTTTAATCTAATTAGCATATAGTAGAAGTGAGTTTTCCCAGAATATTAATAGGTTTTAGCAATACGGATCGAATCAGGCATGGGTCACTTGATTTACACTACATGAATATGAGTCAAAACGGGTTAAATTGGTCAAATAGCCCACCCATTTGCCACCCCTAAAGCTTGCTAATGGCGTAAGAAGTAGATGTGATGACCAGGCGTTGCTGAGGGGTGGGCTCAACATGTCACTCATCTGTAATGCCCGATGAAAAATACACTTTTAATCTTCTTTTTCGATTTAGACTCAAATTACTTACCTTTTGCGAAGTTACTATTTAAATGAAGAAACTAACATTTTTTGCCAAGTTAATATTTACTTATTACAATGAAACTAATCCATCGATAGTTGTTGTCGTTGATAATGACCGAGTACCCACTACGTTATCAAATGAAAAGCTCAGCTACGAGACAAAAATAACTAATGTCGTGTAATTTGAGGATAACTTTTCTTGTTGGAGCTAACTAATATTCTTAATAAACTACCAGTAACGGATGGACAGACAATCTTTTTTTCTAATGCATAATTTCATTAATCAAAATCAAAAAGTTACTTAGTAATTTTTTTATAGGGATAATGATACAAATGATCTATAAAATTTGACCAAATGTGTAATTTAGTATCTAAACTTTTAATTTGTTGCTTTAGTTCGATGTTCAATATGGCTCATAAATTTTTAGTTTGTTTAATATAACCCATAAACTTTTTACACATGTTCAATGTACCTTGAATTATATGAAAATGCTTGATGTAATGCTTCTATTATTTCAAAATTGGAGATGATATCATAAATTTTCATATTGTCCAAAGACTAAATTAAATACGTACTAAAAATTCAAAGATAACCATGAACAAATAAAAAAAAATTGCTAGCATGAATTTATCACGAACTAACTCTTGAGATAATTAGCGATAAGGAATTATACACGTTTGATTGCAAGATTGGATGTCGATTTCAACTCGGTGAGATACGAAAATTTCTTAACGAGTAATCGCGAGATATCGAGTCGCATTGCCTTTCTCGTAATTGTGCAAATTAGTTGAGTAATTTGCACAATCGGATTGTGGGGAGATTTGCGTGTGCGCTTGTCATGTGCTTTCATGCCTGAAAGCGTTTCGATCTATTCATTTCTTCCATTGGCAATTTCTAGTTGTCGCGCCGCCACCGTCGTGGATATCAATTTGGCGTCGGCAGGAAATGAACTTGGCTCAAACGCAATGCTCTCGAAAGAGGCATTTTAAAAAAAAAAAAAAAAAAAAGAAGGTATTTTCATCTCCTATCAATCAAAAATGTTTTGAGTGATTGCATAGCTCGCCCGTGCCGATAGTGGGCACGTGATGAAATTTGTACATTGTACTAGACCTGTGTTTTATGTGAGGATATTAGCTTTTGATTTGGGTGTTTGATGAATCACTAATTTTTTTTTTTGTGAGTTACTAATTCCATTTATCATCATTGTTTGGGTGTTTGTTGATTATGAAGGTAGTTTGTCTTTTAATTGTGTTTATGTAATTGTTTACCTTTATCGATTGTTCCGGGATGCCCATGGAGACTCCGGAGGCCTACTAGCTTGTTGATGACGAGACCGCAAGTGGTTCATTTTTCTTCTTGAACATACATTTGCACACAATGTTCATATTTATGTTTAATTGAAATACAATATATTTTTCTTGGGTGGAATTCTATGAGCTTGTGAGCTGAGAGAGAGAGAGAGAGAGAGAGAGAGAGAGAGAGCTCGCGATGGGTTCTAAGTGTGGAATTGTAAGGTGAAATTGAGAGAGACGTAAATTTACTCCACGGGCTAGTTGTCACCGTGCAATATGTGCTGAAAAAGGATAAGCAGGCCACGGAATTCGACGCAAATTATCGAGAAAGGATTAAATTTTTAGTTTGTTGAGTAAAGCATGCATCCAAAAAAATGTTTTGTTACAACACATGCACACTGCTATAGTTCTTTATAGGATCTTTATATTTATTTATTTATGTGCATCTTCTTATTTTGTTATTTTACTTTTTAATTTGATACAAAATTTTATCTAAATATCACATTTACATAAGAGCTTAAAGTGGGCCAAGTGGATGGATATGGATTTTCATAGGTTGATAATATGGATGTATGAGTGGGGCATGGGTTTGATATGAGCTATTAAATTTGCCTTGCATGAAAATGAGTTCATTTAAGTCGAATCCTTTTGATGTGACCCGATCTACGTGTTTGACTTGTTTACCCCCAACATGTCCTATATCTAAAATGCAAATACCACATATTATCTAGTGTTGTTCATACACAATTCTTCACCAAAAAATTAGAGATGATTAGAGAGGCAAAAGCATATGCAAATTCTACACAAATTCCCTCCCAAGTAAATGAATGACAAATGAAAATCCCTGAACATAAACACAACAGCGGAGCATTTTTGCTATTTATTCCCTAACAACGAACTTGTCAAGCCACTTGCAAAGCTCCTACAGCATCAGCATCAGCAACTTTGCTGTTTCATTGCAACCTTCGCTCTTTGCATAGTGTCTAGGACCAAGGGGTACTGGTTAGACGTGTTGGTTCTAGACATTGAGCCTTTTTGCCAGAATGATGAGGCCAGGGCGGCATGCCTAGACCTAAGTGATGTGGGTCCTCACCTAGGGCTGACGATAGGCAGTGGGGGCAGCCCTTGCCTCTTTTTATTTTCTTTTCTAGTTTGTTTTTTCTAAAAATTATTTTAGCTTTTTTAAGCTTTTAAATGTTATTTGAATAAATTTTAAAGGAAAAATTTAATAAAATGCCACATAAGAGATACAAATGAATTTAAAAATGCTACGTTAGCATTTCTATTAGACAAATTGATGGTGTTAACGGAAGAACTCGATTGTACCAATTTAATAAATTTGAGAACTTGATTGGATTTTTTAAAAGTTTTAGAATTCAATTGCACTTTTGCAACAAGTTTTAGGACTAATGGTGCACATGTCCTTTTTTTTTTTTATTTGTAGAAGAAAGATCCACCTCATTAAAGTTAAATAAGGTCACTTTTGCTACTTAATAAAAATTTCAAACTTTTATTTGGTTAAAAAGAAGGTTCCTCTCATTAGATTATATGTCCAAAAGTCTACTTTTAGTACTTAGAAAGGTTGGATCAGAATGTTACTCACGAATAGATAAATAATTATTTTTCCAGCATGAAAAGTTAGTGAAGATGGTGGGTAGCATCATATGTCAACAATCATCACTTTGTAGGTCTTCATATTAATAAAGTGAGCAGGTATAAATTAGCAACTCCAGGAGGCGAAAACTAACTTCAAACCTCATAAGCGATTGTTGCCGAAGTCAATAAACAACGAGGAGATAAAGAGCCGAGAGAGGACGGTGGACTTCTCTTGGAAGCAAGATGTACGATAAATCTCTTTGCTTTCCTTGTTAAAACTAAAGAACCATCTCGACAACATATAGTTTGCCCAATTGTTTTCACGAGGGAGAGGAATAATGTCAAATCCTAGATGGACGGTGCAGGTCGGGCTCCGCCAGGGTCTACTGGATTGACCATAAGTCTAGCTGGAGGTGAAGCTCAAGTGGTTGGCGGAAGCATCGTGGAAGCATCGTGGGCTCGCTCATGGCTTTGGGGCCTGTCGTACTGATTATAGTAACCTTTTCTAATGCTACTTACAAGAGATTGCACTTGGAGGAGGAAGAGGACGCGGGCAGTGGGCAGCGGGCAGCGGGCAAAGGAAGATGGGTAGTGGCTCGCCACCGCTAGGGATTTGTGACAGCTAGAGGTGTCAAAATGGGTCATTGACCCATTTATGGACCCATTTATGTTTAAATGGGTCGTTAATGGGTCAAGCCTTATTTCTTCAAGCACCCATAATGGATTTTAAAGATAAAGAGACTAAGATATATGGGTTTTAAATTTGGGAACCCATTTATTTTCACTCAAAACCTCACAACCTCTCTCTTCTCTCTTTAACTTTGCGAAAATATTTTTTTTTATAAAAACTGAAATTATAATTATTTTTTTTTTTTTTATTTTTTTGTTTTTTCTTTCCTTTTTCTTTCTTTCTTTCTTTTTTTCCTTTATTCTTCCTCCGGTCGTTGGCACGACGATGGCCAGCGACTGGCCAGGTGAGCCTCAAGCTCGTCGGATCTGGCGAGGCGAAGGCCTCGCCGACGCACGGCAAGGGGCGAGCTTGAGCTCACCCGACGGCGATGAGCCTTTGGCTCGCCAGATTTGGCAAGGCAGAAGCCTTGCCGATGTCCCACAAGGGGTGAGCTCTTAGGCTCACCCGACGCCAGCGAGCCTCGAGCTTGTCAGATCTGGCGAGGCTCGAGCTTGCCGCTATCTAGTGAGGCTCGAGCCTTGTCGATTTGGCGAGCCTCGAGCTCACCAGCGTTGGGAGAGCTTGAGCTCACCGGATCTGGTGAACCTCGAGCTCGTTGGCATCGGCAAGCTAGGCGAGCTTCGAGGCTCACCTATGGCTGGCCCGCCGACCGTGACGATGACCACCGGCCAGCCAAAGAAGAAGAAAAAATAAAAGAAAAAATAATAAAAGGAAAAATTATATTTTAAAAAATAAAAATAATTAAAAATTATATTGAAAATTTAAAAAATAATTAAAATTATATTTTTGAAAAAATAATTATTTTGAAAAAAATTTTTTGTAAACATTGTCCATTAAATTTGTGTATAAAACTATTTTAGCAATACCATTTTAAAAAAATATATATATATAGAGGAAATAAGCTTGGAAGTATTTTAGTAATATAATCTTAAAAAACTATAGAGAAAATGTCACAAATGGTCCCTATACTATTACTTACTGTGCAATTTGTCCTTGAACTTTTGATCGGCTCAATTTGGTCCATGAACTATTGATAAAATGCCCGATTTGCTCCATGAATTTTCGATCGGCTTAATTTGGTCCTTGAACTATTGATAAATGTCCGATTTAGTCATTCGTTACTATTTTTCCTTTTTTTTTTTTTTTTTGCTTATAGTAATGAAATTGAAAAAATAAAAAAAATAACGAAAAAAATAACAAAGAAAAAGAAACCCTAGCGGGCACTCTTCATCTTCATCGTGGAAGCAGCCTTGCCCGCACCAAGGAAGATAACTCTCACTTCACCTATGTCACTGGAACGTTTCACCTATGTCACTGGAACGTACAGCAATACTGCTTGGGAATATGTGATGCAAGATATCTATATATTGGTGCGGGCCATTTGAGAATGAGAATTGCACAAGTAACTTGCATAAATGCGGTCGAGTATTATTTTTGACGTTTCAAAGTAATCCCATTGTATAAAAAAGAAGAGAATAGCCCTAATCTACACACCTCATGCACAACATGTGCACCAGTTATGATTAGGAACTGAATTCGATTAGGTAGATATCAACTTAACCAAAGACAAAAAACATGAGAGAGATGGTCATATACTGATGCACTATCTATCTAATCTGTCTTGATACATGTGGCCACAATTTGCAGGAATGGTAGAATCAACTGTAGTTCCTGCACCCCATGCTAAAAAGTTGCCACTTTTTTTTTCTTTGTTTTTAGTCATGCATGTAGTCTCCTAAATGATGCTATTCCCTCACCTTCTAGTCCACCATCTATCTACTCTTTCTCATATTGTTTGCCTGGGGAGGAACCTAGAAATTTTGCTGGACCCTCATGAGTTGGTGTTCCTAGGTGATCTAGATCTACTTTCTGTGGTGCGCTCATGCTCTAGAAAATACACGAAAGTTGGATCTTGAGGGTGCAAATCAGGCAAGTTCCTAACCCACGTTAATCACGCCTTGCCGGCAAGTGATCACATATACGTAGAACATCTGCTAAGTCCTTCAAATACTCGATATATCCCTATCATTTTTTACTACGGAAACACTGATTCATAGTTAGAGTTCTTTCTTTTATGTGCTTTCTACGCTGCATGTCCGAAGGGTTCTTGGTTCCAAATGATATATCTAGAGCATGTCCGAGTAGCTGGTTAAGTTCCACCGGGTGTGGTAGTTGTCCGTCCTACATGCACGAGATAATTCCCAAAAAACGTTGATTCATACCATGATCAGGTATTATTTATTACTTTGTTTTTGCGCTTTAAGGGCATGCAGCACATTATGTATACTTTCTCCATCGTACTTTCCTACTTATTATGCTGGCTGGTAAAAGCATACTCGAATGAAAGACACCTTGGTGTTTGAGAAGTCTAATTCTCATATTTATTTTATTCCTATTGCTGTAAATACCAATTTTTCGGGGAGAGAGAGAGAGAGAGAGAGAGAGAGAGAGAGAGAGAGAGAGAGAGAGAGAGTTTAATTTGGTTGTAACACCTAAAATCTGTGGAAAATATCAACGGATGAATTCTAATATAATATTCATGATTTTCTATGTTTTAAAATAGTTCTTTTTTAGCAATAAGTCCATCGATGACTTTTTACTTAAAAAAGAAGAAGAGAAAACAAATCCCCTAATTAAGGTTAAATTTATTTTAGACAGATTTTGCTTTTCTTTAATCTCATATCTCATGAAATTCATTTTTATTTAATAAAATATACCTAAAATCTTTCGAATTTTAAAACATTATCCATCCTATTTATTTATATTTCAAATGCTTAGATTTCTTGGGCCAAGATTCTTCTTGAGAATGTAGGACTAGCATTTAACTATCAATTAATTTATCATCCCCATCTAGTATCGAAGATTGAGGATGACCAAAAATTAAAACAAAACGGTACACTATGAGTGAGTTAACTATCTAATTATGGTCCAAATTTACTTTCCTTATGGATTACTATAATGGATTCTATAATCTGATAGTAATCATTATAAGCAATTTTTTATCCATGCCATATGATCGTAAAAGTGAGTTTACTGTTTTATGAGGATATGAATGGTAGGTGTAATTTATGTTAATAGGTAAAAACTGGCATGCTTCCTTGGCGGGCATAGTTTAGGATCCTTAGGAACAGTCTCATCAAGTTTACTCATGGATGGCACTGGATGGATGTACTTTGGCATCGTGTATAGCAGCTGAGCTGGCAAAAGGTTCTCCTATGCTTCCCATTCTTAGCTTTTCTCCTAGCTCCATCGTTAATTGGAGGTTCAATAGCTAATATCATAAAATTATCTGTAAAACGATTAACTAGAAAATCAAAATTACAAGATATGCTAATTGCTTTCTGTTCTTGATATGTAGTTGGTGGAGAGAGGTGTGAAAAGGGGGTTTATGGATATCATTTAAGTTAATTGGGTATATGACAATCCAAAAGAATTGGTTACGAGGGAAAATATAATAAATCATCATTCCTTTGGGGAATGATGTAGAGAAATATGAGAAGGGCACATGGGAGATGATGAAGGTTGGATGATTGTGAGGGAAATGCAATGTGGCATTTTTGAGATTGAAAAGTTACAAAGAGTAAATCCGAGGGGATCATTAGTAGAGAGATCAAATGCATATATTTATGAGCTTTCATTTATTCAAGAAATTGATAGGTTGCCAAAAGTGGGAATGTCTTGGACTAGAGCAAAGAAATAAGTATTGGAAAAGGACCTCAAGGCCCTTTCCATCATTTTCTGATGTTGAACCTAAAGGGTCCTAATTTCACAAAGAAGATGGTCCTACTCCTAGACCTAGATCCAAGTGATCTCTATAAACATATGTGCGTGGATATGTAAGCATGTACATGTCTATGTACATAACCTAATTGACGATCCACGTACTCTAAATCCTAGAAAAAAAAATGTTTGTGAACTGCAAGTGTTGGAATAGTAGAGAAGCAAGGGAGACGAAATATTGAAGTGCTTAATAAATTCGGGCAATAGCTTGAGTTTTTGGACTCGAAATCTACATTCACTTTGCCAAAATATATTCAATGCATTTCACTTTGTCAAACTGCCATTGCCATTGACTCCATAAGGTCTGCATATCATTTCATGTACTTTAATGCTCTTCACTGATATTCTTAGGCAAAAAGTTACGCATGTCCTCACCACCTACTCTAAATCCTACTCTAAATGTTTAAATAAAAAAATCGCAAAAAAATCACTTAAGCAATCAAGACACTCGAAAGTCTTAAAAAAAAATGTGTCCAAAATCAACCTCAGCCCACAAGATTTGCCATAACTTCCTTCTTTGGATCACGTATTTGGTGATTGGTGAACTGCAATTTGCTTTAGGGTGTGATCTGAGTGTTTTATGTCCCTGATCTTGATCTTGATCTTGATCGTACAGAAATTCATATGTTTCTTGAGGGCCTGAAGAGGCAAGCTCGGTAGAAAACACAACTTGCATATAGAAAAGGCGAAAAATAAAATAAAATTGTAGATTGTTATTATATCCATTGCTATTTACATTTGCAAGATTTTAGGAGTTACTATGGATGACCAGATCCATATCCAGCAGAAAGTCTTAATCGTCTCTGTTTCCCAAAACCAAACTACCCATCTGCTCTTCTTCCTCCACCCCCGCTGCCGTCGATCTTGCCTCGGGCTTTAGCACCTTCCTACGCCGCCTCGAACGCCCTGCGCGGGTCATCACCGGCGGAGGTTCAAAGAGCGACAACGTTAGAGCAGCACAGCACAGTCCCACCCGATCATCATCCTCCGCGTCGCCTTCCTCTGGTTCGCCCTCACCGTCCGCGTCAAGAGCCCCGAGCTCAGGCTTTGCCGCGTCGACGTCAAGTCCCTCGACTACTCCACCGCGGCCTCCTTCTCAGCTCCCTCGACCGCGTCGCCGGTTGGGGAGGCCGTCCTCCGGAACACCAACTTCGGGGGGTTCGAGTTCTCGAACGGCACGGCTGTGAGCGTGATCCACGGAGGGGCAGCGCTGGGCGGGGGGAAGATCGAAGGAGGGAGAGCGGGAGCGAGGGAGAGGCCGAGAGTGACGGTGAAGATGGAGGTGAGGTCGAGCGAGCTTGGGGCGGACACCAGCGATGTCGGCTCAAATATGCACGAGCACGAGCGCCGGAGAGAGCAAACACGGAGGAACCTGAAATTTTGAATTTAAGGAAGAGGCAGCGGTAACGCGGTTTGTTGACGGCGGCGGGGGAACGGAGTAGCAATGAGAGCGGAGATAGAAGCGAGCGGCGCGACAAAGTAGAGAGATTTTGGTATTCAAAATTCATCGGGCGAAAGAAATGGGAAATGATAATATTCTCTTTCGTGGAGAGCATCGTAAAGCGCCTCTGCTTCTCTTTCCATGTTTGAAGGAGAAAATAAGAGGAAAGAGGAAAGCCTCTGTGCATAATAAATGCAATTGCAAGCAGATGATAGTCGAGCAGAGGGTACGAAGAAGGCTTGGGAGAGGAGAGAAGGGGGAAACTGCAGAAGGGCGCCGCGTGAGTGGTCCGTGAGTGGTCGGGGACCACGGACCACCCGATATTTTCTCACTTAAATGCCTTAAATGCCCAAGTGCAAAACCCTTGCGGACTGCACCAGAGTGATTCGCCAACCTCAACCTCAACTAAATATGGCTGCAGCAACTCGAGTAAAGTCAGTGTTAATACTCACACTGCTTCAGTTTATCTCCGTCGTTGCAAGCTTCTCTCCATCGGCGCCGTTTGTTTGTCTGGATCAATAGTAAGCATAGCTTCATCTCACTTGATTTCGTTGCTCTTCTTATACTGATTTTTGAAGAGAAACCGTTTCAATGTCATGACCACATCTTCATAGTCTCAACGCACGGATGTCTTTTTCTCTCCTGGGTACCAGTTTGACAAAAGCTTTGTCCAGGGCAAGAGGGAAGAAGAAGCGAGACCAGGTTTGCTTTCTCTCATATTTGCCACGATGATGATGAAGAGAAGGGGAATGCTGCTCGTGCTTATTTGCTCAATGTTAATAACTAGCTGCCATGGAAGTATTTGGAAGAAGACATCCGTTATAATCTACGACAATTTGACGGATGAAAGTACTCTGACGGTACATTGCAAATCTAAGAAAGATGATCTGGGAATCCGTCGTATAGCACAGCGGTCGTGGCAGTTCTCATTTATACCCAGTTTCTTGGGAAGGACGCTCTTCTTTTGCAGCTTTTCATGGTCCGGTGGATTCGAATGGTTCAATATATATGTTCAAAGCAGGGACGAGGGTAAATGCATTTTCTGTATTTGGAAGATCTCGCCCAATGGCCCTTGTAGGCTCAATGGATTGACGGGAGAGTATGATCTTTGTTATCATTGGAATCGTCGCTCATAGTTAGTTTGGCATACTCAGGTCACATTTTTCGACATCTTGTTTGAGCCGCAATGAACGGAAGAATTGCCCAAGTTCTCATAATGTCTGTTCAGATCGCTGCTTCTTTTGGCATTTTTTATTTTTTTATTTTTTTCAATTTCAACTGTATTTATTCAGTTGTGTGTGCAGTATTTACTACTTTCAGATGCAACTTAACCAGTAGCAAATTTGAGTGTTGTTATTAGCATGTCTAAAGTTGTGGATATACGATTACAACTAATTTGTTTCACAGGATCCCTCACAATATTTTACTCTCAAAACTCACATACAGAACCCTAGAAACACTCAAAAAACTTTTGATGTAATGTAATGTCACAAAATAAGCGGAGAACGAACTTAATTTCTTTGTTTTCGAGAGTTTTGATTGTCACTTGGTGCTTCCCCATTGTGGCTGGCCGCTTGCCTTGTGGCTGTGGCCAGCAGTAGCCACATGCCTTTGGCTACTGGCTACAGCCTACTGGTGCGGTCGCTTCAGCCCCACCCAGTGCTCCGTCATCGTCAACTTCGCCCTCCGCCACCTCCTGGTGGCTCACCGCCGAGAAGTACAAGGGCGGCAGCGTCAATCTCGTCGTCGGAAGGCAAGCCCTCCCCAAGGAGTGCACCCTTGGGAAGTCCCTCACGGACTGCCACCTCCGTACCCTCGCCGGCAAGTTCAACGCTGTCCCTGGCGACATCACTGTCGTCCTCACGACGGCAGACGTCGCGGTGGAGGGGTTTCGCATGCGGTGCAGGTACCGGCCCGGGTCCACTTTTGTCTGGGTCGGGCGCTCGGGGATGTAGTGCCTGGGGCAGCAGTGCGCGTGGCCGTTACACCAGCCCATGTACGGCGCCGCCGCTGGTGGAACCAAGCCGTGATGTCGAGGCCGACGGCATGGTGATCAACCCGGCGACGCTTTTCGCGGACACTATGACGAGCCCGTTCCGGAGCTCGAGGTGACTGCCGCGAGCTACAGCGCCCACTGGCCCGGTGGCCAGAAGTTCCTATCGCCGGCGGTGGGGGACCCAAAGACGTCCGCGTGCACGCAAGCCTCTCGTGTGATCGCAATACACCACGTGGACGATGGAGATCATCCGAATAGGAGGGGTAGTTTGATACTAGAGATCCGCAACCAGGTGAAGGGTGAAACTGAAACCCTGCATTTTACTTCAGGAAAAACGTCCAGAAAAAAATTATTGCCGTTTAAGAAGAAGCGTGAGTGCGAAAGGATAGGATTTTAAAATTAGATATGGTGTAAATTGCAATTTCTAATAAGTGAAGATGGTTAATTTTCTGCAATGTTTCTGTAAAATATCTTTGAAATATTTACATAACAATTTGAATTTTGATAAATTTGATTACAAAATTCAAGGAACTTGGATTTTCGATTCTTGTGTCTCCTTCTTATTTCCATGGCTGCCAAACAAGTTGAAAGAAAGAAATTGGTATCCCATTTGTGCGTCATTTTTCAGTCCATTGTTATTGTTAAATACATGTGTATACATATGCTAAGGCAACTAATTAAAGAAATATTATAATTTTAAGTGCCGGAATGTTTTCAAGAGCATATTGAGCATCACATCCATCCATGAGCACTTTAATATTGATAATCGAGTCATAGACTCTTCAAATGGTGTCCACCATAGAGTCTACACATCCTTCAAAGGACAATTCTAGGTGTACGGCCACGAAGGCCTAGAAACTCACATAATTTTAACAGCTTAAATTACTTTATACATCACACACAAAAATTGCTTTTTTTTTTTTAGACACACCATATGATTTAAATATTCAAAATAGCCATCTCTAGGCCTAATTAATAATAGGATAATAGATAGGTTAGAGGAAAAGCACAAGAATACTAACAAAGTAACAATGTCTAGAACAATTATATACAATCTCTCTATAAAGATTAGTTTCTAATAAGTTCAAATTCTTTTCTAAGTGGAAACTTTTGGTTAAAATTGTGAACTTTTTAAGATTATAACTTAGGTTTGGGATGTGCTAATTAATAAAGACTACTAACAAGATTCAAATTTATGTGCTGTCCACTTTTGAACCCATATTTACATCCTAGAAAAAAATCTTCCCTTTTTCCCGTTTTGGACTTATACATAGATTATTTTCATATCACGCTTCCATAGTGCCATTTTCTCTCTGATCATCTCATCCTCGGCATTGATCGAAAATTTTTCATTAAGAACAAAATGCTTTACATAAATGCTAAATGACAAATTTAGATGGAAAGAAAACCTTGGAAGGACAAGGTTAGTAACTACTTACCGAAACTAGTGCTTTTAGTTGCAAAGGGTTCCCATGGGAGGTATCAATGGACCAAGGCTAGTAACTACTTACGGAAACTAGTGCTTTTTCGCAAAGGTTCCCATGGGAGGTATCAATCGAAGTTTGTTTTTTTTTCTTTTTTTTTTTTTCCTTTTTGATTAGAACCAACATGTCTTTATTGAAATAAGCACTCTCTAATAATTATTTATTCTCTTCGTTGAAGATGGACCATGAGAGCCTTATGTCTAGATCATGAACAATGCCGATTCGCATGCCCTACCCAAAGTACGGAAAAATCATAAAATCCAAAGCCTAGGTGTTACTCGTGACTGCTTCCTTAACCTTGGCTGTCATTGTTGTTTACACCGGATGATTGAAAGGAATGCTACAAGAATCAATCACCAGCAGTGAGGCATGAAATTTAAATGCACACTTCTTAGCTAAATAATTGTTGCAACCTCCTTCAATTGCCGCTTTACCCGCATCCTCAATAGATGTGCTTCACTTTCTATCCATCAAGTGCACTATGTACCTTCGGAAAAGGTGGTGGTAACGAATGAAAGTAAGTTGAATAGATTGCTTAAACAAAAACATTAGCCTATGCCCTCCTAAGCAAAGCATTCCGTGTCATCTCTAGGCTCTAGGTAATCATCTCCTCAAAAATTTGCACCTAGGTATTTGTTTTGCTAAAGAATAAAAGTTTTTTATTGGCTTGGGAAATTGTACATGACCGGACCAGACTAACGATCAATTCCTCACAATAGAAATGATATGGGGCCACTCATAGATAGATTTGCATACCTCAAGGCAAAGGCATGCAGAAACATCCCGATTGAAAAGCCAAGGGCCACAAGAAGTGATGTAAAGAATAAATTGTAGAATGAGGTATCCCAATCATTGTAAGCAAGCTGACCAGAGAATGAAGCATAGGCCTTGAACCACAGCAGGGTAAATCCAAACGCAATGTTCTTGTAGAATGCACATGCAATGTTCTCGTAGAATGCACCGGGTTAAGTCTTCATTTTATTGATTTATTTATTTTTGTTACTATGAGCTTGATGAGTTCTCTTGCAAATACTAATTTAACCATCAACCCTCTATTTTTAGATGCTGGAATTGTATAACATAAAGATTATATGTTTTTGTAGCTAAATAAATTCACGAGAATCACCACACATAAAATTATTCACAAGAATTCATTATCCACAAATAATTTTCAAAAGAAAAAAGGTTCCATGCTGCAGGTAATATTCTTGCTATATAGGGCATGGACACGACAATTCTAAAATTCTCCTGTTTAGCCCGCATCTCCAAATATGGAAGGCAAGAAATACTAACAAGGGTTTATTATTACAAATGGTAAATAATAAAAGTAATAACATTGGGAATATTTCATCTTGACACCATTGGCCCACATATAGGCATGCAAAAAGTGATACCAGTAAGGGTCAATCAAATGCATGTTTTTTCCTTGGGGACAGATTTCCTTAACCATGCCTCTAAAACCTATTTCTAGTGTCCATAGAATCAAAATAATTCCTCATAATACTAAAGAAAAAAATAAGATCAAGATTTATGTTTTTTCCCTATTTAAAATGGCCAAGAAATAAAGGCTTCAGCCACATTATTCGGTTGGAAATCAAGAAAATGGGAATCGGCATATGATTTAAATCAAGAAAACAGAATCTTTCTTCTTTTTTTGTACATTTCTCTAATTTTTTGCTGGCCCCACTTCTTTCTTTTCCCCATGGTCGTTGGGGGCGTCTTTTATGGGAGAATGGCGCGCAGTGGGTAGGAAGAGAGATTCAAGGTCGCTCTCTTAAATTTGTTTACCGTTTAAGGTGCAAAAGAAAGAAAAAAAAAGAATTTTTAAATTTGCTTACCCTTCACTGTGCTTACGCCTCCCAAACCCTAATTTTCTTCAACAAATCCTGATGATTACATTTGCCCTTTCAAATCCAGCTGATCGTCTTGGCCTAGACAAGCTTGTGGGGGAGTCGGGAGAGAACATTGGTCATCTTGACTAAGGAGTAATATGGCTGAATCATGATTTGAGATATTTCATGAAAGGTACGGAAAAATATAATGAGAGAGTGAGTTGGCAACTCACAACGAAAGTTTTAGACATTACTTGGAAAATCATTTAGGGGAGCCAAAGTTTCAGCCATGAATATACATAATTAGATAGATTTTAATTAAATACTTAAGCCATTGAATTATGATTTACCATGGATATTAACTGATCCACATTGTAGGGATAAATGTCCTAATTTACTAAAATTTGGCTAATTAATTGACAAAAGATCTGGTCAATTAGTTGTCAAAAGGTCAAAAGGTTTAGATCATAGTTGTCCCAAGTTGAAAATGATAACCCTTGTATATTAGATCAAAAAAAGTCTATTTCATTCATCATATAAGAAAATTCACTTGAGGTGTCATTCGATATATATGAGTATATAGAGTATAGCTAATGCAAATGGTGGGTCTCACGGGGAAAAACAAACAAAGTGGGTTTTAATTTTTCCCCCCATAGATTATTCAATTCTAATTCATAGTTGAATAGGCAAGGCCATTGTCCACACCCTCTGCGTGGCTTTAGGACAGACCCCTAAAGATTTGGTACAACATAAAATGTTGTTTTCTCTCTCTTTCTTCCTTTTTTTTTTTTGGCTTCTTTTTCCGAGGTTACTGTATCAGCAGGAGTTGACTCCTGTTTCTGGAGTTTTTGATAGCAGAAGGTTTGTCCTTTCTGCTGCGACTTTTGATTTAGCGGAGAGAGAGCGAGAGAGAGTTCTTAGCAGTTAAACAAGAAGTGGGAATTATTCGGGTTTGAGATGATAGGGGTGGTCAGGAGAGAGGAAAAGAAAGAAGTGAGAGCTGCTTTGTCCTACCGTCAACGAGCAAGCATGGTATGGCGTTGGTAGAGCTAGGAAGAGAGAGAGAGTGAGAATTTATCGGATGAGAGAGAGATAGATTTCCTAGAGAACCAAAATGATATACATGCCCTGCCCTGGCAATAAAATATAAAAACTAGCCGGGGCGCCTTGATCCTCTAAATTAGGAAGCATGGGCAGAGGATTATAAATGAATGGCCCTCACCTTATGATCGGGAGGATCACCCTATTCAACGTATGAATAACAATCCAGGAGACGCCACATGATACAGATACATTTCTCGAGCCTCCCTTTTCATTCATGCTCTCGAAATGCACAAATTTTTTACTTTCTAATTTGCTGGGAACAAGACCCTTTTGCGTGACCTAAGCCCGTGAGTAAATAATAAAAAGGTGAAAAAGGAATTTCTATCTGTCACCCGAAGCATCGAAAGGTAGAAAGGGAGAGAGAGAGAGAGAGAGAGAGAGAGCGTATGAAATGACAACACACCACCATTCATGAAAGAAGAAAATATGGAAATAAGAATTAGGGCCGGAGGCCAGATCTTTGCCCTTTGCCCGGGGATGCATAACAAAGATGGGACCCGCATGTCCTCTTAATTTTCTCCATCCTTTCCTTGGCCTTTCTAATTTATTTTGGTCGGGCATCATAATACCTGCATCCATGCGCGCCGTGTCTCGCGGTGGAGTTTGCATCACCAACACTTTCCATTTTTTTTTTTATCGGTATATAAGGTTAGTGCCCAAAAAAATCCCAAATATTGTAAAATCACTTAAATGGTGCTGGAATAGAGGATATACTGTTGTATAACTTTGAAATGCAAGGGGTTAAGTCCCCTTCTCCACCATGGAGAGTGAAAATAATTTCTTATGGTTTTTTCCCTATTTAAAATGGCCAGAAAATAAATAAAGACTAGTGGGGCTCGAGTCAAAGAGTAAAAATCAGCAATTTACTACACATATGATAATTATTTTGATGAAATTCCAGTGTCGGCCATTTATTTGATAACGACATAAAATTTCTCTCTTTCTAACTCGGAAGCGAGAAGGGATGATGGCCACTGTTTGATAATGATGTAAAATTTCTCTCTTTTTAGCTCAGAAGCGAGAAGGGATGATGATGCTCCAGGAGGGATGAGTAAGAGAGGACAAACAATTTCTTTGTAGAAAATAGAAAAGTAAAAAAGAAAAAGAAAAAGGAAATGGAATGGTCGGAAGCACAAGACTCCGGCGCCATTATTATGCCAGCCCAGCCCTCCTCTCCAGTGTGGTGTTATGTAAAATAAAGATGGAAATCAAGAAAATGGTAATATCTTTTTTGGGGATATTTCTCCAACTTTTTGCTGGGCCCCACTTCTCTCCTCATTCGGGCGTCTCAGGTCTAAGTGAGAACTAATTAACACCTTTTGGCTGTAGACCGCAACAATACCATTGAAGTTTTGGGTTTTTTTCCCTTCAGTTTTGGTTAGAACCAATATGTCTTCATATGAAATGTGGAAATAAGTACCCATTAGTAATATTTTCTAGATGGATGGATGAGAGCCTTATATCAATGAACAATTATACATCCGCTGCACTTGCATAGTCTACAGAAAAATCATACAAAATCCAAAATCTCCCTCGACCAGACTAATTCTTGCCAAAGCTTCTTGGACCTTGGTGGCCGTTTTTAGTTATTATTTTTGAATTTCATGAGATTCCCATTTAGTTGCCATTCAATTCCCACATTCTCGAGGAGTGAATGAGTGCTTGGGGTACTCATTTGTAGGATATATAGAAAATTACCACATTAATGAATAATACTTACTTATGCCACAAATTGGAACCGCGTGTTCTCATTTGTAATAGCATCATCAAGGCCCAATTCCCCAAGCTTGTCCTGACCTAGTCAAAGTCGCAAGGGACTGAAGCTATTAGGCGGGCTTGAGCTATGGCACTTGGTCGAAAGGGTCACCTATCCACAAATTCGTCTGCATTAGGATGAATGAAAGTATGACATCCTAAGATTTCACCAAAGCCCGTCCCATAGTGCCTCCACCTAGGACACCGCGGCATCTCCCAAATATATTTCCTCACGACCACAACTAACAATAACTGCTCTATAAATAACAAATAATGGTTTATATATATATGAGCAGTTATTGCTTTTTATTTTTTTCTCTTTTTTTTTTTTCCAATTGGTTGAAAATGAGCAATTCTCCTTCCTTGCGATGGCCTGTGAAGAGAGAAAAGGAGAATGGGAAGCGTAAGTTCTTCCAACGGGAAGGGGAGCAGAGTCAAGTGGTGGCGCCTCCGCACCCACCTGCCGGTTCACTTGGACGGCAGTCATGGAGCCCGAGGGTCCCATGCATCTCATAAGACGAAGGGACTGTGGAAGTTATTTCTTGAACTTCCAACAATCCTTAAATATCTAATTAAGAAAATTCTTTCTGATTTTTAATATGTAATGTATTTATGTTAATGTGTGCACCTTGTATTGTATAGCTAGTTAAAATAAATGTGGGACGGGTATTTTTTGGTGATAAAAACCCTTGATTTCCTGGTTAACTTTTTTATGGAGTTTAGAATATTTATGGTGCACGAGAACACCACAGTCTTTTCCATTGAATTTCTAGAGAAGGCCCTTTTTGGTCATTAGTGACTTTTGACTGAAAACTCTATGTCTCTCCTTTTTCTCCCTTAGGTTTTGTCAAAAGAGGAAGAACACCCTTTGCACACTCAAGCCGATCAGCGGCAATGAGCATGTGAGCTGGTTAGGTTTTCCGGCAAGGGGAGGGAGCAGAGGAGCCATTTTGAGGTGTTCCAATACAATGGAAATCAATATGATTCGGTGAGTATTTTGCTTTTTATCGTTTTTCCTCTTTCTTGTCTTCTTCTTCGTGTGTTTTTGTGTTTTTCGTTACAGGTTGTTTAGGTTGTCTATTGAGAATTGGCTTTCTTCACATCAAATTTTACCTTCTTGTTTAATCCTTTTGTTCTAGGCCTTGTTTGCCTACAATGTGGAGATGGTGGCTTTCACGAGTCTTTGACCAATTGTCACCTATTGTCAGGTCTGTCAAAAATATGTTATTCACAAGGTAAGTTTGCCCTCACATTCTTTGTAGTTACATCAGCTAGTCCTAACCAACTACTCGCAAATGCAGGTGGGCACATAGAACTATGTGATACATGTGCGCTCCTATATGTAAGTTCAATTTATGTAAAAGATGCTCACTGTTTGAAAATAAACATGATTTTCTTTTTGCCTTGCTTTTTAGGTATTGCCTTAGAGCCATGCCTAAAGCTCTCAACAAATATGTTATTTGGCTATGCGATTGTTGTGACCTATTTTTCAGGTGTGAACCACCTAGGGTGTGACATCTTGAAATTCCACCCCGTTTCGATAAAGTGAAATTGGCATTTCGTTAACGTGTTTACGGTCCTTTTTCTCTGAGCTGATCACTCACGAGTTAACTAACTTATTGGGTGAAGCCGTTCAGGGATGTATCTGCAGTAAAATCCCTAAAAGCTACTCAATTTGTTGGATTGGACTAAAATCACGTCTGATCGATTTTTAACCACGAAATTGAACTCGATTTCAGGAATCGAATTTTAAGCGCGTCATAATTCATTTTTAGGACCTTGTCTCATTGTTCGTCAATTTATTGATGAGTCTGAAATTTCAATAAAGAAATTATCGAAGGAAGAATTGAAGACCAAGAGAAAATAGAAAGGAAAATGGGAAGAGAAAAGGAAAATATAAATAATGATATTAAGCATTTTCTTTTTCTCTCTCTCTCCCTTTTCTCTCTTTTTCTTTCTTTTTCTCTCTCTCTCCTCTCTCTCCTCTCCCCCACCCCCTCCCCCTCGTGCGATTTCCCCCACCGACTCCTCTCTCTCTCTCTCTCTCTCTCTTTTCTTTTGAATAGTCAAAGCCTTATCTCTTCTTCTCTCTCCTCTCTCTTCTCCTCCATTCTCTCCCACGTGACCGAACCCCCCCCTCTTTCTTCTTCGTGGAAATGGCGAACCAGAAGCTGCAGCTCGCCGTCTGCTCCGTCGCCGCTCGTCCCGCCGCCGCGCCGCACGCCTGGTGCGCGCGTCGCTCGCCGCCGTCGGCCCCGTCCCTCGCGCCCAGGCATCTCCCCCGTGCGTCTCCAGCCTTGCTCCGCCTCTGTCCAGCTCGATCCGGCCACCTCCGGCCACCGCCTACCTCCGTTCGGCCACCTCACAGCTCCCCGGCGTCCCCCTCACCTTCCGCCGGCCTTCCCTTGCCGTTTTGGCCGCCGGAGCAGCCCCGGCCAGCCTCGACCAGCAACCCACGAAATGGGTTTCTAGCTAGTTCGGGCCCGCTTTTGGGCCGTTTCCCGGCCCCGGATCCGCGAGTCGCTTTGGGAAGTTTTGTTCCTCGTGTCGCCCCCGTCGGATTGATCTGATTTGCGCACGATTTGGTGAGTAATCTCACTAATCCCGGATTAGTTGGCTAATTATGCTTAAAGTTGGTTTAGTTTTAATTAATTATGTTTAGGTTGTTAGATTAGAATAAATTAGCAATTATTAGTCAATTGTGATGCGATTTAGATAAATTGATTGCGCAATTAGCAAGTAGACGTGGTCTACTAATTATTGGAAGCATCTCGGGAATTTTCCAACCCCAAATCGGGCTCCAATTAGACTTTTTCGAGCCTAAGTGGAATTTTTAGTATTTAAATATTAATTTTCGGAATTGAATTAATTAATTGTTTATTTTCTGAAAATTCAATGGAGATGGCTAGTGACCAGAATATTATGCCGATGACCGTGGTGAAGTCCGTTTATTTAATCGGGCCTTATTTTGAACTAAATTGAATTTTTAATGTTAATTATTTAATTTTCGAAATTAATTAATTAATTAATTATTTTCTAAAAATTCAACCGGGATGGCCCGTGATCGGAAATTTATGCTGATGATCGTGGTGAAGTCCGTTTATTTAATGGGGCCTTATTTTGAGCTAAATGAAATTTTTAATATTTATTAATTAATTTTCGAAATTAATTAATCAATTAATTATTTTTCGGAAATTAAGATTGAGATGGTCGACGATCGAAATCTTGTGCTGACCGTCGTGGTGTAGTCCATTTATTTATTTGAGCTTTGAATTGTGTCAAATTGAATGGAATGTGGAATTTTAGGATATATTCCTAAATGGTTGTTGTTAATTATTTCATTGAGAAATCGTTGGATATTGATTGAATATCGAAAGTGGTCGAGTGGGACCGTAAAGCCATTGAGTATCGAAAGTGGTCGAGTGGGACCGTAAAGCCATTGAGTATCGAAAGTGGTCGAGTGGGACCGTAAAGCCATTGATTATCGAAAGTGGTCGAGTGGGACCGTAAAGCCATTGAGTATCGAAAGTGGTCGAGTGGGACCGTAAAGCCATTGATTATCGAAAGTGATCGAGTGGGACCGTAAAGCCATTGAGTATCGAAAGTGGTCGAGTGGGACCGTAAAACCATTGATTATCGAAAGTGGTCGAGTGGGACCGTAAAGCCATTGAGTATCGAAAGTGGTCGAGTGGGACCGTAAAGCCATTGATTATCGAAAGTGGTCGAGTGAGACCGTAAAGCCATTGAGTATCGAAAGTGGTCGAGTGGGACCGTAAAGCCATTAAATATTGAATGTTGTCGAGTGGTGGACCGTGTCTTCCACCTTTGCTTAAGATGTGATCTGAGGATCGTAGTTCGTAATTGATGATTGAGATGGAATAATCGAATTGACCTAGAATGATCCGTCTGACATGTAATTGACGAGGTCGATTGATCATTGCTTTGATTTGATGTTGTGAATTGATTGACTGAATGGAAATGACCGTGAGTGGTCTTGTTGACATTTTATCAACTAGGTCGATTTGATCGATGCTTTGATTGGTGATATGATTGCTTGGGTGCCTATTATGAATTGTACTGACTTGTAGGTGGGATCTGATGCCAAGGTACGTCTTCTACCCTGTGCGTGTATAGGCAGCCTGTAATATAATGGTTTACTAATCGGGCTTAGTGGGGTAGAACTCATTTGAGACGTAGTCTCATCCGGTTTGGGGAAAAACATTTCAGGACCCAATAAGGAGCCGAGGAGGAGAAGTCTCGGGAAGGAGATCTTGGAGGTGAAACTTGAAGGGAAGGATTTTGAAAGAAGAAGATAATACCGAGATGGGCCTTGAGTATGGCCTTGATGGATTGAGATCCTATCTTCTTTTGAGATCTCCATTTTGATGTGAATAAAGATAGAGTAAAAAGTTGTGAAGTACTCTGGTTTGCGTTTTGTATAAAAGTTTGGTTATAAGTTTCAATATGAAAAATATGGCCCTGCTTTTCTATCACATAGTTTTATTGTCTGGGGATTTTAACTGCTTCCGTATGTGCTTAATAAATAGAAAGGGTTGGCGATACTAGTCTTGGGATATCGCATTATAAAATCGACCAAGTGAGAAGGATGTGTGCGTGCCCGAGGATCGGGGCGTGACATAGGGTTTGGCTAATGGATTATTAAGCCTAAACTTAATTCGGGCTCTCCCAAGCCCATACCAATTCGCGACTTAAGTTCAAATTCTTAACATGCAATTGATTTTTTAATCAGGAGTCGCCACTAATCTATTTTTTGGTGGGCCAATTAGAAACCCAAGTAAAGTAACGGGAGTTTCACTTTACTCCTACGAACCAGAGATTATGGGTACAGGGACTTAGTTACACTAGAATTTTCTAATGCCCTTTCGTACCATTTCCATTAATTTTCAAAAAATGTTTTTGCGGGCGGTTCGGATTAATTTTAAATCTGTTTTCCTAACATGTGAGGTGATCATATGGGTGCACAAACCACCAATTCAACATCCAAGAAAGCAATGAAATAATAAAAAATGCAGGGACTTACCTCAAAGCAACGAAAGCATCTGCATGGTTAGATTAAAAATTCACATCATCAACCTTAGATATGGTTTCTAATTACCACGCAATTTCTTTTTTTGTTTTCACTTAATTAATGAAAATCATGCAATATGCAATGCAATATTAACTAAATGACCTAATTCTAATGACATGCAATTGCTAATTAAATAAGCCTAGCAAAAATACTAAATGACATGCATCCCAGTGAATCTAGCCTTAATGATGTGTATATTACTTTTTTCTTTTTCCTAAAAGAATGCATTTTATCATGAATAATAAAACTAATTTAACCTATGACATTTTTTTTTGTATTTTTCAAGTGAAATGTGAAAATTGCCTAATTAGATTAAGATCCTATTTAATTTATATTAGGAATTAGGTTGAGCCAAATCCTAATTTAAATTAAAACATTATTTTAACCTAAATAATCCTAAAATGCAATATATCTAAAAAATACCTAAATTTATAACAAATTAAGAAAAAATATTATCTAGAATTGAACTAAATGCAATTTAGTCATAATATGCAATGACGTGCAAAATATGCTTTAACACTACATGACATGTATATTATGATTTTTTTTTGTTTTTATTTAATTTCGAAATTAATAATTGCCAAATAATCAAATATGCAATCCAAATTAAAATCTAGCAACCTAAATTGATTGATTTGATTTTTTTATTTTTATTTTAAAATTCGAAATAAGATTCCTATTCTAAATATGTAAACCCTAAAACATGCAATATTATAACCGAAACACATTTCAAGATAAACAAAGCGATCATGACAAGCTAAACCAATGATATCACACATCATTCAGATTAAGGGATAATATTTCGCTGATAAAATTGATAAATTGATCTTAAGCCTTAAAGATCAAAATATCAATTTTATTCCCGCTTAATTAATTATTTCATCTAAGGCCTTACAGATGAAATAAAAAATCCTGGCGCGGTTGCGAATCAGGTGATGTGTTGAATTTCCAATCATATACTAAAGACTAATTATACTAAAAAAAAACAAGATAAAGTAAAATGAAATAAACTAAAGAAAACTACCTAATGTGCTTTCTCTTTCTTTTTTAAAAAATTGGGCTTGGCAGCCGTGGGGTGACGCTCGAACAGAGGACTCAGCAGCAGGTGCGGCGTCGGGTGTGCAGGCGCGGCGTCCGGTGAGCGGAGACAGGCGGCGAAGGCACCGGGTGCTTGGCTGAGGCGAGCGGCGCGGTGGCGCGGCGAGGTCGGGAGCGGCAGGCTTCGGAGCTCCGGCGTCGCACTGGGCAGTAGCAGGTCGTGATGGCCGGCGCGGGTTCTCGGGCTGCTGCAGCGTCGCGGGGGATCGTCGGGTGGTGTGCACGAGTTGCTGCGGGTCGCAGGTTGTTGCGCAGCGAGGCTTGCGGGTGCTAGTGCGCGGAGGCGCGGTGATGACCGGTTGAATCGCGAACCGGCGGGTTGCAGGCGAAGCGGAGGGACTTGCTGCAGGCATCGGTGGTGGTGCGGAGGTGCGGCGGAGCTCGGAGAAGGCTGGTGCTTGGACAACGAGTAGAGGGGCAAGCCGCGGGTTGAGTGGGCGCTTCGCCGGCGAAGGGGAAGCTCCGGTGACAATGGGCGGCGGGCGTTCTGGCGTCGAGTTGCAGGTGGGGGTGCAGCCGTGAAGCTGCGGACATCAGCTCGGTGCAACAATGGGTGAGCGGGGCGCGGCAAGGGCCGGTGATGCTGTGGGCAGCAGCAGAACAGCGTGCGGCTTCGCGGAGAAGGAACCCACGAAGAAGAAGCACAGTGCACGTCCTTTTCTTTTCTCTTTTTTTTTATCTGTCCACTCTCTCACATCCCTCTCTCTCTCTCTCTTTGCTGTACTTTCTGCTGTGTTGACCTCCTACTAACCTTTTTTTTTGCTTTTCTCTGCAGCTTGCCAGAGATGAAGAGACAGGAATGCTCTCGGACGAAAAAGAAGGGAGGAGGGTTTCCTCTTTTTTTCTTCCACGAATTTTCTTTTCCGCACGAATTTTCTTTCTCCAATTCCCTCTCTCAATTTTTCGAAAATTCCCCTCCATTTCTCACGAACTGTAGCCCTTTTATAGTGAAAACCTCCATTGATCTTTAGAAAGTTATGCTTCCTTGATTGCGGGAATTACAGAATTTCAGTCCCGATTTGCCATCGCAAATTTACATTTCATTTTTCACTCATTTACCAAAAAACGCATCTAGGTTCGTTTTGATTTTTGCAAACAGTTCATTTGATGAGTATAATTTTTGATACTTTCCTTTTGATTTATCAATCTGATCATTATCCTCACCGATTTTGGGTTTGGCTTCCATTTTATTAAAATCCTTGCCCTTTGTTCGCAGATTTTTCAATCGTTTCTACATTTATCAAAATATAAATACTCATCAGAATTTCAAACTTCCATGCATAACTAATCAAATCAATCTTCCCCATTTCTATTTTTTTCCATTTATTTGTTCAAAATGTAATTTTATTTTTCCAAAATTAGGTGTCAATAGCGATGATTGTCAACCTGTGCATGAAAAGGAAAGTTGCACTTCCAAGGATGACTAAGAGATTACAGAAGATTTGAAAAAAAAAAAAAACTCCTCTAGAAAGATTGGGAAAGAAGAAGAAGAGGAGAACTAACAACCGGAAGTGTGGACGAGGGTGAAGAATGAAAGAAGAAAATGAAGAAAATGCGGATGTTCTTAGTTTAATATAGTCTTGCAAGAGAGTTTATTTCTTCCTTAGAAACCTCTAGATCAACCAGCTATTCCTTTAGCATCTCCATCTCCTTCATAGCATCGGCCAATTTCTTCTTCATCTTCGGACTTGAGAATGGTTTCTCATCTAGCTTCTTAGTTTGCTAGTGCAGCTGCCAACTGTCCCTCGAGTATTTCATTTTTATTTTCTGATACGGGAGGCTATTTTTGTTTCATATAAGAGGTATATGCTTGAAGTAGAGGGAGGTGCTCCAACTTTACAATTATTTTAAGTGCATACCTATATCATCATTGTTAATTGGAAGGCTCTCATATTCCCTTTGATGCGAGGACTCCAATTTTCATCTTCAAATGCCAAAGCTATCTCTTTCCCAATGCTTTCACATCCATTGGAGTTGGTTTGGATAGGATTTTCATGTGTTCTGCTGCCTGAAGTCAAACACAGTAATTCCCTCATTGTCATGACCAAATTTTCGAGTGATCCACTTAGGATTTGGCTAATGAATTACTAAGCCTAGAATTAGCTTGGGCTCTCCCAAGCCCATACCAATTCGCGACTTAGGTTCAAGTTCTTAATATGCAATTGATTTTTAATTAGGAGTCGCCACTAATCTATTTTTGATGGGTCGAAGTAAAGCAACGGGAGGTTTACTTTACTTCTACGAACCAAAGATTTATGAGTTCGGAGACTTGATTACGCTAGATTTCTCTAACGCCCTTTCGGTACCTTTCTCTTTTATTTTGAAAAAAATGTTTTGCAGGCAGCTTGAATTAATTTTAATTCACTTTCTTAACATGTGAGGTGATCCTGCAGGTGCGCAAACCACAAATTTAACATCTAGATAAAGCAGTAAAAAAATTACGGGACTTACATCATAGCAATGAAAGTATCTGCAATGTTAGATATGATTTCTAATTAACACGCAATTTTTTTTTTCACTTATTTAATGAAAATCTAATTTATATACAATGCAATGTTACTAATCTAACATGAAATGACATGGCATAAAAATATGACTCAAACTATATGACATGAGTAAAATAATTTCCAAAGAAATGCAATAATTAAATGTGCAATCTAAATTAATCAAATGACCTAACTCTAATGACAAGGAAGTTCTAATTAAATGAATCTAGTAATCACTAAATGACGTGCATTTCATAAACCTAATTCTACATGACGTGTAGATGATCTTTTATTATCCTAAAAAATGCAATCTATTCTAGAGAATGTAATGAATTTATTCTAAGACAATTTTTTTTTGTATTTTTTCATGAAATTCGAAATTAAGAAAAATGCAAAAATTATCTATCTAGATTAAGATTTTATCCAGCTTATATTAAGGATCAGGTTAGACTAAATCCTAATTTAAACTAAGGTATTATCTTAACCTAGCAATCTCTAACCTAAGATGCAATCTATCTAGAAAATCAATCTAAACTTAAAATGAAACATGTAATTTTATCCTAATATGCCATGACGTAAAAAGAATGCCCTAATTCTACATGATATATGCATGAGGATTTTGTTGTGTTTTTTATTTATTTATAAAATTAGAAATTAAAATTGCCAAATAATTAAACATGCAATTCAAAATTTTAAAAAAAAAACTAACATCCTAAATGAATGCATTTTTTGGATTTTTATTTTTTTAAAAAATTCAAAATAGGTAAATTTCCTATCCTAGATATGCAATTTAATTCAAAGATATCATCTAAACATGCATTTAAAAAAAAGACTAACTAACCTATCATGCAATAAATCCTAATCTACATGGGATACAAATTCAATTTTTTGTATTTTCGGGATAAAATAGAATAATTAAAAGATAAACATCAAACCATCCATAGTCATCAAAAATGCTATCCACCATTCGAATTGAAATTTAAACTTGATTATTTCACTAATAAAATTGATAAATTGATCTTTAGCCTTAAAGATCAAGATATCAATTTTACTCCCGTGTGAATAGCCTTATAAATAGAATAAAAATTCGTGCGGTTGCGAATTGGATGCTACGTCATGGAATTTCAATCATGCATTGGAAAATAAATCAAACAAAGAGACAAAAATATTTTAAAAAAAACTAAAACAAGATAAAAATAAATCTACCTAATAAACTAAATCTAACTAGTAGAATAAATCTATACCTAAATTTGAAATTTTTCCAAAATTCACACGGTAAAGTGAACCACAATGGAGGCTCGGCGAGGCACAGCTCAAAAACGGTGGCTGTGGTGGTGACTTGGCGTGGCTCAACAAGGCCGCGGCAAGTTCGATGGGTCGAACAGGACAACTGGTTCAAACAGGACACCAGGAAACCTGCAAATCTATCGAAAGCTCAAGTAATTCGCCGGGAGGCTTGCCGGTGTCACCGAGTGATCGTCGATGCTGAGAACCGGACCAGAATGGTGAGGTTGAGCAATATCGTTGATGCAGCAAAACCGGCGAGCATCACCGTTGGGCTGGGACTAGCCTGGGTCGAGGAACCTGTAGTCGTGCCCGCACGCTGCCTTGATCGTCTTGAAGCACTCAGGAACCGCCAGCAGAAGCAGGTTTGCAGTGGGATGGCAACGAAACACTTTGCATGGCAGAGAGAAGGGAGCAGCAAATTAATTCATTAATCGAAGTTGGGCACCCTTCACGGACATGATACCATCTCCAAGAAAGAGTTGCGGGCACGCGTGGGGATCACCGACGTCGATGGAGCCTCTTTTGAACTACCACCAGCAAAAAGACCGAGCTTTGTTCGATCTCAATTTTTCCTCCACGATCCACCTTTTCTCTTGATTCTCACTTGTGTTGCTCAATTTTTTGTCGTGTACTTAATTGTGCGTCTCCTAAACCCTACGCGAACAAATCTATTTATAGGCCACCGATTAGGGTTTCAATTTTTTCTAAATCGATATCCCGGAAAATTTCAAATTCTTATTTTCTCACGAGATAATTTCCGATCACTTAAGAAAAAAACGGGCTTGGACTAATTTACTCGATTCATAAGCCTGTCAATTTAAAGCTCGAAACACTAATTCAAATCCACTCGTTACCAGTCCAATAAATAAATGCAAAACATGTAAATTAAAAATAAATACACTTACATCTTTATGCTATCCAATTAATATATTTTCAAGGATAAAATTAACCCCTAATTTTTTATGCAATAAATAAATGACCAGATTGCCAAAATTTAGGTGTTAACACTCATTATTAGTTAAATTCATATTAGAGTAACAAACGATGCTTATGCAGTCCGCATAAATAAAAAAGAAAGCTTGTGTAGTCCCATGATAAAGAAAACAAGAGAGAGAGAGAGAGAGAGAGAGAGAGAGAGAGAGGAGAGAGAGAGAGAGAGGAAAAGGGTGGAATAGTATTATAGCAATTATTATCTCGCTTATTGAGTAATGCCTTCACTTTTTGTTGGGGTGGCGTAATTTTTAAATAATTTTTCATTTTCTTTATATATATATATATATATTTTCCTTTCCTTTTCATTCTTCTGTCTCATTTGACTTCTCACGAGCCTCCGACAATCGGGCTAACCACTTGATGAATCAACCGCCATCGATATTGAATTTGCCGTCTAATATTGAATTTGAATTAGATCAATAGGACAGATATTAAGATACTAAGGGCCTACATGTTTGTGTTTCTTTTTGTTGTTCATGAATAGATTTTTTGTTTTTCTGTTCCTAAGAACAAAAAAAGAACAGAAACGCGTTTGTTTGCATTTTTGTTCAAAGCTGTTTTTTTTGTTCCAAGAACAAAATTAGAACAGAAATAAGAAATAAAAAAAAAAGTTGTTTTTTGTTCTAGAAACATTTTTTTGAAGAATTGAAAGAATAAGGGCCTGTTTGTTTTCATTCTTTCCAAGGAACAAAAAAAGATCAGAAATGCGTTTGTTTGCGTTTTTGTTCCAAATCTATTTTTTTGTTCCCAGGAACACATTTGGAATAGAAACGAGAAACAAGAAAAATATGTTTCTTGTTTCTGGAACAATTTTTAAGAACAAATTTTCTCTCTCCTCTCTTTTTCTTCTCTTTTTTTTTTTCTTCTGTTCTTTTCTTTTTTCTTTGGCCGATCGCCAGCCTCGACCATGGCCAGTGACCGGCCGTCGAGGGCCGAGGACCTCGCTGGAGCGTCGCCGGCGCTTGGCGAGGCTCAGCCTCGCCTTGGCTGGGCAAGCTCGGGCTCGCCCAAATCCGGCGAGCTTGAGCTCGCCCAGCCACTGGCGAGGCTCGCCGGCTTGGCGGTGGCTCGGCGAGGCCGAGCCTCGCTAGTGGTTGGGCGAGCTCGGGCTCGCCCACGGTGGCTGGGCGAGGTCGCTAGCCCTCGTCGGCTAGTTGCCGGCCATGGCCGAGGCCGGCGACCGGCCAAAAGAAGAAAGAAAGAAAAAAGAAAAAAGAAAGAAAAAAGAAAAAAGAAAGAAAAATAAAATAAAAAATATTAAAAAATTAAAAGAAACAAAAAAAGAATACAAATTTACCAAACGTGTTTTGTTCATTTTTTATTCCCGGAACAAGTTTACCAAACGTCTTCTTCGTTCAAAAATTGTTCCCCGGAGCAGAAATAGAAAAAACTATTTCTGCTCCGGGGAGCAATTTTTGAATAGAAACGTTACCAAACGCGCCCTAAGGTACTAAGGTACATAAAGGGGAAGAAGAGTACGTAAAGGGTGGTGTTCCCATAAATCAAGGGCATACTAAAACTGATCAAGGGCATACTAAAACAAGTTAGAGGCCTTTTATTTAAGGAGGGATACGGCAGCTCTTGAATTTCAATTAGATCAAAAGGACACATACTAAGGTACGTAAAGTGGTGTTCCCATGAAACCAAGGGCATACTAAAACTGATCAAGGGCATACTAAAACAAGTCAAAGGCGTTTTGTTTGGACACGCATACAACAACTCTTTAGGAGCTCTGAGTTCACTTTGGAAAGTATGGAGCAATTCAAATGTCGTGTTCTGTGTTCTTGGAGAGTGTAATGAGCTTGAAGTGCTCATACATGATGCTAAAATCATCCATGAAGTAGAGTAAAACTAATCACGAACCGTTGAGACCAAACTAAAACCAAATCCAACAATAGGTCACTTAGAATAAAGTGAAATCTACTTACACCCACAAGGCAGCTATAGATGACATAATCCTTTTGTTGCAACATGATTTTGTTTAGTTTGAGGAACACCAAATTGATATTAAGCATTGCTTTTGTTAGCCCAAAGGGCATCATCAAGAACCTATCAAGAATATATAGGGAAGAAAATGAAGCCATATCAAATTAAACACTTGTGTATTAAGATTTATTTTGAACTAAAACAGGCTCTCTCCCACCCTCTCTTTAAGCAAACGGGGCGTCATGGTCAGGGGCGTCTGCAAAACTTGTATAATACTTGTATAGAATCTCTAGCGTCTACAATACTTGTATAGAATTTCTATCTCCGCTCTGCAAATACATTGTTCGCATTTATTGTAATAGTCGATATCACGCACCCATCCCCAACTCCTGATCTTGCAGTGCTCAGTTTATATCTCGTAATCATAGCTTCGCTCTTGTCTAAAGATCATTGTGTTGTTCCACCACATATTGCGAACGGTGTTTAAATACTTCAGTGTTTAAATACTTATTGCAGCATTCCACCACTCGTCCGCTCGAGTAGACTTTTCTCAACAAGCTAACCCCTTCCTTCTTCTTCAACTCGCCACCCTAGCACATAAAGAAGAGCCCAACCAACCATATACAAAGCCCTAGGCCAAATTGTGTGACTCTCTTAAGTAGCTTCATTCCTGACTCGACCTTCATGAGACTTAGATATTCATGCTACAACATAGATGTTCAATTTCTAACTTTGAAGGAAATTATATGAAAAAGATTATAGGGATAAATCATATAATTAAACACAACACGGCCCTTGTCTATACAAAGTTTCCAAATTATCGCATTTGATGCACCTCTGAATAAAGGCATTGACCTCTTCCTGGTGCCACCTCAATATATTTGAAATTTTGTCTAGTGATATGTGTTGAAATATGCAGTCCTCTTGAGCTAATTCATCAAACATCTTCCAACTAGAGGCAAAATATTGACAAAAATGAGTTTTCATGATTTATCTATTAATATTTATTAGGCTTACTACCACTACGAGCTTTTAATATTTATTCGACTACCAGCTTGAAAAAAAAAAGATTTTTTAGCAAATGTTTGTACTCTTAAAAAACTTGGACAATTTTTTCTTATCAAATTTTTTCAAAGTACAAAAGGTTTAATTTAATTAAAATAAATGATTAATTATTTGCGCAAATTGTTCAAAGAAACTCAATTAGCCCTAGGTTTGTTGAAAGAAGTCCAAGGTTTTTAAATTATCTAGAATCATCTTTAATAGGTTTGCTACCTTATTTTTGCATTTGAAAAAGTTCTCCATGGAGTTGGCTGCGATGAAAAAAGAATCTCCACCACCAAATCATTGAAAGAACGTCAAAGGGTTCCATAACTGAAAGGTATCAAAACAGTTGTAACCAGTATCTAATTCGTTAATTCAGCTTAAATAAAAGGGGATATGACAAAATTGATAGACACGGAGAACTAATTGGATTAAGCCTTGCTATGAAAAATAATTAACTTTCAAATTAAAAAACCCTATGGGCAATCTTCCCACTCTATCAAAACCAACAAAACAACAAGAGTTTTAAGCGAGACATTCCACTCGATCTTCAGGTAAAATTCATCATCTTCTTCTAAAAAGACTAAACTATAAACTATTAAGACTAAACTATAAACTATCAAGCTATATCAAGCTATATCAAAGAAATTAGTGAAACCCTTCAGGGTGATGTGGATGGGTGATGGGTATCAACTTAAGGCCATGGATATAACGAGGCGAGGCATCAAACTTGAAGCACAAAAGCCCCATTATGGGCTCTAGCCAAAAATTAAGCCCAAAAATTAAGTCCGATTCTTTTTCTCGGCCCCTTTTTTTAATGCCATCCTCCCCACGCTCCCTCCCTCCCTCCCTCCCTTGAGCTCCCTCCCTCCCCACCTCCCTTCCCAACCACCACAAAACCTTCCTCCAAGCAGATTAGGTCTGCCGTCATGGAATCATAAACTACCAAAAAATAGGCTAGAAAATAGGTCAGGGGAATGGAATGAGAGAATAAGCATTTCTTAGGTCAGGCAAAAATGAATTAAAAATGGATAGTCCAGTGGGAAATATTGTTAAGTTTATTTCGTTCAACAGCAAGAGCAACAACAACAATGCACAAGCAATAACAATGCACAAGATCAGAACTCAAGTAAAGGTAAGAAGTAAAGGTAAGAAGAGAGGGACCACATGGTAAAAGGTGGTCGAAACTGTAGGTGTATAGGGAGAAGGACGAGCTACAATTTTAGTTCCTCGCAATAAGACAAACAAAGCTGAAAAGGCCCTTGAAGTGCTTATTTCCAACCAAATGAAAAAAAAAATAAAACAAAAAGGTAATAATCACTTATATAAAACAAAAAATGCTATTAAAATGAGAATTGTGAGCTTCTGAGAATTCTGAGAATGAGGAATAATAGGTATCTAGTTGTATCATCGAGGAAGAGGAATAGTAATACAAATTGAATGCAATTTTGTATTAAACTGAATAATAATGACTAAAATTAAGTTTCTCGAGCCTTGTTAAACCTAAAGCTTCCTAATTGTCTGGAAGAGATGCTCCTACCCCTAGATCCAAGTGATTTGTTCTAATATGTTGTATGGGAATGAACAAAAATTGGGCCACTTCTATTGAAGATTTGAAGGGTGCCTTGTTGCCCTGCATTGCCTTGCATTACTCGCCCTGGATGACTGATTCTTATAGCATTTCTTTCAATCATCCCCTCTAAATAACAATGACCCCCAAGGTCCAGGAGGCTGCGGACCACCCCAGGCTTGGATTTTGTATGATTTTTCTATACTGTGTGTGTAGGCCGGGCATGTTCCTCCCATATAAGCCTCTCATTCAAGTGAAGTGAATGAAGAGAATAAAGTATTACTCAAAGTATAACTGGAGGGTGCTTATTTCAATATTTTATGTGAAGACATATTGGTTGTAACCAAAAAAGAAAAGGAACAAAAAAACAAACTTTGGGTATTATTGCCATTGATACCTCTTATGAGAAGGCTTTGCAGCTAGTTTGTAATTAGTTAATAGCCTTGTCCTTCCAAGGTTTCTTTTCCATCTAAATTTGCCATTTAGCATTTATGTAAAGCATTTAAATGCTAAATCATTTACAGGAGAGAAAATGGCACTATGGAAGCTTGAACGACAATCATCTATGTATAAGTCTCAAAAGGAGAAAAGGGAAGATTTTTTTGGGTGATGCTAAATATGGGTTGAACAATAGGCAGCTGATAAATTTGAATCGTATTAGTAATCTTTATTAATTCGCACATCCCAAGCCTAAGTTATAATCATAAAAAGTTCACAATTTTAACAAAAGATTTCCTCTTAGAAAATAATTTGAACTTATTAGAAATTAATGTTTATAGAGAGATTGTATATAATTGTTCTACACATCATAACTTAACTTTGTTGTTAGTGTTCTTGTATTCCAAGCCACTAAGCTCGTGAAAATACTCGAATTTCGCAATAACTTTGTTAGTGTTCTTATATTCCAAGCCACTAAGCTCGTGAAAATACTCGAATTTCGCAGGACTCTTCTAAAAAAAGATAATTGCAAAAAAAAGTTAATTGAAAAGAAGAACAATTATTAATGAAAGTGCATAGATGCCAGTTAAATGTATGCTTTCCTCTTTCCTCTCCTATCTATCTTATCATTAATGAGGCCAGCTGGCTATCTTGAACTATTTAAATTAAAATTATATGGTGTATCTAAAGCAATTTATATAGTAATATTTTTTTTGTTAAAATTATGTGAGTTTCCTACCTGGCCATATACCTAGAATTGTCCCTTAAAGGATGTGCAAACTCTATGGTCTCCACATTTTGGAAGAGTTTATGGTTCAAGAAGGAAGTGCTCGACTTTAAACAAGAAAGGAAATGCTCAACTTTGTTATGCTTGTTTACCATAAATTATAGAGTTAATACCCTAAAAACCCTAAACTGGTACATTTGTGACAAATTTACCCAAAACTATTTCTTTGACCACCAAAAATCCCCCTTTGGTATACATTTGACAAGTTTACCTCAAACCAGTACACTTGTAATAAATTTACCCTCTGTTAGTTTTCGTTAAATTTTACTGTCAAATTATTAAGTTAAATGATACGTGATAGTTACTAATTTGAGATTTTACGCTCCATTTGTCACAGTTTACAATTTTTGTGATTATTTTGTGGTATTAATCAAATTTAGCAGAGAATACCGGTTTGAGATTTTTTGCGGTTGAATAAATTAGTTTGGGGTAAATTTATCATAAATATACCAGTTTATGGTTTTTATACAAGGTGTTCAAGTTTGGGGTTTTTCATGGTCAAAAAAATAGTTTGAGGTAAATTTATCACGGACGTACTAGTTTTGAGTTTTTTAGGGTATTAACCTTAAATTATAATATTTCCTTAATTAGTCCCTTAGTATTTGTTAATGGATTTAATGGATCCACTTGGTTTTAAGCCAAGTAGGGGAAATAAAAGTTTGGGATTAAGGATAGTCGGGATTAAGGATAAGGATAGTCCATGGGATTAAGGATATCGAACAAATTTTAAATTATTATATGAATATTTCCAAGAAATTTTATAGAAAGGTTACAAAAAAACTAACCCTCTTTACCTATTTGAAATTGCAATTTCCATCATATTTCCATATTTCCATCATATTTAATCTTAGAATACTATACTTACTCGCACTTTTTTAAAAAGCAAAAAATCAAAGCAAGTTGAGAACGCAAAGGCAAGTAAGCTGTTGGGAATAACGGATCCCTGAAAACCGGATTCGACACCGAATCGAACCCCTAAATCAATGCGGAAGACGAAGCCCGGGAAAACACGCATCACCAATCGTAAAGCACACCACAGATTCGAGCGTACCTTGTTAGCCACAGATTAAACACCGTCGTTAATGGAGGAAGAGAATCCGGTCGATGAAGCCTTGAAGGGAAGAAATTGGAAGCCGTATGCCCTCTTGTTCTTCGGGAGAAAACGCGCGGGAGAGAAGCGTACGTTGATTGTGCCAAAGGGTACATTTCTCTCTCTCTCTCCTCCCTTTTATACCTTCCCCTCCACGGGCCCTATTCCGTGGGCTGGGCCCTTTTGGGCCCAACTTGAGCGGATGGACCTTGAGCCCATCTTATAAATCCATCATCTCCCACTCGCACATGGTGGTGCAAAACCAACATGGGCGGACGTGCCCTACTCAGCCCCATCAGAGAAAAATCCAGCATAGACTCTCACTTAACATGGTGGGCCGAACATAATCCTCTTTTCCTCTCTTCAACATTCATACCGGTGAATAATCCGTGCGACCAGCATACTTTGAGAGCTCGTTGCCATACATCTGTTAGGAATATATAGCAGCTCATAATGGGCATCACATCCCGAGTAGATTTAGTATGCGGTACCTAGATCGATCGATCACATTTATATCTCTCTTGATCTCTTTTAAACAATGATATATTTATTGTATTCACAATTATGATTATCACAAAGACAGTCATAATTGGTTAACCGGTGAATACAAAACTACAATGTGATTCTCCAAAATCGATCTTCCTCTTTCCTTCAAACTCTCAATTTCAGTCCAGCTTGCTTTTCTAGAAATGCCCCATTAGATCGAATCATCTCATGATCATTGGCAACACACTAAGATAGCAAACACTAAATAGAAATCTTGAGAATAAGTAAGAGTCCTGAGGGGACTAAGAAATTGAGGAACTCTCATCCTCAAGAGTCTCACACGATATAAAAGTTGAGATCAAACTTTTGCCACTCTTATTGGTCGTCTCATGCATACGTAGTATGAAATACGTATTACGGTATTAACTCCTTTCCCATGGAGCGTATGTTTACACCTTTCAATACCGTACAGATGATAGTTCAGACATACCCAATGTCTAACTTGAGTTCACGTATCTACTCATTCACAAAATTCATCGAACTCACATCGGCATCTTAGACAGATAAAGTAAAAACATGTGGGGTATTTTTACTTTCGGACATAGTAAGTATTATATCCTCATCTTAACATTCAGTTAAGGCGACATACGTGTTTTAAGCTTGAGCTCTCGATTATCACCTAGATAATAAGCTTAAAAACAGTCTCATCTCTATTTATCACACAAGAAATGAGGCGATTACCCGTGTGAGTGAGCTAATCTTATATCTGTCCGACATACTTCTCAACTTAAAGTAATGCACTAAGCATTAAGATGCATAAGGATTAAACTAAGATTCATAGGCATTAATGATGAAAACACAAATTCATCAAATTGTGAACACTTAGGGAAAATACAATATTTAGTACATCAGCCTCTACGCAATCCTAGAGATTTCATATGACCACAAAACACATCTCTAGGTATTGGCTTTGTCATAGGATCTGCTACCATTCCATGCGTAATATGTACTCTAAGTTCACATCTTTTCGTGCAACTATATCCTTGACAGGATTATACTTGGTATCTATATGTTTGGTCTTGTCATGATATTTTGGATCTTTGGTGTACACTTTTGCTGCTTGGCTACCACAGTTAACCAATAATAAATCTGCAGCACTTCTACTAACACCTAAATGATCCAAAAATCTCTTAAGCCAAACACTCTCTTACACCGCCGCGATAATGCCACGAACTCAACTTCCATCGTGGACAAGGCTATACACTTTTGTTTCTTACTGCTCCAACATATGGTGCCATTATTCGGTAAGAAAACAAACCCAGAGGTAGATTTCCTTTCACTTAAATCTCCTCTCCAATCAGTATTAGAATAGCCTTTGAGTTGCAGATCCTTTTCCTTAATAACTCAACGTATAATCAGCAGTTCTCTTTAGATACCTCAGTATTCTCTTAACGGCTTTCCAATGTGCTTGACTTGGATCGGATTGGTAACTACTCACCATTCCAACTGCAAAGCATATGTCGGGTGTTGTACACATCATAGCATACATCAAGCTTCTAACAGCACTAGCATAAGGAACATGTTTCATTTGTTCCTTCTCTTGTGGAGTCCCTGGACACAATTTATGGCTCAATCCTTCACCTTTTTGCAATAGGAGTGTCTATGGGTTTACAGTCTTGCATACGAAATCGTTCAAGAACCTTATTTATATAGGTTTCTTGCGAAAGAGACAACGATCTCTTCGAACGATCTCTCGAAATCTTAATTCCAAGAATGTATGCAGCCTCACCCATATCCTTCATCTCAAAGTTAGAAGACAACCATCTCTTGACAGTATTAACCATCTCCATATTGCTTCCGGCAATCAGTATATCATCAACATATAATGATATGATCACAAATTGATCATTGGATCTTTTGATATATACACAATGATCCTCATCAATCATTGTAAAATCATATGCCACTATGGCATTATGAAAATGTATATACCTTTGTCTCGATGACTGCTTAAGGCCATATATCGACCCCCAAAGTCAACATACCTTTTCTTCTTGGCCTTTCATTATGAAACCAGCAAGCTGTTCCATATATGTTCCTTCCTCTAATTCTCCATTGAGGAAAGCAGTCTTCATATCCATTTGATGTAACTCAAGATCCATACTAGTCACTATTGCCAGAATCATGCAAATCAAGGTAAATCTCATTACAGGAGAAAATGTATCTTCATAATCAATTTCTTCCTGTTGATTATATCCCTTTGCCACAAGGTGAGCCTTATGCCTTTCTATTGAGCCATCAGCCTTTCGCTTTATTTTGAGAACTTACTTGTTCCAATAGCTCTGCGTCCTTTTGGAAGATCAACCAGTTCCCAGACTTGGTTTGATTTCATTGACTCCATTTCCTCTTTCATTGCATGAATCCATTTTTCCTTATTAGGGCAGTTCAGAGCCTCAATAATATTTCTTGGCTCATCCTCATCTTGTGGAGCAACTATAAAAGTTTCCCTTTCAATGTCAAAACATCGACGGGGAATACTTTGGCGACTTGTTCACCGTATGGGAGATTGTACACTTAGCACATCATTTCCCATCATGCTCCCACTTGGATTAGGTAATGATGATGTCGTCACATCAGGTGGTTGCAATTGAGAATGAGTTGAATTCAATTCAATACATCTCATATTACTCTCACTTGAACAAACTCTACTGACATCATTATCTTAATCCAAGGTTTCAAATAGGGAGTTATTTTCCCTTATTTCGCCCCTCTTAGAAAATTCATCCACTAAGGATGTGACATCCCGTGATTCAAATTCAGTTATACTCCCACTTTCCTGCTCACCTATGAACACATACCTTTTTTAGTGTTCGCAGTATCTCATGAAAATACTCTTATTTTCTTTGGGACCCAATTTCCCAAAGCTTGTGAGAGGACTTATGAGTATAGACAGAACAACCCATGGCTTAAGAAAACTTAAGTTTAGTTTTCTAATTGTTCATAACTCATATAAAGTAGAAATAACTGATTTGGAAGGCATCCGGTTAAGTATGTTGGCAGCAGTTAACAACGCATCACTCCAAAAAGTGATAGGTAAGTTAGCATGCGCCATCTTAGACCTAACCATTCCAGTAGGGTTCTGTTTATTCTCTCTGCAACACCATTTTGTTGAAGAGTATATGGAATAGACAACTATCTTTCTATTCCTTTTTCATCACATAATTTTCTGAACTTATCAGATAAATATTCTCAAACTCGATCGGATCTAAATACCTTTATTTTCCTGTCTAATTGATTTTCTACTAGGTTCATAAACCTTTTTGAAACAACTTATGCTTCAAATTTATGAGAAATCAAATAGACATATCCGAATCAAGTAGAATCATCTATAAAAGTGATGAAACAAACAGCCCTTTGCCTTCCTCTCACATTCATTGAACTACAGACGTCTAAATGGATTAAATGCCGAGGAAATTCAGCTCTTTTATCTTTTCCAAATGGTTTCCTTGTCATTTTCTCTACTAGGCAATGCTCACATATGGACAAATCAACTTTTTCAATATTGCCCAACAAGCCCTTTTTGGCTAGTCTTTTCATATGTTGTTGGCCCATATGACCAAGTCTAGCATGCCATCATATTCACATCGTTATCATATAAGATAGAAGACGTGAAACAATGGGATAACATATTGACATCATCACAGTCAACATTTAGTACAATAAAACCATCCAGAAAGTGACCACAACCATAGTAGTTTGCATCTAAACACAAATCTACACATTTATTATGGAAGTTCATACCATAAACAAGCTTAACCAACACTAAGACAGACACTAAATTTCGACGAATCTCCAGAGTATATAGAACATCAAAGATGCGTCCACCTCTCATGTTCTATTGGTCGGTGCAAATTCCTTTACATCAGCTCTAGAGTTGTTTCCAACATAGATCCACTTAGTTCCAGTTGGTACTCATTAGAATTCCACGAAGGATTCTCTATCCTTCGCTACATGGTCTGTCGCTCCTGAATCTACATTCCACAAAGGATTGGATTCAGCATATAATGTAGAACTTGACACATAAGCAAAGTTCTCAAATGTACAAGAGGTGCATTCCGCTTTGGCTCACAACGATCGCGAGCATAGTGACCTTCTCTTGTCACAATGGTAACATCACACCCTTGACATTTTCTTCACTTGAGGACGTTTTCCTCTCTTGTGTTGGTTAACTCTTGATTTCTTGCAATAAGGACTTGATCCTTTGCATTCTCACATATTGAACGAATCAATACGCTTGTGCTTAGAGCACAAAGCCCTTTCTGAGCTAGAACCAGCATAGCAAATGTCTATTTTCGGCTCAAATACCGTTAGACGGTCCTCTACTAGCTCAAGGTGGTGCACGACACCCTCAATGTCTTCCATAATGTGGTCAAGAGCTTCTAGTGCTTCTTGCTTTTCCAGCACATATTGAATCTTCATATTCAATATTTCACAATTATTGCCGTTCATATCAGCAATTACATTCTTAGTTCTTTGAACCATCGTTCGAACACATCGACATACATGCACGAATAATTAATGCCTATCATTTATGCATCCCTATTTGCATAGACCTATCATATTAATATATAATTTCAAGTAAGGCTTCAGAATCAAATGGTCACTATGTTTCCAATCATCCTCCAAAAATCCTAACTTAAAATTATTATTAATATAATTATCTTATGCAAATAAATTCTATGAAATTACAAAAACTTCTATTACTACCCATGCCTAATTACCCACAAAGACAACCAGCAATAGCGTAAAGCGAGATAAAAAATCTTAACATTCAATAAAAAAACAATGCTTTCACATGATACAACTAATATATCGGTTGCTACATCAACAACAATCAGGTAGTAATCATTACATAATCAATCAAAGAAATAAATAGGGAATGTCCCTTCTAATCTATCGCCCATAATATCTGAGAAAACTGAAGGCACATTTGCCAACCATGGAAAAACTTTTGGAGAGCTTTCATGTCGCCTCCAAGGCGCATTCACTCGGCGCCATGTGGCGCTCAATCTAAGGGTTGAAGTTTTGGCCAACTCAATCCTATAGTGCTCTCTTACAAAAGCTTCCACCAGCCTTCTATAATCCGGGACCACGTTGACCTCCCATAACCGATCCAACACTGCTTGCCATTCAGGTGGAAGAGTGTTCATCAAAGCCGGCACCTTCTCAAAATCCGGCATAAGATAACCATTCCAGATGATTTCCTGTATCATCTGATTGACCCTGACCACATGTGATACTAAATCACCGTCATGCCACCGATAATCAGCTAACTCTGTCATCAGCCTCTTAAGTCTTGCATTTCCCTCGTCCGTTGTCGGGATTGCAGGTATCCTTGCATAACGCATCATAGTTCCTGCAACAAATGCAATTAAAAATGGATTACTTATAATCCATAATTAATATAAGAGAAAATACATAATTTTCCAAAATTCATGCAACAAATGCAGAATTAAAAATGGATTACTTATAACCCACATAGGCATGACTGAAAAAGAAAACAAATTCCTTTTTTTTTTTTTTTTTTTTTTTTTTTTTTTTTTTTTTTTGGGTCAAAGTCAACGGTCAACGGACGGTCAACGGTCAACGAACGGTCAACGGACGACGAACGGTCAACGGACGGTCAACGAGTCGGTCAACGGGCGCGCGGGTCGGACCGGTCGAGCCGGTTGGACCGCTCGTGCGGACCGACCGCACGTGCCTCGCGCATGCGGAGATGACGTCACGCAGCGTCATCCGGCACGTGCGGGCACGTGCCTCGCTCGCGAAGTCCGGGTCGGGTCGCCGGCCGGGTCGGTTCGCCGGCCGGTGACCGCCCAGCGAAACCGCCGTCGGTGATGACGTCATCACGTGACGTCACGCCGACGTCATCACGTGGCGTCATCGGTGACGTCATCCGAACGTTACCGACCGTTGGATGACGTCACGCCGACGTCATCACGTGACGCCAGCACGCGCCGGTCCGCGGACCGGCACGTGCCGGTTCGCGCCGGCGGCGTGCACCCGCCGGTTCGCGACCGGGCGCATGCGCCGCACGCGGGCGGCGCACGCATCCAGCGCGCTGCGCCCACGCGCTAGCCGCTTTCCCGGCCCGTGTGTGCGTGTGGGCGCGTGATGGGGTCCGGCGGCGATCGACACATCGCCGGACTCGTCTCGACGTCTCGCTTCTCCCAGTGCCTTCAGAATTGGATTTCGACTTACGAAAACTCAGAAAAAAGGCCGAAAAAAGCTCGGGTGTCGGGATTTTCGCCCGGTTCCGTACGGCCGAAGTGATTTCGCGAAAAATCAATCAAAAACATCAGAATTGATCGGGATAAACGTGAACTAGGGCTCTGATACCAATGTTGGGAATAACGGATCCCCGAAAACCGGATTCGACACCGAATCGAACCCCTAAATCAATGCGGAAGACGAAGCCCGGGAAAACACGCATCACCGATCGTAAAGCACACCACAGATTCGAGCGTACCTTGTTAGCCACAGATTAAACACCGTCGTTAATGGAGGAAGAGAATCCGGTCGATGAAGCCTTGAAGGGAAGAAATTGGAAGCCGTATGCCTACTGTTCTTCGGGAGAGAAAACGCGCGGGAGAGAAGCGTACGTTGATTGTGCCAAAGGGTACATTTCTCTCTCTCTCTCCTCCCTTTTATACCTTCCCCCTCCACGGGCCCTATTCCCGTGGGCTGGGCCCTTTTGGGCCCAACTTGAGCGGATGGACCTTGAGCCCATCTTATAAATCCATCATAAGCAAAGACGAGTGGCAGTAGAGAACAAGTTGGGCAAAGCTGAAGAAAATAAGCTCAAAATCAGATTCTATTCATTTAAAACTTTGGAAGGAAAATTAAAAGGCATCCACCTTGCAAAGTAAGTTTTGCAAAGTAAGTCTTCTCACAAACAAACAAACAAGAAACTACTTTGCAAAGTAAGTCTTCGACAACAAACAAGAAAGTTTGAGAGGAACGCTTATACCGAATCAAGTATATTTCTATAGTGTGTTGTAGCTATTTCTATCGAGTATATTTCTATCGTGTGTTGTAGCTATCGTCCAAGAGAACCCCGCAAGCTATCGTCCATCACGGGAGATTTTATCATGGTAAAAATATAAGCCGAGACTCTTGTTCAAAACATTGTTCCACACCACAAATCCAAAACCCAAAACCCCGAATTCAACGAAAGAAAATGGAATATCACCGAAGCAAAAGGAAAAGAGCCTCAAGAGGCACAACCAGTCAAGAGCCACAACAACTCACCCAAGCAAAAATAATCTGGTGAGGACCAACACGGTGGTGGCCGGGGCTCCCACTGCTACGATGGTTGCTAGGCTTCGACGAAGATGGGCTTTCGCGGAGATGGTGGTGGTGGCTAGTTCACGGTCGTGGTTGGACAAAGACGGTGGCGGCTAGTTTATGGTCGTAGTTAGGTAGCTGGGCGGCCACGGTCCGCCAACCACCAACCACGACGATTCCTAGGGGTTGTGCGGAGGGGGTTGTGCGGTGGAGCCGTGGAGACAATCTGGAGAGAAGGGGACCGGCCTTCTTCCTTAGCTAGCAACATAGCTAGGAGGAGTGTCAGGAGTGTCAAGAGTGGAGTGTCGAAGGAATTTAGTAAACTAGGGAGAATAACCGGCATATGACTGTCAGGAGTGTCAGAGGAAGGAATTTAGTAAACTAAGACTCCGTTCATTTTGCGGAAAATAATTTCCGAAAAAACGTTTTTCGAATTTTACGGTGTTCGTTTCATGGAAAATGAATTCTTTAGGAAAAATGTTTTCCATGAAAGGAAAAAAGTCTTTTAGATTATGAGAAAATATTTTCCACTTTTGAAAAGTGGAAAACATATTCCTCACTTGATCTCTCTTATCTCACACCTTTACAAATCATCACTTCCTCCTCTCTTTTCTTCTTTTTCTTTTTATTTTTTAATTCTCTTTTTCTTTTTAATTTACTTAAAAAAAAAAGTGACAATGGAAACTTCTTATTTACTTACAAAAAAAAAAAAACTATCCCAATGGTCTAGTGAGAACATTGGGCATGCATGACTTCACATTAGATATGACTTGTTATTTATATAAAAAAAAATCCCAATGTTCTAGTGAGAACATCGGGCATGATTTTACATGTCTAGATGACTCCTTATTTACTTACAAAAAAGAAAAAAAAAAAAAAACTAGACCATTGGGACAGTGAACACCGGGCATAGTGCTAGGTCTAGTGAGAACAAGATAGGCATAACATGGCATAATATTGAGGCTTGCCTACTTATTTACTTAAAAACACTAGACATGACTTCTTATTTACATTAAAAAAAAAAAAACTATCCCAAAAACTATTCCAATGGTCTAGTGAGAACATTGGACATAACACTAGGCATGACTTCACATTAGATATGACTTATTATTTACTTACAAAAAAACTATCACAATGATCTAGTGAGAATTGGTCATGACTTCTTGTTTACTTACGAAACAACTATCACAATGGTCTAGTGAGAATTGGTCATGACTTCTTGTTTATTTAGAAAAACTATCCATTGGTCTATTGGGCATGGCTTCTTGGAGAACACTAGCATGACTTCTTTCTTGCTTACTTAGATCTATTCTTCTATTCTAGATCTGGTTAGAATAGTGAGCATGACTTCTTCTTTTTTTTTTTTGTCAGTTCTACTCTATTCCTACTCTACACTCACTCTTAGACTTTTGCCCTACCTCTTGCAGGGCGTAGGAGTCGAAACCCACTCTTGAAACTTACGTGTCCCCACCCCCATCCCCCCTGAGAAGGTGGGGATTTGAACCCCTCATCTCCCCTTCCATGTTGAAAGGGAGGCCACTGGGTCGAATCCCAGTGGTTGAGCATGACTTCTTATTTACTTACAAAAACTATTCCAATGGTCTAGAAATGGGCATGACTCCTTCTTTATTTACAAAAACTATCTCATAGGTCATAGGGTCTAGTTACTTGTTATGAGTTTGAGTTTAATCAAACTAAATTCACCAAACCAAACCAAAAATATTAATTAAGAAAATCCCAATGCTCTATGCTTAGAACAATAGCTTGACTTGATCAACTCCAAGGTCCACTAGAAGAGATCCAATAGAAGGAAATAGAAGGAAGCCCGAGAGTTAGCAGAAATCATGGATATGGATAAGTTCTCAAAATTTGAAAGCAAGACGAAGATAAACTAGAATATTATATAGTTTAATTTACCAAACAGAAAACTGAAATTCATCAAAATCAAAATTGCTTGTCAAAATCAAAATTGCCTACGGAATGCTATTGTGTGGAATCAAGGAATCAAATGGCTAGAATGATAATGCCTCCAAATAAAAATCAATCAATTAATTATAAAGTAAATAGTCTTATTTCTATCTATCTAAGAAAGCCTAAGAAAAATGAAAATCTATATCCCAATGGTCTAATAATAGTGGTCTAGTAAGAACAAGCATAGGCATGGACGACTAAGACATGACTTCTTGTTTCCTTATAATAAAAAAAAACTATCATAACACTAGTTTACTTTGAAGAAAAACTGTCTAATCCAATGGTCTAGGATGGTCCAACTTCCTGTTTTACTTAGAAAAACTAGAATCAATAGACACTTGAATCCTAATTCCCATTGGTCTACTGAGAACATTAGCATGGATTTTTGCTTATTTATAAAAACTATCCCAAAGTCTAGTGAATAGACTAGGCATGACTTGTTATACAAACACTTGTTATACAAATGCTTTTCTTGTTTACTTACAAAAACCTTTATTTACTTAGAAAAACTAACCCACCCAAACCATCCCACCCACCAATGATACCCAATGTCATGACTTCTTATTTACTTACAAAAATTACAAAAACTATCCCAAGAGAACAATAGGCATGACTTGTTTCATGTTTACTTATAGTGTTCACTAGCGTCTAGTGAGAATAGTGAGCATGCTAGCCGCATGACTTCCTCACTTCCTATTTACTTAGAAGAATTACTTCTTGTTTATTTACAAAAAATATCCTAATTAACCAATAAACTATCCCAATGGTCTAGTGAGAACACTAGGAATAACATTAGGCATGATGGTCTAGTGAGAACTAGGCATAACACTAGGCATGGGGTATAACACTAGGCATAATACTAGGCATGAGGCATAACACTAAGCATAACACTAGGCATGATGGTCTAGTGAGAACTAGGCATAACACTAAGCATGGGGCATAACATTAGGCATGATGGGTCTAGTGAGAATACTAGGCATAACACTAAGCATGATAGGTTTAGCGAGAACACTAGGCATAACACTAGGCATGATGGTCTAGTGGGAACTAGGCATAACATTAGGCATGTGGCATATTACTAGACATGATGGTCCAGTGAGAACCAGGCATAACACTAGGCATAGGGCATAATACTAGGCATGATGGTCTAGTGAGAACAGTGGCATAACACTTGGCATAACACTATGACATGACTTCTTGTTTACTTAGAAATACTGGACATGATTTCTTATTTACTTACAAAAAAAAAATCCTATCCCAAAAACTATCCCAATGGTCTAGTGAGAACATTGGGCATAGCATTGGGCACAACTTTGACTTCACATTAGACATGCCTTCTTATTTACTTTAAAAAAAAAAAGTATCCCAAAAACTATTCATGGTCTAGTGAGAACACTGAGCATAACATTAGGCATGACTTCTTATTTACTTACAAAAAAACTAGACCATTATGGGCATGACTTCTTGTTTACTTAGAAACTATCCATTGGTCCATTGGGCATGGCTTCTTGGAGAACATTGGCATGACTTCTTTCTTGCATCTAGAATAGATCTAGTTAGAATAGTGGGCATAACTTCTTGTTTACTTACAAAAACTATCCCAATGGTCTAGAAATGGGATTTACTTTCTTATAGGATCTAGTTACTTGTTATGAGTTTCAAACCAAATCAAAAATATTAATTAAGGAAATCCCAATGCTCTATGCTTAGAACAATAGCTTAACTTGACCAACTCTAATATCCAATAGAATAAAAATATTATTAAAAATTATTAAAAAATTATCTATGTAATCACTAATCATGCCATGTGATATCAATGATCTCCAACCAAATTTGGCCAAATGGACTTAATTAGCAAAATTAAAAATGCTTAGAATTGAATTGATAAAATTATAATACTACTACGTTTACGATTTTTTGGATGATTAATAAAAAAAAAAATCAATTACAATGATATGTTATGTACTACGACACAAATTAAGAAAAATTGATAAGATCTTTTAATTTTAACACTCCATACTCAATATTGATCGACCAAAAAAAAAAAAATACTCAATATTGCAACTTTAAAATTTTCCTAGTTTAAATCTTGCCACCATACAACCAAGTTTACTTTACAGTTATTAAAAAAAAAAAAAAAGACTTACTCTCGAGTCAATTCATACACTTCCCCGTCTACAAAAGATAAACTCATTTGAACTTTCCCATAATTATTTCCAACAAATAAATAAAAGAAAATTTCCTTAAAAAATCATTGTTTCTGGAAAAAAGGTGGACTAGCGGGCGCTTCTTAAAATTAAGGGCACGAAAATCATTTGGATTGTTTCTTTTCTTTTTCCAATAAATGGGTCAACCTATTTAAACGTGATTAAATTAATCCTTTCATGAATTTTAACAAACCATATTATTTATAAAAAAAAAAAAAAAATTGTTCACCCCGTCCTATTTTTGCATGTAACCTTTACCTCATGCGCACATGCCTTAACTTCGCCGAAACCTGAAATTTGGCTGAGAAATTGAATACGCATTTTGTGATATATGTGTATAAAAAATAAATCAATAAATCAAAGGGGAAATAAAAAAAATAAAAAATAATGGACGAAAAAGAAATAACCGCTGTAGAAAAGGCCTCAATCCGATTGGGCCTGTTCTGTTCATCAGAATAACTATGGCCAAAGCCCATCGATTTTGATCTAATTTGGCCCATTCAGTTTGGGCTCCAATCTCACCCCATCATTTTTGGCCTGTATAACAAGTGGAGCCCATCCTCCATGACGAGCACCCGAGGGACGACGCCCACGAGCAAGAAATCCGCCGTCCGGCGAGGGGTCACATGGCATTCGCCGACGACCGCCTTCCACCGTTCGCACACATCCGTCAAAGGAGCGAGAGCCGAAAAAATCTTCTGGACCATCTTTGAGCTTTTTCTCCGTCGTTGCAATCGGTGTGTATGTTGGTGACGGCGGAGATTGGAAGCTGTGGTAGCTTGAAGAAGCACTGATTTTTAGTTCATCGGTTGGGAAGATCCTTACCGTTTGATGAAGTTTTCTTGGGGGAGTTCTTTTATTGTCCATTGTTCTGAATGTGGTCGGGGAATTATGATGCAGAATGAGGTGGATTTTGTTACCCGGCATTGATGATGGTGATGTTCGATCGAGCTCTTTTTAGGTTATTGGCAGGTTTGATGGTTACATCATGGTTCGGAGCATCTAAAAGTTTACCCACTGAATCTTGTGAAGAAAAAGGAAGAGTAAGATTGTAGGAAGACTAATCATGGGTGCGTTGGAAACTCTTAATACACATAATGAACATAGTGAGTTCTTAATTGGCAGAATTTCAGGCTAACATTTATTGAAAAGACTAATGCTTTTACCATCAGTTAATTTTCTTAGCGGTTGCTGTTTCTCTTAAAAGCTCAAATTTGGAGCATGAGGTAGACTTGAGCTAGAAAAGTGAAGGTAGAGCTATGAAGTGGATGACTAAGACTGTTAAACCACATTTATTTAGCTGGAAGAGCTGAAAATCTGGCATCCTCTTTATTTAGGAAACATATGCAAAGCATTTATTGTTATAGGTTGCAGAAACTAGTTGGCTCAAGTTGTGAAGTGTTATCTTATCATTTTCATTGCATTCGGTTGTAGATATTCTCTTGATAGTTATAATCACTTGAATCTCTAGATTGATGTATACCAATAACAAGCTGTAACACTTGATATTTTCAATAGATTTTGTTTCCAACTCTTTTATCGGTGCTCTTCCACTTTGTTCTTCAAAATTTGACATGCTATACATGTGATGAAAATAATATCGATTTTTTTGCAGCATTGTTCTCTTAAAATCAATTGTCATTCCTACACTCGAGTGGATATTGCCTGAGAACTGCTCTCAGATTACTTCTCAAGATTCTTGTCCATTTTCTCGTGTTTTGAGGCTCTATTCCTTCCTACATTCAGCACTTGTACAACTATTTTATGTAAGTATGCTCATGACATCTGTCCTTTTTCACTTATAAAAAAAGTGAACACATCTGCTGTTTTATGGCCTTGTGTTGGCATGGCGTGAGCACTATCCAAAGCTGTAGTTTCTTTTTGTGGAAAAAAAGGGACGCTTGTTATGCTTTTTTATTCAGACTATATGACAGTACTTTTGAATGATATTCTTGCATATCCTAACTAAGGGACCTGTACTATTAGATTGGCGCTTTTATTAAGTGATTTCCTCAGATCCTCTGATGCTAGACAAATTATGTATGTACATAAATACAATTCACATTACTATCTGAACAAACTCAGTGAACAATACCATGAGGACACGATTTTACCTACAGTTGTTAGTTTGTTGTGACTATCTGGGTTGACTTTTTTTAACCTGCTGTTTCTCGGCTATTGCGGACAATGCCCCTATTCAAGTGGCTTGGGTCCATGCCTAAGTAGCTTTCAGAATTATGATGGAATTTAATTATTGCATGTGTGCACAAACTTTACCATGGGGAAGAAAGGTCTGATAAATAAAAGATCATATGCTGTAAGTTGTATCTAGACCAACCGCATAAAATGGCAATTTGTCCTCAACAATGCAGTTGGGGCTTTCCGGATGCACAAGATAGCACTCACCATTTCTCTTCTTTTAGTGATCAAGAAATGGAAGAGACAATTTAGATAACTTTGCTTCTGTACAAGTTCCTAGGCGATCAAGCATATAATTCCTTCAATGCTGAACCCTCCACTAGGCAATAGAATAGAAGCTCGGAGTACAAGAGCTGTATTCCTAGATTAGCACTCAAAGTTAATCTCATCTTAGATGTTTGAATATTGATTGATTTTTACAAGGAAAGAAAGAATTTTTACCTGGATGTTCTTTTTGCAGGTTTTCTGGTTCTACCCGTTGTACATATTTAGCATCATTTTGAGCACCATATGGTACTTTCACTGAAATTTCAATCTACACAAGTTAGTTTTATGTCTGTTTACTTTGGGAATCTTGTTTGTTTGATTTATGTGAATTTTCCATGAAGCAAAGATATCGATGAGCATTGCGATTACCAAATAAAGTCTTGTAAGCATGTGCATATGCCCTTTCTGGTAAATTAAATGCAGGAGTCAACATGCTATTCTGTTATCAATGGGAACAAGGGGAAAGAAAATATTAATAAAATAATTTGTGGGTAAACTAGACCTAGCATATTTCCTTTGGTAACTGAAGTCTTAATATTGAAATGTAGCAAAAGCCATGTGTCTTCTGTTTAGTTGATGCTAGAAAAGGAAGGAATGTGGAGCTTTTCACACATAGAAAGGTTAAAGACACTCAATGGAATTCTAGGTGTTTGATTGACCTTGCTTGTCATAGGGATAAAATTGGTCCAGGGGAAGAAGGCGCTTCCAATGGATATGTCATAACCAAAAGATGGTCATTGTTAAATTTTATAGATTGTCTACTTTTATTGCTTGCATTGCAGGCCATGATAAACATGTGTCTCGGATTTTAGTTTATCTGGTTGTAACTTGGTTTTGCCTTCTGGTTAGTTTGCACTGAGTTGAGAGGGAGGTTTCTAGATCTACCCTTTCACTCTTCGTATTGTCTACACTTCTAGATTCTTTAGGACACAGAATCTGTTGTTGAGTACTTATGATATAGGTTGTGCAGGAAATCTAAGGTTTTGGTGGAAGATGTGAATGCAAGTACAATGACATAGCTAAACATGGATTTGCTGCAATGGAAGGATCTTGCTCTATGTTAGAGCAACCCTCAAACCAAATACAACTGAAAAGGAAAAACTTGTTGATCTTGGAGGGTATAAAACTAAACACACTCGACAATTCTTATATTTGGCTACAGAAGTTGGCTTTTCGTATTAGTGTATCTGAAGCTAAAGCGGTTTCAATTTCCTTAGGGTGATGATCGGAATTGGAGAGCAGGTGTATTCAATACTGCTCCCGACCTTCTTCTTACTAGAGGTGAAATAAAGTATAGATTTAATCTTGAATATCAAGATACACTATAGGTTTAAAAGCATTTTAATTGAACCTTGAACTATCCAAGTGATAAAATACCTTCAACATCTATAGCCTGTCTTGTCCTCGGTTTTGGTTAGTGTCCCTCTCCTCCCTCTCTCTAGCTCAATATTTCCCGGCATTCCATCAATTTTTTCCATAAAATTCCTTGTAAATCCCTGTATATCCATAACAATAATTTGGTTATCTTGCTGCACTTTTTTTTTTGGTAAGCCCGTCTGTCTTTGACTTTGTGCAGCTTGTGAGCTCGAGAGAGTTGAGACCTCCAGGTTCGTCCGCTCGGCTCTTATCTTCATTTGATCTTCTTTATTCTGACATGGGTCAATTCTCTTCTGCTTGTCTGTCGAGGCGAGGCAGTTTTAAGGCATTAAGTATTATCTCGTATTATCACGTCTTTTTCATTCTTCTTTTTCTCCATCCATTTCGCATAAAAGATGGCTGACCGTTATCACGTTGCATTTGGCGAGGATGACACATACGCTGGGTTTTTACTCCAGCTATTCCGGGAAGCAGGGGAAGGGAACCCGCGGCAGATGGCTGACCGTTATAATGTTGCGTTCGGCGAGGATGACACATACGCTAGATTTTTACTCCAGCTATTCCGGGAAGCAGGGGAAGGGAACCCGCGGTGTTGCAACAAGTATGCTTCCTCCTGTGCCATTGCAGCATCTATAGCCTGCATTTTCCTCGGTTTTGGTTAGTGTCCCTCTCCTCCCTCTCTCTAGCTCAATATTTCCCAGCATCCCATCAATTTTTCCACAAAATTCCTTGTAAATCCTTGTAAATCCATAACAATAATTTGGTTATCTGACTGCACTTTTTTTTTTGTCTAACTTTATTACTCATAGTCCATTCATTTCAATTGGTAAGCCCGTCTGTCTTTGACTTTGTGCAGCTTGCGAGCTTGAGAGAGTTGAGACCTCAAGGTTCGTCCGCTCGGCTCTTGTCTTCATTTGATCTTCTTCATTCTTGCATGGGTCGATTCTCTTCTGCTTGTCTGTCGAGGCGAGGCAGTCTTAAGGAATTAAGTATTATCTCGTATTATCACGTCTTTTTTATTCTTCTTTTTTCCCATCCATTTCACATGGCAGATGGCTGACCGTTATCATGTTGTGTTCGGCGAGGATGACACATACGCTGGGTTTTACTCCAGCTATTCCGGAAAGCAGGGGAAGGGAACCCGCGGCAAATGGCTGACCGTTATAATGTTGCGTTCGGTGAGAATGACACATACGCTGGATTTTTACTCTAGCTATTCCGGGAAGCAGAGGAAGGGAACCCACGGCGCTGCAACAAGTATGTTTCCTCCTATGCCATTACAGCATCTATAGTCTGCCTTGTCATCGGTTTTGGTTAGTGTCCCTCTCCTCCCTCTCTCTAGCTCAATATTTCCCAGCATTCCATCAATTTTTTCTATAAAATTCCTTGTAAATCCATAACAATAATTTGGTTATCTGGCTGCACTATGTTTTTTTTTTTTTGTCTAGCTTTATTACCCATAATCCATTCATTTCAATTGGTAAGCCCGTCTGTCTTTGACTTGGTGCAACTTACGAGCTCGAGAGAGTTGAGACCTCCAGGTTCGTCCGCTCGGCTCTTGTCTTCATTTGATCTTCTTCATTCTAGTATGTATTGGTTCTCTTTTGTTTTTGTGTTGAGGCGAGGCAGTCTTGAGGCATTGAGTATTATCACGTACTATTACGTCTTTTTCATTCTTTTTTTTCCCCATCCACTTCACATGGCAGATAGCTGACCGTTATCACGTTGCGTTCGACAAGGATGAAACATACGCTGGGTTTTTACTCCAGCTATTCCGTGAAGCAGGGGAAGGGAATCCGCGATAGATGGTTGACCGTTATAATGTTGCGTTCGGGGAGGATGACACATACGCTAGGTTTTTACTCCAACTATTCCGAGAAGCAGGGGAAGGGAACCCGCGGCGCTGCAACAAGTATGCTTCCTCCTGTGCCATTGCAGCATCTATAGCCTGCCTTTTCCTCAGTTTTGGTTAGTGTCTCTTTCCTCCATTTCTCTAGCTCAATATTTCCTAGCATTCCATCAACATTTTCCATAAAATTCATTGTAAATCCTTGTAAATCCATAACAATAATTTGGTTATCTGGCTGCACTATGTTTTTTTTTTTGTCTAGCTTTATTACCTATAATCCATTCATTTCAATTGGCAAGCCCGTCTGTCTTTGACTTTGTGCAGCTTGCGAGCTCGAGAGAGTTGAGACCTCCAGGGTCGTCCGCTCGGCTTTTGTTTTTAGTTGATCTTCTTCATTCTGGCATGAATCGGTTCTCTTCTGCTTGTGTGTCGAAGCGAGGCAGTATTGAGGCATTGAGTATTATCTCGTATTATCACGTCTTTTTCATTCTTCTTTTTCCCCATCCATTTCGCATAAAAGATGGCTGATCGTTATCACGTTGCGTTTGGCGAGGATGACACATACGCTAGGTTTTTACTTCAGCTATTCCAGGAAGCAGGGGAAGGGAACCCGCGGCAGATGGCTGACCGTTATAATGTTGCGTTCGGCGAGGATAACACATACGCTGGATTTTTACTCAAGCTATTCCGGGAAGCAGGGGAAGGGAACCCGCGGCGTTGCAACAATTATGCTTCCTCCTGTGCCATTGCAGCATCTATAGCCTGCCTTTTTCCTCAGTTTTGGTTAGTGTCCATCTCCTCCCTTTCTCTAGCTCAATATTTCCCAGCATCCCATCAATTTTTCCATAAAATTTCTTGTAAATCCTTGTAAATCCATAACAATAATTTGGTTATCTGACTGCACTTTTTTTTTTGTCTAGCTTTATTACCCATAGTCCATTCATTTCAATTGGTAAGCCCGTCTGTCTTTGACTTTGTGCAGCTTGCGAGCTCGAGAGAGTTGAGACCTCCAGGTTCATCCGCTCGGCTCTTGTCTTCATTTCATCTTCTTCATTCTTGCATGGGTCGATTCTCTTCTGGTTGTCTGTGGAGGCGAGGCAGTCTTAAGGCATTAAGTATTATCTCGTATTATTACGTCTTTTTCATTCTTCTTTTTCCCCAACCATTTCGCTTAAAAGATGGCCGACCGTTATCACGTTGCGTTTGGCGAGGATGACACATACGCTGGCTTTTTACTGCAGCTATTCCGGGAAGCAGGGGAAGGGAACCCACGGCAGATGGCTGACCGTTATAATGTTGCGTTCGGCGAGGATGACACATACACTAGATTTTTACTCCAGCTATTCCAGGAAGCATGGGAAGGGAACCCGCGGCGTTGCAACAAGTATGCTTCCTCCTGTGCCATTGCAGCATCTATAGCCTGCATTTTCCTCGGTTTTGGTTTGTGTCGCTCTCCTCCCTCTCTCTAGCTTAATATTTCCCAGCATCCCATCAATTTTTCTATAAAATTCCTTGTAAATACTTGTAAATCCATAACAATAATTTAGTTATCTGACTGCACTTTTTTTTTTGTCTAGCTTTATTACCCATAGTCCATTCATTTCAATTGGTAAGCCCGTCTGTCTTTGACTTTGTGCAGCTTGCGAGCTCGAGAGAGTTGAGACCTCCAGGTTCGTCCACTCGGCTCTTGTCTTCATTTCATCTTCTTCATTCTTGCATGGGTCGATTTTTTTCTGCTTGTCTGTCGAGGCGAGGCAGTCTTAAGGCATTAAGTATTATCTCGTATTATCACGTCTTTTTCATTCTTCTTTTTTCCCATCCATTCCACATGGTAGATGGCTGACCGTTATCATGTTGCGTTCGGCGAGGATGACACATACGCTGGGTTTTTATTCCAGCTATTCCGGGAAGCAGGGGAAAGGAATCCGCGGCAGATGGCTGACCGATATAATGTTGTGTTCAGCGAGGATAACACATACGCTGGGTTTTTACTCGAGCTATTCCGGGAAGCAGGGGAAGGGAACCCGCGGTGCTGCAACAAGAATGCTTCCTCTTATGCCTTTGCATTATCTATAGCCTGCCTTGTCCTCAGTTTTGGTTACTGTCCCTCTCCTCCCTCTCTCTAGCTCAATATTTCCCAGTATTCCATCAATTTTTTCCAGAAAATTCCTTGTAAATCCTTGTAAATCCATAACAATAATTTGGTTATCTGACTGCACTTTTTTTTCTTCTAGCTTTATTACCCATAGTCCATTCATTTCAATTGGTAAGCCCGTCTGTCTATGACTTTGTGCAACTTGCGAGCTCGAGAGAGTTGAGACCTCTAGGTTCGTCCGCTCGGCTTTTGTTTTCATTTGATCTTCTTCATTCTGGCATGGATCGGTTCTCTTCTGCTTGTGTGTCGAGGCGAGGCAGTCTTGAGGCATTGAGTATTATCTCGTATTATCACATATTTTTCATTCTTCTTTTTCCCCATCCATTTCACATGGCAGATGGCTGACCGTTATTACGTTGCGTTCGGCAAGGATGACACATACGCTGGGTTTTTACTCCAACTATTCCGGGAAGCAGGGGAAGGAAACCTGCGGCAGATGGCTGACCATTATAATGTTGCATTCGACGAGGATGACAGATACGCTGGGTTTTTACTCTAACTATTCCCGGAAGCAGGGAAAGGGAACCCGCGGCGCTGCAACAAGTATGCTTCCTCCTGTGTCATTGCAGCATCTATAGCTTGCCTTTTCCTCGGTTTTGGTTAGTGTCCCTCTCCACATTCTCTCTAGCTCAATATTTCCCAGCATTCCATCAATTTTTTCCATAAAATTCCTTGTAAATCCATAACAATAATTATGTTATCTGGTTGCACTATGTTTTTTTTTTGTCTAGCTTTATTACCCACAATCCATTCATTTTAATTGGTAAGCCCGTCTGTCTTTGACTTTGTGCAACTTGCGAGCTCGAGAGAGTTGAGACCTCCAGGTTTGTCCGCTCGGCTCTTGTCTTCATTTGATCTTCTTCACTCTGGCATGTATTGGTTCTCTTCTGCTTGTGTGTCGAGGCGAGGCAGTCTCGAAGCATTGAGTATTATCATGTACTATCACGTCTTTTTCATTCTTTTTTTTCCCCATCCACTTCACATGGCAGATAGCTGACCGTTATCACGTTGCGTTCGGCGAGGATGAAACATACGCTGGGTTTTTACTCCAGCTATTCCGTGAAGCAGGGGAAGGGAACCCGCGACAGATGGCTGACCGTTATAATGTTGCGTTCGGCGAGGATGACACATACGCTGGGTTTTTACTCTAGCTATTCCGGGAAGCAGGGGAAGGGAACCCGCGGCGCTGCAACAAGTATGCTTCCTCCTGTGCCACTGCAGCATCTATAGCCTGCATTTTCCTCAGTTTTGGTTAGTGTCCTTCTCCTCCCTTTCTCTAGCTCAAAATTTCCTAGCATTCCATCAATTTTTTCCATAAAATTCATTGTAAATCATTGTAAATCCATAACAATAATTTGGTTATCTAGCTGCACTACGTTTTTCTTTTTTTTTGTCTAGCTTTATTACCCATAATCCATTCATTTCAATTGGTAAGCCCGTCTGTCTTTGACTTTGTGCAGCTTGCGAGCTCGAGAGAGTTGAGACCTCTAGGTTCGTCCGCTCGGCTTTTGTTTTCATTTGATCTTCTTCATTCTGGCATGGATCGGTTCTCTTCTGCTTGTGTGACGAGGCGAGGCAGTCTTAAGGCATTGAGTATTATCACGTACTATCATCTTTTTCATTCTTTTTTTTCCACATCCATTTCACATGGCAGATAGCTGACCGTTATCACGTTGCGTTCGGCGAGGATGACACATACGCTGGATTTTTACTTAAGTTATTCCGGGAAGTAGGGGAAGGGAACCCGCGGCAGATGGCTGACCGTTATAATGTTGCGTTCGGTGAGGATGACACATACGCTGGGTTTTTACTCCAGCTATTCCTGGAAGCAGGGGAAGGGAACCCGCGGCGCTGCAACAAGTATACTTCCTCCTGTGCCATTATTGCATCTATAGCCTGCCTTTTTCTCGGTTTTGGTTAGTGTCCCTCTTCTCCCTTTCTCTAGCTCATTATTTCCTAGCATTCCATCAACTTTTTCCATAAAATTCATTGTAAATCCTTGTAAATCCATAACAATAATTTTGTTATCTCGCTGAACTACGTTTTTTTTTTTTTTCTGTATAGCTTTATTACCCATAATCCATTCATTTCAATTGATAAGCTCATCTATCTTTGACTTTGTGCAGCTTGCAAGCTCGAGAGAGTTGAGACCTCCAGGTTCGTCCGCTCGGCTCTTGTCTTCATTTGATCTTCTTCATACTGGCATTGGTCAATTCTCTTCTGCTTGTCTATCGAGGCGAGGCAGTATTGAGGCATTGAGTATTATCTCGTATTATCACATCTTTTTCATTCTTCTTTTTCCCCATCCATTTCGCATAAAAGATGGCTGACCGTTATCACGTTGCGTTTGGCGAGGATGACACATACGCTGGGTTTTTATTCCAGCTATTCCGGGAAGCAGGGGAAGGGAACCCGCGGCAGATGGCTGACCGTGATAATGTTGCGTTCGGCGAGGATGACACATACGCTGGATTTTTACCCCAGCTATTTCGGGAAGCAGGGGAAGGGAACCCGCGACGTTGCAATAAGTATGGTTCCTCCTGTGCCATTGCAGCATCTATAGCTTGCATTTTCCTCAGTTTTGGTTAGTGTCCTTCTCCTCCCTCTCTAGCTCAATATTTCCTAGCATCCCATCAATTTTTTTTCCATAAAATTCATTGTAAATCCTTGTAAATCCATAACAATAATTTGATTATCTGGCTGCACTTTTTTTTTGTCTAGCTTTATTACCCATAATCCATTCATTTTAATTGGTAAGCCCGTATGTCTTTGACTTTGTGCAGCTTGCGAGCTCGAGAGAGTTGAGACCTCCGGGTTCGTTCGCTCGGCTTTGTCTTCATTTCATCTTCTTCATTCTTACATGGGTCGATTCTCTTCGCACGTGTCGAGGCGAGGTAGTCTTGAGGCATTGAGTATTATCTCGTATTATTACGTTTTTTTCATTTTCTTTTTCCCCATCCATTTCACATAAAAGATGGCTGACCGTTATCATGTTGCGTTTCGCGAAGATGACACATACGCTGTGTTTTTACTCAAGCTATTCCAGGAAGCAGGGGAAGGGAACCCGCGGCAGATGGCTGACCGTTATAATGTTGCGTTCGACGAGGATGACACATACGCTAGATTTTTACTCCAGTTATTCCGGGAATCTGGGGAAGGGAACCCACGGCGTTGCAACAAGTATGCTTTCTCCTGTGCCACTGCAGCATCTATAGCCTGCATTTTCCTCGGTTTTGGTTAGTGTCCCTCTCCTCCCTCTCTCTAGCTCAATATTTCCTAGCATCCCATCAATTTTTCCATAAAATTCCTTGTAAATCCATAACAATAATTTGGTTATCTTGCTGCACTTTTTTTTTTGTCTAGCTTTATTACCCAAAATCCATTGATTTCAATTGGTAAGCCCGTCTATCGTGTTGAGAACTCCAGGTTCGTCCGCTCAGCTCTTGTCTTCATTTGATCTTCTTCATTCTAGCATGAGTCGGTTCTCTTCTGCTTGTGTGTCGAGGCTAGGCAGTCTTAAGGCATTGAGTATTATCTTGTATTATCACGTTTTTTTCATTCTTTTTTTTCCCATCCATTTCACATGGCAGATAGCTGACCGTTATCATGTTGCGTTCGGTGAGGATGATACATACGCTGGGTTTTTACTCCAGTTATTCCGGGAAGCAGGGGAAGGGAACCCGCGGCAGATGGCTGACCGTTATAATGTTACGTTCGGCGAGGATGACACATATGCTGGGTTTTTACTCAAGCTATTCCGGAAAGCAGGGGAAGGGAACCCGCGGTGCTGCAACAAGAATGCTTCCTCCTGTGCCTTTGCATTATCGATAGCCTGCCTTGTCCTTAGTTTTGGTTACTGTCCCTCTCCTCCCTCTCTCTAGCTCAATATTTCCCAGTATTCCATCAATTTTTTCCAGAAAATTCCTTGTTAATCCTTGTAAATCCATAACAATAATTTGGTTATCTGACTGCACTTTTTTTTTTGTCTAGCTTTATTACCCATGGTCCATTCATTTCAATTGGTAAGCCCGTCTGTCTATGACTTTGTGCAACTTGCGAGCTCGAGAGAGTTGAGACCTCTAGGTTCGTCCGCTCGGCTTTTGTTTTCATTTGATCTTCTTCATTCTGGCATGGATCGGTTCTCTTCTGCTTGTGTGTCGAGGCGAGGCATTCTTGAGGCATTGAGTATTATCTCGTATTATCACATATTTTTCATTCTTCTTTTTCCCCATCCATTTCACATGACAGATGGCTGACCGTTATTACGTTGCGTTCGGCAAGGATGACATATACGCTGGGTTTTTACTCCAGCTATTCCGGGAAGCAGGGGAAGGAAACTTGGGGCAGATGGCTCACCATTATAATGTTGCGTTCGACGAGGATGACAGATACGCTAGGTTTTTACTCTAACTATTCCCGGAAGCAGGGGAAGGGAACCCGCGGCGCTGCAACAAGTATGCTTCCTCCTGTGCCATTGCAGCATCTATAGCTTGCCTTTTCCTCGGTTTTGGTTAGTGTCCCTCTCCACATTCTCTCTAGCTCAATATTTCCCAGCATTCCATCAATTTTTTCCATAAAATTCCTTGTAAATCCATAACAATAATTTGATTATCTGGTTACACTATGTTTTTTTTTTTGTCTAGCTTTATTACCCATAATCCATTCATTTCAATTGGTAAGCCCGTCTGTCTTTTACTTTGTGCAACTTGCGAGCTCGAGAGAGTTGAGACCTTCAGGTTCGTCCGCTCGGCTCTTGTCTTCATTTGATCTTCTTCACTCTGGCATGTATTGGTTCTCTTCTGCTTGTGTGTCGAGGCGAGGCAGTCTCGAAGCATTTAGTATTATCATGTACTATCACGTCTTTTTCATTCTTTTTTTTCCCCATCCACTTCACATGGCAGATAGCTGACCGTTATCACGTTGCGTTCGGCGAGGATGACACATACGCTGGGTTTTTACTCCGGCTATTCCGGAAAGCAACGGAATGGAACCCGCGGTAGATGGCTGACTGTTATAATGTTGCGTTCGGCGATGATGTCACATACGCTGGGTTTTTACTCCAGCTATTCCGGGAAGCAGGGGAAGGGAACCCGCGGTGCTGGAACAAGTATGCTTCCTCTTGTGCCTTTGCAGCATCTATAGCCTGCATTGTCCTCAATTTTGGTTAGTGTCCATCTCCTCCCTTTCTCTAGCTCAAAATTTCCTAGCATTCCATTAATTTTTTCCATAAAATTCATTGTAAATCATTGTAAATCCATAACAATAATTTGGTTATCTGGCTGCACTACGTTTTTTTTTTTTTTGTCTAGCTTTATTACCCATAATCCATTCATTTCAATTGGTAAGCCTGTCTGTCTTTGACTTCGTGTAACTTGCGAGCTCGAGAGAGTTGAGACCTCCAGGTTTGTCCGCTCGGCTTTTATTTTCATTTGATCTTCTTCATTCTGGCATGGATCGGTTCTCTTCTGCTTGTGTGACGAGGCGAGGCAGTCTTGAGGCATTGAGTATTATCACGTACTATCACGTCTTTTTCATTCTTTTTTTTTTCCCCATCCACTTCACATGGCAGATAGCTGACCGTTATCACGTTGCGTTCGGCAAGGATGAAACATACGCTGGGTTTTTACTCCAGCTATTTCGTGAAGCAGGGGAAGGGAACCCGCGACAGATGGCTGATCGTTATAATTTTGCGTTCGGCGAGGATGACACATACGCTGGATTTTTACTCCAGCTATTCCGGGAAGCAGGGGAAGGGAACCCGCGGCGCTGCAACAAGTATGCTTTCTCCTGTGCCATTGCAGCATCTATAGCCTGCCCTTTCCTCAGTTTTGGTTAGTGTCTCTCTCCTCCCTTTCTCTAGCTCAATATTTCCTAGCATTCCATCAATTTTTTCCATAAAATTCATTGTAAATCCTTGTAAATCCATAACAATAATTTTGTTATCTCGCTGAACTACGTTTTTTTTTTTTCTGTATAGCTTTATTACCCATAATCCATTCATTTCAATTGATAAGCCCATCTGTCTTTGACTTTGTGCAGCTTGCGAGCTCGAGAGAGTTGAGACCTCTAGGTTCGTCCGCTCGGCTTTTGTTTTCATTTGATCTTCTTCATTCTAGCATGGATCGGTTCTCTTCTGCTTGTGTGTCGAGGCGAGGCAGTATTGAGGCATTGAGTATTATCTCGTATTATCACGTCTTTTTCATTCTTTTTTTTCCCCATCCATTTCGCATAAAAGATGGCTGACCGTTATCACGTTGCGTTTGGCGAGGATGACACATACGCTGGGTTTTTACTCCAGCTATTCCGGGAAGCGGGGAAGGAAACCCGCAGCCGATGGCTGACCATTATAATGTTGCGTTCGGCGAGGATGACACATACGCTGGATTTTTACTCCAGCTATTTCGGGAAGCGGGAAAGGAACCCGCGCCGTTGCAACAAGTATGCTTCCTCCTGTGCCATTGCACCATCTATAGCCTGCATTTTCCTCGGTTTTGGTTAGTGTTCCTCTTCTCCCTCTCTCTAGCTCAATATTTCCCAGCATCCCATCAATTTTTCCATAAAATTCATTGTAAATCCTTGTAAATCCATAACAATAATTTGGTTATCTGACTGCACTTTTTTTTTGTCTAGCTTTATTACCCATAGTCCATTTATTTCAATTGGTAAGCCCGTCTGTCTTTGACTTTGTGCAGCTTGCGAGCTCGAGAGAGTTGAGACCTCCAGGTTCGTCTGCTCGGCTTTTGTCTTCATTTCATCTTCTTCATTCTTGCATGGGTCGATTCTCTTCTGCTTGTCTGTCGAGGCGAGACAGTCTTAAGGCATTAAGTATTATCTCGTATTATCACGTCTTTTTCATTCTTCTTTTTCCCCATCCATTTCGCATAAAAGATGACTGACCATTATCATGTTGCGCTTGGCGAAGATGACACATACGCTGGGTTTTTACTCAAGCTATTCCGGGAAGCAGGGGAAGGGAACCCGCGGCAGATGGCTGACCGTTATAATATTGCGTTCGGCGAGGATGACATATACGCTAGATTTTTACTCCAGTTATTCCGGGAAGCAGGGGAAGGGAACCCACGGCGTTGCAACAAGTATGCTTTCTCCTGTGCCATTGCAGCATCTATAGCCTGCATTTTCCTCGGTTTTGGTTAGTGTCCCTCTTCTCCCTCTCTCTAGCTCAATATTTCCCAGCATCCCATCAATTTTTCCATAAAATTCCTTGTAAATCCATAACAATAATTTGGTTATCTGACTGCACTTTTTTTTTTGTCTAGCTTTATTACCCATAGTCCATTCATTTCAATTGGTAAGCTCGTCTATCTTTGACTTTGTGCAACTTGCGAGCTCGAGAGAGTTGAGACCTCCAGGTTCGTCCGCTCGGCTCTTGTCTTCATTTGATCTTCTTCATTCTGGCATGGGTCGGTTCTCTTCTGCTTGTATGTCGAGGCGAGGCAGTCTTGAGGCATTAAGTATTATCTCGTATTATCACGTCTTTTTCATTCTTCATTTTCTCCATCCATTTCACATGGCAGATGGCTGACCGTTATCATGTTGCGTTTGGCGAGGATGACACATACGCAGGGTTTTTACTCCAGCTATTCGGGAAATCAGGGGAAAGGAACCCGCGGCAAGTGGCTGACCGTGATAATGTTGCGTTCGGTGAGGATGACATATACGCTAAGTTTTTACTCCAGCTATTCCGGGAAGCATGGGAAGGAAACCTGCGGCGCTGCAACAAGTATGCTTCCTCCTGTGCCATTGCAGCATCTATAGCTTGCCTTGTCCTCAGTTTTAGTTAGTGTCCATCTCCTCCCTCTCTCTAGCTCAATATTTCCCAGCATTCCATCAATTTTTTTCCAAAAAATTCCGTGTAAATTCTTGTAAATCCATAACAATAATTTGGTTATCTTGTTGTACTTTTTTTTTGTCTATTCTAGCTTTATTACCCAAAATACATTCATTTCATTGCGTAAGCCCGTCTATCTTTGACTTTGTGCAGTTTGCGAGCTCGAGAGAGTTGAGAACTCCAGGTTCGTCCGCTCTACTCTTTTCTTCATTTGATCTTCTTCATTCTAGCATGAGTCGGTTCTCTTCTACTTGTGTGTCGAGGCAAGGCAGTCTTGAGGCATTGAGTATTATCTCGTATTATCACGTTTTTTTCATTCTTTTTTTTCTCCATCCATTTCACATGGCAGATGGCTGACCATTATCATCTTGCGTTCGGCGAGGATGACACATACGCTGGGTTTTTACTCCAGCTATTCCGGGAAGCAGGGGAAGGGAACCCGCGGTAGATGGCTGACCGTTATAATGTTGCGTTCGGCGAGAATGACACATACGCTAGGTTTTTACTCCAGCTATTCCGGAAAGCAGGGGAAGGGAACCCGCGGCGTTGCAACAAGTATGCTTCCTCCTCTGCCATTGCAGCATCTATAGCCTGCCTTGTCCTCGGTTTTGGTTAGTCTCCCTCTCCTCCCTCTTTCTAGCTCAATATTTCCCAAAATTCCATCAGTTTTTTCCATAAAATTCCTTGTAAATCCTTTTAAATCCATAACAATAATTTGGTTATCTGATTGCACTTTTTTTTTGTCTAGCTTTATTACCCATAGTCCATTCATTTCAATTGGTAGGTCTGTCTGTCTTTGACTTTGTGCAGCTTGCGAGCTCGAGGGAGTTGAGACCTCTTGCGAGCTCGAGGGAGTTGAGACCTCCAGGTTCGTCCGCTCACCTCTTGTCTTCATTTGATCTTCTTCATTATGGCATGGGTCGGTTCTCTTCTGCTTGTGTGTTGAGGCGAGGTAGTCTTGAGGCATTGAGTATTATCTCGTATTATGACGTCTTTTTCATTCTTCTTTTTCCCCATCCATTTCACATGGCAGATGGCTGACCGTTATCATGTTGCGTTTGCGCGAGGATGACACATATGTTGGGTTTTTACTTCAGCTATTCCAGGAAGCAGGGGAAGGGAACCCGCGGCAGATGGCTGACCGTTATAATGTTGCGTTCGACGAGGATGACACATACGCTGGGTTTTTACTCTAGCTATTCCGGGAAGCAAGGGAAGGGAACTCGTGGCGCTGCAACAAGTATGTTTCCTCCTTTGCCATTGCAGCATCTATAGCCTGCCTTGTCCTCGGTTTTGGTTAGTGTCCCTCTCCTCCCTCTCTCTAGCTCAATATTTCCCAAAATTCCATCAATTTTTTCCATAAAATTCCTTGTAAATCCTTTTAAATCCATAACAATAATTTGGTTATCTGGTTGTACTTTTTTTTTTATTTAGCTTTATTAACCATAGTCCATTCATTTCAATTGGAAGCCCGTCTGTCTTTGACTTTGTGCAGCTTGTGAGCTCGAGAGAGTTGAGACCTCCAGGTTCGTCCGCTCGGCTCTTGTCTTCATTTGATCTTCTTCATTTTGGCATGGGTCGGTTCTTTTCTGCTTGTGTGTCGAGGCGAGGCAGTCTTGAGGCATTGAGTATTATCTCGTATTATTACGTCTTTTTCATTCTTCTTTTTCCTCATCCATTTCACATGACAGATGGCTGACCGTTATCACGTTGCGTTCGGCGAGGATGACACATACGCTGGGTTTTTACTCTAGCTATTCCGGAAAGCAGGGGAAGGGAACCCGTGGCAGATGGCTGACCGTTATAATGTTGCGTTCGGCGAGGATGACACATACGTTGGGTTTTTATTCCAGGAAGCAGGGGAAGGGAACCCGCGGCGCTGCAATAAGTATGATTCCTCCTGTGCCATTGCAGCATCTATAGCCTGCCTTGTCCTCGGTTTTGGTTAGTGTCCCTCTCCTCCCTCTCTCTAGCTCAATATTTCCCAGCATTCCATCAATTTTTTTCCATAAAATTCCTTGTAAATCATTATAAATCCATAACAATAATTTGGTTATCTAGCTGCACTTTTTTTTTTTGTCTAGCTTTGTTACCCATAGTCCATTCATTTCAATTGGTAAGTCCCTGTTTCTCTCGGCTAATGTCTAGTAACAGAGAAAGTTTTTTTTTTTATAATTGTATTTACTTTTTTTTTTTTACTGGCCTTGTAATCTTGCTTTCAAAGTAACTTGCTGCTGTAAAATGAAATGAAAAGAAATGTTTGAAAACTCACTCGTTTACTCTATTTTGCTTTTTCTCATTCGAAAATAAATAGATTTGCCTCCTTTCATTTGCACACCATGGTAAGGAAATTTGATGCCATTTTCTAGCCAAATATTGCATCTGTCATTACTTTTTGATCGTGTCTTCTTGAACAATAACTACCCATTTGCCCTAGTTTGACACATACTAAATTCTCTTCGTGTGCATGTGATAGTTCACCAGTGAATTTTGCGTATTAAGTCACTATAGAGATCCAAAATTTGTGTCTTTTTGATTGGTATCTCAACAGACTTGAGTACCTGAGTGATCTGAATGTAGGATATATTTGAGGTCACTGCTTGCTAAATCAAGCCCTCTTTTTATTTTCAATTAAATTAAATAGAGAAATTTGATCACAATCGCCGTACGACCGCCGCACGACAACCGCGCAACCACCGCACGACCGCCGCACGACCATCGCACGACCACCGCACGATCGCTGACCATCGCCGCCAACTGCCACCACAAGATTGCCACCCATCAACCGCAGGAGGGGATAGTGGCCGATGGGCTATGGGCGGCAACCATGTGGCGGTTGGCGATGATAGGCTGCCAACGGATGGTGGCAGTCATCGGCCAATGGGTTGTAGGCAGCAGTCGGTGGGCTACGAGCGGTGGCAACCATCGCCGGCAGTCGCCAACGGTTGGCTACCAACGGTGGCCGTAGGCGGCAAGAGGTGGCCGACAGTTGGCAGGTGGCGGGCAATGGCTGCATTATCATTTTAGCTTTTGCCGAAGGGTGCTTAAAGTTGATTTTGGAAAAATAAAATAAAAGAAACGATAAAGGGTTGTATATTAAAGAGGATTTGTCCAAGCTTAAGCCAAGGTTTAATTAATAATTCAAATTTCATTGGGAGGCGATGAACTAAGGGATGAACTTTTAGGACCCGGTTGCAAGAACTACACAAGTATTAAACATAGCTTTATCCCTATCTGTTAGCTAGTATAAGGATTATAATCTTAATGGTCGAAAAAATTACTGAATCGACATATAACTTACTTTGCCTCGGGAAAATCATTTCAATTACAAATAAAAAAGATTAGACTTGGACGTAAACTAAAATCGATACAAAATTGGAAGCTAGAGAAGAGAGATGTTTTGAGCATTTGTTTATAACGGAATCATTTGTTGCACAACTACTGTCCCTCGCATCATCAATACGTAACCAAGATTCAAGAAAATTTCTAGAGCTTTAGCTTTGTCATTTGAAGAAAATTGAACGACAAACTTCATCAATTGCAATGAAGAAAAGTGAAAAGTGAAGAAATTCATATATTTTCTATGACTCATCAACCATTCATAAATATGACACGAAGAAAACCATTTCGCTTTTACAAAAATAAAATTCAAAGCTCATGTCACAATATAAACAATACTCATCGAAAATTTAACATATATATAGTAACGATATTTTGTTATAAATTACTATTATTGTTAATCCGAACTCTTAGTAATTCGGGTCACGTCGAAATGTGGCAAACAGCTGCATTGAGAACCATGATTTTACATGGAGTAGAAGTGGGACATCCATAATCGTTCATAATTTAGCACCATCCGTCATTGGAAGCTACACACGTGTACAAGAAGTGCAAGTAAGAATTGGTCATATGTACGCACGAATGCAATAGGCATTGTTTGTCAAAGTGATGAATTTGATTCTAGGCAAGTCATATCACATTCTGAATCTCCCGTGGAGGAAAGCAGGTGGCGAACCATTTTACTTTTCAAGTGGGCATCGGGTCAACTTGACTTTTATTTGTCGGGTTTGATATCCATCAAATTGAGTCCATCTCTTTCGAGCAAAAGCAAGTTATTTGTATTTGGGAGACTGAGTGCTAGAACATTTTACCTTTCAAACGATCAGTGAGTCAACTTGACGTATTTAATCGGATTTGATATCCACCAAATTTAGTTCACCTTCTTTGATCATGAGTAGGTCATTCACATTAGGACTTGGAAATGCTTCCTTGTGTTATGATCTCAAGTTTTTCAGTCAAGTAAAAAATTAAGTCATAGGTCTCACCTTAAATTTTAGTTCATTTTCGAGTTCAAATTTTGAGATGACACATATTCTTTTTGGAGTGGCTTGATCAAAATTGACGATAACCAACTCTTTTCCCTTAATTTTTGTAAAAATTTCTAAACAGAAGTCAAGCTTACCCAAGTTTATATCTTAAACTTATATTATATAATACGATGTATCTAAATAATGGAATTTTCTTGCAAAATAGATTTTCGAGTTCAAGAAGGAAGATGTTAGATTCTTTTTTGGCCATAAGAGAAAAGTGTCTCCTTTTAATTGTTTATCAAATAACATAATAGAAACATGGAGGACCGTTCTGTTTCATTTTTGGGTCAATAACGATTATTCTTTATATCTTGCTTTACAATTGTATATCTTAATATTATTATTTGAAGGAGTGTATTTTCTTCCGTCACAGATTGGAGGAAACTTTCCACCGGCCATGCCTTTAATTCGAGGGATGCAAGTTGTTAATATCATCTTATGCATACTAGACTAAAATTAAAAGTGGGCGATATCCATATTTATAACCCATCAATAAAATGTATGATTGAAGGATATGACATTTATTTAAAACATCTAAATGTAGCAACATGTCAAGGAAAAAATTGAGTGCATTTTTTTTATCCCAAACAGTCTAGAATAAGTCTACCTCTCCCAGTCAAATCAGAAGCAAACCATCCATATCAAAATTAGAGAATTGACAAAGAATTACTTCTTTGGAGAATTATTTCACTATGTTCTTGGCACAATGACCCAAGAGGCTTGTGCCAAGTAAAAGCAAAACATGGAACCTCGCTCTAATTGTGGTGCCATACCTCGGTCATTTGACCTCAACTAGTTCTTTGGGTTACCTTGTGTGTACCATCTACTGCTCAATTGATCTCAAAAGCAATTTGACTTCAACATTTTATTGGTGAATTCCATAAAATTTGATAAGTATTGTCAAGAAGAATTGCGATCTAAAACTATGAGATGAGGAACAAACCCAATTCTAAAGTTTTCAAGACAGCAAAAAGTTGATTGCTTAAATCTTTATCGCTTTCCAATTGGATGCGTTACACAAGTTAAAGTTCAATTTGCCGAGTAAACACAATGTTTAACCCTTCATCTTTTCACTTCTCTTGTCACAGAAACTGCCTCCATGGGCTGTGGGTGCGGCCTGACAACGAAGGTTATCACTTTGTAGCTTCACGCGCAGATCACTTTTTATCTCTTCGGAGATCACCGGTGCTGAGTCGCTGGCCGGACTCCTCCGTCGGAAACACCAAAAACTGCTTTGGCCGAGGCTGCTCTTACTTTCCTCGTGAAACCCAGCAGCGGCCGGTAATTGTAAAGTATTACTTTCTCGGAAAGAAGTTGAAGGAGTGAGCTGTTTTACCGACGGATCCATCAACATTCAGTCGATCAAGTGGGCCGGCGCCCATGTGGTGTCCTCCGGCGGCGTCCACCCTTCCGGTGAGAAACAAACCTTTTCTTTGCAGAGTTCTTAGGAGCTCGAGACCGAATCGCTAAGCTCCTCCTGTTCATTGCGAAGTGCATCGCCCGCAATCGGTTCGGCAATGGCTTGCATGCTTGAAGAAACGAAGGAATCCCGGCCGTCCTTGGTCCGGGGAACATCAACCGGATGCGTCAATTGTGTTTCTTCAACGCAAAGGCCCTTCAAGGTTCTTTCAGAGAAAGTAATATTTAGGAATTACCAGGGAATTAACGCACCGGTTGATGTGGGAAGCCCGAAATTCCTTCGTTTCTTCAAGCACGCAAGCCAACTCCTCGGCCCAAGCAATTGTTGGTGTTTCCGACTGAGTAGTCCGGCCAGCGACTCAGCACCGGTGATCTCCGAAGAGATAAAAAGTGATCTGCGCGTGAAGCTACAAAGTGATAACCTTCGTTGTCAGGCCGCACCCACAGCCCATGGAGGCAGTTTCTGTGACAAGAGAAGTGAAAAGATGAAGGGTTAAACATTGTGTTTACTCGGCAAATTGAACTTTAACTTGTGAACACATCCAATTGGAAAGTGATAAAGATTTAAGCAATCAACTTTTTGCTGTCTTGACAACTCTAGAATTGAGTTTGGTTCCTTATCTCATAGTTTTGGATCGCAATTCTTCTTGATAATACTTATCAAATTTTATGGAATTTACTAATAAAATGTTGAAGTCGAAATTGCTTTTGAGATTAAGTAGCAGTAGATGGTACCCAAGGTAACCCAAAGGATTAGTTGAGGTAAAATGACCGAGGTATAGCACCACAATTAGAGTGAGGTTTCGTGTTCAGCTTTTACTTGGCATGAGCCTTTTGGGTCATTGTGCCAAGAACACAGTGAAATAATTCTCCAAAGAAGTAATCCTTTGAGAATTCTCTAATTTTGATATGGATGGTTTGCTTCTGATTTGACTGGAGAGGTAGACTTATTCTAGACTCTTTGGGATAAAAAAAATGCACTCAATTTTTTCCTTGACATGTTGCCACATTTAGATGTTTTAAATAAATGTCATATCTTCCTTCAATCATACATTTTATTGATGGGTTATAAATATGGCTATCGCCCACTTTTAATTTTAGTCTAATCTGCATAGGATGATATTCATAACTTGCAACCCTTGAATTAAAGGCATAGGCAAAGGAAAGTTTCCTCCAATTCGTGATGGAAGAAAATACACTCCTTCAAATAATAATATTAAGAAATATGAATATAAAGCATGATATAAAGAACAATCCTTATCGACTAGAAAAAGAAATAGAACAATCCTCCATATTTCTATTTTGTTATTTGATAAACAATTAAAATGTGGGACTTTTCTCTTATGGCCGAAAACGAATCTAACATCTTTCTCCTTGAAGTCGAAATTTTTTCACTGGACTTCAAGAAATTTACATAAAAATGCGAAATAGCTTTAATGCTTCTTAATCCTATGCAACTCGAATGGGCTTTTTGACCCAAAAGAAGCAGAAATGGCCTAGCCCACTGGAATGCCTCTGATTTGCGATCTCCTCTCCGCATAGGGCACGAATGTCCTAAGCAAGAGGCAAGGATTTTCAGATGATCTTTGGGCGTGAAATTAAGCTATCTTAATACGGTGAAATGAATCAATCAGGATAAACAAAGTAGTCTCGAAGCAAGTTTCTTTCAATTGGGGCCACCATAGTTACTTGAAATGTGAGTTTACGCGAGATAATTTTCATTGTCGCCAAACAAGAAAGATTAGTGATCAAACATCGATCGTTTTGCTCCTCAAATAACAAGTTGCATACCCTAACAATGACTCTGGTGGTTTTTACCAGGATAAGCAAAAGGAGATCACTTTTTTGCTAAGTGGCATGGAAAATGGTATTGACATAATTTACTTACTAAACATCACCCTCCTCTAACCAAGGTTCCAGCATCACAATTCCATTTTTTGTGTAAATTGAGGAGTCCGATCAGGGATAACACGCCACTTTCAGGAGATTCTCAAATTGCAAAGGCTTGGTTTGATCAAGCCACCGAGTATCGGACATAAGTTATAGCGCTTACTCAAATAATTATATTGAAGTATAGAAATCTCACGAGAATATACATAAATAACTATTTTTGAGAAAAATTATCTAATAAAGAACTTCAATACCAAGCACTTTTCTCCATGAACGACAGGCCTCATGCATGGAGTTGTTTCCTTCGAGCAATTCTCGGTATTGGAATTGCAAGTGGATGATCAAAAGCAAAGAACGATACATGGACTTCGCTATTTTTCTTTTCGCGGCACTACCTTTGAGACCGCTTCTTTGTTTTACTAATGCTAAAAGAATCGTTTATACGGATATTATATATATATATATATATATGTAAATTAGAAAGAGCTAGAAGCATTGTCTAATCCTGTTGTGTGAAGGATTACCCTTTTTTTTTTCAGCGTCCTTTCCTAATACAAAGAAAATGTGAGATTCTCTCGTACTGATATAATGATCATCCTTACTTACTATGTATATCACTGTGGTGGGAGGCAATTGACCTCGAGGCGATGGAGAATTTGGGGGGCCAAGAATGGTGAGAAATTTTATTTTGCGAGATTATTCCATTATTTAAAAAAGTCCTATTATACTAATATACGTTCAAGATATAAACTTGGGCAAACTTGACTTTTGTTTGGAGATTTTTACAAAGATTAGGGAAAAAGACTTGGTTATCGTCAATTTTAATCGAGCCACTACGAAAATAATATGCGCCATCTCAAAATTCAAGCTTGAAAATGAAGTAAAATTTAAGGCGAGACCTATGATTTAATTTTTACTTGACCGAATAACAAAATCCAAAAATAATTATTTTCTAGCACAAATTGTTATTGGGAATGAAACGGTTACCAAACACACAATTAACCCTTTTTTAACCTATTTCCATAATATACAAATTTAGCGATTCATATTTAACCCAACTCACACCCAACCCATGTTGCTAAAATGCATATATTGAACCCAATTTAGGAAAACTCGTACTCAAGTTGAGGTAAGAGGATAGGGCAAGCGAATAAAAGATTAAGTGTGAATGATGAATGGTGAAAAGAAATTTATAAAGATGAATTTTATCTAATGATTTCTTCCATTTATGACTTATTTATTGAATATAATTAACTCAATTAATAACTCAACTCATCAAATACACACGGGGCCGAGAAATGAGTGTGTGATTCATTTTGATAGGTATAATACATGGGGGTATGATCCATTAATCAAATCTATTATCCCATCACGAAACAAAAGGCACTGGCCCCAAGATATCCCGTGTTCCGCGGATCATGGTAGGCAGCACACCCAAAAATAGGCAACCGAAAGGAAAAAGAAAAAGAGGAAAATAAAGACAGAGAGCACTATTCGGGACCCACCACTTGCCCGAAAACAGAACCGTTCGTCTTCCCCGGAAAACCGACCGGCCTCGAGGTACCCTTCTGGGGAATAGTCCCGCCCGGTGGGTGATCATAGAGGGAGAAGCGGGAGAGAGCTCCTCCGTCTCTAGCTCACCTAGCTTGCCGTGCGGCGGCGCGGACGGTAATGGAGGCGGTGGCGTTGTTGAGTACTTGATCGGAGTGATCGAGAAGGCTGGGTCTTACGGCGGTTACAGGAAGACGCTGAGGAAGGAGTGCCTGAATCTGGCGGGGAGGTTGAAGCTTCTGGTCCCGCTTTTGGAAGAGATCGGAGAGGCCCGCCGCGCCACAGATTCCCCCGCCGGTGATGGTTTGGACGCTACCCTGGTTCGCCTGAGGCAAGCGGTGGTTGCGGCTAAGAAGCTGTTGAAGCAATGTCACTGTGGAAGCAAGATTTATCTGGTTCGCTAATTGTTTACCCGGTCGTGTGCTCATTTGGGTTCCTCGTTTTCGATCTTCTGAACTGGGTTTCGATAAAAAAATATGCAGGTGTTGGAGAGCGAGGCGGTCATGAGTAGATTCCATGCTGTTTACGACAAGCTAAACGAGGCCTTGGATGATATGCCTTACGACGAGCTCGGGGTCTCGGTTGAAGACCAGGACCAAGTAAGTTTGCAGCAGACTCTTTAGTTTAATGACATTGGCGTTTCCTTCAGAGCAAGTTCTCGGATTTGGTTTCGGAGAATCAAGAGGAGTTCAACTGGCTGAGTGAATTCATGAGCTCAAATTAGTAAATTTAGATAAATTTTGTGTATTGTTCCGTCGATCGTTCGCCGACACTGATGGGTCTCATGTATATGAAGGTCGAGCTAATTTGGATGCAACCCAAAAAGGCTCAAAAGAGGAGGGACACGCAGGACATTGAGTTGGCGATGGATCTGATGGTGGTACTATCCGAGAAGGACGACCGGAATGTGGACAATGCCATCCTACGGACCTTCTGCGATCTGAAAGCAGAAACAGTTGCCATCAGTAAACTCGTGAAGCAGTTTGGAAAAGATGCGCAGAACATCCGGCAAATAATGGGCTTATTTGGTAAGTTCAAACGGATCATCGGGTTCGAGGAGCCAAGCGCGCAGGATTTTTCTGTTTCCTCGAGGACTCTGGAAAAGTTGCCGTCTCTCTCCATTCCTCATCAATTCTTATGTCCGATCACGCTCGAGATAATGACAGATCCTGTTATCATCGCCAACGGACAGGTAATTCCACTAATCAACACCAGAACACATTGCATTCTTGCAGAAACTAAAACACAAGTAGTTTAACTGAGAAACGGTGAGTTTAAAGGACAGATTTCAAGTGAAGCATCACGCTTCATCTTCTAGTCTCAGCACGCATTGCGAGATAGTTGAAGCTCAATCCTCCGCAAATTTTTCTAGACATTGATGTTCATACAACAGTTGCAGTTCAGAGCATCGATATAAGTAGTGCATCAGATTGATTTGTAAGCTGAGATATCCTTTTCTGTCTTATATAAGACCTATGAAAGAGAGAGTATACAGAAGTGGCTGGATTCGAATCATCGGACATGCGCAAAGTTGGTGATGCCCAATTACGCTCTCCGCAACCTTATTTTGGAATGGTGCGAGAAGAATGACTTTGAGCTCCCAAGAAAGGCCATTTCCGTTGGTTCTGATGGCTCTTCGAGCGAACTCGTGAAGCAGATATCTTGCCTTGTACAAGATCTGTCCTCTTCTCAGCTGAATGCTCGAAGGCACGCGATTCTGGAGCGATTCTGGAGCTCCGGACTCTCTCCAAGGATAACCCTGATAACAGAATCCTGATAGCCAACATGGGAGGAGTCACCCCTCTAGTTCAGCTCCTGTCGTTTCCAGACTCTAAAATCCAAGAACACGCCGTGACTGCACTCCTAAACTTGTCCCTCAACAACGCGAACAAGAGAGTAATTGCCCGAGAAGGCGCGATTCCAGCTATAATCGATATACTGCAGAACGGAACGGATGAGGCGCGGGAGAACTCTGCAGCAGCCTTGTTTAGCATATCGATGCTTGACGAGAACAAGGTGCTTGTGGGCTCCGCGAATGGAATTCCTCCATTAGTGGATCTTCTGAAAAATGGAACAGTTCAAGGTAAGAAGGACGCGGCTACCGCGCTTGTCAACTTATCCTTGCACCAAGCGAACAAGTCCAGGCCATCAAGGCGGGCGCCATACCGCCGTTGCTTGATTTGCTCGAGGACCAGAATTTGGGAATGATCGATAAGGTGCTCTCGCTCTTGTGGCTTCTCGCCTCGCACCCCGAGGGGCAAGGCGAGTTGGGGCGGCTATCTTTAATCAAGACACTGGTGGAGATCATCAGGAACGGGACACCCAGGAACAAGGAGTGCGCGACATCAGTGCTGCTGGAGCTGGGGCTGCACAACTCGTCCTTCGTGCTGGCCTCGCTTCAGTATGGAGTATACGAACATCTGGTGGAGATCGCCGGAAATGAGACTAACAGAGGCCAGAGGAAAGCCTATTCTCTGCTGCAGCACATGAGTAAGTGCGAGCACATTGCCTGAGACATCGCGAAATAGGCGACTTTCTTTCGACTGCCGGCCACATTTTTGAGCTTTCGTCGGTGACTTGATGTCTCTGTGTTCCTATGGACGAGAGGTGAGTACCCAAATGGTGAATCCTCTGCTCTTGCTCTTGTAAAAACATGACTGCATGAGGTTTCAGCTCGAGTTGAATGCGCAGCGAGAGAGCTTTTTCTGTCAGCAGAGAATGCGAGCTTGATGGATCTAGAGATGGGCCATCTTCATATGTCTCTCGGGCAGATGAAGATGAGGCATGCAACATTTCTAGTCAGCCTACCGCAAAAGTTGCATGTGGAGTTGCTCAGAGAGGGAGCAACAAGATGCACTCTTACAAAGATAATCGAACTAGACACTTTGTTGCTTCAGCCGAATTGATTTTATCACGCTTATATGAGTCATGATGTAGTTTGCATAGCCAAATTAGTCTTATTAGGCATATATGAATTATGGCATAAGTGGATGTTCTATAATATTTCTTCCTACCTCATAACTATTATAAATAGTCAACTTTATTGCCTCATAAAATAATAACAAAACTAAACTTTTTTTTGTAAGTTGAGATTTTCCTTCAAATTTCACTTCATTGGCAAAATTCATAATTTGTTATTATAAAAGAAAGGGAAAAATTCAAATAATATTTCAAAGTGCTTTTATTTTCTTAAATAAGGACTTAAAGTGGCTAAATCATCTCAAATAAAGATTTTTGATTGGCTAGTGACTATTTCAGTCATCGAAAAAGGGGTCTTTTAGTAAAAAAAAAATTGTGGGCATATTTTTAAAAGTTTTTGATTTTTTTCTTTCTTTTTCTTTTCTTCTTTTTCTTTTTTTCCTCTTTCCTCCATCGTCCATTGCTACGAGCCATCACTACACCTTGTCAATGGCCAATGGAGGGAAGAGGGAAAAAGGAAAAAAAAAAAGGAAAAAAAAAAAAAGTTATAAAAAGTATAAGGTGATAATGCCCTTCAACTAGCAAGGTTAGGCCCTCTCTCTAAAATTGATATGGTCACACCAGACTTTTATTTGAAATAAGTTCAACTTCAGGCCCTTATTTGAGAAAATGATAGGACTTTATGCCCTTATTTATAATAATATCTCATTTATGTCCTTATTTGAGAAAATTAGATCATCTCATTCCCTTATTCGAATTTTCCATAAAAGAAATGATTTGCTTCTTTAAATTTGATGTCCCTCAAGTCACTCTCCACTATACTCTATTAGATTAGATTTCTTTCGTAAAAATTCTCGATAAATGAAGAGTAATTGATTAGAATGACTCAAGGGTATGCAACTGCACCGGTTCTACATGAAGGTTGGATTGATTCCCGATTCTAAAAATTTGGAATTGGTAAGAATTTATCTAGTTCTTAGTTCCGAGTGAAAACTCGCCCGAGAACTAGAATGATCAAACTGATTTATAGACCGGATTTAAAACTAGTTTCCTAGTTTCTCTGTTGTTGATGGTCTCTTTTGGAGTTTAGTGCGACTTAATTGACCATGCATTGCACTGATTAACAATGTCGACCGATACTTCATTTAGGAGACTTGTAAATATGGGGTAATGAACATTAGAATGGAAAATTTTGAGATAATAATTTTTTGGCTAAGGAAAAAAAAACGGAGGAAGAATTTAAAATTGTGAGTATTTTTCTCCCTTTTTCTTAGGCTAGGGGCTCTCCCAAATTTAAATTTTGTGCATTTTCTACCCCTTTTCGTTCCTCATCCCTTCGGCCAAGAAAAAAAAAAAATCCTCACCCATTCTCAAAAACAACATAAATGTCCATCACAAATATCTACTATTCATCATTTTCGGAATGTGGCTTTGAAATAAAATAAAAAAGAGAAAAAATAAAGGGCATGACTACTATTCATCATTTTCATCATCAACAAATCAATTGTCGTGAATCGTCGAAGGGACTAGGTGAGGCGACAGTGATGTCATGTGATCCTTGATGATCCACTCAATAACTCAGACCCATGCTTGCCGACAATCACCTAAAAGCCTTGTGCAACCCTCTTGGAGTATTAAATCGATGACCTAAATTTAAAATTCAATTTTAGTGAAGGAGACAATGAACAGTGATTGTGAGGGTAAAATTGTAATATGAAAATATCAGGCGAGACAATGAACAATGAATGCAAAGTTAAAAAGAAAAAATGATTTGCTAACTCTGAAAAGCGGCATTCTGAAAAATGCCAAAGGTTAATATCGGGTGAGATTTACATGGAATTAAAGAAACTCTAAAAACGCTAATTTTGGTTTGAAAGGTTTCTAAAATGCTAAACCAAATACCTCAATTTTGTTTCGATCGCCTTCAAGAGTGTATCAAATAAACAGCAAAGAAGATTATATAAAAAAAAAAAAACTCATAATCTTCTCCTTGTTCTTTTTTTTTTCCTACAGAAAAAGGAACCATACAGAAAGGAAAAACACCCTCAAGTTATCATTTTGCTCCACACGCTATGACACTCCTGTGTGCCCCGGCTCGTACGATACCAAACCCCTGGCGTTGGTTGGAATATGCAAACCAAACTACAGAGAATCCCAACCCTTCCTCCCCTTCACCTATGTAGCATCGACACGGACACGCGACACGCGACACGACACGACACGACATGCCGACATGTCATTTTTTATAAATAAAAAATTTCGACACATTCCGACACGTTATATATTAAATATATTTTTAATAATAATAAAAATAGTCTAGAATTAATTTACACAAAAAATATTAAATAATATCATTCATTATTTTAATTTGTTACAATAATACACAAAACTTAGAGGAAAAAACATTGTTTAAAGAAAAATGCTGAAATGATATTTTTAAATTTATTTATTTATCATATATAGCATTTTTTATTACTTCTTTCATAGTAAAAGACTTTTAAAAAAATAAAACATTTCTAAAAAAACAAAACTGAAAAAAAAAAATTGACCCCGTGCATGTATATTTATAGCAATTTTATTACTTCTTTTGTGTATATTTATATTTTGACCCCTCAAGTATTATAAATTTTTAAAATTGATCCCGTGCGTGTCGGAATTGCGTGTTGGAATTCTGGACTCGCGTGTCAGCATGTCGGAGAGAGTTGACCACGTGTCGGATTTTTCGACACTCGTTGACCGCGTGTCAAACTGTGTCGGGACGTGTCGGAGCGTGTCGGACACGTGTCGGAGTGTCGGACACGACACGAAGGCTTCCGGAGAGTGTCCATGCTATATAGCCCTTCACATTGGACGCACCCGACCCAAAATTCCACACCTCTCTCCTCCTTTTTAAAAATAATTAAAAATTGGATTGTTTAAAATTGTTTTTATAACAATAAACTTTTCATTAACCAAGAAGCTTAAAACTAGGAAAAAAATTACGATTTTTTCAAAAGAGAAATTATCTTCTTGAATTTAAGCTTTGATAGGAATTTTTTTTCATTAACAAGGAAAATATTTTTCATTGACTCATTTTATTAAGTGAATCAAATGCCGAAAATTGAGGAAAACGTTTTCTCATAAAAAGATTTTTTTTTTGTGAAATAAATGCACCCTAGACAAACATTGGCCCACAATAATCATTTTATTTTTGGGAAAAACAATATAGAACAGTAGCTTGGTAAACTTTAAGTAGGTATTTGGATAATAATAAATATCCATAAGATATATCCACAATAATCCTTTGTTTCATGGAAAATAAATAGTTCAAAACATTTTCTTAAAAATGATTGCTTGCATCACTTAAAAAAATGAATGAACTAAAATTATTTTCATATCACCAATGAATATGTCTAGACACGAGTTTTTCTTGATAATGAATTTTTTTTATTGACTAATTATTTAAGCAATCATTTTTTTTGGGACATTGTACCGTGGCATAAACACCATGTGATGGCTATGTCATTAGTAATAAGCAGAAATAGCTTACAATTTTTTCTTTTGATAATATCTATATTGTCGGAACAATTCAGATTTAAATTATACAAGTATTTCAAAATTTATTGTTCTATTTTCCTTTTGAGTGAATGTCACTTTAGTATGACGGAGGAATTTTATTTCATGTATTTATGCTTTTACTCTTGTTCAACCAAAAAGAAAATACTTTTAATCTTGTGAAGTTATTATGCTTTTAGTTGGCCTTTTAAATGGAATGTTGGAATTACTCCTTTTGCGGAAACATTGTCTTAAGAAATTGAAAGCTCGGTAGAGACAAATTATGAAGTCCTACAAGGCAATAAGCTAAAACCCAGGTTCTCCTCAAAAAGCAAAAAAGAAAAATCACAATGTAATCATCCCATAAAAGGGTAGGAAAAATTCTACCTTCTGTCCCCTTGCTCTCATCACAATGTAATCAGCCCGGATAATTTTAGGCTGATTTAAATGGGGACCGGTCTCTAGGTTAAAAAAAAAAAAAATTAGGAACTTGTCTTAACCTATTTGACAGCTCGATGCGCGTTCAATCATTCTCTAGCGTCGAACTTTTATGGTATAATATGAAAATTAAGAAAAAAAATGACATTATCTCATCATAGTTCCATATGCGTACAAACAAGATTGATGCTTATTTTTTTCAATGTAGGATGTGATCCTAATTATTAAGACGAGAAAATGGGAAACAAGACAAAAAAAAAATTAAGTGGAAACAAAAAACAAATAGCACATAAACTTTACTGCATTGCAGAGAAATACATTATACAAGAAAATTGTTCAAAAAACCCTAAACTTATTATTAGTGTCAAATTGAACAATTTAATCAATGACAAGGCGTTCTCTTTCATTTTCCAGCCTAGTACCTTCGAACTTATAATAAATTCTACACGCTTTTATTTTTAATAAATTTCTAATAATGAGGAAAGATCACCCATTAAATTATATAGATACCCACACACAACGTGGGCTTTACTCGTTGTAAAGAAAAATACTCACGCCAGCTTGTGCAAATAATAATTGTATGTTGAAATTTTCGTGTCAGATTATATTCCCTAGCATTCCCACTGATCGACAGCTTTATCCGATTCCTGGGAAGCCATGATCTGGGCCCACCTCGCATGTCTAATTATAGACCATTCGAGGACCACCGGGTTGACTTGCCCTCTTGCCCGAACGGGGATGTCATCCACTTCCACGCCACCCAATTCAACCGGACCCGCGTAGGATTCAATCAGTCTAATCCCAGACTTTTCACGTTGAAAAAGGCACATATAAAAAATACGAATAACATTGACCGTGGTCGTGCGGTCCAGCTCGAGTTAAAGGTGAAAGTTCGTAAGATAATAACCTGGGATAATTATTCATAAATCCAAAATTTATTGTACGGTGACTTATCCAATTTAAAACCTTCTTATAACTTGTCATTTTAGTAATAGATATTTCAATTTTAACTAGAAATCGTTGACGTGACAGTTTAATCAACATTAGCCGTTTTATGTATCATAGTCGGTGTTGGATGTTACAAATTTTTCATTTTTTCAAAATTTTGAAACTTTATCTCTTTTTCTTCTTTTATTTTTAAACCAAAAACACGACTTAGATTCATGGTTAGAGTCAATGCCTTGGTTGCATGCATACACTGTTTGATAAAATGCCTTGAAGTCTCAACTAAAAAATGGTCAACGATATCACAAGATCCGATATTGATATGAAATTGCTCGATTATAGCTAATTTTTGTAAGTGCATAGTGTTTCCATATTTTTTGTTTCCTAGTGCTAGTGCATTTGCTTTATTCTCTGTACTGGGCTGTCTTCTCGCGGTGGTCCTCCATGAGGGAGTTGAGCGAAGATCACCGGTAGACATGTTCATTGAATATTCTGGTAATGTCCCGAAAGCCTTACATTAGCCTCGGGAGGTGTTGGCACTATGAGTACGTTCATTGATATTGAAGTTTCCATCATCATCGGACGACCGGTGGTGATGGACGAAAAAGGCCAATAGTAACAGAGAAATATAGGTGTCGACAAGCTGATATTGTTTCGGGTAAGCAGATTCGATCGTCGGCCAATAGTTGGTACGTTCTCCTTTGTAAATACATTTTAGGAAAATAGAGATGGGTTTGAAAAAAATTGAGTTGTTCTGGTCATATTAGGTTAAGATTAGGGATTTTTGTGGTAATATAGATATATATATATATATATATATATATATATATATATCGCTTTTCTATCTAGAGTGATTTTTGTGGTGGGAGTTTTTAGGAAAATAGAGATGGGTTTGAAAAAAATTGAGTTGTTTGGTCATATTAGGTTAAGATTAGGGATTTTTGTAGTAATATATATATATATATATATATATATATATATATATATATATATATTGCTTTTCTATCGAGAGTGATTTTTGTGGTGGGAGTTTTTTATGGTTTGCCCATAAATTTAGGCTGAGAGTGAAAATTTATTAAAGTTAGATGGTGATTCCACTCCTGCTAAATGGTTTAAAAATTCCTACGAGCGATCTTCTCATTTGTAATTGATTCAATAAAAAACAAAGAATTTTTAAACAAATACTCTGCTCCAAAATAACTGGCATTCCATGGAAAGATCAAAGCATGACGGTATTTATCTTCTCAAAAACTCTCGATAGATTGTTCATAAACGAGTTCCAAACGATTCATCAAGCATCCCTAATCAACGATTCATCAAGCATCCCTAGTCAAGCATGGGGCTGCCCATTGCAGGCCATCCTTACCTATGGGTACCTTATCCATGGTACGTTGGGCTAGGCCCAAATACATCATTGACGGGGATTGCAAGCTACCAAAGTAGCGTCCAGCCCGACGGGGGCCCACTAGCCACGAGTGGGGCAAGCCCAATTGCTGGAGCAGAAGAAATTGGTAGGTCGGACGAAGCGAGTCTAGGCACAAATCCCTACCCGGGATTTCATAATGTAGGGCATGGAATCGGATCTGGTGGGTCGGGCATAGGGACGAATCCCTACCCAAATTTGGCACCCAACTTTCTGCCTTTTTCGATCGAGCTCGTCACCAGCTGATCGGAGCTTGGCGACCCCCTATATGTGTCAACTACCGACGGTCCAGAATTGCGACTAATCACCTTGCAATTGACCGAGCCAGAAAACTACTCCAGATGGTTGTAGACTTTTGGCGAGCCCTCGTGACAAAGGACAAGGACGGTTTCCTCAACGAAACCGTACTCGTTCCTTCAGATGAGCGACTGGCCTGACACTGGAGAAAATGCAACCATCTCATCCGAACGTGGATCGGCAACTGTGTCTCTCCAGATGTCACGGCCGGTCTCCCAGCGGCAGAGGACTCGAAGAAAATGTGGGACAATATCAAAGAAATGTATGGAAAATTAAATCGAGCCAAGATTTTTTCCTCATGCAAGAAGTCAACGAACTCAAGCAAGGAAATATGATGGCAACGGCTTGTTACAACAAGCTATCGTTGCTCTGGAATGAGCTTAAGGCCGTAGAAGAAAAACTTAAGGGATCGGCGGAAACCCTCGAACAGTATAGATCTATAAAGGAGAGGGAGAAAACCACTCATTTCCTTTTGATTTTGAACGAGAATTACCTGACATTCCATTCACAGATCCTGGCGATGGATCTGGTCCATCCTCTCGGAAGGATTTTTCAACTAGCTATACAAGAAGAAAACTAGCGACTCGCGGCTTCGGAGCATGCGCAAGGAAGCGACAGTGTCGCTCTCACGCTTCGTGGGGAGTGGCAAGATTCGGGGTTCAAAACCCTAGTGCGAGAGAGAGAAAACCAGAGGCGTTAAGGTTGCAAGGCAACGGCGAAAGGGTGTTTAAAAGGGGAGGTGCCAACGGTGCAGATCTTCCACGACAATTCGACAGTGTTTAGGAGTCTGATCTCTTCACTGAATTGGACAGCGGATATAATTCTGCGAAGAAGGCATCGGACGGCCATATCTTTTCCACATCTTCAAGGAATTTTTGCCAAAATTCGAAAGGAAGAGGTAAATGTAAGAGTTTTCCTAATGTGGACTAAATTAATTGATATTGTAATTTACTGTTTTTACGGTTATCGTAAAACAGGGTTGGTCTAAAGAGAGATAGAAGGTTTCTTAATTAGTCTAATATGGGCTGGCTAGTGTGGGCCGAGTTGAGCCTGGCCTGTAATGAGAGGGACTGGTTAGAAACTCTATAAATAGTGCTCAAGTCTCTCCTCTAACCCGAATTCTCACATGTATCCTCACCTAAGGGGCGTTTACCTAACGCTACACGTGAGGGGGGCCGCCTCATTGAGCCAATGATACGGAGGGCAATAGAGGAGAAGGACTTGATGCGTGGATCCCCTTTATATGTGGGTAATCCCTTTTTCTGCTTCCGCTTTATAATAATGGATCAAGGTGCGTTAATCTTTCTACTCAATTATGCATGTTCTTGTTCTGGTTATGGAGATCTTGAGGTTGCGCAATTTGCGTCTATCATGTGGTATAAGAGCAACCATAATCTTAGAACTCGAACACAATTGGTTTTGCCTTAATTTATACGGATTTACCCTAATTTGTACGGATCTACCCTAATTTTTATGGATTAGTCCTAATTGGTACTGATCTTGCCCTAATTTGTGATTTTTGAGACTTTTTGTTCAATAAAAATTAAATTAAATCACAAATTTGAACTGGGCTCGACAAGACGAGCAAGAAGGTAGGCGGCGCGTCGCCGGAGGAGGCCGCGCGCGGCCACGCGCCGCGTGTGAGATCCACACGCCGAGCACTCAGGCGGCGCGTGTGGGCGCGTGGAGGCTCCGATCGGCGCGTGGCTGGCGGCGTTGGACTCGTATGGTGATTTCTTATCTCGTCGTATATTTATTTTATATGTTTGATGGTTTTATTGATGTGAAATTGCATATGAAACCCTAAATACGTGTATTTTTAGTGTATTTTGCATATTTTTCTTGTATTTTCTGTGATTTTGAAAATACAGGTGATGGGTTACTAATATGTTATCACATAATAAAATGTGTGATTCATCAACAAAAATCAAATTTTATTGTGAATTGAAGCTGGCTTAATGAGATACAATTCGTATGAGATTGTATTAAAGCTATGTATTGAGCCGATGAGAAACAATAAAAATTATGAAACTTTTGTTACTCGTGTATACTCATCTGGTCACTTGTTAATGTCTATCAAGTTGAATATTTTTATGGTTAAGGAGTATGGCAATATTTATGCAGAATAATAGTATCTACTGTTATAGTTTAGATATTAAGTTCTATGGTTTGACTCAATTTATAGGCCACTGGTTGAAGTAATGATATTTGTTATCTAAAATTGATTAATAAATTAATTGTTGGCCTTGGAGTCAATTTTGCCTTATGAATTCATGAGTGATAATGGATCAGCTATCAAGCTTGTCGATTTGGTGCACCCTGTATTACTATTGATGTTAATTTGTGAGAGATATTATAGATCAGCATTCTTTTTATGTTGTTCTGGTAATATGTAATTGGGGTGCGTAAGAGATGTTTTATTTCTCGTTATGAGAAGTTTCTTGTGTTACCGTGATCAATTATCTCATTGGAATCTGTCTTTCGGGTTCGCTATATATATATATATATATATATGAATAAAGCAATATAATTAGCATAATATGTGATTTTGGTGATATGATGCCCCTATCACTAAAGTTAAAATCACATATATATGGTGTATGTGAGGAGTAAAGCTTATATCCCTGGTATGAGAGAATTTCAATGATTCAATTGAGTAGTGACCGCCAAAGTGGCACGCTTGATTGGGTTTGAGAAATTTCGGTCTCGTATGATGATTGGGATGTCTCCTGATCTAATGTGTAATCATACTCCCAAAAGAGGTGATTGTGTATTAGTTTATGGAGGGATACATGATAGTGTGGTGGAGGAGTGACTGATTCTAGTGATTCATATGCCCAAAGGTGATGGAATTCACGAAGAATTGGAACATATTCTCATAACCCTTATCATGTGGGGAGTGTACAATTGCATGTCATGTATTCTGCCCAAAGGTGATTATATGACTTTGCATGTAACTCTCTGGATGTGTACTTGTACGTCAAGTTACACAATGCTCACATGATGCTAATTATATACTGCTTGTTTTTCAGTCACCTTTTCTATAAATGGTAATTCCGTCATCATTGAGGTTTTTACTACTTCAAATTTTAAGTTGTGGTCATATGATTTGTTGCTTGAGAAAAGAGCAATTGAATTTGCTTACTGTCCTGAAGCGTTCCATTCTGGAACACTTGAAAAGAGGTTTGCATGCGGACTGCACTGCTATAAGATGATGGAAGCCTTAGTTGCTTGAAATTATGTCTTGTCTGATATTGAAATTAGGACACATCTGCAAAGATTGTGTTTAAGTCCTAATGACATATACATATCGTATATGATTAAAAGATTGTCAGGTTTAACAGTAGCAATGAGTATTTTGGCAAGTATGACAATACGAAATATCTTAAAGGGTCATTTGTCAAATACTTGGTAGATTCTGGGATGGTAATTTAATTACTATACCTAAAAATTCTGACAAAAAGATTTGGTTGAAAGGCATAAATGCACCATATTGAACATGGCGATGAGTATGATTAGTAAAACTAATTTATCTAGTCTTTTGTGGGCTGATATTATGAAAGCAATTTTTTCATATACAAAAGGGGTATTGATTTTATGACCCTAAAGAAGGTATAAGAATTATGGAATTACATACTCTAAAGTTTCTAAATATTGACGTTATTGTAGAGGATAGCTGCTCTCAGATAATTAAAGATAATAGTATGATGGAGGTTACTATATTTTTGTCTTTACCTATACAGATAATTATGGAATCTCCTGTACCATAGACTAAACTTGTTGAGGTTCAAGGTACTATTCTTGATATAGTTTATAATGAAATTTCTTAAACCTCTCAAGTGCAGAATGAAGTGGTTGCAGCTCTATTAAGGAGATTTGTTAAGGAAAGACGATCAGTTATACCATCATACTATATAGTCTATTTGTGAGAGCATGATTGCAATATCCACTATATGGTTGATGTAATGACATATTTATAAATGTCGTTTCTTATTCTCAATTAAGTATGTGATTAAATGCCATAAAAGGCGATATACATTCTATGAAATATGTTTGGAAACTTACTGACTTGTCTAAAGATCACAAGTTTATTAGTTGCAAATTGGCGTACAAAACTAAAAGAATTTCAAACAAAGATTGTGGAATTTAAAGCCAAATGTGTAACTAACGTTTTAACTCTAAAAGAGGGGATGGATTGTTTATAGTGAAGAAATAATTATTTCTTTACTATAAACAGTAAATTGTATTGCTAGTACTGCGAACGCCCACATCATACTATAGATAATTGTTGGAAATTGCATGGGAAGCCAGGAGAAAAAGAAAAAAAGAAAGAATATTCTGCAGCTTACCAAGTTATTGGTCTCAGTAATGATCGGCCAATTACCTTTGGGCAATATGAACAGTTGATGCAGGCTTTACAAAAGGCAGACATCGCAAACAAAGGAGGAAGTTTTTCAGGTATATCTCATTGCCTGATAAATTCTATTTCAAGAAAGGCTTGGATAGTCAACTCAAGAGCAAGTGATCATATTATTTGTGATAAAAGTTTTTTTTTTCTACTATGCATAATAAATTGGATATATCTATTTCTATGCAACTACTGAATGGGAATATCACTAATGTCACCTTGACAAGCACTGTTCATCTGAGTCCTCAAATTACCCTTCGAAATGTCCTCTATGTCCCACAATTTCAATTCAATCTTATCTCTGTGTCCAAAGTCTACAAGGAAAATTCCTGTCGAGTATTCTTTGATTTTGACACCTGTTTTTTCCAGGCTCTTTCGACTAGCAAGCTGATGGGCTTAGGTAATCTCTCAGAAGTATTATTTTTTTGGACTGCCTTTCCAAATAACTTTGATTTTTCACCAGTTGTCTCGAATAAAATATTATTGTGTAATGCTACTACCAATGATAAGAACTTTCTTTTACATTCAAGGATGGGTCATAGTACGTTTTTTCCCTGCTCTAAATGTTATATGTGCCCTATGGCAAAACAATGTCGCACACCCTTTCCCACCAATAAAAGTCATTCCAGTGATATTTTTTCGCTAATCCATGTGGATGTTTGGGGGCCTCATCACACGGCACATCGTGATGGTTCGCGTTATTTTCTTACTATTCTGGATGATTACTCTCATGCCACCTGGATATTTCTAATGCAGTCCAAAGGTCAAGTTCCTTCTAATCTAAAATCCTTTATCATTCTGACCAAAAATCAATTCGAGAAGTCAATACGGTGGATCCACATTGATAATGGAAAAGAATTTTTTAACCATCAATGCAGCTCACTTTTCTTATCTCATGGGATTCTACATGAAAGCTCATACGTTTACACTCCACAACAAAATGGGGTGGTAAAACGCAAACATCGTCATCTGTTGGAGGTATCGCAAGAGCACTGAAGTTTCAGGGATCCATTCCAGATAATTATTGGGGAGATTGTATTTTTACTGTAGCCTATCTTATCAACTGGATGCCCACTCGAATACTCGCTGGTAAATCACCTTTCGAATTACTTTATGGCAAAAAACCAGCAGTTGATCATTTAAGAGTTTTCGGTTGTCTATGCTACACTGCAACTGTGGGACCTCAGGACAAAATGAGTCCACGTGCTAGACGATGCATATTTATGGGTTACCCCAACCTGCAGTAAGGATACCGTGTTCTTGATCCATCAACAGGAGATTTTTTCATGAGTAAAGACGTAATTTTTCATGAAAATATCTTCCCATTCCAAGAAACCAAGGAGGATTTGACTGTCTCAAACAATTCTCATAATTTCTTACACTAGGAAGATGTACCTCCTAAATATTTTCTTACAGGATCTCCAGATCCAGTCATTCCCTCACCTTCAGCATCCACTCCACCTAATCAGTTGCAACCTCAGGAAGCAATGGAAAATATGCCTACAACTCAACTCAATATGGAAAATATTTATGATGTTTTGACATAAACAAATATTGAAGAATCATCTTCTTCACCACCAGCAGATCCTCCACATCGTTCGGGACAAGCCACACGACCACTAACATGGACAAAGGATTATATCTGTGCATCTCTTAATTCGCCAAGTATCAACTATCCAATATCCTCATATGTCTCTTTTGATAAGCTTTCGTCAGAGCATATATGTTGTATTAGTCGCATATTCGATGAAAGGGAACCTTCTAGTTATGATGAGGCATCCAAAGATCCACGGTGGAATAGGCCATGGTAGCAAAATTACAGGCATTGAGTGATAATTATACCTGGGAACTGGTCCAGCTTCCTCCAAATTGACAGTCTATAGGATGCAAATGGGCCTATAAAATCAAATATGAAGCTGATAGATTCGTTGAGCGTTACAAGGCTCGATTGGTGGCCAAGGGATATACCCAGCAAGAAGGTTTCGATTATCATGAAACTTTTTCTCCTGTTGCTAAAGATGTCACAGTTCGCTCCTTCTTATCAGTTGCAGCAATCCATGATTGGTCATTACATCAAATGGACATCAACAACGCTTTTCTCCATGGCAACTTGGATGAAGAAATCTACATGGATAATCCTCAGGGCTTGTGGAGACAAGGGGAGAATAAAGAATGTCGTCTCCGCAAATCCCTTTATGGACTGAAGCAAGCCTCTAGGCAATGGTACGCAAAATTTGCCAAGGCTCTCACAACTGCAGACTTCAAACAATCCAAATATGATTATGCATTGTTCACATGGACTAAAGGTACGTCATCTATTTACCTAATGATATATGTAGATGACATTCTCATTATGGGAAATGATGAAGCTGCAATAGAGAATCGTAAGAAATATTTGCATACCACATTCCATATAAAAGACCTGGGAGCACCACAATGTTTTCTTGGAATTGAGATTACCATATCTCACCAACGAATTTCTCTTAGTTAGAGAAACTTTGTATTGGAAATCATATCAGAAGCAGGTTTATCATGATACAAACCAGCAATTATTCCAATCAACCAGAATACCAGACTGCAGCGGATCATGTTAGGGGAACATCTCAGGATGATCCTGTTCTTAGAGATCCGACGAGTTATTAGAAGCTCATTGGAAAACTCATATACTTGACTATGACTAGACCTAATATATCGTATGCAATGCAAAATCTCAGCCAATTTATACACAAACCGAAGGAATCTCACATGAATGCTACTCTGAAAGTTGTAAAGTATTTGAAAAGTTGTCCAGGTTAGGGAATACTTCTATCCGGAAAATGCAACATGGAAATGACAGTATATTGTGATGCAGATTATGTGACTTGCCCTATGAGTCGAAGATCTATCTCTGGTTTTTGCATTAAACTGGGAGAATCACTTCTTTCATGGAAAACCAAGAAGCAGGCAATGGTTTCTTTATCTTCAGCCGAAGCGGAATATCGAGCCAAGGCGAAAACCACATGTGAAATTGTGTGGATACGAGGTTTACTTGGAGATCTCGGAGTACAAATAAAGGGGCCAAAAAAACTATTTTGTGACAACGAGTCGGCACTGAAACTTGCAGCCAAACCCATAATGCATGAAAGAACCAAGCATATAGAAGTGGAATGTCACTTCACATGAGAGAAAATCCAAGAAGGGGTAATCGAAACAAGAGGGATTGGAACTGCTAAACAATCGATGGACATTTTCACTAAACCTCTATGTTCAAGACAGCATGCATATCTACTAAGCAAGCCAGGCGTCTTGGATATCTACAAGCCACCAGCTTGAGGGGGAGTGTTGGAAGATATACCTGAAGATCCGCCGGATTTGATCTAATTGATCTGATTTGATCAATTAGAGATTGGACATAGTTGAATTGATTTGTAGAATATTTGTAGATTTTTTTTATTTCCTTTTTTTCATATACATCTTGTATTATAATTACAAAGCATTGTACATCGATTACAACCGAAGGAATAGAATAAGATTTCTCTCCTTGCTTCCTTTACGTATTCTTTCATTCTAGTGATTCCATTGTGTTAGTATCAGTCAAATTCAATACTTTAAGGGAATTTCCTACGACCCATAGTTAAAGCTTCCACACTGCAGATATGTACTCTCAGAAAGAAGGTGAACTGCCTTCGATGTATCCATCAGTACACAGAGATCTCACTCCGAAAATAGGTGCTGAATATTCCTCGCAAAACTCCCTATTATGTTGTGTAACTCGATCAGGGCCTCAAGATGCTTTGGTTGAACTTTTATAGCCTTTGGCATATCTCCAGACAAAATATCTAACAAACTTGTGGTCAGAAAAAAGGATGGTATATATACAATGAGTAGAAAAGGAACCTGGGGGCAGAAATAAAGGAACTGACTGGGACATGTATTCAACAAGTGATCCTGTTTGAGCCCCGAAGCAGGGGAAAGAGCTAAAGAAACCTATACTGCACTCAAACGGATAAAATGAAGAAGAGGGAGAAACGCTGACCTATGCCTTCTTGAGCTCTGCTCCTCGAGTGACGCGATGGAGTTCCCGAACAGTGGGATCTTCTTCCCAGACTTTACGGGATTGCTGGTAATTGAAGAGGCTTCTTGTAACATGTACGCAGCAAAGCAAGCGACTGCAATTTTTGGGATATAGCCGATTTAGCCCTTGTTGAGATATTTTTTATAATTATATCCTTAAACCTTTTTTTTTCAAATTCGATCATGTTACTTACTGGATTTTCCATTTTCAGTTATCGCCCTTTATCATATTATAGTAATTTGATGTGCCCTAATTTTTTTGATGTTATGAAAGAAAATTAGAAAAAATACTTTTAAAATTTAAAATTCAAAAAAAGACCAGAAATAATAATACTTTTCAATGATGTGCCTATATGTTCCTTGTTAAATTTGGAATGAGTAAATTTCTCGTTTTTATTTTATTAGACTAAGTTTTGGAATATCAAAAAATATAAATAATAAAATTCGAGATCAATTTGATATAGAGTGGAGCCTTCTCACCAAGATCATAAAAACACGTATGTAGGATCATCCATTTCATCCGGCATGTTTTGTTTCTATAAAACAATTATTTCGGATTTTTTTTTAATAAGCTCTTGTTTGGTATGTTCACATTTTGCAAGATGGTTCTTCCAAGCAAATGGATATCCCCTCATGTATCCTGATCAATTGACCGTTCATCTACTATTAATCCATCCAAGAACAACCCCTTAATTTATAGCTCCTTCCCCTTTTACATATATCTTTTTCAGACTTAGACATAATTTCTATCCAATAATTTCATTTTCTTTCGAGGAGACAAAGCTTTTTGCTACTTCACATCCTATAATCAACGCCACACATGGCTTGTGTATATGGAGGGCACACTCAGATATACATACTAATAGTATTGATTTCTTTATCGAGGGGGAGTTTTTAAACAAACCATACTAGAGGTGATTGATCAGATGGTTTGGATCACAATGTGTCTTTGTATCATGCTAAAATTACAAAATGCTTTTGATGTTCAATCAAGCAAAGTCCACCCCAATAACTTTAAGCCCCCGTCGGATCCATCATAAAGTGATTTCATCCTTGTGGCTTAGGCCGGGCTTAGATGGATTTGCAAGCTGTTGGACCCATGATCAAGTCTAAGCCCATTCATTTGCATGTTAATCTTATCGGTGGCCCATAGGCCAAGTGAATAGTTTTGAGCTCAATTGGATTAATTACTTTGCCCATGAATTCAAAATAAATAAATTCGGCTAAGCCCATTCTTTATCATGGCTGGAATTTTTCCTATGATATGCATGCGGCGTGCTGAGCTTGGAAAGATTACAGAATTTGATCGAATGTTGGGGGCAATAAAAAGATATTATCCTTAAGAGTTTTAATGGTATTAAAATGAGATGTGAGGATACATTCTTTTGATCGAATTTTGGGGGCAATGAAAAGATGTTATCCTTGGGAGTTTTAATGATATTAAAATGAGATGTGAGGATACATTCTTTTGGTTAGGAAAAAGAAAAATATATAAAATATAGGAGGATTCCATAGAAGAAGGAAGAATTCGTGGAGAAGCAGATACAGAGAGGGGAACGATTTTCACGAAAGAAGAAAGAGATGAAGGACAAGAAAAAGGGGGTATGCACGTTTTTGTGAAGAAGCTAAAAGAAAAAAAGAAGGCAAAAATCAAGGCACTGAATTAAATCACCAGTTTCGACCTTCTTATGGTGTCAATAAATGCCGTTGGTTATTAAGATAAACTCAAATGGAATTTTTACTTGGATTCGATCTCAAGCTTGAGCTACATCCGTTGTCATGAATTTATATAATGGTGCAAGTTGGCATGAGAGAGAAAGCATCTTGCAATTTATCATGAAATTTCAGCTTGAAGAGGAGCGTATGTCTCCATCATGGAGTGAGGAATACAACTAAGGGATGTGAATTTATAAGTTATATGTCTATTTTTTCTTTTTATATTTTGCAGTCATAGATAAAGATTATTTCGTTTTTTAGCAACTCACTTTTTCATAGAGGAGCACACACCAAACCATTCAATCTTTGGTGAGATAATCTTTGATTATAAGACACAGAAATCATGCTGTTTACCCGATAACAATTAATAAAATGAAGGTGAAGAACTTAACTCGAATAGTTGCGAAAAGAGAAGGAATATTAACTTGTCGAGCTGCGAGAGAAGAAGTACATGAAATGTCTTTTTAAATGAATATTCATGCATCAAACCTGGGGAATCCACCACCTGACTTGTCCACGTGTAACTCAGCGAACGATCGCTTGCTTTCTCTACAGAGGCCCCACAGCTTCGCTTCCGGTGCCACGTGGATAATTTATTCTTTTTTTTTTTTTTTTTACAAGAAAGATTATCCAATTTGTACTTTTGTCAAATAAGATGCCTGGAGGCTAGTGAAAACAGACACCCAAGAAAAAAGGATTGTTATCATCATCAGTACATTTTGATTCTAATGCTATATCTAATATTTTTTTTTATTGAAAAGAGTTTAATCACATTTATTAAAAAAAAAAAATCTGTGGGAAGATTTTTTTTTTTCATTATCTTATTTTCTTGATTTCCTAATTACGAACTTAAAATGAAAAAAATAAATTAGGAGAAAATAAGGTTTATTTGTAATTTAAGACACAGCCACGCTGTCCCACTGGGGCTCCGACTCACACCGTATTTGTTGCCATTGATCGCTTGCCCATGCCCGGCCGCTCACTGCTGTCCTTGCACGGCGAGACACGTTCCGCGACGGCGATGACTCTGGCGACGATATGATGGACCCTGCGCTTCACGTCATCCGCCTACTCCTGCACTCTGGCTCGACGACTCGACACTGCAGCCACCACAGCCCAGCCAAGGCACGGCCAAGCTCCCCGACGACCTGCCCCTGCATTGCCCGTCACGGCCGCTGCACCGAGCCAAGATGATGAACAGCCGACCCTCACTGAGCCTTGCGAGTGTAGCCCTTGGTGCGTCCCGGAGATCCATTGCACCGGCGATGAGCCAAGCAGCTCCTCATCCTTGCGCCGTTGTTCCAGCCCTGCACCGCGGGATTTCCAGCCCCGTTGATGTTGCTGCTTCTATGGCTTGAGCAGCTGCTGACCGAACATTGTCCTTGCTCCCTGTGCCGAGGCCGCGTTTCTTGCCGAACCCGCTCTGTTCCTTTCCCCGTTTAGATTACACTGATTCAAACCATTGTTGACGTTGGCTCTCTCTCTCTCTCTCTCTCTCTCTCTCTCTCTCTCATGTATTGTGTGTAAGGCGGCTTGCCATGGAAACTTAATGCCAACTGCGGATGATCAGAGAAAACTAAAGGAGGCAATTTTGATGTTGAGAAACTTCTTGAATCCATCATCGGATTGCCACCACTGTTTGGTGCCGGAACAATCAATTCTCAGATAGTCTCTTGCCAGAAATCACCATTAACAATGACAAATCACAAAGTAGAAAGAAACAAAAAATGGGTTCAGATTTGGTTGACTGAAATCAAGTCCATTCATTAACGAAAGTATTAAGGTACACCAATTCGCCCTCAGATTGCACAAAAAGCATGTATTCGCAATTGCGAGCCTTTCAAAAAAGGCAAAAGCATCGCTCAGAGTAATAAACTAGATTTATTAAGCCCCACTTAACTAGGTTAAAAGGCAGGGTGAAAATTTTTGGGTCAATGTCCACACAGCCTCATCAGACATGGCATTCCCCTCTGATATTAATATGTTCAGTACCATGGTGCTCTCTAATTCACCTTTGTCACTCTAATTCCTCAGCATAACCAGCCTGCTTTATCCGAAATTAGTAAATTTTATGTTGAAAAATCACATTTTAAGGGGGCAGGGACAATTTGAAGTAAAGATGTTGCAAGGATAGACGACAAAGGCTCCCAATCTTTGCTCCTAAATAATTTTTTTTATATAATTTCTTTTTCTAATGTGAAGCCTAGGAAAATAAATCATCTCTTTAATTAGGCAAAATGTGGCTAAAAATATTTTCTTTTCAATTTCCAACTCAAACATGAATTTAAAGTGAAAAATATTTTTTATAATTTTGTATTTGGTATATGATTTGATTTTCTTCATATCACTTGTTTTGATCATTTTTTTTTAATTTTTTTTTCATTTTTTAAAAATTGTAATCTATAATTATTTTTTTCTTTTTTTTAATTTTCTTTTCCTCAACCGGTAGACGGTCAGCAAGCGTCCCTACAGGGCAGTGCTTGGGCCTCACCACCCTCCATGTTTAAGCACTCCATGTTTAAGTGTTGCCAATTTGACGAGCCTAAGGGATTAATGCGCGCCTCATTTTTTTTCTTTCATAAAATCCTGGTAATCAATGATTAATAGATTAGATTTATTGATTAAGGAAAATATTTCTTTTGATAAAAACTATCAAACTTTGGTTATCTTTGGATCATAGTTAATTTTTTTTTTTCTTTTGGAGCTAGTAAATCTCGTAATATCAAAAATAATTTTTTTTAACTAAAAATACAAAGAAAGGATAGTTTTTATAGCTATTTATGTACTTGCAAATTTGAAGAAAACATGGAGAAATAGGAATACTTCTTTGCTCTTCTCGGAATGGGAACAAAATGAAATGGACAATTTTACCCATCGGCTCCATGCTCCATCTTCTTCTTCTTCTTTTTCCCTTTTTTTCTTTTTTCTTTTATTGTATATTCTCTATTTTTTCCTGGACCCCACCACCTCTTTCCTTTCCCCTTGGTGCTCTTTGTGGGATTTTAAATTTGTTTATCATTTCCAGCCTCCGATCCGCATCTGGTGTCTTTTTCACTAGGAACCTACATTTTATAGGAAAAACGTCGAGAAAAGGATAGGATTTTAAGATGAGTCATGATGTAAATTACAATTTTGAATAGGTGAAGATGATTAGTTTTTTGCAATGTCTCTATAAAATATCTTTAAAATATTCATATAAAAATTTGGATTTTGGTAGATTCAATTGGATCGGTCCGACCGTCCTTAATCCCACCGACTTTTACTTATTTTGCCTCTTCAAATCAAGTCAACCCATTAACAAATACTTTACAAATCGTCAGCTTGCATTTACAAAAAATTATAGAAGATAAAATTCAACGAACTTGGATTTTCGTGTTTCATTCTTACTTCCATAGCTACCAAACAAGTCGAAAGAAAAAAATTGCTGCACCATTTTCTAGTCCATTGTTAAATACATGAGCATGCATTTGCTAAGGGCGACTAATTAAGGAAATATTATAATTTTCAATGCCGATATATTTCCAAGAGTGTTGAGCATTGCATGGTAAGCAAGTAGAACAAAGTCACAAACCACGAGTCCTTCCTTTCTTGTTTAATATTAATAATTGAGCTATAAACTCTTCAAACGTTGGGGAACATATAGTTTGCACATCCTTCAAATGACAATTCTAGGTGTATGGCGATGAACGCCTGGAAACTCACAAAATTGTAACAACTTAAATTACTTTATGCATCCCACAAAAAAATTAAAAAAAAAAAAAGCTTTAGACACACCATATAATTTAAATGGTTCAAAATAGCTATCTTCGGGGCCTAATTAATGATAAGATAGATAAGAAAGAGGAAAAGCACAAGAATACTCACAAAGCAATGATGTCTAGAACAATGTTTTTACACGTGCATGTCCACGTGAGTGGGAAATGGACACATGGGAACTGTCCTTGTCCATTTCTAATATGGACTTTTTTTTTATTTTTATTTATGTGCCATCTATTTCTATAAATTTTATTTCTATAAAATCCTATGGTTGTCTAGGGCATAGGCAGTGACCCTTTTCTAATTTTAATTTTGGCCAGCGATAACTTTAAAAATTTTGGGATAATGACAAAAATAATCTCTAAAATTTGATCTAATGTAATCTCTTAAATTCTTAGATTTTTGAAAACAATTTATATATTGTTTGAAAATAGAAGTCCGTGAACTTTAAATTTGTTCAATATGACTTTTAAACTTTTGATAAATATTTAATTTAGTCAGTATGAAAATAACATTATATATTGGGTTAAAGCTGGAGGTTATTTAGGTAATTCCCCCTTAAGTATTTAGGTCCCAGGAAAGGGAATTGACCGTGGGTTAGTAGTTAGCAACTTGCAACTCCTCTTTCATCCTCCTCTTGATTCAAGACTATTGAGGTTCTAAATCATTGGATTACTAGTACTAAATCTTTCGGCTATTGATGATCGATATTCCCCTTTTTTATTTTTCGCACTCAAATCTCTTCTGATCGCCTCCTCACCTTTCGAGTCTCGGAAAAGGAAAAGGAAAATTTTAAAAAGAAAAAAAAAAGAAATGGCGCGCGATTCTACCTTCCCGATTGCACGGGATGCCTTGAAGAAGGTAGCCGTTCGATCAAGGGCCAATTCTAATACGTGATTGTTGACACCTGAAATTTTTTGTTAACATTTTAATCATCCATTGTTTGTAAAAAATAAAATAAAAAATAAATAATAAAATAATAAATAATAATAAAGAGCCAAAAAAGAAAACAAAGAAAAGAAAACAAAAAGAAAAAAAGAGAGAGAAAACAAAACAAAAAAAAAAAAAAAAAATGAAATGAAACAAAAAGAAAACAAAGAAAAGAAAACAAAGAAAGAAGAAAAATATATATATATAAAAAGGGGGAGGCCATTCACGATCGGGGTTTTCTTTTGGGGTCTCCTCTCTCTCAAATTTTGGGAGGCGCGTATTCTCTCTCTCAGGGGCTCTCTGCTCCCGCTCGCTCTCTCTCTCCTCTGGGACGATTTCTTCCTCTGAATTGGCGGTTAGGGCCCTTCCGCAATGGCGTCGGCTGCTCATTGATTCAGCCACCGCGCACGGTAGCCGCCTCGATCTAGCCTCGCGCTCTGACATGGCGCCCGAGAAGAACAACTTCGGCGCCAGTGGCGGCACCAAGGCCCAATTGGAAGTGCTCTCTCTCTGATACTCTCTCTGGTTTGCTCGATTGCGGCGACATCCGCGAAGACGGCGGCGGTGATAGCGGCTCTCGATTTGTGGCGTGATTCGGCTCTCCATCGAATCCTATGCTCAACCCCTGTTCACTCGGCTCTCGATCCTCTGGTGTAGAATCTTGCCAGAGGTTGGGCGGATCGGCGACGATGATGCTTAACTGAGTTTGTTTCTGGATATAACTCACCAAAGCGGTGAGTTCTCTTTCTCTCTTGATCCGATTAAGTTTTTAGGATCTGGTTCTCTCTCCCGTTCTCTCTCTGACCTCGCACATTTTCTCTCAACTCTGTCTTGTGCGCCGGATTGGACTTGCTGGAACGGCCGTTTGAGGAACTCGGAGGTGTGCAAGGCGAACGAATATAACCTAATCTTCGAGCTCATCTCCTGTCTGAGGTAATAACCCTCGACCGATCGCTTTGTTTTGTGTCTTCTTTGTGCCTTGTTTCAGGCTCGTCAGACCGGGCCGCTGTTGTCTGGTTCGTGTGGGTCTCAGCCTTGTCTATATGCATGTTGTGATTGTGAAGTCTTGGATGCTGATTGTTTTTGAATCCATACTCAAGCTCAGTGTCGGTGCTCCCCGTTTTTCTTGCGCCTATTCAATGTTCGATGAAATGCTTAAGCTAAACGCAGGTTCATAGTCTTTACCATGCTCGAAGCTTGCCGTCCTTTTGTTTGTACTGAGTATGAACTAGTTGTCCTATGTCAATCTGAAGCCAAGCAACTTGTTTCTGAATGCGAATTGTGACTTTAAAATTAGAAATCTTAAGCTAGCTAGGACCACATCTGAAACGAATTTTATGACTGAGCATGTTGTTACTCGCTGGTATCATGCACCAGAATTGCTCCTTAATTGTTTAGAGTACGCTGTTACGATTGATATTTGGCCTATGAGTTGCATACTTGGTGAAATTGTAACTAGGTAGTCTTTATTCCTAGGCAAAGACTATGTTCATCATCTGACGCTTATTACAGAATATGCTGAGGCCTTAGGGCTTAAGGTTTTTGCCATTAAGTCCAATTTATTAGCTGGACGTTTGAATTTTACTGTCCTTCCTTAGCATCGAGGGTATATCGATATGCATTGGTGCTAATTTCTCTATTATGGGATACAAAAAATCTGTATAATCATCTTCTTTTATAAGTAAGGTGAGCAAGTTATCGATGTGTAGTTGGTCCGTATAAATGATGTGAATTATAAGCACACCCGACCCCTTGTTGAGTTCTGAATTGTTCTCTGATTGAATGATTTTTTTTGTGGATTGATAGTCAATGATCATGAGCTTGAGATTATTGAGCTTGATTTGCCTTAATCTGCAATTTCGTATACCTGATATGTCACTTACTGTTTTGACTGAAACTAGGTGCTAGACGAGTTTTTTTGATCTTGAGCCCTTCTAGACATATAAAATACACTTGTAGAGCTTCAATTTGACATGTTGCATGCCCTGAATGGATGTCATTTGGTCACTGAAAAACACCTACAAAGTCTGTCAATTCTGCAGTAGTTTTAAGGTTGATTTGCTGTTCTGCGATTTTCTGTTTTAACTGTTATGAGCTGGTTATTGTAGTTTTCTGAGTTCGAAGTCTTCATGAAGGTCGAAGATGGTTCGATTATCTTTCCAATGAGCTATAGAATTCCCTAATCGGACTTCATTTAATATGGTTTTTGTCTGTCTGAAGTCTGGTCCAGAATCTGCCAAATATTTGTCTGTGTGTTCTGAATGACCTTCTGTGCAAATGACTTAATATGAGCTGTTTGTTGTGGTTTTCTGTGTTCGGAATCTTCATGGGGGTTGAAGATGGTTTGATTATCTTTCCATCGACCCATAGAACGTTCTGATCCAATGTCGTTTACTACCTGAAAATAGCTCGGCATTTAGTACCATTTTTCTGGAAAATTTTGGTGTTCTGACTTGCTCTCTGTTTCGGATGACCTTCCGTGTAAATCACTTGAAATGAGCTGGTAGATGATGTTATTAAGATTTAATATCTTCTAGAGATTTTTAATAGACTTCTCAAGTTTTTCATAGACATATAATACGTGCAATTTAGCCACCATTTGCCTTGCCTGATGCTTCTTGCAAAGAGCACTAATCTGCTGATGTGTTCTGCTTGTTATGATCTGATCTGACCACTTATACAAATGGCTTTGCTTGAGCTAGAAAAAGACCTAAATTGCAATTGTCATCTAATAGGGATTCGTAAAGGACACCTTGAGCTTTCTAACGATGCCTAGTTTGTCCAATTTACCCATCATTTGCCCTGCTTTTCTTCTTTTTAGATCAAGTTTTGAAGTCTGAATTTGTCTTGACCTATAGTGCTGTCTTGTCTCTATGAACCTGATTGTTTATCAATTTTGTGTGATCTTATACATAATGATCTTGATGATAAATTCTCAATGAAAGCTGTACATAATATCCATATCCATCCCATGCTAAAATTTGAGAATTTTTTAAGGTCAAGTAACCTTAGGATTCAAGACGACATGTAACAATTTAAATTGTTATGCATTTTGCTCCTAATGACAAGTCACATATCAATGTTAATGGATTTGTGTGGCCTTTTGCACATGGATTTAGGGTTAAATGTCCAAATCAAACTTTTTCTTCACATTTAACCATACGTCATGTTCAAATTTCATGATTTTCATGCATTGATTAGGTGGCTTAACAAATTAGTTATCATGCATCATTCTTTGATTTGCTTATGATTGATTTGCATGCTTTAGCGATTGTTGCTTTTCGGTCATGAATTTGACTTTACTTGAACTTGATACGCCTCAAGAAATTCCATTCATGAAAGTTGCTCTTTATAAAGTGCTTGATTTCTGTGCATTTTTCTTAGAGCCAATCTTACATGGGTTCTACCCCAATTGCTTTGATCTTAGTTGTGATTGTTTCTTTCACTTGTATGCACCTAGTCATAAATTTCTTAGATTAGGTTTAGATTAGGACCTTGAAGATGAAGAAGGCGTGAAGATGGTGGGGGTCGATGTCTATTCCGACCATTTTCACGTAATACCCATTTTCTCGACATATGTCTTGGGTTCCATGCATTGTATAAAACCCGACGAGTTGCGGGTTTTCTTTCTTTCCTTATTAATTGTTTTCTCTTTTATTTTTATTAGGACTGCCTGATAGGTTTAACTGCTTTTCTTGATTGTTTACTTAATGTTTTGTAATTTCAATTTCATTTGTTGTTTTCCTTTTTTTTTTTTTTTTTTTTAGAAATAGAATAGCATGAAAATGATCAACCACGCATGATCACTTAGTCTAGGAATTGATAATCCCGAAAATGTAAAAAGAAACGCATTGACATATTAGGAAAAACACAACATATTGTTTAGGTACCGAAAGTGCGCTAATAGCAATATTAGCGTAACTCAAGTCCCTGAACCTAGATATCTGGTTGCGTAGAAATCGAGGGAACACTCCCGACCCTCGATTGGGTTTCTAGCCGACCCCCAAAAATGAGGCTAGTGGCGACTCCTGTCTATTTTTAGGTTGTTAAATACCTAGATCATATAAATAAATCAGCTGTCGCGCGGGGTACGAGCTTGGGAGAGTTCGTGATCTCGTGAGGAAACTCTCGTGATCAAAGTACTCCTAAACCCGACCTTTTCCCTCCTTGGATACATTTCGAGGGGGCGGCGAGATCGGGTCGCGACAGTGATATCCACCAAGCACTACGCCGATTGTCTTTGGGAGGAAGTCTGGAATTTGGAGTGGGAGGCTGAAAGGGTTGACTGCTTGGCGGGAGTGGCCAGAAGCAGTGTTTGGAATATCTATTATGGCTTCATGGAGTGGTAGCGAAGTGCTGACAGGGCCTTGGAGTAGGCGGGATACCTGTTAGACGACATCGAACGGTAAGGCATTACTTGGCGACCCCGACTATCGCTACTAGTTCAGCAGGAAAGCCGATGCCAAGATCAAGGTCATTGGGCGGCTCGTTCAGAAATGCAGTGAATTTAGGCAATTGAACATCTCCATCGATCCTGCTGCTGCTGCTGCTTCTCCTCCCCCTCCTCCATGTCACGCCCCGATCCTCAGGCACGCACACATCCGTCTCACTTGGTCGATTTTATAATGCGATATCTCAAGACAATGTATCGCCGACCCTTTCATTTTTAAGCACATGCAGAAGCAGTTAAAATCCCCAGATAATAAAACGATGGGATAGAAAAGCAGGGCCATATTTTTCATATTGAAATTTATAACCAAACTTTTGTAAATGACACAAACCAATTCATAACTATTCACTTCAAAAGGAATTCTCAAAAGAAGATAGACTCTCAGTCCATCTGGATCATATTTAAGACTCATCTCAAAGATTATCTTCTTCTTTCAAAAATCCTTCTCCTCAGGTTTCACCTCCGAGTTCTCCTTCTCAGACTCCTCCTCCTCAGCTCCTCATCGGGGTCCTGAAATGTTTTTCCCCAAATTGGGATGAGACTACGTCTCAGCGAGTTCTACCCCACTAAGCCCGATTAGTAAACCATTATACTATAGGCTGCCTATACACGCATAGGGCAGAAGACGTACCTTGGCCTCATATCCCACCTGCAAGTCAGTACAATTCATAATAGGCACCCAAGCAATCATATCACTGATCGAAGCATCGATCAAATCGACCTAGTCAATTAAATGCCAACAAGACCACTCACGGTCATTTATAATCAGTCAATCAATTCACGACATCAAATCAAATCAATGATCAATCGACCTAGTCGATTACATATCAGCCTGACCATTTCCCGGTCATTCAAGCTATTGCTATACAGATTCCCACTCGACAACATTCAATATTTAATGGCTTACGGTCCCAGTCGACCACTTTCAATATTCAATGGCTTTACGGTCCCACTCGATCACTTTCAAAATTCAATGCTTTACGGTCTCACTCGACCACTTTCGATATTCAATGGTTTTACGGTCCCACTCAATCACTTTCGATATTTAATGGCTTTACGGTCCCACTCGACCACTTTCGATATTCAATGGCTTTACGGTCCCACTCGGCCACTTTCGAAATTCAATGGCTTATGGTCCCACTCAACCACCTGCTCTTTAAAATGTCATTTTGAATCAACGAGCCCACGTGCATTCTCCAAGGCGATGCATCAAGTCACTGAGCCGACGTGTCTCTTCAAGATGCCAAATGTACTCATTGGGACCACGTGCATTCTCTGAGGTAATGCATCAAATTACCGAGCCCACGTGTCCTTTTAGATGCCAAACTTAATCATCAAACCACATGCATTCTCCAAGGCAACATACTTCGTCACCGAGCCATGTGATTCTCCGAGGTGATATATCTAATCATCAAGCCTCGTGCCTTTCATGATGATCCATCCCATTTGTAAAGTAATTATCAATAACCTTAGTTCGTACTCAATTTACCCAAATAATCAATTTAGGAACATATCCTAAATATCCACAATTAAATCAATTTGGCACAATTCAAAGCTCAAATAAATAAACGGACTGCGTCACGACAATCAGCATGAGATTTCGGTCGTTGGCCATCTCAATCTTAATTTCTGAAAATTAACTAATTAATTAATTAATTTCGAAAATTAATTATTAAATATTAAAAATTCCGTTTAGCTCAAAATAAGGCCAAATTAAATAAACGGACTCCACCGCGGTCATCAGCATAATTTTCCGGTCATGGGCAATCCCAGTTGAATTTTCAGGAAATAAATAAATAATTAATTAATTTCGAAAATTAAATAATTAATATTAAAAATTTAATTTAGCTCAAAATAAAGCCCGATTAAATAAACGGACTTCACCACAGTCATCTGCATAATATTCCGGTTCTGGACCATCTCCCTTGAATTTTTGGAAAATAAATAATTATTTAATTTAATCCCGAAAATTAATATTTAAATACCAAAAATCCCACTTAGGCCCGAATCGCCAAATTGAAGCCCGATTAGGGGTCGAAAAGTTCCCTAGATGCTTCCAGTAAATAGTAGACCACGTCTACTTGTTAATTACACAATCAATTTATCTAAATCGCATCACAATTGACTAATAATTGTTAATTTATTCTAACCTAACAACCTAAACATAATTAATTAAAACTAAACCACCCTTAATCATAACTAGCCAACTAATCTTGGATTAGTGAGATTACTCACCAAATCGCGCGCAAATCGGATCAATCCGACGGCAGCGACGCGAGGAACGATTCTTCCCAAAGCACGGCTCGGGTTTGGGGCCCGGAAACGGTCCAAAACAGCCCACGAACCGGCTGGAAACCCACTCGTGGGTTTGATGGTTCGGCTGCGAAACAAGGGAAAACAGAGATGGTTAGGGCCGGAGAAGGGTCGGGAAGGCAAGCGGCGGTCCGGCGAGGCTGCACGGCGGCTTCGGCGACTTGCTCGGCCACTCACGGTGGCTGGACCAGGCGGAACAGGGATGGGAGACGCACGGGGGAGGCCTGGGCACGAGGAAACGAGGGCTGGCGGAGGACGTGGCGAGCGGCGGACGAGCGGGCGCGGGCGTGCGGTGCGGCGGCGGAACGGGTGGCGACGGGGCAGCGACGGCGAGCTGCAACTTTCGCTCGAGCTTCTCTCTTCGGTTTCGGTTCGCACAAACCAGAGAGAAAAAAAGAGAGAGAGAAGAAGTCGGTCACATGGGGGAAAAGGAGAGAAGAAAGAGGAGAGAGAAGAAATAATTTTTGACTAGTCAAAGGGAGAAGAGAAAGTAAAGTAGGAAACGGCAAGGGGGAAAAAGAAAGAGAGAGTCGGCGTGGGGAGGGGGTGTCCGCACGAAAGGGGAGGGGAGAGGAGAGAGAAAAGAGAGAAAAGAGAGAGAGAGAGAGAGAAAAAAAGGAAAAGAAAGTAATATTTTAAATAAGAAAACACCATTTTCTCATTACCTCTATTATTTTCCTTTTCTCATTCCCTTTTTAATTTCTTTTAGTCTTCAATTTTTCTCCGATAATTTCTTTATTGAAATTTCGGACTCGTCAACAAATTGACGAACGATGAGACAATGTCAAAAAAAAAAGATTATGATGCGCATAAAATTCGATTCCCGAAATTGAATTCAATTTCGTGGTTAAAAATCGATCAAACGTGATTTTAGTCCAATTCAACAAATTGAGTAGCTTTTAGGGATTTTACTGCAGATACATCCCTTAACGGCTTCACTCAATAGGTTAGTTAACTTTTGAGTGATCAGCTCAGAAAAAAAGGACCGTAAACACGTCGACGAAATGCCCATTTCACTTTATCGAAACGGGGTCGAATTTCAGGATGTCACACTCCAGGTGATGTCTCTGCTCGGACTCCGGGCAAGAGAGAAGGCAGGCGTGCCACTCTGTCAACCGCCGCCCCATGGCGGTCTCCTCTTCTTCTGCCTTGATATCTCTGCTCGGACTCTGGAAAGGTATAATCATATTATGCTCTCATAATGCATAATATGATTATACCTTTCATGACAGGACGCAAAGCGTAATTTTCCTGTTTATGTAAGAAGGTCTAGTATTGGAACTCCAACATTGTGCACTATTTTTGGTTTATGGCTGGGATCTTCATTTGTTGCTTGACAGACATGCTCTAATTGTTTATTTTCCTAGTAGGATTATTCATCACTGGGGAACAATAATGGATCTTTACTCATCAGGTGCCTTTGATGAATCCTGTCAGATTGAGCCACCGCACCAGGCAGAGGAACTTGGGAGAAGTTCTATCGAGATCGAATCCAGTCCACCTGAATATAGTTGAAAGGTCCTTAGGCGTGGGGGTTTAGGACTGACGGAGCCTCCGGAGGTCACGCAATGGTAGAGTTTCACAAAAATTTACTTGATGGAAAATAAGTTGACTGAGTTACCAGAGAATCCTCGGTATCCTGGACTATTGGTACTGTTTCTAAATAGATATTGCAAGCTCAGAACAATTAGTCCACCTTTCTTCGATTTCATGCCTCCTCTCGAAATCCTGAATTTGTCTCGAACTCGTATCAAGTCCATGCTAGATTCTCTATTAAGGCCAAGCCGTCTAAAAAGACTATTCTTAAATCATTGTGAGCTATTGAGGGAGTTACCTCCGAAAATTGGAGAACTTCAGCAGCTTGAGGTACTTGATCTTGAAGGGACTGAGATCATAGATCTGCCAAAGGAGTTGTTGAAGCTAACAAAGCTCACTTGCTTAGAAGTATCTTTTTGTCCACACACAAATTGTGGCACAAAGTCTGCAGAAGTGAATGCATTGATTCCTCAAGGCACTATTTCTGCCCTATCACATCAAATGTGTCTAGATCGTTGTCACATTTCAAATTTGTTGTTGGCAAACATGCTGAATGCATCATGTGTCATCTCCCAGAGGATCTTGAGTTTGAGTTAGAACACTGGGATAGATCCCTGAAATATGTAAATGGTTTGGGAGTACCCATAGATATCCAGAAGATGCTCCGACATACTACTGCATTTTTCTTAGACCACCTTAAAGATGTCACTAAGCTTTCTGATTTTGGGATTGAGAACATGAATCAACTAAAATGCTGCATAATCAGGGAGCGTAATGAGATCCGGGTTATTGTTGATGGAACTGATGTGTACGATGAAGTTGATAGAAGTGAAATTGTATTAGAAACAAGGGAAGATGGTAGGAGGTTTCTCAAATCACTTAAATATCTCTACATATATCGTATGAAGAGTTTGAAGTGCATTTATGAGGGGCCGCTGCATCAAGGATCCTTGTCTCGTCTTAAATGCTTAGCCTTACACACATGTCCTTGGTTGACTACTATATTCACACCTGGCATACTGGAAAACCTTGATAGCTTAGAAGAGCTCAAAGTCGAAGATTGCCCCCTTGTCTTATGTTTAGTGAGGTGTGAAGATACTTGTGTTCATGAGAGTGCTTCCTTCCTCCCCAAGTTGAAAAAGTTACCCTATTCTCATTGCCTGAACTCATTAGCATTTCCGATGGCTTATGCATTGCACCGAACTTGAAACAAATGAGCATTTTTTATTGTCCAAATCTCAAGAATTCATCTACCGGTGAAATGTGTTGCAATCATCTGACAGGAACTGAAGGTAAGGGTAATAATCAGCAGAGAGCATTGTTCTGTTGAATTGATGCCTGTCTTTTTCTTTCAATTTCATTTTATACATTTGATTGAACAAGTTAGAAGCTGCAGGCCTAGCCTTAATAACGAGAAAATTGGAAAGTCAACACTGATCTAAATGAACTCTGATCTTCTTTCAATTTGATATCTGATCTCACCCTTGAAATGTTTATGAATGAGGTGGTGATTGCTAAATGCTCAAAATTCTGGTCGTTCTAATGTTATCTTCGGAACTATGACTTCTTCTGATGCATATTATATTTCAGTTTATGAAACCAAATGTTAGCACACCATAAGTGTGCACTGATTTGGATTGCTAGTTAATTTTTGCCACTGTAAACGTGCTCCAAGTTTGTAGAGTGACTTAACAATAGCTGGCCTAGTTACCATTGGTGGGAGAATTTCTTCATTAGAGTGCCTAGGGAGTTATTATCGTTGTCAACTGTGGATAGGTTATTGGAATTCCTGTTTCACATGCTGTAGAAATACTGTACTTTTTTTACTGGTGGTATGAAGATCTTACTTCGTGATATTCTGCTTGTATTTGTTAGAGGTACCATATGTGAAAAAGGAAAGGAACATACTACTTTTTTTTGGTCTGGTCAAGGAATAAACTTGAAGTTAGTGTTCAGTTTATGTTGCAAAGTCCAACTGAAGGCTTAAGCTATTAGGGGGAAGGAGACTACATGTAGATAAGATCATTGTCAAAATTTCAAATTGTATTAGCGGTTGCATTCTAATAATTACAGATGCGGGCATATCAGCCTCTTGGAGGTGTCATCACCACAACAGGGCAGATAGTGGCTGCTACTGGCGTGAATTTTATTCTTATCGACCGCAATCAGCTGCTACCTAAAACATTTGTAGTTATAAGTTCAGAAAACAAGTGATGTTCAATACTTTAATATCCCCCTCTTGAGCAAACCCGAATAAAACCATATGACGAATGCACTTTAGGAATAAGACACAGAAATTATCTCACTCTAAGTGAAATATTATTTGGGGCGTGAATAATTGAAAGTTGGCTCTAGTACCAAATTAAAAATCCAATCTGAAATTTTTTAGTTATTAAGTGGATGCAGACCATAGGACCATTTTCAACCCCAAAAGATGCAAAGGGGGATATTCTCACATTATATCTAACTTGTTACTGTGGATTTATTGTCTGGTTCTGGTTTTGCGCTTTGATGACTCATGCATTGGCCCCACTAAAACTTGTCAAGTCGGAGTTGTTTGCTCTCTAAATGTGCCATTATGCCTAGTTTATGTAACTCTTTTGTTGGATTTGTTGTGCAATTGTAACACAATTTATCAACTCAGGTTGTAGCCCAATCGAAACTTGCCAAGTTACTCTCCGAGACTCTTTGATTGCCAGTATCCTTAGGAGTGCTCTTTGTTCCCAGAGTTTTATTTTGCAGTGTTGGTTTGGGAAGTGACTTTCAATTATTGTGTGCTGTATACATCTAGTAATAGGAGATGAGAGCGACGTATCTCATAGGAAGACAAAAGTTTGTGACAGATCTAGAGTAGGTTGAGTGCGTGATAACACAAGAAGTGAGTGTCGAGTGCCTTAGAGATTAAGAAAGTTGTATATCAGGTGGAAATTTGGCATTCTGAATTGCTTAAAGAAAGTTTTAGTGTTTTAGTCTATATCAAGAGATCAGGTAGATTTGTTGCTGCTCATCTTTTTCCATTGCGTCGAGTGCAAGTTGAATTATGTTGTCATAGTTATGCATTGTAAACCACATATCTACCTGGGTATGAGATACCCTCCTCTACTCGGGAGTGGATGTTTCCTTCTACTGGAAAAATAACATGTGCTGGGGCAACTAGCAGATTAGCTAATTTATCTTCAAATTCCTGTTTAGATGAAGTGGCTTGGTGTTTGTTGTTTGTCTAAGTGACCCAAATCGGTGGTTGCTCATTTTGTCTAATATGCTAATTTTGTATTTTAGCAGCACAAAGTATTCCAAACGATGCAAGCAGAGAGCAGCCTGCTCCTCCTGTGGTTTCTTCTACGACCACTGGTAATGCAGGCTCTTCAAATTCTAAACTCAAAAGGGAACCTAAAGTTGCTTCTTGGCTTTGGAAATTATTATTTAATGATCTTAAGTTAGCTGCAAGAAACTTTAGTGCCGCAAGTCTTCTTGGTGAAGGTGGTTTCGGCTGTGTACGTGGATTTACAAATGATACAAGCAGAGAGCAGCCTGATCCTGCTGGGGTTTTATTTACACCCCACTGGTACAGCAATCGACTCCTCAGTTTCATCTACAACCACTAGTAATACAGCAATTACCACTTCAATTTCATCTAAGATCACTAGTAATGCAACAATTAACTCTTTGACTTCTAAAGTCATTGAGGAACATATAGTCGCTCCTCAGCTCCAGAAATTTTCATTGAAGGATCTTAAGTTAGCTACAAGAAAGTTTAGTCTTGAGGGTCTGCTCGGTAAAGGCGGTTTTGGCTGTGTCTTTAAGGGTTGGGTTGAAGAAAATGGGACTGCTTCTGCGAGGCCTGGCACCGGGCTGACTGTTGCCATTAAGGTTCTGAACACGAGGGGTATAAGGGTCACAAAGAATGGCTGGTAATATATCATCCAATGATCTTGTATTTCTGGAGTAATGCGTGTTCGACTATTAGTATGAGTTTTGATGCTTTGCACTTTCCATGTGGCACGCTGAAGTGACTATTCTTGGTCATCTGGTACATCCAAATTTGGTGAGGTTAATTGGATATTGCGTGGAAGGCCTGCTAATATATGAGTTTTTGCAACAAGGGAGCTTGAACAATCACCTCTTTAAAAGTATGCATGGTTGTCCTGTGTAATGTGCTTTGGTGCCCTTAATGACATGTCTAGCATTATGTTCATACTACATAAGTACTCATGGTATAACAATCCACCTCTAGCTGGATATGGAAGTCATGTCTCCCATGAAAACTATATGATTGCTACTAGCATCTGGATAATAATGTTACGGAGAAAGAATCTTACTTGTCCTTATAATCGATGTCTTTCCAAAAGATGGTAGGGTTCAGAATCATATTTTCCTAAACAATTTGCACACAAATTGTCAATGTCCACAATGCTCAGCCTCTATTGAATGTTCTTCTACCTGAAATGTTTTTACATAAATTGGTTGTTTGTTGTTGCTCCCACTGAGAACCAAAGGATGCAATACCAGAGACTTTCACTGTTATCATACTCAGAGGACATTATCTGTTCGAAGCCAGGAAAAAGAAGGAAAGCAATGTCGGTAGATCAGAACTGGTCATGAAATGTCACTTTTTAGCAGCTTCCTCCATGTGATGATCTTAGTATCTTTTTATCACCTTTGTCTCTCGGTACTACATCTCAGGGAATCCTGGACTCAATTCTCTTTAAAATGGTCATTTATGTGCAAGAATACCACAGTTATACCGTATTGAGAATGAAACTTAGTACAAGCTTGTAAGTATGCTGGTAATGATATTTAATGGAGGTACATGCTTGGCAATGGAAGGACTCTTGAAAGATACTAAATGTTTTTAATGGTAGGGCGTGATGATTTCTTTCAGCAGGTTTCGCTGAGCTTTCCCTTGCATAAGCGTAAAATTTGATTTCTACAGGAAAAGAAAGGAAATCCTGCTGTGGTTTCTACTTTTTTCTTGCCTTGCCTACTAATTCTTAAGCATAATGTGCAAGAACTACATTTGATTGTCCCACAATCAACTGTAGTTCTTGCACATTATTCCCTTATCTTCCAGTCCACCACAAATTCAATCATTGAATGGATTATTTTGCACATGTCTTGCTCAAACTTCTGGAACATTATGCTCATTGTAACTTGTGGAGTGACTGACTGGTACTCATTACCCGCATTCCTTTTCTTTGTTAGAAGCATCTCTCAATTGTTGTTTCCTCCGAGGATAATGTCTGGTGTCTCTCTCATATTTTTAGCCTGGGAGGAACCTGGAAAATTTGCTGGACCGTCATGAACTGGTGTTCCCAGTGATACTGGATTTACTTTTCTGCGGTATGCACAGGCTTTGTTAATGATAAGTACTGATTACAAATACATAAAATTCGGATCTTGAGGGTGCAAATCAGGCGAGCTCATAATCCACGTTAATGACGCATTGCTGGCAAGTGATTTTTTGTTTTGTTTTACTCTCTCTCTCTGTCTCTCTCTCTCTCTCTCGGTCGGTTGTATTCTTTTCAGTGCACGATGTAATGTCTGCTTCGCCCTCCGAACTCCTGATTATCGGTGCTTTTTGATATGATGCACAACCGGTGATTACTGAAACGCAGATTTTTAAGTTCTTTCTGTCTGTGTTTTACGTGCTTCAATGCTACATGTCTAAAGGATTCTCGGTTTCGAATGGAGTATCTAGGTTTCTTCGTGTAGCTAGTTAATTTCCCCTTAGTGTGGTGGTCGTCCGTCCCACACGTACTACATAATTACCGAAAAATTGTAAATCCCGACTAGGTATTATTTGTTCCTTTGTTTTATGCGGTTTAGGGGTACATGTAGTAATCATGATTGTGTATATTTTCATTATACTTTCCTATTTATCATATAATAGTAGCATAATTTCACGTTGAAATGATTAAAATGGCGGTTGTTTTATCTTATACATCTATTGATTAAGAGTTGAAATTTTTTCCCTCTTTTTCATTTTTTTTTTTTGCATACGTCCTTATAAATTTCAGTGAATGCAATGCATTAAGAATCATTCACTATGTTATCGTGAATTTTAATGATTATGACTTGAAAATTTCTAATAAATGGCATCATTTTGAATTGATAGATTAATTAGTTAGTTCATATTTATCATGCTATAAATTACTACTTTGCAGAAGCAAATACTTTGACATGACAGTCCATGAATGAAGTATATTATGATGACAAGATACAATATTGTTTTTTGGAATTGCCATCTTTGATAATATCACAATTTGGGCTTTACTCCACTTCTATGCCACTAATTGCTTTGATAATTTCACTAATACTGGATAGCTATTTTATCCACAGCAATGCCCGAGGTGCTTAACTAGTATTATCATAAGAAAAAAAAGGAGTGATGGAAGGACAGAACAAAGTTATTGTTTCAACCTTACCTGTTTTTGATTGCTAGAGGTGGTTGAGATATTTGGCGGGTACTTCATGGATTGTATTTATATCCAATTAGGATCGACTAGTACTTGTTCTCGGTATTCTCGACTCCGACTGCACATATATTATTGCAGGTCACCTCACAGTAAGGAGTGATCTCTATGGTTTTGGTGTGGTTCTTTTGGAAATCCTGACCAGAAGAAAACCCGTTAACCATACTCGCAAGAAAGCTTCCCTTGTTATGTACGTTTGGTCACATATGGAAGAGGAAAGAAGATTGTACGAATTGATAGATTCAAGGCTTGGAAATCAATTCTCAGAAAAAGGTGCCCCAGATTGCTTTGCAGTTGGCTGCTCGCTGCCTTGAACCAAACCCAAGAAGCTCGTCCCTGGATGAGTGAAGTTGTTGAAGTTTTGAAGACTATCCAAGATCTTCCATACATGGCAAGTCTATCAAATATTCAGGATAGGATAGGGAAGCGCTAGCAGTGGAATAACATCCAAACTCAAACCATGAATTCAAGGAATGCAAGTCTTTCAATTCCGGATGGGACCAACGCCTATCCATGCCACCACACCACCAATTTTTGGAAGCCACTGATAAACTGTGGCAATATGCCTATAATTAGCAGTCATTCAAACCCGTTTGTCTCCTTTTCTCCTCTTTTCTTTTTTGATGCCGGAGTTTTGGCTTTCATATGAACATTAACTCTTGGTTATAGAAATGTCGACGGAGTAAAATATAATACAAATTATGCTATGTTTATAATGTCATCCATTGAGAAGTGATCCGGTGAAGCCTGAAATTGGCAAGTACGCTTGGGCATTGATACTTTATCACTCCTCTACAGCATTTTAATGATAATGATTACCTTTGATGGTGCCTTTTTGACATATCATACCTTGTGAAATTTATTCTGTATCGAGTTTTTCATGTTGTGACATGTCTTTGACGCATGTTCTCATTTTTAGTAATCATCTCGTTGTATTTCTACTTCTCACATGACTGGGGTGTTCATTCATTTGAATTTGTTAATTCGTTTGCTGCGTAAAATTATACGGTTGTTCTCTTTCAGATATCATGATAATTGTTAGAAATTCTTTTGGGCCAGCATTTGTTGTTGAGACCGGCATTGAGTTTTCTTTATTTGAGACTGAGCATCCAATGCAGGCGCATTTTTTATTTATTTATTACAGCCCATGCGGCCCAGCCTAAAAAATTGGCATTGGCTGGGGGCCCGGCTCAAGTGGGTGACAGGCCCGTTAAGCACTCTTAGGACAGAGGTTGGAATGCTGGTGCCGTGGCGCCTCCAAGATTTTTTCTTCGAGTTTTTGTTTTTACATATTTTTCTATTCTTTCTGAGGTGTTCTTTTCTTTTTTTTTTTTCTTGGTTTATTTTTCCCATAAATAAATATAAAGTGTATTTTTTTCTAAAATTTATATTTCTTTTTTTTCTTTTTCTCCTCCTCCTTTTCTTTTTCTTTAAATCTAATCAAAGATATTCTTGCTTATTTCATGCAATAATACCTTTTCCTTTTGTGTTTTGCAATCAGTCTATTCATATAGTTGGACTTGATCAAATCCAATTATATATTAATTCACTTTAATTTTTCTGAACCTTATATTGCCTTGAAAACAAATTTAGGGCGTAAAATCGACAATGCTTTTATATTGCAATCAAAATGCATAATACAAGAAGATGTGCAATATCTTATTAATTTAACATCTGTAAAACGTCAACAATGACATTTTTCGACTGGGAAAGAATAACGATACTCACATAATTTTGAAAATTACTTGTGTGTTACCAAAAAAAAAAAAATTCCTGCGACATCAGCCAAGTTTCTTTTCTCCGCACTGCCTCGATTGCTGCCTTTTCCATGTCTCCATCCACTCCTTCACTCTGGCCTCCCCACAATCTGATATACTCTATTTGTTCCTGCATTTCTAGGGTTATGAGTTTCACTTTTGCGTGTGCGCTTGTCATGTGCTTTCATGCCTGAAACTGTTTCGATGTATTGCTTTCTTCCTTTGGCAATTTCTAGTTGTAGCGCGGCCGCCGCCATGGACATCATTTTCAGGGGGCGGTGCGGCATTGGCGGGAAACAAACTCGGCTTGAATGCAATGCTTTCGAAAGAGGTATTTTCATCTCTCGTGAATCAACGTTGCTTTGAGTGATTGCGGAGCTCGCCCGTGCTGATAGTGGGGTACGTGATGAAATTTGTACATTGGATTGGACCTGTGTTTTCTGAGAGGACATTGGCTTTTGCTTTGGGTATTTGATGAATTAGTAATTATTTTTTTGGTGAGTTACTAATTCCATTTTTCATCATTGTTTGGGTGTTTGTTGATTATGATGGTAGTTTGTCTTTTAATTGTATTTATGTAATTGTTTACCTTTATGGATTGTTCCGGGATGCCCATGGAGACTCCACGGGCCTACTAGCTTGTTGACGACGAGACCACCGGCGGTTCATATTTCTTCTTGAACATACATTGACTCTCTAAATTTGCACATATGGCCGTAATTCTAGCAATACATTAAATGATATAATTTGATATTTGTTCTCTAATAAAATAATCTCATCCAAGTCCAACCCACATTCATTTGCCATTTTCCTCACCTGCAAATGACCATAAGTTAGCTATTCCCCAAAGCAAAGCAATTAGCACATCAAAGAGGTCAGTCAACCAAAATCGAAATAAAAATTGCCCATTCACATGTCCCCACCAGTGAGCAACTCACCTCATGATCCACACCTTCCGAAAGTTTTTATAAGTTCAATCACCGAGCTATCTCCTGTAATTTGCCCCACTTTTTGTACCAGCACATGCTGTGAAATCTTTCTCCCTAGAAAATGATGTTCATGTTTTAAAAATATTTCAACATTAAAGGAAAGCTGAAAACAAAGGTTGAAAGACAATAACTAAAAGTCAATGCGATTGATATAGACTACGGACAAGGCGAAAATCAAGATACAAAATTTCCCAAAAATCAAATCAAAAAAGTAATTGAGGCGAGGGGCAACTTTAAAAATTCAAATAAAGTAAATTTGCCAATTTTTAAAATATGAATTGTGCCTGCCACGGGTGTAGGTATGTATATATACTAAATTAAAAGTCAATTTATTATGAAGCATATCATCAATTTTGACACATTTGCCCCAATAAAAAAAAAAAAATTTGCACTACGATTACCAATTTTTTTTATATGTAACACCAACTAATTGATCGACACGTGGCTTAATGGTCCCACTTGTCAACCTCCCTTCGCTCTCTCACCATTAGTCTTTCAATTGGGCGTGAGCTTCTCCTTCCTCTTTTGTAGCCTTGAGCTTTTGTTCCTTTTTTACAATATTTTCTTTCCCCTGGTCTCGCTACAGAGACCTGACCTGCACACCTTGAGGCATTTGCATTTTTTGCAAAACTTCCCAATTTTTGGGGAGAATTTGGACCTCTCTTTTCAATTTATTTTCTTATTTTGGGCACCTTCTCTCCCTTCTGGGTGGAGTTGTGAGGCCAACGTGGCATGTGTCATGTTGACATTTAGGCTCATCATCAGAAATCCTTGCAACATATCTCTCTTCAATTGTACAACTCTCCCTCTTCTCTCTCTTCTGCGTTTCAAAGCCCTCCGATGCTCCCAAGACTCCGCCGCCTCCGGCACAACGCCTCCATCTTTTTCCCTGTTTTGTCCATTTGTCCCTTCCTTCTTCCACCTCCAGCTCTTTTCTTAAGCCCAAAGATGCCATCCTCACTCTACAACTCCTTCATATTGTTTAGGTATGTTTAAGTATGATTTGAATTGATATTAATATTACGTGGAGTACGGTCATATTTCCCAACCTAACATCATAACAACTCATCATCACATTTTCATGGTAAGAACCGATAATTATCACCAAATAAATGGCTCTCTCTCTCTCTCTCTCTCTCTCTCTCTCTCTCTCTCTCTCTGAATCTTGTTTGTAGTATAGTGTCAACTTGATCAATAACCATACAAGACTCAAACCCAAGCCAAACAAAGAAAATGAAAGAATTGCATACATCGTATGCTGCTTTTGTTAATACTCATGATCGGGAAAAGGAAAAATGAAAGGACCACCGTAACTTCTATTTGGCCCCTTTAGCACTATCAGTGACGGCAAGGCAAAACCTTTTCATCCTCTCTCTTGTCCCATCCCACCTTTTGAAATTCCAGAGAGAGAGAGAGAGAGAGAGAGAGAGAGAGAGAGAGAGAGAGAGAGAGAGAGAGAGAGAGAGAGAGAGAGAGAGAGAGAGAGAGAGAGCTTCCTTGAATCACTCCTCCTTTGGATGGGCCCCACCAAGGGGAAAAGAAAGAAGTGGTGGGGCCCAGCAAAAAATAGAGGAATATATAGGAAGGTAAGTAAAAATCATTTCCTCATCTCACTTTAGTGGTGGAGCTCACTTCTTCTCAAATCTTTTACTCCTACTTCATTTAAGGCCAGGGTTAGGGTTCGAGTTTGAGGAGAACCAAATTTGATGATAAAATAATGCCAAACCAAGAAAAGAAAGAGTGCTTCATTTTTGTGTCACAAAGAGAAGGAAAGACAATTCGTGAAAATAGATGAACATAAAAGAAAAAGTAAAAGAGTTGTAGCTCGAGTTTTTTGAGACACTAGGTGACGAAAGGAAATGTCAACTACGATATTATTATATTGCTACTTTATAAAAATTATATGCCCTAAGTGTGTTATGCACGTGTCATGCTAGCATCGTGCGCGTGTTGTGCCTGCATTGTGCGTAGTATGTGCATATTCTGACATCAACATAAAAAAAAAAAAACCTAAATTTCAATTAAAAAAGCATCATAAATCCAATTGACAAAAGTACTAATAAGTCATGAAACATTTTTGACTAAACTTGAGGTTTGGCCTTATGTTGGTATTTCCCCCATTCCTCCGGGAGAATTTAACTTAGTTGTGTTGTGCCATAGCAAGGCACTGTCTATTATTTGAATTCAAAGTTCATAGTGATGAAACCATTAATCCGGATAACCATGCCTTTACTATTAGTAGGTACAGAAAACATATTATGTGTGTTAACAACATTTTCTCTAGTGATAGCGGCAATTCTCAAGCAATGCCTTTCATTAAAAACTCCTAGTTTGGACTTTCAATGTAACTTCATTTCTCACTAATAGCTGTTGAGAACATTAAAAAGGAATGTAATAATGAACTTTAAAGAAACGTAAGGCACCCTTCATAATGGATGAGTTTTACCGGTTTCCACTCTAGGTGGTAATATGATGAAAGAACTAGCGCTTGAAGTTTAAGCTTTAAATGCAACATCACAGGTACAACAAGGATTAGCTTTTTGTATCCGTTCATGTGGGGCTTTATCACCATACCATAGAACTCAAGGAAGTATTGTTGACACCTAAATTTGGGCAACCCATTTAGTCATTTATTGCATAAAAGTTAGGGATTAATTTTTAACCGCTAAGAAAAAATATTATAATTCAATTGCATAGCATATAATTTTTTAGGTGCATTTATTTTTAATTTACATGTTTTACGTTTTTTTATTTTTAGGACCAGTGGTGGATGGGTTCGAATTAATATTTCTGAACTCTAGTTCGGCAGGCCGGGCTAGGCCCATGAAAGGAAAAAAATTAACTCAAGCCCGTCGTTATTTTTAATTAATTATCTTGTGAAAAATTAAGATTTGATGCGATATTATGATGATTTTTGAAAATTAAGAAAATCGCATTATAATCTTATCTTTATCAATAGATGATGAAATCGGGAGAATATTCATGAGACAAGGATTTTTGTGATCAAGAGATTATAAGCGATATCCGAGAGATGAAAATATTAATAAAAAAGATCACGTTTTGGTGCGTACGGAGGTCAAGAAGGTGGAGGGCGTTTAGTTTTTGCTTTCGGGGGATATTTCGGTTCTTTGGGAAGAAAAAAGAAAAGGAGAAAAAGCAAAAACAGCAAAAAGCAGGAAAAAGAAAAAAGAGGGGCGAGGAGAAAGGTACAAGCGGCAGCGGGACGACTGTTGATCGTCTCCCTCGCCGCTCGCCTCCCTCTGCAACTTCCATTCGCGAGGACCCCCGCGCCCACCGCCGCTCCGCCAGTATCCTGACCGGCCACCAACGTTGCCTGCCGGACACCGCCGTCTCGCCACGCCGACGCCACCTGGAGGCCGAGGCCAGCCGCAACCGCCTCGCTCGAAGCCCCGCCGGTGTCCGCCCGAGTTCTCCCGTTCGTGCCGCGCCGACCCATGATCCCGACGAGTTGTTGCTGCCCAATGCCTCCTTGACCTTGCATGAACCGCGATCCACCTACTACTCGGAGCCAAAGACCCGTACGCCAGGCCCAGATCCAAGCCCCCACACGTCCGAGTAACGTCTCTGTTGCCGGCCATCTCCGCTGCGAGCCTCCTCACGGTGCGCCTGTAGTTCCTTTGCTGAACGTCTCCGATTGCTGACGGCCGCACTTGCAACCTTCTCCACCCACGACGCCGGATCCGGACGCCACCCGATCCGCCTCAGTCGCAACCGCCTCGCTTGAAGCACCACCTATGCCACAGCGCCGCCCCTTGTGACACTGCACCGGGCCCTCTTCCGTGTAGACTCTGAGCCACCCCTGCCAAGCCGCTCCATCTGTTGCTGCCCTTCGCCGGAGCTCCGACCGATGGCAACAACCTGCCCGGCGCCAACGAACTTGCTGCCCCCCATTTTCCTTAGGCTGCTCAATTTTCTTTTATTTTTATTTTTCTTATTTTATATTATTTTACTTTACTTTTAGTTAGTTTTATTATTATTGTTTAAGTTTGAATATTTTGAGGTGACTTTTAGGTTATGGATATTGTAGGCATTACTCACAGGATTTATCCCTAAAATTATTGTAATTATTAATTTGACCCGTAAAATGTCGGGTCATTTTTTTAATTATATTAATTCTTGGGGTTTGTTGATAACATATTAATTGTTGAATAAATATAATTATTAATTTGATCCGTAAGATTTCGGATCAGATTTATAATTATTTTGAACCCTTTGTCGGTTAGATAATTGTTAATTTGACTGTGATACAACATGTTATTTCTTTCGATTATTTTAATCATTTATTTGATTCAATGTCTTGATTAGTTTAAATACAATGTTTATTTGATAATTGCTTGTTTTGGAAAACCACTAAAAAATATCCAAAAAAATATTTGAATCATGATTCAATTTGTTTTGGAATATTTCTTGTTATCTTGCATATCTAGAATAGGGATTTTATTCCGAATTTAGAAAAATGTTTTAAAAAAAACAAAAAATGCATTCATTTAGGTTGTTAGTTTGTTATTTGGATTGCATGTTTAATTATGTATTAATTTTAATTTCGAATTTTCATAAAGAAAATCACAAAAAAAAAATAAAAAATCATTGAGCATATTAGGTTAGAATGGCATGTTTCATTTTAAATTTATATCATCTTTTTTAGATAAATTGCATGTTAGATTAAGATAATATCTTAGTTTAAATTAGGATTTAATGTGACTTAATCCTTAGTTTAAATTAGATAGAATTTTAATCTAGCTAGATCATCTTTGCATTTTTAAAAATAGGAATATCAAATGCACGTCATTTAGTTTTTATTAGGTTCATTTAATTAGAACTTCATCGTCATTAGACTAAGTCATTTAATAAATGTCGCATGACATATAACTCGCATACTAAATTGTATGTTGCGTGTCATTTTAGTTAAAATAATTTTGTATGTCATTGCATCGCATTACTCGTCATTAGAATTAGGTCATTTGATTAATTTAGATTGCATATTTAATTGTTACATTTCTTTAATTTCAAATTTCATGGAAAATACAAAAGAATTAGAATGAATTCATTTCATGCTTTAGGATAGATTGCATGCTTATTTATGTCATAAAATTTTGGTCATGTTATCATATCATTTCATGTTAGAATAGTGACATGCATTGCGTAAGTCATGATTTTCATTAAATAAATTAAAACAAAAAATTAAAATTACGTGTTAATTAGAAATCATATCTAGAATTGCTGATGTGAATTCTGATTTAACAATGTAAATGCTTTCGTTGCTTTTAGGTATATTTTGCATTATTTAATTGCTTTCTTGAGTGTTAAATTTGTGGTATGCGCACCTGTATGATCACTTCACATGTTAGGAAGTTAAATTAAAATCAATTCAATTGCCAAACATTTTGAAAATGAAATAAAAAGGTACCGAAAGGGCACTAGGATAGTCTGCTGTAATCAAGTCCCCGTATCCTTTAGTTTTTTGGTTTGCAGGAGTAAAAGAATGCTCAATTTATTTTACTTAGGTGTCTAATCGACCTACCCTAAACCGATTAGTGGCGACTCTTAGATAATAATCTTTTGCATGTTCAAACTTTAAATCGCGAATTAGTATGGGCTTGGAAGAGCCCGAGTTAAGCTTAAAGACTTAGTAATCCATTAACTTAGTTTTAGGTGGTGCACCCAAAAAATTGGGTCGTGACAAGTATTATATGCTCCTATGAAAAAAGGAGTTAAAAGGAAAAGAGTCCTTATAAAATGTTAATGTTATGCCATGTGCAGTTTGAAGAAGAAAGCGAAACGATGTCAGTAAGTGCAAAGATATTAGATCGTGAGAGTCTTGAGATGCGAAAATTGTCATACCTGGCTTTAGTGTTGCTAAGATGAACTCAACGGGAAACTTTGACATTTACATGCATCTTTACGATGCTTTTCCTTTTCCCTTATTTTGGTAATTTGGTTTATGTTGTTGCTTGATTTTTGATGTCCTACCCAACTATCAAGTTCAATAAGAAAACTTGAGGATGAAATCAGTAAATCCATTTAAATGGACGAGTCATGAATGTATTTAGCCCATAGGGCTTTAATTTTCTTTAACATGATATCTAGTCTTTAGAGGTATTTATTTAAAAGGATTGTACTACTAGATGGTCGTCCTTTTCTATTGCTGGTAAGTATCCTAATAGGTCTTTTAATGTTATGATACCCTTTCGCACATCATAATTTGTGCATGTAATTATAATTCAGTCCTTGTTCATGATATTTATGTTTTGTTCTTTTTTCGTTCATTTTTTGCTTAGTTCTTTTCTTAATGCCAACCGTTTATTCATGTTTACTTCAGGGCTGATGGTAGAGCAACAGCTCCGTGATATAAACTTGTGGAATCTATTGTCCCTAGAACAACCTTAAGGCCAATTCAAATTAAGGCTTTCCTAGGAGGAGGGGTATCTCTCTCTCTCTCTCTGCATGGATGCATGGATGCATGTGTAGCTATGTCTAAGACCCTATTGAAATTTTTCTTTCCATAGAAGTTGTATGACACACTTGGAGTACATCTCCACCATAGGCAAGCACTTAGATTACCACATCTTACCTCCGGTTATTAGCTTAGGCATTAAGATGGATTGGCAATGGCTTTCGCATAATTATGCGCCATATGAGACCATTTGTAGATGAACTTCAGGAGTGAGACGGTGTAATTCCTGAAACATTTTATGATGTAATAATTGTCATCGGTAATACTATTAATGTTATCTATTGTAGGATATTTATAATATGTTCTTTACATGTTGCATGCTTCACGGGTAGCTTTCAATAGGGAGATTCATACTCCAATTTTACTCTTGAAGGTGATAAATTTTAGCCAAGTAGTCTTTTAACCGGTGGAAGCCTGAAGCAATTTCCTCATCTGCTTGTTTTCGTTATTTATGGCGCATTTGGTAACTTTTATGTTTAAAAATTGTTCTAGGAAATAGAAATAGAAAAAAAGTGTTTCGTTCCGGGGAATAATTTTTGAATAAAAAAACATGTTTGGTAAACTTGTTTCGGGAATAAAAAATAAACAGAAACACGTTTGGTAAATTTGTATAATTATTTTATTTCTTTTATTTTTTAATATTTTTATTTTAATATTTTTATTTTAATATTTTTATTTTATTTTTTCTATTTTCTTTCTTATTTTTCTTATTTATTTTTCATTTTTCCTTTTTTCTTCTTTTGGCCGATCGGCGGCCTCGGCCATGGCGAGCGACCGGCCAACAAGGGCCGGCGACCTCGCCCAGCCACGGCGAGGCTCGCCAGCCCCCGGCGAGATCGAGCCTCGCCGGCCTCTGGGCGAGCTCGGCCTCGTTGGATCTGGGCGAGATCGAGCTCGCCCAACCCGGCGCGAGGTCGGCCTCGCCGGGGGCCGACGAGCCTCGCCGTGGCTAGGCAAGGCCGTCGGCCCTCGTTGGCCGGTCGCCGGTTGCCGGCCATGGTCGAGGCGGCGACCGGCCAAAGAAAAAGAAGAAGAAAAGAAGAAAAAAAAAAAAGAGAGAAGAAAAAGAAGAAAAAAAGAAAGTGTTTCTAAATTTTGTTTTAGAAACAAGAAACAACTTTTCTTTGTTTCTTATTTCTGTTCTAGATGTGTTTCTCGGAACAAAAAAACAATTTTGGAACAAAAACACACCCAAACGCATTTCTTTTCCTTTTTTTATTCTCAAGAATGAAAAAAACAAAAAAAATGTTTAAAAACAAAAAAAAGAAGTGAAAATACACAGCCTTATTATGCATGGATGTTGTTTTTGTTACAATGGTCAGACGTGTGGTGTTATTCTCTTCAGAAGAGAGCTACCACATGCTAATTATTATTGTGTGGTGTAGGGATGGAGGTGACCTGTTGAGGCAACTTTGTGATTTGGCAAGGGCCGAGTCAAAACTCGCTATATATCATAATATCGGCAATCGAAGCGAGAGGTAGACCTTGAATACCTCTTTTGCATTTCAAGTGCTGCATCATATACACTTATTATATATATATATATACATACATACATATATATATATATATATATATATATATATATATATATATTGAGAGCACGGGATCCCTCCCCACCACATTAATTTAGGCATCTGTTTATTTTTTAAAATAAAAAAATTAATAAAAAGGTAAAAACATTTTAAAAAAAAGAAATATAGAATATATATATGGATGAGGCCTAGTTTTAGCTAGCCCATTTTCAGCGAGTTTTGGGCTGGCCGAGCCCTTGCCTTTGGCGCAATGTTCCTTTCTCATCACCCCATCTCTTTACTTCTTTTTAGGCCCAATTCTCTTTCCTTTTTCTAACCCGTGATGTGAGCCCAAGGGTGAAAGGAAAGCAAAGTCCGGCCCGACTCTGTCTCCGGCATGCAAGAGCCTGACCTCGATCAGCGATCTCCAGGTCCGGGCAATTCAACAAGTCACGGATGAAGTGGACGAGGAGTTCAAGAAAATATCTGAGCAGATCAATGAAACTCGAAAATCTTCGAAGGCGACGTTCGTGGAGTTCGTGGACGATGCTCAAGCCTGCACATCATAGGAAGATCTTTATCTCGGAGGTTCCTTGTGGCCGTTCGTTGTCGTTGCTAACATCATCGTCTTCAAGGAGTTCCGGATCCTATTTTTCTCCGCTTCACAGTGAGAACCTTCCAGCCATGAGGATCTCAATGGAAGCTGTTTATCGCTGGAATCACTGATTTCCGTCGGCACTGATTCTGGTCGCTCCATTGTCCATCACGAACCAGGCAATGCTCTTTCTCTCTCTTTCTGATGTTCAGTTTTCTTTTGCTTCTTAGGAATCAATAACCCCGAGTCCATTTGATAGATTCGTGGATTAGTCCTATGAAATCGAAGCTGCTTTGCAGCGAAGGGCAAAGATTCTCAGGAAATTGATTTGCAGGTAGCTGAGGACAGTGATGAGTCATCACTCATGCGCTGCATGATGGGATTTGGGCAGAGCCCGTGGGCAACCCGACCTTGGATTGAAGATTGTAGATGTCGGCTAGGCCTACTGAGAAGTGTCCAGCTAGCCAATTGTCTTAGAGGCGCAAATCAAGTCTATCGTGAAAGGCCCATCGCAAGTTGTAGTTGGCTTGCGAACCCTTCAAATGCTCTTTTAGATTTATCATGCTCGGACGTTGCACAAACTTTGCTTTAGTATCTAATGAATTGCACATCTTTTTCGACAAAAAAAGAAAAAAAAAAAAGGAAAGTTAAATTGTTGAGTAAAGAGTACATTATCGATAATCAAATTGACTACATTATCAATAATCAAATTAATGACACATGAAAGTCTTTCAAGAAAGTCATATAACTCCTATGTTATGTATACTTATCAGTTGGCATGATATCATAGAAGGAGGAAGAAGAGGAGGAGGAAAGGAAAACTTTTATCATTTAATATGCAACAAACATCATTAAAAATATGTTACATAGACTGGTTTTAAAAGAAACTAAGGTGCAAAGCTCTAGCTCCACAAGGGTTACCACCTTTGTCGCCATGGCCAAGATCTTTTCCCCACTGATATCAAGAAGTTGCTTCAGCATACTATTGCATTTTTCTTTGACTGCTATATGGATGGGACTAAGCTATCTGATTTTGAGATTGAGAACATGAAGCAACTATAATGCTGCATAATTGGGGAGTGTAATGAGATTTAGTTTATTATTGATGGAACTAACATGCATGATGAAGCTAATAGAAGTGAAATTGTGGAAACATGGGAGGATGATAGGAGGTTTCTCAAATCACTCGAGTATCTCTACATCTCTCGTATGAAAAGTTTGAGGCGCATTTATGATGGGCCACTGCATGGAGGATGTTTGTCTCATCTTAAATGCTTGTCTTTAGTCAAATGTCCTCAATTGACTGTCATATTCATGCCTGGCCTACTAGAAAACCTCAAAAGCTTAGGAGAGCTCGAAGTCATAGACTGCTCCCTTGTCTTAAGTTTAGTGAGGTGTGAAGATAATTCTATTTACGATAATATAGATACTTCTATTTATGAGAATACCTACTTCCTCTCCAAGTTGAAAAAGATATCCCTAGTCTCAATGCCTGAACTCATCAGCATTTCTGAAGACTTAGGGCGCGCATTACAAAATTTCTATTTCTCGATTTCTCTATTTCTGTTCCCTAACATGTTTGGAAGCAATCCGTTTGGTAACGCAATTTGATTTCTCTATTTTTGAAACAGATTTCTATTCCAAAAATAGAAAAATTGAAGAAATCAGAAGCTAAAATTTTTAACTTCTCAGTTTCTGAAATAGAAATCAGAAGCTGAAATCAAACCATATAAAAGAACCTTGCGCTTTCTTGCTAACTTAATTCACTCATAACCACAACTTCACAAATTATTGCTAATTTTCTTTTTCTTATTTTGCTTGTGTTTTTTTTTTTCAATTTTTTTGATAACTTCCTCTTTAGGATGAAAGGCAATCGAATGGGTCCCCAATTTTCAAAAACGATCAAAGTTCTTAAATGCTTACTTAAAAACAATGGAGCTTTTTCCTCCTAGAAAGAGCATGCGCATGGCCGTTGAAGAAAAAGTTCTTACGTAATAGATGAATAGAAAACATGCCAAGAAATTTAACATTGTTTCTTTACAAATTCAAAATTCTTGCAAACTCAAAATAGTTAGATTGTTACACAATCTTGAATTTTAATTCGAAGTCGAAAGATTCAAGAGAATCTCTCTCTTTGCTATGCAAGGGCCATTAAAGGTTCATTGAGCAACGATAAAGAAACTAGGGATGAGCAACTGAACTGATTCAATTAGAGAATCAAAATAAACCGACCTTCCACCGATTGGTTCCTAATCATAAACGTTACTTCAAGGTAGAATTCTCATATATTTCTTTACACCATCAATTTTATTTTGTTGATAATCTTGTATAATACTAGTCTTGGATAAAATGACAAGGCTGTATAGGTGCCATTGATGGCACCTATTTTCATGCTTCCACAATACTTGTCTGAACCTATGCAGGATGAGCTTGCAAACGATACATTGACCGATGAGGAAAACCAAATAAATACGCTTAGAAAAACCATTGCCAATAAAATGACAATGGATAATAATATGTCGGAAGATTCTTATCCAAGACTTGTATCATTTGATGATACCATGTGAATCGCTAGAAACATGTGAAGTGTATGGCTAACCCAACATGAAATTGTATTTTCAACTTTTGTAATGTATTAGTATTATTTCGACTATTATTTTGTATTTGAGGATTTCCTATGTTGTTTTAGTATTATTTTGATTATTGTTTTGTATTTAAGGATTTCCTATGTTGTTATCTAATTAATTTATATTCCTAGAAATAGAAATTTTATTCTCGTTATTAAACGGATTTTACGCCGAAATAGAAATTTTGAGTCGTTATCAAACGGGTTTTTTTGCTCGAAACTTGTCCGAGGAATAGAAATTGAGAAATTGATTTATGGCTAGAAATTAATTTCTGTTTCAGAAATTTTGTCATGTGCAACCTTACACATTGCACCAAACTTGGCAACAATAAAGATTGCTGATTGTCCGAATCTCAAGAATCGATCAATTGATGAAATTGTTGCAATCATCTGATAGGGACTGAAGGTAAGGGTAATAATCAATGGAGAGCATTTTTCTATGGAAATGGTGTGTCTTTTTCTTACCATTTCACGGGATACATTTGATCGGACGAGTAAAAAAGCTACAAGCCCAGCTTTGATGAAGAGTAAAATTGGAAAGTCAACAGCTATCTAAATAATTTCTTATCTTCTTTCAAATTAGATTTTTGATTTGTTACTGTTTAAAATGTCTATGAACGAGGCAGTGGTTACTGTACAAATTTTGGTCGATCCACTCTTAGCTTCTTATGCATATATATTTCAGGGTACAAAATTAAATGTTGGCACATCATTAGTATGCATTGATTTAGATAGCAAGTTCATTTTTGCCTCTTTAGATATGCTTCAAGCTTGTAGAAAGGCTCAACAATAGCCAGCTTAGTTACTTTCTTTGGTAGGAGAATTTCTTCATTAGAGTGCCTAGGGAGTCATTATCGATGTCAAAATTTTGGTTAGGTTATTGGAACTCATCTTTTACGTTCTGTACAAATACTATGCTTTTTATCTGGTGATATAAAGATGTTACTTCTTGATATTTTGCGTGTGCTTGTTGGAGGTACTATATGGGAAAAAGGAAAGGGCATTCTTTTTATTTATTTGTGGTATGGTGAAGGAATGCACTTGAAGTTAATGTTTGGTTTACATTACAAAGTCCAACCAAAAGCTTAAGCTATTAGAGCAGGGGAGACTACATGACACAAGGGCCCCGTTTGGTTCAGCATTCCCAAGGGGCTTTCAACCCCAAAAGCTCATTGGGAAAAAATTTAGGTGATTGGTTCAACATTTGGAGGTGTCCTTGGTTAAATGCTGGCATTTGAAATGCTAAAAGCCCAAAACAAGTGGGGACCTAGTTTAAGCTTTCAGCATTTCGGAAATGCAAGTCCACTTCTACTATTCATCCATTGACTTTTTTTTTTTTTTAAAAACCGATCATCTTCCCCACACCCCAACCGACGTTGATTGGCGATGGAGTTTTATTGGATTTTAATTTAATTTTTAAAAAAATAATAAAAACCCTTTGCAAATGTTGGGTTCACCTTTTTTTTCGGTCATTTTTATCTTTTGACAATCAATAGCCCAACTTTTTATCAATACACTAGAATGATCATTAATTAACGATGATGATTAATATTACAATAATTTAAAAAAAATATTCAAAGTTGAAAACAAACCTAAAAGAACCCTAGACCAAAAGTAGAGCTTTGCATCTAATCTATAATCAATTTCTTTTAATATAATTTTTAAATAAATTTACTAATATATATCTTTTACATTACTCTCAACATGAAAATGTAAAATGTTATATAGTCATTATTTCTTTTTTGCAATTTTAAAAATACTAAAGCTAAAAAACTTAATTTGGTCACACTAAAGGGCTTTTCAAATATATGTTTACTAAATAGTCTAGCATTTCAAAAAACCCATTTACCTCAAAGATACTTGCATTCTCTCAAGGGCATTTCCCCAAAGTCGAACCAAATGGGCCCAAGGTTATATCAAATTTTCAAATTGCAATGCCAATTGCATTGCCGCAGATTCGGGCATATCCGCCTCAAAATAGTGGATATGGTCACAGTGGGCATGAAATTTTAAATTATTGCATCGACATTATGCGGTAATAAATTAACTTCAATAACTTGAGTGGGGTTATATGATGAAATGGAGCAGAAAGGGGTGACGCTTGTTGAGGAGTTGAACGTATCCATTAGAATGAGGTTGCAGTGTTTGCATAGAATTATTTAAGTCTATATCAAGAGATCAGGTAGATTCACTGCTGCTCATCTTTTTCTATCTCTTTGATTGCAAGTTGAAATATGTTGTCATAGTTATCTTCTACAGACCCCACATATCCACCTAGGTTGCTACATACCCTCCTCTATTTGGGACTAGATGTTTCCTTGAATTGGAAAAGTATGACATGCTAGGCCAACTGGCAGATTAACTAATTCAACTTTAAATTCCTGTTAAGATAAAGTGGCTTGGTGTTTGTTGTTCATCTAAGTGACCCAAATCTGTGGTTACTCATTTCGTCTGACAGGCTGATTTTGCATTTGAGCAGCACCAAGTTTTCCTAATGATGCAAGCAGAGAGCAGCCTGCTCCTACTGTGGTTTCATCTACAACTACTGGAAATGTAGAAGTTAACCCTTCAAATCCTCAAATCAAAAGGAAACCTAAAGTTGCTCCTCGGCTGTGGAAATCCTTATTCAATGATCTTAAATTAGCTGCAAGAAACTTTAGCGCTAGAAGTCTTCTTGGTGAAGGTGGTTTTGGCTGTGTATGTGGCTTTACAAAAGATACAAGCAGAGAGCAGCCTACTCCTCCTAGGGTTACATCTATAGCCACTTGTGATACAGAGATTAACTCTCAGTTTCATCTCCAACCGCTAGTGATAAAATGCCGAAGCCTTTCACCAGCACTGGATGCTGCAAAGTGTGTTCCTTTTCTGCATAAGGATGTAGAAAGGCTTGTGATATGTCATGATTTTAAACCTACAGAATCCTATTAGACGCTGTATATAGCAATAGTTGTGGCAGCACCTGATTTACAACCCCAATGCCAAGCTTTTCTAGTTTCGGACTTGCAAACATTTTTCCCGAGGGAGATAACTCTCACTTCACCTATGTCATTGGAACATACAGCAATACTGCTCGGGAATATGTGATGCAGGATATCTATATATTGGTACGGGCCATTTGAGGATGAGAATTGCACAAGTAACCTGCATAAATGCAGTCGAGTACTAGTTTTGACATGTCAAAGTAATCCCATTGTATCGAAAAGAAAAGAACAGCCCCAATCTACACACCTCACGCACAACATGTGCACCAGTTATGATTAGGAACTGAATTTGATTAGGTAGATATCAACCAAACCAAAGACAAGAAAATGAGAGCGATGGTCATATACTGATGCACTATCTGTCTGATCTGTCCTGATACATGTGGCCACTATTTGCAGGATGGTAGAATTAGCTGTAGTTCTTGCACCCCATGCTAAAAAGTTGGAACTTTTTTTTTTCTTTGTTTTAGTCCTGCATGTAGTCTCCTAAATGATGCTATTCCCTCACCTTCCAGTCCATCCATCTATCTACTCTTTCTCATATTGTTTTCCTGGGAAGGAACCTAGAAATTTTGCTGGACCCTCATGAGTTGGTGTTCCTAGGTGATCTAGATCTACTTTCTGTGGTGCGCACAGGCTCTGGAAAATACATGAAAGTTGGATCTTAAGGGTGCAAATCAGGCAAGTTCCTAACCCACGTTAATCACGCCTTGCCGGCAAGTGATCACAAATATGTAGAACGTCTGCTAAGTCCTTCAAATACCCGATTAATCCCTATCATTTTTAACTACCGAAACACTAATTCACAATTAGAGTTATTTCTTTTATGTGCTTTCTACGCAGCATGTCCGAAGGGTTCTTGGATCCAAATGATATATCTAGAGCATGTCTGAGTAGATGGTTAAGTTCCGCTGGGTGTGGTAGTTGACTGTCCTACATGCACTAGATAATTCCCAAAAAAACGTTGATTCATACTATGATCAGGTATTATTTATTACTTTGTTTTTGGTTTCAGGGGCATGCAGCACATTGTGTATACTCTCTCCATCGTACTTTCCTATTTATTATGCTGGCGGTAAAAGCATAGTCGAATGAAAGACACCTTGGTATTTGAGAACTCTAATTATCATATTTATTTTATTCCTATTGCTGTAAATACCAAATTTTCAGGGAGAGAGAGAGAGAGAGAGAGAGAGAGAGAGAGAGAGAGAGAGAGAGAGAGAGAGAGTTTAACTTGGTTGTAACACCTAAAATCTGTGGAAAATATTAAAGATGAATTCTAATATAATATTCATGATTTTCTATGTTTTAAAATAGTTCTTTTTTAGCAGATAAGTTCGATGACGTTTTACTTTAAAAAGAAGAAGAAGAGAAAATAAATCCCATAATTAAGGTTAAATTTATTTTAGACAGGTTTTGCTTTTCTTTAATCTCAATGTCTCATGAAATTCATTTTTATTTAATAAAATGTACCTAAAATATTTCGAATTTTTAAACATCATCCATCGTATTTATATTTCAAATGCTTATATTTCTTTTTTTCTTTTTTTAATAGCGGCCATTTCATCTTCGGGCCAAGATCTGTGTGCATCGACCAATTTAGCTTCTCGAGCAATCTTAAATATGTGTAAAACTTTGACAATGCTGGAACGAGATCTTTTACCATTTAAGATATTTTTTCTAAAAGGAATTATTAGATTCAAATTATAATTCTTCTCGGATTTGCAGACTTAACATTTTTGTTGGCTCTCTCTCCCTTAATTATTATTATTATTATTATTATTATTATTATTATTATTATTTTTACTTTCCCTGCATAAAAACAAGGTCAAAGATTCCACCCATGAGGTGTGATCACGATTAGAAGGTAAATGCCGATGGCATGAAGCATTAAAACACTTGGATATGAATATTAGAACGTAAAGCCTACAAAAGCCCACTTTGGGCCGGATTGTTTAATATTTAAGTCAATTATCTCAATAACCATCTTTATTCTTATAGAAAAATTATGAGGTTGAGAAAATTTTCGAAATTAATTTTGACTTCCAAAGTCCTTCAAGTGAAATCATATTAGACTTTGACTTTTTAAAAGATAGGCGTATAAAAGCTTTAGAGTGATTTTATCAAAATCCAAATTCATCGTTGACATCCGGTTAAAAAAGAGAGGAAACAAATTGGTACTTGAAATTACAATGTGGCCATGTACTTATCAATCATAAAAAAGTTATTGAAATATTTTCATTTAAGAAAGAGCATTTAGACATGTTAATTAATTTATAAAATCAATGTACGAGATAATTTTCAGTCTATTTGGCGATCCTCAAAGTATGCATGCCTCCAATACTTCTCAAACACCAATCCAAAACCTAGTCGTGAACCTGAACGTTATGACCAAGACAAATTTGGAATCCGGTCATCCACAGCAAGGTTTGACGTTAGCAATGTGAAAAGATACCGCCAGTGAACTTGTTTTCTTGCCGCCCAAGAATTTATAGAGGTCAAAAACTCGGTCTGATCTAATTCAGAACATGCCGGGAGAATTTGTTCTAGATCCGTCAAAGACTGCACACTACCTAATGATGTTGGAATGGATCCATTCAACCGATTATTCGAAAGACCGAGTGACTCCAAATTTTGCAATTTTCCCATACCTTAGGAACTAAAACCGAGATGGAATTCCTAGAAAGCCATAAATATTTTAAGTTCCTTAAGTGCACTAACCAATTCAATGACCCATCCAGTTGATTACCCAAAAGATATGCATCTGGCTCGATTGCATTTTATTATGAGTTTTATCACTTAATTATACTTTCATGACAAGAGTTTTTTTTAAAAATTTTAAGATTTAATTGCATTTTCGTAACAAATAAAAATTCCCAAAGATTAGGATAAAGGACTGAAAGTGAAAGTAGAGTAAAACCGATCAAAAAGCGAAAAAAGCCCAAAGACCAGGTGGACCGTGTATAGATGGGCTTTTCGGCAGAGACATATGGGCCGATGCAAAGAAACCCAAAACCACTAGCGATGGCGGTTCCCCGACAACCGCCCCCCCTCTCGCCTACGGTTTTCTTCGGCTCTCTCTCGCCGCTATATATTGAAGGCTTTCGGCAGCCTCCCCAAAACCGTTGTCGCGTCTCTGCTTGGTGGTCGCTTCTCTTCTCCTGCCGACGAAAATGTCGAAGCGAGGTCATCCCCCTCTCCCTCTCCTTCTCTCTTTTCTGCTTTGTGTCATATGGCTTTGCCTGGGAAGATGCGGCGATCAATCTATGGCCGCAGTGTTCGATTTCATTTGCCTCTTTGCTAGGTAGTTTTCTCGCAAAAGATCTTGCTTTTGGACTTACCCATTTGAATTAGCTTGAGAAAAAATCGATGCTTGGTTCATGGCAGCTTAAGTTTTTACTCGTGGGTTTAGACTGGTGGGATCTCTTGAGATAGACACGCTCTCTGTGTTGATCGGGCGTTGTGGGTGCTTTTGGCTGAATATGATTGTAGCTTGAGAGGGAACTGGATGGTCCAAATTCGGTTGCCATTCGTGTGATTCTGGGGAAATTTGGTCTGGGTAGTCGGGATGGTGAATCGGGCAGTTTGGAATTTGTGGTTTCTGATGATCTGTCGATCTTGTAGGACGCGGAGGTAGTGCGGGTAACAAGTTCAGGATGTCGCTGGGTCTGCCGGTGGCGGCCACAGTTAACTGTGCGGACAACACGGGGGCCAAGAATCTCTACATTATCTCGGTAAAGGGAATCAAGGGTCGCTTGAACAGGTTGCCCTCTGCCTGTGTTGGAGACATGGTGATGGCCACCGTCGAGAAGGGGAAGCCCGACCTCAGGAAGAAGGTCATGCCTGCAGTCATCGTCAGGCAGCGCAAGCCGTGGCGCAGAAAGGACGGCATCTACATGTACTTTGAAGGTCGGGATCACTATTGTCTTTTTGTTTAATTGGATTATATGCTTCGGTTGTCCACTTGAATCTTAATTGGGTTGTTGCGGTTGCATTCAGTGGTACCAATGTGCATCTGAACTTTTAGCAAGTTTCCTTCAAGTAAAATCGATGGGAAGGCCAATTGTGATATTTCAAGTAAAATTAATAAGGAAGGTCAATGATATATAAATTAATATTCACTATCTATTATTAAAGTATTTATTTTGACTTAGTTAGATAAAACACATTGACTATATAAATAGACAACTATCGTTTGTAACTTATAAGTTTTTATGATAGGCCAAAATACTTTTTCAGGAAGCTAGGTCCATCCCCTATTCAATTAGGGACATTGGATCGGCAGTATATTGCTTCACCTACATGAAATGGGCTAACTTGTTACATTGACACTAGATTATACAAAAAACTTGTCCCGTGATTGCTTGCCACTCTAATATGAGGAACTAGACATTTCTTATTGGAGGAAGACAAAGCCATGTTGGCAAGAAGAGAAAAGGAGAGGGGGGAATGATCAAAGCAGGAGTTTTTTCTATTAGATAATTTGTTTCAAACCTACGAAAACTCAAAAAAAAAAAAAAACGAAAAGGAATTGGAGCTGCATTAAGAAGATAAAAAAAAGACACTACGGTGCATTCATGCTTTTTTTGCCTACAAAGACCAAGTAGTGTCTTTTTTTATCTTCTTAATGCAGCTCCAATTCCTTTTTATTTTTTATTTTTTATTTTAGTTTCGTAGATTTGAAACAAATTATCTAATTGAAAAAACTCCCGCTTTGATCATTCCCCCTTTTCTCCCTTTCTCTCCTTGCCGACACGGCTCGTTTTCCTCCGTAAGAAACTAGACTGAAATGTCTTCTTCTTTGAATAGAAGAAGAGTTAAAGTGGCAAGCAATCACGGGCAAGTTTTTTGTATAGTCCAGTGTCAATGTAATAAGTTAGCCTGTTTCGTGTAGGTGAAGCAATATACTGTAATTGAATAGGAGATGAACCTAGTTTAAAATAGAAGTATTTTAGTTATAAATGATAATTGTCCTGATACTATTTATATACCCGACGTGTTTTATCTAACTAAACTAAAATAAATACTTTAACTAATAGATAGTGAATGTTAATTTATATATCATTGGCCTTTCCCAATTGATTTTACATGAGATATCATAATCAACGTACAACCTCAAATCTACCCAACACTTCCTATCCCTCTGGAAAATCAGACAACCGGAACAGCACGACAGGTGAAGTTTCGCGGGGGTCGCACGGAGGTAATGAACAAAATGGCTGCTTGTGTGACAGGTGGTCTGGTCTCTTTCCTATTCAAGAAGTCTACACACGTTCTGAAAGAGCGGTTGACAAAGTTAAGTTTGTGCTAAACTTGTCATGGCACGGGCCCCATGTACAGAAAAGATTCGTGCGTAGCTCGTTCATACCCCCATTATCCGTTATTGGAGCCAGGTTTGTCTAGAAAAAAAAGTCAAATTGGAGAAAATAAAATCTTCTCCCAAAAAAAGATGAGAAGAAAGTAGATTTTTTTTCTTTTTTTCACTCAACTTGGAAAGTTAAGACGCAATGAAATCGTGGGTTATGCCAGGTTTAGCTAATGGTTTTAGTCATCAACTTCCTTGATTGAAGCAGGTTTCTGTCGCGCATCCAACATCTGAAGCACATTGAATTATCTCCAAGATAATATGTCATGATTCAAAGTGACCGACACTAGACGGTGACTGAAATTGCTGGCTACTTTTGGTCATGAAATTCGTCCTCATTATGCCCCCACCCTCAGTGAAACCATGAGAAGAACCTGCAGTACCCGTGGCACCGGTTCATGGACATGTAGCGCTGGTTCGTTGACTTGGGCGACTGATGGTTCGTCCATGTGGAACTCGTGCAACACATCTGGCATCGTCATTTCTCCAAAAGCCACGGGCCAGCACAACCTTTGTGGTACGCGTGCTTGCAACATGCAAGCAGTAGACACACTTTGCCGTCCTCGAAATCCCTCGGTGAATAGCAAAGTCCGTGTTCCTGGCCTTTGTTTCATTGCTATTGCACGCGACGATCACCTGCGCGTGCACACCAAAAGACGACAAGCTCTGTTGCCGTCGTTCTGGAGGATCCTCAGCTCCGGCGAGGAATCAGAGAAAAGAAATACGAATATGCAAGCGATCGGATTGAGGAAAATGTTGATTTCGCCGGCAAAGCAGGACTCGAGATGGATGGCGACGGTGGTGGCGAAGATGGGGACGATGATGAAGATGATAAGTGAGAGAAGTGACGAGGTTATCGTGCAAACGGAGAAAGAGCCACTCGGCAGGAGAAAGGAGAACTGAAACACACGTCAAACGCTTAGGAATTGGAGCAGCAACAAGCCTCTCTCTCTCTTGATCTTCTAGGTGTTCCAGAAGCCTTGTCCACCGTTGATCGGTGCCGGAAACCACCGCCTACCATGCGACATCCATGCTCTTCAAATAACGGTGTTCTCGCGCATGAGCTTCGAATCTGGGTGCTCCATCAAGGAACTCGAGTCTATTGAACCAAGGAGAATTTCTTTCGACTTTCGATAACTTGGGGCCTTCAAGCTTTCTGATTTTCATCGAGTGTGGAAGTTGAGAACATTCCATTTACGCGCGTATGTTGAAGATATTGTTGCCCATAATTGATCATAGTTGATCTTTATTGATCTAATTGGTATATTTAGAGAAAATTAAAATTTTGTATATTTGGGAAATTATTCTTTCCTCATTTTGTATATTTCTTTTCTCTAATTAGTTCAGGCTTGTACATTATTAATAGGGCTGTAAGCTGTATAATTCTTGACTTCTTTCCATCTAAAATTCTGACATATGGAGCCTATCTTCTAGCTTCCGCTCCTTTTTTGTCTTCCCTTCTTCTTCTTCTTCTTTGTCCAAACCCTTTTTATTCTTTATGTTCTTTTGTTTCCTTTCTTTTCCCACGTCAAGCTTGCAAAATTTTTCTGGGCTAAATCAGCAAGGAAACAAAATGCCGAGAAACCAAGCTTCAAAATCTGGCACATCCCAAGATCCAGAAATTTCTTCTAACGTCCAAGGATTTGGTGATTCACCTTTGGATGAACAAACAAATCTGGTGACAGAAAACCAGACACAAGAACAGAATCAATTGCCGACCCCTGAGGAGAGACAAGGTTTTGTTTACCCCAATTCGGGGCAAATTTTTTCGGGCCCATATGTTCAATGGGTCCCAATCCAAGTTCAACCTATTCCGGGCAGGACGAGTCAAATGAATTCGACCCAAAGTTCCACTAGCTTTGCCGAGAGAATCAATGGCGGGCAAGGGGAGGAAACCCACAACTTAATAATGAGTCCAACTCCGGTGGGATGGGTTGGCCCTTCTTGAGTCAAACCGGTTCGGGTACATCAGGATTTGGGGCAAATCCTTACCTGACCTACGGAATTGGATTCCTTCTCTTCGCAGGCATCATTGCAATCTGTATTAAAAGCTAGCCCGGTAATTTAAAATCACTTTATTCGAAAAAAAGAAGAAGAAGGTAATTTATTGTGTTCTCATACATATTCAAATCCAGTGAAAATATTTGTAATTGGATCGAGACATTAACAATATATCTCAAATTTTTACTTTCATTAACCAAAACTTCAGCTTTTTTGTGGATATGTGCACTACAAGTCCCAAAATTTTTCGCAAAAGTACAATTAAATTCTAAAATTTTCAACAAATCTAATTAATCTTAAAATTTATCAAATTAGTACAATCAAGTCATTTCGTTAACACCATCAATTTATGTAATGGAAAACACTAACGTGGCATTTTTATATTAATTTATCTCTCCTACGTGACATTTTTTATTAATTTTCCCTTTAAATTTTATTCAAAATAATTAAAAACAAACTAGAAAGAAGAACAAAAACGCGCAGGAGCTTGCCAATGTGTGTTGCCATCACCGGGTGATCGTTGCTATGCCCAAGCGAGGCCCCCTGGGGGCTAGTGAATCTCGCCAGATCTAGGTGACGCCGCACTGGCCCTTGCCTAAGGCTAGGGCGGCATGCCCATATCTAGGTGACTTGGGCCCCCACTGGGTCGGCGATGGGCAGCAATGGCAGCCCCTGCCCCTTTTTGTTATTCTTTTTCCAGTTGTTTTTTCTTAAAATTATTTTAACATTTTAAATATTATTTGAATAAAATTTAAAGGGAAAATTAATAAAAATGCCACATAAGAGAGAGAAATGAATTTAAAAATGCTACATCAGCGTTTCCCGTTAGATAAATTCATGGTGTTAACTAAAGAATTCGATTACACAAATTTGACAAGTTTTAGGACTTGATTGAATTTTTTAAAAGTTTTAGGATATAATTACATTTTCGCGATAAGTTTTAGGACTCGTACCATACATGTCCATTTTATTTGAAGAATAAAGATCTAGCTCATTAAAGTTAAATAATGTCTCTTGCGCTACGTGTAAAAAATTGAAACTTTCATTTGTGAAAAAAGAAAGTCTCCTCTCATTAGATTATATGTTCAAAAGTCTACTTTTAGTATAATGTATTAGAATGGTTGGATCAGAATGTTACTCACGAATAGAAAAATACTTATTTTTCCAGCATGGAAAGTTAGTAACGATGGTGGGCAGCATGAATGTTCAGCTAACCGTACCGTTAGCTTTTGAAACAAACGGTGAACCCTTCACCATACATTTCCCATGCTTGTGCTTCGCTTGGCAAGTTTCCACATGCTTGTGCTGGAGAAAGGAAACTTTCGTGTTGGGTCCCTCCACCGTTGGCTTACCTATTAAGAAACTAAGCAGGTATAAATTAGGGCGTGCATTACAATATTTTTGAAACATAAATCAATTTTTTTTTTCATGGACGAGTTTCTGAGCAAATAAACGCGTTTGATAACGATTTAAAATTTCTATTTTTGGAATAAAAATTCGTTTGGTAAAAGAATAAAATTTATATTTCTAGGAATGGTGAACATTGGCGTTCGGTGGCCGGAGTTGACGTCCGGCGAGTGGCGACAAGCAGTTGGAGTCCGACGTCCGGTGAGTGGCGGCGAGCGCCCAAAGTCCAGAGTCTAACGTCCGGCATTCGGCGTTTGATGTCTAGAGTTTGGCATTTGACATTCGATGGTTGACGACCGGCATCCGGCATCTGACATCCAAAGTTTGGCGTCTGGCATTCAATTAGCAGGCAACTAGTGTCCGACGATCGGAGTCCGATGGCCGATGGCCATTGGTCGAAGTCCGGCAGGCGGCCGAAATCCAACGGCCGGTGGCAAGCGGTGAACGTCCGATGGTCGGCGATGGGCCTCCGGCGTCTAGCAGTTGGCGATGAGCGGCCAGTGACCAATGGGCATCCGGCATTTGATGGCCAATGGTCGACAATGGGTGATCGAGGTCTAGTGGCCGACGGTCAGTGGCGGGCATCTAGCGTCCCATGGGAGGTTGGTGGGCGACGGGCGGTGACAAGAATGAATGATGAGAAAAATTTTGATTTCTCATTTTTGTTTCAGAAATAGAAAAATTAAAAATTTTAACTTCTGATTTCTATTTCAAATCTATTTCTGGAATAGAAATCTATTTCAGAAATAGAAAAATTAAATTGCGTTACCAAACGGATTTCTGTTTCAAATCTGTTCCAGGAAATAGAAAAACAGAGAAATCGAGAGATAGAAACGTTGTCATGCGCACCCTAAGCTACTCTAGGAGGCGAAAACTAACTTCAAACCTCATAAGCGATTATTGCCGAAGTCAAAAGAAAAAAACGAAGACATAAAGAGCCGAGAAAGATAGTGGACTTCCCTTGGAAGCAAGATGTACGACAAGTCTCTTTGCATTCCTTGTTAGACTAAGGACGCGTTTGATAACTATTATGTTCCGGGAAACAATTTTTGAATAGAAATAGTTTTTTTTTCTTCTATTCCAAGGAACAATTTCTGAGTATAAGAATGTGCTTAGTAACTGTAAAAATTTCTACTTCAAGAATAAAAATGCGTTTGGTAAACTTGTATAATTTTTTTCTTTCATATAATTTTTCAATATTTTTATTATATTTCTCTTTTTTTTTTTTTTTTTTTCTTTTTGGCTGGTTGCCGGTCCTCGCGAGCTTGAACTCGCCTAGCCAAGGCGAGGCCGAGCCTCACCGGCCTATGCGAGGCTCGACCTCGCCGGGCTAGGGTGAGGCTCGGCCTCGTCGGGCCACCGTCGGGCAACGTCGACCCGACGGTGGCCCGGCTAGGCTAAGCCTCGCCGGTGGCTAGGCAAGCTTAGCCTTGCTGGGGGCCGGTGATGCTCCGGCGAGGTCGCCAGCCCTCAATGGCCGGCGGCCAGCCACCGGCCAAAGGAAGAAGAAGAGAAGAAAAAAGGAGGAGAAAAAAAATTGTTTCTCGGAATTGTTCCCAAGAACAACAAGAAACAACTTTTTTTTAGTTCTTGTTTCTATTCCAAATATGTTTCCGGAATAAAAAAAATAGTTTTATGTTCCCAAGAACAAAAATTTTACCAAATGCATTTCTGGTTTTTTTTTTTTTTTCCTTTGGAACAAAAGAATAGAAATTTTTGTTCTAGGAAATAGAAACAAAAATAAACAAACAGGCCCTAAAGAACCATCTCGACAACACGTATTTTGCTCGATTGTTTTCATGAGGAAGAGGTATCATGTTAGAACCATTGTGGCCATGGCAGGTCGGGCTCCCCGGAGACGAGACCTGGATGAGCTCCTCCCCATTGAAAAAGCCCGATCTAGAGATTCCCATGAAGGACAGCAGCGGAGGAGGCGGAGCTATGGAGGAAGGAGCCACTCGGAGGCTGAGGGGCCATCCGTCGGGCCCCAAGAATAAGTGGAAGCGGCCGATCTTTATGACTATACATAGTCCTAACGCGCTTTGCAGCCTTGTGATGGAGATAGCCAGTGGTGCAGATGTAGCCGAGTACGTGGCTTGGTTCGCTAGACAGCGACAGAGGGGTGTCCGCGTGCTCAGCGGGAGGGGCACGGTCACCAATGTCATGCTCCGACAACCCACAACCCGGGGGACGGTTGTGGCCCTTCACAGCTGCTTCAAGATTCTCTCCATCGCTGGGTCCCTTTTCCTTGGTCCTGCCCCGCCAGGGTCAACTGGGTTGACCATAAGCCTAGCTGGAGGCAGGGGTCAAGTGGTCAGCAGAAGCGTCGTGGGCTCGCTTGTGTCTTTGGGGCCTATCGTACTAGTCGTGGCTACCTTTTCTAATGCTACTTACGAGAGACTGCACTTGGAGGAGGAAGAGGGGCAGCAACAAGGTGGGATGGCGGACCCTTCCTCGATGCAAGCAAACCGATACGATGTTTGTTCTGCAGGGTTACTAATTGGTTTAGATGAGAAGAAACTTGCCATTTTTTGGGCAGTTTTCTATTGTCGACAGAGGAGATACATAAAAGTGCACTTAAACGTCGTGCGGAATAATGCTTAGACAAGACAGAGACAATCTAAATGATGGAAACATCATACTCAACTCACATACCACACACTCAAAGTCTTCTCATATGAGAATTTTCCTTTTCGCTATTTCTCTCTTCTTCAGATGTTTTCAAGTGCCGGTACATATAGATAAAGTGTAATTTTGTGGTTAGATTAAACAAAAATATTCCATCCCGAGAAGGTAGTGGGGTTGGTCTTAGGATACAAATTATGATTATACCATCCATTACAGGATGCGAAGGGTAATTTCCCTTCAACAGAAGAGGGTATTGGTGTTGGGCCTACATCTTTTTGTGCTATTTTTGGTTTTTGGCTGGGATCTTCATATGTTATTTGACACACATGTTTCAATAGTTTATTTGCCTAGTAGAATTATTCATCATTGGAGAGAATTAATGGCCAAGTACCCTTGACGAATTCTGTCAGTTCAAGCCACCGCACCAGCAGGTTGAGGAACTTGAGATTTGCTGTAATGATGTCAAATGAAGTCCACCTAAAGGCAAAAGGACAATCCTTTTGTGTGGGGGTTCAGGACTGACGAAGCCTCTGGGGGTCACTCAATGGGAGAGTTCCATAGAGATTTAGGGCACGTTTGTTTAAATGTGTTTTTGTTTTTTGGAACACAATTTTTTATTCTTTTATTCCGGAAAACAAAAAAAAGAATAGAAATGTGTTTGTTTACACTTTTGTTCCCCGGAATAGATTTAGAACAGAAACAAGAAATAGAAAAAATGTGTTTCTTATTCCTAGAAACACTTTCGAGAAACACTTTTTTTTTCTTCTCATTTTTTTTCTTTCTTTTCTTCTTCTTTCCTTCTTCTTCTTCTTCTTGCTGATCACTGGCCTTGGCCATGGCCGGCACTGGTGACCGGCCAGATGAGGGCCGGCGACCTCGCCGGAGCGTCGCCGGCCCCCGGAGAGGCCGAGCTATGGCGAGACTCGTCGGCCCGAGCCTCGCCGTGACCGCGTGAGGCTCGACCTCCCCTGGGCTAGGCGAGGCCGAGCTTTGTTAGGCCACCTCCAGGACGGCGTCACCTATCGATGGCCCGGTGAGAGACTGGGCCTCGCCTTGGCCTGGCGAGGCTTCGCGAGCACGCGACATCGCCCTGATCGGTCATCGGCCACCGCGGGCTGGCGACCAGCCAAAGAGAAAAAGAAAAAAGAAAAAAAGGAAAAAAAGGAAAAATATAATAAAATTATTAAAAATTAAAAGAAACAAAAAAAAATATACAAGTTTACCAAATGTGTTTATGTTTTTTTCTATTCTAGGAATGGAAATTTTTTGCAGTTATCAAACGCATTTTTTTGTTCAAAAATTATTCCTTGGTTTCTAGGAACGATTTTTGAACAAAAACGTTACCAAACGCGCCCTTACTTGATGGAAAATCAGTTGACTAAATTACCCGAGAATCCTTGCTGTCCTACACTCCTAGTATTGTTTCTAAATAGGAATTGCAAGCTCAAAATGATCAGTCTGCCTTTCTTTGATTACATGCTGGCTCTCAAAAACTGAATTTGTCTCGAACTCCGATCAAGTCCTTATCAGAGTCTTTGAGGTTGACTTGCCTAAAAAGACTTTTCTTTAACTCATTGTGATCTTTTGATGGTGTTACCTCCACAAATTGGAGAACTTCAGTAGCTTCAGGTGCTTGATCTTGAAGGGACTATGATCATGGATCTGCCGAAGGAGGTCGCCAAGCTAACAAAGCTCACTTGCTTAGGAGTAACATTTTGCCAACCCAAAATATGCGAAAGTGAATGCATTGATTCCTTAGGGCACCATTTTTGCGCTCACTCAATTAGAAGAGCTTAGTATTGAGGTTAGTCCAAAGGATGAGAGGTGGAGGAGTGTTGTGGAAACTGTTGTTGACGATGTTTGTGGCTTGACGAGGCTGGATACTCTTAATTATACATCCCACGAGTGGAACTTCTAAGGAAATTCATTTTCCGTGAAAGGAATGTCGGAAAATCCGGAAAACGTTTTCTTGGAAATTATTTTCCGCGAAACGAATGGAGCCCTAGTCTTCTCTTCTCTTCCGACTCCACTTTCCGTGATACACAATTCACCCTTTAAGTTTTTTCCTCCTCTTCCAACATATCTAACACGTGAGTCTATAATATGAATTACTTGTTTTTTCTCCAAGTTTTATGAATGATTGAAATAGAGTTGAATTTATCAGATTGAAACAATGAATAATATTAATAAATGACGGATTAATGTTTTTAGTGTATATTCATTTTAAGCTTTTTTAATTAATTATTTATTTATTTATGAATTTGATTGAAATAATAATAAAAATGATAATTTATTATGTATAAATAAAAATATATATTTAATATACAACGTGTTCCAACGTGTCGGAATTCTCTATTTTTTTAGAAACAACGTATTAGCGTGTCGTGTTGTGTCGTGACGCGTGTCGCGTGTCAGTGTCGCCGCTACTTAGATGGTGACGGCTCGATCATTTTTTCACTGGTAACAGGTGCTTTCCTTACCGGAGAATATTCCATGGAACCGGACCACTTTACTTAACCGGTTTTCAAGGGAAAAATAAGAAGGTTTCATCTGCCATACTTTGTCATATTTCGAGCCGGGCAATTCCCCCCACTTGTCAAACTTTCATTACGTGCTTGAATACTATCCATTGACTTTTTCTTTGCTTTAATTTTGTAAAGTTTAAACAGTTTTTCAAATTATTAGGACAAAATCTTTTTTTTTTTTTTTTTTTGAATCTCAGCAGAAAAAGAAAGTCCACAAGCAATTTTTATGCCTATAAACGAAAGGGAGAATATAGCTTTTTTTTTTTTTTTCCTTTTTGGAAAGAAAAATCATCATTCTAATATCTGAACTTTTAAGCGGATGGTCCATAACTGCTGGCATTGTTGACCGTTGAGGGGAGGGTTCAGGCAATATCCACTCTTCCAAGTGAAAATTCTTAGCCAAACCTGACGAATTGTCAAAGATAGCCCAAAGGGGAAGACATCACTTCATTAAAAAGTCTTACTGAAACTAGGTAACGTAACTTTCCTTGGATCAAGATTTCTTTCCGGACTCAGATTCTTGAGATATTTTCAACTGCTCTCTCTATTACAAGAACTTGTTCTTGGCTGACTTATTGGGACATCTGGAATTCGTAGACAGTGCGTGCGTTGATCGCTTCTTCCTGCGATCATGTGGAACATCAGAAGCAAGCCACAGTCGATTGAGCAGTTGGGACGCCATGGGAGTAGGACGAAAGCAAGTTCTCCACCGCAGGCCTACGCTTTGGATTCAGGCTCGTCCGTTCAAGCAGCCAATCTCGACATCTTTCCTGGTTCCTTCATTTCCTTGAATTTTGTCATACATTTTTGGTCTTTGGCTGGAATAGTAGGATTGTTCATCATCTTTACTCATCATCAGGTAGCCCGCAATCGTTAGAGGAAATTGAGATATGGTCCAAGGACATTGAGTCCAGTCCGCCTGAATATAGCAGAACGATCCCTATGCGTGAGGGTCTAGGATTCATGGAGCCTCCGGAGGTCACACAATGGCAGTCTTACACAGAGATTTGCTTGATGGAAAATCAGTTGACTGATTTGCCCAAGGATCCTCGGTGTCCTGTACTCTTGGTATTGTTTCTAAATAGAAATTACAAGCTCAGAACAATTAGTCCGTCTTTCTTTGATTACATGCCTGCTCTCGAAATCCTGAATTTATCTCGAACTCGGATCAAGTCCTTGCCAGAGTCTTTATTCAGGTTAAGCAGCCTAAAAAGACTATTCTTAAATCACTGTGAGCTATTGATGGTGTTACCTCCAAAAATTGGAGAACTTCAGCAGCTTGAGGTGCTTGACCTTGAAGGGACTGACATCATGGATCTACCCAAGGAGATTGCGAAGCTAACAAAGCTCACTTGCCTAGAATTATCTTTTTGTCCTCGCATATATCTGGGCACAAAATCTGCAAAAGCAAATGCATTGATTCCTAAAGGCACTCTTTCCGCGCTATCCCAATTAGAAGAGCTAAGTATTGATGTAAATCCAGAGGATGAGAGGTGGGACAGCGTTGTGGAAGATATTGTTGATGATGTTTGTGGCTTGATGAGTCTGGATACACTTAAACTGTACTTTCCTCAAGTGGACCATATGAAGAAATTCAAATGGTTTGGTGCGTTAGAGGTGTCTAGATCATTGTCACATTTCAAATTCATTGTCGGAAAACATGATGAATGCATAATGTATCGACTCCTAGTGGATCTTGAGTTCAAGTTAGAACACTGGGATAGATCCCTAAAATATGTAAATGGTGTGGGGGTGCCTACAGATATCCAAAAGACACTTTCACATGCTACTGCATTTTTCTTAGAACGCCATATGGATGTCACTAAGCTATCTGATTTCGGGATTGAGAACATGAAGCAACTGAAATGCTGCATAATTGGGGAGTGTAATGAGATTCGGGTTATTATTGATAGAACTGATATGTACGATGAAGCTGATAGAAGTGAAATTGTATCAGAAACATGAGAGGATGACATGAGGTTTCTCAAGTCACTTGAATATCTCTATGTATATCATATGAAGAGTTTGAGGTGCATTTATGAGGGGCCATCGTGTCGAGGATCCTTGTCTCATCTTAAATGCTTGGCCTTAGTCACATGCCCTCAGTTGACTACCATATTTACACCTGACCTATTGAAAAACCTTGATAGCTTAGAAGAGCTCAAAGTCGAAGACTGCCCACATGTCTCAAGTTTAGTGACGCATGAAGATACTTTTATTGACGACAATACTCACTTTCTCCCCAACATGAAAAGGATATCCCTATTCTCATTGCCAGAGCTCGTTAGCATGTCCAGTGGCTTATGCATTGCACCAAACTTGGAACGAATGAGCATTATCGATTGTCCAAATCTCAAGAGTCAATCACCTGATGAAATCTGTTGCAATCATCTGACAGGGACTAAAGGTAAGATTAATTATCAACGGAGAGCATTGTTCTGTTGAGATGATGCCTGTCGTTTTCTTTCCCTTTCATTTTATATATTTAGTTGAACAAGTTAAAAGCTGCAGGGCCCAGCCTTAATGAAGAGAAAATTGGAAAGTTAACACATATCTGAATGAAATCTGATTTTTTTCAATCGTATATTTGGTATCACCCTTGAAATGTTTATGAATGAGGCAGCGGCAGCTAACTATACAAAATTCTTGTTGTTCTGATGTTAGCTTCAGAACTATGACTGCTTCTGATGCATATATTTTCAGTGTACATAACCAAATATTGGCACAGCATTAGTGTGCAGTGATTTGGATTGCTAGTCTATTTTTGCCGCCGTAAATGTGCTTCAAGTTTGTAGATTGAGGTAAGACTAGCTAGCTTAGGTTTTATTTTTGGTAGGAGAGTTCTTCATTACAGTACTGAGGGAGTTATTATCAATGTCAATTGAGAATAGATAATCGAAATTCCTGTTTTACATTTCTGTGGAAATACCGTACTTTTTATCTGGGGATATGAAGATCTTATTTCATCATATTCTGCTTGTGTAAGAATGAACTTGAAATTAATGTTTGGTTTATGTTACAAAGTCCAACCAAAAGGCTCAAGCTATAAGGCAAGAGAGATTACATGTATATAAAATTTTCAAATTGTGTTACCGTTTGCATTGCAATAAATGAAATTAATGTTTGGTTTATGTTACAAAGTCCAACCAAAAGGCTTAAGCTATAAGGCATGAGAGATTAAATGTACAGAAAATTTTCTAATTGTGTTACCGTTTGCATTGCAATAATCATGGATGTGGCATATCAACCTCATTGGACGTGTCATCACCACAATAGGGCCAACAGCGCCCGATATTGATATGAATTTCATTCTTGCTGACTGCTATCTGCCGCTACTTAAAATGAAGGTTATCATAAGCTCTCTAAACAAGTGATGTTCAACATTTTAATACTCACTCTCATGTGCAACCCTGGATAAATTGTATGATGAATGCATTTAACGAGTAAGATAGAGAAAATAACTCAGTTGAAATGAAATGTAAAGAGGGCATGGAGAATTGAGAGTTGGCTCTAGTACCAAATTAAAAGTTCAAAATCTGAAAGTTTAAGCATTAAGTGGATGCAGACCATAGGACCATTATAAACCCCAAAAGAAGCAAAGTGGGATTTTTACTATCATATGTAGCTGTTATTGTGGATTTATAGTCTAATTCTGATTTTGCGTTTTGATGGGTTATGCGTGTGCCCCAGTAAAGCTTGTCAAGTTGGAGTTAATTGCCAGTGTCCTTAGGAGTGCTCTCTGTTCCCAGAGATTTTTTAAAGTGTCCTTAGGAGTGCTCTCTGTTCCCGGAGATTTTTTATTGGCAGAGTTGGTTTGGGAAGTGACTAACAATTATGGTGTGTTGTAGGTCATCTAGTAATGGGTGATGATAGCGATGTATCTCATAGGAAGACATAAGTTTGTGACAGATCTAGAGTAGGTTGAAGGTTTGATATCACAAGAAGTGAGCAAAGTACGTCAGAGATTGATTGCATAAAATTATTTTACTCTATATCAAGAGATCAGGGAGATTTATTGCTGCTTATCTTTTTCCATCGCTTTGATTGAAAGTTGAAGACATTGTCATAATTTTCTCTTATAAACCACAAATATCCACCTAGGTGGCTACATACCCTCCTCTATTCGGGACTGGATACTTACTTCAATTGGAAAAGTAACAGTGGCTAGGCCGACTGGCAGATTAGGGCGCATTTGGTAATATTTATGTTTAAAAATTGTTTCAAGGAACATTAAAAGAAAAAAAAAGTGTTTATGTTCCAGAAAACAACTTTTGAACAAAAAAACGCATTTGGTAACTGCATAAAATATCTATTTCTAGAATAGAAAAAGAACAGAAACACGTTTGGTAATACACTGTACAAAATTTATGTTCCTAAAATAAAAAAAAGAATATAAACACGTTTGGTAACTGTACAAAATTTTTGTTCCAAATTTTTTTCAAGTGTTTTTTTTTTTAATTTTTAATAAAGTGTAAACTTGATATTGAATTATCATTCTCATGGAATGCTTATCAATTTAATTTTGTTCATGGTGAGTGAAAACAAACATTCTGAACATGATCATATGTGCATACTTGGAAGAAAATTTTTTAAGTTTGTACCAAATTTTTCTCAATTGCTCTTTTTTTTTTTTTTAATAAAGTATAAACTTGGTTTTAAATTCTCATTCTAACGAAATGCTCATCAATTTAATTTTATTCATGGTGAGTGAAGACAAACATTCTGAACATGGTTATATGTGCATACTTGAAAGAAAATTTTATAAGTAAAGTTCGTACCAAAAATTTTTCATGTGCCTTAATTTTTTTTAATAAAGTGTAAACTTGGTATTGCATTATCATTCTCATGAAATGCTCATCAATTTAATTTTGTTCATGGTGGGTGAAAACAAACATTCTGAACATGGTCATATGTGCATACTTGGAATAAAATTTTGTAAGTAAAGTTTGTACAATAAAAGCTAGCTAAAAGAAGAGAATCTTATAGATCTCTACATAGACCCTTTCATACATGACATCACAATAATAAAGTAATATAGTTCATTGTTCAACTTCATTACATTGAATTTGATAAGCGAATACTTAAAAACAATATTACAAAAGTCAGAAATATAAAGTCATGACATCTCAGGCATATTATGATCCATTGCCATTTTATTTGCAATACTTATCTTAAGCATGTTTATTCCAGGTGCATCATGCAATGTATCATTTGCAACCTCCACTTCTCTAGGTCCGAATGGATACTTTTGATATCCATATAGGGAAAAGTTTCTGTCCATCGTATCTTGATCACGAATATAATTATGGAGAGCACAACAAGCAATTATAACAAGTGATTGCTTCTGAATTGTAAATGGAGGCATCTGTCTCAAAATGGTGAAGCAATTCTTTAATGCCTAAAATGACCTCTCAATTACATTTCTTAGTGAAGAGTGCTTCTTATTGAACAATTCTCTTACTGTCCTTGGTCATCCCCCATTCCCTCTATACTCGCTAAGATGATACCGATCGCCTCTAAATGGAGTTAAAAATCCCGGAAGTGTTGCATAACCAGAATCTACCACGTAATATTTCCCTACATGATATATATATATATATATATATATATATATATATATATATATATAAACTTGTTGTGATATTCAACCATAATATATAATTATAAAATTGTCTTTATAAACAAAGTAAATACCAGGTGGTGGTCGGGGAAATGAGTTTCTGAAAACTGGCATATTGTTTTTTCAGTTTGTTTACCTTGTTCCTCAGCTGTACCATGCTATATTGGAATCTTGTTTGTGTAGTGACTTTAGACTATATATTCCTCCACCTTGCTTTGTTGAAAGTTGAAGAAGTGCGGTTTCCTTTTTTTACCTCATTCACCAATAAACCGATAAGTATGTTGGTTCCAGACTCTATCCACTTTGCATTGAATGCCTGTCTCTTAGATGCCATTGAATCTTCAACCGGTTAAGCATCATATGAGTTATGAATTAAATCAATAACATAATACCATAAGAACTACACGCCATACACAAAATCAGCATGGTAACCTATATGGATCTATATACCCTGTCCTATTTTGTGCATGGTCCAACTAAATTATAAGATCTCTAAGATTAAGACAACGAAAAAACAAACCGAAAGGCCAACCTCAGCATGCGGATAACTGTTTACAAAGTCAGCAAACTGCGATTTATGTGGCAGCCCTCTTTTAACCTTGCACCAAACAAATCATGGAATTAAACATTTAGCATAAAAATCAAGAATCATGTTTGAACAGAAATCTAAGATCTGAAATCTATGGTGTTAACAATTTGCAGCTTATGCTTATCACATCAAAGTGCATGGAAGAAGAAGCAATTTGAAAGTGTCATGGGTAGAATCCTACATTTTCAGATCAAAGGCACATAACATAACTTATAAAGTAATTCCAACTCTAAGTATGTATTACTTCATAGCAAGAACAATTAGAGAAACATGCCATCTTCAGACATTTAGGCCCTGTTAGTCACATATTCAATCAAGTGTGAAAGAAAAGACACACATAATAGGGATATGCTCATCTCCCACTATGTTTCCAGATAAAATATCAAGCCTTCAAACAAACGTGTATCAAGAAGATAACCATGCAGCAATCACCTATTCAATTTTCACTAATCGCAAGCAAGCCGATCCAGATTAGGACCTCCTAATGGGTTAGAAAAGAGGATGGTGGGTGGTGGTGTGGCGGATAGAGAAGTGGCACGTTGGGGCAGGGCGTCGCAGATGAGCGACGGGGCTGCAACGTCGTCAGGTGAGCAGAGGAGGCGCAGCGTCAGGCTTTGAGCGGAGCAGGGATTGGCAAATTGTGGACAAAGCAAGGGAAAAAAAAATCATTAATTGCTCATAAAATAGGTCCATGATGGCATATATAGAACTCCAACTTTAACTGGCAAAGAGACTAACTTTGACTATACTTCCGACATTCCTTACATAAGCTAAAAAGGAATCATGGGTTGAGCCTCGCCATGCTCACTAAAGCTATGAGCAGACGCTCGAGCAAGCAGATGCTCGAGTGAGCAGACGCTCGCTGCTCTGCTCGCTCGAGCGTCTGCTCGTTGCTCACGCGAGCCCTGCTCTGCACCTACTGTGCACGCTCGAACGAGCAGAGCAGCGAGCGTCTGCTCGCTCGAGTGTCTGCTCGCTCGAGCATGCAGAGCAGGGCTCGCGTGAGCAACGAGCAGACGCTCGAGCAAGCAGAGAAGCGAGTAGACGCTCGCTGCTCTGCTCGCTTGAGCGTGCAGAGCAGGGCTCGCGTGAGAAGCGAGCAGACGCTCGAGCGAGCAGAGAAGCGAGCACTTGCTGCTCTGCTCGCTCAAGCGTGCACAGTAGGGCTCGCTACTTTGCTTGCTCGAGCGTGAGCAGCGAGCAGACGCTCACTGTTCTACTCGCTTGAGTGTGTAGAGCAAGGCTCACGTGAGCAACGAGCAGACGCTCGCTGCTCTGCTTACTCGAGCGTGCAGAGTAGGGCTCGTTGCAAGCAGACGAGCTACTACCAAAGCTCTCATGCTCAAGCTCCGAGTAGCCATCGCCCAGATTTGCGAAAGGTGGCTCTCGATGAAGCCCTCGTCAATTGGTGAAGGAGGAGCAACAGCCGGTGACAATGAAACTTACCTCGAATTAGAAGGGTCAACTGGTGAAGGAGCAGCAGCAGCTATCGGCACCAGAGAGGATGACGGTGGAGAAGCCGAATGGTCTCGAGACAGAGTGGGAGGCGCCAGAGAAGACAACGGTGGAGAAGCCGGAAGGTCACAGGGAAGATGCAGGAGGAGAAGGCAGTGTTCGAACGGCTCAAACAAGAAACAAAAAAGAAACTCATTTTTTATATGTTTTTGTTCTACTTTTGTTCTTAAAAATTGTTCAAGAAATAAGAAACATGTTTTTCTTGTTTCTCATTTTTGTTCTAAATGTGTTCTTGGGAACAAAAAAATAGATTTGGAATACAAATGCAAACAAACGCATTTCTGTTCTTTTTTTGTTCCCTAGAACAAAAAATCAGAAAATTTGTTCATAAACAAAAAAAAAAAATGTTAACAAACACCTCCTTAGTTGATTCATCTTTTAATTCCTATTTAGATGAGGTGGCTTGGTGCTTGTTGTTCCCCTATGTGACCCAAATTGATGGTCATTTGTTTCATCTGATATGCTAATTTCGTATTTGAGCAGCACAAAGCATTCCAAATGATGCAAGCAGAGAGCAGCCTGCTCCTACGGTTTCGTCTACAACCACTGTTAATGCAGACCGTTCAACTTCTAAACTCAAAAGCGAACGTAAAGTTGCTTCTCGGCTGCGGAAATTCAAATTTAATGATCTTAATTTTTTTTTTTGTCAGTCCTACTCTATTCCTACTCTACACTTACTCTCAGACTTTTGCCCTGCCTCTTGCAGGGCGTGGGAGTCGAAACCCACTCCTAAAACTTACGCGTCCCCACCCCATCCCCTCCTGAGAAGGTGGGGATTTGAACCCCTCACCTCCCCTCTCTATGTTGAAAGGGTGGCCACTGGAGCAAATCCCAGTGGTTAATGATCTTAAGTTAGCTGCTAGAAACTTTAGTGCTGCAAGTCTTCTTGGTAAAATTGGTTTTGACTCTGTACGTGGATTTACGAATGAGGTATTTATAGTCGCTCCTCAGCTGCGGAAATTTTCATTAAAGGATCTTAAGTTAGCTACTAGAAACTTTAGTCCTGAGGGTCTGGTCGGTCAAGGCGGTTTTGGCCGAGTCTTTAAGGGTTGGATTGAAGAAAATGGGGCTGCTCCTGCGAGGCCTGGCACTGGGCTGACTGTTGCTGTTAAGATTTTCGAGCTTTGTGCGCAGGCGGTTCACGAAGAATGGCTGGTAGTATCTCATGTGATGATCTTTTCTTTCTGGATTAATGCATGTTTGACAGTTAGTATGACTTTTGAACTGTTGCACTTTCCACGTGCCAGGCTGAATTGAGTATTCTTGGTCGTCTAGTGCATCCGAATTTGGTAAAGTTAATTGGATATTGCGTGGAAGGCAACCAAAGGCTGCTTATATATGAGTACATGCAAGGAGGGAGCTTGGACAATCACCTCTTTGAAAGTATGCGCACTTGTCCTTTTATATGTGCTTGGTGCCCTTAATGGCATGTCCTACATGTCCTACATTATGTTCGTAGTATGTAAGTATTCACGTGAAACAATCCACCCATAGCTGGATATGGAAGTCATGTCTCCCAGGAAAACTATTTGATTGCTGCTAGAATCTGGATAATAATTTTAAGGAGAAAAAAATGTTACTTCTCCTTAATGTGGACGTCTTTCCAGAAGATTGTAGGATTTGGAACCATAATTTCCTAGGTAATTCTTCAATGCTCATACTCTGTTGAAAATGTTCTTCTGCCTGAAATGTTTTTATGTAAATTGCTTTTTTGATGTTGGTGCCACCGACCAAAGGGATGCAATACCAGAGACCTTCAATGTTATCATATACTCAGAGGACATTATATATATATATATATTGGTAAGGGAGAGGACATTATAGTTCGATGCCAGTAAAAAACAAAAAACAAGAAAGGAAAGAAATAGCGGAAGATCATGTGATATGGTAATGAAATGTCACTTTCTAGCAGCTTCATCCGTGAGTGATTTTAGTATCGTTTTATCATCTTTGTCTCTCAGTAGTACATCTCAGGGAGTCCTGAGATTAATTCTCTCTAACTTGGTCATTTAGGCGCAAGAACACCAGCGTTGCACCGTATTGAGGATGAAACTCAGTACAAAGCTCGCAAGTATGCTAGTAATGATATTTAATGGAAGGGACATGCTTGCCGATTGAACAACTCTCGAAAGACAGTAAATGTTTTTAATAGCAGGGCATATCCTTTGCATAAGCATTATTTTCATTTCCACGAGAAAAGAAAGGGAATCCTGCTGTAGTTTCTACCATATTCTTGCCGTGCCTACTCATTCTCAGCAGTTATTTAACAAAAGTTGGTATCAGTTTTAACCAAACTACATGGTGCCTTCAGAAAGGGAATATTGATTTATCTGTGATGACGAATATTTTATTAGTTAATTCTTCTGTTCTTTTGTGGGCTGTGTAGCGAGATTGGCTCTCCTTGGTCTACCAGGACGAAAATAGCGCTGGATGCTGCAAAGATTCTCGCTTTTCTTCATGGGGAGACAGAACCGCCAGTGATATTTCGTGATTTTAAACCTTCCAGGATCTTTTTTCCTTTTTAATCACGATGTTTGACTTTTTCATCATTCGTCTTTTTTAGGACTACAATGCCAAGCTTACTGGTTTTGAACTTGCAATTGTCCTAGAGGGAGATGACTCACACCGGCCCTGTCGCGGGAACATTTGGCTATATTGCCCCGGAATACTTGGCGAGTGGTATGTGTACGTTTCTACGAGCAATCTGTCGATGAGAGATGTCCAAATAACCTGCACAAAAGTAGTTGAGTAAGATTTTTGAGATGTCAAATTATCCTACGGCATAGAAAAGAAGAGAACAGCCCCAATCTACACATCTCATTCACAGCATGTGCACCAATTTTGACAAAGAACTGAATTGAATTAGGTAGATATCAATCGTGACCAAAGACAAGAAAATTAGGGGGACGGTCATATACTGATATAACCTAATTTTCTCCTTGTGCATACTGTCTTTGCTCTGTCCTCATATATTGTCATGATTTGCAGGAATGGTATGATTATCTGTAGCTCTTGCACATTATGTTTAAGTTACTTTTTTTTGGGAGAATTACTAAAAAATTCTTAAACATTTTGCAATTGTGCCAATGCAATCATAAACTTATTTTTTTGGCTAATTGAGTCCTAAACTTAGTGCCGATTTAGTCCTTCTGGCCAAAATTGGCCGATCGGCACTAGCCGGCACCAGCAACAAATTTTTTAATAATATATATTCTAATTTTTTTTACCCTCTCTCTCTCTCTCTCTCTCTCTCTCTCTCTCTCTCTCCTCCTCCTCCTCCTCCTCCTCCTCCTCCCCCACTCCTCCCTCCTTCTTCCTTTGGCTCCAGCGATTGGCCAGCTATCATCGGTTGCCAGACTAAGGCGGCCAAGTGAGCTCGCCTCATCGTCGCTAGGCAAGGGCGAGCTCACCTAGCCACTGGCGAGGCAAGCCCCCGCCGGATCTGGCGAGGGCTCACCTCACTAGACCTAGTGATGACGAGGCCCCCCTCACCAGACTTGGCAAGGGCTCGCCTCACTGTCACTAGGCGAAGGACGAAGACTCCCATCGCTAGGTGACCCCTCGCCAAATCGAACAACGGGACTTGCCTCGCCAATGGCTAGGCGAGCTCGCCCTCGCCCAACAACAGCGAGGCAAGCTCATCCAGCCACCTCAGTCCGACGATTGGTGATGGCTGGCTAGTCACCAAAGCCAAAGGAAGAAGGAGGGAGGAGGAAGAAGGAAGGAGGAGGGAAGGGGAAAAAAAAGAGAAAAAAAAGGTCAAAAAGATTAAAAAATTAATAAAATAATTCGAAAAAAATAAAATATTATCAAAAAAATTGTTGCCAATGGCCACGTCAGCACCAATCAGCCAATTTTGGTTGGAATGACTGAACTGACACAATAGTAAAAGGTTTATGATTTAATTGATCAAAAAATAAGTTTATAACTAAATTGACACAATTACAAAAGGTTTATGACTTTTTTGGTAATCCTCCATTTTTTTCTGCTATAGTCCTGCATGTGGTCTCCCAAATGATGTTATTACTCCCTTTCAATCCACCAGATATCTAATCATTGGATGGAATATATTGCATATTTCTTGCTTGAACTTCTGGAACATTACGCGCAGTGGGGCTTGTGGAATGAGTGATTGCTGCTCACTACCCGCAGTCCTTTTCTTAGTTGGAGGCATCTCTCAACTGTCGTTTCCTCTGAGTGTAATGTCTGGTGTCTTTCTCATATTTTTTTTGCCCGGGAGGAACCTGTAAAATTTGCTGGACCCTCGCGAGTTAGCGTTCCTAGGTGATCTAGATTTACTTTATGTGGTATGCGTGGTTTTTAACTTTAAGAGAAGGTATTATTTGTTCCTTTGTTTTGCGTGGTTTAGTGCTAAATGTAGTAATCATGATTTGTGTATTTTTTTCATTTTACTTTTCTATTTATCATTTAAGAGTAGCATAATTTTACGTTGAAATCATTAAAAAGGCGGTTTTATCTTATACATCTATTGATTAAGAGTTGAAACTTTTTTATTTTATTTTATTTTGGCATATGTTCATATAAATTTCAGTGAAGGCAATGCATTGAGAATCATTCACTACGTTATCGTTAATTTTAATGATTAGGACTTGACAATTTCTAATAAATGACATCATTCTGAATTGATAGATTAATTAGTCAGTTCATATTTATCATGCTATAAATTACTACTTCGCAGAAGCAAATACCTTGACATGACAGTCCATAAATAAAGTATATTATGATGGCAAGATACAATATTGTATTTTGGAATTGCCATCTTTGATAATATCACAATTTGGGCTTTAGTACACTGCTATGCCGCTAATTGCTTTGCTAATTTCACTAAGACTGAATAGCCATTTATCCACAGCAATGCCCGGGTGTGCTTGACTGGTATTATCATAAGAAAAAAAGGAGTGATGGAAGGACAAAACAAAGTTATTGTTTCAACCTTACTTGTTTTTGATTGCTAGAGGTGGTTGAGATATTTGGCGGGTACTTCATGGATTGTATTTATATCCAATTAGGACTGACTGGTACTTATTCTAGGTATTTCTGACTACTGACCGCACATATATTATTGCAGGGCCCGTCACAGTAAAGAGTGATGTCTATGGTTTTGATGTGGTCCTTTTCGAAATCTTGACAAGAAGAAAACCCTATGACTTCACTGATGATGGACTTTTTCTTTCTGATGGACTTCTTGTTGACTACGTTCGGTCACATAAGAGGAAAGAAGTTTGTACGAATTGATAGATTCAAGGCTTGGAAATCAATTCTCAGGAAAAGGAGCCCAGATTGCTTTGCAGTTGGCTGTTCGCTGCCTTGAACTAGATCCAGATGCTCGTCCCTGGATGAGTGAAGTTGTGGAAGTTTTGAAGACTATCCAAGATCTTCCACTCATGGCAAGTACATCAAATATTCAGGACAAGACAGGGAAGCACTAGCCATGGAATGGCATCCAAACTCAAACCATGGTGAATTCAAGGAATTCACCAATCTTTGGAAGCCAGTGATAAACTGCAGCAATGTGCCTATAAATAGCCGGCATTCAACCCCGTTTGTCTCTTTTTCTCCTCTTTCCTTTTTTGGTGCCGAAGTTTTGGCTTCCATATAAACATTCACTCTTGATTATTGAAATGTCGACTGAGAAAAATATAGTGTGAGTTATTTAACCCCATTTGTCATCCATTGAGTTATACTACGTTTATAACTACGTTTATAAGTGTGAGTTATGCTACGTTTATGAAGTCATCCATTGAGAAGTGGTCAGGTGAAGCTTGGAATTGAGAAGTACGCTTGGGCATTGATACCTCATCTCTCCTCTATAGCATTGTAATGATAATGACTACCTTTGATGGTGTCTATTTGACATACCTTTTCCTGTGAAATTTATTATGTATCTAGTTTTTCCATGTGGTGGCATGTCTTTGACACATGTTTTCATTCTCAATAATCACCTCGTTGTATTTCTATTTCTCACATAACTGAGGTGTTTGTTCATTTGAATTTGTTAATTCGTTTGCTGTGTAAAAATATACGGTTGTTCTCTTTCAGATATCAGCCATAATAATTGTTGGAAATTCATTTGGGCTAGCATATATTGTTGAAACCAATATTGAATTTTCTTTATAAGAGACCATACATTCAATGCAAGCAATTTTTTTTGTTTTTAATTTGGGCCTATGCGGCCCAACCTGAAAAAGTTTTGTCATGGGCCGGGGCCCTGGCCCAAGTGGGTGATGGGCCCCCGTTAATCGCGGGTTGGAATGCTGGTGCTGTGGTTCCTCCAAGCTTTTTTCTTTGAGTTTTTTTTTTTTGCATATTATTCTATTTTTTCTGAGATATTATTTTTTTGGGGTTTATTTTTACCATAAAAAATATAAAGTGTATTCTTTTTCTAAAATTTATGTTTCTTTTTTTTTCTTTTTCTCCTGCTCCTTTTGTTTTAATTTAAATCTAATCAACAATATTCTTGCTTTTTTCATGTAATAATACCTTTTTCTGTTGTATTTGGCAATCGGTCTATTCATATAGTTGGACTTGATCAAATCCAATTATATATTAATTCACTTCAATTTTTCCAAACCTAATTATTGCCTTGAAATCAAATTTAGGGCATAGAATTGACAGTGCTTTTTATACTACAATCAAAATGCATAATACAAGAGGATGTGCATTATTTTATTGACTTTGATATCAATAAGATCTCAACAAAGACATTTTTCGACCGAGAAAAAATAACGATACTCACGTAATTTTGAAGATTATAAGTGTGCTAGAAAAAAAACTAAACTTTTTTTTCCCCTGACGTCGCCAAGGATTCTTTTCTCTGCACTCCCTCAATTGCTCCCTTTTCCATGTCTCCGTTCACTCCTTCACTTTGGCCTCCCCACAATCCGATGTACCCCATTCGTTCCTCCATTTCTAGGATTCCGAGTTTCACTTTTGCGTGTGGACTTGTCACGTGCTTTCATGCCTGAAAGCGTTTCGATCTATTCATTTCTTCCGTTGGCAATTTCTAGTTGTTGCGCCGCCACCGCCGTGGATATCAATTTTCAGGGGGCAGTGTGGTATCTGCGGGGAAATGAACTTGGCTCAAACGCAATGCTCTCGAAAGAGGTATTTTCATTTCCTGTCAGTCAAAAATGTTTTGAGTGATTGCGTAGCTCGCCCGTGCTGATAGTGGGCACGTGATAAAATTTGTACATTGGACTCGACCTGTGTTTTATGTGAAGATATTAGCTTTTGCTTTGGTGTTTGATGAATTAGTAATATTTTACTAATTCCATTTATCATCATTGTTTGGGTGTTTGTTGATTATGAAGGTAGTTTGTCTTTTAATTGTGTTTATGTAATTGTTTACCTTTATTGATTGTTCCGGGATGCCCATGAAGGATCCGGGGCCTACTAGCTTGTTGACAACAAGACCGCAATCGGTTCATTTTTCTTCTTGGATATACATTGGCTCTCTAAATTTGCACACAATTTTCGTTTTTATGTTTAATTGAAATACAATATATTTTTCTTGGGTGGCGGCATCTGATTTACGACCCAATGCCAAGCTTTTCTGGTTTTGGACTTGCAAACATTTTTCCCAAGGGAGATAACTCTCGCTTCACCTATGTCATTGGAATGTACATCAATACTGCTCGAGAATATGTGATGTAGGATACAGGCCATTTGAGGATGAGAATTGCCCAAGTAACCTGCATAAATGCGGTCAAGTATTATTTTTTACATGTCAAAGTAATCCTATTGTATAGAAAAGAAAAGAATAGACCCAATGTACACACCTCACGCACAACATGTGCACCAGTTATGATTAGGAACTGAATTCGATTAGGTAGATATCAACCGAACCAAAGACAAGAAAATGAGAGCGATGGTCATTTACTGATGCACTATCTGTCTGATCTGTCTTGATACATGTGGCCACAATTTGCAGAAATGGTAGAATCAGCTGTAGTTCCTGCACCCCATGCTAAAAGGTTGCCACTTTTTTGTTTTCTCTGTTTTAGTCCTGCATGTAGTCTCCTAAATGATGCTATTCCCTCACCTTCCAGTCCACCATCTATCTACTCTTTCTCATATTGTTTGCCTGGCGAGGAACGTAGAAATTTTGCTGGACCCTCATGAGTTGGTGTTCCTAGGTGATCTAGATCTACTTTCTGTGGTGCGCATAGGCTCTGGAAAAAACACGAAAGTTGGATCTTGAGGGTGCAAATCAGGCAAGTTCCTAACCCACGTTAATAGAATGTTTGCTAAGTCCTTCAAATACCCGATTAATCCCTATCATTTTTTCCTACCGAAACACTGATTCACAGTTAGTGTTCTTTCCTTTATGTGCTTTCTACGCCGCATGTCTGAAGGGTTCTTGGTTCCAAATGATATATCTAGAGCATGTCCAAGTAGCTGGTTAAGTTACGCAGTGTGGTAGTTGTCATCCTACATGCACTAGATAATTCCCAAAAACGTTGATTCATACTATGATCGGGTATTGTTTATTACTTTGTTTTTGCGCTTCAGGGGCATGCAGCACATTATGTATAAGAGAGAGAGAGAGAGAGAGAGAGAGAGAGAGAGAGAGAGGTTAATTTGGTTGTAACACCTAAAATCTGTGGAAAATATTAACAGATGAATTCTAATATAATATTCATGGTTTTCTATGTTTTAAAATAGTTTTTTTAGCGGATAAGTCCATCAATGACGTTTTACTTAAAAAAAGAAGAAGAAGAGAAAACAAATCCCCTAATTAAGGTTAAATTTATTTAAGACAGGTTTTACTTTTCTTTAATCTCATATCTCATGAAATTCATTTTTATATAATAATATATACCTAAAATCTTTCAAATTTTTAAACATGATCCATCCATCGTATTTATATTTCAAATGCTTAGATTTCTTTTTCCTTTTTTTTAATAGCAGCCATTTGATCTTCAGGTCAAGATCTGTGTGCATCGACCAATCCACCTTCTCGAGCAATCTTAAATATGTGTAAAACTTTAACAATGCCTGGAACGAGATCTTTTACCATATAAGATATTTGTTCTAAAAGGAATTATTAGATTCAAATTATAATTCTTCTCGGATTTGCAGACATACCATTTTTGTTGGCTCTCTCTCCCTTAATTATTGTTATTATTATTTTTTTTTCTTTTTTTTGGCCGGTTATTTATTATTTTTGCTTTCCCTGCATAAAAACAAGGTCGAAGATTCCACCCATGAGGACGATTAGAAGGTAAATGCCGATGGCATGAAGCATTAAAATACTTGGATATGAAAATTAGAACGTAAAGCCTACAAAAGCCCCGTTTGGGCCGGATTGTGTAATATTTAAATCAATTATCTCAATAACCATTTTTATTCTTAAAGAAAAATTATGAGGTTGAGCAAATTTTCGAAATTAATTTTGACTTCCAAAGTCCTTCAAGTTAAATCATATTAGACTTTGACCTTTTTAAAGATAGGCGTATGAAAGCTTCAAGTGATTTTACCAAAATCCAAAATCCAAATTCACCATCGAAATCCGGTCAAAAAAGAGAGGAAAAAAATGGGTACTTGAAATTAAAATGTGGCCATGTACTTATCAATCATAAAAAAGTTATTGAAATATTTTCATTTAAGAAAGAGCATTTAGAGATGTTAATTAATTTATAAAATCAATGTAAGAGATAATTTTCAGTCTATTTGGCAATCCTCAAAGTATGCGCGCCTCTAATACTTCTCAAACACCAATCCAAAACCTAGTTGCAAATCCGAGCGTTATGACTACCATGCAGAGCACCGCCTCCCTTCTTCATTGGTATCTTCTTCATATGGCCAAGACAAATTTGGAGTCTTGTCATTCATGGCTAGGTTCGACACTTGCAATGTGAAGAGATACCGCCAATGAACTTGTTTTCTTGCCGCCCAGGAATTTGTAGAGGCCGAAAACTCGGTCCTGATCCAATTCGGAACACGTCCGGAGAATTTGTTGTAGATCCGTCAAAGACGACAAACTAACCTAAAGGTGGCGGAATGATCCATTCAACTGATTATTTGAAAAACTGAGCGATACCAAATTTGCAATTTTTCCATAACTTAGGAATTGGAACGATATAGATTTCCTAAAAAAACCATAAAGGTTTTAAGTTCCTCAAGTTCACTAACCAATTCAGCGACCCATCCAGTTGATTACTCAAAATATACGCATATGGCATATCTAATAATTCCAGGAAAATGTCACCACCGCTGTGCATCTCAATTGAAAAATGGAATGGAAAGCTACAAGTTTCTTTCAATTAGAGTTTTGTGAACTGAAGGTCTGCAAAAGCTCCAAGTTAACTCAACGTTTATCGCTCTTTGCATAATCTCTCATCTCATCCTCGTTATATTATAAAATGACTTGGGTCTACACTCATCTGGTTGCATTTCTTTCGGATGAATGTGAATTCTAACAGGATTTTATGGATGTTGTAGGATCATTTCCTGTAAATGAATAGGAGGAAAAGGCTGAATTTTTTACCTTACAGCAATTTCATTCAGCTCATACTATTCATATTACTGGCCTTTCACATTGTAGTACGTTTGCGGGATGTACATATGGAGGAACTATTGGAGAAGTCATTATACTTTGGCCAAGAGCAAACAAGATTTTAGACCCCTAAAGATGTTCTAAATAAAGAGATTGTAAAATGATGAAGTTCGCCAAAGGAAAAAGAAGAACCGTGTTGCAAAATCACGCAATATCGTCTAACTTTCGGGATATAATATGAAATTCTTTTTTAAAAAAAAAGAAAAGGAATGACATTATCTCATCATAATTTGATAATTTTATGGACAAAATTGAAGTGTAAGATTTCAATGTAGAATGTGATCGTAATTACAAAGATTAGAGAAAGAGAATCAAGAAAAAGGAATGTTTAAAGAGGAAATAATAAGAAAATAATGAATTTATAAATATACGGCATGTACTTAAATACATTACAAAGGAATATAGTAGATTGTGTTGGGTAAAATAGACTGACGATTCACTGTAGCTTCAATAAAATAAGACACTAACCCATAAGGCGCAAAAAGAATGGAAGAAGATAATTGACACCTTTAAACTAAAAAAATTAAAGATAATTATATCATATAATCGAAATGAAAAAACGAAGAGAAAAGGTGTAGGGAGTGACATGGAAGAGATCTTTAGTAAATTAGAAAAGGAAAAGAGAAAAGAGGAGCAAATGATATATGTCCTCTCAAAACCCTCGTTTAATATAAAGGATACTGGGCAAACTACTATGAACTCAATTCTCATAATATGCACGCCCTACACAATTCTTCTTTGATATTAGTAAAACCTATTAAATGTTCAAAGGTCGCTTTTACATTATGTATTATTGATTATAAGCACCGGAAACAAACTTGCAATACATAACTCGCATGATATTGAGAAGAAACTACATTTAATTCACTATTTCCTGATAAGAAGCCACTACAGTTTGCAGTGCTAAACTGCAACATGGGATCTTAGGAAAAAAAAAACACCCAGGATCGTTCTTTTTATCATTTTCATCACCTTATTAGTGAATAATAGCCATCTAATAGATTGTGCATGCAGAGAAACAAAACGAAAGCCTATGTTAATACATAATTCCAATCACAACAACTAAGATGAACAAGAAGCAAAGAGATACAGAGAAAGGCTAGATGAAGCTACAAAAAGACCGCAATCTTTCCTCTATAGCCTGGTCTTGCCACCCCAATGAAGACCACCATGATTGCTCAGCATCAATGGATCTTAAATTGATAGCATTTATCCCGATAAAAGGAAGTTTCAACAAGGATGGACATAAAGCTATATCTAGTCTCTCTAGAGAAGGCCAAATCAATAAATCATTTGGAGCAATGCTTCTTAATTTCGGAAGATCATGAACTACTAGCTTTTTAAGACTCGGAAGTGTTCTCGGGTCCAAGCAAGGATTCTTAGTTTAAATGATGATCTCCTCAATTTCGTGGCACTCTTCGACACTCGAATGCTTTAGTTTAGATAGTTGCTCAATCAATCCATTTGAGAATATCTTCTTGAGCTTGGGGCACTTGTACAAGGTCAAACTAGTCATTTGGCCTAAGCTTTCCAGGGCACAGGACCCTCCCAAATACAATGCAAACTTGGGGCATTGTTTATGACCATTCTCTCTAGCCATTCAAATGCACAAGGTGGTGCTACATTACCGATGCATATGATGTCCTCGCAGCCCTCCACTGAACAAGCTCTAAGTTTACTCAAGTTCTCAGTCCCAAAATCTGATAAGCTCAGTATATTCTTATGATCAATCAGTTCAAATACTTCGGTCTTAGTGAGTACTTCTGAGATCACAGGATTTGTACCTTCATCGTTTGCATACTTCAAGCACTTGCACAATTGATATTCAAAATAATCGAGAATATGATGCTTGACCGAATTGCAAATACCGACCGAAAACTGAAATGTGAAGCGTAGGTCCTTCCATAGAGGGCTTGATTTGACAAAGATTTCAAGGCACTCTACTTTAGGAAAGGAAAATGTCAGTGAAGTCAACCGTGTCAAGGTAGAAACCTCCTACGTGATTGTCCTCATGACCTAATCAGACCACAAAGTGTTTGGGTCTACATCAATCATGAGTTCTTCTAATGATGACATGCTCGAAATCACCTTGGACATTGGGCTTCTAACGCCAAAGTTTGACAGGGACATGCGCAAACATCTCATCTGCGTTAAACTTCCAACTTGAATAGGTAAGATGATTCCAGTGCGTCGAATGTCAAGCACCTCTAGATGCACCAGTGCCTCTATGCTTGAAGGTAGTTCTATTAAGCCCTCGCATGAATTCAAGTAGAGTGTCCTGAGATGAGTCAAGCAAGGCAAAGAAGGTGGAAGGGATGTTATTGCCGTAGCGTGTAAGTCCAAGACTCGGAGTCTTTGCATAGACAAGAAGAGCTCTCTTGGATCATCATTAAATTCTTGTTTCTTTGCAAGAGTAAAGTCAAAAGATTTATGCAATTTGAAGTTGCCGGTAAACTGCACAAGTCATTATCCATCAAAGAAATTCGACTTGCAGATGTCCATTCTTCTTCTTTTGGTGGCTTTTTTAGCCCCTCTGTTAGAGTTTAAATGTGTGCGGAAGCATGGTTTTGGTATTAATTATAGTTTTTGATTAGTGATGTGTGCAAGTGCATGGTATATTTTGTAGAGGATGGACAACGGACAAGGTAGGATAATTGAAGGACAAAGAACATGGGATATAAGAAATAGTTTCATTAGTTGGATAAAATAGTTTTACAATAATTGAAGGAAGTGTTTGTCAGGGAGCATGATGTGGTTTTTATGCTTAGCTCCCACACAAAACATGGAGCACTTGCTCCTTTATATATAGGCTACTAAAGTAGGTGGAGGAAGTCTCTAGACTTCTTTACAAATAACTACTATTATTTTAGAGTAACATAAGATTGAAACTTCTAGAATACATAAGAGATGGCAACTCGTAGACTCTTCTAGAATTTTTCTTGAATTTTCTAGCTCAAATCTATCTTGAAGTTTCTAGAATTGGATCACAAATTCCAACACCCTCACATGGTCTTGCTAGGATCTTATGGTCCGAGACTCCGATGAAATTTTAAGGGCCATATTGCGAATAAAAATCAATACACGATAGTGGCTCTTTATGGTATGCATGATAATCATCTAATGTACTTGCCCTGTAATTTTGAGCATGTAAAGTTGGTGCCACTGGCATTTTGTTCATTGCACCCGAGCCACCATCTTGTTGAAAGAGTTCACTAAGTGAGATTTTTGTGCAGTTAATTCTTTTACTATCATCTTCCTTTTGTTAACACCTAAATTTTTCTTTTTCACTTAGAACTTAGTCGCGTAGAAAATAAAGAATTGGCCTCTAAAAAAAAGAAGAGTAAACTAAATAATTTTCATTAACATGCATTATGTTTTCATTAAATTGCATCACATATAGACATTAGGAGCATTAGCATTACTAGTATTAAAAAAAAGAAAAGAAAAAAAAAAGGGCATCCGGGCGGGGCTAGGGCCAGCCTTAGCACAGTACCTCCTTCATTTCCCTTTTCTTTTCCCCCACGTGAGCTGGCCCAGCCCACTTCTTCTTTATATTTCTCCCCGGCCCGGCTCTCTCCTCTTCTCTTCTCCTTCCCTGCCGTCGGCCGCTTGCTTCGCGACAAACAGGAAGAAAAGGACAGAAGGACAGAGGCGAGGACGGACGGACGGAAGTGAGGCTGCGCGCGACGCTCGACCGAGAATGTCGTGCGGTGCGGGTCTGCGAAAGGCAGCTGTCGTCGCTAAAAAAACAAGGGGGTAAATTAAGGGTCTGCTCAGTCGAGACGGTTCTTTCCGAGTCTTTAAGGGTTGGATTGAAGAAAATGGGACTGCTCCTGCGGGGCCTGGCACTGGGCTGACTGTCGCTGTTAAGATTTTCGAGCGTCATGGGCAGCCGGCTCACGAAGAATGGCTGGTAATATCTCATGTGATGATCTTTTCTTTCTGGATTAATGCATGTTTGACAGTTAGTATGACTTTTGAACTGTTGCACTTTCCACGTGCCAGGCTGAAGTGAGTATTCTTGGTCCTCTAGTGCATCCAAATTTGGTAAAGTTAATTGGATATTGCATGGAAGGCAACCAAAGGCTGCTTATATATGAGTATATGCAACGAGGGAGCTTGAAAGATCACCTCTTTGAAAGTATGCGCACTTGTCCTTTAACATGTGCTTGGTGCCCTTAATGACATGTCCTACATTATGTGGTAAAACGAGCCACCTGTAGCTGGATATGGAAGTCATGTCTCCCAAGAAAACTATTTGATTGCTACTAGAATCTGGATAATAATTTTAAGGAGGAAAAAATGTCACTTGTCCTTATTATGGACGTCTTTCCAGAAGATTGTAGGGTTCGGAACCATAATTTCCTAAATAATTTACAATGCTCATACTCTGTTGAATGTTCTTCTGCCGGATTTTTTTTTTTATATGTAAATTGCTTTTTTGATGTGCCACCGACCAAAAGGATGCAATACCAGAGACTTTCAATGTTATCATATACTCAGAGGACATTATAGTTCGATGCCAGGGAAAAAAAAAAGAAATAGCGGAAGATCATGTGATATGCTCATGAAATGTCACTTTCTAGCAGCTTCGTCCGTGTGTGATTTTAGTAACGTTTTATCATCTTTGTCTCTCAGTAGTACATCTTAGGGAATCCTGAGGCTTAATTCTCTCTAACTTGGTCATTTAGGTGCAAGAACACCAGAGTTGCACCGTATTGAGGATGAAACTTAGTACAAAGCTTGCAAGTAGGCTAGTAACGTTATTTAATGGAAGGGACATGCTTGCCAATTGAACAACTCTCGAAAGATACTAAATGTTTTTAATAGCAGGGCATATTCATTTGCATAAGCATTATTTTCATTTCCACGAGAAAAGAAAGGGAATCCTGCTGTAGTTTCTACCATATTCTTGTCCTGCCTACTAATTCTCAGCAGTTATTTTCAAAAAGTTGGTATCAGTTTTAACCAAACTATCTTTGATTATGCTGGCTTCAGAAAGGGAATATTGATTTATCTGTGATGACAAGCATTTTATTAGTTAATTCTTGTGTTCTTTTGTGGGTTGAGTAGGGAAATTGCCTCTTACTTGGTCTACCAGGATGAAAATAGCGCTGGATGCTGCAAAGAGTCTTGCTTTTCTTCATGGGGAGGCGGAACCGCCAGTGATATTTCGTAATTTTAATCCTTCTAAGATCCTATTAGATGCCGTATGTAGCAAAAGCTGTGGTGACAGTCCTTTTTCCTTTTTAATCATGATGTTTGATTTTTTCACTACTCGTCTCTTTTAGGACTAGAATGCCAAGCTTACTGGTTTTGGACTTGCGATTGTTCTCGAGGGAGATGAGTCTCACTCCGCCCCTATCAGGGGAACAATTGGCTATGCTGCCCCGGAATGGATGATGAGGGGTATGTGTATGTTTCTACGAGCAATTTGTGGATGAGAAATGTCCAAATAACCTGCACAAAAGTGGTTGAGTAAGATTTTTGACATGTCAAATTATCCTATAGTATAGAAAAGGAGAACAGCCCCAATCTACACACTCATTCACGGCATGTGCACCAATAATGATAAGGAACTGAATTGAATTAGGTAGATATCAATTGTGACCATAGACAAGAGAATTACAGGGACCATCATATACTGATATGACCTCATTTTCTCTTTGTGCATCCTGTCTCTGCTCTGTCCTCATATATTGTCACGATTTGCAGGAATGGTATGATCAGCTGTAGCTCTTGCACATCATGCTTAAGTTACTTTTTTTTTCTGTCTTAGTCCTGCATGTGGTCTCCCAAATGATGCTATTCCCTTACTTTCAGTCCACCAGATATCTAATCATCGGATGGATTATACTGCACATTTATTGCTGGAACTTTTGGAACATTACGCGCAGCGTAGGTTGTGGAATGACTGATTGGTGCTCACTACCTGCATTCTTTTTCTTTGTTAGAAGCATCTTTCAATTGTTGTTTCCTCCGAGTACAATGTCTGGTGTCTTTCTCATATATTTTTGCCTGGGAGGTGTTAGCTGGGTTCACTCCTATGTGGAGGAAGTCCAATGAGTTGCAAGCCCAAAAAGGGCTTGAGCCCATATAATAAGTTATATGAGGAAATAGGGTTTCTCACTATTTATATATAAAGAGGTAGCAACAGAGAAAAGGAAACAGAACAAGAGAAAAAGAGAAAGCAGAAAATCTGGGGTTTGGGGCAATATCTGATTTACATCAAGCTGGCGTTGGAGGTCGATTCGTGGTCCGATTGAGCTGAAATTTTGTCAGCATGTTCGTGGCGCAATTTTATCGAATCTGAACGGTTTGATTTTTGTTTGAAGCTCCATACATCAGGTTTTTCGTGGATTGATCAAAACCTGCGTTTTTGGTCAGATTTATCCTTGATCTCTTGTGAAGTTCATGTGTATTGCCAAGAATTATGTTCTTGAGGTGTTTGCTGCTATGTACCTCTAGTATTTACTAGAGAAGAACAATTTTATTGATAGTGAAGATTTTCAGGGGACTCCGGTCCGTGGTTTTTTATCTCCTCACATTGAGGAGGTTTTCCACGTAAAAAAATCGTCTTGTGTTCGCGTGCTTGGTTATTTTACTCTACTATATCGATTCCTGTTAAGTTTACACAAGAGGGGAGATTATTTTATTCCGCTGCGTTGATTCGATATTGTTCGAATTATTACCGTTCTCCCATCAGAGTGGTATCAGAGCATAAGGTTATTGCTTGATTTTTCTGCCTTGTGTTAAACAATGGAAACGAATATGAGTAGAATGGTTACACTGAATGGTTCGAATTATCATATTTGGAAAGGGAAGATGGAAGATCTTTTATATGTGAAAGATTTTTATTTGCCTGTATTTGCTGAGGAGAAACCAGAGAATAAAACTGACGTTGAATGGTCTATATTTCATCGTCAAGTGTGTGGTTATATCAGGCAGTGGGTAGATGATAATGTTTTGAACCATATTATTGAGGAAACACATGCACGCAGTTTATGGGATAGGCTCGAACAGTTATATGCTCGAAAGACGGGAATAATAAGTTAGTTTTGATAAAACAGATGATGGCTCGAGATATCATGATGGTACTCGTTTGGTGATCATTTAAATTCTTTTCAAGGAATTATAAATCAGTTGGCTGCGATGGGAATCAAGTTTGATGATGAGATACAAGCACTATGGTTGCTTGGTACTTTGCCGGACTCATGGGAGACGTTTGAACATCTTTGTCTAACTCTGGCCCGGATGGTACGATTACCATGGATTTAGCCAAGAGTAGTATTTTGAATGAAGAGATGAGAAGGAAGACACAAGGATCGTCCTCTTCACATTCTGATGCCTTGGTTGTTGAGAAAAGGGGGAGAAGTGAGTCTCGAGGTCCGAGAAATAGAGATAAAAGTCGAGACAAAAGCAAAGGTAAGTATAATAAATTTGCTAATGTTGAGTGCCATTATTGCCATCAGAAAGGACATATTCAGAGGTTTTGTCGCCAGTTAAAAAGGGAGAAACAAAAGGAGAAAGGTAAAGAGAAGATAAGTGATAATGATAGTGATGACAATCGTGTCGCTGCACTTAAAGAAGACTTTCTCACTATTTTTGATGGTGATGTGGTGAATTTTGTTTCTCATGAGACCAGTTGGGTAATTGATAGTGGTGCATCCGTTCATGCTACATCTCGTAGAGATTTCTTTACATCATACAGGTCAGGTGACTTGGAGGAAGAGATATACATGGAACAACCTGAGGGTTTCAAAGTGAAAGGGAAAGAGGATTATGTGTGCAAATTGAAGAAAAGTCTCTATGGCCTAAAACAAGCACCGAGGCAGTGGTACAAAAAGTTTGCGTCAGTTATGACAGAACAAGGCTATAAGAAGACTTCCTCGGATAACTGTGTGTTTGTCCAAAAATTTTCTGATGATGACTTTATTATTCTCTTGCTTTATGTTGATGATATGCTGATTGTTGGCAGGAATGCTTCAAGAATTGAGTTATTGAAGAAACAATTGAGCAAGTCTTTTGCCATGAAAGACTTGGGCTCGGCGAAGCAGATTCTTGGCATTAGAATTACCCGAGACAGAGATGCTAAGAAGTTATTTTTATCGCAAGAGAAATATATCGAGAAGATCCTTCAGAAATTTTACATGGACAAGGCTAAAGTGGTTAGTACTCCTCTTGCTGCCCACTTTAAGTTAAATATAATGCAAAGTCCTACGACTGATAAAGAGAAGAAAGATATGGAAAGTGTTCCATATGCTTCAGCTGTAGGAAGCTTAATGTATGCGATGGTATGTACACGCCCAGACTTGGCGCATGCAGTTGGCGTTGTTAGTCGCTATTTGTCAAATCCAGGCAGAGAGCACTGGAATGCAGTGAAGTGGATTATGAGGTATCTTCGGGGAACTTCAAATTTGAAACTCAGTTTCGGGACTGGAAAACTTGAGTTAGTTGGATATACAGATTCTGACTTGGCAGGAGATATTGATACTCGTAAATCTACTTCTGGTTATTTGATTTCTTTTGCGGGTGGAGCTGTGTCATGGAAGTCAAGATTGCAGAAGTGTGTTGCACTTTCTACAACCGAAGCTGAATTTATTGCAGCAACTGAAGCTAGTAAAGAGATGCTATGGATGAAGAAGTTCTTAGAAGAACTTGGGTTCAAGCAAAAGAGGTATGTGCTATTTTGTGATAATCAAAGCGCAATTCATCTTGGTAAGAATTCATCTTTTCATTCTAGATCAAAACATATTGATGTTAGATATCATTGGATAAGGGATGTTCTAGATGAAAAGTTGTTGGAACTTGAGAAAATTCATACGGATCATAATGGCTCCGATATGATGACGAAGACTCTACCAAGAGAGAAGCTTGAACATTGCCGTTTGATAGCGGGGATGGTGAATCCCTCCACATTGTCGTGAGGGGAGATTTGTTAGCTGGGTTCACTCCTATGTGGAGGAAGTCCAATGAGTTGCAAGCCCAAAAAGGGCTTGAGCCCATATAATAAGTTATATGAGGAAATAGGGTTTCTCACTATTTATATATAAAGAGGTAGCAACAGAAAAGGAAACAGTAACAAGAGAAAAAGAGAAAGCAGAAAATCTGGGGTTTGGGGCAATATCTGATTTACATCAAGCTGGCGTTGGAGGTCGATTCGTGGTCCGATTGAGCTGAAATTTTGTCAGCATGTTCGTGGCGCAATTTTATCGAATCTGAACGGTTTGATTTTTGTTTGAAGCTCCATACATCAGGTTTTTCGTGGATTGATCAAAACCTGCGTTTTGGTCAGATTTATCCTTGATCTCTTGTGAAGTTCATGTGTATTGCCAAGAATTATGTTCTTGAGGTGTTTGCTGCTATGTACCTCTAGTATTTACTAGAGAAGAACAATTTTATTGATAGTGAAGATTTTCAGGTGGACTCCGGTCCGTGGTTTTTTATCTCCTCACATTGAGGAGGTTTTCCACGTAAAAAAATCGTCTTGTGTTCGCGTGCTTGGTTATTTTACTCTACTATATCGATTCCTGTTAAGTTTACACAAGAGGGGAGATTATTTTATTCCGCTGCGTTGATTCGATATTGTTCGAATTATTACCGTTCTCCCATCAGGAGGAACCTGGAAAATTTGCTGGACCGTCATGAACTAGTGTTCCCAGGTGATCTGGATTTACTTTTCTGCGGTATGCACAGGCTTTGTTAATGATAATTACCGATTACAAATACATAAAAGTTGGATCTTGAGGGTGCAAATCAGGCAAGTTCATAATCCACGTTAATCACGCGTTGCTGGCAAGTGATTTTTTGTTTTGTTTTACTCTCTCTCTCTCTCTCTCTCTCTCTCTCTCTCTCTCTCTCTCTCTCGGTCAGTATTATTCTTTTCAACGCACGATGGAATGTCTGCTTCGCCCTCCGAACTCCTGATTAATCGGTGCTTTTTGATATGATGCACAACCAGCGATTACTGAAACACGGATTTTAAAGTTCTTTTTGGATGTGTTTTTACGTATTTAAATGCTACATGTCCAAAGGATTCTTGGTTCGGATTGGAGTATCTAGGTTTCTTCATGTAGCTAGTTAATTTCCAAGAAGTGTGTTGGTCGTCCGTCCCACACGCACTGCATTATTACCAAAAAAACGTAAATCTAAACTAGGTATTATTTGTTCCTTTGTTTTGCGTGGTTTAGAGCTACATGTAGTAATCATGATTTGTGTATTTTTTTTCGTTTTACTTTCCCATTTATCATTTAAGAATAGCACAATTTTACGCTGAAATCATTAAAAAGGCAGTGGTTTTATCTTATACATCTATTGATTAAGAGTTGAATTTTTTTTTTTTGGCATAGGTCCTTATAAATTTCAGTGAAGGCAATGCATTGAGAATCATTCACTATGTTATCGTTAATTTTAATGATTATGACTTGACAATTTCTAATAAATGGCATCATTTGAATTGATAGATTAATTAGTCGGTTCATATTTATCATGCTATAAAGTACTACTTCACGAAGCAAATACCTTGACATGGCCGTCCATGAATGAAGTATATTATTATGACAAGATCCAATAGTGTATTTTGTAATTGCCATCATCGATAATATCACAATTTGGGCTTTAGTACATTCCTATGCCGCCAATTGCTTTGATAATTTCACTAATACTCAATTGGGTGCTTGACTAGTATAATCATAATAAAAAAAGGAGTGATGGAAGGACAGAACAAAGTTATTGTCTCAACCTTACTTGTTTTTGATTGCTAGAGGTGGTTGAGATATTTGGCGGGTACTCTATGCATTGTATTTATATCCAATTTGGATCAACTGGTACTTATTCTAGGTATTTCGACTACCGATTGCACATATATTATTGCAGGGCACTTCACAATAAAAAGTGATGTCTATGGTTTTGGTGTGGTCCTTTTCGAAATCCGACCGGAAGAAAACCCTAGGACTTCAGCGATGATGGACTTTTTCTTTTCGATGGACTTCTCCTTGTTGACTACGTTCGATCACATCGGAAGAGGAAAGAAGTTTGTACGAATTGATAGATTCAAGGCTTGGAAATCAATTCTCGGGAAAAGGTCCCAGTTGCTTTGCGGTTGGCTGTTCGCTGCCTTGAAATGGATCCAGATGCTCGTCCCTGGATGAGTGAAGTTGTCGAAGTTTTGAAAACTATCCAAGATCTTCCATACACGGCAAGTCCATCAAATATTCAGGACAAGACAGGAAGCACTAGCACTAGCAGTGGAATGGCATCCAAACTCAAACCACGGTGAATTCAAGGAATGCAAGTCCTTCAATTCCAGATGGGACCAACGCATATCCATGCCACCACGCCACCAATCTTTGGAAGCCAGTGATAAACTGTGGCAATGTGCCGATAAATAGCTGGCATTCAACCCCATTTGTCTCCTTTTCTCCAATTTCCTTTTTTGGTGTCAAAGCTCTTGCTTCCATATAAACATTCACTCTTGATTATTGAAATGTTGACCAAGAAAAATATACTGTGAGTTATACTACGTTTATAAAGTCATCCATCGAGAGGTGGTCAGGTGAAGCCCAAAATTGAGAAGTACGCTTGGGCATTGATACCTTTTCTCTACTCTACAACATCTTAATGATAATGATTACCTTTGATGATGTCTATTTGATGTACATTTTCCTGTGAAATTTATTATGTATCGAGCTTTTCCACATTGTGGCATGTCTTTGAGACATGTTTTCATTCTCAATAATCATCTCTTTGTATTCTATTTCTCACATAACTTAGGTGTTCATTCATTTGAATTTGCTAATTCATTTGTTATGTAAAAATATACTGTTGTTCTCTTTCAGATATCAGCCATGATAATTGTTGGAAATTCTTTTGGGCCAGCACATATTGTTGAAGCCAGTATTGAATTTTCTTTATTAAAGACCGTACATTCAACGTAGGCGAATTTTATTTTTTTAAATTTGAGCCTATGCGACCCAACATGAAAAAGTTTTGTCATGGGCCGGGGGCTCGGCCCGAGTGGGTGACTGGCCCGTTAACCGCGGGTTGGAATGCTGGTGCCGTGGTGCCTCCAAGCTTTTTTCTTTGAGTTTTTTTTCTTCTTCATAAAAAATATAAAGTGTATTCTTTTTATAAAATTTCTGTTTCTTTTTTTTTCTTTTTCTTTTTCTCATGCTCCTTTTGTTTTGCTTAAAATCTAATCAAAGATATTCTTGCTTTTTTCATGTAAGAATACCTTTTCCTTTTGTATTTTACAATCAATCTATTCATATAGTTGGACTTGATCAAATCCAATTATATATTAATTCACTTTAATTTTTCCGAACCTAATTATTGCCTTGAAATCAAATTTAGGGCACAAAATCGACAACGCTTTTATACTACAATCAAAATGCATAATACAAGAGGATGTGCATTATTTTACTAACTTTGATATCAATAAGATCTCAACAAAGACATTCAAGAAAAAATAACGATACTCATGTAATTTTGAAGATTATGAGCATGCTAGAAAAAAAGGAAACTTTTTTTTTCTCGTGACATTGCCAAAGGTTTCTTTTCTCTGCACTCCCTTAGTTGCTCCCTTTTCCATGTCTCCGTTCACTCCTTCACTTTGGCCTCTCCACAATCCGATGCACCCTATTGGCATTGATTTTGAAACTTACGATTCAGGAGGATAGATAGATGAAGCGATGCCTCTTGACTAATGATTCCGGAACATCAATCCAACAAAGAGGACAAAAATGTTCAACTTACGGTAACAGTTTCAATTCCAAAAATTGGTAGCTGCAAAAAACACACTCAGTGATTCTCTCGTTCTCTTTCATTTACTCAGCATAGACAATTATCCCATGTTTCCAGGGCTGGAAATATAAAACTTGAAATAATTCACGAGGAAATGGTAGGGTAGACATAATTATCCGGGCAGAATTCCACCTTCGGACAGTGATTTTTCATTAAAGCCTCGGCTGTGTCTATTACTGACAAAGTCCTTAGTCTTCCCCAAAAATTGCCGCTTATCTTCCTCGCAAGCTCTTGTAATCTTACGTATCTTGCATAGGGTCACTCTCAACTCCGACATAGCCTCTGCAATCTGCATCCCTACTTGTGTACTCTCCGGCAAAGTATTTATATGAATTTCAGAAGTGACAACAGGAAAGATTATGTCTGGCTTCCTGAAGAGGCAAAATGGTAAACCAGGTCACTTATAGCAGTTAATGGAGATATCCTTCCTTAAACATGAACTAGCAATCAGGTCAACCGAGAACTTAGGAGCCGTAATAATCAACAGAGCATGTGTAATAGTATGGTGTTGTGAAACTTGCTTAAGATTATGAAACAAATAGAAAAAACAACCCACAGGCTATTCTTGCTACTGCAACAGCTTTTACAGCAAAGAAACAACTTCCTTGATCAATTTGAAGAATGACTGACTATGCATCTAAAATGTCTCTCTACCTTTTCTCGATCTCAAAGAAGATGCAAAGAAGAATATTTAGCTTGATCAGAGACTATCAGGAATAGCAACCAACTTCCTTTTCTTTTTTAGTTTCAGTTAGGTCGGACCCTAGTCACAGAAATTTTATAGTTACCAACGACATCTGGAAAATTGGAGGGAGAAACGGAGATACCAGAAGCCTAGAGAAATCAAGCCGTCCTCTCGTATTATTCCACCATCCAGGGATACAGCACCGTGATCTATGCAGACAGAGGCCTGCTTCATGTGTTCTCTGGTGTCATAAACCTGCAACTTGCCAAAAAGCCGATAAAATAGTGTTTCTCGTAGACCAAGGCTTTCAGTTGTTCTTGTTGCCAAATGATCAAAGTCTATGTCGACCATGTTAACTGCATATCCCATGAAGCCTGGAGGGATTTCTCCACTAGGTAAGGTAGGATGAGGAAATGCCAGTTTCCTTTGAGGATCACAGCCTTCAATCTCTCCTCTGTATGGGCTACCAAAGGTTTATTGCAAATGAATGAGGAAATGCTTTCAAGAACTCGATTAAGTTGGTCAAGGAATATGATCTTCCATAACAGTAAATGCTATAAAATTATAAAAATACCACTTACGTACCTTATTTCCTCAAGACATATGACACGAAATTCACCACTAATAGACTTGCCAAGTTCAGCTGCTTTTGCATAAACAGCATTTTGGAGATCAACTTCTCCGTTTTTGTCATATGTCTCAAGACTAAATGCCGTCTCGGAGTTTGTGCACACAATCCCGAGCATTTGATCTTCACCCAGATACTTGGCTAAGATCCTCCAAAATGGAAAATGCAGCTCTAAGTATCAATTTGTCTAAAAGGTGAAAAGGGTATTCGCAACATTGAACAAGTGGGTCAAATAGAAGGGTCAGTGATAGTTTACCTGCTAAGCTCAATATTGCAAATTGTTCCAAGAAGTGCAACCACACCAATGATGCCATCTCTAGATCCTCCATGTGGTCTTTCTGAAGCAAAATTTCTGATCAGTTCACAGAGAACGGAAGCCGCCGAGCCATCTCCGTTTTCTATCATGTCTGTCATTTCGTCTTTGGCGAAAAAGCAGTCCACAATGTTCAAAAGGGAAGGCCCTGCATAAACTGCAAAAGTTGGTCATCCCCATAGACCTAACTTAGTGATGTAGGTCCTACTTGTCACAACTGGATTTGCTAGGCAAAGTGAATAATCGCACCCCAGGTGATTTTGGTGAAAAGCAACCATTAACTGAGCAATCATTTTCGTCCTAACTTGATTCAGATCTATATATATTGTATGTTGGAGTAAATGGCAAATCGTTTTTCAAAAAGCATCACATTTCTTCATCTAGAGACAAAGATGATAATATGATGAGAGAGTCATAATATGACAATCAAAACATGGATTTATATTCTTTAAACTTCCCAAACTAAGTAGCCATAGGTCACTGATATTGACAAGACCATAAGGACAAAGAAATGCGCGTCATTGCAAAACAGTGTTGCATGCATTTATAAAAACCAATTATTATTCAGTAATAGAATGAACCAAGACAAATCACCTCCTAACTCCACCAAAGATTGCTCTATTTCAACCTTCCGGTCATGCAGCAACTTCAGTACCCTTTCCCGATGTTCAATGCGCAAACCAGCTTCCTCAAGAACCTGTGAGAGGCAGTAAGTGTAAGTCACAAGGCACAACTGACCACATAAGTATGTGAGAATGATGGGCATTAGCTGCAACTAACTGACCTCATTAGAACATGAAAGAAGCTTAAATTTAGAATCTTAAAGCCAGGTACTTAAAGAATAATTACGACTTCAAGATTACAATAGGAATTTACCCTTTCCCGATGTTCAATGCACAAAGCAGTTTCCTCAAGAACCTGTGAGGAGCAGTAATTGTAAGTCACAAGGCACAACTGACCATATACGTATGTGAGGATGATGGGCATTAGCTTCGACTGACCTCATTAGAACATGAGAAGCTTAAATTTAGAATCTTAAAGCCAGGTACTTAAAGAATAGTTACGACTTCAAGATTACAATAGGAATTTACAAACCACAAATAACCAGATTTATGAGAGGGATGTAATGTGCAATAAAGATCTAACACAATACCTCATTCTTGATGATGGAAAGTACATTCCCTATATTATTAGGGGTTGATTTGTCCTGTAGCATCATTATATTCGTATTTGGACATAAGGTTTGAATCTCATGCTGCAAATCTGAAGAAGGCTGAATGCCAATCTGCGTATACAAATCAAGTTCAATAAATGTACCACTGCAAATTACCAACACATTACCAGAAATAAAACGTTGCGACCTTGATGCTCAAAGATAACTCTCGGTGACGAGAATGAACAGCAGAAAAGCTAAAGCAACCAGCATCTCGAGGACAGTAAGTGAAGGAATAATGCATCGCCCCTTTCGGAAAGCATATAAAGTGGTTGTTTTTGTAACGGATGAGTCCAGTTTTATGGAAAGTGTATGAAAATGGCCATTTTCCTCATCATTGTGGATATTCTCATCGAGATTACCCTCTGTATCCACAATTTCGAAGACGAAATTCTCTAGTTGGGAACCAGCGGCACAAAGCTGAGGCACCTGTAAATCATGCCAACATTTAAACAAGTTTCTGAAATTGAAATTATTGTGCAACTAGAAGCAGAAGACTATACTAACTGGTTCTGCAATTCTGAGCTCCCTTTTTTCTGTTTGGAGCTCTTCCTTGAATATTTCTTCACCGCTGGTTGTAACAGACAGCGATACTGTATGCAGGTAATGAATGTAGTTATCCCCAGACAGTCAGTAGTTGCTATAAGTTTGAAACTTAAAACACTTGATAGTACAAATATTGAAGCTTCACTTTCAGCACAGCTGCTACGTGATGACCATATGGAATCCATTGGAGTTTCCTTCAATATAGTGAAATGTGAATTCATACCCTCCAATGAACTTAACGAAATAGATAGTTGTTGGTAAAGAAATTGCACCTTTTCTAGATGCCTGGTACTTCTAATCCTTATTATAATAGTTTAAAATTATGAGAACATTTTCTTACACATACAGAAATATAGACTTTGACAAAAGATTTGGAATCACTATTATTAAGGGAACATTACATTCTCAGATCCTTACTCATCTCCCTACCCACAAATCTGATTACTGACTCCATATTAAATCTTTAGCAAAATTATTATGATAGATGCTGTGTGAACATGAAATACAAACACCATAATTTTAGTTCCTAGCAATAAATATCATCAACTGATATGTCCCAGAAGCAAGATTAAAATAAAACACCTTTTAAATAAAACTGTGTGATTTTGAGTCCACACTGCAGAAAGCCTGCACTCCAAGAAAAAGGACTCTTATTTACCTCATAAATTGGGAGTACCCAAATCTTTGTTTATAGGTGTCGTGTTAAGCTTCAATCGATCAACGCTACAATGAATAACTAAAGTTGATCGACCTGGAGTGTAAACTATACTAATTGAATAAACTGTATGGTCAATTCATAAGTTGAAGAAATAAAAGGTGACTCAATGTAATTATTTTAAAATATTGATTCATCGAGTCTACTAGTTGTATTAGGGTAAATTGAAACTCAAACTTTGTTGTGATTACAGTAAACCTCAATATGTGTTGATGATGCTACCTCTAATGTTTCTTATGTTTTACATAATCGCTAAATTCTTCCCATTCCCAATTCAAGCAAGGTTAAAGTAATTTCATCAAGAGATACACGAAAAACTTCCAAAAAAAAATGAACGAGTTTTAGGTTTATACTAGCAGGATTTTTTTAACCCTCATCAAGGAAAAGGAATTAGTTTGAAAGAATGAAAACAGGTATAGATTAGTTTAGAATAAGGATGAAACTTTTCAGTAATAAAAGGTAATAATGATAGGCTGAGTATGTTTTTCTTTTACTATAGAATTTCTGAGTTATTTGCTTCTTGTAACTTTCTTTATTATATTGAGAGTGATAAGTCCACCCTCGGTTCAAAATAAACTGCATTGATTTAATGGCAATGTAGGAACTAAGAAGTTAGTTGTGATAATCAAAATTTAGCACTTTTCAAGAGATTAATGAGCTTTGCGTAGAAAAGAAAATGCCCTATCGATGATGAATCCCATAATAGTTTACGAAGTGATTTTAATGGTAGAAGGTTGGGATTATAATTAAGACCATGAATGGGCCGCATTTTCGAATGGCCATAGGCCTAGTAGTAGCATTCTTGGTTGGAGGCTCAATCAGTAAATTAATATGTAATAATGAGCTGAGCTACAAAACTGCAAAAAGAGAAGGAAATATGCCTGAAAGTAAGTCTTAGCATACCACCTGCCCCCTAAATGGTGAATACATGATCACTCTACCATGTTCATTAAATTTAGATATAGCTTGTGAAAGTTATTGCAAGAATTTGAGCTATACTCTACTCCACTTTACTTGATGTTCTTTTGTAAACACAGTTTCCTTCAACTAAAGATTACTCAGAAAACGTTTGAAGAGATCAAAGTAAAAGTCCAAGCTACAAACTCAAGGTTCATACCATTTTGATTGTAACCTGCAGTAACTTTCAACATGCCACTGAGATGAACAAATCCATCACGATCCACCTGAACAAGGAATTTATTCCTTCTCTTAAATAATTTTCGACAGAGGCTAAACCATCAGCAATGCATATGCTGTTCCAAATATGGTATGAATACACAATACACCTCTACAATGCGCCAAATCTTTTTGGGCCACCGACATGCTATTTCATCGCTTGAACAGTTTATGCCCTATATCTAAAATGCCAGCAGGGTCATTCCCAATAATAACAACAGAAATGTAGGTAAATGTGGGAGCAAAATCACCACAAAGTTCCTGTTGCTTCAGTTAAACGCTCTCGTGCACCTATGCAACTATGGAAAGATAAATGCCCTGACCAACATGCTGAATCGGTGTCAACAAAGGCCATCTTTGAAGCTTTGTCTGGGAGAGTGGAGGGAAGAAAATTTAGGTGTAACTAAACAAAACCTTGAATTTTCCTTCCAAACTCTCACAAAATCCGAATTCTTACCTACCCACTTTCCGCCCAAATTTTCATTTCCCCCATTTTCCTTCATCTCCCAAACATAGAATAAGAGAACAAATAGAATTTACGCAATAGCACCACAGGGAATATGGGAAAGCACATCACCTTGTGCTTTTTACCCATCTGATCTTTACTGGAAAATCCCTCAACCTTCAAAAGAACTTCAGAGCCCTTCAAAGCATGATTTCCATAAGCATCAAACATCTGAAGGAAATGAATCAAACGAAAGACATAAACAAGAGTGGCAAAAAATTTCTTCTGCAAATATACAGCGAATTATTGGCTAAACATAATGATATTCCAGTTTGGACCAGGTTATCTTACACTGCTTTTTCTGTCATATGGTGAAGTTCTACAAGGTACGCAATTAAAAAGTTCAAAGAAGTTCTGTCTCAGATACTTGTTATTTTTCAATTGAAAAGAGAAAGACCAGGCCTCAATTTCCATCCAATAAAATACCTTATGAAAGACTAAGAACTATACATGGCAAGTAAAATAATTGCCATTGCGGTCAGGAAAATGTACTGAGGACCACGACTATGCAATATGTGCACGCTAGTAACAGTCTGCACATGATTGAGTATTTTCTCGTACAAATAGTGCTAGAAACTTCATTCACAATTGGGCTTAAGCACAAGGCTTGAGAGGATGTGCTTTTACCTCCAATTTGAGTTCTTGCACTGTACACCCAGGAAGCATTTGGATACTTCGCATGGATGGATGTGCCAACACTCGCCGCACATGTCCAGGAATAACTATGAGAATGTTGAGAAAATAATTTCCAGGCATATCAATAGCTAAACAATTAACAAATCTCACGCTCATGCTTGTAAAGGAATTTAATCCAGAATGCGATACCTTTACATGGCATAGAAATGGACAAAGATTCATCCGGTGGACATAAAAGCATTGTGCCCTCATAGTTTGGCCGGATGATGTCTAAATCCCCACTTTCTATCAGTATATCCTACACAATCAGAAAATCTGAGTTACCACAACAATGCTTGAGATACTACTGTATCTCGATATAGTTAAATTTTAGTAAAGTGTGCAAATCTGAGATGGGCCGCACATATTAAATAGATGCGCATGGCACCTTAATTCTTAGAGTCCTTTTGTCAGATGAAAGGCCTGCCTTCATTTTCTTTACACAAATCAACATGCCGTTACCCATCTTGAATTGCAAATTGACTTTTGGAGTTGATGGGAATGGAATGAGGTTCCCATATTTGTCATAACATGCAACATCTCAAGGTGGAAAGCATGATCCAACCCTGTCAAAATAGCCAACAAATTACATTACAAACCTGGAGCTCCACATATACAACAAAAGAGTAAAAAGTTGGTACTATCAAAAACTTCTTACCATCCTTACCTGACTCTAAGATGCTCATTCTTACCATAGCCCAAAAGTTGCCACCTTCCAACCTCAGCAGATGCAAGAACTGTCACTTCTTTTTCATAGTTTTTACAGCTTGTCTCATCCTGATCAAAAGTACATGTCAACAAAATAATGTTTGAGAGGTATTACACAATAAAAAGAGCATTTGGTGATAAAGTTTGTCCCTGTTTCTTTAGCTGGCAGAAAAGAGTTAAAGATGCTTGCTTACCATATGCAACAGAAATTTATATATACCGGATTTCTGAAATAGTTCATGACACTTGTGCTGCAAGGAAAAGATGTATAGACCATGATATCCTCTATAACAAGATGGTGTCACGCGAGATGAATAAAGATGACTTTCTCGACCATTATCGGAATTGCCACTGAATTTGACTTCCATTGACATTTCCATTTTATTTTTGACAATGTACTTCTGATCCAAGTTCTTCGGAGCAGTGGAGTAACTGAAATTTGCTGGCCGAACAACGGCTACAATTTCCTTTGGAGGGTCTTGTCCAGCAGGAATGGGTGCATGAACTGGTAACGCCTGAAAACAAAAAGATAAAACAGAAAATATGAATAGGCTAGTAATATAGACGGAGGACAGATAAATTTCAATAGTATTCTCAGGTCAGCATTATCCTAAGGAGAAGGAACACAATATATAACATCATGCAAAAACTCTCCTTAGCTCTTAAACCTTTCAGACCAACAGATTTCACCTAGATGCTATAAAATGCTCGAACAAGGTTATATAGGATGCTTCAAGAACTACTTTCTGCAGTCACCTGTGAATTGAAGATCGATTTACAAAACCCTAATTAGACACGTACCTCATGAATTCCTAACTCTTCACATTGGTTGGCATCTAGCAAGTCAATCGAAGATGGAGCTTTCAAGCGCTGCTTCTCCAATTGGCACTCCCACTCGGATTTCCCAACAGCTACTAACTGGGTTTGGAAGCTCAAGATTGAGTAGAGACCACAAAATACGACATAAAGAAGTAAAATGACATTCAAATAATCAAATAGATACCTCTCCAGAGTCAATTACTCCAATAGGTATAGATACAGAACTCTGAACCTCCAAGCAAACGTTTCCATCGTGCTTATTGAGGATGCAGCCTTTCTCATCAGGCACCCCTAGTGGCCTTTCACGCAAAATAATGCAGGGACAGCTTGTTAGCAGAATCTTGAGGTATCCAATCAGTTGATGAAAACTGAAAACACTTCAACCACAGAAAATCGAAAAGTGACTCACCTGCATATGATTCGTGCTTCCCCTGCAGAGAGAAGACGGTCAGATCAATTGACCAATACACTTCATTGAATAGAATAGAGAAACATCGTCACAATATATAAACTGTTTTCTCAATCAAGTTGAGGGATCTTCTGATCTGGAAATCCCCTATGAGCAGATAGACGGTTAAAACTTGATCCCAAGATTTTTCTCCGAATTAATACATGATCTAATTCTTTCATTTCAATCCTAGCGAACATAAGTACTAACTGATGGTTTGAATGCAAAATGCTTCCACTGATCAATGTGGGACACTTCTAAGGAACCTCCTTTTCTGTCCAAGTCTCCTTGGAAAACATAATAAAAGTCAAGTCATTGATGGTGAAATAAATTGTCTGAAAAATCATTTGACTACTATGGAATAGGCACCAGTTTGAAACTTAGAGTTACCATAGAAGCTACGATGTCTGTACATATTAGATGCAGAGTATCTCTTTATGCTTTGAATCGCATGCTCAAATAAAAATTCCATTCTGTTTAAGTATAAACGTTATCTGTTAGACATACTGAGATAATCTAACATGCCCACAATAAAAGTATCTTTTCGCAGAAAGCTTGAAGTAAAAGCAATTAAATAAACGCAGGTATATCATTTCTTACCACCTCCATCTCCTTGAAGTCCTTCAAGCAAAAAATATTCCAGAGTAGCAAAGACATTCCTCTTGTGCACTCCGGCACATGCTCCTTTGAGAATTTTGATTTTCTGGCCAGATCTCCAAGACACTCCCTTCCTTTTCATCCAACGGTGCACTCTCACAACTAAGATATAAATTTTTATATTAACTAATTGCACCATGAGTAGCAAAGCAAACAAATAATAGGTAAAACAGGAAGTAGTGTGGTCAAAGAATTTCAAAAGATATCAAACATTTTGCGCAAGACAGGAAAAGACTGAATAGCGAACCACTATCATGTGACATAGCAGAACTTCACCGGTAATCCACCAGATTATGATATATATCACTTCTACATACCGTCGGATGATACACCAAGTGCCTTCTTGTTTCCAGGGTTGATTATGAAAACAGCTTGGTCCTTGCCGCTGTCAACCTCTTCATCATAACGATCATGCATTTGGATAATCCAATCAGAATACTCCTTTTCCAGTTGCAAAGGAGTCAACAACTTCTCTTCTCTATAGATTTTAACATTTATTCCTAGATAATGGACAAAAATTCATTAAGGACTTTGGAGTGAAAACCACGTAAGTTTAAGTAGAAGATGGTGGAAATATGGACAAGCATGACCTTTTACTCCATCAAGAGGCCTGCCAATTTTTCTAAGAGCACTGGTAAATGGGATGTGCTGGGCCAAATCTGTCTGTCAAAAGAATGGAGCATTGAGCATCTCTATATGAAAAGTTCCACAAGAAGATGAGCGATTTACATTTCTCAAGCAATTTAGATGATGATTATACGTCATTCAACCTATTTTTGGTCCTTTGATTTGACAGAATATTGAAATATCAAAACATGTATTCATCTACTAGCTTAAGCTTTCAGAACAGTTGATAGTGATCTTATAAAATCTCACATGGTATCAAAGTAGGAGGTCCTAATTCCGAATCTTTTCAAACCCCTATTTGCCTCCCAATGAAATTTTTTCATGCTTAATACTCGGCAAAAAAGACCAAATTAAGCATGAGGGTGAGTGATAGGATATTAAAATATTAAAACATGCATTTATCTACTACCTTAAGCTTTTAGAACAGTTGGTGGTGGCAGTCTTACAAAATCTCACGCATAAACTCTTTTGCCAAAGCAAAGTATTTCAAGTAATGAACCACTTACATAAGATAGACATGTTTCGGTTTGGATGTTTTCCAAAAGTACATTATTTACTTATCAAACAAAGAGTCAGCTCAACAGATACTAGACAAATGAAGAACCAAAAGAAAAGGAAGTGAAGAAGACCTGTCTTTGAAACGTTGATCATCAAACTTTTGTCATTTCCCATTAATTGAATTTAAAAAATTTACTAAATTATTTTAAGATGTCATAGAAAAGGTACTCATCCTAAAATCTACAAACGGCAACTCAAAAACCTTTAAATTTTAGTAAGAACAATATTTTACTGCAAAGGCTTACAGCTACTGTGTATGCATACTTCTAACCTCCTCTCCAGCTAGGTAACAGCGATGAGAAAGATTGGAAACATCACTGTCAACTGACAAATGACAGACGAATGACAACATGTTTTGCCCTGAGATATAACACTTAAAGGAACTAATAAAACATTGAATTCATATGTGCTAATATGACAACATAAAGAGGTCTCAACTCTGATCAAACTTATGACAGCCACATTCTAAATGCTACCATTTTATCCATGAAGAAGCCACATTCCTACCAACACACATCAAGAAATTTTAGAAGAATCCCTCTGGCAACATTCAAAATGCTACCATTTTATCCATAAAGAAGGCACATTCCTACCAACATACATCAAGAAATTTCAGAAGAATCCCTATGTAAAGACATGAATTAGCTGGAGACATTTTTTTTTTTTTTGTGTTCCTGCTCTGGTTTGCACCTCCAAAACCACACACTCTGTTTAGCCTTGCTACGAGAAATCTCTAGTTCCTAGTCCATATGTTTTCAGTAGATCGAAGCATTTGAAAGTCTTAAGTTACATAAAAATTTCAGAACTGGGACCACTAAGTATTCTAATAATGAAAGCCTGATGGCCCATGAATAGGCAGTAGAGTTCCCCTCACCTTGGAAGGTGTTGGAGAAAATCCAGCATCAGTCTCTGCATCATCAAAATATAAGTAAGACATCTTATGATGTATAGAATTAAAGAAAATGCAGTCCCACTAGATAAGAAAGGTCCTAATAATCAGTGATAACCATACCAATAAAACATTTAACTCTAAAGAAAGATCTCCTGAATAAGTGAGCTTTATCTCCTTTCTTATGTCTCTCCATGAATGGAAGCATACCCTGTAGTAGAAAGCAACTATGAGAACATTACATACCACAGTTAAAGAGAGACAGTGGACGCATCAAATACTTGACAATGACGCTTGATTTAACCCAAAATTTTCAATTAGATCAAGTTTCTCAGACAGGACCTTCTCAATGTGCACATGAAATTTTTATAAGATAAGCCACAATATGTTTAGTATTTGTGTTTTCTTGCGAATCTTGTCAGAAATTCCTTCATTTTGGAAGAAATCTTAAGTTTGATGATATTTCAGAATATACGAAATGAATTACAAAAAAACTTGACTGTTAATAGAGTGAAAATTGAGAAAAATACAGGTATAAGCACGTTTCTTGCAAAATGGTTCTTATTAGCTGACTCACTAGCTTGGAGAAGATGATGTCAACATTTGCATATATACACTAAAAGGGAGGATAAGAAATGATCAAAATGCAATTGACGTGGGCAAAGATCTGAAACAAGAAAAGTTCATTTTGGTGGTTGTCATAGACATAATGGGTTGCCACAGGCATTTGCTGGATGTAAAAGCACATAGACATAGACTATAAGTTTTGGGCAAGATTGCCATCCAAGGAAAGAGGAAGAGCATGATTTGGTGGGGTTACCATTTGAAAAATTTACTAGAGTTGATAACATGAGTTGCACTGAAGCACAACAGCAAAGAAGTTTTAAAATGTCAGGATGTCATTTCACCATTGTTCTAACATGCAATGCACACAACCGGTTACATGATGTCTTCTATTCCCAGCACAGCAGCCACAACATAGAGGTAAGAAAATGGTCTCATCAAACCTATAAACCAGCCTGGCCAAAAATAAAAAACTTATAAACCAGCCTAAGAAGTTATACTTAATACCAGCTTTAAACATGACCGGGTTTGCTTAAAATTCATGTGAGGAATGAGCAACGACTGTTTGACCTTTCATATTAGGGCAACTAGAGGCAAGAAATATGGATCACACAGACTCCATCTGTTGAATATTTTAATCAGACTTTTTCCAGGTTTGCACAATGTTTGCTTTCTTGATGTATCCATTAGATGAGCAATTGCAGTCATAGTCGTCCAACTTCCGAAAGGATAACCATGGGGCCAGGTGTCTAAACCTCGCTTCTTGGATGGTTTGTGGAAAATGGATTATGCAAGACTACTGGGCCACTAGATCTAGATAGCGACAAAAGAGAGGTTTAAATATCCATCTGTTAACTGGGGGCTGTATACAAAAGGATAAAGGCTTGAAGATGTGTGATCAATAACAATGTAAGCTGTACTATTTTGGAGCAGCATAAGTTTTAAGGACCGTTAAATGTGCTATTGCTTCTAGGCATTTAAGCCTGCAACTCACTATCCTTATCTTATGTAATGCAAGGGAGATGCCTGGGCTTTTCGTTTCATCAGCTTTTCTTAGTTTGATTATAATATCCAAAAAGATCCACAACTCACCCAGCAAGCATCTGGAAGCAGTCGGCCAAGACGTCGGATTGACACTCGACTGAAAGATTCATAGCTTTCAGCCAGTCTGCATCCATCAGCTTCTAACTTCTCTAAGATTCTCTCAATGTTTTCCTTCCCCTGGAGTACTTATATTAAGAACTTCCTCCGCAGGAAACTGAAAAGAAAAGAAACTATAAGAATATACTGCCATACCTGAACAACAGGAAAGTAGACACACTTCAGGCAAGCATTAGCCTCGTGAATTGCTGTGGAACCTGAAAAGTATTGCAGCTTTTTATATTAGAGAAAAGCACAATCTAAGTGACATTCTTAGGTAAAACTAGTACTAAAAGCATTGATGCCAACAGATGAAAGAAGGGCCTAAGAAAGATAAAAGGTGGACAACCTAGAATAAAAGATGATATAACTCTGTCTCCTCTTCTATAAAGAATGGGACAGAGAACTACAGATACTTACCGAGTACTCTATTTGCGTCAGTGTCCTCTGTGATCGAAAAATGAACTTGAATTATAAAATCAGGACCATTACATGAATGCAAGTTGGTAATTGCAACCTCCCCTCCTTCAATTTCAGCTAAATCAATACCATTAACCTGACAAAGCACAAACTTATTTCACGGTGCAAAAAGCTTACTTTGAGATCCCATTAAGCCATAATGGGTACTATTTTTTCAACAAACCATACACTAGGACACGCTCATATCATAAGCGTCTAAATAGCAAACCTTCTCAAATTAGTTTATATATTTGTAGGCATAGCAAGAACACAAAATCCGAAATTGTTCATAAATCTGAATGACCTAGTTACATAGCTGGATTGTGCTTTTTCTATCCCAATATTAAGAATGTACAAAACTGCCTGTTCATAGTGGACAAAAAAGACAAAAGCAATAATGCGTACTATTTTTTCTGCAAACCATACACTATAAATAGCAAGCCTTCTCAAATTACTTAATATATTTGTAGGCATAGCAAGAACAAGGAAATCTGAAATTGTTTGTAAAGCTGAACAACATGGTTACATAGCTTAATTGAGGCTAGCTAAAAAGTAAAAGCATTATGTGGCCAAAGGAGTTAATATTAGAGTCCACCGTACTAACGGTGCATTCCATACCTCGAAATGGACTGGTCTGATAGTCCTCCTCAAATTCGACAAACCATCACACTGCAAACATTCAAATTAATTAGATATAAATCAAATTCAGGCATCCTATGTAATCCTTACAAAGAAGAAGCAAACTTGCATAACTCTGAAAAACCATTTTACCTACTACTTGCTATCTTAGACATTGCTCTACCTTGATATCCCCAGTAATCCAGAAAGTCAGTAACAGTTATGAATTCACCAGAAGGGAGAACTCATTAGCATAGTTTTAAATCATAGCCAGGAGTAATACTCTCAAAAATATTGACCAAAGCCATACCCCACATTGGCCACAATGCTAACTGAACCCAACTTTGTGGTCGGTAGCAGCATTTATGAACATTGTGCAGTGATGGCATTATAGCATTATTGCATGTGCCATAGCAGTAACTTTTCATAGGAGCAACACAGTAATTATGATACCGTATTGATATTCTATTTGGCAAAATCAACAGCAGTGTTTGATTTACTCCAATTTCTGCAGTACTTAAACTTTCCACCACCACAAGTCCAGGCAACAAAGATGACATAACGCAGATCTGTCTGAAAAATCTAGCAAAACTCTTGAAATGTTAGAAAATTGAGACATCATTTTAAATTCCAAAAAAGTGATATGACTCTTTCCCAAATTTAGCTGATGAACCCCATAAAGCCAAGAGAAAAAGACCAGCATGACTTTCTCCACTTGTAATGAAATAACATCTCTATAAAAGTCTTGTCAAAGAGTGCCCCGAGGCACTTACTAAGCATACTTGTATGAAATGTTTCAATTTCTAAAGCATTAACTACACATAACAAAAGTAAAACAGTGCATAAAGAATGGTGAACTTTCCTCAATCTGTGGCTTAACAAGAGCCCTGCAGACACTCTTTAACAAAACCCTAAGCAAAAATAGATATGATTTCAGCAAACCTGAACGTATGGGAAATAGATGTCCTTCAGCTTGCACGAGAGTTGATATAGATTCACGTTTTTCATTCTAGGCTCGAAAATCTCAACCTGTACAGATTTTATACGACAAGAATGCATGAAAACATCACAATGTATTGTCTAGGTATCAAGAATTCACAATATTTACCACCTTGTGACAAATCAAGAAATACCTGAAAATTTTACCAGCAGAATGTATTTAGAATAATACATAAAAGTCATTAACTACATATATATGCCCAAGGCAGTACACGAAAGAAATAAAATATTTGCTTCAAACTTCATAGTAGAGGCTTTCCCCCATCAACAGATGCCAACATGCATGAAGAGGTGTTCTATCAATCTTTATCAACTTCAAACTGTTCAAAGAGTTATGTCTTAACTCACAGTAGCCGCCAGTTTATGTGTCTCATAATCCTTGTGAGGGTGTTTCATCTCTCGCTCACATGTAGTTTTCAACTCGCCTCACATCTTATAGACTTTAAATTCTCCCTATCTCCTCCCACTGCCTAACGTCTTCTTTAAATATTTCAATCCTATATCTCGAAAAAAATATCTCTTTTATCGCCACTATATTAAAGTGACATAATAGACAATCTAAAGCCTAGGATTCCCTCAAGAAGATTGACTATGCCTTGAGAACAAAGTAAAGACATGACCTGAGGAAGTCTTCAACTGGCATAATCAGAGAATCTAGAGCCTAATAGTCACTCAAGACGGCTGACCTATGACTACTTCCAAGTCCTGTGCCGTGGCCAAGCCAAAAACAAATTTATAGAGCAATGGAGGTTACGTAAAAAGACATGCTTTCAATGGATGATGCCTGGGTCAGAGCATGACAGATAAAATCCTAGACAATGGTTTTTACCAGGTTTGTAGAGATTAGCTGAGTAAAACCTTCCCAGGAAAAAAAAAAAACACACATAGGCAAAAATTTAGTTGCAAATATAAAAAGAAAGACGTGCATATGCACCATGAAATGTCCAATGAGTCAATGCGATTGACACTGAAATACCACAATAGAAAGAATTTATTAAAAGAAGTCTACCTTCGTGAAGCTTCCTTGAGGTGCTCTTGCGCTTTCATTTTCTAAAGGAACCCTGACGCCACCATCAGTCTGAATAAACGACAAAGAAAATGATGACAGATTAGATAAATCTATGTATAGAACCTAAGGGAGTCCAGTCAAGAGAAAAATATGACAACAATGAAGAAATCAGTGATCTTGCATACTTTCCAAGAGTGTTGAGAACCAGATCTGCTCAATAGAGCTTCTCTCTTCAGATGTAACATGTATACTGTTTTAGATTGCATAGTCTTGGAAGAAACCATGGCATGCCTGTAACTCGTTAAAAGGTAAAGAGGTGTAAATTACCCCCACAAAATATAATGGACTACCAGTTTCTACAACTACAATACTCTGGAATGTACCTTCCCAAATGCATAGAGGCAATTGGTCCTCCAAATCCAAACAAGCCAAAGAAAGGCTGCACCACGCTCAACAAATTATCCAGAAAATAGAAGCAATTTAAACTTTTAGAGATTCAACACAGTTTAATTTTCCCCATTCAAATCCATGTCCAGGACATGGAAAGGTAAATTGTCAGCTAGTTAGGAACATACTGTTGACTTCTCTCATATAATTCTGACTCATTGAAAACAGAAGTTTGTGTTTGCTTTTTATTGGGGGAGGATAGGGAAAAAATGTTTTTTGTATTTCAACAAAGCTAATGCTGCATGGCGCAATGTTGCTTTGAAAATTAATTCCGCCTATGAGAAGTGGAAGGTATCGGCAACATTTTCGCGAAGAGGAAGTTGATTCTTTAAGAACATTGATTATGCCAGGACATACTTGACAGTGTATGAATATGGCAGCGGAAAAATCGATTCACTCCTAATATATTGCAGTCAACCAATCATTCACATGTGATATTAGCTTGCATCAATTTACATCTCCTGGAAATACCAATGGATTCCTGCTACTAGCAAGAGGACATTTTGCATGTCTTTTTCATGCAGAGACTACAATATTCAATTAATGTCACGTGTTTAAAGAGAAATTACCATTAGATACGGAGGTTTTCCACCTACTGCCTTAACTTTATACTTTCTGTGAAGTGAGGCACCCATCTTTCCCCTAGACAAAAAGAATGAACACAAATCCACGAAAAGTTACAAAAAGAGAATGAAATCAGAAACCAAGGCTTGCTAGTGGATGGAATTTAATCTTGTAGTTAAGCATCTGTTTCTAAAATTAAAAAAAAAAGTTCTGTCCTATCAAGTATATTTCTATTAGAAATAACTGGAAAGGATACAATCAGTTTTCTCCATGAAGAAGCCATCATTTTGCATTTAAGTAGCACCAGCCTCTTTCTGGAAATAGATAATTGACTCAAGTAATCATCTGAAGACGATGTAACTCCACATTATCAAAGCATATTCAAAAAGTCATGTCACCAATGTTATTTCTTCGTTTTCAACTAGATAACCAAAATTTACCCAAAGCACAGAATTCTCTCCTAAAATTCTGTCCCCTCAAGCCAAGATACGGTTTATGGTGTAAGTTGCCATGGACAAGTGAGTGTGTGGGTGCGTGTGTGGGTTCGGGTTAAATAGGGAAGAAAAACATTGCTTTAGAGTACTCAATACCACTTTGCTATAGAGTTCTCATCACTGTCATCCATTCCAGGGCCAGTGTCAAAGATGGAGATCTTTTCATCAGATATATCCAAGCTGCAATTTCAAAACAATAGTGAGTCAAGCTCCAAAGTTCAAACCCAACAAAATTTCAATAAGAATGCAACTAGCAGAAGCATCAAGATGAAAGATTAAAATATAGTTAGCCCATGATCATATGGCATCAAACACCCATCATGTTGAAGTAAATGCGACAATCTCCATGTGAAACTTATGATTCATAATATATGGCTGAAAGATGTCTGCATCGATGAAGTCCTACGTGGTTCAGACTTAAAGAAGAGTTTTGTTGGCAATTAGCAAACTGGCAGTGATACTTCCAAACAAAGGAAAAGCTTCAATGTGGTTTTCCATTACTCTCATTTATTGTTCACTAATTTAGTTGAAACAACAAGAATGCATGTTTACAATTGTTCATATTTATCCAGTAAACAAGTCATCAATCACCTCCTGTAGATTTGCTTAGTATAAAATTTCTATTTGAAAAGAAAAGGTTCCTTTTATAGGAGAAGTTCTAAGATGCACCCAGTTCAACAACTAGATCAACGCAAAGAAGCATCATCCTTCGTACAGCTTCCACCATGAGCCACAATATGGATTCTAATGTTCCACAAATTCTCAGCCTTAAGCCACAAAAGGGTTGATATTCCAATCCTAATGGTAACGTGACAAGATCAAGAAATCACCTAATCAATCTTTTAGATTTCAGGGGATTAGCCCATACAGCTTGCAAGGAATTATCCTGGCGAAAGGAGCAGCAGTCAGTTTGGCATCAAACAGGGATTATAACTTCCAAAATCATCAGGACAACTTACTATCAAATCCGCAAGAGCAGTTTCAAAAGTATATTCTTCAGGTAGCTCCTTCAACAATTCCGTGTCAGGCATTAAATCCCACATATTCTGTGAGAGATTTCACGCATATATCAATGCAATTGCTTGAAGAAGCACAGAGAACTAAAACTCTATCATAGCATACGTCATGTGTTCAAAGGCCATGATACACCTCCCCCCCAAAGGGTACTATCAAAATCCACAACAAGAGAACTCCTAAAAGGCAAGTGAAAGTGATACGCATTATGCAGAAAGGAATAAAATACTAACCTCAAAAGTATCAGTTGTGTTGCCAGAGCCATCCTAATTGGAAAAAGATAATGCATACAAAAGAACAGTAAAATGAGTACAGCCATTAAAGTGAATATGCACGCTCTCAGTAAATTAGAAGACAGAGCAGGCGAACAACATATGACTTGTGCCCAATACTCACGTGAAGACGCAAGATGTGGCGCTTGTGAGGCTTAAAGTTGTCGAAAATAATTCGACTTTTGATCCGGTTGCCATTTGCATCTTTGAGATGCAACTCATTACTCTCCCATGCGATGGGACGCTTCGACCTTAGCGATGGATCTTGCGCTTTGGCTCGATTGTACCTTTCTTTGGCCATCAGCATGAAATCTCCGGAGGCCATCGTGGGGTTGGGTTCCCTTAACGCGATTCCCACGGTAGTCCCATTAGGCAACAATATGGTGAATCTATATATCCTGTCGATATCACCATCATTCATCGCCTGCTCCGCAGGCCTCTTCCTGATGCTCCCGCAATTCTGGCTTGGCTCCATCCTTTAGCCAGCCCGAAACCTGTCATGGTGCAAAGAAGAGCGGTAACAAAGATCACACGGGTCGAAAAGCACGAGTAAGAGAGCAGAGGAAACAAGCATCACCCCCTCAACACATTTGACTGTAGAGGTTCAAAACTGCATGCACGATTTCAAAAAAAGATCATATTTTTCGTGATTTTCCTTTTCCCCTACTAACAATTCTTTCCCGTCTTTTCGTTATCCCACAAACCAAACGAACACGCGTCACCAGGATATTGTAAACACGAGAACATTACGCGAATTAGCTGATAAAATGATCGCTCAAGCAGGGCTCGAACGCGGGTCGGCAGAAGCGGGTAAGAAGCCAACCAACCCCTTTCCAGCGTGCGTAACGTCCTCGCCAACCGACTCCCAGCTCCGGCGATAGGAGAAAGTAGTTAAACCCCGGGCACACGCGTCAGGATCAACGAGCAAACACCGGCTGCCGATCGAAGCTCAACCGACACGTTCCCCGCAAGAACGTCGGAAAAGCCAAAAAGGCGGGGAAGGTTGCCTGAGGGAGCGGAGGCAATGCAGCATAACAGAGGTAGAGCCCCCCGCTCTCCCGCCTCCCTCACCCCGGCGGCAGCCACAACCGTCGTCCTGCGCGATCCTCGACCTCTCTCGAGGGTGTCCAGGAAGGACGGAGGAGGAAGAGAGAGAGAGAGAGAGAGAGAGTCGCGGCGCTGCGGGAGACGAAGAAGACGAAGAAGACGAAGAAGATGGAGACGAAGACGACGAAGCGCGACGTTCTCTGCACTCCCCTGCAACTGAACGGTCGTACCTGACTGGGTGTTGCTGCCGCGCCGATGGAGGACAGGCCCCTTTGAGATCGCGCCACGTGGACGTGGCAACAGCGACGGCTTGATGGCATTGAAGCTTTCCTCCTGCAAATTTGCCGCTAATGTAACCAGATCAATTACCTTTTAGTTATGATTATTGGATTCTCTTTTTTATCATTTTTATTGTGAAATATTCGAAATATCAAAATAAGAATTTAAAATAGATCTTGTTTAAATAAAAAAATATTAATTTCAAAAAATAAACTAATATGATTATAGATATTTCAAATAAGAATCTAACATTATTGACCAGCAAAATGTTTAGCTGATTGGCAGCTAAGGCCGGGAGGGTTGCTGACACCTAAACAAAGACCTCGCCTCTAGTTGGTGAAAGTCACCAACCTTTGCCGACGCCCCACCGGCAATGGGGTGGTGACTCTATGTTTCTCCTTTTTGCAGTTTTTTTCAAGAAAATAAAAAAGGAAAAAGACAAAATTGCCTTTCATAGCAATGAGTTCAAACCCTTCTTTGAAATTGATATGGGCACTTGAGACCTTTATTTGATCAAAAAGCGCATTTCAGGTCTTTATTTGAAATAATGTCCGTTTCAATATCTTATTTTAAATTAATATGAGCACTTTGAATCCTTATTTGAGAAAATGATAGCACTTTGGGCCATTGCTTAAAAAAATACCTATTTCAAACCCTTATTTGAAAAAAAGAAATTGACATTTTAGGTCATTGTTGTTGAGAATTTTCCTTTTTATTGTGATATAAATTATATATTTTTGTTTTTTCTATTAGTTCGGTTTAGTTTGATGGAAGATAAAAACAAATAGATATTACCTTTGAACACATTAATATATTAGTTCACTTTTATGATCGCATTTAATCGCAACCCATTAATAGTGCAATCATTCGCCTTCTTATTCGTTTTCTTAAGCAACGACTCGAGTTGTTGGACCACATGCTACATAACTACTTACCGAAACTAGTGCTTTTAGTTGCAAAGGGTTCCCATGGGAGGTATCAATGGACCAAGGCTAGTAACTACTTACGGAAACTAGTGCTTTTAGTCGCAAAGGTTCCCATGGGAGGTATCAATGGACCACTGAAGTTTGTTTGTTTGTTTTTTTTTTCCTTTTTAATTAGAACCAACATGTCTTTATTGAAATAAGCACTCTCTAATAATTATTTATTCTCTTCGTTCAAGATGGACCATGAGAGCCTTATGTCTGGATCATGAACAATGCTGATTCGCATGCCCTACCCAAAGTACGGAAAAATCATAAAATCCAAAGCCTAGGTGTTACTCGTGACTGCTTCCTTGACCTTGGTTGTCATTGTTGTTTACATCGGATGATTAAAAGGAATGCTATAAGAATCAATCACCGGCAGTGAGGCATGAAATTTAAATGCACAATTCTCAGCTAAATAATTGTTGCAACCTCCTTCAATTGCCGCTTTACCTGCATCCTCAATAGATGTGCTTCACTTTCTATCCATCAAGTGTACTATGTACCTTCGGAATAGGTGGTGGTAACGAATGAAAGCAAGTTGAATAGATTGCTTAAACAAAAACATTAGCCTATGCCCTCCTAAGCAAAGCATTCCGTGTCATCTCTAGGCTCTAGGTAATCATCTCCTCAAAAATTTGCACCTAGGTATTTGTTTTGCTAAAGAATCAAAGTTTTTCCTGGCTTGGGAAATTGTACATGACCGGACTGGACTAACGATCAATTCCTCACAATAGAAATGATATGGGGCCACTCATAGATAGATTTGCATACCTCAAGGCAAAGGCATGCAGAAACATCCCGATTGAAAAGCCAAGGGCCACAGGAAGTGATGTAAAGAATAAATTGTAGAATGAGGTATCCCAATCATTGTAAGCAGGCTGACCAGAGAATGAAGCATAGGCCTTGAACCACAGCAGGGTAAATCCAAACGCAATGTTCTTGTAGAATGCACATGCAATGTTCTCGTAGAATGCACCGGGTTAAGTCCTCATTTTATTTATTTATTTATTTTTGTTACTATGAGCTTGATGTGTTCTCTTGTAAATACTAATTTAACCATCAACCCTCTATTTTTAGATGCTGGAATTGTATAACATAAAGATCATCTGTTTTTGTAGCTAAATAAATTCACGAGAATCACTACACATAAAATTATTCACAAGAATTCATCATCCACAAATAATTTTCAAAAGAAAAAAGGTTCCATGCTGCTGGTAATATTCTTGCTACATAGGGCATGGACACGACAATTCTAAAATTCTCCTGTTTAGCCCGCATCTCCAAATATGGAAGGCAAGAAATACTAGCAAGGGTTTATTATTACAAATGGTAAATAATAAAAGTAATAACATTGGGAATATTTCATCTTGACACCATTGGCCCACATATAGGCATGCAAAAAGTGATACCAGTAAGGGTCAATCAAATGCATTTTTTCCTTGGGGACAGATTTCCTTAACCATGCCTCTAAAACCTATTTCTAGTGTCCATAGACTCAAAATAATTCCTCATAATACTAAAGAAACAAATAAGATCAAGATTTATGTTTTTTTCCTATTTAAAATGGCCAAGAAATAAAGGCTTCAGCCACATTATTCGGTTGGAAATCAAGAAAATGGGAATCGGATATGATTTAAATCAAGAAAACAGAATCTTTCTTCTTTTTTTGTACATTTCTCTAATTTTTTGCTGGCCCCACTTCTTTCTTTTCCCCATTGTCGTTGGGGGCGTCTTTTATGGGAGAATGGCGCGCAGTGGGTAGGAACAGAGATTCAAGGTCGCTCTCTTAAATTTGTTTACCGTTTAAGGTGCAAAAGAAAGGAAAAAAAATGAATTTTTAAATTTGCTTACCCTTCACTGTGCTTACGCCTCCCAAACCCTAATTTTCTTCAACAAATCCTGATGATTACATTTGCCCTTTCAAATCCAGCTGACCGTCTTGGCCTAGACAAGCTTGTGGGGGAGTCGGGAGAGAACATTGGTCATCTCGACTAAGGAGTAATATGGCTGAATCATGATTTGAGATATTTCATGAAAGGTCAGGAAAAATATAATGAGAGAGTGAGTTGGCAACTCACAACGAAAGTTTTAGACATTACTTGGAAAATCATTTAGGGGGAGCCAAAGTTTCGGCCATGAATATACATAATTAGATAGATTTTAATTAAATACTTAAGCCATTGAATTATGATTTACCATGGATATTAACTGATCCACATTGTAGGGATAAATGTCCCAAGAATCATAATTTACTAAAATTTGGCTAATTAATTGACAAAAGATCTGGCCACTTAGTTGTCAAAAGGTCAAAAGGTTTAGATCATAGTTGTCCCAAGTTGAAAATGATAACCCTTGTATATTAGATCAAAAAAAGTCTATTTCATTCATCATATAAGAAAATTCACTTGAGGCGTCATTCGATATATATGAGTATATAGAGTATAGCTAATGCAAATGGTGGGTCTCGAGGGAAAAAAAAAACAAAGTGGGTTTTAACTTTTCCCCCATAGATTATTCAATTCTAATTCATAGTTGAATAGGCAAGGCCATTGTCCACACCCTCTGCGTGGCTTTAGGACGGACCCCTAAAGATTTGGTACAACATAAAATGTTGTTTTCTCTCTCTTGCTTCCTTTTTTTTGGCTTCTTTTTCCGAGGTTACTGTATCAGCAGGAGTTGACTTCCTGTTTCTGGTTTGTCCTTTCTGCTGCGGCTTTTGATTTAGGGGAGAGAGAGTGAGAGAGAGGAAAAGAAGTGGGAATTATTCGGGTTTGAGACGATAGGGGAGGTCAGGAGGAGAGGAAAAGAAAGAAGTGGGAGCTGCTTTGTCCTACCGTCAACGAGCAAGCATGGTATGGCGTTGGTAGAGCTAGGAAGAGAGAGAGTGAGAATTTATCGGATGAGAGAGAGAGATAGATTTCCTAGAGAACCAAAATGATATACATGCCCTGCCCTGGCAATAAAATATAAAAACTAGCCGGGGCGCCTTGATCCTCTAAATTAGGAAGCATGGGCAGAGGATTATAAATGAATGGCCCTCACCTTATGATCGGGAGGATCACCCTATTCAACGTATGAATAACAATCCAGGAGACGCCACATGATAAAGATACATTTCTCGAGCCTCCCTTTTCATTCATGCTCTCGAAATGCACAAATTTTTTACTTTCTAATTTGCTGGGAACAAGACCCTTTTGCGTGACCTAAGCCCGTGAGTAAATAATAAAAAGGTGAAAAAGGAATTTCTATCGGTCACCCGAAGCATCGAAAGGTACAAAGGGAGAGAGAGAGAGAGCGTATGAAATGACAACACCCCACCATTCATGAAAGAAGAAAATATGGAAATAAGAATTAGGGGAGCGTATGAAATGACAACACACCACCATTCATGAAAGAAGAAAATATGGAAATAAGAATTAGGGCCGGAGGCCAGATCTTTGCCCTTTGCCCGTGGATGCATAACAAAGATGGGACCCGCATCTCCTCTTAATTTTCTCCATCCTTTTCTTGGCCTTTCTAATTTATTTTGGTCGGGCATCATAATACCTGCATCCGTGCGCGCCGTGCCTCGCGGTGGAGTTTGCATCACCAACACTTTCCATTTTTTTATCGGTATATAAGATTAGTGCCCAAAAAAATCCCAAATATTGTAAAATCACTTGAATGGTGCTGGAATAGAGGATATACTGTTGTATAAGTTTGAAATGCAAGGGGTTAAGTCCCCTTCTCCACCATGGAGAGTGAAAATAATTTCTTATGATACTAAAAAATAAGATCAAAATTTACGGTTTTTTCCCTATTTAAAATGGCCAGAAAATAAATAAAGGCTAGTGGGGCTCAAGTCAAAGAGTAAAAATCAGCAATTTACTACACATATGATAATTATTTTGATGAAATTCCAGTGTCGGTCATTTGTTTGATAACGACATAAAATTTCTCTCTTTCTAGCTCGGAAGCGAGAAGGAATGATGGCCACTGTTTGATAATGATATAAAATTTCTCTCTTTTTAGCTCGAAAGTGAGAAGGGATGATGATGCTCAAGGAGGGATGAGTAAGAGAGGACAAAAAATTTCTTTGTAGAAAATAGAAAAGTAAAAAAAGAAAAAGAAAAAGGAAATGGAATGGTCGGAAGCACAAGACTCCGGCGCCATTATTATGCTAGCCCAGCCCTCCTCTCCAGTGTGGTGTGATGTCAAATAAAGATGGAAATCAAGAAAATGGTAATATCTTTTTTGGGGATATTTCTCCAACTTTTTGCTGGGCCCCACTTCTCTCCTCATCCGGGCGTCTCAGGTCTAAGTGAGAACTAATTAACACCTTTTGGCTGTCGACCGCAACAATACCATTGAAGTTTTGGGTTTTTTTCCCTTCAGTTTTGGTTAGAACCAATATGTCTTCATATAAAATGTTGAAATAAGTACCCATTAGTAATATTTTCTAGATGGATGGACGAGAGCCTTATATCAATGAACAATTATACATCCACTACACTTGCATAGTCTACAGAAAATCATACAAAATCCAAAATCTCCCTCGGCCAGACTAATTCTTGCCAAAGCTTCTTGGACCTTGGTGGCCGTTTTTAGTTATTATTTTTCAATTTCATGAGATTCCCATTTGGTTGCCATTCAATTCCCACATTCTCAAGGAGTGAATGAGTGCTTGGGGTACTCATTTGTAGGATATATAGAAAATTACCACATTAATGAATAATACTTACTTATGCCACAAATTGGAACCGCGTGTTCTCATTTGTAATAGCATCATCAAGGCCCGATTCCCCAAGCTTGTCCTGACCTAGTCAAAGTCGCAAGGGGCTGAAGCTATTAGGCGGGCTTGAGCTATGGCACTTGGTCGAAAGGGTCACCTATCCACAAATTCTTCAGCATTAGGATGAATGAAAGTATGACATCCTAAGATTTCACCAAAGCCTGTCCCATAGTGCCTCCACCTAGGACACCGCGGCATCTCCCAAATATATTTCCTCACGACCACAACTAACAATAACTGCTCTATAAATAACAAATAATGGTTTATATATATATGAGCGGTTATTGCTTTTTATTTTTTTTCTCTTTTTTTTTTCCAATTGGTTGAAAATGAGCAATTCTCCTTCCTTGCGATGGCCTGTGGAGAGAGAAAAGGAGAATGGGAAGCATAAGTTCTTCCAACGGGAAGGGGAGCAGAGTCAGGGTGGTGGCACCCCCGCACACACCTGCCGGTTCACTTGGACGGCAGTCATGGAGCCCGAGGGTCCCATGCATCTCATAAGACGAAGGGACTGTGAAATTTATTTCTTGAACTTCCAACAATCCTTAAATATCTAATTAAGAAAATTCTTTCTGATTTTTAATATGTAATGTATTTATGTTAATGTGTGCACCTTGTATTGTATAGCTAATTAAAATAAATGTGGGATGGGTATTTTTGGTGATAAAAACCCTTGATTTCCAGGTTAACTTTTTTATGGAGTTTAGAATATTTATGGTGCACGAGAACACCACAGTCTTTTCCATTGAATTTCTAGAGAAGGCCCTTTTTGGTCATTAGTGACTTTTGACTGAAAACTCTATGTCTCTCCTTTTTCTCCCTTAGGTTTTGTCAAAAGAGGAAAAACACCCTTTGCACACTCAAGCCGATCAGCGGCAATGAGCATGTGAGCTGGTTAGGTTTTCCGGCAAGGGGAGGGAGCAAGGAGCCATTTTGAGGTGTTCCAATACAATGGAAATCAATATGATTCGGTGAGTATTTTGCTTTTTATCAGTTTTCCCTCTTTCTTGTCTTCTTCTTTGTGTGTTTTTGTGTTTTTTGTTACAGGTTGTTTAGGTTGTCTATTGAGAATTGGCTTTCCTCACATCAAATTTTACCTTCTTGTTTAATCCTTTTGTTCCAGGCCTTGTTTGCCTACAATGTGGAGAAGGTGGCTTTCACGAGTCTTTGACCAATTGTCACCTATTGTCAGGTCCGTCAAAAATATGTTATTCACAAGGTAAGTTTGCCCTCACATTCTTTATAGTTACATCAGCTAGTCCTAACCAACTACTCGTAGATGCAGGTGGGCACATAGAACTATGTGATACATGTGCGCTCATATATGTAAGTTCAATTTATGTAAAAGATGCTCACTGTTTGAAAATAAACATGATTGTCTTTTTCCCTTGCTTTTTAGGTATTGCCTTAGAGCCATGCCTAAAGCTCTCAACAAATATGTTATTTGGCTATGCGATTGTCATGACCTATTTTTCAGGTGTGAACCACCTAGGGTGTGACATTCTGAAATTCGACCCCGTTTCGATAAAGTGAAATGGACATTTCGTCAACGTGCTTACGGTCCTTTTTCTCTGAGCTGATCACTCACGAGCTAACTAACTTATTGGGTGAAGCCGTTCAGGGATGTATCTATAGTAAAATCCCTAAAAGCTACTCAATTTGTTGGATTGGACTAAAATCACGTCTGATCGATTTTTAACCACGAAATTAAACTCGATTTCGGGAATCGAATTTTAAGTGCGTCATAATTCCTTTTTAGGACCTTGTCTCATTGTTCGTCAATTTATTGACGAGTCCGAAATTTCAATAAAGAAATTATCGGAGGAAGAATTGAAGACCAAGATAAAATAGAAAGGAAAATGGGAAGAGAAAGGAAAATATGAATAATGATATTAAGCATTTTCTTTTTTCTCTCTCTCCCTTTTGTCTCTTTTTCTTTCTTTTTCTCTCTCTCTCTTCTCTCTCCTCTCCCCCTCCCCCTCGTGCGATTTCCCCCACCGACACACTCTCTCTCTCTCTCTCTCTCTCTTTCTCTCTCTCTCTCTTTTCTTTTGAATAGTCAAAGCCTTATCTCTTCTTCTCTCTCCTCTCTCTTCTCCTCCATTCTCTCCCACGTGACCGAACCCCCCCCCCTTCTTTCTTCTTCTCCTTCTTTCTTCTTCGTGGAGACAGCAAACCAGAAGCTGCAGCTCGTCGTCTGCTCCGTCGCCGCTCGTCCTGCCGCCGCGCCGCACGCCCGCGTGCGCACCCGTGCGCGCGCCGCTCGCCACCGTCGGCCCTGTCCCTCGCGCCCATGCGTCTCCCCCGTGCGTCTCCAGCCTTGCTCCGCCTCTGTCCAGCTCGATCCGGCCACCTTTGGTCACCGCCTACCTCCGTTCGGCCACCTCGCAGCTCCCCGGCGTCCCCCTCACCTTCCGCTGGCCTTCCCTTGCCGTTTTGGCCGCCGGAGCATCCCCGGCCAGCCCCGACCAGCAACCCACGAAATGGGTTTCCAGCTGGTTCGGGCCCGCTTTTGGGCCGTTTCCTGGCCCCGGATCCGCGAGTCGCTTTGGGAAGTTTTGTTCCTCGCGTCGCCCCCGTCGGATTGATCCGATTTGCGCGCGATTTGGTGAGTAATCTCACTAATCCCGGATTAGTTGGCTAATTATGCTTAAGGTTGGTTTAGTTTTAATTAATTATGTTTAGGTTGTTAGATTAGAATAAATTAGCAATCATTAGTCAATTGTGATGCGATTTAGATAAATTGATTGCGCAATTAGCAAGTAGACGTGGTCTACTAATTATTGGAAGCATCTCGGGAGTTTTCCGACCCCTAATCGGGCTCCAATTAGACTTTTTCGGGCCTAAGTGGAATTTTTAGTATTTAAATATTAATTTTCGGAATTAAGTTAATTAATTGTTTATTTTCTGAAAATGCAGTGGAGATGGCTAGTGACCAGAATATTATGCCGATGACCGTGGTGAAGTCCGTTTATTTAATCGGGCCTTATTTTGAACTAAATTGAATTTTTAATGTTAATTATTTAATTTTCGAAATTAATTAATTATTTATTTATTTTCCGAAAAATTCAACTGGGATGGCCCGTGACCGGAAATTTATGCTGATGATCGTGGTGAAGTCCGTTTATTTAATTGGGCCTTATTTTGAGCTAAATGGAATTTTTAATATTTATTAATTAATTTTCGAAATTAATTAATCAATTAATTATTTTTCGGAAATTAAGATTGAGATGGTCGACGATCGAAATCTCGTGCCGACCGTCGTGGCGTAGTCCATTTATTTATTTGAGCTTTGAATTGTGTCAAATTGAATGGAATGTGGAATTTTAGGATATATTCCTAAATGGTTGTTGTTAATTATTTCATCGAGAAATCGTTGGATATTGATTGAATATCGAAAGTGGTCGAGTGGGACCGTAAAGCCATTGAGTATCGAAAGTGGTCGAGTGGGACCGTAAAGCCATTGAATATCGAAAGTGGTCGAGTGGGACCGTAAAGCCATTGAGTATCGAAAGTGGTCGAGTGGGACCGTAAAGCCATTGATTATTGAAAGTGGTCCAGTGGGACCGTAAAGCCATTGAGTATCGAAAGTGATCGAGTGGGACCGTAAAGCCATTGAGTATCGAAAGTGGTTGAGTGGGACCGTAAAGCCATTGAGTATCGAAAGTGGTCGAGTGGGACTGTAAAGCCATTGAGTATCGAAAGTGGTCGAGTGGGATCGTAAAGCCATTGATTATCGAAAGTGGTTGAGTGGGACCGTAAAGCCATTGAGTATCGAAAGTGGTCGAGTGGGACCGTAAAGCCATTGATTATCGAAAGTGGTCGAGTGGGACCGTAAAGCCATTGAGTATCGAAAGTGGTCGAGTGGGATCGTAAAGTCATTAAATATTGAATGTTGTTGAGTGGTGGACTGTGTCCTCCACCTTTGCTTAAGATGTGATATGAGGATCGTAGTTCGTAATTGATGATTGAGATGGAATAATCGATTGACCTAGAATGGTCCGTCTGACATGTAATCGACGAGGTCAATTGATCATTGCTTTGATTTGATGTTGTGAATTGATTGACTGAATGGAAATGACCGTGAGTGGTCTTGTTGGCATTTTATCGACTAGGTCGATTTGATCGATGCTTTGATTGGTGATATGATTGCTTGGGTGCATATTATGAATTGTACTGACTTGCAGGTGGGATCTGATGCCAAGGTACGTCTTCTGCCCTGTGCGTGTATAGGCAGCCTATAGTATAATGGTTTACTAATCGGGCTTAGTGGGGTAGAACTCGCTGAGACGTAGTCTCATCCCAATTTGGGGAAAAACATTTCAGGACCCAATAAGGAGCTGAGGAGGAGAAGTCTGGGAAGGAGATCTTGGAGGTGAAACTTGAAGGGAAGGATTTTGAAAGAAGAAGATAATACCGAGATGGGCCTTGAGTATGGCCTGAATGGATTGAGATCCTATCTTCTTTTGAGATCTCCATTTTGATAGGAATAGAGATAGAGTAAAAAGTTGTGAAGTACTCTGGTTTGCGTTTTGTATAAAAGTTTGGTTATAAGTTTCAATATGAAAAATATGGCCCTACTTTTCTATCCCATAGTTTTATTGTCTCGGGATTTTAACTGCTTCCGCATGTGCTTAATAAATAGAAAGGGTTGGCGATACTAGTCTTGGGATATCGCATTATAAAATCGACCAAGTGAGAAGGATGTGTGCGTGCCCGAGGATCGGGGCGTGACATAGGGTTTGGCTAATGGATTATTAAGCCTAAACTTAATTTGGGCTCTCCTAAGCTCATACCAATTCGCGACTTAAGTTCAAGTTCTTAACATGCAATTGATTTTTTAATCAGGAGTCGCCACTAATCTATTTTTTGGTGAGTCGATTAGAAACCCAAGTAAAGTAACGGGAGTTTCACTTTACTCCTACGAAACAGAGATTATGGGTACGGGGACTTGGTTACACTAGAATTTTCTAATGCCCTTTCGGTACCATTTCCATTAAGTTTCAAAAAATGTTTTTGCAGGCAGTTCGGATTAATTTTAAATTTGTTTTCCTAACATGTGAGGTGATCATACGGGTGCACAAACGACTAATTCAACATCCAAGAAAGCAATGAAATAATAAAAAATGCAAGGACTTACTTCAAAGCAACAAAAGCATCTGCATGGTTAGATTAAAAATTCACATCATCAACCTTAGATATGGTTTCTAATTACCACGCAATTTCTTTTTTTGTTTTCACTTAATTCATGAAAATCATGCAATATGCAATGCAATATTAACTAAATGACCTAATTCTAATGACATGCAATTTCTAATTAAATAGGCCTAGCAAAAATACTAAATGACATGCATCCCGGTGAATCTAGCCCTAATAGCGTGTATATGACATTTTTTCTTTTTCCTAAAAGAATGCATTTTATCATGAATAATAAAACTAATTTAACCTATGACATTTTTTTGTATTTTTCAAGTGAAATGTGAAAATTTCCTAATTAGATTAAGATCCTATTTAATTTATATTAGGAATTAGGTTGAGCCAAATCCTAATTTAAACTAAAACATTATTTTAACCTAAATAATCCTAAAATGCAAAATATCTAAAAAATACCTAAATTTATAACAAATTAAGAAAAAATATTATCTAGAATTGAACTAAATGCAATTTAGTCCTAATATGCAATGACGTGCAAAATATGCTTTAACAGTACATGACATGTATATTATGATTTTTTTGTTTTTGTTTAATTTCGAAATTAATAATTGCCAAATAATTAAACATGCAATCCAAATTAAAATCTAGCAGCCTAAATTGATTGATTTGATTTTTTTTTTTAATTTTAAAATTCGAAATAAGATTCCTATTCTAAATATGTAAACCCTAAAACATGCAATATTATAACCGAAACACATTTCAAGATAAACAAAGCGATCATGACAAGCTAAACCAAGGATATCACACATCATTCAGATTAAGGGATAATATTTCGCTGATAAAATTGATAAAGTGATCTTAAGCCTTAAAGATCAAAGTATCAATTTTATTCGCTTAATTAATTATTTCATCTAAGGCCTTATAGATGAAATAAAAAATCTGGCGCGGTTGTTGCGAATCGGGTGATGTGTTGAATTTCCAATCATATACTAAAGACTAATTATACTAAAAAAAACAAGATAAAGTAAAATGAAATAAACTAAAGAAAACTACCTAATGTGCTTTCTCTTTCTTTTTAAAAAATTGGGCTTAGCGGCCGTGGGGTGACGCTCGAACGAGGACTCAAAGAAAGCGAGTGCGCGTCCCGGGTGTCTGCGCGGCGTCCGTGAGCAAGAAAGACAGCGGCGAAGGCACCGGGTGCTTGGCAGACGCGAGCGGCGTGGTGGCGTGGCGAGTCGGGAGCGGCGAGCTTCAAGCTCCGCGTCGGCCCGGGCGGAGCAGGTCGCGATGGCCGGTGCGGGTTCTCGGGCTGCTGCAGTGTTGCGGGGTCATCGGGTGGTGTGCGCGAATTGCTGCGGGTCGCAGGTTGCTGCACGGCGAGGCTTGCGGGTGCTAGTGCGCGGAGGCGCGGCGATGACCGGCTGAATTGCGAACCGGCGGGTTGCAGGCGAAGCGGAGGGACTTGCTGCAGGCGTCGGTGGTGGTGCGGAGGCACGGCGGAGCTCGGAGAAGGCTGGTGCTCGGACAACGAGCAAAGGGGCAAGCCGCGGGTTGAGTGGGCGCTTCGCCGGCGAAGGGGAAGCTCCGATGACAATGGGCGGCGGGCGTTCTGGCGTCGAGTTGCAGGTGGGGGCGCAGCCGTGAAGCTGCGGACGTCAGCTCGGTGCAACAATGGGTGAGCGGGGCACGGCAAGGGCCGGTGATGCGGTGGGCAGCAGCAGAACGGCGTGCGGCTTCGCGGAGAAGGAACCCACGAAGAAGAAGCACAGTGCACGTCCTTTTCTTTTCTCTTTTTTTTTATCTGTCCACTCTCTCACATCCCTCTCTCTCTCTCTTTGCTGTACTTTCTGTTGTGTTGACCTCCTACTGACCTTTTTTTTTGCTTTTCTCTACGGCTTGCCAGAGAGGAAGAGACAGGATTGCTCTCGGACGAAAAAGAAGGGAGGAGGGTTTCCTCTTTTTTTCTTCCACGAATTTTCTTTTCCGCACGAATTTTCTTTCTCCAATTCCCTCTCTCAATTTTTCGAAAATTCCCCTCCATTTCTCACGAACGTAGCCCTTTTATAGTGAAAACCTCTATTGATCTTTAGAAAGTTGTGCTTCCTTGATTGCGGGAATTATAGAATTTCAGCCCCGATTTGCCATCGCAAATTTACATTTCGGTTTTTCACTCATTTACCAAAAAACGCATCCGGGTTTGTTTTGATTTTTGCAAACAGTTTATTTGATGAGTATAATTTTTCATACTTCCCTTTTGATTTATCAATCTGATCATTATCCTCACCGATTTTGGGTTTGGATTCCATTTTATTAAAATCCTTGCCCTTTGTTCGCCAGATTTTTCAATTGTTTCTACATTTATCAAAATCTGAATACTCACCAGAATTTCAAACTTCCATGCATAACTAATCAAATCAATCGTCCCAATTTTTATTTTTTTCCTTTTATTTGTTCAAAATGCAATTTTATTTTTCCAAAATTAGGTGTCAACAGCTGCCCCTCTTTGAAGGTGAGCTCGTAGAGGTTGCCTTCAAAGACAAATTGAGACCTAATTTTAATTATGCACATGCACTAGGCATGATGGTCTAGTGGGAACTAGGCATAACATTAGGCATGTGGCATATTACTAGACATGATGGTCCAGTGAGAACCAGGCATAACACTAGGCATAGGGCATAATACTAGGCATGATGGTCTAGTGAGAACAGTGGCATAACACTTGGCATAACACTATGACATGACTTCTTGTTTACTTAGAAATACTGGACATGATTTCTTATTTACTTACAAAAAAAAAAAAATCCTATCCCAAAAACTATCCCAATGGTCTAGTGAGAACATTGGGCATAGCATTGGGCACAACTTTGACTTCACATTAGACATGCCTTCTTATTTACTTTAAAAAAAAGTATCCCAAAAACTATTCATGGTCTAGTGAGAACACTGAGCATAACATTAGGCATGACTTCACATTAGAAATGACTTCTTATTTACTTACAAAAAAACTAGACCATTATGGGCATGACTTCTTGTTTACTTAGAAACTATCCATTGGTCCATTGGGCATGGCTTCTTGGAGAATATTGGCATGACTTCTTTCTTGCATCTAGAATAGATCTAGTTAGAATAGTGGGCATAACTTCTTGTTTACTTACAAAAACTATCCCAATGGTCTAGAAATGGGATTTACTTTCTTATAGGATCTAGTTACTTGTTATGAGTTTCAAACCAAATCAAAAATATTAATTAAGGAAATCCCAATACTCTATGCTTAGAACAATAGCTTAACTTGACCAACTCTAATATCCAATAGAATAAAAATATTATTAAAAATTATTAAAAAATTATCTATGTAATCACTAATCATGCCATGTGATATCAATGATCTCCAACCAAATTTGGCCAAATGGACTTAATTAGCAAAATTAAAAATGTTTAGAATTGAATTGATAAAATTATAATACTACTACGTTTACGATTTTTTGGATGATTAATAAAAAAAAAAATCAATTACAATGATATGTTATGTACTACGACACAAATTAAGAAAAATTGATAAGATCTTTTAATTTTAACACTCCATACTCAATATTGATCGACCAAAAAAAATACTCAATATTGCAATTTTAAAATTTTCCTAGTTTAAATCTTGCCACCATACAACCAAGTTTACTTTACAGTTATTAAAAAAAAAAAAAAAAAGACTTACTCATGAGTCAATTCATACACTTCCCGTCTACAAAAGATAAACTCATTTGAACTTTCCCATAATTATTTCCAACAAATAAATAAAAGAAAATTTCCTTAAAAAATCATTGTTTTTGAAAAAAGGTGGACTAGCGGGCGCTTCTTAAAATTAAGGGCACGAAAATCATTTGGATTGTTTCTTTTCTTTTTCCAATAAATGGGTCAACCTATTTAAACGTGATTAAATTAATCCTTTCATGAATTTTAACAAACCATATTATTTATAAAAAAAAAAAAATTGTTCACCCCGTCCTATTTTTGCATGTAACCTTTACCTCATGCGCACATGCCTTAACTTCGCCGAAACCTGAAATTTGGCTGAGAAATTGAATACGCATTTTGTGATATATGTGTATAAAAAATAAATCAATAAATCAAAGGGGAAATAAAAAAAAATAATGGACGAAAAGAAATAACCGCCGTGGAAAAGGCCTCAATCCGATTGGGCCTGTTCTGTTCATCAGAATAACTATGGCCAAAGCCCATCGATTTTGATCTAATTTGGCCCATTCAGTTTGGGCTTCAATCTCACCCCATCATTTTTGGCCCGTATAACAAGTGAAGCCCATCCTCCATGACGAGCACCCGAGGGACGACGCCCGCGAGCAAGAAATCCGCCGTCCGGCGAGGGGTCACATGGCATTCGCCGACGACCGCCTTCCACCGTTTGCACGCATCCGTCAAAGGAGCGAGACCTGAAAAAATCTTCTGGACCATCTTTGAGCTTTTTCTCCATTGTTGCGATCGGTGTGTATGTTGGTGACGGCGGAGATTGGAAGCTGTGGTAGCTTGAAGAAGCACTGATTTTTAGTTCATCGGTTGGGAAGATCCTTACCGTTTGATGAAGTTTTCTTGGGGGAGTTCTTTTATTGTCCATTGTTCTGAATGTGGTCGGGGAATTATGATGCAGAATGAGGTGGATTTTGTTACCCGGCATTGATGATGGTGATGTTCGATCGAGCTCTTTTTAGGTTATTGGCAGGTTGGATGGTTACATCATGGTTCGGAGCATCTAAAAGTTTACCCACTGAATCTTGTGAAGAAAAAGGAAGAGTAAGATTGTAGGAAGACTAATCATGGGTGCGTTGGAAACTCTTAATACACATAATGAACATAGTGAGTTCTTAATTGGCAGAATTTCAGGCTAACATTTATTGAAAAGACTAATGCTTTTACCATCAGTTAATTTTCTTAGCGGTTGCTGTTTCTCTTAAAAGCTCAAATTTGGAGCATGAGGTAGACTTGAGCTAGAAAAGTGAAGGTTGAGCTATGAAGTGGATGACTAAGACTGTTAAACCACATTTATTTAGCTGGAAGAGCTGAAAATCTGGCATCCTCTTTATTTAGGAAACATATGCAAAGCATTTATTGTTATAGGTTGCAGAAACTAGTTGGCTCAAGTTGTGAAGTGTTATCTTATCATTTTCATTGCATTCGGTTGTAGATATTCTCTTGATAGTTATAATCACTTGAATCTCTATATTGATGTATACCAATAACAAGCTGTAACACTTGATATTTTCAATAGATTTTGTTTCCAACTCTTTTATCGGTGCTCTTCCACTTTGTTCTTCAAAATTTGACATGCTATACATGTGATGAAAATAATATCGATTTTTTTGCAGCATTGTTCTCTTAAAATCAATTGTCATTCCTACACTCGAGTGGATATTGCCTGAGAACTGCTCTCAGATTACTTCTCAAGATTCTTGTCCATTTTCTCGTGTTTTGAGGCTCTATTCCTTCCTACATTCAGCACTTGTACAACTATTTTATGTAAGTATGCTCATGACATCTGTCCTTTTTCACTTATAAAAAAAGTGAACACATTTGCTGTTTTATGGCCTTGTGTTGGCATGGCGTGAGCACTATCCAAAGCTGTAGTTTCTTTTTGTGGAAAAAAAGGGACGCTTGTTATGCTTTTTTTATTCAGACTATATGACAGTACTTTTGAATGATATTCTTGCATATCCTAACTAAGGGACCTGTACTATTAGATTGGCGCTTTTATTCAGTGATTTCCTCAGATCCTCTGATGCTAGACAAATTATGTATGTACATAAATACAATTCACATTACTATCTGAACAAACTCAGTGAACAATACCATGAGGACACGATTTTACCTACAGTTGCTAGTTTGTTGTGACTATCTAGGTTGACTTTTTTTAACCTGCTGTTCTCTGGCTATTGCGGACAATGCCCCTATTCAAGTGGCTTGGGTCCATGCCTAAGTAGCTTTCAGAATTATGATGGAATTTAATTATTGCATGTGTGCACAAACTTTATCATGGGGAAGAAAGGTCTGATAAATAAAAGATCATATGCTGTAAGTTGTATCTAGACCAACCGCATAAAATGGCAATTTGTCCTCAACAATGCAGTTGGGGCTTTCCAGATGCACAGTAGCACTCACCATTTCTCTTCTTTTAGTGATCAAGAAATGGAAGAGACAATTTAGATAACTTTGCTTCTGTACAAGTTCCTAGGCGATCAAGCATATAATTCCTTCAATGCTTTGAACCCCCACTAGGCAATAGAATAGAAGCTCGGGAGTACAAGAGCTGTATTCCTAGATTAGCACTCAAAGTTAATCTCATCTTAGATGTTTGAATATTGATTGATTTTTACAAGGAAAGAAAGAATTTTTACCTGGATGTTCTTTTTGCAGGTTTTCTGGTTCTACCCGTTGTACATATTTAGCATCATTTTGAGCACCATATGGTACTTTCACTGAAATTTCAATCTACACAAGTTAGTTTTATGTTTGTTTACTCTGGGAATCTTGTTTGTTTGATTTATGTGAATTTTCCATGAAGCAAGGATATCGATGAGCATTGCGATTACCAAATAAAGTCTTGTAAGCATGTGCATATGCCCTTTACGGTAAATTAAATGCAGGAGTCAACATGCTATTCTGTTATCAATGGGAACAAGGGGAAAGAAAATATTAATAAAATAATTTGTGGGTAAACTAGACCTAGCATATTTCCTTTGGTAACTTAAGTCTTAATATTGAAATGTAGCAAAAGCCATGTGTCTTCTGTTTAGTTGATGCTAGAAAAGGAAGGAATGTGGAGCTTTTCACACATAGAAAGGTTAAAGACAATGGAATTCTAGGTGTTTGATTGACCTTGCTGTCATAGGGATAAAATTGGTCTAGGGGAAGAAGGCGCTTCCAATGGATACGTCATAACCAAAAGATGGTCATTGTTAAATTTTATAGATTGTCTACTTTTATTGCTTGCATTGCAGGCCATGATAAACATGTGTCTCGGATTTTAGTTTATCTGGTTGTAACTTGGTTTTGCCTTCTGGTTAGTTTGCATTGAGTTGAGAGGGAGGTTTCTAGATCTACCCTTTCACTCTTACTGTACTGTCTACACTTCTAGATTCTTTAGGACACAGAATCTGTTGTTGAGTACTTATGATATAGGTTGTGCAGGAAATCTAAGGTTTTGGTGGAAGATGTGAATGCAAGTACAATGACATAGCTAAACATGGATTTGCTGCAATGGAAGGATCTTGCTCTATGTTAGAGCAACCCTTAAACCAAATACGACTAAAAAAGGAAAAACTTGTTGATCTTGGAGGGTATAAAACTAAACACAATCGACAATTCTTATATTTGGCTACAAAAGTTGGCTTTTTGTATTAGTGTATCTGAAGCTAAAGTGGTTTCAATTTCCTTAGGGTGATGATCGGAATTGGAGAGCAGGTGTATTCAATACTGCTCCCGACCTTCTTCTTACTAGAGGTGAAATAAAGTATAGATTTAATCTTGAATATCAAGATACACTATAGGTTTAAAAGCATTTTAATTGGACCTTGAACTATCCTAGTGATAAAATACCTTCAACATCTATAGCCTGCCTTGTCCTCGGTTTTGGTTAGTGTCCCTCTCCTCTTTCTCTCTAGCTCAATATTTCCCAGCATTCCATCAATTTTTTTCCATAAAATTCCTTGTAAATCCCTGTAAATCCATAACAACAATTTGGTTATCTGGCTGCACTTTTTTTTTGTCTAGCTTTATTACCCATAGTCCATTCATTTCAATTGGTAAGCCCGTCTGTCTTTGACTTTGTGCAGCTTGCGAGCTCGAGAGAGTTGAGACCTCTAGATTCGTCCGCTCGGCTCTTGTCTTCATTTGATCTTCTTCATTCTAGCATGGGTCAGTTCTCTTCTACTCGTGTGTCTAGGTGAGGCAGTCTTGAGGCATTAAGTATTATCTCGTATTATCACGTCTTTTTCATTCTTCTTTTTTCCCATCCATTTCACATGGCAGATGGCTGACCGTTATCATGTTGCGTTCGACGAGGATGACACATATGCTGGGTTTTTACTCTAGCTATTCCGGGAAGCAGGGGAAGGGAACCCGCGGCAGATGGCTGACCGTTATAATGTTGCGTTCGGCGAGGATGACACATACGCTGGGTTTTTACTCCAGCTATTCCGGGAAGCAGGGGAAGGGAACCCGTGGCGCTGCAACAAGTATGCTTCCTCCTGTGCCATTGCAGCATCTATAGCCTGCCTTGTCCTCGGTTTTGGTTAGTGTCCCTCTCCTCCCTCTCTCTAGCTCAAAATTTCCCAGCATCCCATCAATTTTTTCCATAAAATTCCTTGTAAATCCATAACAATAATTTGGTTCTCTGGCTGCACTTTTTTCTTTTGTCTAGCTTTATTACCCATAGTCCATTCATTTCAATTGGTAAGCCCGTCTGTCTTTGACTTTGTGCAACTTACGAGCTCGAGAGAGTTGAGACCTCTAGGTTCGTCCCCTCGGCTCTTGTCTTCATTTCATCTTCTTCATTCTAGCATGGGTCGGTTCTCTTCTGCTTGTGTGTCGAGGCGAGGCAGTCTTGAGGCATCAAGTATTATCTCGTATTATCACGTCTTTTTCATTCTTCTTTTTCCCCATCTATTTCACAAGGTAGATGGCTGACTGTTATCATGTTGCGTTCGGCGAGGATGACACATACGCTGGGTTTTTACTCCAGCTATTCTGGAAAGCAGGGGAAGGGAACCCGCGGTAGATGGCTGACTGTTATAATGTTGCGTTCGACGATGATGACACATACGTTGGGTTTTTACTCCAGCTATTCCGGGAAGCAGGGGAAGGAAACCCGTAGCGCTGCAACAAGTATGCTTTCTCTTGTGCCTTTGCAACATTTATAGCTTGCATTGTCCTCAATTTTGGTTATTGTCCCTCTCCTCTCTCTCTCTCTAGCTCAATATTTCCTAGCATTCCATCAATTTTTCCATAAAATTCCTTCTAAATCCTTGTAAATCCATAACAATAATTTGGTTATCTAACTGCACTTTTTTTTTGTCTAGCTTTATTACCCATAATCTATTCATTTCAATTGGTAAGCCTGTCTGTCTTTGACTTTGTGTAGCTTGCGAGCTCAAGAGAGTTAAGACCTCCAGGTTTGTCCGCTCGGCTCTTGTCTTCATTTGATCTTCTTCATTCTGGCATGGGTCGGTTCTCTTCTACTTGTGTGTCGAGGCGAGGTAGTCTTGAGGCATTGAGTATTATCTCGTATTATCACGTCTTTTTCATTCTTCTTTTTCCCCATCCACTTCACATGGGAGATGGTTGACCGCTATCATGTTGCGTTCGGCGAGGATGACACATACGCTTGGTTTTTATTCCAACTATTCCGGGAAGCAGGGGAAGGGAATCCGCGACAGATGGCTGACCGATATAATGTTGTGTTCGGCGAGGACAACACATACGCTGGGTCTTTACTCCAGCTATTCCGGGAAGCAGGGGAAGGGAACCCACGGTGCTGCAACAAGAATGCTTCCTCCTATGCCATGCTTTCTCCTATGCCTTTGCATTATCTATAGCCTGCCTTGTCCTCAGTTTTGGTTAATGTCCCTCTCCTTCCTCTCTCTAGCTCAATATTTCCAAGCATTCCATCAATTTTTTCCATAAAATTCCTTGTAAATCCTTGTAAATCCATAACAATAATTTGGTTATCTGACTGCACTTTTTTTTTTGTCTAGCTTTATTACCCATAGTCCATTCATTTCAATTGGTAAGCCCGTCTATCTTTGACTTTGTGCAGCTTGCGAGCTCGAGAGAGTTGAGACCTCTAGATTCGTCCGCTCGGCTCTTGTCTTCATTTGATCTTCTTCATTCTAGCATGGGTCGGTTCTCTTTTGCTCGTGTGTCGAGGTGAGGCAGTCTTGAGGCATTAAGTATTATCTCGTATTATCACGTCTTTTTTATTCTTCTTTTTCCCCATCCATTTCACATGGCAGATGGCTGACCGTTATCACATTGCGTTCGGCGAGGATGACACATACGCTGGGTTTTTACTCCAGCTATTCCGGAAAGCAGGGGAAGGGAACCCGCGGCAGATGGCTGACCGTTATAATGTTGCGTTCGGCGAGGATGACACATACGCTGAGTTTTTACTCCAGCTATTCCGGGAAGCAGGGGAAGGGAACCCGCGGCGCTGCAACAAGTATGCTTCCTCCTGTGCCATTGCAGCATCTATAGCCTGCCTTGTCCTCGGTTTTGGTTAGTGTCCCTCTCCTCCCTCTCTCTAACTCAAAATTTCCCAGCATCCCATCAATTTTTTCCATAAAATTCCTTGTAAATCCTTCTAAATCCATAACAATAATTTGGTTCTCCGGCCGCACTTTTTTCTTTTGTCTAGCTTTATTACCCATAGTCCATTCATTTTAATTGGTAAGCCCGTCTGTCTTTGACTTTGTGCAGCTTGCGAGCTCGAGAGAGCTGAGACCTCAAGGTTCGTCCGCTCGGCTCTTGTCTTCATTTGATCTTCTCCGTTCTGGCATGTATTAGTTCTCTTCTGCTTGTGTGTCGAGGCGAGGCAGTCTTGAGGCATTGAGTATTATCTCGTATTATCACGTCTTTTTCATTCTTTTTTTTCCCCATCCATTTCACATGGCAGATAGCTGACCGTTATCACGTTGCGCTCGGCGAGGATGACACATACGCTGGGTTTTTACTCCAGCTATTCCGGGAAGCAGGGGAAGGGAACCCGCAGCAGATGGCTGACCGTTATAATGTTGCGTTCGGCGAGGATGACACATACGCTGGGTTTTTACTCCAGCTATTCTCGGAAGCAGGGGAAAGGAACCCGCGGCGCTGCAACAAGTATGCTTCCTCCTATGCCATTGCAGCATCTATAGCCTGCATTTTCCTCAGTTTTGGTTAGTGTCCCTATCCTCCCTTTCTCTAGCTTAATATTTCCTAGCATTCCATCAATTTTTTCCATAAAATTCATTGTAAATCCTTGTAAATCCATAACAATAATTTGGTTATCTGGCTGCACTATAGTTTTTTTTTGTCTAGCTTTATTACCCATAATCCGTTCATTTCAATTGGTAAGCCCGTCTGTCTTTGACTTTGTGTAGCTTGCGAGCTCGAGAGAGTTGAGACCTCCAGGTTCGTCCGCTCGGCTCATCTTCATTTGATCTTCTTCATTCTGGCATGTATTGGTTTTCTTCTGCTTGTGTGTCGAGGTGAGGCAGTCTTGAGGCATTGAGTATTATCTCGTACTATCACGTCTTTTTCATTCTTTTTTTTCCCCATCCATTTCACATGGTAGATGGCTGACCGTTATCATGTTGCATTTGGGGAGGATGACACATACGCTGGGTTTTTACTCCAGCTATTCCGGGAAGCAGGGGAAGGGAACTCGCGGCAGATGGCTGACCGTTATAATGTTGCGTTCGGCGAGGATGACACATATGCTGGGTTTTTATTCCAACTATTCCCGGAAGCAGGGGAAGGGAACCCGCGGCACTGTAACAAGTATGCTTCCTCCTGTGCCATTAAAGCATCTATAGCCTGCCTTTTCCTCGGTTTTGGTTAGTGTCCCTCTCCTCCCTCTCTCTAGCTTAATATTTCCCTGCATTCCATCAATTTTTTCCATAAAATTCCTTGTAAATCCTTGTAAATCCATAACAATAATTTGGTTATCTGGCTGCACTTTTTTTTTGTCTAGCTTTATTACCCATAGTCCATTCATTTTAATTGGTAAGCCCGTCTGTCTTTGATTTTGTGCAGCTTGCGAGCTCGAGAGAGTTGAGACCTCCAGGTTCGTCCGCCCGGCTCTTGTCTTCATTTGATCTTCTTCATTCTGGCATGGGTCGATTCTCTTCTGCTTGTCTGTCGAGGCGAGGTAGTCTTAAGGCATTAAGTCTCGTATTATCACGACTTTTTCATTCTTCTTTTTTCCCATCCATTTCACATGACAGATGGCTGACCGTTATCATGTTGCGTTCGGCGAGGATGACACATACACTGAGTTTTTACTGCAGCTATTCCAGAAATCAGGGGAAATGAACCCGCGGGAAGTGGCTGACCGTTATAATGTTGCGTTCGGTGAGGATGACACATACGCTGAGTTTTTACTCTAGCTATTCCAAGAAGCAGGGGAAGGGAACCTGCGGCGTTGCAACAAGTATGCTTCCTCCTGTACCATTGCAGCATCTATAGCCTGCCTTGTCCTCGGTTTTGGTTAGTGTCCCTCTCCTCCCTCCCTCTAGCTTAATATTTCCCAGCATTCCATCAATTTTTTCCATAAAATTCCTTGTAAATCCTTGTAAATCCATAACAATAATTTGGTTATCTGACTGCACTTTTTTTTTGTCTAGCTTTATTACCCATAGTCCATTCATTTCAATTGGTAAGCCCGTATGTCTTTGACTTTGTGCAGCTTGCGAGCTCGAGAGAGTTGAGACCTCCAGGTTCGTCCGCTCGGCTCTTGTCTTCATTTGATCTTCTCCATTCTGGCATGGGTCGATTCTCTTCTGCTTGTGTGTCGAGGCGAGGTAGTCTTGAGGCATTGAGTATTATCTCGTATTATCACGTCTTTTTCATTCTTCTTTTCCCCATCCATTTCACATGCTAGATGGCTGACCGTTATCATGTTGCGTTCGGCGAGGATGACACATACGCTAGGTTTTTACTCCAGCTATTCCTGAAATCAGGGGAAAGGAACCCGCGGCAAGTGGCTGACCGTTATAATGTTGCGTTCGGTGAGGATGACACATACGCTGAGTTTTTACTCCAGTTATTCCGGGAAGCAGGGGAAGAGAACCCGCGGCGCTGCAACAAGTATGCTTCCTCCTATGCCATTGCAGCATCTATAGCCTGCCTTTTCCTCGGTTTTGGTTAGTGTCCCTCTCCTCCCTCTCTCTAGCTCAATATTTCCCAGCATTCCATTAATTTTTTCCATAAAATTCCTTGTAAATCCATAACAATAATTTGGTTATCTGGCTGCACTTTTTTTGTTTGTCTAGCTTTATTACTCATAGTCCATTCATTTCAATTGCTAAGCCCGTCTGTCTTTGACTTTGTGCAGCCTGCGAGCTCGAGAGAGTTGAGACCTCAAGGTTCGTCCGCTCGGCTCTTGTCTTCATTTGATCTTCTTCATTCTGGCATGGGTCGATTCTCTTCTGTTTGTCTGTCGAGACGAGGTAGTCTTAAGGCATTAAGTATTATCTCGTATTATCACGTCTTTTTCATTCTTCTTTTTTCCCATCCATTTCACATGGTAGATGGCTGACCGTTATCATGTTGCGTTCGGCGAGGATGACACATACGCTGGGTTTTTACTCTAGCTATTCTGGGAAGCAGGGGAAGGGAACTCGTAGCAGATGGCTGACCGTTATAATGTTGCGTTCGGCGAGGATGACACATACGCTGGATTTTTACTCCAGCTATTCCGGGAAGCAGGGGAAGGGAACCCACGGCGCTGGAACAAGTATGTTTCCTCCTGTGCCATTACAGCATCTATAGCCTGCCTTGTCCTTGGTTTTGGTTAGTGTCTCTCCCCTCCCTCTCTCTAGCTCAATATTTCCCAGCATTCCATCAATTTTTTCCATAAAATTCCTTGTAAATCCTTGTAAATCCATAACAATAATTTGGTTATCTGACTGCACTTTTTTTTTGTCTAGCTTTATTACCCATAGTCCATTCATTTCAATTGGTAAGCCCGTATGTCTTTGACTTTGTGCAGCTTGCGAGCTCGAGAGAGTTGAGACCTCGAGGTTCGTCCGCTTGGCTCTTGTCTTCATTTGATCTTCTTCATTCTGGCATGGGTCGGTTCTCTTCTGCTTGTGTGTCGAGGCGAGGTAGTCTTGAGGCATTGAGTATTATCTCGTATTATCAAGTTTTTTTCATTCATTTTTTTCCCCATCCATTTCACATGGTAGATGGCTAACCGTTATCATGTTGCGTTCAGCGAGGATGACACATACGCTGGGTTTTTACTCCAGCTATTCCGGGAAGCAGGGGAAGGGAACCCGCGGCAGATGGCTGACCGTTATAATGTTGCGTTCGGCGATGATGACACATACGCTGGGTTTTTACTCCAACTATTCCGGAAAGCAGGGGAAGGGAACCCGCGGCGTTGCAACAAGTATGCTTCCTCCTGTGCCATTGCAACATCTATAGCCTGCCTTGTCCTCGGTTTTGGTTAGTGTCCCTCTCCTCCCTCTCTCTAGCTCAATATTTCCCTGCATTCGATCAATTTTTTCCATAAAATTCCTTGTAAATCCTTTTAAATTCATAACAATAATTTGGTTATCTGGCTGCACTTTTTTTTTGTCTAGCTTTATTACCAATAGTCCATTCATTTCAATTGGTAAGCCCGTCTTTCTTTGACTTTGTGCAGCTTGCAAGCTCGAGGGAGTTGGGACCTCCAGGTTCGTCCGCTCGGCTCTTGTCTTCATTTGATCTTCTTCATTCTAGCATGGGTCGGTTCTCTTCTGCTTGTGTGTTGAGGTGAGGTAGTCTTGAGGCATTGAGTATTATCTCGTATTATCACGTCTTTTTCATTCTTCTTTTTCCCCATCCATTTCACATGGCAGATGACTGACTGTTATCATGTTGCGTTTGCACGAGGATGACACATAAGTTGGGTTTTTACTCCAGCTATTTCGGGAAACAGGGGAAGGGAACTCGCAGTAGATGGCTGACCGTTATAATGTTGCGTTCGGCAAGGATGACACATACGCTGGGTTTTTACTCTAACTATTTCGGGAAGCAGGGGAAGGGAACTCGCGGCGCTGCAATAAGTATGTTTCCTCCTGTGCCATTGCAGCATCTATAGCCTGCCTTATCCTCGGTTTGGTTAGTGTCCCTCTCCTCCCTCTCTCTAGCTCAATATTTCCCAGCATTCCATCAATTTTTTCCATAAAATTCCTTGTAAATCCTTGTAAATCCATAACAATAATTTGATTATCTTGCTGCACTTTTTTTTTTGTTTAGCTTTATTAACCATAGTCCATTCATTTCAATTGGAAGCCCGTCTGTCTTTGACTTTGTGCAGCTTGCGAGCTCGAGAGAGTTGAGACCTCGAGGTTCGTCCGCTCGGCTCTTGTCTTCATTTGATCTTCTTCATTCTGGCATGGGTCGATTTTTTTCTGCTTGTGTGTCGAGGCGAGGCAGTCTTGAGGCATTGAGTATTATCTCGTATTATTACGTCTTTTTCATTCTTCTTTTTCCCCATCCATTTCACATGACAGATGGCTGACCGTTATCAGATTGCGTTCGGCGAGGATGACACATACGCTGGGTTTTTACTCCAGCTATTCCGGGAAGCAAGGGAAGGGAACCCGCGGCAGATGGTTGACCGTTATAATGTTGCGTTCGGCGAGGATGACACATACGTTGGGTTTTTACTCCAGCTATTCCGGGAAGCAGGGGAAGGGAACCCGCGGCGCTACAATAAGTATGCTTCCTCCTGTGCCATTGCAGCATCTATAGCCTGCCTTGTCCTCGGTTTTGGTTAGTGTCCCTCTCCTCCCTCTCTCTAACTCAATATTTCCCAGCATTCCATCAATTTTTTCCATAAAATTCCTTGTAAATCCTTGTAAATCAATAACAATAATTTGGTTACCTGGCTGCACTTTTTTTTTGTCTAGCTTTATTACCCATAGTCCATTCATTTCAATTGGTAAGTCCCTGTTTCTCTCGGCTAATGTCCGAATGAGAAAGTCTTTTTTTTTTTTATAATTGTATTGCCTTTTTTTTTTTTTTTGGCCTTGTAATCTGGCTTTCAAAGTAACTTGCTGTAAAATGAAAAGAAAGGTTTGAAAACTCACTCGTTTACCCTATTTTGCTTTTTCTCATTCGAAAATAAATAGATTTGCCTCCTTTCATCTGCACACCATGGTAAGGAAATTTGATGCCCTTTTCTCGTCGAATATTGCATCTATCATTACTTTTTGATCGTGTCTTCTTGAACAATAACTACCCATTTGCCCTAGTTTGACACATACTAAATTCTCTTCGTGTGCATGTGATAGTTCACCAGTGAATTTTGCGTATTAAGTCACTATAGAGATCCAAAATTTGTGTCTTTTTAATTGGCATCTCAACAGGCTTGAGTACCTGAGTGATCTGAATGTAGGATATATTTGAGGTCACTGCTTGCTGAATCAAGCCCTCTTTTTATTTTCAATTAAATTAAATAGAGAAATTTGATCACAATCGCCGTACGACCGCCGCACGACAACCGCGCAACCACCACACGACCGTCGCACGACCACCGCACGATCGCTGACCATCGCCGCCAACTGCCACCACAAGATTGCCACCCATTAATCGCAGGAGGGGATAGTGGCCGATGGGCTATGGGCAGCAACCATGTGGCGGTTGGCGATGATAGGCTTCCAATGGATGGTGGCAGTCATCGGCCAGTGGGTTGTAGGCAGCAGTTGGTGGGCTACAGGCGGTGGCAACCATCGCCGGTAGTCGCCAACGGTCAGCTACCAACGGTGGCTGTAGGCGGCAAGAGGTGGCCAACAGTTGGCAGGCGGCGGGCAATGGCTGCATTATCATTTTAGCTTTTGCCGAAGGGTGCTTAAAGTTGATTTTGGAAAAATAAAATAAAAGAAACGATAAAGGGTTGTATATTAAAGAGGATTTGTCCAAGCTTAAGCCGAGGTTTAATTAATAATTCAAATTTCATTGGGAGGCGATGAACTAAGGGATGAACTTTTAGGACCCGGTTGCAAGAACTACACAAGTATTAAACGTAGCTTTATCCCTATCTGTTAGCTAGTATAAGGATTATAATCTTAATGGTCGGAAAAATTACTGAATCGACATATAACTTACTTTGCCTCGGGAAAATCATTTCAATTACAAATAAAAAAGATTAGACTTGGACGTAAACTAAAATCGATACAAAATTGGAAGCTAGAGAAGAGAGATGTTTTGAGCATTTGTTTATAACGGAATCATTTGTTGCACAACTACTGTCCCTCGCATCATCAATACGTAACCAAGATTCAAGAAAATTTCTAGAGCTTTAGCTTTGTCATTTGAAGAAAATTGAACGACAAACTTCATCAATTGCAATGAAGAAAAGTGAAGAAATTCATATATTTTCTATGACTCATCAACCATTCATAAATATGACACCAAGAAAACCATTTCGCTTTTACAAAAATAAAATTCAAAGCTCATGTCACAATATAAACAATACTCATCGAAAATTTAACATATATATAGTAACGATATTTTGTTATAAATTACTATTATTGTTACTCCGAACTCTTAGTAATTCGGGTCACGTCGAAATGTGGCAAACGGCTGCATGGAGAACCATGATTTTACATGGAGTAGAAGTGGGACATCCATAATCGTTCATAATTTAGCACCATCCGTCATTGGAAGCTACAAACGTGTACAAGAAGTGCAAGTAGGAATTGGTCATATGTACGCACGAATGCAATAGGCATTGTTTGTCAAAGTGATGAATTTGATTCTAGGCAAGTCATATCACATTCTGAATCTCCCGTGGAGGAAAGCAGGTGGCGAACCATTTTACTTTTCAAGTGGGCATCGGGTCAACTTGACTTTTATTTGTCGGGTTTGATATCCATCAAATTGAGTCCATCTCTTTCGAGCAAAAGCAAGTTATTTGTATTTGGGAGACTGAGTGCTAGAACATTTTACCTTTCAAATGATCAGTGAGTCAACTTGACGTATTTAATCGGATTTGATATCCGCCAAATTTAGTTCACCTTCTTTGATCATGAGTAGGTCATTCACATTAGGACTTGGAAATGCTTCCTTGTGTTATGATCTCAAGTTTTTCAGTCAAGTAAAAAATTAAGTCATAGGTCTCACCTTAAATTTTAGTTCATTTTCGAGCTCAAATTTTGAGATGACACATATTCTTTTCGGAGTGGCTTGATCAAAATTGACGATAACCAACCCTTAATTTTTGTAAAAATTTCTGAACATAAGTCAAGCTTACCCAAGTTTATGTCTTAAACTTATATTATATAATACGATGTATCTAAATAATGGAATTTTCTTGCAAAATAGATTTTCGAGTTCAAGAAGGAAGATGTTAGATTCTTTTTTGGCCATAAGAGAAAAGTGTCTCCTCTAAATTGTTTATCAAATAACATAATAGAAACATGGAGGACCGTTCTGTTTCATTTTTGGGTCAATAACGATTATTCTTTATATCTCGCTTTACAATTGTATATCTTAATATTATTATTTGAAGGAGTGTATTTTCTTCCATCACAGATTGGAGGAAACTTTCCACCGGCCATGCCTTTAATTCGAGGGATGCAAGTTGTTAATATCATCTTATGCATACTAGACTTATTAAAAGTGGGCGATATCCATATTTATAACCCATCAATAAAATGTATGATTGAAGGAAGATATGACATTTATTTAAAACATCTAAATGTAGCAACATGTCAAGGAAAAAATTGAGTGCATTTTTTTTATCCCAAACAGTCTAGAATAAGTCTACCTCTCCAGTCAAATCAGAAGCAAACCATCCATATCAAAATTAGAGAATTGACAAAGAATTACTTCTTTGGAGAATTATTTCACTATGTTCTTGGCACAATGACCCAAGAGGCTTGTGCCAAGTAAAAGCAAAACATGGAACCTCGCTCTAATTGTGGTGCCATACCTCGGTCATTTGACCTCGACTAGTTCTTTGGGTTACCTTGTGTATCGGCTATTGTCAATTGATCACGAAAGCAATTTTGACTTCAACATTTTACTGGTGAATTCCATAAAATTTGATAAGTATTGTCAAGAAGAATTGCGATCTAAAACTATGAGATAAGGAACCAAACCCAATTCTAAAGTTGTCAAGACAGCAAAAAGTTGATTGCTTAAATCTTTATCGCTTTCCAATTGGATGCGTTACACAAGTTAAAGTTCAATTTGCCGAGTAAACACAATGTTTAACCCTTCATCTTTTCACTTCTCTTGTCACAGAAACCGCCTCCATGGGCTGTGGTGTGCCCGACAACGAAGGATATCACTTTGTAGCTTCACGCGCAGATCACTTTTTATCTCTTCGGAGATCACCGGTCCGAGTCGCTGGCCGGACTACTCGATCGGAAACACCAACAATTGCTTGGGCCGAGGAGTTGGCTTGCGTGCTTGAAGAAACGAAGGAATTTCGGGCTTCCCACATCAACCGGTGCGTTAATTCCCTAGTAATTGTAAAGTATTACTTTCTCTTAAAGAAGTTGAAGGCTGAGCTGTTTTATTTGAGCAGTGGGTCCCAGAGCCATGTGTCGATCAATGAGTGGGCCGGCGCCCATGTGGTGTGGTGGGGCCGGGCTCGGTCTAGCAGATGGCCACTTGCCGACCTCGTCAAACCCGTACTCCTCGATCCCAAACTGCTCCGCCAGCGCCAGCAATTACCGTAAGTGCTCCCACTCGAAAACGTAGTCGTTGCTGCAGTTGAAGGCCTCGTTCTGTGCATACGGATCGACCGCTGGCCCAATCTGCTGCTCGCCAATGAGGTCGCCATTTCCTTCGATGGAGTAGCTAGCACTCCCGACCGTCCTTGGTCCCCGGGAACATAAGCGGGACGCCCTTGTGCTTGCAGATGGCGGCATAGACGCAAAGGGTGCCGGCAAGGTTCATGAGGCTGTAGGGGTAGAAGACGAAGATGTGGGAAGCCCGAAACTCCGAGGGAATTGACGCACCGGTTGATGTGGGAAGCCCGAAATTCCTTCGTTTCTTCAAGCACGCAAGCCAACTCCTGAACCGATTGCGGGGGATGCACTTCGCAATGAACAGGAGGAGCTTAGCGATTCGGTCTCGAGCTCCTAAGAACTCTGCAAAGAAAAGGTTTGTTTCTCACCGGAAGGGTGGACGCCGCCGGAGGAGGGCTCCTTGAAGCTGAATGTTGATGGATCCGTCGGTCGATAGCTCCTCGGAAGCTTCAATTGCAGGGAATCTCTGCGGGCCGCTGCTGGGTTTCACGAGGAAAGTAAGAGCAGCCTCGGCCAAAGCAGTTTTTGGGTTTTCCGACGGAGGAGTCCGACCAGCAATTCGGCAGCGGTGATCTCCGAAGAGGTATAAAAGTGACCTGCGCGTGGAGCTACGAAGTGATAACCTTCGTAGTCAGGCCGCACCCGCAGCCCATGGAGGCAGTTTCTGTGACAAGAGAAGTGAAAAGATGAAGGGTTGAACATTGTGTTTATTCTGCAAATTGAACTTAAAACTTGTGGAACACATCCAATTGGAAAGTGATAAAGATTTAAGCAATCAACTTTTTGCTGTCTTGACAACTCTAGAATTGGGTTTGGTTCCTTATCTCATAGTTTTGGATCGCAATTCTTCTTGACAATACTTACCAAATTTTATGGAATTTACTAATAAAATGTTGAAGTCGAAATTGCTTTTGAGATTAAGTAGCAGTAGATGGTACCCAAGATAACCCAAAGGATTAGTTGAGGTAAAATGACCGAGGTATAACACCACAATTAGAGTGAGGTTTCATGTTATGCTTTTACTTGGCACGAGCCTTTTGGGTCATTGTGCCAAGAACATACTGAAATAATTCTCCAAAGAAGTAATTCTTTGTGAATTCTCTAATTTTGGTATGGATGGTTTGCTTCTGATTTGACTGGAGAGGTAGACTTATTCTAGACTGTTTGGCATAAAAAAAAAATGCACTCAATTTTTTCCTTGACATGTTGCCACATTTAGATGTTTTAAATCAAGGTCATATCTTCCTTTAATCATACATTTTATTGATGGGTTATAAATATGGCTATCGCCCATTTTTAATTTTAGTCTAATCTGTGTAGGATAATATTCATAGCTTGCAACCCTTGAATTAAAGGCATAGGCAAAGGAAAGTTTCCTCCAATTCGTGATGGAAGAAAATACACTCCTTCAAATAATAATATTAAGAAATATGAATATAAAGCATGATATAAAGAACAATCCTAATCGACCAGAAAAAGAAATAGAACAATCCTCCATATTTCTATTTTGTTATTTGATAAACAATTAAAATGCGGCACTTTTCTCTTATGGCCGAAAACGAATCTAACATCTTTCTCCTTGAAGTCGAAATTTTTTCACTGGACTTCAAGAAATTTACATAAAAATGCGAAATAGCTTTAATGCTTCTTAATCCTATGCAACTCGAATGGGCTTTTTGACCCAAAAGAAGCAGAAATGGCCTAGCCCACTGGAATGCCTCTGCTTTGCGATCTCCTCTCCGCATAGGGCACGAATGTCCTAAGCAAGAGGCAAGAATTTTCAGATGATCTTTGGGCGTGAAATTAAGCTATCTTAATACGGTGAAACGAATCAATCAGGATAAACAAAGTAGTCTCGAAGCAAGTGTCTTTCAATTGGGGCCACCATAGTTACTTGAAATGCGAGTTTACGCGAGATAATTTTCATTGTCGCCAAACAAGAAAGATTAGTGATCAAACATCGATCATTTTGCTCCTCAAATAACAAGTTGCATACCAATGGCTAACAATGACTCTGGTGGTTTTTACCAGGATAAGCAAAAGGAGATCACTTTTTTGCTAAGATGCATGGAAAATGGTATTGACATAATTTACTTACTAAACAGTAAACATCACCCTCCTCTAACCAAGGTTCCAGCATCACAATTCCATTTTTTGTGTAAATTGAGGAGTCCGATCAGGGATAACACGCCACTTTCAGGAGATTCTCAAATTGCAAAGGCTTGGTTTGATCAAGCCACCGAGTATTGGACATAAGTTATAGCGCTTACTCAAATAATTATATTGAAGTATAGAAATCTCACGAGAATATACATAAATAACTATTTTTGAGAAAAATTATCTAATAAAGAACTTCAATACCAAGCACTTTTCTCCATGAACGACAGGCCTCATGCATGGAGTTGTTTCCTTCGAGCAATTCTCGGTATTGGAATTGCAAGTGGATGATCAAAAGCAAAGAACGATACATGGACTTTGCTGTTTTTCTTTTTCGCGGCACTACCTTTGAGACCGCTTCTTTGTTTTACTAATGCTAAAAGAATCGTTTATACGTGTATATATATATATATATATATATATATATATATATATATATATATATATATATATATATATATATATATATATATATATATATCGCTTCTTTGTTTTACTAATGCTAAAAGAATCGTTTATACGGATATATATATGTAAATTAGAAAGAGCTAGAAGCATTGTCTTATCCTGTTGTGTGAAGGATTACCCTTTTTTTTTTCAGCGTCCTTTCCTAATACAAAGAAAAGGTGAGATTCTCTCGTACTGATATAATGATCATCCTTACTTACTATGTAAATCACTGTGGTGGGAGGCAATTGATCTCGAGGCGATGGAGAATTTGGGGGGCCAAGAATGGTGAGAAATTTTATTTTGCGAGATTATTCCATTATTTAAAATGTCCTATTATACTAATATACGTTCAAGATATAAACTTGGGCAAACTTGACTTTTGTTCGGAGATTTTTACAAAGATTAGGGAAAAAGACTTGGTTATCGTCAATTTTAATTGAGCCACTACGAAAATAATATGCGCCATCTCAAAATTCAAGCTTGAAAATGAAGTAAAATTTAAGGCGAGACCTATGATTTAATTTTTACTTGACCGAATAACAAAATCCAAAAATAATTATTTTCTAGCACAGATTGTTATTGGGAATGGAACGGTTACCAAACACACAATTAACCCGTTTTTAACCTATTTCCATAATATACAAATTTAGCGATCCATATTTAACCCAACTCACACCCAACCCATGTTGCTAAAATGCATATATTGAATCCAATTTAGGAAAACTCGTACTCAAGTTGAGGCAAGAGGATAAGGCAAGCGAATAAAAGATTGAGTGTAAACGAGGAATGGTGAAAAGAAACTTATAGAGGTGGATTTTATCTAATGAGTTCTTTCATTTATGACTTATTAATTGAATATAATTAACTCACTTAATAACTCAACTCATCAAATACACACGGGGTCGAGAAATGAGTGTGTGATTCATTTTGATAGGTATAATACATGGGGGTATGATCATTACTAGTCTATTATCCCATCACGAAACAAAAGGCCCTGGCCCCAAGATATCCCGTGTCCCGCGGATCACGGTAGGCAGCACACCCAAAAATAGGCAACCGAAAAGAAAAAGAAAAAGAGGAAAATAAAGACAGAGGGCACTATTCGGGACCCACCACTTGCCCGAAAACAGAACCGTTCGTCTTCCCCGGAAAAGCGACCGGCCTCGAGGTACCCTTCTGGGGAATAGTCCCGCCCGGTGGGTGATCCTAGAGGGAGAAGCGGGAGAGAGCTCCTCCGTCTCTAGCTCACCTAGCTTGCCGTGCGGCGGCGCGGACGGTAATGGAGGCGGTGGCGTTGTTGAGTACTTGATCGGAGTGATCGAGAAGGCTGGGTCTTACGGCGGTTACAGGAAGACGCAGAGGAACGAGTGCTGTATCTGGCGGGGAGGTTGAAGCTTCTGGTCCCGCTTTTGGAAGAGATCGGAGAGGCCCACCGCGCCGCAGATTCCCCTGCCGGTGATGGTTTGGACGCTACCCTGGTTCGCCTGAGGCAAGCGGTGGTTGCGGCTAAGAAGCTGTTGAAGCAATGTCACTGCGGAAGCAAGATTTATCTGGTTCGCTAATTGTTTACCCGGTCGTGTGCTCATTTGGGTTCCTCGTTTTCGATCTTCTGAACTGGGTTTCGATAAAAAAAATATGCAGGTGTTGGAGAGCGAGGCGGTCATGAGTAGATTCCATGCTGTTTACGACAAGCTAAACGAGGCCTTGGATGATATGCCTTACGACGAGCTCGGGGTCTCGGTTGAAGTCCAGGACCAAGCAAGTTTGCAGCAGACTCTTTAGTTTAATGTCATTGTCGTTTCCTTCAGAGCAAGTTCTCGGATTCGGTTTCGCAGAATCAAGAGGAGTTCAACTGGCTGAGTGAATTCATGAGCTCAAATTAGTAAATTTAGATAATTTTGTGTATTGTTCCGTCGATCGTTCGCCGACGCTGATGGGTCTCATGTATATGAAGGTCGAGCTAATTTGGATGCAACCCAAAAAGGCTAAAAAGAGGAGGGACACGCAGGACATTGAGTTGGCGATGGATCTGATGGCGGTACTATCCGAGAAGGACGACCGGAATGTGGACAATGCCATCCTACAGCGCCTTGCGAACAGATTGGAACTACGGACCTTCTGCGATCTGAAAGCAGAAACAGTTGCCATCAGTGAACTCGTGAAGCAGTTTGGAAAAGATGCGCAGAACATCCGGCAAATAATGGGCTTATTTGGTAAGTTCAAACGGATCATCGGGTTCGAGGAGCCAAGCGCGCAGGATTTTTCTGTTTCCTCGAGGACTCTGGAAAAGTTGCCGTCTCTCTCCATTCCTCATGAATTCTTATGTCCGATCACGCTCGAGATAATGACGGATCCTGTTATCGTCGCCACCGGACAGGTAATTCCACTAATCAACACCAGAGCACATTGCATTCTTGCAGAAACTAAAACACAAGTAGTTTAACTGAGAAACGGTGAGTTTAAAGGACAGATTTCAAGTGAAGCATCACGCTTCATCTTCTAGTCTCAGCACGCATTGCGAGATAGTTGAAGCTCAATCCTCCGCAAATTTTTCTAGACATCGATGTTCATACAACAGTTGCAGTTCAGAGCATCGATATAAGTAGTGCATAAGATTGATTTGTAAGCTGAGATATCCTTTTCTGTCTTATATAAGACCTATGAAAGAGAGAGCATACAGAAGTGGCTGGATTCGAATCATCGGACATGCCCAAAGACCGGACAAATCTTGCGTCACTTGTTGGTGGTGCCCAATTACGCTCTCCGCAACCTTATTTTGGAATGGTGCGAGAAGAATGACTTTGAGCTCCCAAGAAAGGCCATTTCCGTTGGTTCTGATGGCTCTTCGAGCGAACTCGTGAAGCAGATATCTTGCCTTGTACAAGATCTGTCCTCTTCTCAGCTGAATGCTCGAAGGCACGCGATTCTGGAGCTCCGGACTCTCTCCAAGGATAACCCTGATAACAGAATCCTGATAGCCAACATGGGAGGAGTCACCCCTCTAGTTCAGCTCCTGTCGTTTCCAGACTCTAAAATCCAAGAACGCGCCGTGACTGCACTCCTAAACTTGTCCCTCAACAACGCGAACAAGAGAGTAATTGCCCGAGAAGGCGCGATTCCAGCTATAATCGATATACTGCAGAACGGAACAGATGAGGCGCGGGAGAACTCTGCAGCAGCCTTGTTTAGCATATCGATGCTTGACGAGAACAAGGTGCTTGTGGGCTCCGCGAATGGAATTCCTCCATAAGTGGATCTTCTGAAAAATGGAACAGTTCAAGGTAAGAAGGACGCGGCTACCGTGCTTGTCAACTTATCCTTGCACCAAGCGAACAAGTCCAGGGCCATCAAGGCGGGCGCCATACCGCTGTTGCTCGATTTGCTCGAGGACCAGAATTTGGGAATGATCGATAAGGCGCTCTCGCTCTTGTGGCTTCTCGCCTCGCACCCTGAGGGGGGAGGCGAGTTGGGGCGGCTATCTTTCATCAAGACACTGGTGGAGATCATCAAGAACGCGACACCCAGGAACAAGGAGTGCACGACATCAGTGCTGCTGGAGCTGGGGCTGCACAACTCGTCCTTCGTGCTGGCCTCTTTTCAGTATGGAGTATACGAACATCTGGTGGAGATCGCCCGAAATGGGACTAACAGAGGCCAGAGGAAAGCCTATTCTCTGCTGCAGCACATGAGTAAGTGCGAGCACATTGCCTGAGACATGGCAAAATGGGCGACTTTCTTTCGACTGCCGGCCACATTTTTGAGCTTTCGTCGGTGACTTGATGTCTCTGTGGTCCTATGGACGAGAGGTGAGTACCCAAATGGTGAATCCTCTGTTCTTGCTCTTGTAAAAACATGACTGCATGAGGTTTCGGCTCGAGTTGAATGCGCAGCGAGAGAGCTTTTTCTGTCAGCAGAGAATGCGAGCTTGATGGATCTAGAGATGCGCCATCTTCATATGTCTCTCGGGCAGATGAAGACGAGGCATGCAACATTTCTAGTCAGCCTACTGCAAAAGTTGCATGTGGAGTTGCTCAGAGAGGGAGCAACAAGATGCACTCTTACAAAGATAATCGAACTAGACACTTTGTTGCTTCAGCCGAATTGATTTTATCACGCTTACATGAGTCATGATGTAGTTTGCATAGCCAAATTAGTCTTATTAGGCATATATGAATTATGGCATAAGTGGATGTTCTATAATATTTCTTCCTACCTCATAACTATTATAAATGGTCAACTTTATTGCCTAATAAAATAATAACTAAACTAAACTTTTTTTTTGTAAGTTGAGAAGATTTTCCTTCAAATTTCACTTCATTGGCAAAATTCATAATTTGTTATTATAAAAGAAAGGGAAAAATTCAAATAATATTTCAAAGTGCTTTTATTTTCTTAAATAAGGACTTAAAATGGCTAAATCATTTCAAATAAATATTTTTGATTGGCTAGTGACTATTTCAGTCATCGAAAAAGGGATATTTTAGTAAAAAAAAAATTGTGGGCATATTTTTAAAAGTTTTTGATTTTTTTCTTTCTTTTTTTTTTTTTTCTTTTTTTTTTTTCCTCTTTCCTCCATCGGCCATTGCTACGGGCCATCACTACACCTTGTCAATGGCCAATGGAGGGAAGAGGGAAAAAGCAAAAAAAAAAAAAAAAAGAACGGGAAAAGGAAAAAAAAAAAAGTATTAAAAAGTATAAGGTGATAATGCCCTTCAACTAGCAAGGTTAGGCCCTCTCTCTAAGATTGATATGGTCACTTCAGACTCTTATTTGAAATAAGTTTCACTCCAGGCCCTTATTTGAGAAAATTAGATCATCTCATTCCCTTATTCGAAATTTCCATAAAAGAAATGATTTGCTTCTTTAAATTTGATGTCCCTCAAATCACTCTCCACTATACTATAGTAGATTAGATTTCTTTTGTAAAAATTCTCGATAAATGAAGAGTAATTGATTAGAATGACTCAAGGGTATGCAACTGCACCGGTTCTATATGAAGGTTGGATTGATTCCCGATTCTAAATATTTGGAATTGGTAAGAATTTATCTAGTTCTTAATTCCGAGTGAAAATTCGCCCGAGAACTAGAATGATCAAACTGATTTATAGACCGGATTTGAAACTAGTTTCCTAGTTTCTCTGTTGTTGATGGTCTCTTTTGGAGTTTAGTGCGACTTAGTTGACCATGCATTGCACTGATTAACAATGTCGACCGATACTTCACTTAGGAGACTTGGAAATATGGGGTAATGAACATTAGAATGGAAAATTTTGAAATAATAATTTTTTGGCAAAGGAAAAAAAAAACGGAGGAAGAATTTAAAATTGTGAGTATTTTTCTCCCTTTTTCTTAGGCTAGGGGCTCTCCCAAATTTAAATTTTGTGCATTTTCTACCCCTTTTCATTCCTCATCCCTTCGGCCAAAAAAAAAAAAATCCTCACCCATTCTCAAAAACAACATAAATGTCCATCACAAATATCTACTATTCATCATTTTCGGAATGTGGCTTTGAAATAAAATAAAAAAGAGAAAAAATAAAGGGCATGACTACTATTCATCATTTTCATCATCAACAAATCAATTGTCGTGAATTGTCGAAGGGACTAGGTGAGGCAACAGTGATGTCACATGACTCTTGATGACCCACTCAATAACTCAGACTCATGCTTGCCGACAATCACCTAAAAGCCTTGTGCAATCCTCAGTGGAGTATTAAATCGATGACCTACATTTAAAATTCAATTTTAGCGAAGGAGACAATGAACAGTGATTGTGAGGGTAAAATTGTAATACGAAAGTATTAGGCGAGACAATGAACAATGAATGCAAAGTTAAAAAGAAAAAATGATTTGCTAACTCTGAAAAGCGGCATTCTGAAAATTGCCAAAGGTTAATATCGGGTGAGATTTACATGGAATTAAAGAAACTCTAAAGATGCTAATTTTGGTTTGAAAGGTTTCTAAAATGCTAAACCAAACACCTCAATTTTGTTTCGATCGCCTTGGAGAGTATCAAATAAACAGCAAAGAAGATTAAAAAAAGAAAAAACTCATAATTTCTCCTTGTTCTTTTTTTTTTCCTACAGAAAAAGGAACCATACAGAAAAGGAAAAACACCCTCAAATTATCATTTTGCTCCTCACACTATGACACTCCTGTGTGCCCCCGGCTCGTACGATACCAAACCCCCGGCGTTGGTTGGAATATGCGAACCAAACTACAGAGAATCCCAACCCTCCCTCCCCTTCACATTGGACGCACCCGACCCAAAATTCCACACCTCTCTCCTCCTTTTTAAAAATAATTAAAAATTGGATTGTTTAAAATTATTTTTATAACAATAAACTTTTCATTAACCAAGGAGCTTAAAACTAGGAAAAAAATTACGATTTTTTCAAAAGGGAAATTATCTTCTTGAATTTAAGCTTTGATAGGAATTTTTTTTTTTTTCATTAACAAGGAAAATATTTTTCATTGACTCATTTTATTAAGTGAATCAAATGCCGAAAATTGAGGAAAACGTTTTCTCATAAAAAGGTTTTTTTTTTTTTTTTTTTTTTTTGTGAAATAAATGCACCCTAGACAAACATTGGCCCACAATAATCATTTTATTTTTGGGAAAAACAATATAGAACAGTAGCTTGGTAAACTTTAAGTAGGTATTTGGATAATAATACATATCCATAAGATATATCCACAATAATCCTTTGTTTCATGGAAAGTAAACAGTTCAAAAACATTTTCTTAAAAATGATTGCTTGCATCACTTAAAAAAAATGAATGAACTAAAATTATTTTCATATCACCAATGAATATGTCTAGACACGAGTTTTTCTTGATAATGAATTTTTTTTTATTGGCTAATTATTTTAAGCAATCATTTTTTTTTTGGACATTGTACCGTGGCATAAACACCATGTGATGGCTATGTCATTAGTAATAAGCAGAAATAGCTTACAATTTTTTCTTTTGATAATATCTATATTGTCGGAACAATTCAGATTTAAATTATACAAGTATTTCAAAATTTATTGTTCTATTTTCCTTTTGAGTGAATGTCACTTTAGTATGACGGAGGAATTTTATTTCATGTATTTATGCTTTTACTCTTGTTCAACCAAAAAGAAAATACTTTTAATCTTGTGAAGTTATTATGCTTTTAGTTGGCCTTTTAAATGGAATGTTGGAATAACTCCTTTTGCGGAAACATTGTCTTAAGAAATTGAAAGCTCGGTAGAGACAAATTATGAAGTCCTACAAGGCAATAAGCTAAAACCCAGGTTCTCCTCAAAAAGAAAAAATAAAAATCACAATGTAATCATCCCATAAAAGGGTAGGAAAAATTCTACCTTCTGTCCCCTTGCTCTCATCACAATGTAATCAGCCCGGATAATTTTAGGCTGATTTAAATGCCGACCGGTCTCTAGGTTAACAAAAGAAAAAAAAAATTAGGAACTTGTCTTAACCTATTTGACAGCTCGATGCGCGTTCAATCATTCTCTAGCGTCGAACTTTTATGGTATAATATGAAAATTAAGAAAAGAAATGACATTATCTCATCACAGTTCGATATGCGTACAGACAAGATTGATGCTTATTTTTTTCAATGTAGGATGTGATCCTAATTATTAAGACGAGAAAATGGGAAACAAGACCAAAAAAAAAATTAAGTGGAAACAAAAAACAAATAGCATATAAACTTTACTGCATTGCAGAGAAATACATTATACAGGAAAATTGTTCAAAAAACCCTAAACTTATTATTAGTGTCAAATTGAACAATTTAATCAATGACAAGGCGTTCTCTTTCATTTTCCAGCCTAGTACCTTCGAACTTTTAATAAATTCTGCACGCTTTTATTTTTAATAAAATTCTAATGGTGAGGAAAGATCACCCATTAAATTATATAGGTACACACACACAACATGGGCTTTACTCGTTGTAAAGAAAAATACTTACGCCAGCTTGTGCAAATAATAATTGCATGTTGAAATTGTCGTGTCAGATTATATTCCCTAGCATTCCCACTGATCGACAGCTTTATCCGACTCCTGGGAAGCCATGATCTGGGCCCACCTCGCATGTCTAAATAGAGACCATTCGAGGACCACCAGGTTGATTTGCCCTCTTGCCCGAACGGGGATGTCATCCACTTCCACGCCACCCAATTCAACCGGACCCGCGTAGGATTCAATCAATCTAATCCCATACTTTTCACGTTGAAAAAGGCACATATAAAAAATACGAATAACATTGACCGTGGTCGTGCGGTCCAGCTCGAGTTAAAGGTGAAAGTTTGTAAGATAATAACTGGGATAATTATTCATAAATCCAAAATTTATTGTACGGTGACTTATCTAATTTAAAACCTTCTTATGACTTGTCATTTTAGTAATAGATATTTCAATTTTAACTAGAAATTGTTGACGTGACAGTTTAATCAACTTTAGCCATTTTACGTATCATAGTCGGCGTTGGATGTTTACAAATTTTTAATTTTTTTCAAAATTTTGAAACTTTATCTCTTTTTCTTCTTTTATTTTTAAACCAAAAACTCGACTTAGATTCATGGTTAGAGTCAATGCCTTGGTTGCATGCATACACTGTTTGATAAAATGCCTTGAAGTCTCAACTAAAAAATGGTCAACGATATCACAAGATTCGATATTGATATGAAATTGCTCGATTATAGCTAATTTTTGTAAGTGCATAGTGTTTCCATATTTTTTGTTTCCCAGTGCTAGTGCATTTGCTTTATTCTCTGTACTGGGCTGTCTTCTCGCGGTGGTCCTCCATGAGGAAGTTGAGCGAAGATCACCGGTAGGCATGTTCATTGAATATTCTGGTAATGTCCCGAAAGCCTTACATTAGCCTCGGGAGTTGTTGGCACTATGAGTACGTTCATTGATATTGAAGTTTCCATCATCATCGGACGACCGGTGGTGATGGACGAAAGAGGCCAATATTAACAGAGAAATATAGGTGTCGACAAGCTGATATTGTTTCGGGTAAGCAGATTCGATCGTCGGCCAATAGTTGGTACGTTCTCCTTTGTAAATACATTTTAGGAAAATAGAGATGGGTTTGAAAAAAATTGGGTTGTTCTGGTCATATTAGGTTAAGTTTAGGGATTTTTGTGGTAATATATATATCGCTTTTCTATCGAGAGTGATTTTTGTGGTGGGAGTTTTTCTATGGTTTGCCCATAAATTTAGGCTGAGAGTGAAAATTTATTAAAGTTAGATGGTGATTCCACTCCTGCTAAATGGTTTAAAAATTCCTACAAGCGTTCTTCTCATTTGTAATTGATTCAAGAAAAAACAAAGAATTTTTAAACAAATACTCTGCTCCAAAATAACTGGCATTCCATGGAAAGATCAAAGCACGACGGTATTTATCTTCTCAAAAACTCTCGATAGATTGTTCATAAACGAGTTCCAAACGATTCATCAAGCATCCCTAGTCAAGCATGAGGCTACCCATTGCGGGCCATCCTTGCCTATGGGCACCTTATCCATGGTACGTTGGGCCAGGCCCAAATACATCATTGCTGGGGATTGCAAGCTACCAAAGTAGCGTCCAGCCCGACGGGGGCCCACTAGCCATGAGTGGGGCAAGCCCAACAGCTGGAGTAGAACAAATTGGTAGGTCGGACGAAGCGAGTCTAGGCACAAATCCCTACCCAGGATTTCATAATGCAGGGCATGGAATTGGATCTGGTGGGTCGAGCATAGGGACAAATCCCTACCCGAATTTCACACCCAACTTTCTGCCTTTTTCAATCGTGCCCGTCACTAGCCGATCGGAGCTTGGCAACCCCCTATATGTGTCAACTGCCGACGGTCCAGAATTGCGACTGATCACCTTGCAATTGACCGAGCTAGAAAACTACTCTAGATGGTTGCAGACTTTTGGTGAGCCCTCGTGACAAAGGACAAGGACGGTTTCCTCGACGAAACCGCACTCGTTCCTTCAAATGAGCGACTAGCCTGACACTGGAGAAAGTGCAACCATCTCATCTGAACGTGGATCGGCAATTGTGTCTCTCCAGATGTCATGGCCGGTCTCCCAGCAGCAGAGGACTCGAAGAAAACGTGGGACAACATCAAAGAAATGTATGGAAAATTAAATCGAGCCAAGATTTTTTTTCCTCATGCAAGAACTCAACGAACTCAAGCAAGGAAATATGATGGTAACGGCTTGTTACAACAAGCTATCGTTGCTCTGGAACGAGCTCGAGGCTGCAGAAGAAAAACTCAAGGGACCGGTGGAAACCCTCGAACAATATAGATCTATAAAGGAGAGGGAGAAAATGGGGTTGTAAAATGCAAACATCGTCATCTGTTGGAGGTATCGCAAGAGCACTAAAGTTTCAGGGATCCATTCCAGATAATTATTAGGGAGATTGTATTTTTAGTGCAGCCTATCTCATCAACTGGATGCCCACTCGAATACTCGCTGGTAAATCACCTTTCGAATTACTTTATGGCAAAAAATCCAGCAGTTGATCATTTAAGAGTTTTCGGTTGTCTATGCTACACTGCAACTGTGGGACCTCGGGACAAAATGAGGCCACGTGCTAGACGATGCGTATTTATGGGTTACCCCAACCTGCAAGGATACTGTGTTCTTGATCCATCAACAGGAGATTTTTTCATGAGTAGAGACGTAATTTTTCATGAAAATATCTTCCCATTCCAGGATACCAAGGAGGATTTGACTGTCTCAAACAATTCTCATAATTTCTTACACTAGGAAGATGTACCTCTTGAATATTTTCTTACAAGATCTCCAGATCCAGTCATTCCCTCACCTTCAGCATCCACTCCACCTAATCAGTTGCAACCTCAGGAAGCAATGGAAAATATGCCTACAACTCAACTCAATATGGAAAATTTTTATGATGTTTTGACATAAACAAATATTGAAGAATCATCTTCTTCACCACCAGCGGATCCTCCACATCGTTCGGCACAAGCCACACGACCACCAACATGGACAAAGGATTATATCTGTGCATCTCTTAATTCACCAGGTATCAACTATCCAATATCCTCATATGTCTCTTTTGGTAAGCTTTCGTCAGAGCATATATGTTGTATTAGTCGCATATTCGATGAAAGGGAACCTTCTAGTTATGATGAGGCATCCAGAGATCCACGGTGGCAATAGGCCATGGTAGCAGAATTACAGGCATTGAGTGATAATTATACCTGGGAACTGGTCCAGCTTCCTCCAAATCGACAGTCTATAGGATGCAAATGGGTCTCTAAAATCAAATAGAAAGCTGATAGATCCGTTGAGTGTTACAAGGCTCGATTGGTGGCCAAGGGATATACCCAGTGAGAAGGTTTCGATTATCATGAAACTTTTTCTCCTGTTGCTAAAGATGTCACAGTTCGCTCCTTCTTATCAGTTGCAGCAATCCATGATTGGTCATTACATCAAATGGACGTCAACAACGCTTTTCTCCATGGCAACTTGGATGAAGAAATCTACATGGATAATCCTCAAGGCTTGTGGAGACAGGGGGAGAATAAAGAATGTCGTCTCCGCAAATCCCTTTATGGACTGAAGCAAGCCTCCAAGCAATGGTACGCAAAATTTGCCAAGGCTCTCACAACTGCAGACTTCAAACAATCCAAATATGATTATGCATTGTTCACATGGACTAAAGGTACATCATCTATTTACCTAATGATATATGTAGATGACATTCTCATTATGGGAAATGATGAAGCTGCAATAGAGAATCTTAAGAAATATTTGCGTATCACATTCCATATAAAAGACCTGGGAGCACCAAAATGTTTTCTTGGAATTGAGATTACCAGATCTCACCAAGGAATTTCTCTTGGTCAGAGAAAATTTGTATTGGAAATCATATCATAAGCAGGTTTATCATGATGCAAACCAGCAATTATTCCAATCGAGCAGAATACCTATGCCTTCTTGAGCTCTGCTCCTCGAGTGACGCAATGGAGTTCCCGAACAGTGGGATCTTCTTCCCAGACTTTACGGGATTGCTGGTAATTGAAGAGGCTTCTTGTAACATGTACGCAGCAAAGCAAGCGACTGCAATCTTTGGGATATAGCCGATTTAGCCCTTGTTGAGATATTTTTTATAATTATATCCTTAAACCTTTTTTTTTTTCAAATTCGATCATGTTACTTACTGGATTTTCCATTTTCAGTTATCGCCCTTTATCATATTATAGTAATTTGATGTGCCCTAATTTTTTTGATGTTATGAAAGAAAATTAGAAAAAATACTTTTAAAATTTAAAATTCAAAAAAAAAAAAAAAGACCAGAAATAATAATACTTTTCAATGATGTGCCTATATGTTCCTTGTTAAATTTGGAATGAGTAATTTCTCATTTTTATTTTATTAGACTAAGTTTTGGAATATCAAAAATATAATATAATAAAATTCGAGATCAATTTGATATAGAGTGGAGCCTTCTCACCAAGATCATAAAAACACGTATGTAGGATCATCCATTTCATCCGTAGCATGTTTTGTTTCTATAAAACAATTATTTCTTGTTTGGTATGTTCACATTTTGCAAGATGGTTCTTCCAAGCAAATGGATATCCCCTCATGTATCCTGATCAATTGACCATTCATCTACTATTAATCCATCCAAGAACAACCCCTTAATTTATAGCTCCTTCCCCTTTTACATATATCTTTTTCAGACTTAGACATAATTTCTATCCAATAATTTCATTTTCTTTCGAGGAGACAAAGCTTTTTGCTACTTCACATCCTATAATCAACGCCACACATGGCTTGTGTATATGGAGGGCACACTCAAATATACATACTAATAGTATTGATTTCTTTATCGAGGGGGAGTTTTTAAACAAACCATACTAGAGATGATTGATCAGATGGTTTGGATCACAATGTGTCTTTATATCATGCTAAAATTACAAAATGCTTTTGATGCTCAATCAAGCAAAGTCCACCCCTATAACTTTAAGCCCCCGTAGGGATCCATCATAAAGTGCTTTCATCCTTGTGGCTTAGGCCGGGCTTAGATGGATTTGCAAGCTGTTGGACCCATGATCAAGTCTAAGCCCATTCATTTGCATGTTAATCTTATCGGTGGCCCATAGGCCAAGTGACTAGTTTTGAGCTCAATTGGATTAATTACTTTGTCCATGAATTCAAAATAAATAAATTCGGCTCAGCCCATTCTTTATCATGGCTGGAATTTTTCCTATGATATGCATGCGGGGTGCTGAGCTTGGAAAGATTACAGAATTTGATCGAATGTTGGGGGGCAATAAAAAGATATTATCCTTAAGAGTTTTAATGGTGTTAAAATGAGATGTGAGGATACATTCTTTTGATCGAATTTTGGGGGCAATGAAAAGATGTTATCCTTGGGAGTTTTAATGATATTAAAATGAGATGTGAGGATACATTCTTTTGGTTAGGAAAAAGAAAAATATATAAAATATAGGAGGATTTCATAGAAGAAGGAAGAATTCGTGGAGAAGCAGATACAGAAAGTGGAACGATTTTCACGAAAGAAGAAAGAGATGAAGGACAAGAAAAAGGGGGTATGCACGTTTTTGTGAAGAAGCTAAAAGAAAAAAAGAAGGCAAAAATCAAGGCATTGAATTAAATCACCAGTTTTGACCTTCTTATGGTGTCAATAAATGCCGTTGGTTATTAAGATAAACTCGAATGGAATTTTTACTTGGATTCGATCTCAAGCTTGAGCTACATCCGTTGTCATGAATTTATATAATGGTGCAAGTTGGCATGAGAGAGAAAGCATCTTGCAATTTATCGTGAAATTTCAGCTTGAAGAGGAGCGCATGTCTCCATCATGGAGTGAGGAATACAACTAAGGGATGTGAATTTATAAGTTATATGTCTATTTTTTCTTTTTATATTTTGCAGTCATAGATAAAGATTAATTTGCTTTTTAGCAACTCACTTTTTCACAGAGGAGCACACACCAAACCATTCGATCTTTGGTGAGATAATCTTTGATTATAAGACACAGAAATCATGCTGTTTACCCGATAACAATTAATAAAATGAAGGTGAAGAACTTAACTCGAATAGTTGTGAAAAGAGAAGGAATATTAACTTGTCGAGCTGCGAGAGAAGAAGTACATGAAATGTCTTTTTAAATGAATATTCATGCATCAAACCTGGGGAATCCACCACCCGACTTGTTCATGTGTAACTCAGCGAATGATCGCATGCTTTCTCTACAGAGGCCCCACAGCTTCCCTTTCCGTGCCACGTGGATAATTTACATTTTTTTTTTCAAGAAAGATTATCCAATTTGTACTTTTGTCAAATAAGATGCTTGGAGGCTAGTGAAAGCAGACACCCAAGAAAAAAGGATTGTTATCATTATCAGTACATTTTCATTCTAATGCTATATCTAATTTTTTTTTATTGAAAAGAGTTCAATCACATTTATAAAATAATAATAATAATAATAATCTGTGGGAAGATTTTTTTTTTTGTTTTTCATTATTTTATTTTCTTGATTTCCTAATTACGAACTTAAAATGAAAAAAATAAATTAGGAGAAAATAAGGTTTATTTGTAATCTAAGACACAGCCACGCTGTCCCGCTGGGGCTCCGACTGACACCGTATTTACTGCCATTGATCGCTTGCCCATGCCCGGCCGCTCACCGCTGTCCTTGCACGGCAAGACACGTTCCAGCAACGGCGACGACTCCGGCGACGATATGATGGACCCTGCGCTTCACGTCATCCGCCTACTCCTGCACTCTGGCTCGACGACTCAACACTGCAGCCACCACAGCCCAGCCAAGGCACGGCCAAGCTCCCCGACGACCTGCCCCTGCATTGCCCGTCACGGCCGCTGCACTGAGCCAAGATGATGAACAGCCGACCCTCACGGAGATCCATTGCACCGGCGATGAGCCAAGCAGCTCCTCATCCTTGCGCCGTTGTTCCAGCCCTGCACCGCGGGATTTCCAGCCCCGTTGATGTTGCTGCTTCTGTGGCTTGAGCAGCTGCTGACCGAACATTGTCCTTGCTCCCTGTGCCGAGGCCGCGTTTCTTGCCGAACCCGCTCTGTTCCTTTCCCCGTTTAGATTACACTGATTCAAACCATTGTTGACGTTGGCTCTCTCTCTCTCTCTCTCTCTCTCTCTCTCACTGCAGGACGCCTGGTTTTGACTCGTCAAGTTATTGCCCCTGCCACTGCCATGTGCCACCGAGAACCATCAAAAAGTAATGTCCAAGCCAGATTCTTTACTGATGAAACATAGACATGGACTTCACCATTTGAGTAATGTCCATATTTATTATACACCACTTAGAGACCTAATTTGATGAATTTTCTTCAACACCGTTCTTCTAAGGTTCTTCCAATGGCACGAGCACAACATCTTACAAGTCTTATGAATTGATTAAGTTTAAGACTTGATTTATACAGGTGATCATGTTGAAAAGCAGTTTTTCCATGCCATTTATAAGATGTGAAGACATGACATCCTATTCCCAAGCTCAAAATTCTCTAATGCCAAACCAACCGTGCCAATCTTGGGGGTGAAGTATTTTTTTGAAATTAGAGCATGTGGTTTTTGTAATTTTTAGCTTTATAATGAAATGCTACACAATTTAAAAAGAAAAAGAATTTTAAGATTTTGTGTTTATCTTGTGAAAATTTTATCCATCAATGAAAGTTAATTGTTCAGTCAAGAGAACATTTCCGATTATCAAATAGGATGCATGTCCTTGAACAAATATTTATTTCAAGAAAGATAATGTGAGAATGATCAAGCTTTGAGGAATTATATAATTTCTACGTTATAGATTCATATCAATCATAGAAGAAGAAGGAAAAAAAGTAAACCATTATCATTTAAAATGCAACAAACAGTAATAACATGTTATAATACTACATCACATGCTATATCAATTTTGCCACTCAGTCTTAGTATTTGTCTCGGCAATTGCAGCCTCGACGACTGACATTTATAGAAAAGTAAGGTGCAAGACTCCAGCTTTACAAGCGTCGCCTTCATCGCCGTCCATTGCCATCGCCATCGCTGAGACCTTTTTGCCCTTAATTATCCATCTCCTCCGACCAATGGAATCCGGTGAGATCCTGGAAGGTTTGCAGTTGATGATTCTCACCTGATGTCAAGCCAGCTTCTTAAATTTGGATCTCTGGTCTAGTTTCGATAATAGTAACCATTGTTCCATTACCATACTCCGGATGTTGTTGGTGGCCTTATTAAGCTTGTTCTGTGCCCTTGCCGTTCGTGGTTCAATTTTGCTTGATGAACGCGTCGATTGGCCGGCTACCTCCGAGACAACAACTAGCAAGCCTCGAGGATCAGTTTTCTGCGGGTGCTCTCTCTCTCTCTCTCTCTCTCTCTCTCTCTCTCTCTCTCTCTCTCTCATGTATTGTGTGTAAGGCGGATTGCCATGGAAACTTAATGCCAACTGCGGATGATCAGAGAAAACTAAAGGAGGAAATTTTGATGTTGAGAAACTTCTTGAATCCATCATCGGATTGCCACCACTGTTTGGTGCCGGAACAATCAATTCTCATATAGTCTCTTGCCAGAAATCACCATTAAAAATGACAAATCACAAAGTAGAAAGAAACAAAAAATGGGTTCAGATTCGGTTAACTGGAATCAAGTCCATTCATTAACAAAAGTATTAAGGTACACCAATTCGCCCTCAGATTGCACAAAAAGCATGTATTTCGCAATTGCGAGCCTTCCAAAAAAGGCAAAAGCATCGCTCAGAGTAATAAACTAGATTTATTAAGCCCCACTTAACTAGGTTAAAGGGCAGGGTGAAAAGTTTTGGGTCAATGTCCACACAGCCTCATCAGACATGGCATTCCCCTATGATATTAATATGTCCAGTACCATGGTGCTCTCTAATTCACCTTTGTCACTCTAATTCCTCAGCATAACCAGCCTGCTTTATCCGAAATTAGTAAATTTTATGTTGAAAAATCACATTTTAAGGGGGCAGGGACAATTTGAAGTAAAGATGTTGCAAGGATAGACGACAAAGGCTCCCAATCTTTGCTCCTAAATAATTTTTTTATATAATTTCTTTTTCTAATGTGAAGCCTAGGAAAATAAATCATCTCTTTAATTAGGCAAAATGTGGCTAAAAATATTTTCTTTTCAATTTCCAACTCAAACATGAATTTAAAGTGAAAAATATTTTTTATAATTTTGTATTTGGTATATGATTTGATTTTCTTCATATCACTTGTTTTGATCATTTTTTTAATTTTTTTTCATTTTTTAAAAATTGTAATCTATAATTATTTTTTTTTTTTTTTTAATTTTCTTTTCCTCAACCGGTAGACGGTTGGCAAGCGTCCCTATAGGGCAGTGCTTGGGCCTCACCACCCTCCATGTTTAAGCACTCCATTTTTAAGTGTTGCCAATTTGACGAGCCTAAGGGATTAATGCGCGCCTCATTTTTTTTTTCTTTCATAAAATCCTGGTAATCAATGATTAATAGATTAGATTTATTGATTAAGGAAAATATTTCTTTTGATAAAAACTATCAAACTTTGGTTATCTTTGGATCATAGTTAATTTTTTTTTTTCTTTTGGAGCTAGTAAATCTCGTAATATCAAAAATAATTTTTTTAACTAAAAATACAAAGAAAGGATAGTTTTTATAGCTATTTATGTACTTGCAAATTTGAAGAAAACATGGAGAAATAGGAATACTTCTTTGCTCTTCTCGGAATGGGAACAAAATGAAATGGACAATTTTACCCATCGGCTCCATGCTCCATCTTCTTCTTCTTCTTTTTCCCTTTTTTTCTTTTTTTCTTTTATTGTATATTCTCTATTTTTTCCTGGGCCCCACCACCTCTTTCCTTTCCCCTTGGTGGGCCCAACCGCCATTTGAGTGTCTTTATTATTTGTTATTTTTTTTTGGTCGTGTGTTTATTATGCGATAAAGGTCCCCCCCCCTCCCCTCTTCTCTCCTCTCTCTTCTCTCTTTGTGGGATTTTAAATTTGTTTATCATTTCCAGCCTCCGATCCGCATCTGGTGTCTTTTTCACTAGGAACCTACATTTTATAGGAAAAACGTCGAGAAAAGGATAGGATTTTAAGATGAGTTACAATGTAAATTACAATTTTGAATAGGTGAAGATGATTAGTTTTTTGCAATGTCTCTATAAAATATCTTTAAAATATTCATATAAAAATTTGGATTTTGGTAGATTCAATTGGATCAGTCCGACCGTCCTTAATCCCACCGACTTTTACTTATTTTGCCTCTTCAAATCAAGTCAACCCATTAACAAATACTTTACAAATCGTCAGCTTGCATTTACAAAAAATAGAGAAGATAAAATTCAACGAACTTGGATTTTCATGTCTCATTCTTACTTCCATAGCTACCAAACAAGTCGAAAGAAAAAAATTGCTGCACCATTTTCCAGTCCATTGTTAAATACATGAGCATGCATTTGCTAAGGGCGACTAATTAAGGAAATATTATAATTTTCAATGCCGATATATTTCCAAGAGTGTTGAGCATTGCATGGTAAGCAAGTAGAACAAAGTCACAAACCACGAGTCCTTCCTTTCTTGTTTAATATTAATAATTGAGCTATAAACTCTTCAAACGTTGGGGAACATATAGTCTGCACATCCTTCAAATGACAATTCTAGGTGTATGGCGATGAACACCTGGAAACTCACAAAATTGTAACAACTTAAATTACTTTATGCATCCCACAAAAAAATTTAAAAAAAAAAAGCTTTAGACACACCATATAATTTAAATGGTTCAAAATAGCTATCTTCGGGGCCTAATTAATGATAAGATAGATAAGAAAGAGGAAAAGCACAAGAATACTCACAAAGCAATGATGTCTAGAACAATGTTTTTACACGTGCATGTCCACGTGAGTGGGAAATGGACACATGGGAACTGTCCTTGTCCATTTCTAATATGGACTTTTTTTTTTTATGTGCCATCTATTTCTATAAATTTTATTTCTATAAAATCCTATGGTTGTCTAGGGCATAGGCAGTGACCCTTTTCTAATTTTAATTTTGGCTAGCGATAACTTTAAAAATTTTGGGATAATGACAAAAATAATCTCTAAAATTTGATCTAATGTAATCTCTTAAATTCTTAGATTTTTGAAAACAATTTATATATTGTTTGAAAATAGAAGTCCGTGAACTTTAAATTTGTTCAATATGACTTTTAAACTTTTGATAAATATTTAATTTAGTCAGTATGAAAATAACATTATATATTGGGTTAAAGCTGGAGGTTATTTAGGTAATTCCCCCTTAAGTATTTAGGTCCCAGGAAAGGGAATTGACCGTGGGTTAGTAGTTAGCAACTTGCAACTCCTCTTTCATCCTCCTCTTGATTCGAGACTATTGAGGTTCTAAATCATTGGATTACTAGTACTAAATCTTTCGGCTATTGATGATCAGATATTCCCCTTTTTTATTTTTCACACTCAAATCTCTTCTGATCGCCTCCTCACCTTTCGAGTCTCGGAAAAGGAAAAGGAAAATTTTAAAAAGAAAAAAAAAGAAATGGCGCTTGATTCTATCTTCCTGATTGCACGGGATGCCTTGAAGAAGGTAGCCGTTCGATCAAGGGCCAATTCTAATACGTGATTGTTGACACCTGAAATTTTTTATTAACATTTTAATCATCCATTGTTTGTAAAAAATAAAATAAAAAATAAAAAAATAATAAATAATAATAAAGAGCCAAAAAAGAAGACAAAGAAAAGAAAACAAAAAGAAAAAAAGAGAGAGAAAACAAAACAAAAAAAAGAAAAAATGAAATGAAACAAAAAGAAAACAAAGAAAACAAAACAAAAAGAAAACAAAGAAAGAAGAAAAAAATATATATATAAAAAGGGGACGCCATTCACGATCAGGGGTTTTTTTTTGGGGTCTCTCTCTCTCAAATTTTGGGAGGCGCGTATTCTCTCTCTCGGGGCTCTCGCTCCCGCTCGCTCTCTCTCCTCTGGGACGATTTCTTCCTCTGAATTGGCGGTTAGGGCCCTTCCGCAATGGCGTCGGCCGCTCATTGATTCAGCCACCGTGCACGGTAGCCGCCTCGATCTAGCCTCGCGCTCTGACATGGCGCCCGAGAAGAACAACTTCGGCGCCAGTGGCGGCACCAAGGCCCAATTGGAAGTGCTCTATCTCTGATACTCTCTCTGGTTTGCTCGATTGCGGCGACATCCGCGAAGACGGCGGCGGTGATAGCGGCTCTCGATTTGTGGCGTGATTCGGCTCTCCACCGAATCCTATGCTCAACCCCTGTTCACTCGGCTCTCGATCCTCTGGTGTAGAAGCTCGCCAGAGGTTGGGCGGATCGGCGACGATGATGCTTAACTGAGTTTGTTGCTGGATATAACTCACCAAAGCGGTGAGTTCTCTTTCTCTCTTGATCCGATTAAGTTTTTAGGATCTGGTTCTCTCTCCCGTTCTCTCTCTAACCTCGCACATTTTCTCTCAGCTCTGTCTTGTGCGCCGGATTGGACTTGCTGGAACGGCCGTTTGAGGAACTCGGAGGTGTGCAAGGCGAACGAATATAACCTAATCTTCGAGCTCATCTCCTGTCTGAGGTAGTAACCCTCGACCGATCGCTTTGTTTTGTGTCTTCTTTGTGCCTTGTTTCAGGCTCGTCAGACCGAGCCGCTGTTGTCTGGTTCGTGTGGGTCTCAGCCTTGTCTATATGCATGTTGTGATTGTGAAGTCTTGGATGCTGATTGTTTTTGAATCCATACTCAAGCTCAGTCTCGGTGCTCCCCATTTTTCTTGCGCCTATTTAATGTTCGATGAAATGCCTAAGCTAAACGCAGGTTCATAGTCTTTACCATGCTCGAAGCTTGCCGTCCTTTTGTTTGTACTGAGTATGAACTAGTTGTCCTATGTCAATCTGAAGCCAAGCAACTTGTTTCTGAATGCGAATTGTGACTCTAAAATTGGAAATCTTGAGCTAGCTAGGACCACATCTGAAACGAATTTTATGACTGAGCATGTTGTTACTTGCTGGTATCATGCACCAGAATTGCTCCTTAATTGTTCAGAGTACGCTGTTGCGATTGATATTTGGCCTGTGAGTTGCATACTTGGTGAAATTGTAACTAGGTAGTCTTTATTCCTAGGCAAAGACTATGTTCATCGTCTGACGCTTATTACAGAATATGCTGAGGCCTTAAGGCTTAAGGTTTCTGCCATTAAGTCCAATTTATTAGCTGGAAGTTTGAATTTTACTGTCCTTCCTTAGCATCGAGGGTATATCGATACGCATTGGTGCTAATTTCTCTATTATGGGATACAAAAAATCTGTATAATCATCTTCTTTTATAAGTAAGGCAAGCAAGTTATCGATGTGTAGTTGGTCCGTATAAATGATGTGAATTATAAGCACACCCGACCCCTTGTTGAGTTCTGAATTGTTCTCTGATTGAATGATTTTTTTTGTGGATTGATAGTCAATGATCATGAGCTTGAGATTATTGAGCTTGATTTGCCTTGATCTGCAATTTCGTATACCTGATATGTCACTTACTGTTTTGACTGAAACTAGGTGCTAGACGAGTTTTTTTGATCTCGAGCCCTTCTAGACATATGAAATACACTTGTAGAGCTTCGATTTGACATGTTGCATGCCCTGAATAGATGTCATTTGGTCACTGAAAAACACCTACAAAGTCTGTCAATTCTGCAGTAGTTTTAAGGTTGATTTGCTGTTCTGCGATTTTCTGTTTTAACTGTTATGAGCTGGTCATTGTAGTTTTCTGAGTTCAAAGTCTTCATGAAGGTCGAAGATGGTTCGATTATCTTTCCAATGAGCTATAGAATGCCCTAATCGGACTTCATTTAATATGGTTTTTGTCTGTCCGAAGTCTGGTCCAGAATCTGCCAAATATTTGTCTGTGTGTTCTGAATGACCTTCTGTGCAAATGACTTAATATGAGCTGTTTGTTGTGGTTTTCTGTGTTCGGAATCTTCATGGGGGTTGAAGATGGTTTGATTATCTTTCCATCGACCCATAGAATGTTCTGATCCAATGTCGTTTACTACCTGAAAATAGCTCGGCATTTAGTACCATTTTTCTGGAAAATTTTGGTGTTCTGACTTGCTCTCTGTTTCGGATGACCTTCCGTGTAAATCACTTGAAATGAGCTGGTAGATGATGTTATTAGGACTTAATATCTTCTAGAGATTTTTAATAGACTTCTCAAGCTTTTCATAGACATATAATACGTGCAATTTAGCCACCATTTGCCCTGCCTGATGCTTCTTGCAAAGAGCACTAATCTGCTGATGTGTTCTGCTTGTTATGATTTGATCTGACCACTTATACAAATGGCTTTGCTTGAGCTAGAAAAAGACCTAAATTGCAATTGTCATCTGATAGGAATTCGTAAAGGACACCTTGAGCTTTCTAATGATGCCTAGTTTGTCCAATTTACCCATCATTTGCCCTGCTTTTCTTCTTTTTAGATCAAGTTTTGAAGTCTGAATTTGTCTTGACCTACAGTGTTGTCTTGTCTCTATGAACCTGATTGTTTATCAATTTTGTGTGATCTTATACATAATGATCTTGATGATAAATTCTCAATGAAAGCTGTACATAATATCCATATCCATCCCATGCTAAAATTTGAGAATTTTTTAAGGTCAAGTAACCTTAGGATTCAAGGCGACATGTAACAATTTAAATTGTTATGCATTTTGCTCCTAATGACAAGTCACATATCAATGTTAATGGATTTGTGTGGCCTTTTGCACATGGATTTAGGGTTAAATGTCCAAATCAAACTTTTTCTTCACATTTAACCATACGTCATGTTCAAATTTCATGATTTTCATGCATTGATTAGGTGGCTTAACAAATTAGTTATCATGCATCATTCTTTGATTTGCTTATGATTGATTTGCATGCTTTAGCGATTGTTGCTTTTCGGTCATGAATTTGACTTTACTTGAACTTGATACACCTCAAGAAATTCCATTCATGAAAGTTGCTCTTTATAAAGTGCTTGATTTCTGTGCCTTTTTCTTAGAGCCAATCTTACATGGGTTCTACCCCAATTGCTTTGATCTTAGTTGTGATTGTTTCTTTCACTTGTATGCACCTAGTCATAAATTTCTTAGATTAGGTTTAGATTAGGACCTTGAAGATGAAGAAGGCGTGAAGATGGTGGGGGTCGATGTCTATTCCGACCATTTTCATGTAACACCCATTTTCCCGACATATGTCTCGGGTTCCATGCATTGTATAAAACCCGATGAGTTACGGGTTTTCTTTCTTTCCTTATTAATTGTTTTCTCTTTTATTTTTTTTAGGACTGCCCGATAGGTTTAACTGCTTTTCTTGATTGTTTACTTAATGTTTTGTAATTTCAATTTCATTTATTGTTTTCCTTTTTTTTTTTTTTTTTTTTTTAGAAATAGAATAGCATGAAAATGATCAACCACGCATGATCACTTAGTCTAGGAATTGATAATCCCGAAAATGTAAAAAGAAAAGCATGAACATATTAGGAAAAACACAACATACTGTTTAGGTACCGAAAGGGCGCTAATAGCAATATTAGCGTAACCCAAGTCCCCGAACCTAGATATCTGGTTGCGTAGAAATCGAGGGAACACTCCCGACCCTCGATTGGGTTTCTAGCCGACCCCAAAAATGAGGCTAGTGGCGACTCCTGTCTATTTTTAGGTTGTTAAATACCTAGATCATATAAATAAATCCGCTGTCGCGCGGGGTACGAGCTTGGGAGAGTTCGTGATCTCGTGAGGAAACTCTCGTGATCAAAGTACTCCTAAACCCGACATTTTCCCTCCTTAGATACATTTCGAGGGGGCAGCGAGATCGGGTCGCGACAGTGATATCCACCAAGCACTACGCCGATTGTCTTTGGGAGGAAGTCTGGAATTTGGAGTGGGAGGCTGAAAGGGTCGACTACTTGGCGGGAGTGGCCAGAAGCAGTGTTTGGAATATCTATTATGGCTTCATGGAGTGGTAGCGAAGTGCTGACAGGGCCTTGGAGTAGGCGGGATACCTGTTAGACAACATCGAACGATAAGGCATTACTTGGCGACCCCGACTATCGCTACTAGTTCAGCAGGAAAGCCGATGCCAAGATCAAGGTCATTGGGCGGCTCGTTCAGAAATGCAGTGAATTCAGTCAATTGAACATCTCCATCGATCCTGCTGCTGCTGCTTCTCCTCCCCCTCCTCCATGTCACGCCCCGATCCTTAGGCACGCACATATCCGTCTCACTTGGTCGATTTTATAATGCGATATCTCAGGACAATGTATCGCCGACCCTTTCATTTTTAAGCACATGCGGAAGCAGTTAAAATCTCCAGACAATAAAACGATGGGATAGAAAAGCAGGGCCATATTTTTCATATTGAAATTTATAACCAAACTTTTGTAAATGACACAAACCAATTCATAACTATTCACTTCAAAAGGAATTCTCAAAAGAAGATAGACTCTCAGTCCATCTGGATCATATTTAAGACTCATCTCAGTATTATCTTCTTCTTTCAAAAATTCTTCTCCTCAGGTTTCACCTCCGAGTTCTCCTTCTTAGACTTCTCCTCCTCAGCTCCTCATCGGGGTCCTGAAATGTTGTTCCCCAAATTGGGATGAGACTACGTCTCAGCGAGTTCTACCCTACTAAGCCCGATTAGTAAACCATTATACTATAGGCTGCCTATACACGCATAGGGCAGAAGACGTACCTTGACCTTATATCCCACCTGCAAGTCAGTACAATTCATAATAGGCACCCAAGCAATCATATCACTGATCGAAGCATCGATCAAATCGACCTAGTCGATTAAATGCCAACAAGACCACTCACGGTCATTTCTAATCAGTCAATCAATCCACGACATCAAATCAAATCAATGATCAATCGACCTAGTTCGATTACATATCAGCCTGACCATTTCCCGGTCATTCAAGCTATTGCTATACAGAGTCCCACTCGACAACATTCAATATTTAATGGCTTACGGTCCCAGTCGACCGCTTTCAATATTCAATGGCTTTACGGTCCCACTCGATCACTTTCAAAATTCAATGCTTTACGGTCCCACTCGACCACTTTCAATATTCAATGGTTTTACGATCCCACTCAATCACTTTCGATATTTAATGGCTTTACGGTCCCACTCGACCACTTTCGATATTCAATGGCTTTACGGTCCCACTTGACCACTTTCGAAATTCAATGGCTTTACGGTCTCACTCGACCACCTGCTCTTTAAAATGTCATTTTGAATCAACGAGCCCACGTGCATTCTCCAAGGCGATGCATCAAGTCACCGAGCCCACGTGTCTCTTCAAGATGCCCAATGTACTCATTGAGACCACGTGCATTCTTTGAGGTAATGTATCAAATTACCGAGCCCACGTGTCCTTTTAGCCAAACTTAATCACCGAACCACATGCATTCTCCAAGGCAACATACTTCGTCACCGAGCCATGTGCATTCTCCGAGGTGATATATCTAATCATCAAGCCCCGTGCCTTTCATGATGATCCATCCCATTTGTAAAGTAATTATCAACAACCGTAGTTCATACTCAATTTACCCAATAATCAATTTAGGAACATATCCTAAATATCCACAATTAAATCAATTTGGCACAATTCAAAGCTCAAATAAATAAACGGACTGCGTCACGACAATCAGCATGAGATTTCGGTCGTTGGCCATCTCAATCTTAATTTCTAAAAATTAACTAATTAATTAATTAATTTCGAAAATTAATTATTAAATATTAAAAATTCCGTTTAGCTCAAAATAAGGCCAAATTAAATAAACGGACTCCACCGCGGTCATCAGCATAATTTTCCAGTCACGGGCCATCCCATTTGAATTTTCAAGAAATAAATAAATAATTAATTAATTTCAAAAATTAAATAATTAATATTAAAAATTTAATTTAGCTCAAAATAAAGCCCGATTAAATAAATGGACTTCACCACAGTCATCCGCATAATATTCCGGTTCTGGACCATCTCCCTTGAATTTTCGGAAAATAAATAATTATTTAATTTAATCCTGAAAATTAATATTTAAATGCCAAAAATCCCACTTAGGCCCGAATTGCCAAATTGAAGCCCAATTAGGGGTCGGAAAATTCCCGAGATGCTTCCAGTAAATAGTAGACCACGTTTACTTGTTAATTACACAATCAATTTATCTAAATCGCATCACAATTGACTAATAATTGTTAATTTATTCTAACCTAACAACCTAAACATAATTAATTAAAACTAAACCAACCTTAGTCATAACTAGCCAACTAATCCTGGATTAGTGAGATTACTCACCAAATCGCGTGCAAATCGGATCAATCCGACGGCAGCGACGCGAGGAACGATTCTTCCAAAGCACGGCTTGGGTTTGGGGCCCGGAAACGGTCCAAAACAGCCCACGAACCGGCTGGAAACCCACTCGTGGGTTTGCTGGTTCGGCTGCGAAACAAGGGAAAACAGAGATGGTTAGGGCCGGAGAAGGGTCGGGAAGGCAAGCGGCGGTCCGGCGAGGCTGCACGGCGGCTTCGGCGGCTTGCTCGGCCACTCACGGTGGCTGGACCAGGCGGAACAGGGATGGGAGACGCACGGGGAAGGCCTGGGCACGAGGAAACGAGGGCTGGCGGAGGACGTGGCGAGCGTCGGACGAGCGGGCGCGGGCGTGCGGTGCGGCGGCGGAACGGGTGGCGACGGGGCAGCGACGGCGAGCTGCAACTTTCGCTCGAGCTTCTCTCTTCGGTTTCGGTTCGCACAAACCAGAGAGAAAAAAAAGAGAGAGAGAAGAAGTCGGTCACATGGGGGAAAAGGAGAGAAGAAAGAGGAGAGAGAAGAAATAATTTTTGACTAGTCAAAGGGAGAAGAGAAAGTAAAGTAGGAAACGGCAAGGGGGAAAAAGAAAGAGAGAGTCGGCGTGGGGAGGGGGTGTCCGCACGAAAGGGGAGGGGAGAGGAGAGAGAAAAGAGAGAAAAGAGAGAGAGAGAGAGAGAGAGAGAGAGAGAGAGAGAGAGAAGGAAAAGAAAATAATATTTTAAATAAGAAAACACCATTTTCTCATTACCTCTATTATTTTCCTTTTCTCATTCCCTTTTAATTTCTTTTGGTCTTCAATTTTTCTCCCATAATTTCTTTATTGAAATTTCGAACTTGTCAACAAATTGACGAACGATGAGACAATATCCAAAAAAAAAAAAGATTATGACGCGCATAAAATTCGATTCCGAAATTGAGTTCAATTTCGTGGTTAAAAATCGATCAAACGTGATTTTAGTCCAATTCAACAAATTGAGTAGCTTTTAGGGATTTTACTGCAGATACATCCCTTAACGGCTTCACTCAATAGGTTAGTTAACTTGTGAGTGATCGGCTCGAGAGAAAAAGGACCGTAAACACGTCGACGAAATGCCCATTTCACTTTATCGAAACGGGTCGAATTTCAGGATGTCACACTCCGGGTGATGTCTCGCTCGGACTCGGGCGGGGAGAAAAAGCGGCGTGCCACTCTGTCCAACCGCCGCCCCATGGCGGTCTCCTCTTCTTCGCCTTGATATCTCTGCTCGGACTGCGGAAAGGTATAATCATATTATGCTCTCATAGAGCATAATATGATTATACCTTTCATGACAGGACGCAAAGCGTAATTTTCCTGTTTATGTAAGAAGGTCTAGTGTTGGAACTCCAACATTGTGCACTATTTTTGGTTTTTGGCTGGGATCTTCATTTGTTGCTTGACAGACATGCTCTAATTGTTTATTTTCCTAGTAGGATTATTCATCACTGGGGAACAATAATGGATCTTTACTCATCAGGTGCCTTTGATGAATCCTGTCAGATTGAGCCACCGCACCAGGCAGAGGAACTTAGGAGAAGTTCTATCGAGATCGAATCTAGTCCACCTGAATATAGTTGAAAGGTCCTTAGGCGTGGGGGTTTAGGACTGATGGAGCCTCCGGAGGTCACGCAATGGTAGAGTTTCACAAAAATTTACTTGATGGAAAATAAGTTGACTGAGTTACCAGAGAATCCTCGGTATCTGGACTATTGGTATTGTTTCTAAATAGATATTGCAAGCTCAGAACAATTAGTCCACCTTTCTTCGATTTCATGCCTCCTCTCGAAATCCTGAATTTGTCTCGAACTCGTATCAAGTCCATGCTAGATTCTCTATTAAGGCCAAGCCGTCTAAAAAGACTATTCTTAAATCATTGTGAGCTATTGAGGGAGTTACCTCCGAAAATTGGAGAACTTCCGCAGCTTGAGGTACTTGATCTTGAAGGGACTGAGATCATAGATCTGCCAAAGGAGGTTGCGAAGCTAACAAAGCTCACTTGCTTAGAAGTATCTTTTTGTCCACACACAAATTGTGGCACAAAGTCTACAGAAGTGAATGCATTGATTGTCACGCCCCGATCCTCAGGCACGCACTCATCCATCTCACTTGGTCGATTTTATAATGCGATATCCCGGGACAATGTATCGCCGACCCTTTCATTTTTAAGCACATGCGGAAGCGATTAAAATCCCAGACAATAAAACAATGGGATAGAAAAGCGGGGCCATATTTTTCATATTGAAATTTATAACCAAACTTTTGTACATGACATCAACTAGAGAACTTCATAACTATTCACATCAATTGGAGTTCACAAAAGAAGATGAAATCTCAATCTCTTCAGGTCATACTCAAAATCTCTCTCGGGATTATCTTCTTCTTCCAAAAATCATTCTCCTCAAGTTTCACCTCCGAGTTCTCCTTTTCAGACTCCTCCTCATTAGCTCCTCATCGGGGTCCTGAAATGTTTTTTCCCAAACTGGGATGAGACTACGTCTCAGCGAGTTCTACCCCACTAAGCCCAATTAGTAAACTATTATACTATAGGCTGCCTATACACGCATAGGGCAGAAGACGTACCTTGGCCTCATATCCCACCTGCAAGTCAGTACAATTCATAATAGGCACCCAAGCAATCATATCACGGATCGAAACATCGATCAAATCGACTTAGTCGATTAAATGCCAACAAGACCACTCACGGTCATTTCTAATCAGTCAATCAATCCACGGCATCAAATCAAATCAATTATTCACATCAAGTCACACTCAGATCGAATCATCGATCAATCGACCTAGTCGATTACAAGTCAATCAGACCATCTCATGGTTATTTCCAATCAATCGATCAATTCACAACATCAGATCAAGCAATGATCAATCGACCTAGTCGATTACACGTCATCATGACCCATGCTTGGTCGGCACATTCAATACTATCTATAAGTCCGACCATAGTCCAGGACTGCTCACTTTAAGCTGATATATAGATAGTATAGCTCGCACTAAGCCGATAGGGTTAAGGTATACTGCTCTCGCTAAGCTGACATATCGCCCGTAGGCTGATATAGTATACCGGTATACTGCTCTCGCTAAGCTGACATATCGCCCGCAGGCTAATATAGTATACCCCCGATGCTCCCACTAAGCTGATAAAGTGTACTGCTCGCGCTAAGCTGACATATCGCCCGTAGGCTGATATAGTACACCAATATACTGCTCTCGCTAAGCTGACATATCAGAGCCCGTAGGATGATATAGTATACTATCCGACCATTCAATCCATTCCATCTGTTATCCTTCTCGATAAAATAGCCGTGTGTGGGGACACGGTCGGCCTAAGTCAAAATATTATAATTTCCTTTTTCATAATTCCCACCATTCTCTACAGCCCACCAAAACACTTTTGGTGCTGTCAATCGACACCCGGTTATTTTCCAATCAATAATCAAAGATTATTCCATTAAATGATAATCCTCAATTTCATAAATAATTCAATTCAGCACAAACTACAACTCGATTAAATAAATGAATTGCGCCATGACAATCGGCACGAAATTTCGATCGTCGGCCATCTCAAACTTAATTTCCGAAAAATAATTAATTAATTAATTAATTAATTTCGAAAATTAAGTTTTTAATATTAAAAATTATGTTTAGCTCAAAATAAGGTCCAATTAAATAAATGGACTTCACCACGGTCATCAGCATAATTTTCCGGTCACGGGCCATCCAGTTGAATTTTCAGGAAATAAATAATTATTTAATTAATTTCAAAAATTAATTAATATTAAAAATTCAATTTAGCTTAAAATAAAGTTCGATTAAATAAACGGACTTCGTCACGATCATTAGTATAATATTCCGGTTCCAGACCATCTCCCTTGGTTTTTCGGAAAATAAATAATTATTTAATTTAATTCCGAAAATTAATATTTAAATGCCCAAAAATCCCACTTAGGCCTGAATCGCCAAATTGAAGCCCGATTAGGGGTTGGAAAATTCCGAGATACTTCCAATAAATAGTAGACCACGTCTACTTGTTAATTGCACAATCAATTTATCTAAATCGCATCACAATTGACTAATAATTGCTAATTACTTCTAATCTAACAACCTAAATATAATTAATTAAAACTAAACTAACCTAAAGCATAATTAGCCAACTAATCCGGGATTAGTGAGATTACTCACCAAATCGCGCGCAAATCGAATCAATCCGACGGCGGCGACGCGAGGAACGATTGTCCCCAAAGCTCGGCTCGGGTTCGGGGCCGGGAAATGGCCCAAAACGAGCCCGGAAGAGCTGGATACCCTCTTCGTGGGTTTGCTGGACGGAGCCGATCGGGGCTGCTCCGGCGGCTAGGGCAGCGAGGGGAAGCCGGCGGAGGGTGAGGGGGACGCGGGGGTGGTCCGGCGGGGCTAGGCGGTGGCTGGAGGTGGCCGGAGATGGGCTGGTCGGTGCGGAGCAGAGAAGAAACAGGGCTGGTTCGCATGGCCTGGGCGTGCGCAGACGGCGGGACGGCGGCGAGCGCACGGGCGCGGCGCGGGCGCAGGCGGCGGTGCGGCGGTGCGGCGGCGGGGCGAGCGGCGAGCGGTTCTCGGCGAGCTGCTGTCTCCGAGCTCTTGGTTCCCACGCGAAGAAAAGAAGGAGAAGAAGGGAACCGGTTCTGTGGTGAGGAGGAAGAAAGGAGAGAGATGAGAGAGAAGGGATAAGGGTTGACCGGTCAATAAAAGAGAGAGGGAAAGTGAGCGGTGGGGGGAAATCGCACGAGGGGGAGAGGAGAGGAGAGAGGAGAGAGAAAGAAAAGAGAGAAAAGAAAGAAAAGAAAAGAGAGGGAGAGAGAGAAAAGGAAAAATAAAATACATAATGCCTTTATGTACATTTTCCTTTTCTCTTTTCCTTTTCCTTTCTATTTTCTTTTGGTCTTCAATTTTTCTTCCGATAATTTCTTTATTGAAATTTCGGACTCGTCAATAAATTGACGAGCGATGAGACAGGATCTTATTTATCCAGTCAAATTAGAACAAAAAAAATCTGGATGTCACATTGATTCCTCAAGGCACTATTTTTGCCCTATCACATCAAATGTGTCTAGATCGTTGTCACATTTCAAATTTGTTGTTGGTAAACATGCTGAATGCATCATGTGTCATCTCCCAGAGGATCTTGAGTTTGAGTTAGAACACTGGGATAGATCCCTGAAATATGTAAATGGTTTAGGAGTACCCATATATATTCAGAAGATGCTCCGACATACTACTGCATTTTTCTTAGACCACCTTAAAGATGTCACTAAGCTTTCTGATTTTAGGATTGAGAACATGGATCAACTAAAATGCTGCATAATCAGGGAGCGTAATGAGATCCGGGTTATTGTTGATGGAACTGATGTGTACGATGAAGTTGATAGAAGTGAAATTGTATTAGAAACAAGGGAAGATGGTAGGAGGTTTCTCAAATCACTTAAATATCTCTACATATATCTTATGAAGAGTTTGAAGTGCATTTATGAGGGGCCGCTGCATGAAGGATCCTTGTCTCGTCTTAAATGCTTAGTCTTACACACATGTCCTTGGTTGACTACTATATTCACACCTGGCATACTGGAAAACCTTGATAGCTTAGAAGAGCTCAAAGTCGAAGATTGCCCCCTTGTCTTATGTTTAGTGAGGTGTGAAGATACTTGTGTTCATGAGAGTGCTTCCTTCCTCCCCAAGTTGAAAAAGTTACCCTATTCTCATTGCCTGAACTCATTAGCATTTCCGATGGCTTATGCATTGCACCGAACTTGAAACAAATGAGCATTTTTTATTGTCCAAATCTCAAGAATTCATCTACCGGTGAAATGTGTTGCAATCATCTTACAGGAACTGAAGGTAAGGGTAATAATCAGCAGAGAGCATTGTTCTGTTGAATTGATGCCCGTCTTTTTCTTTCAATTTCATTTTATACATTTGATTGAACAAGTTAGAAGCTGCAGGCCTAGCCTTAATAACGAGAAAATTGGAAAGTCAACACTGATCTAAATGAACTCTGATCTTCTTTCAATTTGATATCTGATCTCACCCTTGAAATGTTTATGAATGAGGTGGTGATTGCTAAATGCTCAAAATTCTGGTCGTTCTAATGTTATCTTCGGAACTATGACTTCTTCTGATGCATATTATATTTCAGTTTATGAAACCAAATGTTAGCACACCATAAGTGTGCACTGATTTGGATTGCTAGTTAATTTTTGCCACTGTAAACGTGCTCCAAGTTTGTAGAGTGACTTAACAATAGCTGGCCTAGTTACCATTGGTGGGAGAATTTCTTCATTAGAGTGCCTAGGGAGTTATTATCGTTGTCAACTGTGGATAGGTTATTGGAATTCCTGTTTCACATGCTGTAGAAATACTGTACTTTTTTTACTGGTGGTATGAAGATCTTACTTCGTGATATTCTGCTTGTATTTGTTAGAGGTACCATATGTGAAAAAGGAAAGGAACATACTACTTTTTTTTGGTCTGGTCAAGGAATAAACTTGAAGTTAGTGTTCAGTTTATGTTGCAAAGTCCAACTGAAGGCTTAAGCTATTAGGGGAAGGAGACTACATGTAGATAAGATCATTGTCAAAATTTCAAATTGTATTAGCGGTTGCATTCTAATAATTACAGATGCGGGCATATCAGCCTCTTGGAGGTGTCATCACCACAACAGGGCAGATAGTGGCTGCTACTGGCGTGAATTTTATTCTTATCGACCGCAATCAGCTGCTACCTAAAACATTTGTAGTTATAAGTTCAGAAAACAAGTGATGTTCAATACTTTAATATCCCCCTCTTGAGCAAACCCGAATAAAACCATATGACGAATGCACTTTAGGAATAAGACAGAGAAATTATCTCACTCTAAGTGAAATATTATTTGGGGCGTGAATAATTGAAAGTTGGCTCTAGTACCAAATTAAAAATCCAATCTGAAATTTTTCAGTTATTAAGTGGATGCAGACCATAGGACCATTTTCAACCCCAAAAGATGCAAAGGGGGATATTCTCACATTATATCTAACTTGTTACTGTGTATTTATTGTCTGGTTCTGGTTTTGCGCTTTGATGACTCATGCATTGGCCCCACTAAAACTTGTCAAGTCGGAGTTGTTTGCTCTCTCTAAATGTGCCATTATGCCTAGTTTATGTAACTCTTTTGTTGGATTTGTTGTGCAATTGTAACACAATTTATCAACTCAGGTTGTAGCCCAATCGAAACTTGCCAAGTTACTCTCCGAGACTCTTTGATTGCCAGTATCCTTAGGAGTGCTCTTTGTTCCCAGAGTTTTATTTTGCAGTGTTGGTTTGGGAAGTGACTTTCAATTATTGTGTGCTGTATGCATCTAGTAATAGGAGATGAGAGCGACGTATCTCATAGGAAGACAAAAGTTTGTGACAGATCTAGAGTAGGTTGAGTGCGTGATAACACAAGAAGTGAGTGTCGAGTGCCTTAGAGATTAAGAAAGTTGTATATCAGGTGGAAATTTGGCATTCTGAATTGCTTAAAGAAAGTTTTAGTGTTTTAGTCTATATCAAGAGATCAGGTAGATTTGTTGCTGCTCATCTTTTTCCATTGCGTCGAGTGCAAGTTGAATTATGTTGTCATAGTTATGCATTGTAAACCACATATCTACCTGGGTATGAGATACCCTCCTCTACTCGGGAGTGGATGTTTCCTTCTACTGGAAAAATAACATGTGCTGGGGCAACTAGCAGATTAGCTAATTTATCTTCAAATTCCTGTTTAGATGAAGTGGCTTGGTGTTTGTTGTTTGTCTAAGTGACCCAAATCGGTGGTTGCTCATTTTGTCTAATATGCTAATTTTGTATTTTAGCAGCACAAAGTATTCCAAATGATGCAAGCAGAGAGCAGCCTGCTCCTCCTGTGGTTTCTTCTACGACCACTGGTAATGCAGGCTCTTCAAATTCTAAACTCAAAAGGGAACCTAAAGTTGCTTCTTGGCTTTGGAAATTATTATTTAATGATCTTAAGTTAGCTGCAAGAAACTTTAGTGCCGCAAGTCTTCTTGGTGAAGGTGGTTTTGGCTGTGTACGTGGATTTACAAATGATACAAGCAGAGAGCAGCCTGATCCTGCTGGGGTTTTATTTACACCCACTGGTACAGCAATCGACTCCTCAGTTTCATCTACAACCACTAGTAATACAGCAATTACCACTTCAATTTCATCTAAGATCACTAGTAATGCAACAATTAACTCTTTGACTTCTAAAGTCATTGAGGAACATATAGTCGCTCCTCAGCTCCAGAAATTTTCATTGAAGGATCTTAAGTTAGCTACAAGAAAGTTTAGTCTTGAGGGTCTGCTCGGTAAAGGCGGTTTTGGCTGTGTCTTTAAGGGTTGGGTTGAAGAAAATGGGACTGCTTCTGCGAGGCCTGGCACCGGGCTGACTGTTGCCATTAAGGTTCTGAACACGAGGGGTATAAGGGTCACAAAGAATGGCTGGTAATATATCATCCAATGATCTTGTATTTCTGGAGTAATGCGTGTTCGACTATTAGTATGAGTTTTGATGCTTTGCACTTTCCATGTGGCACGCTGAAGTGACTATTCTTGGTCATCTGGTACATCCAAATTTGGTGAGGTTAATTGGATATTGCGTGGAAGGCCTGCTAATATATGAGTTTTTGCAACAAGGGAGCTTGAACAATCACCTCTTTAAAAGTATGCATGGTTGTCCTGTATAATGTGCTTTGGTGCCCTTAATGACATGTCTAGCATTATGTTCATACTACATAAGTACTCATGGTATAACAATCCACCTCTAGCTGGATATGGAAGTCATGTCTCCCATGAAAACTATATGATTGCTACTAGCATCTGGATAATAATGTTACGGAGAAAGAATCTTACTTGTCCTTATAATCGATGTCTTTCCAAAAGATGGTAGGGTTCAGAATCATATTTTCCTAAACAATTTGCACACAAATTGTCAATGTCCACAATGCTCAGCCTCTATTGAATGTTCTTCTACCTGAAATGTTTTTACATAAATTGGTTGTTTGTTGTTGCTCCCACTGAGAACCAAAGGATGCAATACCAGAGACTTTCACTGTTATCATACTCAGAGGACATTATCTGTTCGAAGCCAGGAAAAAGAAGGAAAGCAATGTCGGTAGATCAGAACTGGTCATGAAATGTCACTTTTTAGCAGCTTCCTCCATGTGATGATCTTAGTATCTTTTTATCACCTTTGTCTCTCGGTACTACATCTCAGGGAATCCTGGACTCAATTCTCTTTAAAATGGTCATTTATGTGCAAGAATACCACAGTTATACCGTATTGAGAATGAAACTTAGTACAAGCTTGTAATATGCTGGTAATGATATTTAATGGAGGTACATGCTTGGCAATGGAAGGACTCTTGAAAGATACTAAATGTTTTTAATGGTAGGGCGTGATGATTTCTTTCAGCAGGTTTCGCTGAGCTTTCCCTTGCATAAGCGTAAAATTTGATTTCTACAGGAAAAGAAAGGAAATCCTGCTGTGGTTTCTACTTTTTCTTGCCTTGCCTACTAACTCTTAAGCATAATGTGCAAGAACTACATTTGATTGTCCCACAATCAACTGTAGTTCTTGCACATTATTCCCTTATCTTCCAGTCCACCACAAATTCAATCATTGAATGGATTATTTTGCACATGTCTTGCTCAAACTTCTGGAACATTATGCTCAGTGTAACTTGTGGAGTGACTGACTGGTACTCATTACCCGCATTCCTTTTCTTTGTTAGAAGCATCTCTCAATTGTTGTTTCCTCCGAGGATAATGTCTGGTGTCTCTCTCATATTTTTAGCCTGGGAGGAACCTGGAAAATTTGCTGGACCGTCATGAACTGGTGTTCCCAGTGATACTGGATTTACTTTTCTGCGGTATGCACAGGCTTTGTTAATGATAAGTACTGATTACAAATACATAAAATTCGGATCTTGAGGGTGCAAATCAGGCGAGCTCATAATCCACGTTAATGACGCATTGCTGGCAAGTGATTTTTTGTTTTGTTTTACTCTCTCTCTCTCTCTCTCTCTCTCTCTCTCTCTCTCTCTCTCTCTCTCTCGGTCGGTTGTATTCTTTTCAGTGCACGATGTAATGTCTGCTTCGCCCTCCGAACTCCTGATTATCGGTGCTTTTTGATATGATGCACAACCGGTGATTACTGAAACGCAGATTTTTAAGTTCTTTCTGTCTGTGTTTTACGTGCTTCAATGCTACATGTCTAAAGGATTCTCGGTTTCGAATGGAGTATCTAGGTTTCTTCGTGTAGCTAGTTAATTTCCCCTTAGTGTGGTGGTCGTCCGTCCCACACGTACTACATAATTACCGAAAAATTGTAAATCCCGACTAGGTATTATTTGTTCCTTTGTTTTATGCGGTTTAGGGGTACATGTAGTAATCATGATTGTGTATATTTTCATTATACTTTCCTATTTATCATATAATAGTAGCATAATTTCACGTTGAAATCATTAAAATGGCGGTTGTTTTATCTTATACATCTATTGATTAAGAGTTGAAATTTTTTCCCTCTTTTTCATTTTTTTTTTTTGCATACGTCCTTATAAATTTCAGTGAACGCAATGCATTAAGAATCATTCACTATGTTATCGTGAATTTTAATGATTATGACTTGAAAATTTCTAATAAATGGCATCATTTTGAATTGATAGATTAATTAGTTAGATGCTATAAATTACTACTTTGCAGAAGCAAATACTTTGACATGACAGTCCATGAATGAAGTATATTATGATGACAAGATACAATATTGTTTTTGGAATTGCCATCTTTGATAATATCACAATTTGGGCTTTACTCCACTTCTATGCCACTAATTGCTTTGATAATTTCACTAATACTGGATAGCTATTTTATCCACAGCAATGCCCGAGGTGCTTAACTAGTATTATCATAAGAAAAAAAAAGGAGTGATGGAAGGACAAAACAAAGTTATTGTTTCAACCTTACCTGTTTTTGATTGCTAGAGGTGGTTGAGATATTTGGCGGGTACTTCATGGATTGTATTTATATCCAATTAGGACTGACTAGTACTTCTTCTCGGTATTCTCGACTACTGACTGCACATATATTATTGCAGGTCACCTCACAGTAAGGAGTGATCTCTATGGTTTTGGTGTGGTTCTTTTGGAAATCCTGACCAGAAGAAAACCCGTTAACCATACTTGCAAGAAAGCTTCCCTTGTTATGTACGTTTGGTCACATATGGAAGAGGAAAGAAGATTGTACGAATTGATAGATTCAAGGCTTGGAAATCAATTCTCGAGAAAAAAGGTGCCAGATTGCTTTGCAGTTGGCTGCTCGCTGCCTTGAACCAAACCCAGAAGCTCGTCCCTGGATGAGTGAAGTTGTTGAAGTTTTGAAGACTATCCAAGATCTTCCATACATGGCAAGTCTATCAAATATTCAGGATAGGATAGGGAAGCGCTAGCAGTGGAATAACATCCAAACTCAAACCATGAATTCAAGGAATGCAAGTCTTTCAATTCCGGATGGGACCAACGCCTATCCATGCCACCACACCACCAATTTTTGGAAGCCACTGATAAAGCGTGGCAATATGCCTATAATTAGCAGTCATTCAAACCCGTTTGTCTCCTTTTCTCCTCTTTTCCTTTTTGATGCCGGAGTTTTGGCTTTCATATGAACATTAACTCTTGGATATAGAAATGTCGACGGAGTAAAATATAATACAAATTATGCTATGTTTATAATGTCATCCATTGAGAAGTGATCCGGTGAAGCCTGAAATTGGCAAGTACACTTGGGCATTGATACTTTATCACTCCTCTACAGCATTTTAATGATAATGATTACCTTTGATGGTGCCTTTTTGACATATCATACCTTGTGAAATTTATTCTGTATCGAGTTTTTCATGTTGTGACATGTCTTTGACGCATGTTCTCGTTTTTAGTAATCATCTCGTTGTATTTCTACTTCTCACATGACTGGGGTGTTCATTCATTTGAATTTGTTAATTCGTTTGCTGCGTAAAATTATACGGTTGTTCTCTTTCAATATCATGATAATTGTTAGAAATTCTTTTGGGCCAGCATTTGTTGTTGAGACCGGCATTGAGTTTTCTTTATTTGAGACTGAGCATCCAATGCAGGCGCATTTTTTATTTATTTATTACAGCCCATGCGGCCCAGCCTAAAAAATTGGCATCGGCTGGGGGCCCGGCTCAAGTGGGTGACAGGCCCGTTAAGCACTCTTAGGACAGAGGTTGGAATGCTGGTGCCGTGGCGCCTCCAAGATTTTTTCTTCGAGTTTTTGTTTTTACATATTTTTCTATTCTTTCTGAGGTGTTCTTTTCTTTTTTTCTTGGTTTATTTTTCCCATAAATAAATATAAAGTGTATTTTTTTGTAAAATTTATATTTCTTTTTTTTTCTTTTTTCTCCTCCTCCTTTTCTTTTTCTTTAAATCTAATCAAAGATATTCTTGCTTATTTCATGTAATAATACATTTTCCTTTTGTGTTTTGCAATCAGTCTATTCATATAGTTGGACTTGATCAAATCCAATTATATATTAATTCACTTTAATTTTTCTGAACCTTATATTGCCTTGAAAACAAATTTAGGGCGTAAAATCGACAATGCTTTTATATTGCAATCAAAATGCATAATACAAGAAGATGTGCAATATCTTATTAATTTAACATCTGTAAAACGTCAACAATGACATTTTTCGACTGGGAAAGAATAACGATACTCACATAATTTTGAAAATTACTTGTGTGTTACCAAAAAAAAAAAAAAAATTCCCGCGACATCAGCCAAGTTTCTTTTCTCCGCACTGCCTCGATTGCTGCCTTTTCCATGTCTCCATCCACTCGTTCACTCTGGCCTCCCCACAATCTGATATACTCTGTTTGTTCCTGCATTTCTAGGGTTATGAGTTTCACTTTTGCGTGTGCGCTTGTCATGTGCTTTCATGCCTGAAACTGTTTCGATCTATTGCTTTCTTCCTTTGGCAATTTCTAGTTGTAGCGCGGCCGCCGCCATGGACATCATTTTCAGGGGGCGGTGCGGCATTGGCGGGAAACAAACTCGGCTTGAATGCAATGCTTTCGAAAGAGGTATTTTCATCTCTCGTGAATCAACGTTGCTTTGAGTGATTGCGGAGCTCGCCCGTGCTGATAGTGGGGTACGTGATGAAATTTGTACATTGGATTGGACCTGTGTTTTCTGAGAGGACATTGGCTTTTGCTTTGGGTATTTGATGAATTAGTAATTATTTTTTTGGTGAGTTACTAATTCCATTTTTCATCATTGTTTGGGTGTTTGTTGATTATGATGGTAGTTTGTCTTTTAATTGTATTTATGTGATTGTTTACCTTTATGGATTGTTCCGGGATGCCCATGGAGACTCCACGGGCCTACTAGCTTGTTGACGACGAGACCACCGGCGGTTCATTTATCTTCTTGAACATACCAGGGGTTCATATTTCTCCTTGAACATACATTGACTCTCTAAATTTGCACATATGGCCGTAGTTCTAGCAATACATTAATTGATATAATTTGATATTTGTTCTCTAATAAAATAATCTCATCCAAGTCCAACCCACATTCATTTGCCATTTTCCTCACCTGCAAATGACCATAAGTTAGCTATTCCCCAAAGAAAAGCAATTAGCACATCAAAGAGGTCAGTCAACCAAAATCGAAATAAAAATTGCCCATTCACATGTCCCCACCAGTGAGCAACTCACCTCATGATCCACACCTTCCGAAAGTTTTTATAAGTTCAATCACCAAGCTATCTCCTGTAATTTGCCCCACTTTTTGTACCAGCACATGCTGTGAAATCTTTCTCCCTAGAAAATGATGTTCATGTTTTAAAAATATTTCAACATTAAAGGAAAGCTGAAAACAAAGGTTGAAAGACAATAACTAAAAGTCAATGCGATTGATATAGACTACGGACGAGGCGAAAATCAAGATACAAAATTTCCCAAAAATCAAATCAAAAAAGTAATTGAGGCGAGGGGCAACTTTAAAAATTCAAATAAAGTAAATTTGCCATTTTTTAAAATATGAATTGTGCCTGCCACGCGTGTAGGTATGTATATATACTAAATTAAAAGTCAATTTATTATGAAGCATATCATCAATTTTGACACATTTGCCCCAATAAAAAAAAAAATTTGCACTACGATTACCAATTTTTTTTTTTAATATGTAACACCAACTAATTGATCGACACGTGGCTTAATGGTCCCACTTGTCAACTTCCCTTCGCTCTCTCACCATTAGTCTTTCAATTGGGCGTGAGCTTCTCCTTCCTCTTTTGTAGCCTTGAGCTTTTGTTCCTTTTTTACAATATTTTCTTTCCCCTGGTCTCGCTACAGAGACCTGACCTGCACACCTTGAGGCATTTGCATTTTTTGCAAAACTTCCCAATTTTTGGAGAGAATTTGGACCTCTCTTTTCAATTTATTTTCTTATTTCGGGCACCTTCTCTATCTTCTGGGTGGAGTTGTGAGGCCAACGTGGCATGTGTCATGTTGACATTTAGGCTCATCATCAGAAATCCTTGCAACTTATCTCTCTTCAATTGTACAACTCTCCCTCTTCTCTCTCTTCTGCGTTTCAAAGCCCTACGATGCTCCCAAGACTCCGCCGCCTCTGGCACGACGCCTCCATCTTTTTCCCTGTTTTGTCCATTTGTCCCTTCTTTCTTCCACCTCCAGCTCTTTTCTTAAGCCCAAAGATGCCATCCTCACTCTACAACTCCTTCATATTGTTTAGGTATGTTTAAGTATGATTTGAATTGATATTAATATTACGTGGAGTGCGGTCATATATCCCAACCTAACATTATAACAACTCATCATCACATTTTCATGGTAAGAACCGATAATTATCACCAAATAAATGGCTCTCTCTCTCTCTCTCTCTCTCTCTCTCTCTCTCTCTCTCTCTCTCTCTCTCTCTCTCTCTCTCTTAATCTTGTTTGTAGTATAGTGTCAACTTGATCAAGAACCATACAAGACTCAGACCCAAGCCAAACAAAGAAAATGAAAGAATTGCATACATCGTATGCTGCTTCTGTTAATACTCGTGATCGGGAAAAGGAAAAATGAAAGGACCACTGTAACTTCTATTCGGCCCCTTTAGCACTATCAGTGACGGCAAGGCAAAACCTTTTCATCCTCTCTCTTGTCCCAATCCCACCTTTTGAAATTCCACAGAGGGAGGGAGGGAGAGAGGGAGGGAGAGAGAGAGAGACCTTCCTTGAATCACTCCTCCTTTGGATGGGCCCCACCAAGGGGAAAAGAAAGAAGTGGTGGGCCCAGCAAAAAATAGAGGAATATACAGGAAGGTAAGTAAAAATCATTTCCTCATCTCACTTTAGTGGTGGAGCTCACTTCTTCTCAAATCTTTTACTCCTACTTCATTTAAGGCTAGGGTTAGGGTTCGAGTTTGAGGAGAACCAAATTTGATGATAAAATAATGCCAAACCAAGAAAAGAAAGAGTGCTTCATTTTTGTGTCACAAAGAGAAGGAAAGACAATTCGTGAAAATGGATGAACATAAAAGAAAAAGTAAAAGAGTTGTACTTCAAGTTTTTTGAGACACTAGGTGACGAAAGGAAATGACAACCACGATATTATTATATTGCTACTTTATAAAAATTATATGCCCTAAGTGTATTATGCACGTGTCGTGCTAGCATCGTGCACGTGTCGTGCCTGCATTGTGCGTATTATGTGCATATTCCGACATCAACATAAAAAAACCTAAATTTCAATTAAAAAAGCATCATAAATCCAATTGACAAAAGTACTAATAAGTCATGAAACATTTTTGACTAAACTTGAGGTTTGGCCTTATGTTGGTATTTCCCCATTCCTTCGGGAGAATTTAACTTAGTTATGTTGTGCCCTAGCAAGGCACTGTCTATTATTTGAATTCAAAGTTCATAGTGATGAAACCATTAATCCGGATAACCATGTCTTTACTATTAGTAGGTACAGAAAACATACTATGTGTGTTAACAACATTTTCTCTAGTGACAGCGGCAATTCTCAAGCAATGCCTTTCATTAAAAACTCCTAGTTTGGACTTCCAATGTAACTTCATCTCTCACTATATAGCTATTGAGAACATTACAAAGGAATGTAATAATGAACGTTAAAGAAACGTAAGGCACCCTTTGTAATGGATGAGTTTTACCGGTTTCCACTCTATGTGGTAATATGATGAAAGAACTAGCGCTTGAAGTTTAAGCTTTAAATGCAACATCACAGGTACAACAAGGATTAGCTTTTTTGTATCCGTTCATGTGGGCTTTTATCACCATACCATAGAACTCAAGGAAGTATTGTTGAAACCTAAATTTGGGCAACCCATTTAGTCATTTATTGCATAAAAATTAGGGATTAATTTTTAACCGCTAAGAAAAAATATTATAATTCAATTGCATAGCATATAATTTTTTAGGTGCATTTATTTTTAATTTACATGTTTTGCGTTTTTATTTTATTTTAGGACCGAGTGGTGGATGGGTTCGAATTAATATTTCTAAACTCTAGTTCGGCGAGGCTAGGCTAGGTCCATAAAAGGAAACAAATTAACTCAAGCCCGTCGTTATTTTTAATTAATTATCTTGTGAAAAATTAAGATTTGATGCAATATTATGATGATTTTTGAAAATTAAGAAAATCGCATTGTAATCTTATCTTTATCAATAGATGATGAAATCGGGAGAATATTCATGAGATAAGGATTTTTGTGATCAAGAGATTATAAGCGATATTCGTGAGATGAAAATATTAATAAAAAAGATCACGTTTTGTTTCGCCTATAAGAGAGTGCGTACGGAGGTCGAGAAGGTGGAGGGCGTTCAGTTTTTGCTTTCGAGGGATATTTCGGTTCTTTGGGAAGAAAAAAGAAAAGGAGAAAAAGCAAAACCAGCAAAAAGTAGAAAAAAGAAAAAAGAGGGGCAGAGGAGAAAGGTACAAGCGGCAGCGGGACGACTGTTGATTGTCTCCCTCGCCGCTCGCCTCCCTCTGCAACTTCCATCCGCGAGGACCCCGCGCCCACCGCGCTCCGCCGCATATCGACCGACCACCAACGTTGCCTGCCGAACGCCACCGTCTCGCCACGCCAACGCCACCTAGAGGCCGAGGCCAGCTGCGATCGCCTCGCTCGAAGCCCCGCCAGTGTCCGCCCGAGTTCTCCCGTTCGTGCCGCGCCGACCCACGATCCCAACGAGTTGTTGCTGCCCAGTGCCTCCCTAGCCTTGCATGAACCGCGATCCACCTGCTACTCGGAGCCGAAGACCCGTACGCCAAGCCCAGATCCAAGCCCCCACACGTCTGAGTAACGTCTCTGTTGCTAGCCATCTCCGCTGCGAGCCTCCTCATGGTGCGCCTGCAGTTCCTTCGCTAAACGTCTCCGATTGCTGACAGCCGCACCCGCAACCTTCTCCACCCACGACGCCGAATCCGGACGCCACCTGATCCGCCTCAGTCGCAACCGCCTCGCTCGAAGCACCACCCATGCCACAACGCCGCCCTTATGACACTGCACCGGGCCCTCTTCCGTGTAGACACTGAGCCACCCCTGCCAAGCCGCTCCATCCGTTGCTGCCCTTCGCCGAAGCTCCAACCGATGGCAACAACCTGCCCGGCGCCGACGAACTTGCTGCCCCCCATTTTCCTTAGGTTGCTCAATTTTCTTTTATTTTTATTTTTCTTATTTTATATTATTTTACTTTACTTTTAGTTAGTTTTATTATTATTGTTTAAGTTTGAATATTTTGAGGTGACTTTTAGGTTATGGATATTGTAGGCATTACTCACAGGATTTATCCCTAAAATTATTGTAATTATTAATTTTACCCGTAAAATGTCAGGTCATTTTTTTAATTGTATTGATTCTTGGGGTTTGTTGATAACATATTAATTGTTGAATCAATATAATTATTAATTTGATCCATAAGATTTCGGATCAGATTTTTAATTATTTTGAACCCTTTGTCGGTTAGATAATTGTTAATTTGACATGTGAGACAACATGTTATTTCTTTCGATTATTTTAATCATTTATTTGATTGAATGTCTTGATTAGTTTAAATACAATGTTTATTTGATAATTGCTTGTTTTGGAAAACCACTAAAAAATATCCAAAAAAATATTTGAATCAAGATTCAATTTGTTTTGGAATATTTCTTGTTATCTTGCATATCTAGAAGAGGGATTTTATTCCGAATTTAGAAAATATAAAAAAACAAAAAATGCATTCATTTAGGTTGTTAGTTTGTTATTTGGATTGCATGTTTAATTATGTATTAATTTTAATTTCGAATTTTCATAAAGAAAATCACAAAAAAAAATAAAAAATCATTGAGCATATTAGGTTAGAATGGCATGTTTCATTTTAAATTTAGATCATCTTTTTTAGATAAATTGCATGTTAGATTAAGATAATATCTTAGTTTAAATTAGGATTTAATGTGACTTAATCCTTAGTTTAAATTAGATAGAATTTTAATCTAGCTAGATCATCTTTGCATTTTTAAAAATAGAAATATCAAATGCACGTCATTTAGTTTTTATTAGGTTCATTTAATTAGAACTTCCTCGTCATTAGACTAAGTCATTTAATAAATGTCGCATGACATATAACTCGCATACTAAATTGTATGTTGCGTGTCATTTTAGTTAAAATAATTTTGTATGTCATTGCATCGCATCGCATTACCCATCATTAGAATTAGGTCATTTGATTAATTTAGATTGCATATTTAATTGTTACATTTCTTTAATTTCAAATTTCATGGAAAATACAAAAGAATTAGAATGAATTCATTTCATCCTTTAGGATAGATTGCATGCTTATTTATGTCATAAAATTTTGGTCATGTTATCATATCATTTCATGTTAGAATAGTGACATGCATTGCATAAGTCATGATTTTCATTAAATAAATTAAAACAAAAAATTAAAAATTGAGTGTTAATTAGAAATCATATCTAGAATTGCTGATGTGAATTCTGATTTAACAATGTAAATGCTTTCGTTGCTTTGAGGTATATTTTGCATTATTTAATTGCTTTCTTGAGTGCTAAATTTGTGGTATGCGCATCTGTATGATCACTTCACATGTTAGGAAGTTAAATTAAAATCAATTCAATTGCCAAACATTTTTTTGAAAATGAAATAGAAAGGTACCGAAAGGGCACTAGGATAGTCTGCTGTAATCAAGTCCCCGTATACTTTAGTTTTTTTGGTTTGCAGGAGTAAAAGAATGCTCCATTTATTTTACTTAGGTGTCTAATCGACCTACCCTAAACCGATTAGTGGCGACTCTTAGATAATAATCTTTTGCATGTTAAAACTTTAAATCGCGAATTAGTATGGGCTTGGAAGAGCCTGAGTTAAGCTTAAAGACTTAGTAATCCATTAACTTAGTTTTAGGTGGTGCACCCGAAAAATTGGGTCGTGACAAGTATTATATGCTCCTATGAAAAAAGGAGTTAAAAGGAAAAGAGTCCTTATAAAATGTTAATGTTATGCCATGTGCAGTTTGAAGAAGAAAGCGAAACGATGTCAGTAAGTGCAAAGATATTAGATCGTGAGAGTCTTGAGATGCGAAAATTGTCATACCTGGCTTTAGTGTTGCTAAGATGAACTCAACAGGAAACTTTGACGTTTACATGCATCTTTACGATGCTTTTCCTTTTCCCTTATTTTGGTAATTTGGTTTATGTTGTTGCTTGATTTTTGATGTCCTACCCAACTATCAAGTTCAATAAGAAAACTTGAGGATGAAATCAGTAAATCCATTTAAATGGACGAGTCATGAATGTATTTAGCCCATAGGGCTTTAATTTTCTTTAACAAGATATCTAGTCTTTGGAGGTACTTATTTAGAAGGTGTTGACACCTAAATTTTGGCGATCCGTTTATCACATTAAAAAATCAGGGATTAATTTTAACCCCTAAAAAAAAAATTAATTCCATAACATATGGTCATTAGAAGCATATTTCATTTAATTGCATATTTGTTAGGCCGGCGGTGAATGGATTTTGGTGAATGGCTTTGAATATTCAAGCCAACAAGAGCATTAAACTGTGGATAAGTCGATAATTCCTCCATGGTGATTGATATTACATGGGTGTCCTAAATTGTTAAAAGTCAATTAAGAAATTTCCAGCATATTGGCACCGACATATTAGTGCATTTAAGGGAACGAATGCAAAGGAAGGACAGTGTGTAAGCGGCCACCGATTCGAACATAGAGAAGCCCAACCACGTGAAGGAAAATTATGCGCTTTCCCATTATTCGGTCAACGTGGGGAGCAAGGAATTGACCAGCATTATTTTAAGAGGAAAGATACGAGCATATGCACAAAGGAAATTCGGAAGATCAGCATGAGAGGGGAATGTTGGGCACGTTCTGCATTGCGGGCATGGATTTGCGAAAAATATATATATCGGCATTCGATCAATAAAGAGGAAAGGAAAGAAAATATAGTTCAACGCATGCCCAGAAGGAAACAGAATATGCTTTCTTTCCTCATTGGTTTACGCCCTTTCAATATAAATTGACTCATTACGGGACAAAAGAGAGGACTTTCGGAGCAATACACAGAGAACACACGAGAGAGAGAGTTGAGGTTTTCTTCTTGAGAGTGAGTCTTCGTAGCCGCAATTGGGGTCTACCAGCTTCACGATTCAGCGTTGCAACGGACGCCATTGACTTTTGTTGGTGTCGCCCTCCACTGATCCGAGTGGTGCCGAGATTCATCCTTTTGGGCTGTCATCTCCAGCTGCATCTGTGACGCCGAAGCTTTTATCCCAACGTTGTTGCTGACTTTGTTGCGACGTCTAGGCCATGCATGTCATACCTTCTCCCTACCGCAGTGATCAATGAAGTCTGGCGATTCAATCCCTGCGAAGCCACATCTCGCGCTTTCTTGACATGAGTTGGACCAGCGTACAAATAGCAAGCAACGGCCGTTATTCGCATCTTGTACTCCACGACGCCCGGCTACTGTTCAGAACCGCTCCTTAGTCAAAGCAAACACCACAGCAAGCTGTCCTTGCGCCATCACATTGAGCCCCTATCGTGATTCACGAGCCACCGTTCGAAGGCTAAATTTGGAAGCAAATATTTGGGATAGGTAAGAATTTTGTCTACGTTAATTTCTGAAAATTTTGTTTCCTTATTTGATATACTCATTGGTGCACGTGATGGAAATTCCCAATGCCATGATATTCGCAACACGATTAGCCTTTTAAATTGGCAAATCCTCCTAATTTCACAACGTACATATGATTGACGGTCCGATTTCACGCTCGAAATACGACCCGCAATCGTACGGAAAATCACCAATCCGATCTCACGCTCGAGATATGATTCGTGATTTTATTTAAAAATTGGCTAATCCGATCTCATGCGCGAGATATGATTCGTCAATTTAGTTCCCAAAGTTAAATGGACGTGGATGATGTCTTGCTTGATTTGGTGCCATGTTGTTCTTGATGCTTTATTTGTTTGCTCCCGTAAAAGAAAAAAAATATTTGAGTTAGATTAGATGCATGTTAGGATGTTTCTTGTTTTAGATTACTTTGCATGTCTAGAATAGGAAATTTATTTATTTCGAATTTTTGAAAAAATTAAAAATACAAAAAATTAGGATGTTAGATTTCTGCTTCACAAGTCTAAATTGCATGTTTAACTATTTGGCAATTATTAATTTCGAAATTTAAAAAAAAAAAGGAAAAAAGGAAAAACACAAAAAAGGTCATTATGCATATGTCATGTAAAATTAGGGCATTCTTTGCACATCATTGCATGTTAAGATTGCATGTTATAGGTTTAGATAATTTCTCCTAAATAGATTGTATGCTTATTAGGAAAATAAAAATCATGTGCACGTCATATAGAATTAGTTTCATACAATGCACGTCATTTAGTGATTTTTGTTAGATGCATTTAATTAAAAATTGCCCGTCATTAGAATTAGGTCATTAGATTAATTTAGATTGCATATTTAAGTGTTACATTTCTTTAATTTCGAATCTCATAGAAAATACAAAAAAATTATTTAAAATAAATCATCTCATGCTTATGATAGACTGCATGCTTAGTTATATCATATTGCTTAGGTCATATAGTAAGTCATGTTGCTATGTCATATTATTTCATGTTAAATTAGTGGCATGCATTGCATATTGCATGATTTTCATTAATTAAGTGAAAACAAAACAAAATTGCGTGTTAATTAGAAATCATATTTAGGATTGTTGATGTGAATTCTGAACTAACAACGCAGATGCTTTCGTTGCTATGAGGTAAGTCCTGCAATTTATTCATTTGCTTTCTTGAGTGTTAAATTGGTGGTTTGCGCACTTGCATGGTCACCTCACATGTTAAGGAATTAAAATAAATTCAAGTTGCTTGCCAAACAATTTTTTCAAAATAAAAGATAAAGGTACCGAAAGGGCATTAGAGAAATCTAGTGTAACCAAGTCCCCGTACCCATGATCTCTGGTTCGTAGGAGTAAAGTAAATCTCCCATTACTTTACTTGGGTTCCTAATCAACCCACCAAAAATAGATTAGTGGCGACTCCTAATTGAAAATCAATTGCATGTTAAAAACTCGAATCTAAGTCGCGAATTGGTATGGGCTTGGGAGAGCCCGAGTTAAATTTAGACTTAACAATCCATTAGCCAAACCCTAGGTGGTTCACACCCCGAAAATATTGGTCGCAACAGAAGGATTGTACTACTAGATGGTTGTCCTTTTCTATTGCTGGTAAGTATCCTAATAGGTCTTTTAATGTTATGATACCCTTTCGCACATCATAATTTGTGCATGGAATTATAATTCAGTCCTTGTTCATGATATTTATGTTTTGTTCTTTTTTCGTTCATTTTTTGCTTAGTTCTTTTCTTAATGCCAACCGTTTATTCATGTTTACTTCAGGGCTGATGGTAGAGCAACAGCTCCGTGATATAAACTTGTGGAATCTATTGTCCCTAGAACAACCATAAGGCCAATTCAAATTAAGGCTTTCCTAGGAGGAGGGGTATCTCTCTCTCTCTCTCTCTCTCTCTCTCTCTCTCTCTCTCTCTCTCTCTCTGTGCATGGATGCATGGATGCATGTGTAGCTATGTCTAAGACCCTATTAAAACTTTTCTTTCCATATAAGTTGTATGACACACTTGGAGTACATCTCCACCATAGGCAAGCACTTAGATTACCACATCTTACCTCCGGTTATCAGCTTAGGCATTAAGATGGATTGGCAATGGCTTTCGCATAATTATGCGCCATATGAGACCATTTGTAGATGAACTTCAGGAGTGAGACGGTGTAATTCCTGAAACATTTTATGATGTAATAATTGTCATCGGTAATACTATTAATGTTATCTATTGTAGGATATTTATAATATGTTCTTTACATGTTGCACGCTTCACGGGTAGCTTTCAATAGGGAGATTCATACTCCAATTTTACTCTTGAAGGTGATATATTTTAGCCAAGTAGTCTTTTAACCGGTGGAAGCCTAAAGCAATTTCCTCATCTGCTTGTTTTCGTTATTTAGGGTGCGTTTGGTAACATTTATGTTTAAAAATTATTTCAGGAAACAGAAATAAAAAAAAAAAAAAAAAGTGTTTCGTTCGGGAATAATTTTTGAACAAAAAACACGTTTGGTAAACTTGTTTCGGGAATAAAAAATAAACAGAAACACGTTTGGTAAATTTGTATAATTTTTTTATTTCTTTTATTTTTTAATATATATTTTTTCTATTTTCTTTCTTATTTTCTTATTTATTTTTCCTTTTTTTTTTTATTTTTTTTTTTCTTTTTTCTTCTTTTGGCCTATCACTGGCCTCAGCCATGGCCGGCGACCGGCCGACGAGGGCCGGCGGCCTCACCCGGCCACGCGAGGCTCGCTGAGCCCGGCGAGGCCGACGAGCCTCGCCGTGGCCGGGCGAGGCCGCCGGCCCCGTCGTCCGGTCGCCGGCCATGGTCGAGGCTAGCGACCGGCCAAAGAAAAAAGAAGAAGAAAAGAAAAAAAAAAAGAGAGAAGAAAAAGAAGAAAAAAGAAAGTGTTTCTAAATTTTGTTTAAGAAACAAGAAACAACTTTTCTTTGTTTTTTGTTTCGTTCTAGATGTGTTTCTCAGAACAAAAAAATAATTTTGGAACAAAAACACACCCAAACGCATTTCTGTTCCTTTTTTTATTCTCAAGAATGAAAAAAAAAAAGTGTTTAAAAACAGAAAAAAGAAATGAAAACAAACACAGCCTTATTATGCATGGATGTTGTTTCGTTACAATGGTCAGACGTGTGGTGTTATTCTCTTCGGAAGAGAGCTACCACATGCTAATTATTATTGTGTGGTGTAGGGATGGAGGTGACCTGTTGAGGCAACTTTGTGATTTGGCAAGGGCCGAGTCAAAACTCGCTATATATCAGAATATCGGCAATCGAAGCGAGAGGTAGACCTTGAATACATCTTTTGCATTTCAAGTGCTGCACCATATACACTTAAAATAATATATATATATATATATATATATATATTTTAAAAGCACTAGATCCCTCCCCACCACATTAATTTAGGCATTTGTTTATTTTTTAAAATAAAAAATTAATAAAAAGGTAAAAACATTAAAAAAAAAAAAAGAAATATAAATATATATATATATATGAGGCCTAGTTTTAGCTAGCCCATTTTCAGCGAGTTTTGGGCTGGCTGAGCCCTTGGGTTTGGCCCAATGTTCCTTTCTCATCACCCCATCTCTTTACTTCTTTTTAGGCCCAATTCTCTTTCCTTTCTCTAACCCGTGATGTGAGCCCAAGGGTGAAAGGAAAGCAAAGTCCGGCCCGACTCCGTCTCCGGCATGCAAGAGCCTGACCTCGATCAGCGATCTCCAGGTCCGGGCAATTCAACAAGTCACGGATGAAGTGGACGAGGAGTTCAAGAAGATATCTGAGCAGATCAATGAAACTCGAAAATCTTCGAAGGCGACGTTCGTGGAATTCGTGGACGATGCTCAAGCCTGCACATCATAGGAAGATCTTTATCTCGGAGGTTCCGTGTGGCCGTTCGTTGTCGTTGCTAACATCATCGTCTTCAAGGAGTTCCGGATCCTATTTTTCTCCGCTTCACAGTGAGAACCTTCCAGCCAGGAGGATCTCAATGGAAGCTGTTTATCGCTGGAATCACTGATTTCCGTCGGCACTGATTCTGGTCGCTCCATTGTCCATCACGAACCAGGCAATGCTCTCTCTCTCTCTTTCTAATGTTCAGTTTTCTTTTGCTTCTTAGGAATCAATAACCCCGAGTCCATTTGATAGATTCGTGGATTAGTCCTATGAAATCGAAGCTGCTTTGCAGCGAAGGGCAAAGATTCTCAGGATATTGATTTGCAGGTGGCTGTGGAGAGTGATGACTCATCACTCATGCGCTGCGTGATGGGATCTGAGCAGAGCCCATGGGCCAGCCGACCTTGGATTGAAGATTGCAGATTTCGGCTAGGCCTACGGAGAGGTGTCCAGCTAGCCCATTGTCTCATAGGCGCAAATCAAGTCTATCGTGAAGGCCCATCGCAAGTTATAGTTGGCTTGCGAACCCTTCGAATGCTCTTTTAGATTTATTATGCTCGGATGTTGCACAGACTTTGCTTTATAGATTTATTATGCTCCGATGTTTCACAAACTTTTCTTTAGTATCTAATGAATTGCACCTCTTTTTTGACCAAAAAAAAAAAAGTTAAATTGTTGAGTCAAGAGTACATTATCAATAATCAAATTGACTATGTTATAAATGACACATGAAAGTCTTTCAAGAAAGTCATATAACTCCTATGTTATGTATACTTATCAGTTGGCATGATATCATAGAAGGAGGAAGAGGAGGAGGAGGAAAGGAAAACTTTTATCATTTAATATGCAACAAACATCATTAAAAATATGTTACACTAGTTTTAAAAGAAACTAAGGTGCAAAGCTCCAGCTCCACAAGGGTTACCACCTTTGTCGCCATGGCCAAGATCTTTTCCCCACTAATATCAAGAAGTTGCTTCAGCATACTATTGCATTTTTCTTTGACCACTATATGGATGGGACTAAGCTATCTGATTTTGAGATTGAGAACATGAAGCAACTATAATGCTGCATAATTGGGGAGTGTAATGAGATTCAGTTTATTATTGATGGAACTAACATGCATGATGAAGCTAATAGAAGTGAAATTGTGGAAACATGGGAGGATGATAGGAGGTTTCTCGAGATCACTCGAGTATCTCTACATCTCTCGTATGAAAAGTTTGAGGCGCATTTATGATGGGCCACTTTGCATGGAGGATGTTTGTCTCATCTTAAATGCTTGTCTTTAGTCAAATGTCCTCAATTGACTGTCATATTCATGCCTGGCCTACTAGAAAACCTCGAAAGCTTAGGAGAGCTTGAAGTCATAGACTGCTCCCTTGTCTTAAGTTTAGTGAGGTGTGAAGATAATTCTATTTACGATAATATAGATACTTCTATTTATGAGAATACCTACTTCCTCCCCAAGTTGAAAAAGATATCCCTAGTCTCAATGGGAGGGACCTGAAGGTAAGGGTAATAATCAGCGGAGAGCATTTTTCTATGGAAATGGTGTGTCTTTTTCTTACCATTTCACGGGATACATTTGATCGGACGAGTAAAAAAGCTACAAGCCCAGCTTTGATGAAGAGTAAAATTGGAAAGTCAACAGCTATCTAAATAATTTCTTATCTTCTTTCAAATTAGATTTTTGATTTGTTCTTGTTTAAAATGTCTATGAACGAGGCGTGGTTTCGTTGTACAAATTTTGGTCGATCCACTCTTAGCTTCTTATGCATATATATTTCAAGGTACAAAACTAAATGTTGGCACATCATTAGTATGCATTGATTTGGATAGCAAGTTCATTTTTGCCTCTTTAGATATGCTTCAAGCTTGTAGAAAGGCTCAACAATAGCCAGCTTAGTTACTTTCTTTGGTAGGAGAATTTCTTCATTAGAGTGCCTAGGGAGTCATTATCGATGTCAAAATTTTGGTTAGGTTATTGGAACTCCTCTTTTACGTTACGTACAAATACTATGCTTTTTATCGGTGATATAAAGATGTTACTTCTTGATATTTTGCGTGTGTTTGTTGGAGGTACTATATGGGAAAAAGGAAAGGGCATTCTTTTTATTTATTTGTGGTCTGGTGAAGGAATGCACTTGAAGTTAATGTTTGGTTTACATTACAAAGTCCAACCAAAAGCTTAAGCTATTAGAGCAGGGGAGACTACATGACACAAGGGCCCCATTTGGTTCAGCATTCCCAAGGGGCTTTCAACCCCAAAAACTCATTGGGAAAAAATTTAGGTGATTGGTTCAACATTTGGAGGTGTCCTTGGTTAAATGCTGGCATTTGAAATGCTAAAAGCCCAGAACAAGTGGGGACCTGGTTTGAGCTTTCAACATTTCGGAAATGCAAGTCCACTTCTACTATTCATATCATCTTCCCCACACCCCAACCACCGTTGATTGGCGACGGATTTTTATTGGATTTTAATTTAATTTTTTAAAAAATAATAAAAACCCTTTGCAAATGTTGGATTCACCTTTTTTTTTTTGTCATTTTTATATTTTGACAATCAATAGCCCAACTTTTTATCAATACACTAGAATGATCATTAATTAACAAAGATGATTAATACTACAATAATTTAAAAAAAATATATATTCACAGTTGAAAACAAACCTAAAAGAACCCTAAACCAAAAGTGGAGCTTTGCATCTAATCTATAATCAATTTATTTTCATATAATTTTTAAATAAATTTACTAATATATATCTTTTACATTAGTCTCAACATGAAAATGTAAAATGTTATATAGTCATTATTTCTTTTTTGCAATTTTAAAAATACTAAAACTAAAAAACTTAATTTGGTCACACTAAAGGGCTTTTCAAATATATGTTTACCAAATAGTCTAGCATTTCAAAAAACCCATTTACCTCAAAGGTATTTGCATTCTCTCAAGGGCATTTCCCCAAAGTCGAACCAAATGGGCCCAAGGTTATATCAAATTTTCAAATTGCAATGCCAATTGCATTGCCGCAAATTCGGGCATATCCGCCTCAAAATAGTGGATATGGTCATAGTGGGCATGAACTTTTAAATTATTGCATCGACATTATGCGGTAATAAATTAACTTCAATAACTTGAGTGGGGTTATATGATGAAATGGAGCGAGAAAGGGGTGAAGCTTGTTGAGGAGTTGAACATATCCATTAGAATGAGGTTGTAGTGTTTGCATAGAATTATTTAAGTCTATATCAAGAGATCAGGTAGATTCACCTTTTGCTCGTCATTTTTCTATCTCTTTGATTGCAAGTTGAAATATGTTGTCATAGTTATCTTCTATAGACCCCACATATCCACCTAGGTTGCTACATAACCTCCTCTATTTGGGATTTGGATGTTTCCTTGAATTGGAAAAGTAAGACATGCTAGGCCAACCGGCGCATTAACTAATTCAACTTTAAATTCTGTTAAGATAAAGTGGCTTGGTGTTTGTTGTTCATCTAAGTGACCCAAATCTGTGGTTACTCGTTTCGTCTGATAGGCTAATTTTGCATTTAAGCAGCACCAAGTTTTCCAAATGATGCAAGCAGAGAGCAACCTGCTCCTGTTGTGGTTTCATCTACAACTACTGGAAATGCATAAGTTAACCCTTCAAATCCTCAAATCAAAAGGAAACCTGAAGTTGCTCCTCGGTTGTGGAAATCCTTATTCAATGATCTTAAATTAGCTGCAAGAAACTTTAGCGCTAGAAGTCTTCTTGGTGAAGGTGGTTTTGGCTGTGTATGTGGCTTTACCAAAGATACAAGCAGAGAGCAGCCTACTCCTCCTAGGGTTACATCTACAACCACTTGTGATACAGAGATTAACTCTCAGTTTCATCTCCAACCGCTAGTGATAAAATGCCGAAGCCTTTCACCAGCACTGGATGCTGCAAAGTGTGTTCCTTTTCTACATAAGGACGTAGAAAGGCTTGTGATATGTCATGATTTTAAACCTACATAATCCTATTAGACGCTGTATATAGCAATAGTTGTGGCAGCACCTGATTTACAACCCCAATGCCAAGCTTTTCTGGTTTTGGACTTGCAAACATTTCTCCAAAGGGAGATAACTCTCACTTCACCTATGTCATTGGAACATACAGCAATACTGCTCGGGAATATGTGATGCAGGATATCTATCTATTGGTACGGGCCATTTGAGGATGAGAATTGCACAAGTAACCTGCATAAATGTGGTCGAGTACTAGTTTTGACATGTCAAAGTAATCCCATTGTATCGAAAAGAAAAGAACAGCCCCATTCTACACACCTCACACACAACATGTGCACCAGTTATGATTAGGAACTGAATTCGATTAGGTAGATATCAACCAAACCAAAGACAAGAAAATGAGAGCGATGGTCATATACTGATGCACTATCTGTCTGATTAGTCCTGATACATGTGGCCACTATTTGCAGGATGGTAGAATTAGCTATAGTTCTTGCACCCCATGCTAAAAAGTTGGAACTTTTTTTTCTCTGTTTTAGTCCTGCATGTAGTCTCCTAAATGACGCTATTCCCTCACCTTCCAGTCCATCCATCTATCTACTCTTTCTCATATTGTTTGCCTGGGAAGGAACCTAGAAATTTTGCTGGACCCTCATGAGTTGGTGTTCCTAGGTGATCTAGATCTACTTTCTGTGGTGCGCACAGGCTCTGGAAAATACATGAAAGTTGGATCTTGAGGGTGCAAATCAGGCAAGTTCCTAACCCACGTTAATCACGCCTTGCCGGCAAGTGATCAGAAATATGTAGAACGTCTGCTAAGTCCTTCAAATACCCGATTAATCCCTATCATTTTTAACTACTGAAACACTAATTCACAATTAGAGTTATTTCTTTTATGTGCTTTCTACGCGGCATGTCCAAAGGGTTCTTGGATCCAAATGATATATCTAGAGCATGTCCGAGTAGATGGTTAAGTTCCGCTGGGCGTGGTAGTTGACTGTCCTACATGCACTAGATAATTCCCAAAAAAACGTTGATTCATACTATGATTAGGTATTATTTATTACTTTGTTTTTGCGTTTCAGGGGCATGCAGCACATTGTGTATACTCTCTCCATCGTACTTTCCTATTTATTATGCTGGCCGGTAAAAGCATAGTCGAATGAAAGACACCTTGGTATTTGAGAACTCTAATTATCATATTTATTTTATTCCTATTGCTATAAATACCAAATTTTCGGGAGGAGAGAGAGAGAGAGAGAGAGAGAGAGAGAGGGAGAGAGAGAGAGAGAGAGAGAGAGAGAGAGAGAGAGAGAGAGAGTTTAACTTGGTTGTAACACCTAAAATCTGTGGAAAATATTAAAGATGAATTCTAATATAATATTCATGATTTTCTATGTTTTAAAATAGTTCTTTTTTAGCAGATAAGTTCGATGACGTTTTACTTTAAAAAGAAGAAGAAGAGAAAAAAATTCCCTTAATTAAGGTTAAATTTATTTTAGACAGGTTTTGCTTTTCTTTAATCTCAATGTCTCATGAAATTCATTTTTATTTAATAAAATGTACCTAAAATCTTTCGAATTTTTAAACATCATCCATCATATTTATATTTCAAATGCTTATATTTCTTTTTTTTTTCTTTTTTTAATTGCAGCCATTTCATCTTCGGGCCAAGATCTGTGTGCATCGACCAATTCACCTTCTCGAGCAATCTTAAATATGTGTAAAACTTTGACAATGCTTTGGAATGAGATCTTTTACCATTTAAGATATTTTTTCTAAAAGGAATTATTAGATTCAAATTATAATTCTTCTTGGATTTGCAGACTTAACATTTTTGTTGGCTCTCTCCCCCTTAATTGTTGTTGTTGTTGTTATTATTATTATTATTATTATTATTATTATTATTATTATTATTATTATTATTATTATTATTTTACCCTGCATAAAAACAAGGTCAAAGATTCCACCCATGAGGTGTGATCACGATTAGAAGGTAAATGCCGATGGCATGAAGCATTAAAACACATGGATATGAAAATTAGAACGTAAAGCCTACAAAAGCCCACTTTGGGCCGGATTGTTTAATATTTAAGTCAATTATCTCAATAACCATCTTTATTCTTATAGAAAAATTATGAGGTTGAGAAAATTTTTGAAATTAATTTTGACTTCCAAAGTCCTTCAAGTGAAATCATATTAGACTTTGACTTTTTAAAAGATAGGCGTATAAAAGCTTTAGAGTGATTTTATCAAAATTTAAATTCATCGTTGACATCTGGTTAAAAAAGAGAGGAAACAAATTGGTACTTGAAATTACAATGTGGCCATGTACTTATCAATCATAAAAAAGTTATTGAAATATTTTCATTTAAGAAAGAGCATTTAGACATGTTAATTAATTTATAAAATCAATGTACGAGATAATTTTCAGTCTATTTGGCGATCCTCAAAGTATGCGTGCCTCCAATACTTCTCAAACACCAATCCAAAACCTAGTCGTGAACCCGAGCGTTATGACCAAGACAAATTTGGAATCCGGTCATCTACAGCAAGGTTCGACGTTAGCAATGTGAAAAGATACCGCCGGTGAACTTGTTTTCTTGCCACCCAAGAATTTATAGAGGTCGAAAACTCGGTCTGATCTAATTCAGAACATGCCGGGAGAATTTGTTCTAGATCCGTCAAAGACTGCACACTACCTAATTATGTTGGAATGGATCCATTCAACTGATTATTAGAAAGACCGAGTGATTCCAAATTTTGCAATTTTCCCATACCTTAGGAACTAAAACTGAGATGGAATTCCTAGAAAGCCATAAATATTTTAAGTTCCTTAAGTGCACTAATCAATTCAATGACCCATCCAGTTGATTACCCAAAAGATATGCATCTGGCTCGATTGCATTTTATTACGAGTTTTATCACTTAATTATACTTTCATGACAAGAGTTTTTTTAAAAATTTTAAGATTTAATTGCATTTTCGTAACAAATAAAAATTCCCAAAAGATTAGGATAAATGACTGAATGTGAAAGTAGAGTAAAACCGATCAAAAAGCGAAAAAGCCCAAAGACCAGGTGGACCGTGTATAGATGGGCTTTTCGGCAGAGACATATGGGCCGATGCAAAGAAACCCAAAACCACTAGCGATGACGGTTCCCCGACAACCGCCCCCCCTCTCGCCTACGGTTTTCTTCGGCTCTCTCTCGCCGCTATATATCGAAGGCTTTCGGCAGCCTCCCCAAAACCGTTGTCGCGTCTCTGCTTGGTGGTCGCTTCTCTTCTCCTGCCGACGAAAATGTCGAAGCGAGGTCATCCCCCTCTCCCTCTCCTTCTCTCTTTTCTGCTTTGTGTCATATGGCTTTGCCTGGGAACATGCGGCGATCAATCTATGGCCGCAGTGTTCGATTTCATTTGCCTCTTTGCTAGTTAGTTTTCTCGCAAAAGATCTTGCTTTTGGACTTACCCATTTGAATTAGCTTGAGAAAAAATCGATGCTTGGTTCATGGCAGCTTAAGTTTTTACTCGTGGGTTTAGACTGGTGGGATCTCTTGAGATAGACACGCTCTCTGTGTTGATCGGGCGTTGTGGGTGCTTTTGGCTGAATATGATTGTAGCTTGAGAGGGAACTGGATGGTCCAAATTCGGTTGCCATTCGTGCGATTCTGGGGAAATTTGGTCTGGGTAGTCGGGATAGTGAAACGGGCAGTTTGGAATTTGTGTTTCTGATGATCTGTCGATCTTGTAGGACGCGGAGGTAGTGCGGGTAACAAGTTCAGGATGTCGCTGGGTCTGCCGGTGGCGGCCACAGTTAACTGTGCGGACAACACGGGGGCCAAGAATCTCTACATTATCTCGGTAAAGGGAATCAAGGGTCGCTTGAACAGGTTGCCCTCTGCCTGTGTTGGAGACATGGTGATGGCCACCGTCGAGAAGGGGAAGCCCGACCTCAGGAAGAAGGTCATGCCTGCAGTCATCGTCAGGCAGCGCAAGCCGTGGCGCAGAAAGGACGGCATCTACATGTACTTTGAAGGTCGGGATCACTATTGTCTTTTTGTTTAATTGGATTATATGCTTCGGTTGTCCACTTGAATCTTAATTGGGTTGTTGCGGTTGCATTCAGTGGTACCAATGTGCATCTGAACTTTTAGCAAGTTTCCTTCAAGTAAAATCGATGGGAAGGCCAATTGTGATATTTCAAGTAAAATTAATAGGGAAGGTCAATGATATATAAATTAATATTCACTATCTATTATTAAAGTATTTATTTTGACTTAGTTAGATAAAACACATTGACTATATAAATAGACAACTATCGTTTGTAACTTATAAGTTTTTATGATAGGCCAAAATACTTTTTCAGGAAGCTAGGTCCATCCCCTATTCAATTAGGGACATTGGATCGGCAATATATTGCTTCACCTACATGAAATGGGCTAACTTGTTACATTGACACTAGACTATACAAAAAACTTGTCCCGTGATTGCTTGCCACTCTAATATGAGGAACTAGACATTTCTTATTGGAGGAAGACAAAGCCATGTTGGCAAGAAGAGAAAAGGAGAGGGGGGAATGATCAAAGCAGGAGTTTTTTCTATTAGATAATTTGTTTCAAACCTACGAAAACTCAAAAAAAAAAAAAAACAAAAAGGAATTGGAGCTGCATTAAGAAGATAAAAAAAAGACACTACTGGTGCATTCATGCTTTTTTTGCCTACAAAGACCAGTAGTGTCTTTTTTTATCTTCTTAATGCAGCTCCAATTCCTTTTTATTTTTTATTTATTTTTTAGTTTCGTAGGTTTGAAACAAATTATCTAATTGAAAAACTCCCGCTTTGATCATTCCCCCTTTTCTCCCTTTCTCTCCTTGCCGACACGGCTCTGTTTTCCTCCGAAGAAACTAGATCGAAATGTCTTCTTCTTTGAATAGAAGAAGAGTTAAAGTGGCAAGCAATCACGGGCAAGTTTTTTGTATAGTCCAAAGTGTCAATGTAATAAGTTAGCTTTGTTTCGTATAGGTGAAGCAATATATCGTAATCGAATAGGAGATGAACCTAGTTTAAAATAGAAGTATTTTAGTTATAAATGATAATCGTCCGATACTATTTATATACTCAACGTGTTTTATCTAACTAAACTAAAATAAATACTTTAACTAATAGATAGTGAATGTTAATTTATATATCATTGGCATTTCCCAATTGATTTTACATGAGATATCATAATCAACGTACAACCTCAAATCTACCCAACACTTCCTATCCCTCTGGAAAATCAGACAACCGGAACAGCACGACAGGTGAAGTTTCGCGGGGGTCGCACGGAGGTAATGAACAAAATGGCTGCTTGTGTGACAGGTGGTCTGGTCTCTTTCCTATTCAAGAAGTCTACACACGTTCTCAAAGAGCGGTTGACAAAGTTAAGTTTGTGCTAAACTTGTCATGGCACGGGCCCCATGTACAGAAAAGATTCGTGCGTAGCTCGTTCATACCCCCATTATCCGTTATTGGAGCCAGGTTTGTCTAGAAAAAAAAGTCAAATTGGAGAAAATAAAATCTTCTCCCAAAAAAGATGAGAAGAAAGTAGATTTTTTTTTCTTTTTTCACTCAACTTGGAAAGTTAAGACGCAATGAAATCGTGGGTTATGCCAGGTTTAGCTAATGGTTTTAGTCATCAACTTCCTTGATTGAAGCAGGTTTCTGTCGCGCATCCAACATCTGAAGCACATTGAATTATCTCCAAGATAATATGTCATGATTCAAAGTGACCGACACTAGACGGTGACTGAAATTGCTGGCTACTTTTGGTCATGAAATTCGTCCTCATTATGCCCCCACCCTCAGTGAAACCATGAGAAGAACCTGCAGTACCCGTGGCACCGGTTCATGGACATGTAGCGCTGGTTCGTTGACTTGGGCGACTGATGGTTCGTCCATGTGGAACTCGTGCAACACATCTGGCATCGTCATTTCTCCAAAAGCCACGGGCCAGCACAACCTTTGTGGTACGCGTGCTCGCAACATGCAAGCAGTAGACACACTTTGCCGTCCTCGAAATCCCTCGGTGAATAGCAAAGTCCGTGTTCCTGGCCTTTGTTTCATTGCTATTGCACGCGACGATAACCTGCGCGTGCACACCAAAAGACGACAAGCTCCGTTGCCGCCGTTCTGGAGGATCCTCAGCTCCGGCGAGGAATCAGAGAAAAGAACTACGAATATGCAAGCGATGGGATTGAGGAAAATGTTGATTTCGCCGGCAAAGCAGGACTCAAGATGGATGGCGACGGTGGTGGCGAAGATGGGGACGATGATGAAGATGATAAATGAGAGAAGTGACGAGGTCATCGTGCAAACGGAGAAAGAGCTACTCGGCAGGAGAAAGGAGAACTGAAACGCACGTCAAACGCTTAGGAATTGGAGCAGCAACAAGCCCCCCCCCCCCCCCCGCTCTCTCTCTCTCTCTTCTAGGCGTTCCAGAAGCCTTGTCCACCGTTGATCGGTGCCGGAAACCTCCACCTACCATGCGACGTCGGTGCTCTTCAAATAACGGTGTTCTCGCGCTTGAGCTTCGAATCTGGGTGCTCCATCAAGGAACTCGAGTTTATTGAACCAAGGAGAATTTCTTTCAACTTATTTCGATAACTTGGGGCCTTCAAGCTTTCTGATTTTCATCGAGTGTGGAAGTTGAGAACATCATTCCATTTACGCGCGTATGTTGAAGATATTGTTGCTCATAATTGATCATAATTGATCTTTCTTGATCTAATTGGTATACTTAGAGAAAAGTAGAATTTTGTATATTTGGGAAATTATTCTTTCCTCATTTTGTATATTTCTTTTCTCTAATTAGTTCAGGCTTGTACATTATTAATAGGGCTGTAAGCTGTATAATTCTCGACTTCTTTCCATCTAATATTCTGATAGTTTTCCATCTAATATTCTGACATGGAGCCTATCTTCTTCTTCTTTGTCCAAACCCTTTTTGTCTTTATGTTCTTTTGTTTCCTTTCTTTTCCCACGTCAAGCTTGCAAAATTCTTCTGGGCTAAATTAGCAAGGAAACAAAATGCCGAGAAACCAAGCTTCAAAATGTGGCACATCCCAAGATCCAGAAATTTCTTCTAACGTCCAAGGATTTGGTGATTCACCTTTGGATGAACAAACAAATCTGGTGGCAGAAAACCAGACGCAATAACAGAATCAATTGCCGACCCCTGAGGAGAGACAAGGTTTTGTTTACCCCAATTTGGGGCAAATTTTTTCGGGCCCATATGTTCAATGGGTCCCAATCCAAGTTCAACCAATTCTGGGCCTGACTGAATTCGACCCAAAGTTCCACTAGCTTTGCCGAGAGAATCAATGGCGGGCAAGGGGGAGGAAACCCACAACTTAATAATGAGTCCAACTCCGGTGGGATGGGTTGGCCCTTCTTGAGTCAAACCGGTTCGGGTACATCAGGATTTGGGGCAAATCCTTACCTGACTTATGGAATTGGATTCCTTCTCTTCGCAGGCACCATTGCAATCCGTATTAAAAGCTAACCCGGTAATTTAAAATCACTTTATTCAGAAAAAAGAAGAAGGTAATTTATTGTGTATTCATACATATTCAAATCCAGTGAAAATATTTGTAATTGGATCGAGACATTAACAATATATCTCAAATTTTTACTTTCATTAACCAAAACTTCAGCTTTTTTGTAGATATGTGCACTACAAGTCCTGAAATTTTTCGCAAAAGTACAATTGAATCATAAAATTTTCAACAAATCTAATTAAATCTTAAAACTTATCAAATTAGTACAATCAAGTCATTTCGTTAACACCGTCAATTTATATAATGGAAAACACTAACGTGGTATTTTTATATTAATTTCTCTCTCCTACGTGACATTTTTATTAATTTTCCCTTTAATTTTTATTCAAAATAATTAAAAACAAACTAGAAAGAAGAACAAAAAGGCGCAGGAGCTTGCCAATGTGTGTTGCCATCACCAGGTGACCATTCCTACGCCCAGGCGAGGCCCCTTGGGGGCTAGCGAAACTTGCCAGATCTAGGCGACGCCTCATCAGCCCTCGCCTAAGGCTAGGGCGGCATGCCCATATCTAGGTGACGTGGGCCCCCACTGGGTCGGTGATGGGCGGCAGTGGCAGCCCCCGCCCCTTTTTGTTCTTCTTTTTCCAGTTTGTTTTTTCTTAAAATTATTTAAACTTTTTAAATATTATTTGGATAAAATTTAAAGGAACAATTTAATAAAAATGCCACATAAGAGAGAGAAATGAATTTAAAAATGCTATGTCAGTGTTTTCCGTTAGATAAATTCATGGTGTTAACTAAAGAATTCGATTATACAAATTTGACAAGTTTTAGGACTTGATTGAATTTTTTGAAAATTTTAGGACATAATTACACTTTCACGATAAATTTTAGGACTCGTATTGTACATGTCCATTTTATTTGAAGAATAAAGATCTAGCTCATTAAAGTTAAATAATGTCTCTTTTGCTACGTGTAAAAAATTGAATATTTCATTTGTAAAAAAAGAAAGTCCCCTCTCATTAGATTATACGTTCAAAAGTCTACTTTTAGTATAATTTATTAGAAAGGTTGGATCAGAATGTTACTCATGAATAGACAAATACTTATTTTTCCAGCATGGAAAGTTAGTAACGATGGTGGGCAGCATGAATGTTCAGCTAACCGTACCGTTAGCTTTTGAAACAAACGGTGAACCCTTCACCGTACATTTCCCATGCTTGTGCTTCGCTTGGCAAGTTTCCACATGCTTGTGCTGGAGAAATGAAACTTTCGTGTTGGGTCCCTCCACCGTTGGCTTACCTATTAAGCAACTGAGCAGGTATAAATTAGGGCGCGCATACAACATTTTTTAAACAAAAATCAATTTTCATTCCATGAACGAGTTTCTAAACAAAAAAACGCATTTAATAACGATTTAAATTTTTTATTTTTGGAATAAAAATTCGTTTGGTAAAAGAATAAAATTTTTATTTCTAAGAATGGTGAAGATCGGCGTCCGGTGGCCGAAGCCGACGTTCGGCGAGTGGCGGCAAGTGGCCGGAGTCCGACGTTCGGTGAGTGGCGACAAGCGGCCGAAGTCCGTAGTCCAACGTTCGGCGTCTAGCGTTTGACGTCTAGAGTTTGGCATTCGACATTTGGCGGTTGACGACGACATTTGGCATCTGACATCCAAAGTTTGGCGTTCGGCATTCAACTGGCCGGCAACCGGCATCTGACATCTGGAGTTCGGTGGCCGGTGGCCATTGGTCGAAGTCCGGCGGGCGGCCGAAATCCAACGGCCGGTGGCAAGTGATGAACGTCCAGTGGTCGGCGATGGGCCTTCGGCATCTAGCAGTTGGCGATGATCGGCCAATGCCCAATGGGCATCCGGCATTTGACGGCCAATGGTCGACAACAGGCGATCAGAGTCCAGTGGCCGACGGTCGGTGGCGGGCATCTAGCGTCCCACGGGAGGGCGATGGGCGATGGGCGGTGACAAGAGTGAACGATGAGAAAATTTTTGATTTCTCATTTTTGTTTTAGAAATAGAAAAGTTAAAAAATTTAACTTTTGATTTATATATTAAATTTATTTCTGGAATAGAAATCTATTTCAAAAATAGAAAAATTAAATTGCATTACCAAACAGATTTTTGTTCCAAACTTGTTCTAGAAAATAGAAAAATAGAGAAATCGAGAGATATAAATGTTGTCATGCGCACCCTAAGCAACTCTAGGAGGCGAAAACTAACTTCAAACCTCATTAGCGATTATTGCCAAAGTCAATAGAAAAAAACGAAGACATAAAGAGCCGAGAGAGGACGGTGGACTTCCCTTGGAAGCAAGATGTACAACAAGTCTCTTTACTTTCCTTGTTAGACTAAGGACGCATTTGGTAACGATTTTGTTCCGGAAAACAATTTTTGAACATAAATATTTTTTTTCTATTCCAAGGAATAATTTATGAGTAAAAAAACACACTTTGTAACTGTAAAAAATTTCTATTTCAAGAATAAAAATGCGGTTGATAAACTTGTATAATTTTTTTTTTGTTTCTTTTAATTTTTCAATATTTTTATTATATTTCTCTCTCTTTTTTTTTTTTTTTTTTTTTTTTTCCTTTTGGCCGATTGCGACCCTCGGCGAGCTCGAGCTTGCCCAGCTAAGGCGAGGTTGAGCCTCACCGGCCGGCGTGAGGCTCGGCCTTGCCAGGCCAGGGTGAGGCTCAGCCTCGTCGGGCCACTGCTGGGCGACGTCGACCTGGCGATGGCCCGGCCAAGCTAAGCCTCGTTGGTCACTAGGCGAGCTCGGCCTTGCCGAGGGCTGGTGACGCTCCGGCGAGGTCACTCGCCCTAAACGGCTAGCGGCCAACCACCGGCCAAAGGAAGAAGAAGAGAAGAAAAAATGAGAAAAAAATGAAGAAAAAAAATTGTCTATTGGAATAGTTCCTAAGAACAACAAAAAATAACTTTTTTTCTAATTCTTGTTTCTATTACAAATTTGTTTTCGGGAATAAAAAAAAAAACAGTTTTATGTTCTCAAGAACAAAAATTTTACCAAACGCGTTTTTTTTTTTTTTTTTCCTCGAACAATAGAACATAAATTTTTATTTCGAGGAACATAAACAAAAATAAACAAACACGCCTTAAAGATGTTAGAAGTATGCCCTAAAATTAATTAACTAAAAAAAAAAATTAATTAAAGGTTCGTGCATGTGCACGAATTCGTGCACATGCACGAAGCATAATGGTCAGCGGTTGCTGACCATTATGCACGAACCGCTGACCATCCATGCCACGTTCGTGCATGAGCAACCGCTCATGCACGATCGTCCACTATGGACGATCAGCAACGGTTGCTGATCGTCCATTGATCAGCAACCGTTGCTGGTCATTTTTAAAATATAAAAAGCAATTGAGGATGTGAGAAAAAAAGGTGTTGTTGAAAAACAGAGAAAAGTGTGGGCGTGCTTCTTGTGTTTTTAGAAACATACGAGAGTAATTTCTTTTCCAAAAGGAGAGAAAATTGTGTGCGTGTTCTTGTGTTTTTGAGACACAAGAAAGAAGAACGTTATCGCGTTCGGGTCGTGACTATTATACATCAAGGATACGACGGATTCTTTCCACGTGATTGCTAGCACGATCGAAGTGGTGGATATCCGAAGGTTCTCTCTTCCGTTCAACGTTCGTTGTTGGTGTGTCGAACTAGAGGTCCGACGCTTGTGGGACTCGTATTGCAGAACATCCGAACCGACTTGTTTCAAAGCGCGCTTCAAGAGGTATTTCGTTTAACTCCCTTTTATGTTTAGATTTTTTATTAAAACGCACGAACAACGCCTAAGGAGAATCATGTGTAAAATATATCTTTGTTTCCGCTGCGTTTATTCTGTTGATTTTTCTTATACATGATTCATGAAACCCCAACAAGTGGTATCGAGCCAACCTTAGGCGTTATCGTGCGTTTAATTGATTTGTAGTTCAAATATATTTTTGCGTTCTAATGGCCAATTTATTTTGTTAAGAGAATCGGTTCTCTTACCTTTTATGTGGCCTATGGAAGTTGATTAATTTATGTGATAAATTTAATCAAGTAAGCAAAAATTAGAACTAAATCAATTTTGAATCAAAAATTCGTAACTTGTTATACTTGATGTTTATATTTTGCAAATGATATGCAGAATTTTATGCATGCCTTCCAGAGCTTTAAATTTTGAATTTATGGCTCGTAAGGAAGGGTGGTGATCATGGAAAAATCCCTAATTGTTGTGATTGTTGTATGGATGAATGTATGATGATTACGTGTATTCTTTTTGGGGATGTAATTATTAAATGAAGGCTGCGTCCTTCCTTTTATTTTACTTTAATTTTTCTTGATATGTAATTTTTAGTATAGTTTAGTATTTCAATTGTTGATGTAAATACTACAAGAGAGGAGGAGCCATTGGAGGAGCCATTAAACCGGTGAGCTCTTTGGGCCCGGTCTTTGAAGAGTTCAAAGATTGAAGAAAAAGTGAAGAGCAGGTCCATATAATTAAAACATTAAAATGGCTAAATGGGTCTCTTTGGCTCGAGACCCATTGAACCATAATTCCATGATCACCACATAGGATAGATGTTAATGTGATATCTATTTATTTATTGTGTTTATGATATCGTGCATGTTAAACCGGTTAATGTGCAAAGTGAGACCGTTAATAATGACCCAAAATCTCCTTATTAATAATATTAAGTCGAAACGGGTTTCGGACTCGTGGCCTTCCATCGTCGTGGTTTGATCCAATATTATAGTGGTTAACTAACCGGTTATGGATACATAGGGGTTAATTACCATTTATAATATTGGACCACTCCATCATGCATATGATCTTTGTGGGGTTGGAGCCAAATGATTTCTAATAACTGTCGGGTGAGGGAATCATTTGTGTTTTCAATACTTGCATGAGACGATGGGCTAGACTTAACTATGATCATGATGCCAATAACTGTTAGGTGAGGCTTTCATGATCTAGAGGCCGAAGTTATGATTGGGACTCGCATATGATGCGTTGAACAAGCTGGTTCACTCACTAAGTTCATAGGACACCAATAACTGTTAGGTGAGGTGGACTTTGGACTGGTGGGACTCCAATCCCCACTAGTAATCTTTACCCAATAGAGATTACCGCTTCCCATCTTAAGGAGTATGGGATTCGAATATAAATTTAGTGGGAGGATCTATTTCATTTAAAGGCCAAAATGAAATAGTTACTTTAACGGCTAACAATTTATTTTCTGCAACAGATATATATTATTACTCTGAAAATGGTGACCACAAACCCACTCGCTTCTATACTTGACAAGAATTGTTTGACTGGACCCAATTTCACTGACTGGGTGAGGAATTTGAGAATTGTTCTCAATTCAGAAAAAATTGGGTATGTGCTTGATGAAAAGATGCCAACCTCCTTTCCTGAGGGTGGGACCCAAGAGGAGCGTGTCACTTATGATAAGTGGCGTGATGATGACTTAAAAGTTAGGTCATATATGCTTGCTTCTATGAATAATGAATTACAGAAGAAGTATGAATCTATGGAAGATGCTGGGTCGATCATTTTGCACTTAAAGGAATACTTTGATGAGAATGGTCGAACCTCTAGATATGAGATATCTAAGGCATTGTACCGTATGAGGATGGCTGAAGGATCATCTGTTAATGATCATGCTTTGAAAATGATCTGGCATATTGAAGAATTGGCTAGGCTAAATCTCGTTATGGACAATGAGTTAGCTGTGGATTTGATCCTCCAATCTTTACCCGATTCCTTCTCTGGTTTTGTCCAAAACTTCCACATGCATAAGATGGATAAAACTCTTGCTGAGTTACATAGCATGCTGGTAGTTTATGAGAAGGAAATGCATGACACGAGGCCAAATATAGTGGCTATGGCTAAGGCTTCTTCTTCAAAGGGTAAGACTGTTTTAAAGAAGAATAAATGGAAAAGGCCTGCCAAACCTGTTGTGCAACCAAAGCCCATGATTGATAAAGGGAAATGTCATTACTGTGGTGTCAAAGGGCACTGGAGGAGGAATTGTAAGAAGTACCTCGCAAGCTTGAAGGTCAAGCCCAAGGACTAACCTTATGAAGGTATAGTGTCTATGCTTATTGAAACTAATCTTATGGTTAGTGTTGAATCTAGCTCATGGATTCTAGATTTTGCCGCAACTTCACATATTTGTATGTCTTTGCAAAATCTGGAAACAACCAGGATGCTAGGGTGAAATGAGATTGTCTTGACATTTGCTAATGGAGCAAAAGTTGCTGCGTTAGCTATAGAGACTTTTCGTTTATGTTTGCCTTCTAGACATGTATTGGTTTTAAAGAACTGTTTGCATTATAAGAATGTTGTTAGAAACATCAACTCTATACCTCGTTTGGATAAAGAGAATTATGAATTTTCTTTTACTGATGATGTATGTTCTATTTATCATAATAGAATATGTGTTGGTTCTAGCTTATTAACCAACAATCTTTATACCATTACAATGTCCGGTAATGCGATTACCAATGTCAATAAGCAAAATAGAATTGATATAAATGCCATAACTAATAAACGCCCTAGAGACGGTCCAAATAAAAAGTATGTTTGGCATCTCCGATTAGGTCATATTGGAGAAGACAGAATTAACAAGTTGAGTAATGATGGATACATTGATCCTTCAAATTTTGAGTCATACTCGACTTGTGAGGCCTGTCTTCTAGGAAAAATGACCAAAGCACCTTTGTGGGACAAAGTGCGCGAGCCGCCGACATATTAGAATTAATACATACAGATGTATGTGGACCAATTAATGAATCTGCTAGAGGTGGTTATAATTACTTCATTACCTTCACTGATGATCAGTCACGGTATGGTTATTTATACCTCATGAAGTATAAATCTGAATCCTTTGAAAAGTTCAAGGAATTCAAGGCTGAAGTTGAGAAACAAACAGGAAAATGTATTAAGGCTCTTCGATCGATCGAGGAGGTGAATACCTTAGTCGAATTCCTGGACTTTCTTAAAGAGAATGGCATTTTATCACAATGGACACCTCCCGGAACCTCGAACATAATGGTGTATCTCGAACGAAGAAATCGTACTTTATTAGATATGGTACGATCTATGATGAGTTACACCGATTTGCCAATATCCCTTTGGGGATATGCCCTTGAGACCGCTGCATATATACCGAATAGAGTGCCGTCAAATCTGTTCCAACTACGCCCTATGAGATATGGCATAGTAGGAAACCTAGTCTTAATCATATTAAGATTTGGGGTTGTCCAGCTTTTGTGAAAAAGCTGAAAGTGGAAAAATTGGAGGCAAGATCGAACAAGGTCGCTTCATTGGATATCCAAAGGAAACTCTTGGATATTATTTCTATTTTCATTCAGACCAAAGAATTTTGGTATGCAAGCACGCTTCTTTCTTGGAGAATCGGTTCATCCAAGAAAGTGGTCGGGCGGAAAATAGTCTTACAAGAAGAAAATAATGAAGTATCAAACAACCGAGTTCGATACCAATCTCCGATTCGTGGGAGAGCTTCGATACACAACCTCTTAGGAGAAGTGCGAGAATGTCTCGCCCACTGCTCGTTATAGACACTCGGTTGATCATATTGAACCATTATTCATTGTGAATGATAGTGATCAACCTGGTGATCTTAAAACCTATGAGGAGGCGATGTTGGACATCGATTCGGTAAATGGCTAGAAGCCATGAAATCCGAAATGGATTCAATGTATTCCAATGAGGTATGGACCTTGATCGACCCGCCCGATGGTATTGTACCAATTGGCTGTAAATGGATCTTCAAGAGGAAGATGAATGCTGAAGGTCAAATTGGAACTTACAAAGCACGGCTGGTGGCGAAAGGATATCGTCAAAAAGAAGGAATTGATTATGACGAAACTTTCTCACCTGTGGCCATGCTAAAATCCATTCGGATTATGTTAGCTATAGCTGCACACCTTGATTATGAGATTTTCCAGATGGATGTCAAAACGGCTTTTCTAAATGGTTTTCTCGATGAGAACATCTATATGGAACAGCCACAGGGTTTTGAATCCAATAGTGAAAAACGGAAGGTGTGTAAGCTTAAGAGATCCATTTATGGACTCAAACAAGCCTCCAGAAGTTGGAACATCCGTTTTGATGAGGTAGTCAAATCGTTTGGCTTCATCAAAAATCCGGATGAACCTTGTGTATATAAGAAGATCAGTGGGAGTGCAGTTGCATTTCTGGTTTTGTATGTCGATGATATACTTTTGATTGGAAATGATGTACCAATGATATCATCGATAAAACTATTCTTGTCACAGAAATTCTCCATGAAAGATTTAGGAGAGACAACCTACATTTTAGGTATCAAGATCTATAGAGATAGATCAAGACGATTGATTGGCCTCTCACAATCTATGTACATAGACAAAGTGTTAACACGGTTTAACATGCAATGTTCCAAGAGAGGATTATTGCCTTTTAGGCAAGGGATCCGTCTTTCTAAGGAGATGTGTCCCAACACTCCTGAAGAAAGAGAGCGGATGACAAAGATACCATATGCATCCGCTATTGGAAGCATAATGTATGCTATGCTATGTACTAGACCTGATATTGCGCATACTGTAAGTATTACTAGCAGATATCAGTCTGATCCAGGAGAAGAGCACTGGATAGCAGTCAAGAATATTCTTAAGTACTTGCGAAGGACTAAAGATTTATTCTTGATATATGGAGAAGGAGAATTTAAAGTTGTAGCTTATACTGATTCCGATTTTCAATCAGATCCTAATGATTATAAGTCTACGTCTGGGTTTGTCTTTACATTCAATGGTGGTGCAGTTAGTTGGAAAAGTTCCAAACAAAGCATAACTGCCGATTCCACCACTGAGGCAGAGTATGTAGCTGCTTCTGAAGCAGCAAAGGAAGCCGCTTGGATGAAGAAGTTTATTTCTGAACTTGGAGTCGTTCCTTCAATTGAGCAACCGATCACATTGTTTTGTGACAACAATGGGGCGATAGCTCAAGCTAAGGAACCAAGGTCTCACCAGAAGTCCAAGCATATTGAGAGACGCTTCCATCTCATCAGAGAAATTGTTGGGAGAGGTGATATCGCATTGCAGAAAATTGCCTCAGCAGAAAACGTGGCAGATCCCTTCACTAAGGCCTTACCTCAGTCTTCTTTTGAAAGACATAATGATAAAATGGGTTTGAGGTACGCACAAGTTGGCTCTAGTATAACCGGGAAATTGTTGGATGTATGCCCTAAAGTTACTATGTAATAGTTACATATTAGGGATTTCAGTTGTACTTTCATTATTATTATTTAATTAATGGCAATGACGTATTCATTCATTTGTCCAATTATTTTATATTGATGAATGATTCCATAAGATCGTTGCAACTAGACCTATTCTTGAGACGTCAAGAATATATGTGACGGGTTCATAGTTAGACTGAATCTTTAAATTGTTCCGGTCGATGGATTATTAAGTGGATATTAATAATCCTGTTGAGACCGGTGTGTTCTTAACTTCGCCATTAAGTATTGGATACTTAAGGGAATGATGAGTCACATGTCATTGGGTATTATGATGCCTGAGTTAGAACACAGGTGTTTGTATTAGACAAATTCACTGAACGTGACGCATATGGAACGATTAGCGACATGGAAGCTTTTAGCGTGGTCAATGTCTAATTGTTCATGTTTTGGTCTTGTGTAAATAATCCTTAGACCTGAGGCACAGTGTTAACTTGTGTATCGAACAACTATGGTTCACGAGTGCACATAATGCCGGGTCGTCGATCCGTCTTTATACTTGATGGTCATAGTTTGTTCATATACGAAGTTACACGTGTGTGCAATATGGAATCTGTCTCCTTGTTATATGCAAGGTATGATAATCATGTCCTATGCGATCTAATTATGACACTGCTTCGAAATCCTCGGCCGGGGTTGTAACCGAGAAGAAATTTTTTATGTCTCAAATAAAATGCATGTCAATTAGATTTGTGCATATGATCGAATTGGTGACTTGACAAATATTCCATGGTCTTTATTTGATCGGTACATAGTAAGACAGAGGGATTGAATTATACTGTAGCCAAAACCGACAGGTTCTTTATGTTCTTCAAGCATTCACCCTATCTGGGTAGCCATGACATATTGCTAGATGTTAATCATGGCTTGTAGGACTCAAAGATTAATCGGGACAATTAATTCTTTTGGGAATACTAATGTGTTAGTACAAGTCTTACTACCAGCTTAGTGATGAACCTAGGGATGTCACACACCATAAACAACTAGGATGACGTGGAACAAGAGAGAAATATTATTGCAAATATGTTTGCAATTACTGCAATCGAATTGAGTCGATTTGAAATTAAATTAAATGAGATTTAATTTAATTTGTATTATAGTCACGAGCCTACTTGCATATGATGCACACGCATGCTCAAAGTGGATATATATTAACATACCAAACAAGTTGGTTTTAGTGCAAGTGGGAGATTGTTAGAAGTATGCCCTAAAATTAATTAACTAAAAAAAAAATTAATTAAAGGTTCGTGCATGTGCACGAATTCGTGCACATGCACGAAGCATAATGGTCAGCGGTTGCTGACCATTATGCACGAGCATGGATGGTCAGCAACCGCTGACCATCATGCCACGTTCGTGCATGAGCAACCGCTCATGCACGATCGTCCACTATGGACGATCAGCAACGGTTGCTGATCGTCCATTGATCAAGAACCGTTGCTGGTCATTTTTAAAATATAAAAAGCAATTGAGGATGTGAGAAAAAAAGGTGTTGTTGAAAAACAGAGAAAAGTGTGGGCGTGCTTCTTGTGTTTTTAGAAACATACGAGAGTAATTTCTTTTCCAAAAGGAGAGAAAATTGTGTGCGTGTTCTTGTGTTTTTGAGACACAAGAAAGAAGAACGTTATCGCGTTCGGGTCGTGACTATTATACATCAAGGATACGACGGATTCTTTCCACGTGATTGCTAGCACGATCGAAGTGGTGGATATCCGAAGGTTCTCTCTTCCGTTCGACGTTCGTTGTTGGTGTGTCTGAACTAGAGGTCCGACGCTTGTGGGACTCGTATTGCAGAACATCCGAACCGACTTGTTTCAAAGCGCGCTTCAAGAGGTATTTCGTTTAACTCCCTTTTATGTTTAGATTTTTTATTAAAACGCACAAACAACGCCTAAGGAGAATCATGTGTAAAATATATCTTTGTTTCCGCTGCGTTTATTCTGTTGATTTTTCTTATACATGATTCATGAAACCCCAACAAAAGAACCATCTCGGCAACACGTATTTTGCTCGATTGTTTTCACGAGAAGAGGAATCATGTCAGAACCATTGTGGCCAGGGCAGGTCGGGCTCCTCGGAGACGAGACCTGGATGAGCTCCTCCCCATCGAAAAAGCCCGATCTAGAGATCCCCATGAAGGACAGCAGCGGAGGAGGTGGGGCTGTGGAGGAAGGAACCACTTGGAGGCCAAGGGGCCATCCGCCGGGACCATAAGTCTCTCGTAAGTAGCATTAGAAAAGGTAACCGCGACCAGTACGATAGGCCCCAAAGCCACGAGCGAGCCCACGACGCTTCTACTGACCACTTGACCTCCGCCTCCAGCTAGGCTTATGGTCAACCCAGTTGACCCTGGCAGGGCAGGACCAGGGAAAAAGGACCCAGCGATGGAGAGAATCTCGAAGCGGCCGTGAAGGGCCACGACCATCCCCGGGGCTGTGGGTTGCCGGAGCGTGACATTGGTGACCGTGCCCCTCCCGCTGAGCACATGGACACCCCTCTGTCGCTGTCTAGCAAACCAGGCCACGTACTCGGCTACATCTGCACCACTGGCTATCTCCATCACAAGGCTGTGAAGCGTGTTAGGACTATGTATAGTCACAAAGATACTTGTATTGACGACAGTAGTCACTTTCTCCCCAACATGAAAAGGATATCCCTATTCTCATTGCCAGAGCTCGTTAGCATTTCCAGTGGCTTACGCATTGCACCAAACTTGGAACGAATGAGCATTATCGATTGTCCAAATCTCAAGAGTGCATCACCTGATGAAATCTGTTGCAATCATCTGATAGGGACTAAAGGTAAGAGTAATTATCAGCGGAGAGCATTGTTCTGTTGAGATGATGCCTGTCGTTTTCTTTCCTTTTCATTTTATATATTTGGTTGAACAAGTTAAAAGCTGCAGGGCCCAACCTTAATGAAGAGAAAATTGGAAAGTTAACACATATCTGAATGAAATCTGATTTCTTTCAAATCGTATTTCTGGTATCACCCTTGAAATGTTTATGAATGAGGCAGCGGCAGCTAACTATACAAAATTCTCGTCGTTCTGATGTTAGCTTCAGAACTATGACTGCTCATATATTTTCAGTGTACAAAACCAAATATCGGCACAGCATTAGTGTGCAGTGATTTGGATTGCTAGTCTATTTTTGCCGTCGTAAACGTGCTTCAAGCTTGTAGATTGAGGTAACACTAGCTAACTTTCAAGCTTGTAGATTGAGGTAACACTAGCTAACTTAGTTATTATTTTTTGGTAGGAGAGTTCTTCATTACAGCACTGAGGGAGTTATCATCAATGTCAACTGTGAATAGATAATCGGAATTCCTGTTTTACATTCTGTGGAAATACTGCACTTTTTATCTGGGAATATGAAGATCTTATTTCATGATATTCTGCTTGTGTTTGTTGGAGGTGCTATAAGGGAAAAAGGAAAGGAACATACTGTTTGTTTATTATTGGTCTGGTGTAAGAATGAACTAGAAATTAATGTTTGGTTTATGTTACAAAGTCCAACCAAAAGGCTTAAGCTATAAGGCAAGAGAGATTACATGTACATAAAATTTTCAAATTGCGTTACTGTTTGCATTGCAATAATCGTGGATGTGGCATATCATCCTCATTGGAGGTGTCATCACCACAATAGGGCCAACGGTGCCCAATATTGATATGAATTTCAATTTTACTGACTGCTATCTGCCGCTACTTAAAAAAAAAAGGTTTTCATAAGCTCTCTAAACAAGTGATGTTCAATATTTTATTACTCACTCTCATGTGCAACCCTGGATAAATTTTATGATGAATGCACTTGACAAGTAAGATAGAGAAAATAACTCACTTGAGATGAAATGTAAAGAGGGGCATGGAAAATTGAGAGTTGGCTCTAGTGCCAAATTAAAAGTTGAAAATCTGAAAGTTCAAGTATTAAGTGGATGCAGACCATAGGACCATTATAAACCCCAAAAGAAGCAAAGTGGGATATTTTACTATTATATGTAGCTGTTATTGTGGATTTATAGTCTAATTCTGATTTTGCGTTTTGATGGGTTATGCATTTGCCCCAGTAAAGCTTGTCAAGTTGGAGTTAATTGCCAGTGTCCTTAGGAGTGCTCTCTGTTCCCAGAGATTTTTTTTAAGTGTCCTTAGGAGTGCTCTCTGTTCCCGGAGATTTTTTATTGGCAGAGTTGGTCTGGGAAGTGACTAACAATTATGGTGTGTTGTTTTTACCAAAAAAAAATAAAAAAAAACAATTATGGTGTGTTGTAGGTCATCTAGTAATGGGTGATGATAGCGATATATCTCATAGGAAGACATAAGTTTGTGACAGATCTAGTGCAGGTTGAGGGTGTGATATCACAAGAAGTGAGCAAAGTAAGTCAGAGATTGATTGCATCGAATTATTTTAGTCTATATCAAGAGATCAGGTAGATTTATTGCTGCTTATCTTTTTCCATCGCTTTGATTGCAAGTTGAAGACGTTGTCATAGTTTTTTTCCTGTAAACCACAAATATACACCTACGTGGCTACATACCCTTCCCTATTCAGGACCGGATACTTACTTCAATTTGAAAAGTAACAGTTGCCAGGCCAACTGGCAGATTAGTTGATTCATCTTTTTATTCTTGTTCAGATGAAGTGGCTTGGTGTTTGTTGTTCCCCTATGCGACCCAAATCGATGGTCACTTGTTTCGTCTGATATGCTAATTTCGTATTTGAGCAGCACAAAGCATTCCAAATGATGCAAGCAGAGAGCAGCCTGCTCCTACAGAGAGCAGCCTGCTCCTACTGTGGTTTCGTCTACAACCACTGTTACTGCAGACCGTTCAACTTCCAAACTCAAAAGGGAACCTAAAGTTGCTTCTTGGCTGTGGAAATTCAAATTTAAAGATCTTAAGTTAGCTGCTAGAAACTTTAGTGCTGCAAGTCTTCTTTGTAAAGGTGGTTTTGGCTCTGTACGTGGATTTACGAATGAGAAATTAATAGTCGCCCCTAAGCTGCGGAAATTCTCATTAAAGGATCTTAAGTTAGCTACAAGAAACTTTAGTCCCGAGGGTCTGCTCGGTCAAGGCGGTTTTGGCCGAGTCTTTAAGGGTTGGATTGAAGAAAATGGGACTGCTCCTGCGAGCCCTGGCACTGGGTTGACTGTTGCTGTTAAGATTTCCGAACTAAGTGGGCAGCTGGCTCACAAACGTTGGCTGGTAATATTTCATGTGATGATCTTTTCTTTCTGGATTAATGCATGTTTGACAGTTAGTATGACTTTTGAACTGTTGCACTTTCCACGTGCCAGGCTGAAGTGAGTATTCTTGGTCATCTTGAGCATCCAAATTTGGTAAAGTTAATTGGATATTGCGTGGAAGGCAACCAAAGGCTGCTTATATATGAGTATATGCAACGAGGGAGCTTGAAAGATCACCTCTTTGAAAGTATGCGCACTTGTCCTTTAACATGTGCTTGGTGCTTGGTGCCCTTAATGACATGTCCTACAGTATGTTCGTACTATATAAGTACTCATGGTAAAACGACCCACCTGTATGGATATGGAAGTCATGTCTCCCAAGAAAACTATTTGATTGCTACTAGAATCTGGATAATAATTTTAAGGAGGAAAAAATGTTACTTGTCCTTCTTATGGACGTCTTTCCAGAAGATTGTAGGGTTCGGAACCATAATTTCCTAAATAATTTACAATGCTCATACTCTGTTGAATGTTCTTCTACCTGAATTTTATTTATTTATTTATTTATGTAAATTGCTTTTTTGATGTGCCACCGACCAAAAGGATGCAATACCATAGACTTTCAATGTTATCATATACTCAGAGGACATTATAGTTCGATGCCAGGGGAAAAAAAAAAAGAAATAGCGGAAGATCATGTGATATGGTCATGAAATGTCACTTTCTAGCAGCTTCATCCGTGTGTGATTTTAGTAACGTTTTATCATCTTTGTCTCTCAGTAGTACATCTTAGGGAATCGTGAGGCTTAATTCTCTCTAACTTGGTCATTTAGGTGCAAGAACACCAGAGTTGCACCGTATTGAGGATGAAACTTAGTACACAGCTTGCAAGTAGGCTAGTAATGATATTTAATGGAAGGGACATGCTTGCCAATTGAACAACTCTCGAAAGATACTAAATGTTTTTAATAGCAGGGCATATTCGTTTGCATAAGCATTATTTTCATTTCCACGAGAAAAGAAAGGGAATCCTGCTGTAGTTTCAACCTTATTCCTGTCCTGCCTACTAATTCTCAGCAGTTATTTTCAAAAAGTTGGTATCAGTTTTAACCAAACTATCTTTGATTATGCTGGCTTCAGAAAGGGAATATTGATTTATCTGTGATGACAAGCATTTTATTAGTTAATTCTTGTGTTCTTTTGTGGGTTGAGTAGGGAAATTGCCTCTTACTTGGTCTACCAGGATGAAAATAGCGCTGGATGCTGCAAAGAGTCTTGCTTTTCTTCATGGGGAGGCAGAACCGCCAGTGATATTTCGTAATTTTAATCCTTCCAAGATCCTATTAGATGCTGTACGTAGCAAAAGCTGTGGTGACAGTCCTTTTTCCTTTTTAATTATGATGTTTGATTTTTTCACTACTCGTCTCTTTTAGGACTACAATGCCAAGCTTACTGGTTTTGGACTTGCGATTGTTCTCGAGGGAGATGAGTCTCACTCCGCCCCTATCAGGGGAACAATTGGCTATGCTGCCCCGGAATGGATGATGAGGGGTATGTGTATGTTTCTACGAGCAATTTGTGGATGAGAAATGTCCAAATAACCTGCACAAAAGTGGTTGAGTAAGATTTTTGACATGTCAAATTATCCTATAGTATAGAAAAGGAGAACATCCCCAATCTACACACTCATTCACGGCATGTGCACCAATAATGATAAGGAACTGAATTGAATTAGGTAGATATCAATTGTGACCATAGACAAGAGAATTACGGGGACCGTCATATACTGATATGGCCTCAATTTCTCCGTGTGCATCCTGTCTCTGCTCTGTCCTCATATATTGTCACGATTTGCAGGAATGGTATGATTAGCTGTAGCTCTTGCACATAATGCTTAAGTTACTTTTTTTCTGTTTTAGTCCTGCATGTGGTCTCCCAAATGATGTTATTCCCTTACTTTCAGTCCACCAGATATCTAATCATTGGATGGATTATATTGCACATTTATTGCTGGAACTTCTGGACCATTACGCGCAGCGTAGGTTGTGGAATGACTGATTGGTGCTTACTACCTGCATTCCTTTTCTTTGTTAGAAGCATCTCTCAATTGTTGTTTCCTCCGAGTACAATGTCTGGTGCTTTTTGATATGATGCACAACACGGATTTTAAAGTTCTTTTTGTATGTGTTTTTACGTACGTTAATGCTACATGTCCAAAGGATTCTTGGTTCGGATTGGAGTATCTAGGTTTCTTCATGTAGCTAGCTAGTTAATTTCCAGTAAGTGTGGTGGTCTTCCGTCCCACACGCACTACATTATTACCGAAAAACGTAAATCTAAACTAGGTATTATTTGTTCCTTTGTTTTGCGTGGTTTAGAGCTACATGTAGTAATCATGATTTGTGTATTTTTTTTTTTTTTTACTTTCCCATTTATCATTTAAGAATAGCATAATTTTGAAATCATTAAAAAGGCGGTGGTTTTATCTTATACATTTATTGATAAAGAGTTGAAGCTTTTTTTTTTGGCATACGTCCTTGTAAATTTCAGTGAAGGCAATGCATTGAGAATCATTCACTATGTTAGCATTAATTTTATTGATTATGACTTGACAATTTCTAGTAAATTGCATCATTATGAATTGATAGAATAATTAGTCAGTTCATATTTATCATGCTATAAATTACTACTTCGCTGAAGCAAATACCTTGACAAGGCAGTCCATGAATGAAGTATATTATTATGACAAGATACAATATTGTATTTTATAATTGCCATCATCGACAATATCACAATTTGGGCTTTAGTACACTTCTATGCCGCCAATTGCTTTGATAATTTCACTAATACTCAATAGGGTGCTTGACTAGTATAATCATAATAAAAAAAAAGGAGTGATGGAAGGACATAACAAAGTTATTGTCTCAACCTTATCTGTTTTTGATTGCTAGAGGTGGTTGAGATTTTTGGCGGGTACTCCATGCATTGCATTTAAATCCGATTAGAATCAACTGGTACGTATTCTAGGTATTCCTGACTACTGACCGCACATATATTATTGCAGGGCACTTTACAATAAAGAGTGATGTCTATGGTTTTGGTGTGGTCCTTTTCCAAATCCTGACCGGAAGAAAACCCTATGACTTCACTGATGATGGACTTCTCCTTGTTGACTACGTTCGGTCACATCTGGAAGAGGAAAGAAGTTTGTACGAATTGATAGACTCAAGGCTCGGAAATCAATTCTCAGGAAAAGGTGCCCATTGCTTTGCAGTTGGCTGTTCACTGCCTTGAAATGGATCCGGATGCTCGTCCCTGGATGAGTGAAGTTGTCGAAGTTTTGAAGACCATACAAGATCTCCCATAGATGGCAAGTACATCAAATATTCAGGACAAGACAGGGAAGCGCTAGTCGTGGAATGGCATCCAAACTCAAACCATGGTGAATTCAAGGAATGCAAGTCCTTCAATTCTGGATGGGACCAACGCATATCCATGCCACCACACCACCAATCTTTGGAAGCCAGTGATAAACTGCGGCAATGTGCCTATAAATAGCTGGCATTTAACCCCATTTGTCTCCTTTTCTCCTCTTTCCTTTTTTGGTGCTAGAGTTTTGGCTTCCATATAAACATTCACTCTTGATTATTGAAATGTCGACTGAGAAAAATATAGTGTGAGTTATTTAGCCCCATTTGTCATCCATTTATAAATTTATAAGTGTGAGTTATACTACGTTTATAAAGTCATCCATTGAGAAGTGGTCAGGTGAAGCCTGGAATTGAGAAGCACGCTAGGGCATTGATACCTCATCTCTCCTCTACAGCATTTTAATGATAATGACTACCTTTGATGGTGTCTATTTGACATACCTTTTCCTGTGAGATTTATTATGTATCTAGTTTTTCCATGTGGTGGCATGTCTTTGACACATGTTTTCATTCTCAATAATCATCTCGTTGTATTTCTATTTCTCACATAACTAAGGTGTTTGTTCATTTGAATTTGTTAATTCGTTTGCCGTGTAAAAATATATGGTTGTTCTCTTTCAGATATCAGCCATGATAATTGTTGGAAATTCATTTGGGCCAGCATATATTGTTGAAACCGGTATTAAATTTTCTTTATAAGAGACCGTACATTCAACGCAAGCAATTTTTTTTTTTTAATTTGGGCCTATGTGGCCCAACCTGAAAATGTTTTGTCATGGGCCGGGGCCCTGGCTCAAGTGGGTGACGGGCCCCCGTTAACCGCGGGTTGGAATGCTAGTGCTGTGGCGCCTCCAAGCTTTTTTCTTTGAGTTTTTTTTTTTTTTTTTTGTGTGCATATTATTCTATTTTTTCTGAGATATTCTTTTTTTGGGGTTTATTTTTACCATAAAAAATATAAAGTGTATTCTTTTTCTAAAATTTATGTTTTTTTTTTTTTCTTTTTCTCCTGCTCCTTTTGTTTTAATTTAAATCTAAACAATATTCTTGCTTTTTTCATGTAATAATACATTTTTCTGTTGTATTTGGCAATCGGTCTATTCATATAGTTGGACTTGATCAAATCCAATTATATATTAATTCACTTCAATTTTTCTGAACCTAATTATTGCCTTGAAATCAAATTTAGGGTATAGAATCGACGGTGCTTTTTATACTACAATCAAAATGCATAATACAAGAGGATGTGCATTATTTTATTGACTTTAATATCAATAAGATCTCAACAAAGACATTTTTCGTCCGAGAAAAAATAACAATACTCACGTAATTTTGAAGATTATAAGTGTGCTAGAAAAAAACTAAACTTTTTTTCCCCTGACGTCGCCAAGGATTCTTTTCTCTGCACTCCCTCAATTGCTCCCTTTTCCATGTCTCCGTTCACTCCTTCACTTTGGCCTCCCCCACAATCCGATGTACCCCATTCGTTCCTCCATTTCTAGGATTCCGAGTTTCACTTTTGCGTGTGGACTTGTCACGTGCTTTCATGCCTGAAAGCGTTTCGATCTATTCATTTCTTCCGTTGGCAATTTCTAGTTGTTGCGCCGCCACCGCCGTGGATATCAATTTTCAGGGGGCAGTGTGGTATCTGCGGGGAAATGAACTTGGCTCAAACGCAATGCTCTCGAAAGAGGTATTTTCATTTCCTGTCAGTCAAAAATGTTTTGAGTGATTGCGTAGCTCGCCCGTGCTGATAGTGGGCACGTGATAAAATTTGTACATTGGACTCGACCTGTGTTTTATGTGAGGATATTAGCTTTTGCTTTGGGTGTTTGATGAATTAGTAATATCTTTTTTTTTTGTGAGTTACTAATTCCATTTATCATCATTGTTTGGGTGTTTGTTGATTATGAAGGTAGTTTGTCTTTTAATTGTGTTTATGTAATTGTTTACCTTTATTGATCGTTCCGGGATGCCCATGAAGAATCCGGGGGCCTACTAGCTTGTTGACGACAAGACCGCAATCGGTTCATTTTTCTTCTTGAACATACATTGGCTCTCTAAATTTGCACACAATGTTCGTTTTTATGTTTAATTGAAATACAATATGTTTTTCTTGGGTGGCGGCATCTGATTTACGACCCCAATGCCAAGCTTTTCTGGTTTTGGACTTGCAAACATTTTTCCCAAGGGAGATAACTCTCGCTTCACCTATGTCATTGGAATGTACAGCAATACTGCTCGGGAATATGTGATGCAGGATACAGGCCATTTGAGGATGAGAATTGCACAAGTAACTTGCATAAATGCGGTCGAGTATTATTTTTTACATGTCAAAGTAATCCTATTGTATAGAAAAGAAAAGAATAGACCCAATGTACACACCTCACGCACAACATGTGCACCAGTTATGATTAGGAACTGAATTCGATTAGGTAAATATCAACTGAACCAAAGACAAGAAAATGAGAGCGATGGTCATATACTGATGCACTATCAGTCTGATCTGTCTTGATACATGTGGCCACAATTTGCAGGAATAGTAGAATCAGCTGTAGTTCCTGCACCCCATGCTAAAAGGTTGCCAATTTTTTGTTTTCTCTGTTTTTAGTCGTGCATGTAGTCTCCTAAATGATGCTATTCCCTCACCTTCCAGTCCACCATCTATCTACTCTTTCTCATATTGTTTGCCTGGGGAGGAACGTAGAAATTTTGCTGGACCCTCATGAGTTGGTGTTCCTAGGTGATCTAGATCTACTTTCTGTGGTGCGCACAGCCTCTGGAAAATACACGAAAGTTGGATCTTGAGGGTGCAAATCAGGCAAGTTCCTAACCCACGTTAATAGAATGTCTGCTAAGTCCTTCAAATACCCGATTAATCCCTATCATTTTTTCCTACCGAAACACCGATTCACAGTTAGTGTTATTTCCTTTATGTGCTTTCTACGCCGCATGTCTGAAGGGTTCTTGGTTCCAAATGATATATCTAGAGCATGTCCAAGTAGCTGGTTAAGTTCTGCCAGGTGTGGTAGTTGTCTGTCCTACATGCACTAGATAATTTCCCAAAAGACGTAGATTCATACTATGATCAGGTATTGTTTATTACTTTGTTTTTGCGCTTCAGGGGCATGCAGCACATTATGTATAAGAGAGAGAGAGAGAGAGAGGTTAATTTGGTTGTAACACCTAAAATCTATGGAAAATATTAACAGATGAATTCTAATATAATATTCATGGTTTTCTATGTTTTAAAATAGTTTTTTTTAGCGGATAAGTCCATCAATGACGTTTTACTTAAAAAAGAAAAAGAAGAGAAAACAAATCCCCTAATTAAGGTTAAATTTATTTAAGACAGGTTTTACTTTTCTTTAATCTCATATCTCATGAAATTCATTTTTATATAATAATATATACCTAAAATCTTTCGAATTTTTAAACATGATCCATCCATTGTATTTATATTTCAAATGCTTAGATTTCTTTTTCCTTTTTTTTAATAGTAGCCATTTGATCTTCAGGTCAAGATCTGCGTGCATTGACCAATCCACCTTCTCGAGCAATCTTAAATATGTGTAAAACTTTAACAATGCCTAGAACGAGATATTTTACCATATAAGATATTTGTTCTAAAAGGAATTATTAGATTCAAATTATAATTCTTCTCGGATTTGCAGACATACCATTTTTGTTGGCTCTCTCTCCCTTAATTATTATTATTATTATTATTATTATTATTATTATTATTATTATTATTATTATTATTATTATTATTATTATTATTATTATTATTATTATTATTATTAGTTTTGCTTTTTTTTGGCCGGTTATTTATTATTTTTGCTTTCCCTGCATAAAAACAAGGTCGAAGATTCCACCCATGAGGCGTGATCACGATTAGAAGGTAAATGCCGATGGCATGAAGCATTAAAATACTTGGATATGAAAATTAGAACGTAAAGCCTACAAAAGCCCCGTTTGGGCCGGATTGTGTAATATTTAAATCAATTATCTCAATAACCATTTTTATTCTTAAAGAAAAATTATGAGGTTGAGAAAATTTTCGAAATTAATTTTGACTTCCAAAGTCCTTCAAGTTAAATCATATTAGACTTTGACCTTTTTAAAGATAGGCGTATGAAAGCTTCAAGTGATTTTACCAAAATCCAAAATCCAAAATCCAAATTCACCATCGAAATCCGGTCAAAAGAGAGAGGAAAAAAATGGGTACTTGAAATTACAATGTGGCCATGTACTTATCGATCATAAAAATGTCATTGAAATATTTTCATTTAAGAAAGAGCATTTAGAGATGTTAATTAATTTATAAAATCAATGTAATAGATAATTTTCAGTCTATTTGGCGATCCTCAAAGTATGCACGCCTCTAATACTTCTCAAACGCCAATCCGAAACCTAGTTGCAAATCCGAGCATTATGACTACCATGCAGAGCACCGCCTCCCTTCTTCATTGGTATCTTCTTCATATGGCCGAGACAAATTTGGAGTCCTGTCATTCATGGCTAGGTTCGACACTTGCAATGTGAAGAGATACCGCCAGTGAACTTGTTTTCTTGCCGCCCAAGAATTTGTAGAGGCCGAAAACTCGGTCCTGATCCAATTCGGAACACGTCCGGAGAATTTATTGTAGATCCGTCAAAGACGACAAACTAACCTAAAGGTGGCGGAATGATCCATTCAACTGATTATTTGAAAAACTGAGCAATACCAAATTTGCAATTTTTCCATAACTTAGGAATTATAACGATATAGATTTCCTAAAAAACCATAAAGGTTTTAAGTTCCTCAAGTTCACTAACTAATTCAGCGACCCATCTAGTTGATTACTCGAAATATATGCATATGGCGTATCTAATAATTCCAGGAAAATGTCACCACCGCTGTGCATCTCAATTGAAAAATGGAATGGAAAGCTACAAGTTTCTTTCAATTAGAGTTTTGTGAACTGAAGGTCTGCAAAAGCTCCAAGTTAACTCAACGTTTATCACTCTTTGCATAATCTCTCATCTCATCCTCGTTATATTATAAAATGACTTGGGTCTACACTCATCTGATTGCATTTCTTTCGGATGAATGCGAATTCTAACAAGATTTTATGGATGCTGTAGGATCATTTCCTGTAAATGAATAGAAGGAAAAGGCTGAATTTTTTTACCTTACAGCAATTTCATTCAGCTCATACTGTTCATATTACTGGCCTTTCACATTGTATTACGTTTGCGGGATGTACATATGGAGGAACTATTGGAGAAGTCATTATACTTTGGCCAAGAGCAAACAAGATTTTAGACCCCTAAAGATGTTCTAAAATGATGAAGTTCGCCAGAGGAAAAAGAAGAACTGTGTTGCAAAATCACGCAATATCGTCTAACTTTCAGGATATAATATGAAATTCTTTTTTTTTAAAAAAAAGAAAAGAAATGACATTATCTCATCATAATTTGATAAGCTTATAGAAAAAATTGAAGTGTAAGATTTCAATGTAGAATGTGATCGTAATTACAAAGATTAGAGAAAGAGAATCAAGAAAAAGGAATGTTTAAAGAGGAAATAATAAGAAAATAATGAAATTATAAATAGACGGCATGTACTTAATACATTACAAAGGAATATAGTAGATTGTGTTGGGTAAAATAGACGACGATTCAGTGTAGCTTCAATAAAATAAGACACTAACCCATAAGGCGCAAAAAGAATGGAAGAAGATAATCGACACCTTTAAACTAAAAAACTTAAAGATAATTATATCGTATAATTGATTACTCAAAATATATGCATATGGCGTATCTAATAATTCCAGGAAAATGTCACCACCGCTGTGCATCTCAATTGAAAAATGGAATGGAAAGCTACAAGTTTCTTTCAATTAGAGTTTTGTGAACTGAAGGTCTGCAAAAGCTCCAAGTTAACTCAACGTTTATCGCTCTTTGCATAATCTCTCATCTCATCCTCGTTATATTATAAAATGACTTGGGTCTACACTCATCTGATTGCATTTCTTTCGGATGAATTCGAATTCTAACAGGATTTTATGGATGCTGTAGGATCATTTCCTGTAAATGAATAGGAGGAAAAGGCTGAATTTTTTTACCTTACAGCAATTTCATTCAGCTCATACTGTTCATATTACTGGCCTTTCACATTGTATTACGTTTGCGGGATGTACATATGGAGGAACTATTGGAGGAGTCATTATACTTTGGCCAAGAGCAAACAAGATTTTAGACCCCTAAAGATGTTCTAAAATGATGAAGTTCGCCAGAGGAAAAAGAAGAACTGTGTTGCAAAATCACGCAATATCGTCTAACTTTCGGGATATAATATGAAATTCTTTTTTTTAAAAAAAAAAAAAGAAAAGAAATGACATTATCTCATCATAATTTGATAAGCTTATAGAAAAAATTGAAGTGTAAGATTTCAATGTAGAATGTGATCGTAATTACAAAGATTAGAGAAAGAGAATCAAGAAAAAGGAATGTTTAAAGAGGAAATAATAAGAAAATAATGAAATTATAAATAGACGGCATGTACTTAATACATTACAAAGGAATATAGTAGATTGTGTTGGGTAAAATAGGTGACGATTCAGTGTAGCTTCAATAAAATAAGACACTAACCCATAAGGCGCAAAAAGAATGGAAGAAGATAATCGACACCTTTAAACTAAAAAACTTAAAGATAATTATATCGTATAATTGATTACTCAAAATATATGCATATGGCGTATCTAATAATTCCAGGAAAATGTCACCACCGCTGTGCATCTCAATTGAAAAATGGAATGGAAAGCTACAAGTTTCTTTCAATTAGAGTTTTGTGAACTGAAGGTCTGCAAAAGCTCCAAGTTAACTCAACGTTTATCGCTCTTTGCATAATCTCTCATCTCATCCTCGTTATATTATAAAATGACTTGGGTCTACACTCATCGATTGCATTTCTTTCGGATGAATTCGAATTCTAACAGGATTTTATGGATGCTGTAGGATCATTTCGTAAATGAATAGGAGGAAAAGGCTGAATTTTTTTACCTTACAGCAATTTCATTCAGCTCATACTTGTTCATATTACTGGCCTTTCACATTGTATTACGTTTGCGGGATGTACATATGGAGGAACTATTGGAGAAGTCATTATACTTTGGCCAAGAGCAAACAAGATTTTAGACCCCTAAAGATGTTCTAAAATGATGAAGTTCGCGGAGGAAAAAGAAGAACTGTGTTGCAAAATCACGCAATATCGTCTAACTTTCGGGATATAATATGAAATTCTTTTTTAAAAAAAAAAAAAGAAAAGAAATGACATTATCTCATCATAATTTGATAAGCTTATAGAAAAAATTGAAGTGTAAGATTTCAATGTAGAATGTGATCGTAATTACAAAGATTAGAGAAAGAGAATCAAGAAAAAGGAATGTTTAAAGAGGAAATAATAAGAAAATAATGAAATTATAAATAGACGGCATGTACTTAATACATTACAAAGGAATATAGTAGATTGTGTTGGGTAAAATAGACTGACGATTCAGTGTAGCTTCAATAAAATAAGACACTAACCCATAAGGCGCAAAAAGAATGGAAGAAGATAATCGACACCTTTAAACTAAAAAACTTAAAGATAATTATATCGTATAATTGAAATGAAAAAACGAAGAGAAAAGGTGTAGGGAGTGACATGGAAGAGATCTTTAGTAAATTAGAAAAGGAAAAGAGAAAAGAGGAGCAAAGGATATATGTCCTCTCAAAACCCTCGTTTAATATAAAGGATATTGGGCAAACTACTATGAACTCAATTCACATAATATGCACGCCCTACACAATTCTTCTTTGATATTAGTAAAACCTATTAAATGTTCAAAGGTCACTTTTACATTATGTATTATTGATTATAAGCACCGGAAACAAACTTGCAATACATAACTCGCATGATATTGAGAAGAAACTACATTTAATTCACTATTTCCTGATAAGAAGCCACTATAGTTTGCAGTGCTAAACTGCAACATGGGGATCTTAGGAAAAAAAAACACCCGGGATCGTTCTTTTTATCATTTTCATCACCTCATTAGTGAATAATAGCCATCTAATAGATTGTGCAGGCAGAGAAACAAAACGAAAGCCTATGTTAATACATAATTCCAATCACAACAACTAAGATGAACAAGAAGCAAAGAGCTACAGAGAAAGGCTAGATGAAGCTACAAAAAGACTGTAATCTTTCCTCGATAGCCTGGTCTTGCCACCCCAATGAAGACCACCATGATTGCTCAGCATCAATGGATCTTAAATTGATAGCATTTATCCCGATAAAAGGAAGTTTCAACAAGGATGGACATGAAGCTATATCCAGTCTCTCTAGAGAAGGCCAAATCAATAAATCATTTGGAGCAATGCTTCTTCATTTCGGAAGATCATGAACTACTAGCTTTTTAGACTCATAAGTGTTCTCGGGTCCAAGCAAGGATTCTCAGTTTCAATGATGATCTCCTCAATTTCGTGGCACTCTTCAACACTCAAATGCTTTAGTTTAGATAGTTGCTCAATCAATCCATTTGAGAATATCTTCTTGAGCTTGGGGCACTTGTACAAGGTCAAACTAGTCATTTGGTCTAAGCTTCCCATGGGCACGGACCCTCCCAAATACAATGCAAACTTGGGGCATTGTTTATGACCATTCTCTCTAGCCATTCAAATGCACAAGGTGGTGCTACATTACCGTCAATGATGCATATGATGTCCTGCAGCCCTCCACTGAGCAAGCTCTGAGTTTACTCAAGTTCTCAGTCCCAAAATCTAATAAGCTCAGTATATTCTTATGATCAATTAGTTCAAATACTTCGGTCTCAGTGAGTACTTCTAAGATCACAGGATTTGTGCCTTCATCGTTTACATACTTCAAGCACTTGCACAATTGATATTCAAAATAATCGAGAATATGATGCTTGACCGAATTGCAAATACCAACCGAAAACTGAAATGTGAAGCGCAAGTCCTTCCATAGAGGGCTTGATCTGACGAAGATTTCAAGGCACTCTACTTTAGGAAAGGAAAATGTCAGTGAAGTCAACCGTGTCAAGGTAGAAACCTCCTCCGTGATTGTCCTCATGACATGATCAGACCACAAAGTGTTTGGGTCTACATCAATCATGAGTTCTTCTAATGATGAAATGCTCGAAATCACCTTGGACATTGGGTTTCCGGTGCCAAAATTTGACAGGGACATGCGCAAACATCTCATCCGGTTAAACTTCCAACTTGAATAGGTAAAGAGATGATTCCGGTGCATCGAATGTCAAGCACCTCTAGATGCACCAGTGCCTTTATGTTTGAAGGTAGTTCTATTAAGCCCTCACATGAATTCAAGTGGAGTGCCCTGAGATGAGTCAAGCAAGGCAAAGAAAGTGGAAGGGATGTTATTGCCATAGCATGTAAGTCCAAGACTCGGAGTCTTTGCATAGATAAGAAGAAGCTCTCTTGGATCATCATTAAATTCTTGTTTCTTTGCAAGAGTAAAGTCGAAAGATTTGTGCAATTTGAAGTTGCCGGTAAACTGCACTAGTCATTATCCATCAAAGAAATTCGACTTGCAGATGTCCATTCTTCTTCCTTTGGCGGCTTTTTTAGCCCCTCTGTTAGAGTTTAAATGTGCATGGAAGCATGGCTTTGATATTAGTTATAATTTTTTATTAGTGATGTGTGCAAGTGCATGGTATATTTTGTAGATGATGGACAAGGGACAAGGTAGGATAATTGAAGGACAAAGAACATGGGATATGAGAAATAGTTTCATTAGTTGGATAAAATAGTTTTACAATAGTTGAAGGAAGTGTTGGTAAGGGAGCATGAGGTTTTTATGCTTAGATCCCACACAAAACATGGAGCACTTGCTCCTTTATATATAGGCTGCCAAAGTAGGTGGAGGAAGTCTCTAGACTTCTTTACAAATAGCTACTATTATTTTATAGTAACATAAGATTGAAACTTCTAGAATACATAAGAGAGATGGCACCTTGTAGACTCTTTTAGAATTTTTCATGAATTTTCTAGCTCAAATCTATCTTGAAGTTTCTAGAATTGGATCGCAAATTCCAACACCCTCACATGGTCTTGCCAGGATCTTATGGTCTGAGACTCCTGATGAAATTTTAAGAGCCATATTGCGAATAAAAATCAATACACGATAGTGGCTCTATATGGTATGCATGATAATCATCTAATGTACTTGCCCTGTAATTTTGAGCATGTAAAGTTGGTGCCATTGGCATTTTGTTCATTGCACCCAAGCCACCATCTTGTTGAAAGAGTTCACTAGATTTTTGTGCAGTTAATTTTTTTACTATCATCTTCCTTTTCTTAACATCTAAATTTTTCTTTTTTCACTTAGAACTTAGTCGCGTAGAAAATAAAGAATTGGTCTCTAAAAAAAGAAGAAGAGTAAACTAAATAATTTTCATTAACATGCATTGTGTTTTCGTTAAATTGCATCACATATAGACATTAGGAGCATTAGCATTACTAGTATTAAAAAAAAAAATTTTTAAAAAATTGCATCCGGGCGGGGCTAGGGCCAGCCTTAGCCCAGTACCTCCTTCATTTCCCTTTTCTTTTCCCCCACGTGAGCTGGCCCAGCCCACTTCTTCTTTATATTTCTCCCCGGCACGGCTCTCTCCTCTTCTCTTCTCCTTCCCTGCCGTCGTCGGCCGCTTGCTTCGCGACAAACAGGAAGAAAAGGACAGAAGGACAGAGGCGAGGACGGACGGACGGAAGTGAGCTGCGCGCGACGCTCGACCGAGAATGTCGTGCGGTGCGGGTCTGCGAAAGGCAGCTGTCGTCGCTAAAAAAACAAGGGGGGGGGGGGTAAATTAAGGGTCTGCTCAGTCGAGACGGTTCTTTCCGAGTCTTTAAGGGTTGGATTGAAGAAAATGGGACTGCTCCTGCGGGGCCTGGCACTGGGCTGACTGTCCCTGTTAAGATTTTCGAGCGTCATGGGCAGCCGGCTCACGAAGAATGGCTGGTAATATCTCATGTGATGATCTTTTCTTTCTGGATTAATGCATGTTTGACAGTTAGTATGACTTTTGAACTCTTGCACTTTCCACGTGCCAGGCTGAAGTGAGTATTCTTGGTCATCTAGTGCATCCAAATTTGGTAAAGTTAATTGGATATTGCATGGAAGGCAACCAAAGGCTGCTTATATATGAGGATATGCAACGAGGGAGCTTGAAAGATCACCTCTTTGAAAGTATGCGCACTTGTCCTTTAACATGTGCTTGGTGCCCTTAATGACATGTCCTACATTATGTGGTAAAACGACCCACCTGTAGCTGGATATGGAAGTCATGTCTCCCAAGAAAACTATTTGATTGCTACTAGAATCTGGATAATAATTTTAAGGAGGAAAAAATGTCACTTGTCCTTATTATGGACGTCTTTCCAGAAGATTGTAGGGTTCGGAACCATAATTTCCTAAATAATTTACAACGCTCATACTCTGTTGAATGTTCTTCTGCCTGAAATTTTTTTTTTTATATGTAAATTGCTTTTTTGATGTTGGTGCCACCGACCAAAAGGATGCAATACCAGAGACTTTCAATGTTATCATATACTCAGAGGACATTATAGTTCGATGCCATGGGAAAAAAAAGAAATAGCGGAAGATCATGTGATATGGTCATGAAATGTCACTTTCTAGCAGCTTCGTCCGTGTGTGATTTTAGTAACACTTTATCATCTTTGTCTCTCAGTAGTACATCTTAGGGAATCCTGAGACTTAATTCTCTCTAACTTGGTCATTTAGGTGCAAGAACACCAGAGTTGCACCGTATTGAGGATGAAAACTTAGTACAGAGCTTGCAATAGGCTAGTAATGATATTTAATGGAAGGGACATGCTTGCCAATTGAACAACTCTCGAAAGATACTAAATGTTTTTAATAGCAGGGCATATTCGTTTACATAAGCATTATTTTCATTTCCACAAGAAAAGAAAGGGAATCCTGCTGTAGTTTCTACCATATTCTTGTCCTGCCTACTAATTCTCAGCAGTTATTTTCAAAAAGTTGGTATCAGTTTTAACCAAACTATCTTTGATTATGCTGGCTTCAGAAAGGGAATATTGATTCATCTGTGATGACAAGCATTTTATTAGTTAATTCTTGTGTTCTTTTGTGGGTTGAGTAGGGAAATTGCCTCTTACTTGGTCTACCAGGATGAAAATAGCGCTGGATGCTGCAAAGAGTCTTGCTTTTCTTCATGGGGAGGCAGAACCGCCAGTGATATTTCGTAATTTTAATCCTTCCAAGATCCTATTAGATGCCGTATGTATCAAAGCTATGGTGACAGTCCTTTTTCCTTTTTAATCATGATGCTTGATTTTTTCACTACTCGTCTCTTTCAGGACTACAATGCCAAGCTTACTGGTTTTGGACTTGCGATTGTTCTTGAGGGAGATGAGTCTATCAGGGGAACAATAGGCTATGCTGCCCCGGAATGGATGATGAGGGGTATGTGTATGTTTCTACGAGCAATTTGTGGATGAGAAATGTCCAAATGACCTGCACAAAAGTGGTTGAGTAAGATTTTTGACATGTCAAATTATCCTATAGTATAGAAAAGGAGAACAGCCCCAATCTACACACTCATTCACGGCATGTGCACCAATAATGATAAGGAACTGAATTGAATTAGGTAGATATCAATTGTGACCATAGACAAGAGAATTACAGGGACCGTCATATACTTATATGACCTCATTTTCTCTTTGTGCATCCTGTCTCTGCTCTGTCCTCATATATTGTCACGATTTGCAGGAATGGTATGATCAGCTGTAGCTCTTGCACATCATGCTTAAGTTACTTTTTTTTCTGTTTTAGTCCTGCATGTGGTCTCCCAAATGATGCTATTTCCTTACTTTCAGTCCACCAGATATCTAATCATCGGATGGATTATACTGCACATTTATTGCTGGAACTTTTGGAACATTACGTGCAGCGTAGGTTGTGGAATGACTGATTGGTGCTCACTACCTGCATTCCTTTTCTTTGTTAGAAGCATCTCTCAATTGTTGTTTCCTCCGAGTACAATGTCTGGTGCTTTTTGATATGATGCACAACCAGCGATTACTGAAACACGGATTTTAAAGTTCTTTTTGTATGTGTTTTTACGTACGTTAATGCTACATGTCCAAAGGATTCTTGGTTCGGATTGGAGTATCTAGGTTTCTTCATGTAGCTAGTTAATTTCCAAGAAGTGTGTTGGTCGTCCATCCCACACGCACTCCATTATTACCAAAAAAACATAAATCTAAACTAGGTATTATTTGTTCCTTTGTTTTGCGTGGTTTAGAGCTACATGTAGTAATCATGATTTGTGTATTTTTTTCGTTTTACTTTCCCATTTATCATTTAAGAATAGCAGAATTTTACGCTGAAATCATTAAAAAGGCAGTGGTTTTATCTTATACATCTATTGATTAAGAGTTGATTTTTTTTTATTTTTTTTGGCATACGTCCTTATAAATTTCAGTGAAGGCAATGCATTGAGAATCATTCACTATGTTATCGTTAATTTTAATGATTATGACTTGACAATTTCTAATAAATGGCATCATTATGAATTGATAGATTAATTAGTCAGTTCATATTTATCATGCTATAAAGTACTACTTCATAGAAGCAAATACCTTGACATGGCCGTCCATGAATGAAGTATATTATTATGATAAGATCCAATAGTGTATTTTGTAATTGCCATCATCGATAATATCACAATTTGGGCTTTAGTACACTCCTATGCCGCCAATTGCTTTGATAATTTCACTAATACTCAATTGGGTGCTTGACTAGTATAATCATAATAAAAAAAAGGAGTGATGGAAGGACAGAACAAAGTTATTGTCTCAACCTTACTTGTTTTTGATTGCTAGAGGTGGTTGAGATATTTGGCGGGTACTCCATGCATTGTATTTATATCCAATTAGGATCAACTGGTACTTATTCTAGGTATTCCTGACTACTGATTGCACATATATTATTGCAGCGCACTTCACAATAAAAAGTGATGTCTATGGTTTTGGTGTGGTCCTTTTCGAAATCCTGACCGGAAGAAAACCCTATTACTTCACTGATGATGGACTTTTTCTTTCTGATGGACTTCTCCTTGTTGACTACGTTCGGTCACATCTGGAAGAGGAAAGAAGTTTGTACGAATTGATAGATTCAAGGCTCGGAAATCAATTCTCAGGAAAAGGTGCCCAGATTGCTTTGCAGTTGGCTGTTCGCTGCCTTGAAATGGATCCAGATGCTCGTCCCTGGATGAGTGAAGTTGTCGAAGTTTTGAAAACTATCCAAGATCTTCCATACACGGCAAGTCCATCAAATATTCAGGACAAGACAGGAAGCACTAGCACTAGCACTAGCAGTGGAATGGCATCCAAACTCAAACCACGGTGAATTCAAGGAATGCAAGTCCTTCAATTTCGGATGGGACCAACGCATATCCATGCCACCACGCCACCAATCTTTGGAAGCCAGTGATAAACTGTGGCAATGTGCCGATAAATAGCCGGCATTCAACCCCATTTGTCTCCTTTTCTCCTCTTTCCTTTTTTGGTGCCAGAGCGCTCGCTTCCATATAAACATTCACTCTTGATTATTGAAATGTTGACCAAGAAAAATATAGTGTGAGTTATATTACGTTTATAAAGTCATCCATCGAGAGGTGGTCAAGGGAAGCCCAAAATTGAGAAGTACGCTTGGGCATTGATACCTTTTCTCTACTCTACAACATCTTAATGATAATGATTACCTTTGATGATGTCTATTTGATGTACATTTTCCTGTGAAATTTATTATGTATCGAGCTTTTTCACATTGTGGCATGTCTTTGAGACATGTTTTCATTCTCGATAATCATCTCTTTGTATTCTATTTCTCACATAATTTAGTGTTCATTCATTTGAATTTGCTAATTCATTTGCTATGTAAAAATATACGGTTGTTCTCTTTCAAATATCAACCATGATAATTGTTGGAAATTCTTTTGGGCCAGCACATATTGTTGAAGCCAGTATTGAATTTTCTTTATTAAAGACCGTACATTCAACGTAGGCGAATTTTATTTTTTTTAAATTTGAGCCTATGCGACCCAACCTGAAAATGTTTTGTCATGGGCCGGGGGCCCGGCCCGAGTGGGTGACTGGCCCGTTAACCGCGGGTTGGAATGCTGGTGCCGTGGTGCCTCCAAGCTTTTTTCTTTGAGTTTTTTTTCTTCTTCATAAAAAATATAAAGTGTATTCTTTTTATAAAATTTCTGTTTCTTTTTTTTCTTTTTCTTTTTCTCCTGCTCCTTTTGTTTTACTTAAAATCTAATCAAAGATATTCTTGCTTTTTTCATGTAAGAATACCTTTTCCTTTTTGTATTTTACAATCAATCTATTCATATAGTTGGACTTGATCAAATCCAATTATATATTAATTCACTTTAATTTTTCCGAACCTAATTATTGCCTTGAAATCAAATTTAGGGCACAAAATCGACAACGCTTTTATACTACAATCAAAATGCATAATACAAGAGGATGTACATTATTTTACTAACTTTGATATCAATAAGATCTCAACAAAGACATTCAAGAAAAAATAACGACACTCATGTAATTTTGAAGATTATGAGCGTGCTAGAAAAAAATGAAACTTTTTTTTTTCTCGTGACATCGCCAAAGGTTTCTTTTCTCTGCACTCCCTCAGTTGCTCCCTTTTCCATGTCTCCGTTCACTCCTTCACTTTGGCCTCTCCACAATCCGATGCACCCTATTGGCATTGATTTTGAAACTTACGATTCAGGAGGATAGATAGATGAAGCGATGCCTCTTGACTAATGCTTCCGGAACATCAATCCAACAAAGAGGACAAAAATGTTCAACTTACGGTAACAGTTTCAATTCCAAAAATTGGTAGCTGCAAAAAACACACTCAGTGATTCTCTCGTTCTCTTTCATTTACTCAGCATAGACAATTATCCCATGTTTCCAGGGCTGGAAATATAAAACTTGAAATAATTCACGAGGAAATGGTAGGGTAGACATAATTATCCGGGCAGAATTCCACCTTAGGACAGTGATTTTTCATTAAAGCCTCGGCTGTGTCTATTACTATTACTGACAAAGTCCTTAGTCTTCCCCAAAAATTGCCGCTTATCTTCCTCGCAAGCTTTTGTAATCTTACGTATCTTGCATAGGGTCACTCTCAACTCCGACATAGCCTCTGCAATCTGCATCCCTACTTGTGTACTCTCCGGCAAAGTATTTATATGAATTTCAGAAGTGACAACAGGAAAGATTATGTCTGGCTTCCTGAAGAGGCAAAATGGTAAACCAGGTCACTTATAGCAGTTAATGGAGATATCCTTCCTTAAACATGAACTAGCAATCAGGTCAACCGAGAACTCAGGAACCGTAATAATCAACAGAGCATGTGTAATAGTATGGTGTTGTGAAACTTGCTTAAGATTATGAAACAAATAGAAAAAACAACCCACAGGCTATTCTTGCTACTGCAACAGCTTTTACAGCAAAGAAACAACTTCCTTGATCAATTTGAAGAATGACTGACTACGCATCTAAAATGTCTCTCTACCTTTTCTCGATCTCAAAGAAGATGCAAAGAAGAATATTTAGCTTGATCAGTGACTATCAGGAATAGCAACCAACTTCCTTTTCTTTTTTAATTTCAGTTAGGTCAGACCCTAGTCACAGAAATTTTATAGTTACTAACGACATCTGGAAAATTGGAGGGAGAAACGGAGATACCAGAAGCCTAGAGAAATCAAGCCGTCCTCCCGTATTATTCCACCATCCAGTGATACAGCACCGTGATCTATGCAGACAGAGGCCTGCTTCATGTGTTCTCTGGTGTCATAAACCTGCAACTTGCCAAAAAGCCGATAAAATAGTGTTTCTCGTAGACCAAGGCCTTCAGTTGTTCTTGTTGCCAAATGATCAAAGTCTATGTCGACCATGTTAACTGCATATCCCATGAAGCCTGGAGGGATTTCTCCACTAGGTAAGGTAGGATGAGGAAATGCCAGTTTCCTTTTGAGGATCACAGCCTTCAATCTCTCCTCTGTATGGGCTACCAAAGGTTTATTGCAAATGAATGAGGAAATGCTTTCAAGAACTCGATTAAGTTGGTCAAGGAATATGATCTTCCATAACAGTAAATGCTATAAAATTATAAAAATACCACTTATGTACCTTATTTCCTCAAGACATATGACACGAAATTCACCACTAATAGACTTGCCAAGTTCAGCTGCTTTTGCATAAACAGCATTTTGGAGATCAACTTCTCCGTTTTTGTCATATGTCTCGAGACTAAATGCCATCTCGGAGTTTGTGCACACGATCCCGAGCATTTGATCTTCACCCAGATACTTGGCTAAGATCCTCCAAAATGGAAAATGCAGCTCTAAGTATCAATTTGTCTAAAAGGTGAAAAGAGTATTCGCAACATTGAACAAGTGGGTCAAATAGAAGGGTCAGTGATAGTTTACCTGCTAAGCTCAATATTGCAAATTGTTCCAAGAAGTGCAACCACACCAATGATGCCATCTCTAGATCCTCCATGTGGTCCTTCTGAAGCAAAATTTCTGATCAGTTCACAGAGAACGGAAGCCACCGAGCCATCTCTGTTTTCTATCATGTCTGTCATTTCCTCTTTGGCGAAAAAGCAGTCCACAATGTTCAAAAGGGAAGGCCCTGCATAAACTGCAAAAGTTGGTCATCCCCATAGACCTAAATTAGTGATGTAGGTCCTACTTGTCACAACTGGATTTGCTAGGCAAAGTGAATAATCGCACCCCAGGTGATTTTGGTGAAAAGCAACCATTAACTGAGCAATCATTTCGTCCTAACTTGATTCAGATCTATATATATTGTATGTTGGAGTAAATGGCAAATTGTTTTTTCAAAAAGCATCACATTTCTTCATCTAGAGACAAAGATGATAATATGATGAGAGAGTCATAATATGACAATCAAAACATGGATTTATATTCTTTAAACTTCCCAAACTAAGTAGCCATAGGTCACTGATATTGACAAGACCACAAGGACAAAGAAATGCGCGTCATTGCAAAACAGTGTTGCATGCATTTATAAAAACCAATTATTATTCAGTAATAGAATTAACCAAGACAAATCACCTCCTAACTCCACCAAAGATTGCTCTATTTCAACCTTCCGGTCATGCAGCAACTTCAGTACCCTTTCCCGATGTTCAATGCGCAAACCAGCTTCCTCAAGAACCTGTAAGAGGCAGTAAGTGTAAGTCACAAGGCACAACTGACCACATAAGTATGTGAGAATGATGGGCATTAGCTGCAACTAACTGACCTCATTAGAACATGAAAGAAGCTTAAATTTAGAATCTTAAAGCCAGGTACTTAAAGAATAATTACGACTTCAAGATTACAATAGGAATTTACCCTTTCCCGATGTTCAATGCACAAAGCAGTTTCCTCAAGAACCTGTGAGGAGCAGTAATTGTAAGTCACAAGGCACAACTGACCATATAAGTATGTGAGGATGATGGGCATTAGCTTCGACTGACCTCATTAGAACATGAGAAGCTTAAATTTAGAATCTTAAAGCCAGGTACTTAAAGAATAGTTACGACTTCAAGATTACAATAGGAATTTACAAACCACAAATAACCAGATTTATGAGAGGGATGTAATGTGCAATAAAGATCTAACACAATACCTCATTCTTGATGATGGAAAGTACATTCCCTATATTATTAGGGGTTGATTTGTCCTGTAGCATCATTATATTTGTATTTGGACATAAGGTTTGAATCTCATGCTGCAAATCTGAAGAAGGCTGAATGCCAATCTGCGTATACAAATCAAGTTCAATAAATGTACCACTGCAAATTACCAACACATTACCAGAAATAAAACGTTGCGACCTTGATGCTCAAAGATAACTCTCGGTGACGAGAATGAACAGCAGAAAAGCTAAAGCAACCAGCATCTCGAGGGACAGTAAGTGAAGGAATAGTGCATCGCCCCTTTCGGAAAGCATATAAAGTGGTTGTTTTTGTAACGGATGAGTCCAGTTTTATGGAAAGTGTATGAAAATGGCCATTTTCCTCATCATTGTGGATATTCTCATCAAGATTACCCTCTGTATCCACAATTTCGAAGACGAAATTCTCTAGTTGGGAACCAGCCGCACAAAGCTGAGGCACCTGTAAATCATGCCAACATTAAAACAAGTTTCTGAAACTGAAATCATTGTGCAACTAGAAGCAGAAGACTATACTAACTGGTTCTGCAACTCTGAGCTCCCTTTTTTCTGTTTGGAGCTCTTCCTTGAATATTTCTTCACCGCTGGTTGTAACAGACAGCGAGACTGTATGCAGGTAATGAATGTAGTTATCCCCAGACAGTCAGTAGTTGCTATAAGTTTGAAACTTAAAACACTTGATAGTACAAATATTGAAGCTTCACTTTCAGCACAGCTGCTACGTGATGACCATATGGAATCCATTGGAGTTTCCTTCAATATAGTGAAATGTGAATTCATACCCTCCAGTGAACTTAACGAAATAGATAGTTGTTGGTAAAGAAATTGCACCTTTTCTAGATGCCTGGTACTTCTAATCCTTATTATAATAGTTTAAAATTATGAGAACATTTTCTTACACATACAGAAATATAGACTTTGACAAAAGATTTGGAATCACTATTATTAAGGGAACATTACATTCTCAGATCCTTACTCATCTCCCTACCCACAAATCTGATTACTGACTCCATATTAAATCTTTAGCAAAATTATTATGATAGATGCTGTGTGAACATGAAATACAAACACCATAATTTTAGTTCCTAGCAATAAATATCATCAACTGATATGTCCCAGAAGCAAGATTAAAATAAAACACCTTTTAAATAAAACTGTGTGATTTTGAGTCCACACTGCAGAAAGCCTGCACTCCAAGAAAAAGGACTCTTATTTACCTCATAAATTGGGAGTACCCAAATCTTTGTTTATAGGTGTCGTGTTAAGCTTCAATCGATCAACGCTACAATGAATAACTAAAGTTGATCGACCTGGAGTGTAAACTATACTAATTGAATAAACTGTATGGTCAATTCATAAGTTGAAGAAATAAAAGGTGACTCAATGTAATTATTTTAAAATATTGATTCATCGAGTCTACTAGTTGTATTATGGTAAATTGAAACTCAAACTTTGTTGTGATTACAGTAAACCTCAATATGTGTTGATGATGCTACCTCTAATGTTTCTTATGTTTTACATAATCGCTAAATTCTTCCCATTCCCAATTCAAGCAAGGTTAAAGTAATTTCATCAAGAGATACACGAAAAACTTCCAAAAAAAAAAAAAAATGAACGAGTTTTAGGTTTATACTAGCAGGATTTTTTTAACCCTCATCAAGGAAAAGGAATTAGTTTGAAAGAATGAAAACAGGTATAGATTAGTTTAGAATAAGGATGAAACTTTTCAGTAATAAAAGGTAATAATGATAGGCTGAGTATGTTTTTCTTTTACTATAGAATTTCTGAGTTATTTGCTTCTTGTAACTTTCTTTATTATATTGAGAGTGATAAGTCCACCCTCGGTTCAAAATAAACTGCATTGATTTATTGGCAATTTAGGAACTAAGAAGTTAGTTGTGATAATCAAAATTTAGCACTTTTCAAGAGATTAATGAGCTTTGCGTAGAAAAGAAAATGCCCTATCGATGATGAATCCCATAATAGTTTACGAAGTGATTTTAATGGTAGAAGGTTGGGATTATAATTAAGACCATGAATGGGCCGCATTTTCGAATGGCCATAGGCCTAGTAGTAGCATTCTTGGTCGGAGGCTCAATCAGTAAATTAATATGTAATAATGAGCTGAGCTACAAAACTGCAAAAAGAGAAGGAAATATGCCTGAAAGTAAGTCTTAGCATACCACCTGGCCCCTAAATGGTGAATACATGATCACTCTACCATGTTCATTAAATTTAGATATAGCTTGTGAAAGTTATTGCAAGAATTTGAGCTATACTCTACTCCACTTTACTTGATGTTCTTTTGTAAACACAGTTTCCTTCAACTAAAGATTACCCAGAAAACGTTTGAAGAGATCAAAGTAAAAGTCCAAGCTACAAACTCAAGGTTCATACCATTTTGATTGTAACCTGCAGTAACTTTCAACATGCCACTGAGATGAACAAATCCATCACGATCCACCTGAACAAGGAATTTATTCCTTCTCTTAAATAATTTTCGACAGAGGCTAAACCATCAGCAATGCATATGCTGTTCCAAATATGGTATGAATACACAATACACCTCTACAATACGCCAAATCTTTTTGGGCCACCGACATGCTATTTCATCGCTTGAACAGTTTATGCCCTATATCTAAAATGCCAGCAGGGTCATTCCCAATAATAACAACAGAAATGTAGGTAAATGTGGGAGCAAAATCACCACAAAGTTCCTGTTGCTTCAGTTAAACGCTCTCGTGCACCTATGCAACTATGGAAAGATAAATGCCCTGACCAACATGCTGAATCGGTGTCAACAAAGGCCATCTTTGAAGCTTTGTCTGGGAGAGTGGAGGGAAGAAAATTTAGGTGTAACTAAACAAAACCTTTAATTTTCCTTCCAAACTCTCACAAAATCCGAATTCTTACCTACCCACTTTCTGCCCAAATTTTCATTTCCCCCATTTTCCTTCATCTCCCAAACATAGAATAAGAGAACAAATAATTAATTACAGAATTTACGCAATAGCACCACAGGGAATATGGGAAAGCACATCACCTTGTGCTTTTTACCCATCTGATCTTTACTGGAAAATCCCTCAACCTTCAAAAGAACTTCAGAGCCCTTCAAAGCATGATTTCCATAAGCATCAAACATCTGAAGGAAATGAATCAAATGAAAGACATAAGCAAGAGTGGCAAATAATTTCTTCCGCAAATATACAGCGAATTATTGGCTAAACATAATGATATTCCAGTTTGGACCAGGTTATCTTACACTGCCTTTTCTGTCGTATGGTGAAGTTCTACAAGGTACGCAATTAAAAAGTTCAAAGAAGTTCTGTCTCAGATACTTGTTATTTTTCAATTGAAAAGAGAAAGACCAGGCCTCGATTTCCATCCAATAAAATACCTTATGAAAGACTAAGAACTATACATGGCAAGTAAAATAATTGCCATTGCGGTCAGGAAAATGTACTGAGGACCACGACTATGCAATATGTGCACGCTAGTAACAGTCTGCACATGATTGAGTATTTTCTCGTACAAATAGTGCTAGAAACTTCATTCACAATTGGGCTTAAGCACAAGGCTTGAGAGGATGTGCTTTTACCTCCAATTTGAGTTCTTGTACTGTGCACCCAGGAAGCATTTGGATACTTCGCATGGATGGATGTGCCAACACTCGCCGCACATGTCCAGGAATAACTATGAGAATGTTGAGAAAATAATTTCCAGGCATATCAATAGCTAAACAATTAACAAATCTCACGCTCATGCTTGTAAAGGAATTTAATCCAGAATATACCTTTACATGGTATAGAAATGGACAAAGATTCATCCGGTGGACATAAAAGCATTGTGCCCTCATAGTTTGGCCGGATGATGTCTAAATCCCCACTTTCTATCAGTATATCCTACACAATCAGAAAATCTGAGTTACCACAACAATGCTTGAGATACTACTGTATCTCGATAGAGTTAAATTTTAGTAAAGTGTGCAAATCTGAGATGGGCCGGACATATTAAATAGATGCGCATGGCACCTTAATTCTTAGAGTCCTTTTGTCAGATGAAAGGCCTGCCTTCATTTTCTTTACACAAATCAACATGCCGTTACCCATCTTGAATTGCAAATTGACTTTTGGAGTTGAAGGGAATGGAATAAGGTTCCCATATTTGTCATAACATGCAACATCTAAAGGTGGAAAGCATGATCCAACCCTGTCAAAATAGCCAACAAATTACATTACAAACCTGGAGCTCCACATATACAACAAAAGAGTAAAAAGTTGGTACTATCAAAAACTTCTTACCATCCTTACCTGACTCTAAGATGCTCATTCTTACCATAGCCCAAAAGTTGCCACCTTCCAACCTCAGCAGATGCAAGAACTGTCACTTCTTTTTCATAGTTTTTACAGCTTGTCTCATCCTGATCAAAAGTACATGTCAACAAAATAATGTTTGAGAGGTATTACACAATAAAAAGAGCATTTGGTGATAAAGTTTGTCCCTGTTTCTTTAGCTGGCAGAAAAGAGTTAAAGATGCTTGCTTACCATATGCAACAGAAATTTATATATACCGGATTTCTGAAATAGTTCAAGACACCTGTGCTGCAAGGAAAAGATGTATAGACCATGATATCCTCTATGACAAGATGGTGTCACGCGAGATGAATAAAGATGACTTTCTCGACCATTATCAGAATCACCACTGAATTTGACTTCCATTGACATTTCCATCTTATTTTTGACAATGTACTTCTGATCCAAGTTCTTCGGAGCAGTGGAGTAACTGAAATTTGCTGGCCGAACAACGGCTACAATTTCCTTTGGAGGGTCTTGTCCAGCAGGAATGGGTGCATGAACTGGTAACGCCTGAAAACAAAAAGATAAAAAAAGAAAATATGAATAGAATAGGCTAGTAATATAGACGGAGGACAGATAAATCTCAATAGTATTCTCAGGTCAACATTATTCTAAGGAGAAGGAACACAATATATAACATCATGCAAAAAATCTCCTTAGCTCTTAAACCTTTCAGACCAACAGATTTCACCTAGATGCTATAAAATGCTCGAACAAGGTTATATAGGATGCTTCAAGAACTACTTTCTGCAGTCACCTGTGAATTGAAGATCGATTTACAAAACCCTAATTAGACACGTACCTCATGAATTCCTAACTCTTCACATTGGTTGGCATCTAGCAAGTCAATCGAAGATGGAGCTTTCAAGCGCTGCTTCTCCAATTGGCACTCCCACTCAGATTTCCCAACAGCTACTAACTGGGTTTGGAAGCTCAAGATTGAGTAGAGACCACAAAATACGACATAAAGAAGTAAGATGACATTCAAATAATCAAATAGATACCTCTCCAGAGTCAATTACTCCAATAGGCATAGATACAGAACTCTGAACCTCCAAGCAAACATTTCCATCGTGCTTATTGAGGATGCAGCCTTTCTCATCAGGCACCCCAAGTGGCCTTTCACGCAAAATAATGCAGGGACAGCTTGTTAGCAGAATCTTGAGGTATCCAATCAGTTGATGAAAACTGAAAACACTTCAACCACAGAAAATCGAAAAGTGACTCACCTGCATATGATTCGTGCTTCCCCTGCAGAGAGAAGACGGTCAGATCAATTGACCAATACACTTCATTGAATAGAATAGAGAAACATCATCACAATATATAAACTGTTTTCTCAATCAAGTTGAGGGATCTTCTGATCTGGAAATCCCCTATGAGCAGATAGACGGTTAAAACTTGATCCCAAGATTTTTCTCCGGATTAATACATATTCTAATTCTTTCATTTCAATCCTAGCGAACATAAGTACTAACTGATGGTTTGAATGCAAAATGCTTCCACTGATCAATGTGGGACACTTCTAAGGAACCTCCTTCTCTGTCCAAGTCTCCTTGGAAAACATAATAAAAGTCAAGTCATTGATGGTGAAATAAATTGTCTGAAAAATCATTTGACTACTATGGAATAGGCACCAGTTTGAAACTTAGAGTTACCATAGAAGCTACAATGTCTGTACATAATAGATGCAGAGTATCTCTTTATGCTTTGAATTGCATGCTCAAATAAAAATTCCATTCTGTTTAAGTATAAACGATATCTGTTAGACATACTGAGATAATCTAACATGCCCACAATAAAAGTATCTTTTCGCAGAAAGCTTGAAGTAAAAGCAATTAAATAAACGCAGGTATATCATTTCTTACCACCTCCATCTCCTTGAAGTCCTTCAAGCAAAAAATATTCCAGAGTAGCAAAGACATTCTTCTTGTGCACTCCGGCACATGCTCCTTTGAGAATTTTGATTTTCTGGCCAGATCTCCAAGACGCTCCCTTCCTTTTCATCCGACGGTGCACTCTCACAACTAAGATATAAATTTTTATATTAACTAATTGCACCATGAGTAGCAAAGCAAACAAATAATAGGTAAAACAGGAAGTAGTGTGGTCAAAGAATTTCAAAAGATATCAAACATTTTGCACAAGACAGGAAAAGACTGAATAGCGAACCACTATCATGTGACATAGCAGAACTTCACCGGTAATCCACCAGATTATGATATATATCACTTCTACATACCGTCGGATGATACACCAAGTGCCTTCTTGTTTCCAGGGTTGATTATGAAAACAGCTTGGTCCTCGCCGCTGTCAACCTCTTCATCATAACGATCATGCATTTGGATAATCCAATCAGAATACTCCTTTTCCAGTTGCAAAGGAGTCAACAACTTCTCTTCTCTATAGATTTTAACATTTATTCCTAGATAATGGACAAAAATTCATTAAGGACTTTGGAGTGAAAACCACGTAAGTTTAAGTAGAAGATAGTGGAAATATGTACAAGCATGACCTTTTACTCCATCAAGAGGCCTGCCAATTTTTCTAAGAGCACTGGTAAATGGGCTGTGCTGGGCCAGATCTGTCTGTCAAAAGAATGGAGCATTGAGCATCTCTATATGAAAAGTTCCACAAGAAGATGAGCGATTTACATTTCTCAAGCAATTTAGATGATGACTATACGTCATTCAACCTATTTTTGGTCCTTTGATTTGACAGAATATTGAAATATCAAAACATGTATTCATCTACTAGCTTAAGCTTTTAGAACAGTTGATAGTGATCTTATAAAATCTCACATGGTATCAAAGTAGGAGGTCCTAATTCCGAATCTTTTCAAACCCCTATTTGCCTCCCAATGAAATTTTTTCATGCTTAATACTCGGCAAAAAAGACCAAATTAAGCATGAGGGTGAGTGATAGGATATTAAAATATTAAAACATGCATTTATCTACTACCGTAAGCTTTTAGAATAGTTGGTGGTGGCAGTCTTACAAAATCTCACACATAAAATCTTTTGCTAAAGCAAGGTATTTCAAGTAATGAACCACTTACATAAGATAGACATGTTTCGGTTTCGATGTTTTCCAAAAGTACATTATTTACTTATCAAACAAAGAGTCAGCTCAACAGATACTAGAAAAATGAAGAACCAAAAGAAAAGGAAGTGAAGAAGACCTGTCTTTGAAATGTTGATCATCAAACTTTTGTCATTTCCCATTAATTGAATTTAAAAAATTTACTAAATTATTTTAAGATGTCATAGAAAAGGTACTCATCCTAAAATCTACAAACGGCAACTCAAAAACCTTTAAATTTTAGTAAGAACAATATTTTACTGCAAAGGCTTACAGCTACTGTGTATGCATACTTCTAACCTCCTCTCCAGCTAGGTAACAGCGATGAGAAAGATTGGAAACATCACTGTCAACTGACAAATAACAGACGAATGACAACATGTTTTGCCCTGAGATATAACACTTAAAGGAACTTATAAAACACTGAATTCATATGTGCTAATATGACAACATAAAGAGGTCTCAACTCTGATCAAACTTATGACAGCCACATTCAAAATGCTACCATTTTATCCATGAAGAAGCCACATTCCTACCAACACACATCAAGAAATTTCAGAAGAATCCCTCTGGCAACATTCAAAATGCTACCATTTTATCCATAAAGAAGGCACATTCCTACCAACATACATCAAGAAATTTCAGAAGAATCCCTATGGAAAGACATGAATTAGCTGGAGACATTTTTTTTTTTTTTTTTTTTTTTTTTTTTTTTTTTTTTGTTCCTGCTCTGGTTTGCACCTCCAAAACCGCACACTCTGTTTAGCCTTGCTACGAGAAATCTCTAGTTCCTAGTCCATATGTTTTCAGTAGATCGAAGCATTTGAAAGTCTTAAGTTACATAAAAATGTCAGAACTGGGACCACTAAGTATTCTAATAATGAAAGCCTGATGGCCCATGAATAGGCAGTAGAGTTCCCCTCACCTTGGAAGGTGTTGGAGAAAATCCAGCATCAGTCTCTGCATCATCAAAATATAAGTAAGACATCTCATGATGTATAGAATTAAAGAAAATGCAGTCCCACTAGATAAGAAAGGTCCTAATAATCAGTGATAACCATACCAATAAAACATTTAACTCTAAAGAAAGATCTCCTGAATAAGTGAGCTTTATCTCCTTTCTTATGTCTCTCCATGAATGGAAGCATACCCTGTAGTAGAAAGCAACTATGAGAACATTACATACCACAGTTAAAGAGAGACAGTGGACGCATCAAATACTTGACAATGACGCTTGATTTAACCCAAAATTTTCAATTAGATCAAGTTTCTCAGACAGGACCTTCTCAATGTGCACATGAAATTTTTATAAGATAAGCCACAATATGTTTAGTATTTGTGTTTTATTGCGAATCTTGTCAGAAATTCCTTCATTTTGGAAGAAATCTTAAGTTTGATGATATTTCACAATATACGAAATGAATTACAAAAAACCTTGACTGTTAATAGAGTGAAAATTGAGAAAAATACAGGTATAAGCACGTTTCTTGCAAAATGGTTCTTATTAGCTGACTCACTAGCTTGGAGAAGATGATGTCAACATTTGCATATATGCACTAAAAGGGAGGATAAGAAATGATCAAAATGCAATTGACGTGGGCAAAGATCTGAAACAAGAAAAGTTCATTTTGGTGGTTGTCATAGACATAATGGGTTGCCACGGGCATTTGCTGGATGTAAAAGCACATAGACATAGACTATAAGTTTTGGGCAAGATTGCCTACCAAGGAAAGAGGAAGAGCATGATTTGGTGGGGTTACCATTTGAAAAATTTACTAGAGTTGATAACATGAGTTGCACTGAAGCACAACAGCAAAGAAGTTTTAAAATGTCAGGATGTCATTTCACCATTGTTCTAACATGCAATGCACACAACCGGTTACATGATGTCTTCTATTCCCAGCACAGCAGCCACAACATAGAGGTAAGATAATGGTCTCATCAAACCTATAAACCAGCCTGGCCAAAAATAAAAAACTTATAAACCAGCCTAAGAAGTTATACTTAATACCAGCTTTAAACATGACCGGGTTTGCTTAAAATTCATGTGAGGAATGAGCAATGACTGTTTGACCTTTCATATTAGGGCAACTAGAGGCAAGAAATATGGATCACACAAACTCCATCTGTTGAATATTTTAATCAGACTTTTTCCAGGTTTGCAGAATGCTTGCTTTCTTGATGTATCCATTAGATGAGCAATTGCAGTCATAGTCGTCCAACTTCTGAAAGGATAACCATGGGGCCAGGTGTCTAAACCTCGCTTCTTGGATGGTTTGTGGAAAACGGATTATGCAAGACTACTGGGCCACTAGATCTAGATAGCGACAAAAGAGAGGTTTAAATATCCATCTGTTAACTGGGGGCTGTATACGAAAGGATAAAGGCTTGAAGATGTGTGATCAATAACAATGTAAGCTGTACTATTTTGGAGCAGCATAAGTTTTAAGGACCGTTAAATGTGCTATTGCTTCTAGGCATTTAAGCCTGCAACTCACTATCCTTATCTTATGTAATGCAAGGGAGATGCCTGGGCTTTTCGTTTCATCAGCTTTTCTTAGTTTGATTATAATATCCAAAAAGATCCACAACTCACCCAGCAAGCATCTGGAAGCAGTCGGCCAAGACGTCGGATTGACACTCGACTGAAAGATTCATAGCTTTCAGCCAGTCTGCATCCATCAGCTTCTAACTTCTCTAAGATTCTCTCAATGTTTTCCTTCCCCTGGAGTACTTATATTAAGAACTTCCTCCGCAGGAAACTGAAAAGAAAAGAAACTATAAGAATATACTGCCATACCTGAACAACAGGAAAGTAGACACACTTCAGGCAAGCATTAGCCTCGTGAATTGCTGTGGAACCTGAAAAGTATTGCAGCTTTTTATATTAGAGAAAAGCACAATCTAAGTGACATTCTTAGGTAAAACTAGTAGTAAAAGCATTGATGCCAACAGATGAAAGAAGGGCCTAAGAAAGATAAAAGGTGGACAACCTAGAATAAAAGATGATATAACTCTGTCTCCTCTTCTATAAAGAATGGGACAGAGAACTACAGATACTTACCGAGTACTCTATTTGCGTCAGTGTCCTCTGTGATCGAAAAATGAACTTGAATTATAAAATCAGGACCATTGCATGAATGCAAGTTGGTAATTGCAACCTCCCCTCCTTCAATTTCAGCTAAATCAATACCATTAACCTGACAAAGCACAAACTTATTTCACGGTGCAAAAAGCTTACTTTGAAATCCCATTAAGCCATAATGGGTACTATTTTTTCAACAAACCATACACTAGGACACGCTCATATCATAAGCGTCTAAATAGCAAACCTTCTCAAATTAGTTTATATATTTGTAGGCATAGCAAGAACACAAAATCCGAAATTGTTCATAAATCTGAATGACCTAGTTACATAGCTGGATTGTGCTTTTTCTATCCCAATATTAAGAATGTACAAAACTGCCTGTTCATAGTGGACAAAAAAGACAAAAGCAATAATGCGTACTATTTTTTCTGCAAACCATACACTATAAATAGCAAGCCTTCTCAAATTACTTAATATATTTGTAGGCACAGCAAGAACAAGGAAATCCGAAATTGTTTGTAAAGCTGAACAACATGGTTACATAGCTTAATTGAGGCTAGCTAAAAAGTAAAAGCATTATGTGGCCAAAGGAGTTAACATTAGAGTCCACCGTACTAACGGTGCATTCCATACCTCGAAATGGACTGGTCTGATAGTCCTCCTCAAATTTGACAAACCATCACACTGCAAACATTCAAATTAATTAGATATAAATCAAATTCAGGCATCCTATGTAATCCTTACAAAGAAGAAGCAAACTTGCATAACTCTGAAAAACCATTTTACCTACTACTTGCTATCTTAGACATTGCTCTACCTTGATATCCCCAGTAATCCAGAAAGTCAGTAACAGTTATGAATTCACCAGAAGGGAGAACTCATTAGCATAGTTTTAAATCATAGCCAGGAGTAATACTCTCAAAAATATTGACCAAAGCCATACCCCACATTGGCCACAATGCTAACTGAACCGAACTTTGTGGTCAGTAGCAGCATTTATGAACATTGTGCAGTGATGGCACTATAGCATTATTGCATGTGCCATAGCAGTAACTTTTCATAGGAGCAACACAGTAATTATGATACCGTATTGATATTCTATTTGGCAAAATCAACAGCAGTGTTTGATTTACTCCAATTTCTGCAGTACTTAAACTTTCCACCACCACAAGTCCAGGCAGCGAAGATGACATAACACAGATCTGTCTGAAAAATCTAGCAAAACTCTTTAAAATGTTAGAAAATTGAGACATCATTTTAAATTTCAAAAAAGTGATATGACTCTTTCCCAAATTTAGCTGATGAACCCCATAAAGCCAAGAGAAAAAGACCAGCATGACTTTCTCCACTTGTAATGAAATAACATCTCTATAAAAGTCTTGTCGAAGAGTGCCCCGAGGCACTTACTAAGCATACTTGTATGAAATGTTTCAATTTCTAAAGCATTAACTACACATAACAAAAGTAAAACAGTGCATAAAGAATGGTGAACTTTCCTCAATCTGTGGCTTAACAAGAGCCCTGCAGACACTCTTTAACAAAACCCTAAGCAAAAATAGATATGATTTCAGCAAACCTGAACATATGGGAAATACATGTCCTTCAGCTTGCACGAGAGTTGATATAGATTCACGTTTTTCATTCTAGGCTCAAAAATCTCAACCTGTACAGATTTTATACGACAAGAATGCATGAAAACATCACAATGTATTGTCTAGGTATCGAGAATTCACAATATTTACCACCTTGTGACAAATCAAGAAATACCTGAAAATTTTACCAGCAGAATGTATTTAGAATAATACATAAAAGTCATTAACTACATAATATGCCCAAGGCAGTACATGAAAGAAATAAAATATTTGCTTCAAACTTCATAGTAGAGGCTTTCCCCCATCAACAGACACCGACATGCATGAAGAGGTGTTCTATCAATCTTTATCAACTTCAAACTGTTCAAAGAGTTATGTCTTAACTCACAGTAGCCCCCAGTTTATGTGTTTCATAATCCTTGTGAGGGTGTCTCGCTCACATATAGTTCTCAACTCGCCTCACATCTTATAGACTTTAAATTCTCCCTATCTCCTCCCACTGCCTAACGTCTTCTTTAAATATTTCAATCCTATATCTCGAAAAAAAATATCTATTTTATCGCCACTATATTAAAGTGACATAATAGACAATCTAAAGCCTAGGATTCCCTCAAGAAGATTGACTTTGCCTTGAGAACAAAGTAAAGACATGACCTGAGGAAGTCTTCGACTGGCATAATCAGAGAATCTAGAGCCTACTAGTCACTCAAGATGGCTGACCTATGACTACTTCCAAGTCCTGTGCCATGGCCAAGCCAAAAACAAATTTATAGAGCAATGGAGGTTACGTAAAAAGACATGCTTTCAATGGATGATGCCCGGGTCAGAGCATGACAGATAACATCCTAGACAATGGTTTTTACCAGGTTTGTAGAGATTAGCTGAGTAAAACCTTCCCAGGAAAAAAAGAAAAAAAAAAAACACACATAGGCAAAAATTTAGTTGCAAATATAAAAAGAAAAGACGTGCATATGCACCATGAAATGTCCAATAAGTCAATGCGATTGACACTGAAATACCACAATAGAAAGAATTTATTAAAAGAAGTCTACCTTCGTGAAGCTTCCTTGAGGTGCTCTTGCGCTTTCATTTTCTAAAGGAACCCTGACGCCACCATCAGTCTGAATAAACGACAAAGAAAATGATGACAGATTAAATAAATCTATGTATGGAAACTAAGGGAGTCCAGTCGAGAGAAAAATATGACAACAATGAAGAAATCAGTGATCTTGCATACTTTCCAAGAGTGTTGAGAACCAGATCTGCTCAATAGAGCTTCTCTCTTCAGATGTAACATGTATACTCTTTTAGATTGCATAGTCTTGGAAGAAACCATGGCATGCCTGTAACTCGTTAAAAGGTAAAGAGGTGTAAATTACCTCCACAAAATATAATGGACTACCAGTTTCTACAACTACAATACTCTGGAATGTACCTTCCCAAATGCATAGAGGCAATTGGTCCTCCAAATCCAAACAAGCCAAAAAAGGCTGCACCACGCTCAACAAATTATCCAGAAAATAGAAGCAATTTAAACTTTTAGAGATTCAACACAGTTTAATTTTCCCCATTCAAATCCATGTCCAGGACGTGGAAAGGTGAATTGTCAGCTAGTTAGGAACATACTGTTGACTTCTCTCATATAATTCCAACTCATTGAAAACAGAAGTTTGTGTTTGCTTTTTATTGGGGGAGGATAGGGAAAAATGTTTTTTGTATTTCAACGAAGCTAATGCTGCATGGCGCAATGTTACTTTGAAAATTAATTCCGCCTATGAGAAGTGGAAGGTATCGGCAACATTTTCGGGAAGAGGAAGTTGATTCTTTAAGAACATTGATTATGCCAGGACATACTTGACAGTGTATGAATATGGCAGCGGAAAAATCAATTCACTCCTAATATATTGCAGTCAACCAATCATTCACATGTGATATTAGCTTGCATCAATTTACATCTCCTGGAAATACCAATGGATTCCTGCTACTAGCAAAAGGACATTTTGCATGTCTTTTTCATGCAGAGACTACAATAGTCAATTAATGTCACGTGTTTAAAGAGAAATTACCATTAGATATGGAGGTTTTCCACCTACTGCCTTAACTTTATACTTTCTGTGAAGTGAGGCAGCGGAAAAATCAATTCACTCCTAATATATTGCAGTCAACCAATCATTCACATGTGATATTAGCTTGCATCAATTTACATCTCCTGGAAATACCAATGGATTCCTGCTACTAGCAAAAGGACATTTTGCATGTCTTTTTCATGCAGAGACTACAATATTCAATTAATGTCACGTGTTTAAAGAGAAATTACCATTAGATATGGAGGTTTTCCACCTACTGCCTTAACTTTATACTTTCTGTGAAGTGAGGCACCCATCTTTCCCCTAGACAAAAAGAATGAACGCAAATCCACGAAAAGTTACAAAAAGAGAATGAAATCAGAAACCAAGGCTTGCTAGTGGATGGAATTTAATCTTGTAGTTAAGCATATCTGTTTCTGAAGTGAGGCAATCTTTCCCCTAGAAAAAAAAAAAAAATCCACGAAAAGTTCTGTCCTATCAAGTATATTTCTATTAGAAATAACTGGAAAGGATACAGTCAGTTTTCTCCATGAAGAAGCCATCATTTTGCATTTAAGTAGCACCAGCCTCTTTCTGGAAATAGATAATTGACTCAAGTAATCATCTGAAGACGATGTAACTCCACATTATCAAAGCATGTTCTAAAAGTCATGTCACCAATGTTATTTCTTCGTTTTCAACTAGATAACCAAAATTTACCCAAAGCACAGAATTCTCTCCTAAAATTCTGTCCCCTCAAGCCAAGATACGGTTTATGGTGTAAGTTGCCATGGACAAGTGAGTGTGTGGGTTTGGGTTAAATAGGGAAGAAAAAACATTGCTTTAGAGTACTCAATACCACTTTGCTATAGAGTTCTCATCACTGTCGTCCATTCCAGGGCCAGTGTCAAAGATGGAGATCTTTTCATCAGATATATCCAAGCTGCAATTTCAAAACAATAGTGAGTCAGGCTCCAAAGTTCAAACCCAAAAAAATTTCAATAAGAACGCAACTAGCAGAAGCATCAAGATGAAAGATTAAAATATAGTTAGCCCATGATCATATGGCATCAAATGCCCATCATGTTGAAGTAAATGCGACAATCTCCATGTGAAACTTATGATTCATAATATATGGCTGAAAGATGTCTGCATCGATGAAGTCCTACATGGTTCAGACTTAAAGAAGAGTTTTTTGTTGGCAATTAGCAAACTGGCAGTGATACTTCCAAACAAAGGAAAAGCTTCAATGTTGTTTTCCATTACTCTCATTTATTGTTCACTAATTTAGTTGAAACAAAAAGGAATGCATGTTTACAATTGTTCATATTTATCCAGTAAACAAGTCATCAATCACCTCCAGTAGATTTGCTTAGTATAAAATTTCTATTTGAAAAGAAAAGGTTCCTTTCATAGGAGAAGTTCTAAGACGCACCCAGTTCAACAACTAGATCAACAGAAAGAAGCATCATCCTTCGTACAGCTTCCACCATAAGCCACAATATGGATTCTAATGTTCCGCAAATTCTCAGCCTTAAGCCACAAAAGGGTTGATGTTCCAATCCTAATGGTAACGTGACAAGATCAAGAAATCACCTAATCAATCTTTTAGATTTCAGGGGATTAGCCCATACAGCTTGCAAGGAATTATCCTGGCGAAAGGAGCAGCAGTCAGTTTGGCATCAAACAGGGATTATAACTTCCAAAATCATCAGGACAACTTACTATCAAATCTGCAAGAGCAGTTTCAAAAGTATATTCTTCAGGTAGCTCCTTCAACAATTCCTTGTCAGGCGTTAAATCCCACATATTCTGTGAGAGATTTCACGCATATATCAATGCAATGCTTGAAGAAGCACAGAGAACTAGAGAAACTCCATCATAGCATGCGTCATGTGTTCAAAGGCCATGATACACCTTCCCCCCAAAGGGTACTATCAAAATCCACAACAAGAGAACTCCTAAAAGGCAAGTGAAAGTGATACGCATTATGCAGAAAGGAATAAAATACTAACCTCAAAAGTATCAGTTGTGTTGCCAGAGCCATCCTAATTGGAAAAAGATAATGCATACAAAAGAACAGTAAAATGAGTACAGCCATTAAAGTGAATATGCACGCTCTCAGTAAATTAGAAGACAGAGCAAGCGAACAACATATGACTTTTTTGCCCAATACTCACGTGAAGACGCAAGATGTGGCGCTTGTGAGGCTTAAAGTTGTCGAAAATAATTCGACTTTTGATCCGGTTGCCATTTGCATCTTCGAGATGCAACTCATTACTCTCCCATGCGATGGGACGCTCGGACCTTAGCGATGGATCTTGCGCTTTGGCTCGATTGTACCTTTCTTTGGCCATCAGCACGAAATCTCCGGAGGCCATCGTCGGGTTGGGTGCCCTTAACGCGATTCCCACGGTAGTCCCATTAGGCAACAATATGGTGAATCTATATATCCTGTCGATATCACCATCATTCATCGCCTGCTCCGCAGGCCTCTTCCTGATGCTCCCGCAATTCTGGCTTGGCTTCATCCTTTAGCCAGCCCGAAACCTGTCATGGTGCAAAGAAGAGCGGTAACAAAGATCACACATTTGACTGTAGAGGTTCAAAACTGCATGCACGATTTCAGAAAAGATCATATTTTTCGTGATTTTCATTTTCCCCTACTAACATTCTTTCCCGTCTTTTCGTTATCCCACAAACCAAACGAACACGCGTCACCAGGATATTGTAAACACGAGAACATTACGCGAATTAGCTGATAAAATGATCGCTCAAGCAGGGCTCGAACGCGGGTCGGCAGAAGCGGGTAAGAAGCCAGCCAACCCCTTTCCGGCGTGCGTAACGTCCTCGCCAACCGACTCCCAGCTCCCGCGATAGGATCAACGAGCAAACACCGGCTGCCGATCGAAGCTCAATCGACACGTTCCCCGCAAGAACGTCGGAAAAGCCAAAAAGGCGGAAGGTTGCCTGAGGGAGCGGAGGCAATGCAGCATAACAGAGCCCCCCGCTCTCCCGCCTCCCTCACCCCGGCAGCTACAACCGTCGTCCTGTGCGATCCTCGACCTCTCTCGAGGGTGTCCAGGAAGGACGGAGGAGGAAGAGAGAGAGAGAGAGAGTCGCGGCGCTGCGGGAGACGAAGAAGACGAAGAAGATGGAGACGAAGACGACGAAGCGCGACGTTCTCTGGCACTCCCCTGCAACCGAATGGTCGTACCTGTGCCTGACTGGTGTTGCTGCCGCGCCGATGGAGGACAGGCCCCTTTGAGATCGCGCCACGTGGACCTGGCAACAGCGACGGCTTGATGGCATTGAAGCTTTCCTCCTGCAAATTTGCCGCTAATGTAACCAGATCAATTACCTTTTAGTTATGATTATTGGATTCTTTTTTTTATCATTTTTATTGTGAAATATTCGAAATATCAAAATAAGAATTTAAAATAGATCTTGTTTTAAATATAAAAAAATATATATTAATTTCAAAAAATGAACTAATGTGATTATAAATGTTTCAAATAAGAATCTAACATTATTGACTAGCAAAATATTTTAGCTTATTGGCAACTAAGGCTAGGAGGGTTGTCGACGCCTAAACAATGACCTCGCCTCTTGTTGGTGAAAGTCACCAACCTTTGCCGCCGGCCCACCGGCAATGGGGTGGTGACTCTATGTTTCTCCTTTTTGCAGTTTTTTTTTTCAAGAAAATAAAAAAAGGAAAAAGACAAAATTTCAAAAGACAAAATTGCCTTTCATAGCCAATAAGTTCAAACCCTTCTTTGAAATTGATATAGGCACTTCAAGCCTTTATTTGATAAAATAAGGGCATTTTAGGTCCTTATTTGAAATAATGTCCATTTTAATATCTTATTTTAAATTAATATGAGCACTTTGAATCCTTATTTGAGGAAACAATAGCACTTTGGGCCATTGCCTAAAAAAAACCACTTCAAACCCTTATTTGAAAAAAAAAAATTTTGACATTTTAGCCAAATACCTGCATTACACTTTTTTTTTTTGGCCGAATACCTGCATTACACATTTATCTTAAATTTTTGGGTTAATACTTTGAAAAATCCCAAATTGGTACACCTATGACAAATTTACCCCGACTAACCATAAAAAACCCTAAAGTGGTACATTTATGACAAGTTTATCCCAAACTAATTTATTCGACCACAAAAAACTCTAAATTGGTAAATTTATGACAAATATACCCTCAGCTAAATTGGATTGATATAAAAAAAATCACAAAAATTGTAAACTGTGACAAACGGAGCGTAAAATCCCAAATTTGTATATTAATCAACTGTCACGTATTATTTAACTTAATAATTTGACAACAAAATTTAATAAAAACTAACAGAGGGTAAATTTGTCACAAATGTACCAGTTTGGAGTAAATTTGTTAAAGGTATATCAGTTTGGGGTTTTTCAGGGTATTAACCTTAAATTTTTTTGTGATACAAAAATTTTCAAACTTATATTCATACGACACATTTATCCAAACATTAATTTAACTATGTTGAAAATCCCAACATTAAACTCACGCCACACATTTACTCTTCATCAATTTTTTTCTTTCATCGCCGCTACCCTTATCATTGCCATTGCCACCATCCCTGCTAAACCAAGGAATAAAACGAAGGAGGAAGTTTTAAAAAAAAAAAAAAAAGACATATAGTGGGTTGACACATTGTTATCATGTGAACGTCACATTTGTATGTTTTGCTTTCCATCGTTCAATATATAATAATCAGTAGCGAGATTTCATTCCTTGGCTGTTATTTCCAATATTTTCATCGAGACATGATTAAAGGCTCTAAGCATGCTCAAAAACGCAAAATGCAGGTAGCCGCATAATTTGTTAACTTAATTAATTTAGGATATATGTTTGATACCAAAATAAGCTTTGGGTTTATGATTTAATGGAAGAAAATTCAAAGTAAATGTATTGCAGTGAACATAATTTAAAGTACTTTGTGGCTTTTTTTAGCTATTCAATATGATGCATTAATGGAGATCCGTGCAAATATTGTCTCTAGGGGGAGGCAGTACTACCTGACAGATGCATGATTTGAAGACTATTCATTTGAAAAATGGTCACCGAACTTTTACAAAATATTGAAGCACATAGTATGTTAACAATTAATTTTCCATGGTCAAATCAAATTTATTAATCACGTATAGATGTCAAGTCATGGAAAAACTTCAAACTTTTCAAACTGTAACACATTTACCTTATTAATGGCATTTTTATCTATTTTTCTTTTTCTTTTTTTCTTCTTCTTCCCTCTGCTGGCCATGGCGGAGCCGGCAGAGGGAAGCCAGCATCGGGCGAGGGTCACCCTGGCCCGAGGGGTGTCCTCGCCAAATCTGGGCAAGGGCACAAGGAAGGCCCTCGCTCGATCCAATCGGCCATGGTGGAGCCGACGCAGGGAAGTCGGCGTCGAGCGAGGGTCGCCCTCGCCCGGGCTCGCTAGAGCCGCCCTCACCAACATTAGGCAAGGGCCTCCCTCTTCCGACCCAGCCGAGGGCCGCCCTAGCCAACCCTCAATTTTTTCTTTTTTCTTTCAATTTTTCTTCCTTCCTTGGCTGATGGACGGTAGGGTGACGGCTGGCAACAAGCCAGGCCAGGCTCGAGCTTGCCGGCGTCAAGTGGGGCCTCACCTCGCTAGATTAGCGAGATCAAGCCTCGCCCAATGCCGGCGAGCTCGAGCCTCGCCTGTGGCCAGTCGCGGGCCATTGTTGTGGTCGGCAGGCCGGCTGTAGAAGAAGAAAAAAGAAAAGAAAAAAGAAAAATTAATTATTAAAAATTAAAATTTATATTTTTAAAAATAAAAATAATTAAAAATTATATTCTAAAAAATTAAAAATTCAATTTTAAAAAATTATATTTACAATAATTATTAAAAATTTCCATTTAATTTGTATTGCATAAAAATTGTTTAAAAAATTTGTATTGCATAAAATGTTTTAACAATAATTTTTTTTAGTAAAAAAAATCATAAAAATGAGTTTCTTTAAGTTTAGTTAAAAAAAATTTCATATCACAATTTTTAGTTATTCAATGGTATGTTCACTTCAAATAAGGGAAGCGTGTGCATAGTCTAATTCTTTATAAATGTTTCAATTTATAGGTTTTTTTTTTTTTTAACTTTTTTATTTTATTTTATTTACTATTTTTAATTTAATTTGAAGTTTTAATCCAATTAGCATATAGTAGAAGTGAGTTTTCCTAGAATATTAATAGGTTTTAGTAATATGGGTTGGGTCGGGTATGGGTCACTTGATTTACACTACATAAATATTAGTCAAAACAGATTAAATGGGTCAAATATGGGTCGACTCATATTCGACCCAACCCACCCATTTGCCACCCCTAAAGCTTGCTAATGGCGTGAGAAGTAGATGTGATGACCAAGCGTTGTTGAGGGTTGGGCTCAGCATGTCACTCATCTGTAATGCCCGATGAAAAATACATGTTGAATCTTCGTATTAGACTCAAATTACTTACCTCTTTCGATTTGAAAAATTTCCTCGCCATACGTGCGATAATGGTGCAATCAAATTTATTTCGTATGCGAAGTTACTATTTAAATGAAAAAACTACCATTTTTCGCCAAGTTAATATTTACTTATTACAATGAAACTAATCCATCGATAGTTGTCGTCATTGATAATGACCGAGTACCCACTATGTTATCAAATGAAAAGCTCAGCCACGAGACAAAAATAACTAATGTAGTGTAATTTGAGGATTCCTTTTCTTGTTGGAGCTAAGTAATATTCTCAATAAACTACCAGTAACGGATGGATAGACAATCTTTTTTTCTAATGCATAATTTCATTAATCAAAATCAAAAAGTTACTTAGTAATTTTTTTTATGGGGATAATGATACAAATGATCCATAAAATTTGACTAAATGTGTAATGTAGTATTTGAACTTTTAATTTGTTGCTTTAGTTCGATGTTCAATATGGCTCATAAACTTTTAGTTTGTTTAATATAACCCATAAACTTTTTACACATGTTCAATGTGCCTTGAATTATATGAAAATGTTTGATGTAATCCTTCTATTATTTCAAAATTGGAGATGATATCATAAATTTTCATATTGTCCAAAGACTAAATTAAATACGTACTAAAAGTTCAAAGATAACCGTGAACAAATAAAAAAAATTGCTAGCATGAATTTCTCACAAACTAACTCCTAAGATAATTAGCGATAAGGAATTATACACGTTTGATTGCAAGATTGGATGTCGATTTCAACTCGGCAAGATATGAAAATTTCTTAACGAGTAATCGCGAGATATCAAGTCACATTGCCTTTCTCGTGATTGTGCAAATTAGTTGAGTAATTTCACAATCGGATTGTGGGGAGATTTGCGTGTGCGCTTGTCATGTGCTTTCATGCCTGAAAGCGTTTCGATCTATTCATTTCTTCCATTGGCAATTTCTAGTTGTCGCGCCGCCACCGTCGTGGATATCAATTTTCAGGGGCGATGTGGCGTCGGCAAGAAATGAACTTGGCTCAAACGCAATGCTCTCGAAAGAGGCATTAAAAAAAAAAAAAAGAGGTATTTTCATCTCCTATCAATCAAAAATGTTTTGAGTGATTGCATAGCTCGCCCGTGCCGATAGTGAGCACGTGATGAAATTTGTACATTGTACTAGGGGTGAGCATGGTCCGGGTTGGTCCGGGCCACCCCTTAACCCTAGGACCAACCCGTACAGTGTCGGTCCTCAATTTTTAGGACCGAGGACCAACCCTATTGAGCTTGGGACCAAGGACCGGACCGACCAATGGGTTCGGTCCGGTTCCAGGGTCAACCCAGGATCGATCGATAATTTTTTTCGTCTTAATTTTTATACTCCCTAAAAAAGCAAACCCATAAATTCAAATTACACATCCATCGACAATGCGGCATTATGCAACTAAACTATAAATACCAATACATATTTAGCAAATTTAAGATGAAACAATAATAGAAATTTCATACATGCTAACCGCTCATTGAGATATAGGACAAGATGGAAAGTTATTGTAATCATCTATCTTTAATATTTATAACACCATATGCAAAAGCATTTTCCTACATTTGATCATGTAGAATCCACTCAACCAAAAAATGAATTTCACACCACTTGACTAGCATTTGATCATGTAGAGTCCACTTAACTAAAAAATGAGCTTTACACCACTTGACTAACAAATCACCGTAGTAACTGCAGTACTACTCTACTCTTCAAAAACTTCTACAAGTTGACACAAATTAAAAAGCAAAGTGCAGGTGAAATTCATTAGTAGAATACAATTAAACCATAAAAAGTTCAAAATACTTAATATAAACCGTAATTATATAACTTCACATTTTGTTAATTCACTCGAACTTCTAAACACCTGAAAACAAAACAAACGACACATAATTAATACTCAACAAAAGTTTTAAATTGAAATTACTATTAGTACTATTGATAGAACATGTCAATATAATATAATAAAACAGACATTTTACTTAGGTTTGAATATATAAAAGAATTATATATAATATACAGGGTTGGTCCAGGGTTGGACCGACCCAAAACTCTTAGGACCGAGGACCAACCCGCACAGTGTTGGTCCTGGAATTTCAGGACCAAGGACCGACCCAGTCCCCTTGGGAACCGGACCAGGACCGGCAGGGTTGGGCCGGTCCAGGGTTGGTCTAGGGTCAACCCTAGACCGCTGCTCACCCCTACATTGTACTAGACCTGTGTTTTATGTGAGGATATTAGCTTTTGCTTTGGGTGTTTGATGAATTAGTAATTTTTTTTTTTTGTGAGTTACTAATTCCATTTATCATCATTGTTTGGGTGTTTGTTGATTATGAAGGTAGTTTGTCTTTTAATTGTGTTCATGTAATTGTTTATCTTTATCGATCGTTCCGGGATGCCCATGGAGACTCCGGAGGCCTACTAGCTTGTTGACGATGAGACCGCAAGTAGTTCATTTTTCTTCTTTAATATAGATTGGCTCTCTAAATTTGCACACAATGTTCATATTTATGTTTAATTGAAATACAATATATATTTTCTTGGGTGGAATTCTATGAGCTTGTGAGCTGAGAGAGAGAGAGAGAGAGAGAGAGAGCTCATGATTGGTTCTAAGTGTGGAATTGTAAGGTGAAATTGAGAGACGTAAATTTACTCCACGGGCTAGTTGTCACCGTGCAATATGTGCTGAAAAAGGATAAGCAGGCCACGGAATTCGACGCGAATCATCGAGAAAGGATTAAATTTTTAGTTTGTTGAGTAAAGCATGCATCCAAAAAAATGTTTTGTTACAACACATGCACACTGTTGTAGTTCTTTCTAGGATCTTTATATTTATTTATTTATGTGCATCTTCTTATTTTGTTATATTACTTTTTAATTTGATCCAAAATTTTATCTAAATAACACATTCACATAAGAGCTTAAAGTGGGCCAAGTGGATGGATATGGATTTTCATAGGTTGACAATATGAATGTATGAGTGGGGTATGGGTTTGATATGAGCTATTAAATTTGCCTTGCATGAAAATGAGTGAATTTAGATCGAATCCTTTCGATCTAACCTGATCTACTTGTTTGACTTTTTTACCCCAACATGTCCTATATCTAAAATGCAAATACCACATATTATCTAGTGTTGTTCATATGCAATTCTTCACCAAAAAATTAGAGATGATCAAAGAGGCAAAAGCATATGCAAATTCTACACAAATTCCCTCCCAAGTAAATGAATGACAAATGCAAATCCCTGAACATAAACACAACAGCGGAGTATTTTTGCTATTTATTCCTTAACAATGAACTTGTCAAGCCCCTTGCAAAGCTCCTACAGCATTAGCATCAGCAACTTTGTTGTTTCACTGCAACCTTCGCTCTTTGCATAGTGTCTAGAACCAAGGGGTACTGGTTAGACATGTTGGTTCTAGACACGGAGCCTTTTTGCCAGAATGATGAGGCTAGGGTGGCATGCCCAGACCTAAGTGATGTGGGTCCTCACCTAGGGCCGACAAGGCCTTTATTGGGCCGGTGATAGGCAATGGTGGCAACCCTTGCCTCTTTTTATTCTTCTTTTCTAGTTTGTTTTTTCTAAAAATTATTTTAGCTTTTTTAAGCTTTTAAATGTTATTTGAATCAAATTTAAAGGAAAATTTTAATAAAATGCCACATAGGAGATACAAATGAATTTAAAAATGCGACGTTAGCATTTCTATTAGACAAATTGATGGTATTAATGGAAGAACTCGATTGTACCAATTTGATAATAACATGGTGAGGCATTAACTCACAGAGGTAGAGGCCCGCATCCATCTCAGCATTGACAATTGTCATCCCCGAGTTCAAAACTTGAAATTCACATGAGTGTGGGAAAAATTTAGTAATGCAACCTAAATCTTTGGTTAACTTGCTGATGGAGAGAAGATTATAGCTGAGTTTGGGAATAAATAATATTGAATTCAGACCCACCCCACTGTGGGCGCATTGGTTTGGGCCTTTCCCCCTCTAATTGCGGAAGGGGGGAGGTTCGAGTCATTGCGTGCGCATTAGCGCGACTTAAGAAGAGCACCGTGGGAGGTGGGTCTTTGCGCTAGTGCTTCATGGGGGTTTAAGCCGAGCACTTGCTGTGAGGCGGTTCCTCCGGTCCAAAAAAATAAATAATAATACTGAATTCAGTGTCATATCTTTTGAAATAACCATTGATCCAACACTAGTCACCTTTGAGCAAGAATCATCAGCAATTCGAACACTAGTGCCATTTTGACATTGATTGTACTTGTTGAACACCGTGATATCTCTGGTCATGTGGTTAGATGCTCTTGAGTCTACAACCCAAGAGGTGATTTTCTCTTGTTTAGCACTAAAGGCATTTAGAGAATTACCTCGTTAAGCTATCGTTGTTGTACTAACCCCTTCTGGATGTGTTGCCTTTTGAACTGATGCTTGTAGCAGCTTTTTTAGCATCTTCAACTGCTCTTTGTTGAAGGGACTCGAATCTACCGAAACGATTGTTTCAGTTTGGACTACGTTGCTTCTGCTCTCTCGATTTTGAGTAGGATGTGAGGCTGATGGCTTCCAATCATCTGGCCGACCATGAATTTTCCAACATGTGTCTTTTGTGTGACCCGTCTATTTGCAATGATCACACCATGGACGACCACCCCTTCGCTGGTTGTTGTTGTTTGATTGAGTGCCTCGGTTGTAGGATGGTTGAGATCCTCGAGCTATTTAAGTAGAATTTGCTAGATTGGTCTAGTTGTTTAAAGAATCAAGCATCACCTTTCGCCAAGTCTCTTCTCTCCTGACCTCAGCAAAAACTTCTCGTACACTAGGTAGGGGCTTTATGCTCAAAATTTGTCCACGTACCTCATCAAGCTCTTGATTCAAGCCTAACAAAAATTTGTAGATGCGTTCTCGATCTTGAATCCGTTTGTACCGCTTGCTATCTTCAGGAGAACTTCACATCATATCTTCCAACATGTCAAGTTGCTTCCAATGACGTATGAGTTAGTTAAAATAATCAGTGACAGAAGATTCCCCTTGCCTCAGGTCATGGCAAATGCCCTTGATCTCGAAGATGGCCGATGTGTTATCTTTGTTTGAATAAGTTTCATGAACAACATCCCAAATCTCCTTTGTTGTCTTGTAGTACATGAAATTCTCCCTTGTTTCATTCGTCATTGAATTTAGCAGCCAGCACATCACCATGTTTTTTTCCACCTTCCATGTTTGATAATTTGGGCTCATCTCCTCAGGTTGTACGGCAGCTCTAGTTAGGTAATCTTCTTTACCTTTTCTGCAAATGAAAATCATGACAAAATGAGACCATTGATTGAAGTTGTGACCGGTAAGTTTATGACCGGTGATGAGAAGAGTTCCACTTTTGGATACATTGATAGGTTGGGTAATGTGAGGAGAGTTCTAGGCTCTAGGGTCTAACCTCGCTTGCCATGGAATCTCTAGGGTATTTTTTCATGGTGGAAACACTCACAAATATGGTAGAAAAGAATGGTCCAGATCGAGCTGCGATACCATGAAGAAATTTAAGAGAAATTACTTTGAGTTTTATTCTCCAGAGAATATATAATTACATGAGGCATTTAGCCTTTTTATAGCTGCTGTTCAGCTAATTATTTGCGCTAACTACTGAAGCGAAAAACCCGATATACTAGCCATAAATTTGGTTAGTATCTGTTGGTTGTAATAAAAAAACAGCACCCTAAAACGTAGGAAACAAATTCCTAAAAGCTAACAAACAAAATCTGGAAAATCTAGAAACAAAATAACCACACTTCTACTACAAACTAGAAAATCCGATTATGATTTTCAACACTATTAGACGCTGTATATAGCAATAGTTGTGGCGGCATCTGATTTATGACCCCAATGCCAAGCTTTTTTGGTTTTGGACTTGCAAACATTTTGCCCAATGGAGATAACTCTCACTTCACCTATGTCATTGGAACGTACAGCAATACTGCTCGGGAAGATGTGATGCAAGATATCTATATATTGGTACGGGCCATTTGAGAATGAGAATTGCACAAGTAACCTGCATAAATGTGGTCGAGTATTATTTTTGACGTTTCAAAGTAATCCCTTGTATAAAAAAGAAGAGAACAGCCCCAATCTACACACCCCACGCACAACATGTGCACCCGTTATGATTAGGAATTGAATTTGATTAGGTAGATATCAACTGAACCAAAGACAAGAAAATGAGAGCGATGGTCATATACTGATGTACTATCTGTCTGATCTGTCTTGATACTTGTGGCCACAATTTGCAGGAATGGTAGAATCAGCTGTAGTTCCTGCACCCCATGCTAAAAAGTTGCCACTTTTTTTTCTCTATTTTTAGTCGTGCATGTAGTCTCCTAAATGATGCTATTCCCTCACCTTCCAGTCCACCATTTATCTACTCTTTCTCATATTGTTTGCCTGGGGAGGAACCTAGAAATTTTTCTGGACCCTCATGAGTTGGTGTTCCTAGGTGATCTAGATCTACTTTCTGTGGTGTGCACAGGCTTTGGAAAATACATGAAAGTTGGATCTTGAGGGTGCAAATCAGGCAAGTTCCTAACCCACATTAATCACGCCTTGTCGGCAAGTGATCACAGATACGTAGAACATCTGCTAAGTCCTTCAAATACTCGATATATCCCTATCATTTTTTACTACCGAAACACTGATTCACAGTTAGAGTTCTTTCTTTTATGTGCTTTCTATGCTGCATGTCCAAAGGGTTCTTGGTTCCAAATGATATATCTAGAGCATGTCCGAGTAGCTGGTTAAGTTCCGCTAGGTGTGGTAGTTGTTTGTCCTACATGCACTAGATAATTCCCAAAAAACGTTGATTCATACCATGATCAGGTATTATTTATTACTTTGTTTTTGCGCTTCAGAGGCATGCAACACATTATGTATACTTTCTCCATCGTACTTTCCTACTTATTATGCTGGCTGGTAAAAGCATACTCGAATGAAAGACCCCTTGGTGTTTGAGAAGTCTAATTCTCATATTTATTTTATTCCTATTGCTGTAAATACCAATTTTTCGGGGAGAGAGAGAGAGAGAGAGAGAGAGAGAGAGAGAGAGAGAGAGAGAGAGTTTACTTTGGTTGGAACACCTAAAATCTGTGGAAAATATCAACAAGATGAATTCTAATATAATATTAATGATTTTCTATGTTTTAAAATAGTTCTTTTTTAGCAATAAGTCCATCGATGACATTTTACTTAAAAAAGAAGAAGAGAAAACAAATCCCCTAATTAAGGTTAAATTTATTTTAGATAGGTTTTGCTTTTCTTTAATCTCATATCTCATGAAATGCATTTTTATTTAATAAAATATACCTAAAATCTTTCGAATTTTAAAACATTATCCATCCTATTTATATTTCAAATGCTTAGATTTTTTTTTTTTTTTTTTTTTTTTTTTAATAGCAGCCATTTGATCTTCGGGTCAAGATCTGTGTGCATCGACCGATCCAAGGTTATGAGAATCGAAGCAAGGGACTGGGCCAAGATGGTCTAGTATCGATTGCGATGATCATTAGCAACCCCGATGGAGCAAACCAGCACACTTCTAAGTAGTATTTGAACAAGTTTAAGCTAATGGTCACAAAAGTATATCGTAGTCAATTAATTTAGATAGGGACCAACCCACCACGGTTCTAAGTAGTATTTGAACGAGTTTAAGCTAATGGTCACAAAAGTATGTTGTAGTCAATTAATTTAGATAGGACCAAAAATTAAAACAAAACGGTACACTATGAGTGAGCATCTAAATAAGTGAAACATACATATACACTAAGCCCTATAATTTGCTTTTTAAAATCAATTCTATCATTCTTCTTGAGAATGTAGGACTAGCATTTAACTATAGTATCATCCCCATCTCTGTAGATTGAGGATGTGGGATAAGTTAACTATCTAATTATGGTCCAAATTTACTTTCCTTATGGATTCTATAATCTAATAGTAATCATTATAAGCAATTTTTTATCCATGCCATATGATCGTAAAAGTGAGTTTACTGTTTTATGAGGGTATGAATGGTAGGTGTAATTTATGTTAATAGGTAAAAACTGGCATGCTTCCTTGGCGGGCATAGTTTAGGATCCCTAGGAACAGTCTCATCAAGTTTACTCATGGATGGCACTGGATGGATGTACTTTGGCATCGTGTATAGCAGCTGAGCTGGCAAAAGGTTCTCCTATGCTTCCCATAGCTTAGCTTTTCCCCTAGCTCCATCGTTAATTGGAGGTTCAATAGCTAATATCATAAAATTATCTGTAAAACTATTAACTTGAAAATCAAAATTACAAGATATGCTAATTGCTTTCTGTTCTTGATATGTAGTTGGTGGAGAGAGGTGTGAAAAGGGGGTTTATGGATATCATTTAAGTTAATTGGGTACGTGACAATCCAAAAGAATTGGTTACGAGGGAAAATATTATAAATCATCATTCCTTTGGGGAATGATGTAGAGAAATATGAGAAGGGCACATGGGAGATGATGGAGGTTGGATGATTGCGAGGGAAATGCAATGTGGCATTTTTGAGATTGAAAAGTTACAAAGAGTAAATTTGAGGGGATCATTAGTAGAGAGATCAAACGCATATATTTATGAGCTTTCATTTATTTAAGAAATTGACAGGTTACCAAAAGCGGGAATGTCTTGGACTAGAGCAAAGAAATAAGTATTGGAAAAGGACCTCAAGGCCCTTTCCATCATTTTCTGATGTTGAACCTAAAGGGTCCTAATTTCACGAAGAAGATAGTCCTACTCTTAGACCTAGGTCCAAGTGATCTCTATAAACATATGTGTGTGGATATGTAAGCATGTACATGTCTATGTACATAACCTACTTGACGATCCACGTACTTAAGTTTGTGATGCAAGTGTTGGAATAGTAGAGAAGCAAGGGAGACGAAATATTGAAGTGCTTAATAAATTCGGGCAATAGCTTGAGTTTTTGGACTCGAAATCTACATTCACTTTGCCAAAATATATTCAATGCGTTTCACTTTGTCAAACTGCCATTGCCATTGACTCCATAAGGTCTGCATATCATTTCATGTACTTTAATGCTCTTCACTGATATTCGTAGGCAAAAAGTTACGTATGTCCTCACCACCTACTCTAAATCCTACTCTAAATGTTTAAATAAAAAAATCGCAAAAAAATCACTTAAGCAATCAAGACACTCGAAAGTCTTAGAAAAAAAAATGTGTCCAAGATCAACCTCAGCCCACAAGATTTGCCATAACTTCCTTCTTTGGATCACGTATGTGGTGATTGGTGAACTGCAATTTGCTTTAGGGTGTGATCTGAGTGTTTTATGTCCCTGATCTTGATCTTGATCGTACAGAAATTCCTATGTTTCTTGAGGGCCTAAAGAGGCAAGCTCGGTAGAAAACACAACTAGCATATAGAAAAGGCGAAAAATAAAATAAAATTGTAGGTTGTTATTATATCCATTGCTATTTACATTTGCAAGATTTTAGGAGTTACTGTGGATGACCAGATCCATATCCAGCAGAAAGTCTTAATCGTCTCTGTTTCCCAAAACCAAACTACCCATCTGCTCTTCTTCCTCCACCCCCGCTGCCGTCGATCTCGCCTCGGGCTTTAGCACCTTCCTACGCCGCCTCGAACGCCCTGCGCGGGTCATCACCGGCGGAGGTTCAAAGAGCGACAGCGACAGAGCAGCACAGCACAGACCCACCCGATCGTCATCCTCCGCGTCGCCTTCCTCTGGTTCGCCCTCACCGTCCGCGTCAAGAGCCCCGAGCTCAGGCTTCGACACGTCGACGTCAAGCCCCTCGACTACTCCACCGCGGCCTCCTTCTCAGCTCCCTCGACCGCGTCGCCGGTTGGGGAGGCCGTCCTCCGGAACACCAACTTCGGGGAGTTCGAGTTCTCGAACGGCACGGCTGTGAGCGTGATCCACGGAGGGGCAGCGCTGGGCTGGGGGGGGGGGGGGGGGGGGGGGAAGATCGAAGGAGGGAGAGCGGGAGCGAGGGAGAGGCCGAGAGTGACGGTGAAGATGGAGGTGAGGTCGAGCGAGCTTGGGGCGGACGCCAGCGATGTCGGCTCAAATATAGCACGAGCACGAGCGCCGGAGAGAGCAAACACGGAGGAACCTGAAATTTTGAATTTAAGGAAGGGGCGGCGGTAATGCGGTTTGTTGACGGCGGCGGGGGAACGGAGTAGCAATGAGAGCGGAGATAGAAGCGAGCGGCGCGACAAAGTAGAGAGATTTTGGGATTCAAAATTCGTCGGGCGAAAGAAATGGGAAATGATAATTCTCTTTCGTGGAGAGCATCGTAAAGCGCCTCTGCTTCTCTTTCCATGTTTGAAGGAGAAAATAAGAGGAAAGAGGAAAGCCTCTGTGCCATAATAAATGCAATTGCAAGCAGATGATAGTCGAGGAGAGGGTAGGAAGAAGGCTGGGGAGAGGAGAGAAGGGGGAAACTGCAGAAGGGCGCCGCGTGAGTGGTCCGTGAGTGGTCGGGGACCACGGACCACCCGATATTTTCTCACTTAAATGCCTTAAATGCCCAAGTGCAAAACCCTGGCGGACTGCACCAGAGTGATTCGCCAACCTCAACCTCAAATAAATATGGCTGCAGCAACTCGAGAAAGTCAGTATTAATACTCACACTGCTTCAGTTTATCTCCGTCGTTGCAAGCTTCTCTCCATCGGCGCCGTTTGTTTGTCTGGATCAATAGTAAGCATAGCTTCATCTCACTTGATTTCGTTGCTCTTCTTATACTGATTTTCGAAGAGAAACCGTTTCAATGTCATGACCACATCTTAATAGTCTCAACGCACGCATAACATGTTTCGTAATAGCTCATGATTTTTTGAGAACACAAAGCGGCTGCAAAGCTTTTCTCTTTTTCTCTCCTGGGTACTCAGTTTGACAAAAGCTTTGTCCAGGGCAAGAGGGAAGAAGAAGCGAGACCAGGTTTGCTTTCTCTCATATTTGCCACGATGATGATGAAGAGAAGGGGAATGCTGCTCGTGCTTATTTGTTCAATGTTAATAACTAGCTGCCATGGAAGTATTTGGAAGAAGACATCCGTTATAATCTACAACAATTTGACGGATGAAAGTACTCTGACGGTACATTGCAAATCTAAGAAAGATGATCTGGGAATCCGTCGTATAGCACAGCGGTCGTGGCAGTTCTCATTTATACCCAGTTTCTTGGGAAGGACGCTCTTCTTTTGCAGCTTTTCATGGTCCGGTGGATTCGAATGGTTCAATATATATGTTCAAAGCAGGGACGAGGGTAAATGCATTTTCTGTATTTGGACGATCTCGCCCAATGGCCCTTGTAGGCTCAATGGATTGACGGGAATGTATGATCTTTGTTATCATTGGAATCGTCGCTCATAGTTAGTTTGGCATACTCGGGTCACATTTTTCGACATCTTGTTTGAGCCGCAATGAACGGAAGAATTGCCCAAGTTCTCATAATGTCTGTTCAGATCGCTGCTTCTTTTGGTATTTTTTTTTTTTTTTTCAATTTCAACTGTATTCATTCAGTTGTGTGTGCAGTATTTACTACTTTCAGATGCAACTTAACCAGTAGCAAATTTGAGTGTTGTTATTAGCATGTCTAAAGCTGTGGATATACGATTACAACTAATTTGTTTCACAGGATCTCTCACAGTATTTTACTCTCAAAACTCACATACAGAACCCTAGAAACACTCAAAAAACTTTTGATGTAATGTAATGTCACAAAATAAGCGGAGAACGAACTTAATTTCTTTGTTTTCGAGAGTTTGGATTGTCACTTTGTGCTTCCCCATTGTGGCTGGCCGCTTGCCTTGTGGCTGTGGCCAGCAGTAGCCACATGCCTTTGGCTACTGGCTACAGCCTACTGGTGCGGTCGCTTCAGCCCCATCCAGTGCTCCGTCATCGTCAACTTCGCCCTCCGCCACCTCCTGGTGGCTCACCGCCGAGAAGTACAAGGGCGGCAGCGTCAATCTCGTCGTCGGAAGGCAAGCCCTCCCCAAGGAGTGCACCCTCGGGAAGTCCCTCACGGACTGCCACCTCCGTACCCTCGCCGGCAAGTTCAACGCTGTCCCTGGCGACATCACTGTCGTCCTCACGACGGCAGACGTCGCTGTGGAGGGGTTTCGCATGCGGTGCAGGTACCGGCCCGGGTCCACTTTTGTTTGGGTCGGGGGCTCGGAGATGTAGTGCCTGGGGCAGCAGTGCGCGTACGGCGCCGCCGCTGGTGGAACCAAGCCGTGATGTCGAGGCCGACGGCATGGTGATCAACCCGGCGACGCTTTTCGCGGACACTATCACGAGCTACAGCGCCCACGGGCCCGGTGGCCAGAAGTTCCTATCGCCGGCGGTGGGGGACCCAAAGACGTCCGCGTGCACGCAAGCCTCTCGTGTGATCGCAATACACCACGTGGACGATGGAGATCATCCGAATAGGAGGGGTAGTTTGATACTAGAGTTCCGCAACCGGGTGAAGGGTGAAACTGAAACCCTGCATTTTACTTTAGGAAAAACGTCCAGAAAAAAATTATTGCCGTTTAAGAAGAAGCGTGAGTGCGAAAGGATAGGATTTTAAAATTAGATATGGTGTAAATTGCAATTTCTAATAAGTGAAGATGGTTAATTTTCTGCAATGTTTCTGTAAAATATCTTTAAAATATTTATATAACAATTTGAATTTTGATAAATTTGATTACAAAATTCAAGGAACTTGGATTTTCGATTCTTGTGTCTCCTTCTTATTTCCATGGCTGCCAAACAAGTTGAAAGAAAGAAATTGGTATCCCATTTGTGCATCATTTTCCAGTCCATTGTTATTGTTAAATACATGTGTATACATATGCTAAGGCAACTAATTAAAGAAATAATATAATTTTCAGTGCCAGTATGTTTTCAAGAGCATATTGAGCATCACATCCATCCATGAGCACTTTAATATTAATAATCGAGTCATAGACTCTTCAAATGGTGTCCACCATAGAGTCTACACATCCTTCAAAGGACAATTCTAGGTGTACGGCCACGAAGGCCTAGAAACTCACATAATTTTAACAGCTTAAATTACTTTATACATCCCACAAAAAAATTGCTTTTTTTTTAGACACACCATATGATTTAAATATTCAAAATAGCCATCTCTAGGCCTAATTAATGATAGGATAATAGATAGGTTAGAGGAAAAGCACAAGAATACTAACAAAGTAACGATGTCTAGAACAATTATATACAATCTCTCTATAAAGATTAGTTTATAATAAGTTCAAATTCTTTTCTAAGTGGAAACTTTTGGTTAAAACTGTGAACTTTTTAAGATTATAACTTAGGTTTGGGATGTGCTAATTAATAAAGACTACTGACAAGATTCAAATTTATGTGCTGCCCACTTTTGAACCCATATTTACATCCTAGAAAAAAATCTTCCATTTTTCCCCTTTTGGACTTATACATAGATTATTTTCATATCACGCTTCCATAGTGCCATTTTCTCTCTGATCATCTCATCCTTGGCATTGATCGAAAATTTTTCATTAAGAACAAAATGCTTTACATAAATGCTAAATGACAAATTTAGATGGAAAGGAAACCTTGGAAGGACAAGGTTAGTAACTACTTACCGAAACTAGTGCTTTTAGTCGCAAAGAGTTCCCATGGGAGGTATCAATGGACCAAGGCTAGTAACTACTTACGGAAACTAGTGCTTTTAGTCGCAAAGGTTCCCATGGGAGGTATCAATGGACCACTGAAGTTTGTTTTTTCTTTTTTTTTTTTTTTTTTTTCCTTTTTGATTAGAACCAACATGTCTTTATTGAAATAAGCACTCTCTAATAATTATTTATTCTCTTCGTTCAAGATGGACCATGAGAGCCTTATGTCTGGATCATGAACAATGCCGATTCGCATGCCCTACCCAAAGTATGGAAAAATCATACAAAATCCAAAGCCTAAGTGTTACTCGTGACTGCTTCCTTGACCTTGGCTGTCATTGTTGTTTACACCGGATGATTGAAAGGAATGCCATAAGAATCAATCACCGGCAGTGAGGCATGAAATTTAAATGCACAATTCTCAGCTAAATAATTGTTGCAACCTCCTTCAATTGCCGCTTTACCTGCATCCTCAATAGATGTGCTCCACTTTCTATCCATCAAGTGTACTATGTACCTTCGGAAAAGGTGGTGGTAACGAATGAAAGCAAGTTGAATAGATTGCTTAAACAAAAACATTAGCCTATGCCCTCCTAAGCAAAGCATTCCGTGTCATCTCTAGGCTCTAGGTAATCATCTCCTAAAAAATTTGCACCTAGGTATTTGTTTTGCTAAAGAATCAAAGTTTTTCCTAGCTTGGGAAATTGTACATGACCGGACCGGACTAACGATCAATTCCTCACAATAGAAATGATATGGGGCCACTCATAGATAGATTTGCATACCTCAAGGCAAAGCATGCAGAAACATCCCGATCGAAAAGCCAAGGGCCACAAGAAGTGATGTAAAGAATAAATTGTAGAATGAGGTATCCCAATCATTGTAAGCAGGTTGACCAAGAATGAAGCATAGGCCTTGAACCACAAGCAGGTAAATCCAAACGCAATGTTCTTGTAGAATGCACATGCAATGTTCTCGTAGAATGCACCGGGTTAAGTCTTCATTTTATTTTTTATTTATTTATTTTTGTTACTATGAGCTTGATGAGTTCTCTTGTAAATATTAATTTAACCATCAACCCTCTATTTTTAGATGTTGGAATTGTATAACATAAAGATCATCCGGTTGTGTAGCTAAATAAATTCACGAGAATCACCACACATAAAATTATTCACAAGAATTCATTATCCACAAATAATTTACAAAAGAAAAAAGGTTCCATGCTGCAGGTAATATTCTTGCTACACAGGGCATGGACACGACAATTCTAAAATTCTCCTGTTTAGCCCGCATCTCCAAATATGGAAGGCAAGAAATACTAGCAAGGGTTTATTATTACAAATGGTAAATAATAAAAGTAATAACATTGGGAATATTTCATCTTGACACCATTGGCCCACATATAGGCATGCAAAAAGTGATACCAGTAAGGGTCAATCAAATGCATGTTTTTTCCTTGGGGACAGATTTCCTTAACCATGCCTCTAAAACCTATTTCTAGTGTCCATAGAGTCAAAATAATTCCTCATAATACTAAAGAAAAAAATAAGATCAAGATTTATGTTTTTTCCCTATTTAAAATGGCCAAGAAATAAAGGCTTCAGCCACATTATTCGGTTGGAAATCAAGAAAATGGGAATCGGCATATGATTTAAATCAAGAAAACAGAATCTTTTTCTTTTTTTTTGTACATTTCTCTAATTTTTTGCTGGCCCCACTTCTTTCTTTTCCCCATGGTCGTTGGGGGCGTCTTTTATGGGAGAATGGCGCGCAGTGGGTAGGAAGAGAGATTCAAGGTCGCTCTCTTAAATTTGTTTACCGTTTAAGGTGCAAAAGAAAGAAAAAAAAAAAAGAATTTTTAAATTTGCTTACCCTTCACTGTGCTTACGCCTCCCAAACCCTAATTTTCTTCAACAAATCCTGATGATTACATTTGCCCTTTCAAATCCAGCTGACCGTCTTGGCCTAGACAAGCTTGTGGGGGAGTCGGGAGAGAACATTGGTCATCTCGACTAAGGAGTAATATGGCTGAATCATGATTTGAGATATTTCATGAAAGGTATGGAAAAATATAATGAGAGAGTGAGTTGGCAACTCACAACGAAAGTTTTAAACATTACTTGGAAAATCATTTAGGGGAGCCAAAGTTTCAGCCATGAATATACATAATTAGATAGATTTTAATTAAATACTTAAGCCATTGAATTATGATTTACCATGGATATTAATTGATGCGCATTGTAGGGATAAATGTCCTAATTTACTAAAATTTGGCTAATTAATTGACAAAAGATCTGGCCAATTAGTTGTCAAAAGGTCAAAAGGTTTAGATCATAGTTGTCCCAAGTTGAAAATGATAACCCTTGGATATTAGATCAAAAAAAGTCTATTTCATTCATCATATAAGAAAATTCACTTGATGTGTCATTCGATATATATGAGTATATAGAGTATAGCTAATGCAAATGGTGGGTCTCGCGGGAAAAAACAAACAAAGTGGGTTTTAACTTTTCCCCCATAGATTATTCAATTCTAATTCATAGTTGAATAGGCAAGGCTATTGTCCACACCCTCTGCGTGGCTTTAGGACAGAACCCTAAAGATTTGGTACAACATAAAATGTTGTTTTCTCTCTCTTTCTTCCTTTTTATTTTTTTTTTGGCTTCTTTTTCCGAGGTTACTGTATCAGCAGGAGTTGACTTCCTGTTTCTGGAGTTTTTGATAGCAGAAGGTTTGTCCTTTCTGCTGCGACTTTTGATTTAGGGGAGAGAGAGGGAGAGAGAGTTCTTAGCAGTTAAACAAGGAGTGGGAATTATTCGGGTTTGAGATGATAGGGGTGGTCAGGACTCAGGAGAGAGGAAAAGAAAGAAGTGGGAGCTGCTTTGTCCTACCGTTAATAAGTTTCTTTGATAGGAGGCAAAATAAGTATATTGGAGTAAGTAGGCCATTGGAGTGGACTCACTAGACCATTTTCTCTCCTAAATTAATTCTTTTTGTCTGATAAAATTTTGATTTTGGCGGACTCACAAGTAAACTATATTAGTCAATTATTATTATTATTATTATTATTATTATTATTATTATTATGTAAAAAACAACAAGGGAAGAGGATTAAATTTATAAATTTGTGGTAAATTTTGGAAGGGTGCCCTTATTTTATGAACTCTTTTGAGAAAATTGCCTTTGAATTCTTATGGGTGATTTAATCCACTGTCTAATATACCTAATTTTTATTTTTATTTTTTGTTTCGCCTTGCAAGCAAATTTTATTTTTAATTGCTAGATTTAATCTACTCAATTGAGCTTCTTTCATCCCCCAACTGAGCTTGTAACCTTACAAGCCTCTCCTTTTCTACACATTGATATTGTTGCTGCAACAAACAAATCCATGAAAACAAAAATGGGATTACACAATCTAACTCCAAGGAGTAAGTTTGATTTGTCAATTCAATTCGAGGCTCCAATCGGCCATCTTTTTTTTTTTTTTTTTCTTAAGGGAACCCGATTTTTAAAATTTAAATACCCTCTCGGCCAGCGATTTTGAACTGAGTCCCCGCCTGTGTCACTGGACCCTCTTCGTCAGGTTCGCCTCAAATCCCGCGACGCGTGGTCCGGTCCCGACAGCGGAGGTTTCTTCCTGGCCAGTTCATGAGCACCCTTAAGGATCCTTAAGGGTTGGCGAGGTCAGGCGTACGTCAGCGATTGGGGAGTGGTTTGTGGTATTAGAAAACGATGATCATATACGATTGATGTGGTGGTTTCAAAGGTGAAGTTGCCATTATGGTGGCGACGCGACGGGGAAGGGAGATGGTTTTTGGCTAGTCTTTGTGGCTCCTTTATTAATCCCCTAGCGAGAGGAGGCTACTGCGACGGCGGGGATGAGCCTTACTTCCCGGAACGGCCCATGGGACCATCTCTGTTTCGATAATAATATAAATTATTAAAAAAAAAAAAAAGATGAGGCTAGGAAGAGTCTAGGAGCAAAGCGGCAAAGAGAGCGCTTTGTAATGATTAATTCTTATTTTTATCGCAATTCACAATGATTACTTTTTCACGGGGCAGGAAAATCACGGCAGCCGGGCGACGCATGGCACGTGGTCCGCTACAGGGATGGAAGATGGGAGAGAATGAGTAAATGAAAAATCACGGCAGCCGGACCGTTACAGGGATGGGAGGGAATGAGTAAAATGATAAGTGAGAGTTTTGATTTACTGTGAGTAATAATATCTTCTCAAATTTTTAGATGAAAAATGATTGTTTGGCGGTTTTTATTTTTAGTTGAGAGTAAAAGCTGAGTTGATGCATGGTATGGCGACATCCGAAAACGTTAAAGCATCTCAATCTATATTCAAATTTTTCCTTCCATTCCTTTATGTCAATCTATTCTATGGTGTACATTTGATCTAGTATTTAAAAAATGGAAGACATGGAGATCCCAACCCACAAATTTACTGCTCGTGTTGACGAAGGGTTGTGTCATGCAAGTAAGGAGGACAGAGATTTTTCATGGTGCAAAGCAGGTCAAGGCGATTTAGGAGATGTGCTGGGGAGTCCACCTTCACGGATCACCGGAGAACTTGTATCTCACTTTTATTCCAAAAACATATTCTATAATTGCCAACCTTTCCTTCATAGTAATGCCATCGCTTACATCACTTAGAAAATAATCCAATAATTCGCTAAATTATCCACTCTCCATGCTCTCTCCCTAACGCTCCCTAATCTAGTTACCATCCATCATTAATTGTACTACTATGGTGAGTTATGGCCACAGCTCCGGCAACACATTAATTAATATAATTTAATTTGATATTTTGTTCTCTAATAAAATAATCTCATCAAGTCCAACCCACATTCAATTCCCCAAAGCGATTAGCATGTCAAAGCCGTCACTCAGCTGAAATCAAAATAAAAATCGCCCATTCACATTTCCCCACCCGTTTCCAAATTTTTTATAAATTCAATCACCAAGCTATCTCGTGTAATTTGCCCCACTTTTTTGTACCAGAATAGGCTTTGAAATCTTTCCCCCTAGAAAATTGATCATACTTTAAAAATATTTCAATATTAAAAGTAAAAAGTATTTCAACATTAAAAGTAAGCTGAAAACAAAGGTTGAAAGACAATAACTAAAGGTGAATGCGGTTGCTATAGACTACGGACACGAAATTCCCCGAAAGTCAAATCAAAGAAGTAATTAAGGGGAGGGGCAACTTTAAAAATTCAAATAAAGTAAATTTACCATTTTTAAAATATGAATTCTTACATAATACCAAAAATTCTATGCTTACCCAAAAAAAATATTATTATGGAGCATGACACATTTGCCCTAATAAAAGAAATTGTACTATGCTTACCCAAAAAAAAAATTATCCAAACTTATACTTACGTAATACCAAAAATTCTAAGAGTTTACTTTGTGATACAAAATCTTTTACCCAAATTTTTTTTAGGGTGTAATTTAAGATTTTTGGATGCTCCTTAACGAAGACATAGTAAAATTTAATTATAATGCTGCCTAGGGGCATTTCATGAAAAACACCCAATTAATTAATTGATTGACACGTGGCGTAATTGTCCCACTGTTGGTCTTTCTGTTCTCTTCTCCTACTTTGTAGCCTTACCTTTTTGTCTTTTTGTGCAAAGGCTTTTTCATCCTTTTTGACTATTTTCTTTCCCCTAGTATTAATAGACTTCACGTTTTCAATTTATTTCCTATTTCGGGCACCTTTCTAACATCCCCCCCTCTCTCTCTCTCTCTCTCTTCTGTGGCTCTCTTTCTTCTGCTTGCCCAAAAAGCCAAGACAATTAAGACAGTAGCAAACATTTTAAACCAAAAAAATAGAAAGAAAAAGTTATTTCAAACAAACTTTTTGAGCTCTTCACTAGTTATCTAAATAGAGATTATATGTATATAATATCTGAATAAAAAGGTTTTCCATCGGAATAAAAAGGTTTTTTGGAGAGAAAGTTTGTACTTGGTAATTGGTAATTGGGGATGCACTTAATGCCATGAGTTACAAAATAATCCACTAAATTATCCATTTTCTAGAGAGAAAGTACTTGGTAATTGGGGATGCATCCATCAGTTACAAAATAATTGGCTAAATTATCCACTCCACTAATTCTCCCCAATCAGTTGCAATCAACTGCCGTGGTTAGTGGTTATACATTACATGAGGTGAGTTAATCTAACACTAACATATGGTTATAACTCCCGCAACACACATTAATTTAATTAATATAGTTGGATATTTATTCTCTAAAAAAAATAATCTCATGGAAGTCCAACCCCCATTCATTTGCCATTTTCCTCACCAATTGGTAATTCCCCAAAGCAATTAGCACATCAAAGGGGTGAGTCACCCAAAATCATAATAAAAATCGGCCATTCACATGAGCAACTCACTGCTCATCCTCATGATCCACACCTTGGTTCGAAAATTTTTATAAGTTCAATCAGCAAGGAGCTATCTCCACTTTTTGTATGAGCACGAGCTTTGAAATTTTTCGCCCCTAGAAAATGATGATCATGTTTTAAAAATATTTCATCATTAAAGGACCTTTAATTTGAAAACCTACAAAGGTTGAAAGACAAAAACTCAAAGTCAAGACTACGGTCAAGATACAAAATTCCCAGAAAATCAAATCAAAGAAAATCAAATAAAAAAAGAAGTAATCGAGGCGAGGGGCAATTTTAAAAATTCAAATAAAGTAAATTTACCATTTTTTTAAAATACTGAATTAAAAGCCAATTTATTAGGGAGCACGTCATCAATTTTTTTGGCACATTTACCCTAATAAAAAAAATTTTGCACTGCGCTTACCCAAATTCTTTTTTACATGATCCCACTTGTCAACCTCCCTTCACACCTGACCTGACGAGGCATTTGCATGGCCTCTCTTTTCAATTTATTTTCCTATTTGGGGCACGAGGCCAGTCCGAGAAAATACGAACGACTCTCCCTCTTCTCTCTCTTCTGCGTTTCAAAGCCCTCCGACACTCCCAACGCTCCGCCGCCTCCGGCACGTCGCCACCATCTTCGCCGCCATGTTCGCCCGCTTCTTCTCCGACCGCTAGCGCGGCCACCTCGATCGCAAATCTAGGGCTCCATCTAAGCTCGCTTGAGCTTAGATCCGAAATCCTCAAGTTCGCTGGACGGAAGACTGAGACGGCAGTGAGGTGAGGTGGTGGACTGAGACGGTCTGTTCTCTTTCTTTTCCTGTTTCTGTTGTTCTCTCGAAATCGAACCGAACACCGCGACCTCCGACCCGAACCCCCGCGTTATCTTCCGAGGCTGAGGCTGTGATTGTCGATTGCGATGGCGATCCCTCGAGTGTGTACCAAAGAGGAAATGGTCGGGGCCGGTGCACCTCGCGGGGCCGAGCGAGCGCCCGAGCGAGACCCGCATTTCTCGTCATTGCGGGGGCGACCCGGACGGTCGGCGAGTCTCTGCTTTCGCTGGCAACCGGCGTTCGCTGCCACGGTGGGGCGGTCTCCGGCGGAGTGAAAGGAGGAAGAAGAAGACGAAAAAGAGGAAAAAAAGAAGAAAAAGAAAAGTAAAAACATTAATTGAAGAGAGGGAAGCCGCGGGATTTATTCTGATTTGGTCACGTGAGTTATATGCGTTCGAGTCCCTCCTCTCTCCCCCACCTTTTAATTTTGTTTGCCGTTGTTCCCAGTCTCCCATCCGCATCGGCCCTACATTTTGCTCCAGGAATAACGTGGAGAAAAAATTATTATCTTTTCTAAAAAGTGTGAGTGCGTCGTAATGCGGAAGAATAGTATTCTAAGATTGAATATGGTGGGAATTGAATTAACAAATACTTTGTCAATGTGCACCATTTTCCAGACAGTACGAACGTTGAGTCCTGCACATCCTTCAAAGGACAATTCTAATATAGCAATGGGACAATTCTGATGGGACAATTCTAAGTACATGAGGATGTGTGGAGATGAATGCCTGCCTCGAAACTCACATAATTTTAATCAATTACTTTATAAATTACTTTAGACCCACCATATAATTTTAATTTAAATAGGTCAAGATAACCATATTAATGATAAGAAAAGGCACTTTCATTAATAATAATTGTTTCTTCTTTCCAATCATCTTTTTTTTTTTTTTTTTTACAAGAGTTATGCCAAATTGGAGAACTTTTTATGTGTATAACTCTCTCTATAAACATTAATTTCTAATAAGTTCAACTTCTTTTCTAAGAGGAAATCTTTTCCTCTTATTAAAATTTTGAATTTTTTATGATTACAACTTAGGCTTAGGCTATTCAAATTTATCCTTTGCCCACTCCATGGTGCCATCTTCTCTCTGCTAAATGCTTTACATAAATGCTAAATGACAAATTTAGATGGAAAAGAAACCTATTAACTAACTACTAGAAACCAGTTGGGAAGCCTTCTCATGAGAGGTATCAATGGCAACAGTCCCAGAAGTTTGTCTTTTTTTTTTTTTCCTTTTCCTTTGTCTTTTTGGTTAGAACCAATATGTAGGGCAATGAGGCACCCTTCAATAGCTGCTTTAACAGCATCTATTCTATATGGAAGTGCCCCACTTTCTGTTCATTCCTGTGTCCGCAACACAGCAAAGCACAACAACGTATTAGTATTAGAACCGGTCACTTTGATCTAGGAGCTAGGAGTAGGAGCATAAGCTTTAGGTTCAACTTCAGAAAATGATTTAATTTCCATATAGCTAGATACCTATTATTCCTCATAGCATATCGTTTATTTATTACAACATCAACAGAATAGTACTTACTCATACTGCATGTTCTCATTTTAATAGCATTTTATTTTTTGTTTTGTATAATCTATTATTGCTTTTTTGTTTTATTTTTATTTTTTTCATTTGGTTTTTTTTTTTTGAGCAAGATTTTTTTTTTTTTTTCATTTGGTTGGAAATTAGCAGTTCTAACTTCTAGGGCCTTTTTCAGGGTAGCGTTGTTTGTCGGTACGAATCGTACCTTCTCCTTCTCCCGTTTCCTTTTACCTCTGCTGCTTCTTTGCTTTTCTACGGAGCCGAAGGAGCATTATATATTATATATCTTGTACGGAAATAAGATTAGTTTCTAGTATTAATTTCTTATATACCACCCTAAGTAAGCTCTCCATTTTTGGTTGAATTAAATTTCCGGAGTCCATAATAATGCTCAACGCCCCCCCTTCCTTGATTAGATTTAGAAATTCCGATGAGGGGAATGAAGAGGCTCTTAGATGGCAAATGAAAGCTTATGTGGGATGGGATGACGCGGGATGTTTTATCTCATGTAATTTAAATACTTAACAAATTAGTGGGGATTTAGATTTTAAGTGCTGCAACGTTGGATTATTCCAACTTGAAGTTTCATTTTTTTTTGGGATATTTTAAATATTTGATGAACAAAAATATGTAAGCTGGGCTGCTTTATATGCGCTATAAACATTTTAATCGATTCAATTATATACTTTAATTATTATTTTTTTTAATTTTTCATAGTTCTTGTATGGCTTTCGGATCAAACCATATGCTACTATTTTGTAATTTTTATTGCGTGGGCCTCTCTCCTTTTAATTTTCTAGCTGTTTAATAAATTGTTTGAAAATTAGAGTGTTTTTTATCCTTTGTGCATTTTGATTGGGCTTTGGAATGCGTGAAAGCCTTGGATAAATTCTATGATAAATTCTAGCAAGCATTCCCATTTCCCATTTTTGGTGGACCTCTTCAACTCTAAACCACTCTCTCGTTAATTTTTAAGTAATCGGCATAGGTTTATAGGAGTTTATTTTTGTAAAAACAAAATAATGCAGAGAGAGAAAAAAAGAAGAAAAGAAGCTCCTGCGCACATGCACGACACATCCCTCTCTCTTCTTTTGTCATGCTCTCACCATGTTGTTAAAAATAGGCATTTGTAAGCTCTGAGAGAGAGAGAGAGAGAGAAAAGAGCGACGCGCATGTGTACCCTCGCCTCCTCCGACTCTTTTCTTCGTCATAACGAAATTAGCCTCTTCTCACTCCTCAACTTCACTCCTCCTACACCTACAGAAGAGAAGAGAGAAAAGAAAGAGGGCATCTCCTCCTCCTCCTCCGTCTCCGTCTCTCCGTCTTTGTCTTTGACTTTGTGAAGCTTGCTTGAGAGCTCGAGAGAGTTGAGACCTCCAGGTTCGTCCGCTCGGCTCTTGTCTTCATTTGATCTTCTTTATTTTGGCATGGGCCGGTTCTCTTCTGCTTGTGTGTCGAGGTGAGAGGACATTGACGACGTGTTGGCTCTCTTGGCTCTCTGATTTGCTCATTTGATCTTCTTTATTCTAGCATGGGCCGGTTCTCTTCTGCTTGTGTGTCGAGGCGAGGCAGTCTTAAGGACATTGAGGATGTGTTGGCTCTCTTGGCTCTTTGATTTGCTCTTTTTTGTGGTCGCTCTCTTCTTACCTTTATCTTGTTGAGGTGGGCTTGGAGGAGTGCATTCTTATTGTTGTTTTGCTGTTCATGGAATGAAACGAAACAAAATGGACGTAAGTATATTTCCAGCTTGACTAGATCCATTTTTGCCGTGCAGTGACCATCTTCCGCGGGGAGGGTCTGCGCTGATTTTAGAGGTGGCTTTGAGAAGACGGGTGGTTTGCTTATTAGTCCTGTTTAGTTTTCCTAGGTGTTGGGAATATCGGATCCCCGAAAACCGAATTCGACACTAAATCAAACTCCTAAAACGAATGCGGAAGACAAGTCCGGGAAAATCACGTATCACTGATCCTAAAGCACACCACGGATTCGAGTGTACCTTGTTAGTCACAGATTAAACACCAATGCTGATAAGAGGAAGAGAAACTCGATCTCGTTCGATCCGATGACGTTGATTAGCCTTGAAGGGAAGATGGATTCGCCTTTTGCGTTTGTTTTCTTTTTGGAGGGAGAGAGGGAGAGGAACGTACGTACAAAATGCCAAAAGGTATGTTCCTCCCTCTCTTTCCTCCCTTATATACGTCCCCTCCAAATAAAGAAACGTACCCCTTCATCCATGGGCCATAATCTTGTGGGCCGGGCTTTTAGGCCCAACATGGGCGGACGGGCCTTAAGCCCATCACATAAATCCATCATCTCCCACTCGCACATGGTGGGCCGAACAGGATTCTCTTTACCTCTTTTCAATATTCATATCAATGAATAATCCGTGCGATCAGTATACTTTGAGAGCTCGCTGCTATACATCTGTTAGGAATATATAGCAGCTCATAATGGGCATCACACTCTGAGTAGATTTAGTATGCAAGTACCTAGATCGATCGATCACATTTATATCTCTCTTAATCTCTTTTAAACAATAATATATATATATATATATATATATGTATTATATATATATATATATTTATTCACTATTATGATTATCCCAAAGACAATCATAATTGGTTAACTGGTGAATACAAAATTACAATGTGATTCTCTACATTCGATCTTCCTCTTTCCTTCAAACTCTCAATTTCAGTTTAGCTTGCTTTTCTAGAAATGTCCCATTAGATCAAATCAACTCATGACGATTGGCAACATCCTAAAATAGCAAACACTAAATAGAAATCTTGAGAATAAGTAAGAGTCATGAGGGGAATAAAAATTGAAGAACTCTTTTCCTCAAGAATCTCACACGGCATAAAAGTTGAGATCAAACTTTTTGCCACTCTTATTGGTCGTCTCATGCATATGTAGTATGGAATACGTATTACGGTATTAACTCCTTTCCCATGGAGCATATGTCTACACCTTCAATACCGTACAGATGATAGTTCAGACATACCCAATATCTAACTTGAGTTCATGTATCTGCTCATTCACAAAATTCATCAAAACTCACATCTGGCATCTTAGCCAGATAAAGTAAAATATGTGGGGTATTTTACTTTCGGACATCGTAAGTATTATGTTCTCATCTTAATACTCAGTTAAGGCGACATACGTGTTTTAAGCTTGAGCTCTCGATTATCACCTAGATAATAAGCTTAAAAATAGTCTCATCTCTATTTATCACACAGTAAATAGAGGCGATTACCCGTGTGAGTGGGCTAATCTTTTATCTATCTGACATACTTTATCAACCTAAAGTAACGTACTGAGCAATAAGATGCATAAAGATTAAACAAATATTCATAGGCATTAATGATGAAAAAACACAAATTCATCAAATGTAAACACTTCATGGAAATTACAATCCAGTACATCAGACTCTACGCCATCTTAGAGATTTCATATGGCCACAAAACACATCTCTAGGTTTTGATTTTGTCATAGGATTTGCTACCAATCTATGCGTAATATGTATTGTAAGTTCACATCTTTTTGTGCAACCATATCTTTGACAAAGTTATACTTGGTATCTATATGTTTGGTCTTGCCATGATATTTTGGATCTTTGGTGTACACTTTTGCTGCTGCTTGGCTATCATAGTTAACCAATAACGAATCTACAACATTTCCAATAACACCTAAATGATCCAAAAATCTCTTAAACTAAACATCTTCTTATATTGCTGCTGATAATGCCACGAACTCAGTTTCCGTGGACAAGGCTATACACTATTGTTTCTTACTGCTCCAACATATGGCGCCATTATTCGGGAAGAAAATAAACCTAGAGGCAAATTTTCTTTTATCTAAATCTCCTTTCCAATTAACATCAGAATAGCCTTAGAGTCGCAGATCATTTTCTTAATAACTCAGCGTATAATCAGCAGTCCCCTTTAGATACCTTAGTATTCTCTTAACGGCTTTCCATTATACTGGACCTGGATTGGATTGGTATCTACTCACCATTCCAACTGTAAAACATATACCAGGTCTTGTACATATCATAGAGTACATCAAGCTCCTAACAGCACTAGCGTAAGGAACATGTTTCATTTGTTCCTTCTCTTGTAGAGTCCTTAGACACAATCTATGACTCAATCCTTCACCTGTTGCAATAAGAGTGTCTATGAGTTTACAATCTTGCATACGAAATCGTTCAAGAAACTTATTTATATATGTTTCTTGTGAAAGAGACAACGATCTCTTCGAACGATCTCTTGAAATCTTAACTCCAAGAATGCGTGAAGCCTCACCCATAACCTTCATCTCAAAGTTGGAAGACAACCAACTCTTGACAGTATTAACAAGCTCCATATTGCTTCCGGCAATTAGTATATCATCAACATATAATGATATGATCACAAATTGATCCTTGGATCTTTTGATATATACATAATGATCCTCATCTATCATTGTAAAGTCATATGCCATTACGGCATTATGAAAAATGTATATACCATTGTCTTGATGACTGCTTAAGGCTGTATATCAATCTCAAAAGTCGACATACCTTTTCTTCTTGGCCTTTCACTATGAAACCATCAGGTTATTCCATATATATTTATTTCTCTAATTTTCCATTGAGGAAAAATAGTCTTTACATCCATTTGATGTAACTCAAGATCCATACTAGCCACTATTACCAAAATAATGCAAATCGAGGTAAATCTCACTACAGGAGAAAATATTTCTTCGTAATCAATTTTTTCCTGTTGATTTTACCCCTTCACCACAAGGCGAGCCTTATGCCTTTCTATCGAGCTATCAAGTTTTCGCTTTATTTTGAGAACCCACTTGTTCCCAATAGCTTTGTGTCCTTTTAGAAGATCAACTAGTTCCCAAACATAGTTTGACTTCATTGACTCAATTTCCTCTTCCATTGCATGGATCCATTTTTCCTTACTAGGGCAATTTAGAGCCTCATTAATATTTCTTGCCTCATTCTTTTCTTGCGGAGCAATCATAAAAGTTTCCGCTTCAATGTCAAAACGTCGACGGGGAATACTTTGGCGACTTGTTTGCCGTATGGGAGATTGTATACTTAGCACATCATTCCCTATTATGCTCCCACTCGGATTAGATAATGATGATATCATCTCATCATGTGGTTGTAATTAAGAATGAGTTGAATTCAATTCATCACTTTTCATATTACTCCCACTTGGACGAACTTCACTAATATCATTATCTTGATCCAAGGTTTCAAATAGGGAGTAATCTTCCCCTATTTTGCCCTTCTTAGGAAATTCATCCTCTAAGAATGTAACATCCCATGATTCAAATTTAGTTATACTCCCACTTTCATGCTCACCTATGAACACATACTCTTTCGAGTATTCGGAGTATCTCATTAAAATACTCTCATTTCCTTTGGAACCCAATTTCCCAAATTTGTGAGAGGACTCATGAGTATAGGCAGCACAACCCCATGGCTTAAAAAAACTTAAGTCCGGTTTTCTACCTGTCCATAACTCATATGGAGTGAAAGTAATTGATTTAGAAGGCACCTAGTTAAGTATATAGGCAGCAGTTAACAACGCATCACTTCATAAGGTGATAGGTAAGTTAACATGCGCAATCATGGACCTAACCCTATCCAGTAGGGTTCTGTTTCTTCTCTCTGCAACACCATTTTGTTGAGGAGTATATGGAATAGACAACTGTCTTTCTATTCCTTTTTTCATCACATAATTTTATGAACTTATCGATAAATATTCTCGACCAAATATTCTCGACCTCGATCAGATCTCAATACTTTTATTTCCTTGTCTAATTGATTTTTTACCAGGTTCATAAATCTTTTGAAACAACTTAATGCTTTAGATTTATGAAAAATCAAATAAATATATTTGAATCGAGTATAATCATATATAAAAGTGATGAAATAAACAGCCCCATGCCTTCCTCTCACATTCATTGGACCACAGACGTTATAATGGATTAAATGCAGAAGAAATTCAGCTCTTTTACCTTTTCCAAATGGTTTCCTTATCGTTTTCCCTACTAGGCAATGCTCATATATGAGCAAATCGACTTTTTCAATGTTGCTCAACAATCCTTCTTTGGCTAGTCTATTTATACGTTGTTGGCCAATATGACCAAGTCTAGCATGCCACACATTCACATGATTATCATATGAAGTAGAAGACGTGAAAATGGAATAACAAATATTGACATCACCATAGTCAACATCTAGTACAATAAAACGATCCAGAAAATAACCACAACCATAGTAGTTTGTGTCAAAATACAAATTTACACATTTATTATGGAAGTTCATATTAAAACCAAGATTAACCAACATCAAAACAGACACTTAAATTTCGACGAATCTCCGGAGCATATAGAATATCATGTAGGAATAGGATGCGTCCACCACGCATGTTCAATTGGCAGGTGCCAATTCCTTTAACTTTCAGCTCTGGAGTTATTTCCTACATAGATCCACTTAGTTCCAGTTGGTATCGTTGGAATTCCACGAAGGATTCTCTATCCTTCGCTATATGGTCTGTCACTCCTGAATCTATAGTCCACAAAGGATTGGATTTAGCCAATAATACAGAACTTGACACATAAGCAAAGTTCTCAAATGTACAAGAGGTGTTTACCTTTTTTGGCTCACAACAGTTGTGAGCATAGTGACCTTTCTTGTCACAATTGTAACGCCTCACCCTTGACATTTTCTTCACTTGATGACGTTTTCCTCTCTTGTGTTAGTTAACTCTTGATTTCTTGCAACAAGGACTTGATCCTTTGCAATCCCACATATTGAACAAATCAATACGCTTGCGCTTAGAGCTCAAAGCCCTTTCTGAGCTAGAACCAACATTGCAAATGTCTATTTTCGACTCAAATGCCGTTAGGCGGTCCTCTACTAGCTCAAGGTGGCGCACGGCATCCTCAAGATCTTCCATAATATGGCCAAGAGCTTCTAGTGCTTCTTGCTTTTCCAGCACATATTGAATCTTCATATTCAATATTTTACAATTGTTGCCGTTCATATCAGCAATTACGTTCTTAGTTGTTAAAACCATCGATCTGAACACATTAGACATATATGCACGAATAACTAATGCCTATTATTTATGCATCCACTTTGCATAGACCCATCATATCAATGAATAATTTCAAGTAAGGTTTCAGAATTAAAAGGTTACTATGTTTCCAATCATCCTCCAAAAATCCTAACTCAAAATTATTATTAACATAATTGTCTCATGCAAAATTAATTTTGTGAAGTTACAAAAACTTCCATGAACTACCCACAACAGTCAACAATAACAGAAAGCAAATAATATCTAACATCCAATAGAATAACAATGCTTTCACATAATACAATTATCCATTACACTAAGTAATATATACAAAGAAATATCAATATAGAAAAAGATATTCACACCCAAAAACATTTAAAACTAATCTAAGAAATAAATAGGGAATGTTCCTTTTAATGTGTTAGTCAAAATATCTAAGAAATTTGAAGGCACATTTGCCAATCATGGAAAAACTTTTGGAGAGTTTTCATGTCGCCTCCAAGGCGCATTCACTCTGCGCCATATGGCGCTCAATCTAAGGGTTGAAGTTTTGATTAACTCAATCCTATAGTATTCTCTAACAAAAGCTACCACTAACCTCCTATAACCCGGGACCACGTTGACCTCCCATAGCCAATCTAACACTGCTTGCCATTCAGGTGGAAGAGTGTTCATCAAAGCCGGCACATTTTCAAAATACCACATAAGATAACTATTCAAGATGATTTCCTGTATCATCTAACCCTGATCACATGTGATACTAAATCACCGTCATGCCACCGATAATCAGCTAACTTTGTTATCGGCCTTTTAAGTCTTGCACTTCCCTCATTCGTTCTCGGGATTGCATATATTCGTGCATAACGCATCATAGATCCTACAACAAATGCAGAACTAAAAATGGATCACTTATAATCCATAATGAACATAAGGGAAAATACATAATTTTCCATGATTCATGTAACAAATGAACAATAAAAAATGGATTACCTATAACCCACATAGACATAATTGAAAAAGAAACAAATTCTTTTTTTTTTGGGTCAACGGTCGATCAACGGTCAAAGTCAACGGTCAACGGTCGATGTCAACGGGTCAACGAAAGTCAACATCAGTCACCCGCCTGTCAACACATGACGGGGTCAAGTCAACGGGCGGCGGGTTGGGTCGTCGGACCGGTCGGAGCGGACGGGCCAGTTGGACCGGTCGGACTGGTTGGGCCGAGTTGGACAGGTCGACTGGCGCGTGCCTTGCATGCGCGCAGTTGACGTCATGATGACGTTAGCTGGCGTGTGCCACGCACGGCCAGCGACCGCGGACGCGCACGTGCGACACACGTGCCTTCCTTGCAAATCGGCACGTACGTTGCACGGGTCGAAGATGTCGCTTTGCTCCGGCTTGCGTGTGGGGGCACGTTCGGTGGCCGTTGGTAGCGTTCCGCCACTCGTCGCGATCGTCTCGACGAGCCATTCTATCCTATGCCATCAAAAATCGATTTCGAGTTACAAAAACTTGAAAAAATGGAGGAACAATGTTCGGGTGTCGGGATTTTTCCGCCCCGATCGGTATCGGCCGATTAATTCCGCGAGAGAGAAAAAAGAAGAAAAGAAGCTCCTGCGCACATGCACGACACATCCCTCTCTCTTCTTCTGTCATTCTCTCATCATGTTGTTAAAAATAGGCGTCTGTAAGCTCTGTGAGAGAGAGAGAGAGAGAGAGAGAGAGAGAGAGAGAAGAGCGACGCGCGTGTGTACCCTCGCCTCCTCCGACTCTTTTCTTCGTCATAACGAAATCAGCCTCTTCTTACTCCTCAACTTCACTCCTCCTACACCTCCTGAAGAGAAGAAAGAAAAGAAAGAGGGCATCTCTCCTCCTCCTCCTCTGTCTCCGTCTCTCCGTCTTTCTCTTTGACTTTGTGCAGCTTGTTTGAGAGCTCGAGAGAGTTGAGACCTCCAGGTTCGTCCGCTCAGCTTTGTCTTCATTTGATTTTCTTTATTCTGGCATGGGCCGGTTCTCTTCTACTTGTGTGTCGAGACGAGAGGACATTGACGACGTGTTGGCTCTCTTGGCTCTCTAATTTGTTCAATTGATCTTCTTTATTCTAGCATGGGCCGGTTCTCTTCTGCTTGTGTGTCGAGGCGAGGCAGTCTTGAGGACATTGAGGACGTGTTGGCTCTCTTGGCTCTCTGATTTGCTCTTTTTTGTGGTCGCTCTCTTCTTACCTTTATCTTGTTGAGATAGGCTTGGAGGAGTGCATTCTTATTGTTGTTTTGTTGTTCATGGAACGAAACGTAACGAAATGGACGTAAGTATATTTCCGGCTTGACTAGATCCATTTTTGCCGTGCTGTGACCATCTTCCATGGGGAGGGTCTGCGCTGATTTTAGAGGTGGCTTTGAGAAGATGGGTGGTTTGCTTATTAGTCTTGTTTAGTTTTTCTAGGTGTTGGGAATATCGGATCCCCGAAAATCGGATTTGACACTAAATCGAACCCCTAAAACGAATGCGGAAGATAAGTCCGGGAAAATCACATATCACCGATCCTAAAACATACCACGGATTTGAGTGTACCTTGTTAGCCATAGATTAAACATCATTACCGATAAGAGGAAGAGAAAAATGATCCAGTTAGATCCGATGACGTTGATTAGCCTTGAAGGGAAGATGGATTCGCCTTTTCGTTTGTTTTCTTTTTGGAGGGAGAGAGGGAGAGGAACGTACGTACAAAATGCCAAAAGGTATGTTCCTCCCTCTCTTTCCTCCCTTATATACGTCCCCTCCAAATAAAGAAACGTACCCCTTCATCCATGGGCCCTAATCTTGTGGGCCGGGCTTTTAGGCCCAACATGGGCGGACGGGCCTTAAGTCCATCACATAAAACCATCACTGGGATTAAGTCTTGGAACGTTTTCCTTTCTGGAACTTGATAGATAGTTTCATATTCTTGACCATTTTATTTCCGTGGGTTTCTGAAAGTAATGATGCAACTAGTACATTAAACTCCTCCCACTCAAAGTATTATCTCGTATTATCACGTCTTTTTCATTGTTTTTTTCCCCATCCATTTCACATGGCATATGGCTGATCGTTATCATGTTGCATTCGGCGAGGATGACACATACGCTGGGTTTTTACTCCAGCCATTCCGGGAAGCAGGGGAAGGGAACCCGCGGCGCTGTAACAAGTATGCTTCCTCATGTGCCATTGCAGCATCTATAGTCTGCCTTGTCCTAGGTTTTTTGTTAGTCCCTCTCCTCCCTCTCTCTAGCTCAATATTTCCCAGCATTCCATCAAGTTTTTTCATAAAATTCCTTGTAAATCATTGTAAATCCATAACAATAATTTGGTTATTTGGGTGCACTTTTTTTTTTGGTCTAGCTTTATTACCCATAGTCCATTCATTTCAATTGGTAAGCCCCTGTTTCTCTCGGCTAATGTCCAATAACAAAGAAAGTCTTTATTTTTTTTTTAAAATCGTATTGGCTTTTTTTTATTATTGTATTGGCCGTGTAATCTGGCTTTCAAAGTAACTTCCTATAGTAAAATGAAATGAAAAGAAAGGTTTGAAAACTCACACGTTTACCCTATTTTGCTTTTTCTCATTCAAAAATAATTAGATTTGTCTCCTTTCATCTGCACACTGCGGTAAGGAAATTTGATGCCATTTTCTAGCTGAATATTGCATCTGTCATTACTTTTTGAACGTGTCTTCTTGAACAATAACTACCCATTTGCCTTAGTTTGACACATACTAAATTCTCTTCGAGTGCATGTGATAGTTCACTAGTGAATTTTGCATATGAAGTCACTATAGAGATCCAAAATTTGTGTCTTTTTCATTTTTTCCCCCATCCATTTCACATGGCAGATGGCTAACCGTTATCATGTTGCGTTCGGCGAGGATGACGCATATGCTGGGTTTTTACTCCAGCTATTCCGGGAAGCAGGGTAAGGGAACCCGTGGCGCTGCAACAAGTATGCTTCCTCCTGTGCCATTGCAGCATCTATAGTCCGCCTTGTCCTAGGTTTTTGGTTAGTCCCTCTCCTCCCTTTCTCTAGCTCAATATTTTCCAGCATTCCATCAAAATTTTCCATAAAATTCCTTATAAATCCTTATAAATCAATAACAATAATTTGGTTATCTCGGGTACACTTTTTTTTTGTCTAACTTTATTACCCATAGTCCATTCATTTCAATTGGTAAGCCCATGTTTCTCTTGGTTAATGTCCACTAACAAAGAAAGTCTCTTTTTTTTTTTTTTTTAAAAAAATTGTATTAGCTTTTTTTTTTATTGTATTGGCCTTGTAATCTTGCTTTCAAAGTAACTTGCTGCTGTAAAATGAAATGAAAAGAAAGGTTTGAAAACTCACTCGTTTACCCTATTTTGCTTTTTCTCATTAAAAAATAATTAGACTTGCCTCCTTTCATCTGCACACTGCGGTAAGGAAATTTGATGCCCTTTTCTAGCCGAATATTGCATCTTTCATTACTTTTTGATCGTGTCTTCTTGAACAATAACTACCCATTTGCCCTAGTTTGACACATACTAAATTCTCTTCGAGTGCATGTGATAGTTCACCAGTGAATTTTGCATATGAAGTCACTATAGAGATCCAAAATTTGTGTCTTTTTCATTCTTTTTTTCCCCATCCATTTCACATGGCAGATGGCTGATCGTTATCATGTTGCGTTCAACGAGGATAACACATACGCTGGGTTTTTACTCTAGCTATTCCGGGAAGTAAGAGAAGGGAACCCACGGCGCTACAGCAAGTATGCTTCCCCCTGTGCCATTGCAGCATCTATAGTCTGCCTTGTCCTAGGTTTTTGGTTAGTCCCTCTCCTCCCTCTCTCTAGCTCAATATTTCCCAGCATTCCATCAAGTTTTTCCATAAAATTCCTTGTAAATCCTTATAAATCCATAACAATAATTTGGTTATCTAGGTGCACTTTTTTTTTTTGGTCTAGCTTTATTACCCATAGTTCATTCATTTCAATTGGTAAACCCCAGTTTCTCTCGGCTAATGTCCAGTAACAAAGAAAGTCTTTTTTTTTTTTTATTGTATTGGTTTTTTTTTTATTGTATTGGCATTGTAATCTGGCTTTCAAAGTAACTTGCCGCTGTAAAATGAAAAGAAAAGAAAGGTTTGAAAACTCACTCGTTTACCCTATTTTGCTTTTTCTCATTCAAAAATAATTAGATTTATCTCCTTTAATCTGCATACTATGGTAAGGAAATTTGATGCTCTTTTCTAACCGAATATTGCATCTGTCATTACTTTTTGATCGTGTCTTCTTGAACAATAACTACCCATTTGCCCTAGTTTGACACATACTAAATTCTCTTTGAGTGCATGTGATAGTTCACCAGTGAATTTTGCATATGAAGTCACTATAGAGATCCAAAATTTGTGTCTTTTTCATTCTTTTTTTCCCCATCCATTACACATGACAGATGGCTGACCGTTATCATGTTGCGTTCGGCGAGGATGACACATACGCTGGGTTTTTACTCCAGCTATTCCGGGAAGCAAGGGTAGGGAACCTGCAGCTCTATAACAAGTATGCTTCCTCCTGTGGCATTGCAGCATCTATAGTCTACCTTGTTCTAGGTTTTTGGTTAGTCCCTCTCCTCCCTCTCACTAGCTCAATATTTCCCAGCATTCCATCAAGTTTTTCCATAAAATTCCTTGTAAATCCATAACAATAATTTGGTTATCTCGGTGCACTTTTTTTTTGGTCTAGCGTTATTACCCATAGTTCATTCATTTCAATTGGTAAGCCCCTGTTTCTCTCGGCTAATGTCCAGTAACAAAGAAAGTCTCTTTTTTTTTTTTTAATTGTATTGGCTCTTTTTTTATTGTATTGGGCTTGTAATCTGGCTTTTAAAGTAACTTTCTGCTGTAAAATGAAATGAAAATAAAGGTTTGAAAACTCACTCGTTTACCCTATTTTGCTTTTTCTCATTAAAAAATAATTAGATTTATCTCCTTTAATCTGCATACTGTGGTAAGGAAATTTGATGCCCTTTTCTAGCCGAATATTGCATCCGTCATTACTTTTTGATTGTGTCTTCTTGAACAATAACTACCCATTTGCCCTAGTTTGACACATTTTAAATTCTCTTTGAGGGCATGTGATAGTTCACCAGTGAATTTTGCATATGAAGTCACTATAGAGATCCAAAATTTGTCTTTTTCATTCTTTTTTTCCCCCATCCATTTCATATGGCAGATGGCTGACCGTTATTATGTTGCGTTCGGCGAGGATGACACATACGCTGGGTTTTTGCTCTAGCTATTCTAGGAAGCAAGGGAAGGGAACCCGCGGCGCTCCAACAAGTATGCTTCTTCCTGTGCCATTGCAGCATCTATAGTCTGCCTTGTCCTAGATTTTTGGTTAGATCCTTTCCTCCCTCTCTCTAGCTCAATATTTCCCAGCATTCCATCAAGTTTTTACATAAAATTCCTTATAAATCCTTGTAAATCCATAACAACAATTTGATTATCTGGGTGCACTTTTTTTTTTGGTCTAGCTTTATTACCCTTAGTCCATTAATTTCAATTTGTAGGCCCCTGTTTTCTCGGCTAATGTCCAAAGTAACAAAGAAAGTCTTTTTTTTTTTTTTTTAATTATATTGGCTTTTTTTTATTTTATTGTATTGGCCTTGTAATCGGCTTTCAAAGTAAGTTGCTGCTGTAAAATGAAATGAAATTTTAAAACTCATTCGTTTACCCTATTTTGCTTTTTCTCATTAAAAAATAATTAGATTTGTCTCATTTCATCTGCATACTGCGGTAAGGAAATTTGATGCACTTTTCTAGCCGAATATTGCATCTGTCATTACTTTTTAATCGTGTCTTCTTGAACAATAACTACCCATTTGCCCTAGTTTCACACATACTAAATTCTCTTCGAGTGCATGTGATAGTTCACCGGTGAATTTTGCATATGAAGTCACTATGGAGATCCAAAATTTGTGTCTTATTCATTTTTTTCCCCATCCATTTCACATGGCAGATGGCTAACCGTTATCATGTTGCGTTCAGCGAGGATGACACATACGCTGGGTTTTTCTCCAGCTATTCCGGGAAGCAGGGGAAGGGAACCCGCGGCGTTGCAACAAGTATGCTTCCTCCTGTGCCATTGTAGCATCTATAGTTTGCCTTGTCCTAGGTTTTTGGTTAGTCCCTTTCCTCCCTCTCTCTAGCTTAATATTTCCCAGCATTCCATCAAGTTTTTCCATAAAATTCCTTGTCAATCCTTGTAAATCCATAACAATAATTTGGTTATCTGGGTGCACTTTTTTTTTTTGGTCTAGCTTTATTACCCATAGTTCATTCATTTCAATTTGTAAGCCCCTGTTTCTCTCGGCTAATGTCCAGTAACAAAGAAAGTCTATTTTTTTTTTGTTTTTTTAATTGTATTGGCCTTGTAATCTAGCTTTCAAAGTAACTTGCTGCTGTAAAATGAAATGAATAGAAAGGTTTGAAAACTCACTCGTTTACCCTATTTTGTTTTTTCTCATTCAAAAATAATTAAATTTGCCTCCTTTCATCTGCACACTGCGGTAAGGAAATTTGATTCCCTCTTTTAGCCGAACATTGCATCTGTCATTACTTTTTGATCGTGTCTTCTTGAACGACAAGTACCCATTTGCCCTAGTTTGACACATACTAAATTCTTTTCGAGTGCATGTGATAGTTCACCATTAAATTTTGCATATGAAGTTACTATAGAGATCCAAAATTTGTGTCTTTTTCATTCTTTTTTTCCCCATCCATTTCACATGGCAAATGGCTGACCGTTATCATGTTGCGTTCGGCGAGGATGACACATATGCTGGGTTTTTTCTCCAGCTTACCGGGGAAGTAGGGGAAGGGAATTCGTGGCGCTTCAACAAGTATGTTTCCTCATGTGCCATTGCAGCATCTATAGTCTATCTTGTCCTAGGTTTTTGGTTAGTCCCTCACCTCCCTCTCTCTAGCTCAATATTTCCCAGCATTCCATCAAGTTTTTTCATAAAATTCCTAGTAAATCCTTGTAAATCCATAACAATAATTTGGTTATCTGGGTGTACTTTTTTTTTGGGTCTAGCTTTATTACCCATAGTCCATTCATTTCAATTGGAAAGCCCATGTTTCTCTCGGCTAATGTTCAGTAACAAAGAAAGTCTTTATTTTTTTTTAAAATTGTATTGGCTTTTTTTTTTTTGTATTGTATTGGCCTTGTAATCTGGCTTTCAAAGTAACTTGCTGCTGTAAAATGAAATGAAAAGAAAGGTTTGAAACCCACTCGTTTACCCTATTTTGCTTTTTCTCATTAAAAAATAATTAGACTTGCCTCCTTTCATTTGCACACTGTGGTAAGGAAATTTGATGCCCTTTTCTAGCCGAATATTGCATCTTTCATTACTTTTTGAACGTGTATTCTTGAACAATAACTACCCATTTGCCATAATTTGACACATACTAAATTCTCTTCGAGTGCATGTGATAGTTTACTAGTGAATTTTGCATATGAAGTCACTATAGATATCCAAAATTTGTGTCTTTTTGATTCTTTTTTTCCCATCCATTTCACATGGCAGATGGCTGACCGTTATCATGTTGCGTTCGGCGAGGATGGCACATATGCTGGGTTTTTACTCTAGCTATTTCGAGAAGCAAGGGAAGGGAACCTGTGGCGCTGCAACAAGTTTGCGTCCTCCTGTGCCACTGCAGTATCTATAATCTGCCTTGTCCTAGGTTTTTGGTTAGTCCCTTTCCTCCCTCTCTCTAGCTCAATATTTCCCAGCATTCCATCAAGTTTTTCCATAAAATTCCTTGTAAAACCTTGTAAACCCATAACAATAATTTGGTTATCTAGGTGCACTTTTTTTTTGGTCTAACTTTATTACCCATAGTTCATTCATTTCAATTTGTAAGCCCCTGTTTCTCTCGGCTAATGTCCAGTAACAGAGAAAGTCTCTTTTTTTTTTTTAATTGTATTGGTTTTTTTTTTGTATTGTTTTGGCCTTGTAATCTGGCTTTCAAAGTAACTTGCTGCTGTAAAATGAAATGAATAGAAAGGTTTGAAAACTCACTTGTTTACCCTATTTTGCTTTTTCTCATTCAAAAATAATTAAATTTGCCACCTTTCATCTGCACACTGCGGTAAGGAAATTTGATGCCCTCTTTTAGCCGAATATTGCATCTGTCATTACTTTTTGATCGTGTCTTCTTGAACGATAAGTACCCATTTACCCTAGTTTGACACATACTAAATTCTCTTCGAGTGCATGTGATAGTTCACCAGTGAATTTTGCATATGAAGTCACTATAGAGATCCAAAATTTGTGTCTTTTTCATTCTTTTTTTACCCATCCATTTCTCATGACAGATGGTTGACCGATATCATGTTGCGTTCGGCGAGGATGACACATACGCTGGGTTTTTACTTCAGCTATTCCGGGAAGCAAGGGAAGGGAACCCACGGCGCTATAACAAGTATGCTTCCTCCGTGCCATTGCAGCATCTATAGTCTGGCTTGTCCTAGGTTTTTCATTAGTCCCTCCCCTCCCTCTCTCTAGCTCAATATTTCCCAGCATTCCATCAAGTTTTTTTCATAAAATTCATTGTAAATCCTTGTAAATCCATAACAATAATTTGGTTATCTGGGTGTACTTTTTTTTTGGTCTAGCTTTATTACCCATAGTTCATTCATTTCAATTGGAAAGCCCCTGTTTCTCTCGGCTAATGTCCAGTAACAAAGAAAGTCTTTATTTTTTTTTTAATTGTATTGGGTTTTTTTTGTTGTATTGTATTGGCCTTGTAATCTGGCTTTCAAAGTAACTTGCTGCTGTAAAATGAAATGAAAAGAAAGGTTTGAAAACTCACTTGTTTACCCTATTTTGCTTTTTCTCACTAGAAAATAATTAGACTTGCCTCCTTTCATTTGCACACTGCGGTAAGGAAATTTGACGCCCTTTTCTAGCCAAATATTGCATCTTTCATTACTTTTTGACCGTGTCTTCTTGAGCAATAACTACCCATTTGGCCTAGTTTGACACATACTAAATTCTCTTCGAGTGCATGTGATAGTTCACCAGTGAATTTTGCATATGAAGTCACTATAGAGATCCAAAATTTGTGTCTTTTTCATTCTTTTTTTCCCCATCCATTTCACATGACAGATGGCTGACCGTTATCATGTTGCGTTCGGCGAGAATGACACATACGCTGGGTTTTTACTCCAGCTACTCCGGGAAGCAAGAGAAGGGAACCCGCGGCACTGTAATAAGTATGCTTCTTCCTGTGCCATTGCAGCATCTATAGTCTGCCTTGTTCTAGGTTTTTGGTTAGTCCCTCTCCTCCCTCTCTCTAGCTCAATATTTCCCAGCATTCCATCAAGTTTTTTCATAAAATTCCTTGTAAATCCTTGTAAATCCATAATAATAATTTGGTTATCGGGTGCACTTTTTTTTTTTGGTCTAGCTTTATTACCCATAGTTCATTCATTTCAATTGGTAAGCCCTTGTTTCTCACGGCTAATGTCCAAGTAACAAAGAAAGTCTCTTTTTTTTTTTTTTTTTTTTTTAATTGTATTGGCTTTATATTTATTTATTATATTGGCCTTGTAATCTGGCTTTCAAAGTAACTTGCTGCTGTAAAATGAAATGAAAAGAAAAGTTTGAAAACTCACTCGTTTACCCTATTTTGCTTTTTCTTATTCAAAAATAATTAGATTTGTCTCCTTTCATCTGCATACTGCAATAAGGAAATTTGATGCTCTTTTCTAGCCGAATATTGCATATGTCATTACTTTTTGATGGTGTTTTCTTGAACAATAACTACCCATATGCCCTAGTTTGACACATACTAAATTCTCTTCGAGTGCATGTGATAGTTCACCAGTGGATTTTGCATATGAAGTCACTATAGAGATCCAAAATTTGTGTCTTTTTCATCCTTTTTTTCCCAATCCATTTCACATGGCAGATGGCTGACCGTTATCATGTTGCATTCGGCAAGGATGACACATACGCTGGGTTTTTACTCCAACTATTCTGGGAAGCAAGGGAAGGGAACCCGCGGCGCTACAACAAGTATGCTTCCTCTTGTGCCATTGTAGCATCTATAGTCTGGCTTGTCCTAGGTTTTTGGTTAGTCCCTCTCCTCCCTCTCTCTAGCTCAATATTTTTCAGCATTCCATCAAGTTTTTCCATAAAACTCCTTGTAAATCCTTGTAAATCCATAACAATAATTTGGTTATCTGGGTGCACTTTTTTTTTTTGGTCTAGCTTTATTACCCATAGTTCATTCATTTCAATTGGTAAGCCCATGTTTCTCTCGGTTAATGTCCAGTAACAAAAGAAAGTCTCTTTTTTTTTTTTTAATTGTATTGGTTTTTTTTTTTTTATTGTATTGGCCTTGTAATTTTGATTTCAAAGTAACTTGCTGCTGTAAAATGAAATGAAAAGAAAAGGTTTGAAAACTCACTCGTTTACCCTATTTTGCTTTTTCTCATTAAAAAATAATTAGATTTGCCTCCTTTCATTTGCACATTGTGGTAAGGAAATTTGATGCCCTTTTCTAGCCGAATATTGCATCTGTCATTACTTTTTTATCATGTCTTCTTGAACAATAATTACCAATTTGCCCTAGTTTGACACATACTAAATTCTCTTCGAGTGCATGTGATAGTTCACCAGTGAATTTTGCATATAAAGTCACTATAGAGATCCAAAATTTGTGTGTTTTTGATTGGCATCTCAATAGGCTTGAGTACCTGAGTGATCTGAATGTAGGATATATTTGAGGTCACTGCTTGCTGAATCAAGCCCTCTTTTTATTTTCAGTTAAATTAAATAGAGAAATTTGATCACAGAGCCGTAATTAGGCTTATTTAGAAATTATTGAATCAGTTGGCCGCATGGTTTGGAATGGATGCAAGGTTCATAGATTGATATGAGACTGTTTCGACCGTTTCATCCACTTTTTCCTTCTTTCTTTTAGCGAATTTAGGATAAATCATTTTGGAAAATGGTTCACACAATATTTTCTTTTTCATTTTTATTTTTTCAATTTATTATATATGATTAAATTTACTTGAAATATTAGTATAACAAATAAGATTTCTTATTTTGGCAGAGCTGGGAGTGATGAGCGAGGCCATCCAATACTTAAGGCCAGACCAACAGTTGAGCAGTCTTACTGATGATTTGTCCTTGGGAATATCTAAACTGTTCTCCCTTTTTGGTTCCGCACTAGCTAGGTTGACTTCCAACCGACTTAGCAGTCGTTTTAAGCTTGTATTGGCTACGACCATTCTCTTCCTCGGCCTCCTCTTCATGATCTTTGGGCCAGCCCTCTTCTACTTATTATTCGGCCGCCTCATCATCAATATGGGCATGGGCTATACACTTACTATAGCTTCTGTCTACCTTGTGGACATATCTCCCACTTCTCACCGCGGCCTCCTCACGTCCTTCCATGAGGTTATATTTATTTCTTAAAATTGATCATCAACTTTGAAAATTTAAGTTAAAGAAGTTGATTGTTTTTTTATATTTCTTCAGGTGTTTCAGGTTTTGACGAACGTGGGCACCCTCTTGGCCTATAGCTCCCACTTTTTCTTATCCAGGATGCGGACCAAATTCGCACGGTCTTACTTGCTCTGGTTGGGAGGAATCCCCTTTGCCTTGGTCTTTTATGGGGTTTTTTTCATGCAAGAATCTCCTCGGCGGCTTGTCAAGCATGGTCGCGTGGAGAAGGCGAGGGGATCCTGTTACGGATCACTGACTCCGAGGAGGAGGCTGCAAGTCGGCTGGATGAGGTCATTAGCGAGACAAGTGGGGAGAGCGTGTGGCAGGCTTTCCTCCACCCAACCCAATCAATCTTACACATGAGCATTTGTGTGTTTGGAATCTACCTCTTCCAACAAGCTTCTAAAGGTGACACCATGCTTGTCTACGGCCCTCGCATATTTGAGCAGACCAGCATTGTGAACCACACAGAGCAGCTCCTCCTCCTCATAGCAGTGGACCTTGTGAAGACCATATTCACCCTGGTCTGTGCCATTAGCATTGATCGGGTGGGGCGACGAAGGTTGATGCTGATTAGCGTTGGCGGGATGATTTTGTCACTCGCCTCCCTGGGTGTATCCCTCACCATCATCCACCACCACGAGGAGGTCAAGTGGGCTGATGCCATATGCATCATCTCATTGCTGTGCTACACGGCCTCCTTTTCCATTGGGATAGGGCTGGTGGCATTGGTCTACAGCTTCGAGATCTACCCAATGAGGTTGCGTGCCCAGGGGTGCGAAATTAGCATTGCATTGGGCCAAGTGGTAAGTGGTGTGATGACCATGACTTTTATGATTTTGTATAGAAAGCTTGGCTTTGGGGGTGCCGCCTTCCTATTCATGGGGATCACTATGGTGGCCTGGGTCTTTGTCTACGTGTTAATGCCGGAGACAAAACAAAAGTCACCTGAGGAGATTAGACAATCGTGTGGTTCATGGACAGCATGGAGCAGCAACGTGAGGGCCAACCAAGGTGCTTGATATTGATTCTGAATTCTGAATTGTGGACATAGTCTATTTAGTAATTTTGAATATCTCAACTGACTATTTTTATGTTGGGCCTTAGTACTTGGACAATGTCGCACATGCTTACATGCTTACTCCACTCATATCCCCTTGATATTGATTCTGAATTCTGAATTGCACACATAGACTATATAGTAATTTTGAATATCTCAAATGACTGTTTTTATATTAGGCCTTAGTACTTGGACAATGTCGCACATGCTTACATGCTTACTCCACTCATTTCCCCTTGATATTGATTCTGAATTGCTTGATATTGATTCTGAATTCTGAATTGCAGACATAGTCCATTTAGTAATTTTGAACCATCTCAAATGATTGTTTTTATGTTGGGCCTTCTTATTTGGACAATGTCGCACATGCTTACATGCTTACTCCACTCATATCCCCTTGATATTGATTCTGAATTGCTTGATATTGATTCTGAATTTTGAATTGCGCACATAGACTATTTAGTAATTTTGAATATCTCGAAAAATGATTGTTTTTATGTTAGGCCTTAGTACTTGTACAATGTCGCACATGCTTACATGCTTACTCCACTCATATCCCCTTGATATTGATTCTGAATTCTGAATTGCGGACATAGTCCATTTAGTAATTTTGAACCATCTCAATTGATTGTTTTTATGTTGGGCCTTAGTACTTGGACAATGTCGCACATGCTTGCATGCTTACTCCACTCATATCCCTTTGATATTGATTCTGAATTGCTTGATATTGATTCTGAATTTTGAATTGCGGACATAGTCTATTTAGTAATTTTGAATATCTCAAATGATTGTTTCTATGTTGAGCCTTAGTACTTGGACAATGTCGCACATGCTTACATGCTTACTCCACTCATATCCCCTTGATATTGATTCTGAATTGCTTGCTATTGATTCTGACTTCTGAATTGCGCACATAGACTATTTAGTAATTTTGAATATCTTAAATGGTTGTTTTTATGTTAGGCCTTAGTACTTGGACAATGTCGCACATGCTTACATGCTTACTCCACTCATATCCCCTTGATATTGATTCTGAATTGCTTGATATTGATTCTGAATTCTGAATTGTGGACATAATCCATTTAGTAATTTTGAACCATCTCAATTGACTGTTTTTATGTTGGGCCTTAGTACTTGGACAATGTCACACATGCTTACATGCTTACTCCACTCATATCCCCTTGATATTGATTCTGAATTGCTTGATTTTGATTCTAAATTCTGAATTGCAGACATAGTCTATTTAGTAATTTTGAATATCTCAAATGATTGTTTCTATGTTGGGCCTTAGTACTTGGACAATGTCGCACATGCTTACATGCTTACTCCACTCATATCCCCACTGTTGACAAGGGTTAGAAATATTTTGGTTTTCTGGATTCGATACTTATCATGCCACCAATGAGCCCTGCATTCACATGAACAAAGGATCAGGGATTAGGTTATCTGAGAAAAACTAGTCGAGAGAAAATTGGTGACATGAAGCCAAAAAACTGCATCACCTTCCTCCAAGGCTTCCATGGCTTTGATTGCCTTCATTTCAAAATTATCTCCCATTATCTCCCAATGGAACTGGCTTTGAGGCCATTGAATTTTGCATCTAGTACCTCAATTCTTTTCCTAGATACACAACCTTACTTAGTTTGTGCTAAGCAATCTGCAGGGAGAAAAGGAATTATCCAATGCAGCCCTCTCCTCTTCGAGTCCTCTTTAGGGTCAACGGCCCCTTTAGTCAGTTTCATCACGATGCAGTTGTCCATTGCGAAGAAAATGATCCAGCTCCATCATCTCTCCATTAGATAAGGGTTCTGGGTACATTGATCCTTCATCTAAATATCAAAACCATGGGAATGTTAAGCACTCTAAACTGAACTGAACTCAAAGGCCAAACAAGATTTCTATAGGAATGATATCAGTAGACTGAGGCACACCTTCTTGTACAGGACCAACAGTTTCTGGATTTTGAACAACCTTCACAGGCTGCTCGACGTTGAAGATGCTCGCACAACATTTTCGCATGAAAATCTTTCAAAAAGCCTATGTTTACCAAATATATATTCTCCACCGTGAAAGAATATAATTACTTTTGCCTTGTATATGTGGATATGTTAACCCCATAAACTCCATGACCTTAGCTTGATCTTAGCTTGCCAGTATGCGATCCATGACCTTGACGTATGAAATCCATACGTAAAAATGATTTTTAAATAACCAAGGCATATTTTACTTTTGGGCGAACAAAAAAACTACTAATTTTAGATAGGGAATTAGGGAAATTCATATGAATTTCAGTTGATTGAAGTCTCCCATTAGTCATAATGATGTGCACTTGCTACCTAAAGCCTTATTGTGACAAATCACTACAAAAAGAAAAGAGTAAAAATCTCATTCATTAACGACTAAACTTTTAAAAGGTAAGTATGATGAATTTTTATGAAAGAATCCTGGAAAATTATAACAAATTATGATTTGGAATTCGTTTCTCAAGATTAAAGAACTTAGAAGGAACTGGTAAAAAAGTTAGGGTCCGTGTATTTTTGCTCTTGACAAAAAAGAAATCTTTTTTTTTTCTTTTTGCTATTTCAAAAAAAAGATCTAAGAATTTTCAGAAATTATAAGCCATTTTTTCTACTCGCTAAATTAAATAAACCAAGTATGCTCCTTTAATAATTTAAGGTAAGGGTACGTGAGAACAAGACACAAATGGAGGATCCAAGTCTCAAGTTCGACAATTGTGAATTAAGAATTAAATTATTGATGATGAGATTTGCAATAAATCTAAAATTATTATTCGATGCATATATATTAGATAAAAAAAAGCTAATATATAATGGCAAAGGCACCTAGTTCATTTGGAATTGTCGAACTTGATGCTAGGATTTTCGAGTTGCACAACTCAAAGACATTATCCTAATAGTTTTCATGGCTGAACTCATCTCCACCTATATTTTGGTTGCCCAAATTTGGAGCTTCTTCAACTTCGTGCAATCTGGTGGCTGCTCTGGCCCTGGAAAGGAACCAGAAGTAAGCTTTGCCGCCAAGCCAACAATAAAAAATTGTAAGATAATGCATATCTAAATATAACCTTTTAGCATATTTGTTGTAGTTTAATATCAACGGAAAACTTCATTCCCATTCCCATTCTGCTTTCTCAGTCTGATACGACAATCAGGACCAAATAAGACAGGTAATTTCATTAGGACAAAATGAAACACGCAGGCACAAATATCAGAAAAAGGCAAAACTTACATGACATGCGAAGTAATGGGTTTGAGATTTTCAGCCACCTGTCGATGCTTCAAGATATCCAAGAAGCACATAAGCACGGAAAGACAACAAATTGACGTGAACACTTACTTCATCTAGCAAATCATCCTCAACCAACTCCCACCGTTCCTTCTGACGGGTTAAAGTTTTTCTGTCCTCGTCATCGTACAAGACCTACAGTCCCAATTAGGCCACATATATTTACCACAATATCAAAGAACGTGCAGTTGCAAGATCTCAGAGTTAAGGATAAGAGGTAGTAGCACATAGAGCAAGAGACGCCTGCTCAAACAATGACAAAATTCTGAAGAGTTAGCTATCAGATGGGACTCAAGGAAAAAAAAGAACTGATCTGCATAATGCAGATACATCCAAGAAGCTAACTGAGCTAATAAAAAAAATTGGTAGGTCACAGTTGCAAAAGCTTCTGAAGACTATGATAGTCGGCTAATCTCGTGCTTTTCTGTTATATGGTCATAAGATTGAATTCGGCCATCATAGAACCTCTAAAACAACCAATTAGGAATAGGAAGAAAATGACATAAACAACCCTGACCATCACTGAAGCAACAGCAGCAGCTCCCTCATTGAAGGAACAGCAGTAGCAAGTGCAAGAAGGAGATGAGAATTGAAAAATGACATGGTCAACTGTGACAGAAACAAAGCATCCCAAGTGAGGCTCACATCTCATCCAGTGGTCACCATACCTTTATTCTGCGACCAATTAATCCATCGGCAAGCACCCTAGACTCCTGAAAATTGTTTCAAAAAATACATGACTTCTTGAAGAAAATGAAAGGCGCAAAGGCTATGCCACCCGGCAATTAGGAAAAAGTAAGAGATTCAGTAGAGCTTGAGTAGATGCTTCAGTCTTATAACAATGATAATGTTGGTAATAAAAATTGAAGAAGGCATACTTAACAATATAGCGACAAAGAATGTAATAGATTTATAATATCAGATCCAATCAGTGTACGAAAAGTATACTGCAACAGTTACAATCATAACCTTGAGGTGCCTTTACTAGTTTTGTTTTCTCCTTTGATTGCAGCTTCATTTTTTTGTCCCCTAGATCAATGGGAAGCAGAGCTGCCTCACCTCGCATAGACTCCGCATTTGACTGCACTGTAGTTCTGTTTATTCTGGAAACTGTAGGCGTAGCTGAAAGATCAGCTCTGCTTCAGGAGATCTTTCTTTGGTGGGGTTCTTTAGTATTTAAACCCTCTCTGTACAGCCAAGAAAGATCATATCCTTCCTCAGTTCTCATGAGTGAATTGGGTTTTGGTTCCCTTTTCCTGGGAAATATTGAATCCCTAGAGTGTAGGATATTAGCAATGCCTTGTTTAGGAGAACCATTAGGTCTTAGCTTTGCTGCAAAATCCAAGATCAGTTTCTCTCCCAATTTCCAACCGGAAGGTGCTGCTTTCTGCAAGATGGTATATTCCTTATTAGAGAATGAACAAATCAAAGCCAAGTTAAAACAGCAGAAACATATACAAAATTACAGTAACCTCATTCTCCTCCAGCACATTAGCCAGGAGACGGATAAGAAAATCTAAGCTGATATCTTCACTTTCAGCGAGGATGTTAGCCATTATTTGTTCCATGGCCCAGTATTCATCAGCAGATGGATTTGACCTTAATAAAAAAAGCACCCAACAAAATATAAGAGAGCATCAAAAGGTAAAACACTAAATTGTCAAAAGATAAAAAGATGCTGAGAACTATCATTTATTAAAGAGGGAAAAGACCACCAAAAACCCCAAACTTTGCCTTAAGTGATAGATTTACTCTAAACTTTTTTTTGCGACACGAAAAACCCCAAACTTTGCAAACTGTGACACATTTACCCCATTAAGGGCATTTTCGTCTTATTCTTTCTTTTTTTTCCTTTATTTCTTTTTAATTTTATTTTTTTCTTCTTCTCTCCACCGCCCCGGCGGAGGGAGGCCGGTGTCGGCGAGGGTCGCCCTCGCCTGGGCCGACGCCGGTGAGGGGTGCCCTCGCCCGACGCAGGTGAGGGCGGCCCTCGTCAGCGTCGGCCGAGGGCCTCCCTGGCGAGGGTCGCCCTCACCTGGGCCGACATTGTTGAGGGGTGCCCTCGCTCGACGCAGGCCCTCATCGGCGTCAGGCGAGGGCCTCCCTAGTGAGGGTTGCCCTCGCCTGGGCCGACGCTGATGACGGGTGACCTCGCTCGACACAGGTGAGGGCAGCCCTCGTCGGCGTCGGGCGAGGACCTCACCGGCGAGGGTCGCCCTCGCCTGGGCCGACGCTGGCAAGGGGTGCCCTTGCTCGACGCAAGCCCCCATCGGCGTCGGGCGAGGGCGGCCCTCGCCCGAAGCCGGCCAGGGCACCCCTCATCGGCGTCCCGCGAGGGCCGCCCTCGCCCCGTCGGCATCGGGCAAGGGCCTCCCTCGCCCGACCCTCGCCAAATTTGGTGAGGGAGGCCCTCGCCGGCGTCGGGCAAGGGTGCCCTCGCCAGATCTGGCAAGGATGCGGCAAGGGAGGCCCTCACCCGACGTCGGCGAGGGCCTCCCTCGCCGGACACCGGCCTCCCTCCACTGGAGCCGGCGAAGGGAAGAAAGAAGATAAAGAAAAAAAGAAAAAAATTAAAAATAAAAAGACAAAAATATCCCTATGATTTAGGGTAAATATGTCACAAAAATGAAAGTTCAGGGTTTTTTGTGTCACAAATGAAAGTTTCGGGTAAATGTGTCACGGTTAGCAAACTTCAGAGTTTTTCATGTCACAGAAAAAAGTTTGGGGTAAATTTGTCGCTTTTGGTAAAGTTTAGGGTTTTTGGTGGTTTTTTCCGTTTATTAAAGTCATAAGAGTGTTGTTGCAGTCTGTCGTAACAAAACTGTTAAGCCAAGTTATAATCCAACTACCACAAAGCCATTTAGGTACCATTATTTTTCCCTGCCCTAGAATTAATGCCAAGAGCTTGCACGGATATCACTAAATCCCAATCTCTCTTGTAGAGGTAGCAGTGTAACACCTTACATAAAAAGTCCTTGCTACACCAAGCAGAGCATTGAGTTTAGCAGGAGATTCTTCAACAAAATTGAAAGGTTTAAAGTACCAAAACAAAACCAACGTGAAATAGTCAAAAGATTCACCCAATCATGAAAGGCAAACTAACTTATAAATGAACCCTGATCTTCAAGGAAACTCATCCGTGATTAACTAACTACAAATACCATCTTTTTGAGTCATGAGAAAGGTTACTAGACAGCAAGACAAGCGAAATTGTGATAATCCCGAAAACTAAAATGAAACTCAAAAGAGCAATTTCCATTAACTACTGTTATTGGTCAAAGGTTAAGAAAGCCATCATTTTCTTATGATATCTGGTAGACTATCATGTGAAAAGAAAAAGAAGAGAGCGTAAAATGTTACTGATAAAAAAATTACCTAGTAAATATCCAGAAATTTTGGCACATATGAAGAATTTGCGCCTCACAATCAAGGTCAAGCATTAGCAGGCATGCCTTCACCCTTGCAATGTATAGAAAGGGCCTTTTCATAACACCGTGTCCATAGTTGAGATAACTTGGAAAGAGCCTCCACAATCAGTTTAGAAATTTCCTGCCTAAGAATGGATACTGAAGAAACTGTGAAAGAACAAAATTTTATCTAGAGAGGAGTGAGTTCATCAAATTAGAAAATCTCCAGAGTGTTGTTTTATATACCTTCATTTGATCTTCATTATATGGTTGTACTGGCGATGCCATCCTCAGAATCTCACTGAGGCAAGATGCCACTGTAACATCCTCATTACAATGTTTGAACAGAGCTTCAGCTATGAGACCCTTCATGCCAGGAAGAAGGGCATCTTGGAGGAAGTCCAGTAGTTCTTGCTCCATATTCGCCAAGACATCATTAGCATTCTATGTAGGGGGAAAGTGTAGATGAAAGCAAAAGTCAGGTTCTATATCTAAAAAAACAAAAGTAAAGAGTACAGAAATGTTTCTGGAAACGTAGAAAGAGAACACCCCTTTGCTCCAACAATTGGTGATGATTGTTCTTTAAGAGGTCAAACAAAGGGGGGTGGGAAAGGATAAAACTAGAGATTTGACTTCTTAGCTCATGGTAGCACAAGAAAATCATCCAGTGGATGGAGAAGTGGACAGCAAAGAACACCAAGTACAAGGAGCAATGCTTAAACAATATCCATTTAACTCACTCAAAGTAATATGCTGAAATCAAAGTTCTATAGTTTAGCTAGGAGTTTGAAAGCCGTTATATGAACTCACTCTTCTGTTCCAAATGAACTAGATGCCTTCGCGCATAACCATCAAATGGATAAGCATATTGTTGGGAATAACGGATTCCCAAAAATCGGATTCGACACTAAATCGAACCTCTAAAACGAATGCGGAAGATAAGCCCGGGAAAAACATGTATCACCGATCCTAAAGCACACCACAGAATCAAGCGTACCTTGTTAGTCACAAATTAAACACTAATGCTGATAAAAGGAAGAGAAAACCGATCCAGTTCGATCCGATGACGTCGATTGGCTTTGAAGGGAAGACGGCATCGCCTTAAACGCTTGTTTTTCTTTTGGAGGGAGAGAGAGAGAGGAACGTACGTAATAATGCCAAAGGGTTGTGTTCTTCCCTCTCTCTTTCTCCTTTTATACGTCCCTCCAATAGAAAGGAACGTACCCCTTCATCCATGGGCCCTAATCTTGTGGGCCGGGCTTTCAGGCCCAACATGCGCGAACGGGCCTTAAGCCCATCACATAAAACCATCATCTCCCACTCGCACATAGTGGGTCGAATAGGATTCTCTTTACCTCTCTTCAACATTCATACCAGTGAATAATCTGTGCGACCAGTATACTTTGAGAGCTCGTTACTATACATCTGTTAGGAATATATAGCAGCTCATAATGGGCATTACATCATACGTAGATTTAGTATGCAATACCCTAGATCGATCGATCACATTTATATCTCTCTTGATCTCTTTTAAACAATGATATATATATATATATATATATATATATATATATATATATATATTGTATTCACAATTATGATTATCCCAAAGACAGTCATAATTGGTTAACCGATGAATACAAAACTACAATGTGATTCTCCAAATTCGATCTTCCTCTTTCCTTCAAACTCTCAATTTCAATTCAGCTTGCTTTTCTAGAAATGTCCCATTAGATCAAATCAACTCATGACCATTGGCAACATCATAAGATAGCAAACACTAAATAGAAATCTTGAGAATAAGTAAGAGTCATGAGGGGACTAAAAATTGAGGAACTCTTTTCCTTAAGAGTCTCACACGATATAAAAGTTGAGATCAAACTTTTTGCCACTCTTATTGGTCGTTTCATGCATACGTAGTATGAAATACGTATTACGGTATTAACTCATTTCCCATGGAGTGTATGTCTACACCTTCAATACCGTACAGATGATAGTTCAGACATACCCAATGTCTAACTTGAGTTCACGTATCTATTCATTCACAAAATTCATCAAAACTCACATCTGGCATCATAGACAGATAAAGTAAAATATGTGGGGTATTTTACTTTCGGACATAGTAAGTATTATGTCCTCATCTTAACACTCAATTAAGGCGACATATGTATTTTAAGCTTGAGCTCTCGATTATCACCTAGATAATAAGCTTAAAAACAGTCTCATCTCTATTTATCACACAGTAAATAGAGGCGATTACCCGTGTGAGTGGGCTAATCTTATATCTGTCCGACATACTTTCTTAACTTAAAATAATGCACTGAGCATTAAGATGCATAAAGATCAAACAAAGATTCATAGGCATTAATGATGAAAACACAAATTCATCAAATGTGAACACTTAGGGAAATTACAATATTCAGTACATCAGCCTCTACGCAATCCTAGAGATTTCATATGACCACAAAACACATCACTAGGTATTGGCTTTGTCATAGGATCTGCTATCATTCTATGCGTACTATGTACTGTAAGTTCACATCTTTTCGTGTAATCATACCTTTGACAAAATTATACTTGGTATCTATATGTTTGGTCTTGCCATGATATTTTGGATCTTTGGTGTACGCATTTGCTACTTGGCTATCACAGTTAACCAACAATGAATCTGCAGCACTTTCAATAACACTTAAATGACCCAAAAAATCTCTTAAGCCAAACACCTTCTTATACTACTGCTAATAATGCGACGAACTCAACTTCCATCGTGGACAAGGCTATAAACGATTGTTTCTTACTGCTTTAACATATGGCACCATTATTCGGTAAGAAAACAAATCCAGAGATAGATTTTCTTTCATTTAAATCTTTTCTCTAATCAGCATCTAAATAGCTTTCAACTCGCAGATCCTTTCATTGATAACTCAGCGTATAATCAGCAGTTCCCTTTAGATACCTTAGTATTATCTTAACGGCTTTCCAATGTGCTTGACTTGGATTGGATTGGTAACTACTCACCATTCCAACTGCAAAACATATGTCAGGTCTTATACATATCATAGCGTACATAAAGCTTCTAACAGCACTAACATAAGGAACATGTTTCATTTATTCCTTCTCTTGTGGAGTCATTGGACACAGTCTATGGCTCAATCCTTCACCTTTTGCAATAGTAGTGTCTATGGGTTTTCAATCTTGAAATCTTAACTCCAAGAATGTATGCAACATCACCCATGTCTTTCATCTCAAAGTTAAGAGATAACCAACTCTTGAAGGTGTTAACAAACTCCATATTACTTCCGGCAATTGGTATATTATCAACATATAATGATATGGTCATAAATTGATCCTCGGATCTTTTGATATATACGCAATGATCATCATCAATCATTGTAAAGTCATATGCCATTATGTCATTATGAAAATGTATATACCATTGTCTTAATGACTGCTTAAGACCATATATCGATTTCAAAAGTCGACATACCTTTCCTTCTTGGCCTTCCTTTATGAAACCAGCAGATTGTTCCATATATATTTCTTGCTCTAATTCTCCATTGAGGAAAGCAGTCTTTACATCCATTTGATATAACTCAAGATCCATACTAGCCACTATTGCCAAAATAATGCGAATCGAGATAAATCTCACTACAAGAGAAAATGTTTCTTCATAATCAAACCCTTCCTGTTGGTTATACCCCTTCGTCACAAGGCGAGCCTTATGCCTTTCTATCGAGCCATCAGCTTTCGCTTTATTTTGAGAACCCACTTGTTCCCAATAGCTTTGTGTCCTCTTGGAAGATTAACCAGTTCCAAACTTGGTTTGACTTCATTGACTCCATCTCCTCTTTCATTGCATAAATCAATTTTTCCTTATTAGGGCAATTTAGAGCCTCATTAATATTTCTTGGCTCATCCTCATCTTGCGGAGCAATCATAAAAGTTTCCCCTTCAATATCAAAACGTCAACGGGGAATACTTTAGCGACTTGTTCGCCGTATGGAAGATTGTACACTTAGCACATCATTTCCCATTATGCTCCCACTAGGATTAGATAATGATGACGTCGTCTCATCATGTGGTTGCAAGTGAGAATGCGTTGAATTCAATTCATCACTTCTCATATTACTCCCACTTGGACAAACTCCACTAATATCATTATCTTGATCCAAGGTTTCAAATAGGGAGTAATCCTCACCTATTTTGCCCTTTTTAGGAAATTCATTATCTAAGAATGTAACATCCCGCGATTCAAATTTAGTTATACTCCCACTTTCCTGCTCACCTATGAACACATACATTTTCGAGTGTTTGGAGTATCTCATTAAAATACTCTTATTTCCTTTGGGAACCAATTTCCCAAATTTGTGAGAGGACTCATGAGTATAGGCAGCACAACCTCATGGCTTAAGAAAACTTAAGTCCGGTTTTCTACCTGTCCATAACTCATATGAAGTGGAAGTAACTGATTTGGAAGGCACCCGGTTAAGTATATAGGCAGCAGTTAACAACGCATCACTCCAAAAAGTAATAGGTAAGTTAGCATGCGCTATCATGGACCTAACCATTTCCAGTAGGGTTCTGTTTCTTCTCTCTACAACACCATTTTGTTGAGGAGTATATGGAATAGACAACTGTCTTTCTATTCCTTTTTCATCACATAATTTTCTGAACTCATCAGATAAATATTCTCGACCTCGATTGGATCTTAATACTTTTATTTTATTGTCTAATTGATTTTCTTCCAAATTCATAAACCTTTTGAAACAACTTAATGCTTCAGATTTATGAGAAATCAAATAGACATTTCCGAATCGAGCATAATCATCTATAAAAGTGATGAAATAAACAGTCCCATACCTTCCTCTCACATTCATTAAACCACTAACGTCAGAATGGATTAAATGCAGAGGAAATTCAGCTTTTTTGTCTTTTTCCAAATGGTTTCCTTGTCGTTTTCCCTACTAGGCAATGCTCACATATGGGCAAATCGACTTTTTCAACATTGCCCAACAAGCCCTCTTTGGCTAGTCTATTCATTCGTTGTTGGCCAATATGACCAAGTCTAGCATGCCATACACTCACATCATTATTATATGAAGTAGGAGAAGTGAGAAGGGAATAACAAACATTTGCATTAACATAGTCAATATCTAATACAATGAAACCATCCAGAAAGTGACCACAACTATAGTAGTTTGTATCCAAATACAAATCTACACAGCTATTATAGAAGTTCACACTAAAACCAAGCTTAACCAACATCAAAACAGACACTTAAATTTCGACAAATCTCTAGAGCATATAGAATATCATGTAGGAACAGGGTGCATCCACCACGCATGTTCAATTGGTAGGTGCCAATTCCTTTAACTCTCAGCTCTGGAGTTATTTCCTACATAGATCCACTTAGTTCCAATTGGTATCGTCGGAATTTCACGAAGGATTTTCTATCCTTCGCTACATGGTCTGTCGCTTCTGAATTTACAGTCCACAAAGGATTGGATTCAGCCTATAATACAGAACTTGACACATAAGCAAGGTTCTCAAATGTACAAGAGGTGTTTACCTTTTTCGGCTCACAACAGTTGCGAGCATAGTGACATTTCTTGCCACAGTTGTAACACCTCACCCTTGACATTTTCTTTACTTGATGATGTTTTCCTCTCTTGTGTTGGTTAATTCTTGATTTCTTGCAATAAGGATTTGATTCTTTGTATTCTCACATATTGAACGAATCAATACGCTTGCGTTTAGAGCTCAAAGCCCTTTTTGAGCTAGAACCAGTATTGAAAATATCTATTTTCGGCTCAAATGCTGTTAGGCAGTCCTCAGCTAGCTCAAGGTGACACATGGCATTCTCAAGATCTTCCATAATATGGTCAAGAGCTTCTAGTGCTTCTTGCTTTTCCAGCACATATTAAATCTTCATATTCAATATTTCACAATTGTTGCCGTTCATATAAGCAATTACGTTCTTAGTTGCTAAAACCATCGATCTGAACACATCAGACATATATGCACGAATAATTAATGCCTATCATTTATGCATCCACTTTGCACAGACCCGTCATATCAATGAACAATTTCAAGTAAGGTTTCAGAATCAAAAGGTTACTATGTTTCCAATCATCATCCAAAAATCCTAATTCAAAATTATTATTAATATAATTGTCTTATGCAAAATAAATTCTATGAAGTTACAAAAACTTCTATAAACTACTCACGTGAGTCATCAACAACAGAAAGCAAATAATATTTGACATCCCATAGAATTATAATACTTTCACATAATACAATTATCCATTACACTAAGTAATATATACAAAGAAATATCAACATAGAAAAAGATATTCACACCCAAAAACATCTCAAACTAATCTAAGAAATAAATAGGGAATGTTTCTTCTAATCTGTTAGTCAAAATATCCAAGAAATTTGAAGGCACATTTGTCAACCATGGAAAAACTTTTTGAGAGTTTTCATGTCGCCTCCAAGGCGCATTCACTCTGCGCCATGTGGCGCTCAATTTAAGGGTTGAAGTTTTGGTTAACTCAATCCTATAATATTCTCTAACAAAAGCTACCACTAGCCTCCTATAACCCGGGACCACATTGATCTCCCATAGCCGATCTAATATTGCTTGCCATTCAGGTGGAAGAGTATTCATCAAAGCCGGCACCTTCTCAAAATTCGACATAAGATGACCATTCCAGATGATTCCCCGTATCATCTGATTGACCCTAACCACATGTGATACTAAATCACCGTCATGCCACTGATAATCAACTAACTCTGTCATCAGCCTTTTAAGTCTTACACTTCCCTCGTCCGTTCTCGGGATTGCAGGTATCCATGCATAACGTATCATAGTTCTTGCAACAAATGCAGAACTAAAAATGGATCATTTATAATCTATAATGAATATAAGGGAAAATACATAATTTTTCATGATTCCTACAACAAATGCACAATAAAAAATGGATTACCTATAACTCACACAAACATGATTGAAAAAGAAACAAATTCCTTTTTTTTTTGTCAACGGTCAACGGTCGGTCATCGGTCAAAGTCAACGGTCAACGATTGAAGTCAACAGTCAACAGGTCAACAAAAGTCAACGTTGGTCAACCGCCAGTCAACGCATGACCGAGTCAAGTCAACAGGTGACGAGTCAGGTCGTTAGATCGGTCAGACCGGGTCGGACCAGATGGGCCAGTCGGACCGATCAAATCGGTTGGGCCGGGTCGGATGGACCGACCAGCTCGTGCCTTGCACACGCGCCAGCGACCACGGACGCGCACGTGCGTCGTACGTGCGTGCGTAAGTCGCGTGCGCGTGTGCGACGCACGTGCCTTCCCTGCGAAGTGGCGCGTGCAACGCAGGCGCCGAAGACGTCGCTTCGCTCCGACTGTGCGTGGGGGTGTGTTTGGTGGCCGTTGGCGGCGTTCCACCACTCGTCACGATCGTCTCGACGAGCCCTTCCATCCTACGCCATCAGATAGATTATATCAAATAGATTATGTTTTCTTTTTTTGGAAGGGGAAACAAATTTGGTAAGCATAAAGAAGGAAAGGCTCGCCAGGATTTGATTTAGATGCATTTTGACAGGAAAAGTTTTATGTGTATTACAAGAATCAACCTTCCAAAATAAGCTTAATATATGTATATTCTCGATCCCTTTTTAAAGAACAGCTTTCATTATTATTATTATTATTATTATTATTATTATTATTATTATTATTATTATTATTATTATTATTATTATTATTATTATTATTATTATTATATGAAATTACAATTCCTATTTCCCTTTCTTGTAAGGCTACCTTTGGTCGTCCGGATTCCTAACTAATTCTGAGATTTTTCTATATCTTATTCACTTTCGCCTGGTGAATTGTGGTATTAAAGTCGGATATATTTACATCATATCATATATAATTTTTTTAATATAAACGGCATATCATTGTAAATTAACCTAAAAGTTTATAAACGGAGATGGTGAAATCTCTGTGATACTATTCCTTAATTTATTTTTATTTATTTTTAATTTTCTTTTTCCTCTCTTTTAAATTATTTCTTTATTATTTTTTCCCCTTTCATCATTCTTTAATAAAATTTTATCAAATAGAAAACTGTACTAACATACCTAAAATACAAAAATACCTAAAATATATAATAAATATGAATATATATTTTATAGATTGATGTTTATTTATAAGATAGGATTAAAGTTGAATATATAAATTAAAATAAGATTAAATTAAAAAATAAATTTTTATTTGTAATTTTTAATTTCTTAAATTAGAATTCAAATATTATTTATATTGAGATATAATTTTAATTTTGTCAATTTAAGAAATTTATTATTTGAGCAAAATAACTTTCCTATAGACATTATAAATCCTATCAACTTTTATCCCACATCCTCCTCTTCTTCTTTTTTCTTACCCTTTAGCCAAAAAAAGAAAAAACTTATTCTATAACCTGAAAAGAAAACCTTATGTATAAACCACTGTAGTACTTGCAAAAACCAAGAACCTCGGTGGATGTTCACGATTAGGGATGTCTTTAAGTTTCCAGGCCCCTCATTGGGAGAAACGTTCTCTTTAGGTCAATTTTCACCATTCCTCTATATTTGGATTGTCTTATTCTAGAGCATGTCTAGAGAGACTTTTACCTTTTGCTTTTGGCTTAACCTAAATTTTGAAACACACTTCAATGAAGTTCTATGCAACAACTTTTTAAGTGACCCCAATATTTGCAGCATTGTGTCATACATCTTTCTCCATCCTAGTACAGGTCAATCATTCATCCCTTTTTATCAAGTATGTCTAGGTAGATTGCAGATAAACAATAAAGAGAAAGTGTATGGGGTTTTGGTCACAGAAGAATTTACATCAGCTGCATTTTCAAATGACTAGCAAATCATGGTTATAGCTAACTTATTTGATCTAACACCAAATGCAAGTTATTTACACAACACTAAAAGAGAAAAATTCAGGAAACTCACACAAGCTGCTTCTCCAATCATTTTGGCAATCCAATGAGTTTCCCGCCATCAAGTACTTTCTGCCAAAATTAGTTGCTCCATGCTTTTAGTTTTTGCCAATCTTGAGAGTGCAAACAAATCGAGCTGCTCATGACTATTAGAACCCACTCAATTGATAATTGACTTGGATATTTGGTTCAATGCACATTTTTCATGCATACTAATGCATTGGATTTAATTCATTTGAATATACATGTCTTAATAGGTAAGATGCAAAGAACATAAAAGAAATCATATTACCAACTCCACTTACCATGAAAAGGCTTTCCGTTCATCATATTTATAATTTTTCCTTTTACCGACTATTGGTATCAAGCTAATGGTTCTGATCAGACAATGCTACAACCAAATTGGAGATAAGTACAACAGTGACCACGAACACAGATATAGTTTTAACATGACACCAGCACAATGACTTGTAATTGAAATGATTTGATTCGATTTTGACTTTCTTTTTTAAAACAAAATCATTATCACCATGTGCAACATTTGTGCTCAACATTTGTGCTCTAAATAAAGCACAAATGTTGCACATGGTGACAATGACGCCAGTTGCTAATAAACAAGACCAAGCAACCGGATTTCAATTCAGATCGCGTCCATCTCAAACTTGGCTCAAACTTCATCAAAATTAAAGATAGTTTGAATCCCAGTCCATCCCAACTCAACTTAAATCGTCATATAGAGCACGTAAATGAGAAATCAAACATTTGTCCAGGTACGTAGCAGAGTTACATATCAAACATTTCAAACAAAATATAGCTCAAGCAGCACATTGCATCGACTCCACTTTGTTACACTCCTAAATAGCAGAGTTTAACTTGTTATTGCCTTCCTGCCACAAAACAAAAATAAACTAACTTCGCCTTAGTGAATGGCATATTAGAAAACCAATGAACTATTAATCATATTATTATTCTCGGACTGCGTCTCTAGATTTTAAGTTACATATTGAAGATTCCAAGTGCATACTATATGTCACCTCAATTTCCTCCTAAATAGAATTGCGTTTGGCATCACCTTAAAATTTCTCCTTCAAATCATTTTTTATTTTATTTTTATATTATTATTTCTTTTTCTTTTTTCTTCCTTTCTTTCTCTCATTCTTCTTCTTCAAGGTGGCCTGGTGACCTCACTAGAGCATCGCGGGCCCTCGACGAGGCGCCAGCAACTAGCTTGCTCATCCAAGCGGCGAGGGCTTGATCTTGTCAGGCATTGCGGGGTCGAGCCCGCCGGTTCCAAATTTCCATTCGAACTTAAAAACATGTGTAAATGATTTACAAATCCTGAAAAATCATAACTGTGGTCTTAGTTGTTAGACTTGGTTCTTACATAATGTTTCGTTTCCGAAAACAATTAGATCTGAACGTGATCTCAATGAACAATGGAAGCAATAGCAATTTATATGCATGCCGCACTGTTAATAAACAAAAGCTCTCTGTTCCTTTTCCAAATTGAAAAATGGAAAAATAGTAGATACCTACTCATAGAGAGTTTCTTCTTATCTTTGTGACACAAGGAGAATTGCTGCAAAGGCATTTAAAGCAGAGAGAAATTAAAAAATTAGCGTTATCAGCACAGTAACATTTCGATATGTATCTCGTCTAATAACAAAGATATTCACCTTCCAGTTTTTCTCCGAACAAATATCTCCAAACTCTCTCTTGCTCGCTTTAGGATAATAAACTGAAGTACTCCTCCTATATCTGAAGGATTTTCGATCAACAGAGCCCTTCAGCAAAATTATTCAATTAAAAAAAAAACGAATACAAAACCTAGGAAGAAGAATAAAAGCTAGATCAGTCTAGTAGATTATCCAAGGTGCTATGTGTGAGTTGACACAGTGAGGACATATGGGTATTTATAAGGGATCAAATGCCATAGTGCGCCGTCACCTCCAATGAGATTTCTCGAGACAAAACTAGGCTAAAATTGTTCGAAGGTTAAGGCCGCACGTGGCATGCTTGTGTCAATAAATACTGCTGCGATTGAGGCATGTCGTGTGACACCCTGCATTTATAAATCATATTTTATTGGCTTCTTTGAAGTTGAATTAACAAGACAATGAAAAGCTTTTATTTTAACAACTAATACAAAGTGACACTAGCCCGCATTAGCTTCCTTTTTTTTTTTCTTTTTTTTTTTCAGAAAAAATTATTTATAAAAAAATTATAGCAAAAATTATTTATATCAGTTGCATCAGGAGGAAAAAAAAGAACGGCAGGAAAGAGGATAGGTTTTGAAAGTTGAGGAGAAAGCATATTATAGGGAATGACTGAAGAAAATCTGAAGATCATAACCCAAGATGGTTTTGAATTACAAAAGTAGCCACTTGTGAAAACAAGACTTCCTCCAATTAGTGGATTTCATCGGCAAATTTTGGTAACAGCACTAATCTTTCCATGCCTAGATGACCCCGAACATTGATGATGATTTTACACAATGATATAAATGGTTAGTTTTAGCACCTTCATGATTTTATTCAATGCTTGTCCGAACCTTTTAAGCTTTATGATACATGTTGATTTTCAGTGAAATTTAGATGATTCGCCTTATTATACATGCTGACGATTTTTGACTTCCCTCACAGCCTGAACTTGTTGAAGAGGATAAACTTCTCTATTATACATGTCGTCTAAACATTTTCATGAAAAAATTTCCTATAGTTTTCTGTTGAAATTATGAAGGATGCCAGCAAGTGTTGAAAGGTGACAAAGCCTGACATGGGTGCAAGATTTTAGCAATCCTATATTTTGTTGGCAAGAAGGGTAACAGCAGGAAATCATTGTACTACCAATTAAGAATAAAATCTCATTGTTTATGACATATCTGACAGCCACGTCATAGAAAAATTCATTAATGGTTGATTTTAACTTACTATATCTGGTAGGTGTGAAAAGGAACAATACCTTCTCATTTTGTTACCAAATCTGAATTTTTCTCCCTTCTCGTGATATAATAGGAAGAAGACCAGTTTGGATGTACAACTCATTTCGAAATGAAAGTTCATTATTATCAAAACAAAATTGACAAAACTATGCAAGTATACCAAGAAGGTATTTAATAATATCTACAACTAGAAAAAGCTCGAACGAGTACTTATCCATTTCACTTCACATTGGCTTGGACAACAAAGTTACTCATTTCACAATCAGATAAATTCTCTATATTCCTGTGTGATAATATATATGTAAATATTAATATGATCTCCTCATGCAAACCCCACACAAAAAACTGTGACCTTTCATGTGGTCCTTATTCAGTTAAAATTCTTCGTCTTCTAAATTGGATTTCCATATTCTAAATACAACATGTAAAAATGAATATATATAATTAGAACTCCGAGTATTGAAAAATGAAACATACACTATTTTGTGAACAAATAAATAGTAAGTATAGTGGCTCCAAATCCATGGCTATGGCCACACAAGGTCATTGTTGGCTGGCTATTGGTGTGATTGGTGCTGGCCCTTCTATTTGGGAAGAAATTATGTAGATTTGTTTGATTTCTGTAATTTTGGGAATTGCATATTTTCTCATTATCTTCCTTTCCTTTCCTTGTACTTCATCAATAAAATGGAGTCCCTATCTCAGAGAGACGATATAACAAAAAAGAAAGAGGATTACCCGAGGAGATAGGCATATTGCTTAGTCTCTTCTTGTTTAACTTCATGAGTCACAAGTTCAAACCCATGGCCTCGAAAGTTAAAAATTAAGGGGTTTATCATGTCAAAACCATTATTTTGGAGAATATTGGTGCATAGGGGTGGCGATGCAGCGGTACAGAGGGAAAGCCATAAAATGGAGGACTTGGCAATTCTAGTGGACACATCTAGCACAGACTAGTGGTGCAAGTGGTGGGGAGGAAGAATTACATTTAGCCAGGCACTCGTACACGTACTATCTTTTTTACTTTTTTCATTCACCTTTATTTTCTTACTCCACGCATTCATACCTATCCTCCTTTGTACTCTTTTTTTATGACATGTGACAATATTGCTCCTCTTATCCTCATGTGACATCGTAATCCAAGATCTATTTAGGCACCAGATGTTTTAACTCCCCAGACTTTTTTCTATATGAAATTTCCTCAAATAATGTAGAACTGCAGATGATATATAAAGGTCGTGATAATTTAATGTTCTAGAAAGGTTGAGCATTTACATTTATAGAAATTTGTGCTATGTAGACGCCAAAACATGAGGCTAAAATAAGAAGAGCAGCTTTCTTCCTATTTATCTGGTCTTGGCTCTTTAAAGAGTTTTGGGTTTGGATTGGCTTGCAAATTCCAAAGTTCAGAAGAAGGTAAAGGGATATACGCAAGGCTCTTACATAGAGAAGAATGTCAATCAAGACCGAGAAACTTCTTTTCCCCATTATAGCTAGAACACATCCAAAAGAGAGCATGAATATTTCGAAAGTCTATAAAAAAAATAAATAAAGAGTAGTAGTTGGAAAAGAAATTTGAAGAATCATGCAATTTGAGTGAAATGATTGGACACGACAATATATCCAAAACACAAAAGGACATGACTACACATCAGTCTATCAAATGGATGAACACTATTCCTTAAAAAAATAGTGTGGGTGCATAACTGGAACTATAAGTAGAGGTACCTTAGTCGCAAAAGTTTCAAGCTAAAGGTGGGTGCATAACTGTTGATCTTCGGGTTAAGTCCCATGGCATTGGTTACTACTACCTCCGCTATATCACCAACCGGTTTATGCTGATTTCAGCTTTTCTTCAAACCATTTTAGAAAAACCATAATCCATCCTGAGAAGGGATTTCATAATTCTCAGGAAAAAAAAAATGATATGCAATATAGCGCACAGAGGAAGGGGTGACTTTTAACTGTGAGAAGCAAGACGTCAACCCAGAAAGGAGACATAAAGGAGACATGTGCCATTAAAATTACTCGTCTCATGGCTGTCCTATATGGGTGGGTGAAGTTCTTTTGCTGGAGCGTAAAAGCAAATGTGAGACGGTCTGCAATCGAACCGAGCTTACATTGACAAGCTATGCAGACGCGAAAACGAAAAGAGGAAAGAACTTCATCGAACTCAATAGGAATAGGAAAATGACAAAATCAACTCAAGCTTCTGCAGGTACGTGTGGAAGCATACTCGATTAGAAAACTTTGCAGATGGGCCATGTCAATAATAAGTAGCAAAACACTGATTTTATGTGCAAATGGCAGAAAACCAACAATTTCTAACAGAACGGAGGTATCTTTTCGGTTTGAACCATGAAGAGATGAATGCGTTGTTCTTTTATTCCTAGAAAAAAGGATCTAATAAAAAACCCAAGGTACCCGACACTGATGAAACCAAGCTGCGTTGCCAATCGACGAACAGGGGGAAAAGCAAAAGAATTGACAACCATCTCCATCGTCTTCCTCTTTCCCGGGAGACTCCGCGAGTTCGGGCCAGAGCAGCAGGGACTCTGGACCGGAGGTAGAGACTCCCTTGGCTCTTTTAGTTAGTATTTTCAGTAGATGGGCCAATTTGGATCGGAACATGATATCCTATGCTAAATTGGCGGTGTTGTCTTGGGGCCCCAAAAAGAAACCCAGTTTTCTAGAGAATTACCCCATTATTATATAATTTACAAGTGAATGTCAGATATAAGATGATCTATTCTTAAAAGAAGGTTGACCATCATCATATATTTATGTTGCCAAAAAGTCAAAGCACGAGGCTAAATTAAGAGGAGTTGCTTTCTCCCTATTCTAGTGTTGGCCTACCCCAAGTTTGGCTTTTAGGTTTGGGTGAGCTGGAAAGTCCACAATTGATAAGAACTTGAGGGTGGCACTTAGATAGAATGTTGCTAGAGATCAATCAATCATCTGCAATAGCCTGCAGAGAATGGACAGGCTTATAATCCGTTATGCGAATGGAAAAAGCTGCAATATTTTTTCAACGAATCAAAAACAAGTCAATCCCGACTAATTGACATGAGACCAGGATCATATTTCAAAGATGACTAGATTGAGAGGTAATTCTTGATTTTCGCTGGCTCTTTGAAATGTCCCTAATCAAAGAGAGTTGTCGGTAAAATTCTGGGAAAAAAAAAAATAATGCATAACCATCACCAAACAATAAGAACCTGGGAATTCGGAGTAGGACCATGTAGGCGACCGATGACCATCTCCCTTCTTGTTCTCTCTCTCTTTTCTTTTTTGATGTCTTTCTGCCATCATGTTCCTCTTTTCAGTGACTCCACAGGTTCATGCAAGAGCCGGGGATAGAGAGAGCGTGTGTTGAATTTTTTATTTTGGGGTATAAATAAGCTTCAGTATTTCTACCGAACGGTCAAACTATTTTTCTATCATATGAGAAGTCGCTATCATTATTGTGATTTATTTATCATTGATTATAGACAATTAAATGAAATTTTTCCTGTTTCAAAATTACCCATCACATACAAATATTCACAAACTGTTAATAACAAATAATCACCATGAAAAACTTAATTTTGCGGAATTCTTACTTATTTTTCAATTTCATATCTTCTTTTTTATTGAACATTCATATCTTGCCATGTGAAGAAATTACTAAATACAATAGCTACTAATTTTCAATGTTCAAAGGATTCTTCCTAATTAAACAATCCATATTAGAATGCATATATCGCTGAATTTACATTATCAATGCAAAACATTTTTTTTCTTTTTGTCGAAGATGCAAAATAAAGTTAGATAGGACATATTTATATTACTGTTTTTCAGGGAAGTATTCTCAAAGCCCCTGGCTATATTATCAGGGATCATATGTTGATCCACAACCACGACTACGGAGGGGAAAAGATGAGAATAATGACCAATAAAAGAATATATTCCGTCGTGGACAAAATTTAATATGAGCCATAGCTCATTACATTCTTGGGTTTCTATTTTGTTGCTAAGAACTATAATCATCTCACATTTACAAAAGCCAGAAAAGAATTCAAGTCCATACAAGGGCAGATAACCAGAAGCTCATGGACATCAGGAACTTCTTCAATCTCAGTATCTTTGTGCAGGGGCCTAAATTGCAAGCTCTCGCGTGTTGATGCCTTTCTAAGATTTATTATTTCCATAATTATACCAAAATTATAGTTGTTTCCCATGCTCTGCAACCATGACTTCCAAATCAGCGATACTGACCCGCCACAGTCCCCAAGGTCTAGGTGGGCTACCTTCCAGAGTTAAATCATCGGATGTGCTTGGTAGTTGGACATCCTCTGATTTTGATTTTGCCCTAATATATCTAAGTGGGTTGCCTTCGTCTGAGATGTGCTTGTACTAGTATTATGATTTTCAAGTTGCATATTTTTTGATTGAACCCAATCGCTCTTGGCGGGCTACCTTCTAGAGTTGAATCATCAAATGTGCCTATACTAGGGTTTGCTAGTTGGACATCCTTTTATCATGCACTAAACTCGATGTGCTTGGTAGTTGGACATCCTTTGATTTGGGCCCCGATATATCTAAGCGGGCTGCCTTCCGGAGTCATTCAAGTTGCACATCCTTTGTTTCAACCTTGATCGCTCTTGGCTGAACCTCAATCTCCCTTGGCAAGCAACCTTCTGGAGTCGAATCATCATTTGTGCCTGTATTAGGGTTTTCTAGTTGGACATCCTTTAATCGTGCCTTGGTAGCTAGACATCCTTTAATTTTGTCCCCATATATCTAAGCTGGCTGCCTTTCAGAGTCAATTCATCAGATGTGCTGGTACTAGAATTTTCAAGTTGCACATCCTTTGGTTGAACCCCGATGACTCTTGACAGGCTGCCTCTCGAGTCAAATCATCATAGACATTATCGTCATTGCTGATTCGTCTCCACCATTATTTTGGTTGCCAAAGTTGGGAACTTCAACTTCTGGTAATCTGGTGGTTGCTCTAACCCTAGGAAGGAACGCAGGACATAAGTTTGTAGCCAAGTGAAGGATAAAAATTGTACGATAAAGTTTACCGAAATCTAACCTCTTAACATAGTCTTCGAAGTTTAATATCTTCATTGACTGTGAACTTCCGCCACTCCAACCCTGCTTTGTGAGTCTGATGTGACCATCAGGACCAAACAAAACAAATAATTTCTTTAGGACAAAAAGAAAGTTATGCAGGTGCAAATATCAATCAAAGGCAAAACTTACATGATGGGTGAAGTGATGGGTTCGGGATTATCATCAGCCTCCTGTCGATGTTATATTAGAAAAGCACATGAGATTGAGATTGAAAATATTCACTCTTATTTCTTTCTCCTCACTTGAATTTTCTCACTTCGCTCGACTCCTTGGGCTCCACCTGCACTTCCGTCTCCAGCTCCCGCTCCAACTCCACCTGCCCAAAAGCCTTGCAAGCCATCTACCTCTGGCATCCTCCGTCTCAGGCATCTAATTTCCTATCGTGCAAAAGCTAAAGGATGTTTGTTTCATGGAAAGTAGTGATTTAAAAAAGATTTCCTAAAAGTGGTTGTCTATGTGGTTCAGAAAGCTTAGTCAATGGAAATTATTTTCATTTTGAACAATAATTTATTCCTAACATGATTCATTGCTGATGAAAAAATTAAGTGGTCATTACTTGGAAAACATTTTCCAAATCATTGATTCTCCCATTAAAAAAAAAAAGCACTCTAATCATGCATTTTTTTCCCAAAAGAGTCATTTGGTGTCTACAACATGCCCGGCAATGGATAATTAAGTGGCAAATACATTTTCACCTAACTGATACTCCAGTATTAGGAGGATACCCTCGTCATTTTGACAAAATCTTCCAAATGGCAGCATGATGTCTTATGGTACAGCAAAGTACTAGAGAGAACACCATCCATTGTTTAAACCAGAGAAATATGACATCACTGGGTGGACAAAAACACTTGAAGCCAACTACAAAAGTTCTAATGATGATTTGCGAGAGTTGATATATTATATGTGCTTTTTTATTTGATACACTTCCATAAGGACATTATGACTCTTAATATAAGCCTATGCATGACATTAAGTGCATTCTGCCAATCACCATGGTTTTAGTAGCTTCAGTTCCAATTACCATTGTACTATTTATCAAGAATGAACCTCGTATTGGTCTCTCCTGCCAGGATATAAAGGATTTCGGCAGAAGAAACAGGTGAGCTTGCAGTGGAATTGGAATTGGCTTGGCAAGCCTTTCAAACCGCCGCTCACTATAGAAGGAAGTCGCCATGTATTTAAAAACCATAATGGAAAGTTTACTAAGTGCTTGTAACCAAACAAAAGAATGTTAGTAAATGGCATTTCAGGATCTTTTATTAATCTCCTACATTTCTCCACCTCGGTCAAAGCCATTGCAGCCTTATTATTGTCAAGCTTTTCAACCTCTGAAAGTGTTCCCACCCTTTCATGACTGCTTTCAAACATATATCTCTTTTTTTTGTTAACTGAGGATCCGGCGGATCCTCCGGGCACCCTTGTCGGCTTACGCTGATTTGGAGTTCAAGCAAACCACTGCCGGGCCCACTTCAATCGCTACCAGCTGCCAGCGAACCCTTGACCTCCATGGAAGGAAGGAGTGAAGGAGTGCGCTGCCGACGTGGGTACTTTCAAACATATTTAATCCCCTTCATCTTCAAGAAAAGATTAAAACCGCAAAACTATTCTTCCGGCTATTATTGACTACCTCTTCAAAGTAAAAGGAGGTGCGCCCACCTAATACTTCTCACTGTGAAAACTGTAGGATGGTGATCTAAAGTCAACCAAGGTAGAAGCTTTGGCACAAGTTCAGGTTCTTAAACATTTATTTGTTTAGTCTAAGCCTCCCCCAATCACCTAAGGCATTTCCCATTTGCTTTCCATCACGAAATGCTCGACCAAGAACAAATTCCTAGCAGAACCCTCTCCTAGAGATACCTCTCACTTTATAAACAATAGGATGGTGATCTAAAGTCGACCGAGGTTGAAGATTTGGCACTGAGTTCTTCTTAAACTTTATTTGTTTAATTGAAGTCTCCCCCCATCACCTAAGGCACTTCCCATTTGCTTTTTATCCTCTCCTGGAGCATACAGAGCTTGCTTTGGAAACGTCCACAACTCATTTTCCACATGAATGAGCAAAGACAAGCTTAAACCGATCCACCGTGCAATCAAATAAAACTAGTTTTTTTATTCCTCATCAGGATAATGCTAAAGTTGTTTCAACTGCCGGTAACTCAATTTAAAAATGTAGAATACAATCTCAATTTATTTATTTCATTAATCCCCTCACAAAACATGGTTGAACAACTTCAAACCCCTAACAACACCCTTTCCCCCATGAAGACCAAAAAAATAAAAAGCAACAGTAAAGATCTAGAGATAGAAGGAGACAAAGGATTTGGGCAAAACACAGTTCAAGGTTGTGAGAGGCCATGGGGAAGTGACAGGAAAGTTGCGTATGTTATCTCTCGAAAAGATTTCAGCACTTATGCGTTCTGTTCTAGTGTAATATCAACTTCCAGCGCTATTACCAATGCTAGAGGCAGCAGTCCACAGCTCCTACTAGATATTAGAACCCTCAATTATAAGTCGTTGATGTGGTACCTCTATTAACATAATAAAAAATGCACAAAGAACTGTGCAAGCAACAACCATACCACAGTTAAGATGCTACTGCTACCCTCCTAGATATCATCATCAAACACTGCGATGCGGATGGACCCCACGAGGAGAAAAGAGAGAAGTGGGGCCCAGCTAAAAATTGGAGAAATATACCAAAAAAAAAAAAAGAGATGTCCATTTTCTTGATTTCCATCTTTATTTCACATCAAACTGGAGACGAGAGCTGGCCAGGAATAATAATGGCGGCTGGGGTCTGGTGCTTCCGAAGGTGAATTGCTGATTTTTGCTCTTTGCCTCGAGCCGCACGAGCCTATATTTTCTGGCCATTTTAAATGGGAAAAAAACCATAAATTTTGATTTTATTTTTTGGTATCACTGACAAATTATTTTCACTCCGTGATGGAGAAGAGGACTTATCCCCGTGCATTTTACTCTTGAAAGACCTAAACTTATATATCAATATATCCTCTATTCTAGCACCATTTAAGGGCATATTTATCACGTTAATATAAATTCAAGATTTTTTATGACACAAAATTTTTTAAATATGTGTCTCGTAGTCAGCAAGTTTGCAGTGAATTTAGTTTAGGATTTTTTTGGGTACTAACCTTATATACCTAGGAAAATTGAAAGTGTTGATGGTGCGAACTTCGAGCGAGACATGGCGCGCATGGATGTAGGCAATATGCCTGACCAAAATAATTTAGAAAGGCGAAGCAAAAGGAGGGAGAAAATTAAAAGGAGATGCGGGTCCCATCTTTGTTATGCACCCCCGGACAAAGATTTGGCCCCCGGCCCTAATTTTTATTTCCATACTTTCTTCATTCATTTATGGTGGTGTGTTGTCATTTCATGCACTCTCCCTCTCCTTTCTATCTTTCCATGCGTCGGCTAAGCGACAGAAAAAAAAAAAATCACTTTTTCATTATTTATTCACTGGGCTTTGGTCACGTAAAAGGGTCTTGTTCCCAGCAAATTAGAAAATAAAAAATTTGTGCATTTCGCGAGCATGAACAAAAAGGGGAGCTCTTGGAGAAAATATTGGGTACGTCTTATGTAGACAGCCTGGCAAACAAGAAGGCGGTGGGAGCACGACACGTGTCCTCGTGGGACCCATAAGGTCAGGCGTATGCTCCTCGACTCAGCGCTTCTTCCTCTCTCCTCTAACTCTCGTATCGGCTGGTGGCTCGGCTCGGCTGGCAAAAAGAAAGGACGTCCTCTCCTCCTGACCTGCACGCTCTCTCTCCCGTCAGAGCATTTATTGCGGAAACTTTTCTCTTTCCTTCGTTTGAGAAAGAAAATGGCCGTTCGTTCCTCTTTCCCTCTCCATTTCTTTCCTTTCGAATTTTTGAATCTGAAATCCTCTCTCCGCGCTCGTTGTTGCTCCGCCGTGCATCAAGCGACCGTTCTCCTGCCATCACCGACGAACCACATTACGGCCGCCGCTACTCCGGTGCTCACTCGCTTCTCTCTTCGGGTTCGTTGCTGCTCCGTCATTCGTTCCGGCGTTCCCGGGATCGCAGATGCAGCACGTGGAGGAGAAGCAGGCCTCTTCGAGCTCCCCTCAACATCGGCGACGTCGCCCGCCAAGCGAGACCCGCACACACGGAAGGCTCGGAGGCGAGGTTGCCGGAGAAGCCGGTGCCGAGCTGCCTCGTCGTGTTCGACGCTCCTCCGCCTCCCTCTCGCGATGTCCGCTCCGCTCTCTCTCTCTCTCCCCACTCGCGAAGTCGTGACTCTCTTCCAGCGAAACGCGACGCCGACGGCCCTCCACCTCGCCGGTTGACTCCGTCGCCCTCGACTCCGACTCCGACTCCGACGCGGACGCCGGGACGCCGACGCCGACGCCGACGCCGCCTCCTCCCCCGAACCCGACTCGACGCCGACGCCCCTTCACCGGTTGCCTCCGTCGGCGTCGGAGTCCGTCGCCCCGACGCGACGCTCGGCCTCCGCCTATGCGCTCGACGCCGACGCCGACGCCGACGCCGACGCCGATGCCCCTTCGCCAAGTCCATGCATCGCAGAAAATGGTGATGCCTACCCAACATTACTTATTCAGTTATTTCCTTTTGCTGCTGCCGAAAAGGAGAGACAAGCTTTGGTGGATGCACTTAGAGCTAGTGAAGCTGAATGCGATGCTATTGATGCGAAGATGCAGGAGGTTTTGAATGCACAGATTGCTGCCGAGGATGAGTGTGTTTTCTCGTTGGAGAATTTCTCTAAGGTCAGTGACAACATCTTTTCTTTTTTGGCTACACTAATGCTTGATCCTAGAATGAATTAAGATAGAGTGAGCTCTATAGTAAGAACTTCGCACCACAGGGCAACACAATCATTGGCTGGAGCAGATTGATACACGTTTCTGGTTTTCTCTGTCTGTCTTTATAAACTTGCGTGTGTAATGGTACAAGCCTTCCGATTTGGATGTTCTTTATATTCATGCTTGTGCTTAGCTGCCCCTGTTGAGTGAAGGAAGTCGTTTGTCAATTTTCATCTTTCAATTGGCAAAATCGGGTTCTCAAGGTGAACATGGAAAGACTAGTTTTGTCAAAGTGCTTCAAGGAAAATGAATGGAAAACAAGAATGTCTCTTGACCATTGTTGGGTTATGGTAGATTATAGGCATGGTAGTGGGTGCACCGCATGTGTGGTGTCATTGGTGTGCCTCGCGCACAATTGTAGCCCTAGTTTTTTATTTTGAGATAGCCATGGTTTTAATTGACTTGATGTAAGGTAAACTAAAAGCTTTCAGCAAGTCATATTGATCCCATGGTAGTCTCTGTTTTGCCAATCCAAGTAGACTTTTGGATAGTGACTGTTTTAAGGATAGCTGTGCTATCTCTCTCTGAACTTTTTCATTAACTGTTTCATCTGTCCCTACAAAACATGAGGTTGGATCATGCGTACCACGAAAAAAATTTCTCGTAAGCTATCGATTTCATGTGGTAGCCAAATTTAGTTTGAAGCAGAATGATCGACATTTTTACCTCTTATCCTGCAGGATGCAACCGCTAGTGCTGACCCGATAGAGAAGAAGGCAAACTTACTGCGTGCTGAGGAAATGGACAAATGGCTTTCATCAAGTGAAGATTTGGAGGTGAGGAAGATGGAACTTGAAATCGAGTCATATCTCGATAAGTGAAGCTCGTAAAGGAGTGAATGTTTCCATCGAGCATTCAATTGATGATGACAAGAGAGAGAAAGAAAAACTTCTTAAGAAGAAGGATGTGTTGTTGGATGAATTGGAGAAGCTGCTTAATTTAGTGAGAGAGAAGGAGAAGCAAATTGCTGAGAATGATGCTTCCATTGAAGCAAAGAGAGAAGCGCATTGCTGGTGTGGTCTCTGGATTTCAGGACATGCAATCGATATTGGTGCTAAATATGATAGAATGAAATCAAAGCTCTCTCGGGTTGATGCTGAAAGTGAAGCTTTATCTATAAAAAAGAAAGATATTGATGACGTACTCTCTCGGGGAAGATAATAAAGGAGCAAAGATTAGGGAACTTGGGAAGATTGCTGCAGATGAAGCAAAAGCATACAATGAAGCAAAGCAGGATTGAGAAAAGGTTTAATGCTCGCATTTTGGAGTACGAGAGAAAGTAAACTGGGGCTGATGAAGACCGAGGAGAAATTTTCTGAAGATGTCATGAGGCTCCAACAAGAAGCTTCCTCTGCAAGAGTTTCTTTACAGTTATTTTACTTTTTAGCTATCTTACTCTTTACATGCAAACGACATATACCTAAAAGGTGGTTAAGCTTCACATGCTTAATCTACTATAATTCTGGCCTATGGAGTCTACATGTTGCAACATTTTGGAGAATTTACTTCCAGTCTTCTGAATCAGTAATGCTTGAGGTTCATGTTCCATCTTGTGTTAAGCATGTTCTTTAGCTATAGCTTCAGGACGAAAATTCAAAAACTGAATACTCGAAATTTATTTGGCTCTTCAACGCATCATTTGATTAGATTCTTGTCTTTTGATCATAGGAACTGTCTTCAAATAAGTCCAGCCTCCAACAGGAGATAGCTTCATTTGAGCAGAGGATACTTTATGTGGACAAGAGACTTCCAGAACTAGAGACCGAGAAAAGGTTGCCGCCGCTGCAAGAAATTTCAAAGAAGCCGCACGAATAGCTGCTGAAGCGAAGTCGTTGAGCAATGAGAAGGAAGGAACACAAATCAAGCTTGAAAGAGCCACTATGGAGCTTGGAAAGCTTGAAGAAGAAATTAAAGAAACCGTTGATAAATTGCAGGAGGCCGAGGAGCAGATCTTATTAAGGGAGAGGGATTTGGCAAAGTGGCTAGACTCAGAGGTTACTCATAACCGCAAGTGCTGCCAATGCTGAAAGAGCTGCTGCTGTGGAATTGGGTGACCATGAAGAAGCAGACATTTTACTTGCCGAGGCCAAAGCTGCAGAATATGAAGCCCAAAAGCTCCAAGCGGTATATGATTTGAAGGAGGAAGATTTTGGCAATCAACCAAAACATTTAATCCCTATGGAACTTGTTTATGATCTCAGCGGGAAACAATTAGCAGAATTAGCTGCATCTGTTCATCTCAACCCAGCATCATGATGACAAAGTGGATTTTGAGATGACCGACCTTTTTTGGCAGGACAGGCTTCGAAACTCGGTCACATGTATTCAAGGGGATTAGCCCGGAAGTTTCATCTCACCTTTGGCTAGACGCTTTCAAACCTCGGTGCCTAGAAATGACAGTTGTGGCATTCTTTGGTCTTTGGCCGTAGCAAGTTTGGTATGGGTTTTGAAGATCTCGGCGATTTCATTTTATGGTACTTGGATGTGAGAATTCAGCTTCTCCAAGGCAATGGGAGGAGTAATTTTTTGTAAATCTGTTGAGTGAAAGATCAATACACGTCTCTTCTCATACGAATAATGTCCAGCCCAATACAAAAAAGGGGTTGGGGATGGTGTGGAAAATAGCCAGAATTTTCTTTAGATTCTCTTTTGTGACTTTTTTTGGGGCTCCTCTCCCGCTTTTCTTACCGTTGCTGAAGAGTTGGAACATTTTGGTCACTCGCGTCTCATCATCGTTTTGGCCCGTCTCACCGGATGCCAAGATGAATCTCCAAGTTGATGCTGCATTGACGCTCAAATCGTGTAAAACTTTCGTCTAGAGATGATTTGCATTAAAACTTCCCGCATCCAACCATTGCGAGACTCTTTTGTTCCCGAGGAGAATCTGAAAAATGGCAATGGTTTGCAATGCACTTGGAGCAATAAGATGTTAAGTCAGGTCACTTAAATATGTAACAACCAATCAAAACCGTCGCAACACCTACTCGTGGCAAAAGAAAATTGAACTTCTTCCTCTCGATCTTTCAACGAACTTTTACAGCTCTCTTGTTCTTGAGGAGAATCTAAAAAATGGCATGGTTCGCAATGCACTCGTAGTAATAAGATGTACAGTCTTGTCTCTTACACATGTAAGCAATCAAAAACGTTTTCGTGGCCAAAGAAAATTGAAAATTTTCCCTTTGATCTTTCAACCGACTTTTGCAGCTCTATTGTTCTTGAGGAGAATCTAAAAAATGGCATGGTTTGCAATGCACTCGTAGTAATAAGTACAAGTCAGTCTCTTGAATATGTAAGCAATCAAAACCGTTTCGTGGCCAAAGAAAATTGAACTTTTCCCTTTGATCTTCCAACAGCAAAACGCCATGCATGGCCACATTAAGCAAAGCATCAAGCGAGGGACGATGCCCCGTATATAATACATGCTCACAATTTCGGCCGAGTTACACTTACACAGAGGGGGGGAGAGAGAGGGAGGGAGAGAGAGAGAGAGAGATTATGAGATGATAATACACATTATACCGTGGTTCACGCCACCTCCTCATCCTAGAAAAGAAAAAAATTATGAACCAAATAAAGAATCAAGAAACAAGTGTCACGATCCTTTCCGACAATCTCCCACTGTTGCAAAAGAGCAGCAAAGTCGGTTTTTGTAGCCCTTCGCAGTGTTGCGGTCAAATGGAGAGGCGGAGTTGCGGAAACAGCGTGACGTCCAAACATGCCCTTTATTTGCATTGCGAGACGGCACCACACCAAATGTATTCTTTCTCGTATCCTTACGATAAATAACCCATAAACAAATCCTACCGACCAAATGTTCCGGGAATCGACACTCTTGCTAATTACGGTCCAACCCGCATTCTTCCAAAAGTGGTCCGTCTCGACTTGGCCAAGAATGGATCGACACGTACCTACGTAAGGGAGAAGATGGAAGCGAGCAAGATTGACCACACAATGATGATTGTAGGAGTCCTGTTTGCCGTCCGAGCAGACCCTTTAGGAAAGGATACAAGTGGACAATCACCCAGAAGGCAAAGAATAGCTTTCCGAAGAGAGGACCCCAGGACTCGAATCGTTGTTTATTGCGTTTGATACGCCAGCTACAACACCAATCAGGTTTATTATAAGCAATGTGGTTGGCGGAATGAGCAAGGTGGTCCATTTGAACGCATAGAGTTCAGAGAACTCCTTGTCATCCCCACCCTTTGATGTCACGGTGAAGTTCGTGTCAACACCAGCCGGAACCTTCAAAAGCCCCGAAAAACCGCAAAGAGATGTGCTGAAACTCCTCCGATGACCCGAACCGTTCGTTCCTCCACCATTCTTCTATTCCAACCCCACTCCATCGCATTTCCAGGATACTTGTCGCGAAAATGCAAATGAAAAGTGACAGAAACCACAGACTAGCCACATTGCTCAGCCGCAACGGGGACAAGAAACAAAGAAAATATAAGATCTTTTGCCCGGAATATCATCAATTGTACGATATAAAAGCAATAGTTGAAAAAAAGAAAAAAAAAAAGAAAAAGAAAAATCTAATAGCCTACCTCTCGGCGTGATGAATTTCCCAAAGAAGCACACAAACAGCAAAGTACAAGATGCCAACAAGAGGGATTGATGTCCGGGGGGTATACCGTGGCATTTATGTAAGATAATCGCTCTAACCATTTCAAACCGCCTCCATAACCATACCAAAGGGGACAATGCCTGCTTAAGAAGATCTCAATGGAACCAAGAGCCCAACGAAGGACCTGGTGGAGACGATCGGAAAGATTAATGGGAGCAGATCCTTTAAAAGCGGGTCTTGCGGGGATGCAGTAGATGGAACGCCATCCATGGCAATGCATTTTAAAGCCCGTCAATATATCTTCTCAGAATCGAACCATATATCCATCCGACCGTATATGATGAAAGTTCAGCCAACTCGAGAGAAACAATAATTGTTTCGGGGAATCGCATGAAGAGAGCATTTACACTACACTTACCTCTTTTCCCCACTCGCCTTATCTTCGTAGCCGCACCGATGACATGGATAGCTTCTTTTAGCAAAGATGCAGGGCTCGTGCCTTTCGGTGTTCCTCCATCCTCTAGCATTGTCGATGCGACGAAGACCGAGGATTGCCCAAACTTCTTTTCAAGCTTATGCCGAGGCGTGGGATTTTCAGTTTCAATTCCCGCATAGGAAAACATGAATGTATTGATGACTAAGTAAAACAACTAGCCTTAAACATGACATAGGAAGCAAAATTGGTTAAGTCCAAATTGGAACAAAGATGTTAACCGGGAAGCAACCCAATAGAAAACAAGCTTTTGGAAGAATAAAAAGATTTCACCGATTGATGCCAAAATTGAGAGGCACATTCAATGATAGAAAAAGGTAAACCAACACAAGACAATTAAGTGGGACTTCATGCAAAAGCAGAATCTCACCTTCAATGCCCTCTTCGATACCTTCCAAAGGTGGAGTACCTGCATCTTTTTTTAAAAAAATCTCTTCTTCAGTTCGGTCTTGGGCTTGGTATTCTCCTTCTTCTTCTTCGTCCCGCAGCAACAAAGCACCACAACAGCACCACTTTGGCAAGCAAGTTGCAAGTTCGGGTCGGTGGCTTCTTTGCTTTTGGAGCATCATAACCATAGAGTGCCAGCCTTCCGAATACACAACCAGTCCCAACGTAAATAGGACCTTGAATACCATCCGACCTTTCATGTTAATCCGAAAGAGAGAAATTTCTCTCGTCGATCTTCTTGCACAGAATTAATGATACGGTATGTGCAATGGACATGAGGCAATTCAATGGTTGATAATTGCATGCTTACATCGAAAAACACGGTGTTCCGATTGGCATATCGATCGTGCCTATCTATACCGTCGAATCTTTGAGGGAACCGGACGTAGCACACTCTTTTTCCAATAAGTGGGTCCATCATGAAGCACATTGCCTCCCTAATAGCCTTACTATTATTGAAGTAGTGATCACAATCCAGATTCAAAAGATAAGGCGCATTTGTAAGCACGAGAGACCCCGACTGTTAGACAAACAAAAGTTCACGAGAGGTCAATGGAGAGAGCAAAAAGGGGGTTTACCAACTAAGGTGGATTCTTATGACACTTACCAAAGCATTCATGGCTCCCGCCTACTTGTGGTGATTATAGCCGTGCCTCTTCTCTCTAGAAACATAGACAAGGCGAGGTAATTCATTCCCGTCGAGTCATGTCCTCCACTTTGGCCAAGAAAAACCTATTAAAGATAGCGTAAATAAGCGGTTAATCTCATCTCACATCAGCAAAGAGTTCTAAAACTGAAAATGACAACTTTGCATACCGAATCATGCCAGGATGATCACGGACGTTATTTCCAGGCCATGGTGTTCCGTCCCCGCATCGTCCACCCTTCTTCAAAGAACCTTCCGGGCTTTGGCCACCAAAGCATTTATACGAACCTTAAACTCCTCATACTCTCTCTCGCAAACACAGCAAGAACAGAATTAAGACTTTGACTATCATCTCGCAAAGAGCAATTGATAAATTATATTTGGCACTCCTACTACCTTCATTGCTCTTCGCTCCTTCACAAAAGATGCCTCAACCTTATCTTTGAGATAATCTATCTTCTCCGAGCAAAATAAAACTCAGGTGCCCGTGGCTCAATGTTGAATTTCTTACGTAAAGGGACCCATTTTCTTGCAAATTCCGATGTTTCGAGAGTGCTTCAAATGTCGCATAGCAGCACCATCATCGTAAAACATAACAGACACCTTATCAACAGTGGTAGTCCACAGCGAGAATCGATAAGACAAGTATTTGCCGTCACCGGGGGGTTCCTTCAGCGGGTCGACAAGTACTCACAAATATATCTTCGGAGCAAGTTGAGAAGGTTGGCCTTCCTTCTCATACCTAAAGAACAATGCCAAATTCATAATTTTACAAATCCACATAAAGATCGGGCAAATAGCATGAAATGGAAGGCAAAATCTATTACCTTAGGGACAAGTCTGCCGAGGTATGTCTCCCGATCAATAGGAGCCATTTCGGAATTGATCCGAATCCACGAGAGACCAAACCAGATCTCACGGATAACAGATATGAGCCACAATGCGTATGCATCATTCACGGATGCATTACTCGTAATGGAAAAAGAATCCAAGCACTACAAGCCGGATGACAATGATCATTCGTAGGGATTGATTTGGCTGGAGGATATAGGCAACTTTCTTGACAAAGGGCTGTCTCGCCTCATCCATTCCGATTCACATTGCGAGATGAAAAAGTCACGGCATTAGGGACCCCCGATTCCCAATCTCAACATATTCGGAAACTATGCAAGAACTAAACCATACATAATTGACTTCTCAAACAGGAATTGGCATATAATCTTCATGAGAAAAGAGAAGACTGGTTTAGCAATGCCACTCATCAAATTTGACAAGAGAACAGAACTTACAAGTGGTAGATCCGGGGTTGTCCCCATCATCGTCCCATTCCTTGCCACCTTTCTTGTTCTTCATCGTCTCGTAGTTTCTCTTGCCTTTGTTTCCAACTCTCCATCCTCTCTTTCCAAGCAACGCTTCCATATCCATAAGCACCAAGTCCTTTGAAGGATCCATGGATCGAGGTTGCACTACGTAAAGGAGTTCACGTAACAACCATCGTTATACTTGCAATTCTAACGCAGCAGATCAATGAATCATTTCTTAGCCAGGGAACATAACATCATCACCTTTAATGTTAGGGCAGTCCATGAGTGGTCTCCTCTTGCAAGTGCTTCATTCCTACGGGATGACAAGTGGATTCACCCATTCAAATCATTGATACGAGTCAAGATACAAACTAGCAAATATGCAAGGCGAGTGGCACAATACAATGACATATGATTTGAAAAAAAGTTCCTGTAAATTATGAGTTCACACCATATCTAGGACATTGTTGTAATAGGGTGATGCAGGCAAATAAGTGGTAACAATCATTCAATCGAGCCGATGATCAGGATATGACTTAAAGCCAAATGCTCTGTCATTAAGATTCAAGACATCAACAGGATATCAAGCAAATTATGTAAGTTGATGTAAAATTCAGGGACAAAGCAGAGGACAATAACAAGCAGATATTTAACGATACAGCCATTCATGTTCGACAAGTAATTTATGGGTGTCCCTTGCACCGCAGTGGTCTCTGGGAGGTAGTTGATGCACAAGCAACGAAGACAAGACTCAGAAATTCTAATGCAGTTTGATTTGGATTGCTAGAAAATCATTCAAATCAAAACTCTACAGACTATACAATCTCGCAATTATCTATCTCCACGTAAGAAGCCTCATCCACATAAAATAGCAGCCGAGGAGGCAAAACCTCATATGCTGTAAGACTTAAGATCATTTGTCACACTTGCTTTAAAGAGACATGGATCTGAGTCTACGGCATTTGGCTTCACAGCCTAGCTACCTCTTTATGCTCTCCAAATGCTGTTTGCTGGCTGTTTCTGCTGCTTGGGTGCTCAAATTACGCTCAATAATCCTAAGTTCTAGCTCCTCCAACATAGAAAGGACTTTGGCTTTGAGGGCCACATTCTCTTTTTCAGCAGCATCAAGCTTAGGGGCGAGATCGAGCATATAACCGAAGAAGCTTCACTCTTGGCTGCTTGAAGCTAGCATGGACATTGGAAAGCTTAGTCTCAAGCTCGGCCTTTGTTGATTCCCACTCACGAGTTTTCTTGACCACAGCTTCTTGGATCTTCTCGCTCTTGCTCATCCTCACCGTTCGAGCTGCCTCACACATTCCTTAAGTGCTCCATCAAGATGATCGATTCGATCTTCTAGTGTCTAGTTCCTTTGTGTTGCAGCCTCAAGTTGTTTCTTTAGCACCAAGACTTCATTTTCAGCCTTCTCCCATCCTACCATTGAATATCAAAAGGAAAAAATTTACAACGAAGTACATAGGCACATAAATGCAAATCCGAATGCAATGTCAAATAGATTTAATGCAGGAACGGTTGAAGTAGATGTCATCCTCAAATCGAAACTCCATGTGATTTCACTCTTGCTCGATTGAAAGCTTCCAATCTTGTTACCCGAGACATTAGTGCTTAATTTTGGTGCAATTTGTGTAGTATATCAGATATTTCCTCCCTCCTACATTTCTCGATATCTTGTTACTATCCTCATTAATTTGACCCACGGTGACAACTAACTCCACCGAAATCCATAGTCCGAATTCAATGGACTTGTTCGATGCTGGTGGTAATCATCACTCCTTCTTCTCGTGCTAGAGGAATTCACGGAGTTCAATCTGTTTGATGAATTTACGGTTGTTTGATCCGCAGGGCTGGCATGATAGGCGAAAGTCCATCCTCATCCTCTCGTCGAGTCTACCACCGCGTTGCCGATCACCATGAGATGCTGTCAATGAGGCGTCCCCATTTCTCTCTACATCAATTATGTGCCGATGACCACTACTACTCTCCACTTGTTCCATTAGCAAAGGATACCGATCTATATGACTATCTCTCGCTGTTCGGGAGCTCCAACATCCATCTAAGTCGACCGAAAGACAAACCTATATGACAGAGTGTCCAACATTGTAAGTTAAAAGTCACGAGCTTCCCGTCCTATTGAGAACTTGCTCCAATGAATAATAGCTCCAAAAACATATGAAAATTTTATCATCTTTCAACAGAACTCCCGACACTTGGCATTCAGCAAATGTCAACAAATAAACCGATCGTCAAGCTTCTCTTCTAAGAATCCTCTAGAATAGGAGCAATAGATATCATTATTATCATTACCACGAGCTCATTAAACTCAGGAAACAACAATTAAAGAAGAACAGGGGAAATTGCAGACCGCAGACCACGTCAAGCGTGCTCTCAATCTGCGCCTTCAGGAACTCGGCCGGCGCGAGTTCCGACTTCCTCAACCAGTAGTGCCCGACCATGCGGCCCTCGTCTGGGCCAGGTTCGCGATCGTGCCCTTCCCCAGCTCCTCCATCGCCTTGAACGCGGCCTGGAACCGAGGCTCTATCTCCTCCACGAACTCGTCCGTGGACCCGATTCGGCTCACGTCCAAGGAAAAGCCCTAGCTCCGGTGCTGGTGTAGCCAGTCCACGTACCTCGTCCACAGCGAGCGGGAATCCTCCCCAGCCCTCTAGCCCGCGCCTCTCCTTCTTCGCCGCGCCGTCGGCCTTGCCTAGGTCCACCGAGATCCCCCTCACGACCGATCGGGCCAGCGACAGGGACAACACCCGGTCGACGGCGGGGAGCCCGGCGCCGCTCGGGAACGAGACCGAGGCCGCCTCCCTCCTACCGGAGGCCGACGGCTTCGCGGCGGAGGCGGGCGACGTCTTCGGCCTGAGGGAGGGGGAGGACGAGCAGATACCAGAGACGGAGGACGCCATCGGTGGCGGCGGCGGCTCGGAGTCGGAGTTGATGACGAGTTCGTCGGAGGGAGGCAATCGGACGGAGGCCCAGGAGTTGCCGAGAGACCAACGCGAGCACAAACCTCGATCTCCACGTTGGAAACAGTCGGAGGCGAAGGTTTGAGAAATCAGCTGCGACCGGCGGGACTCTTGGAGGAGGCGACGTGACAGAGGTAGATGATCGGCGACGCTTTTTGGAGAGGCGGAGGCGGAGGGGGTGGGATGCGCTGAGAAGGAAACGGAGGAAGTAAGTGCAGCTCGTTCTGTCTGCTCTTCCACGAAAGAGACAAAACCAAAAAAATTCAAGCGAGGAGAGAAAATTTAAGCGGGATGTTGCGCATTTATTACTTGTCCTTTCTTCTGCCAGCCGAGTCGAGCCGAGCCGAGCCAACAGCCGAGTTATTTGGGAGAGAAGAGAGAGAGAGAAAGAAGCGCTGAGTCGAGATGGAGGAGAGGAAGATGGCGCCTGACCTTATGGGTCCCACGAGGACACGTGTCGCGCTCCCACCGCCTTCTTGTTTGCCAGGCTGTCTACATAAGACGTACCCAATATTTTCTCGAGCTGGAGAAATGTATGCATGAACAAAAAGGGGAGCTCGAGAAATGTATGTTTGTCACGTGGCGGCTCCTTGATTGTCATTCATACGGGTGATCCTCCCAATCGTAAGGTGAGGGCCATGATTTATCATCCCTGTGTCCATGCTTCCTAATTTAGAGGATCAAGGCGCCCCGGCTATTTTTTTCTATGTTGTTGCCAGGGCCATGAAAATTATTGAGGAGGGCATATGTATCATTTTGGTTCTATAGGAAATCTATTTTGGACTCTCTCTCTCTCTCTTCGTAGGTTGGGCTTTCATTGGCGTACCAATGCCATTCCACGTTTGCTTGTTCACGACACGACAAAGTAGCTTCCACTCCTTTCTTTTCCTCTCTTCTAACCATCACCGTCATCTCAAACCCCAATAATTCCCAATTCTTGTTTTTTTTTTTTTTTTTTATAAGTAAGTCTTACTTTATTTCTATTATAACTTTCACTATTAAATTTTAAATTTTTGCTATGCCTTTATTACAGGATGTGAGAGTCGAAATCCATATTTGATACTAAATCGTCCCTATCTTCAATCTCCATGAATGTGGAGATTCAAATCCCCTATCTTACTCTTTCGTATTAGAAGGGTGGCCATTGGGCAATCCAAATGATTCAAGAACTAAGAACTCCCACTTCTCTCTCTCTCCTCCTCGTTTGTATAATGGGAAGTTTCTTGCTCTTCCATTTTCCCACACCCCAACTTTCTGAAGAAATCTAAAGTTGCTGCAAAAAGGACAAACCTTTTGCTATCAGAAACTCGAAACAGGAGGCAACTCTTGCTGATACAATAACCTCGGAAAAAGAAGCGGAAAAAAAAAAAAGAAGAAGAAAGAGGGGGAGAAAACAATATTTTATGTTGTACCAAATCTTTAGGGTTCTGTTCCAAAGCCACGCAGAGGGTGCGGACAATGGTTTCTGCTTATTCAACTGGTGTGAATTAGAATTGAATAATGGATGGGGAAAATGTTGAAACCCACTTCGTATTTTTGCACGCACGAGATGCACCATTTGCATCGGGCTATATTCAAATGACACCTCAAGTGAATTTTCTTACATGATGAATGAAATGGACTTTTTTCAATCTAATAGACAAGGGTTATCAATATTTTTTATTTATTTATAAATATTTAAGATGAAATGGTGACTCGATTATTTTTTTAAATATGCATCCTTTTAAAGACAAGTTACAACACTTCAATCTACCACCAATGTCTTAAAAACATCGACCTTTACTTAGAACAACAAAACTAGAGTTAGAAACAGCCATGCAACATGCAAATTTGCATGTGTTAAAGGGTATGCAAAAGAAGCTCCACTTCGGGAATGTGACATAATGTGGGTAAAAAATGGTAAACAAGTCTCAAATATGTTAAACACAATCTTAAAATTTTTAATTTGGTCAATTCTAATCTAAATCTTTCGATGACTAATTGGCCAAATCTTTTGTCAATTAATTGGTCAAATTCAAAAATTTATGACTAAATTTGTGACCTTACAATAAATTTATGATTTTTGGGAGATTTATCCCTAGAATGTGGACAAGTTAATATCTAAGGTAAAAATCATAATTCAATGGCTTAAGTATTTAGTTAAGATTTATCTTATTATGTATATTCATAGAAGGAACTTTGGCTTCCTCTTAATGATTTTCCAAGTAAATGTCTAAAGCTTTCATTGTGAGTCCCCAACTCCCTCTCCCAATGCTTACCGTCGTTTGATGACAAATCTCAAATCACGAATCTCTCATTTGACTCCTTAATCCAGATGACCCATGTTTTCCCCCCGACTCCCCACCAAGCTTGTCTAGGCCAAGAGAGTCAGGTGGATTCGAAAGGCAGATGTCATCCTCATTAGGATTTGCGAAACTTAAAGAGAGAAGAAAATTAGGGTTTGGGAGGCAAAGGCACCATAAAGGGTAAGCAATTTTAAAATTCTTTTTTTTCTCCTTCTTTAGCACCGTAAACATTAAACAAATTTAAAAATCCACCTAGAGAGAGAGAGGGAGAGAAAGAGACGGAGAGAGAGACCGACCTTGAATCTCTCCTCTTCCTACCCACCGCACGCCCATAAAGACGCCCCCAACCACCAAGGGGAAAAGAAAGAAGTGGGGCCAGCAAAAAAATTAGAGAAATATACAAAATAGAAAGATTCTATTTTCTTGATCTTAAGCTTTTAGTAGATCCGAGATGATGCTTTTAGTACGAGTAGGATAAATCATGTTTCGATTCCCATTTTCTTGATTTCCATCTTTATATTGTAATAATGTGGCTGGATCCTTTATTTCTTGGCCATTTTAAATAGGCAAAAAACATAAATCTTGATCATTATTTTTTTAGTATTATGAGGAATTATTTTCACTCTATGGACAATAGAAATAGGTTTTAGAGGCATATTAAGGAAATCTATCCCCAAGGTCAGGTTGAGTTATGGTGTGTCATGAAAAAGGCTTAAAATTGTTAAGGAATTGATGACATCACCAAGTGAGCAAAAGGAATTCTGTCTTTGATTTGGTTGATATTTGGAAGGAGGGTTTTTAATCTAATGGGTTCTTTCTATCGTGTATGGATTGAAAACTAGCCTTATGCATCTTTTTTTTTTTTTTCAGTAGTAACCCAAATTGTGAAACCTGTTATGCATTCTATTGGGGTGACATGATCACTTGGTGATGATTTGATGCTAATTATGCACATCTCTGATATAGTTTGATGCAGAACTAATCGAAGCACACTTAATTTCATTTTAGATCTAATGTTATTGCCAAATATGCTAGGATTATTGTAAAATGGAAGGGGCAACTAGAACCTTGGTGGATTTAGTTGTTATGCGGTAGTTCCCACTTGACACCTTCATATATTGATGGTAGTTATTCACATTTTGTAAATTTTAGTTTTCAGCTATTAAATCCCAATGGGTCTTGTTAGTCATTAGTTTTGGCAACAGTTATAGACGCTGATCTCACCTTACTCTCTCTTGTTTTAGGAATCAACTCTACAATAGTGCTACGTTAGTGCCTAGCCAACCATCACATTGGTGCTTGATGGTCATAGTAATTAAGTACTAGAGGCAAGGTATAACTCGTCCGTACCTTAAAATTCAAGATGAAACTTTAATTTTGTGAAGTTTGTGGTAGAATAGAGACAATTCTTTTGAGGTATTTTTGCTTTTAGTCTTCTGCTTTTCTTCGGTTATAAGCCAATCTCCAAAATCCTTGATCATGTGTTGAGCTTGCTGGAGAGCAAATGAATTAAATAAAAAGAGAGACAGAGAGAGAAAAATCAGCCAGCCTATCACTTTATGGACTAAGATTGTTATTGCTTCTTTTTCCCACCGTCCAGCTGCCAGTTACGAAACACATCTAGCTTACATACTTTTGCTTTGAGATTTATACCATGCATTTGATTGACCCTTACCGGTATCACTTTTTGCATGCGCACATGTGGGCCAATCGTGTCAAGATGTAATTGTCCTTTCCCAATGTTATTACTTTTATTATGTACCATTTGTAATAATAAACCGTTGCTGGTATTTCTTGCCTTCTATATTTTGGGATGCAGGCTAAACAAGAGAATTTTAGAATTGTTGTGTCCCCGCTCTATGTAGCAAGAATATTACTTGCACTGCAGCATGGTACCTTTTTTCTTTTGAAAATTATACGTGGATGATGAACTCCTGCGAATAGTTTTATGTGTGGTAATTCTGGTGAATTTATTTAGTTAAGACACGCGGGTGCAGAAACAGATGATTGTTATGTTATACAATTCCGGCATCTAAAAATAGAGGGTCCATCGTCAAATTAGTATTTACAAGAGAACTCACCAAGCTCATATTAAAAAAAAAAAAAAAGATGATAAAGCCCCGCTTCCATGGACTTAACCCCGAGCATTCTACAAGAACATTGCATTTGGACTTACCTTGCTCTGGTTCAAGGCCTATGGGTACGTTTGGTTTAGCATTTTAAAAACTCATTGGAAAAATGCAAAGAAGTTTAGCCTAAAGGACTTTATGCAAATGCAAAGACCATTGGGTAAACTATGCTTTGAGAAGCAACTTTGTGAAAAATACCATTTGGTAGAAAACACATTTGAAAAGATCTTTGAGTGATTAATATTAATTGTTTTTAATTTTATTTGTTCAAAATTGAAAAAAATAATATATGCAACATTTTAAATATAAATTTTGATAATAATACTAAAAAAATCGAACATAGATATAATTTTTTTTTTTTTTTTTTAAAAGGCCAAACCCTTCATGGAATTTTTTAATTTTTATTTGCTTAAAATTGAAAAAAATGACGTATGCAACTTTTTAAATATAAATTTTCACAATAATGCTAAAAAAATTAAATACATATATATATAATTTTTTTAAAAGACCAAATCTTTCGTCGAAATTTTTTAATTTTTATTTGTTTAAAATTGAAAAAAAATAATGTATGCAACCTTTTAAATATAAATTTGAAAATAATGCTAAAAATTCAAATACATATATATATATATATATATATATTTAAAAAAAAGACCAAACCTTTTGTCAGAATTTTTAATTTTTAATTGTTTAAAATTGAAAAAAATAATGTATGCAAATTTTTAAATATAAATTTTGACAATAATACTAAACAAATAAAAAATATATATAAATATTTTTTAAAAGACCAAATATATTTAATTTTTTTAGCATTTATATATATTTGATTTTTTAGCATTATTTTGGTATTTTAAAAAATAATAACAAGGGAAAAATAAAAAATTTGAAGAATGAGTGAGAATAGTTTCGGAAGAAAAAAAAAAGTTTCAAGATTTGACCAAATGCTGAAAGCTCAAAACTAGTCCCTACTAGCATTGGGCTTTCAGCTTTCCCAATGCTGATTTTCGCTTGAAAGCTACTTGAAAATGACTGCCAAACAGTCCAACATTTCCTCAAGGGGCTTTGGAGGCTGAAAGCCACATGGGAATGCTGAACCAAACGCACTCTATTATGCTTCGTTCTCTGGTCAGCCTGCTTACGAAGATTGGGATATGCCATTCTACAATTTATTCTTTATGACACTTCATGTCATAGCCCTCGAGATTAGATGTTTCTGCATGCCTTTGCCATGAGGTATGCAAATCTATCTATGAGTGGCGCTCTATCATTTCAATTGTGAGGAATTGATCATTAGTACTGTCTGATCATGTACAATTTCCCAAGTGAGGAAGAACTTCGATTCTTTAGCGAAACTAATACCTCGGTGCAAATTTTTGCACTAATGATTTCCTAGAGATGACATAGAATGCTTTAGTCCTTGCTTAGGACATAGGCTAATGTTTTTGTTTAAGCAATCGATTCAACTTGCTTTCATTCGTTACCACCTTTTCAACTTGGGCGTTCAAGTTTGCTCCAAGCATTATCGCCAGCATTTTTATAGGAATCTAATACTCATAATGATACCTAGGACGATATCCTAAGGTATATATAGTAGACTTAGACGGATAGATAGTGGGGCACATCCATTGAGAATGCTGTTAAAGCGGCAATTGAAGGAGGTGGTAGCCATTATTCAGCTGAGAATTGTGCATTTAAATTTCATGCCTCACTGCCCTGCATGATTGATTCTTATGGCATTTCTTTCAATCATCCAGTCTAAACAATGATGACCGCCAAAGTCTAAGAAGCAGTCACGAGAATTACTCTGCAGACCATCTGAAGCTTTGGATTTTGTGTGGTTTTTCCGTACCCTCCATGTGTGTAGGGCATGTGAATCAGCATTGTTCATCCTCATCCGTCCATGCGAATGAAGAAAATAAAGAATTATTAGACAATGCTTATTTCAATATTTAACTGAAGACATATTGGTTCTAATCGAAAAGGGAAAAAAGAAAAAACAAACTTTAGTGGTATTGTTGCCATTGACACCTCTATGGGATTGCTTTGCAACTAAAAGCACTAGTTTCCGTGAGTAGTTGATAGAGTTGTCCTTTCAATGTTTCCTTTCCATCTAAATTTGTCATTTAGCATTTATGTAAAGCATTTTGTTCTTAATGAAAAAATTTCTTGCAATGTCTAGGATGAGGTGAAGGGAGAGAAAACGGCACTATAGAAGTGTGATATGAAAATCATTATGTATAAGTCTCAAAAGGAGAAAAGGGAAGATTTCTTTCTGGAATGCTAAATATGGGTTCAAAAGTGGGTAGCAGATGAATTTGAATCTTGTTTGTAATCTTTATTAATTAGCACATCCAGAACCTAAGTTATAATCGTAAAAAGTTCACAATTTTAACCAAAGATTTCCACTTAGAAAAGAATTTGAACTTATTAGAAATTAATCTTTATAGGGAGATTGTATATAATTGTTCTAGACATCATTGCTTTGTGAGTATTCTTGTGCTTTTCCTCTTTCTTATCTATCTTATCATTAATTAGGCCCTGAAGATAGCTATTTTGAACCATTTAAATTATATGGTGTGTCTAAAGCTTTTTTTTTTTAAAAAAAAATTTGTGGGATGCATAAAGTAATTTAAGTTGTTACAATTTTGTGAGTTTCCAGGCATTCATCCCCATACACCTAGATTGTCATTTGAAGGATGTGCAGACTATATGTTCCTCAACGTTTGAAGAGATTATGGCTCAATTATTAATATTAAACAAGAAAGGAAGGGCTCGTGGTTTGTGACTTTTTTCTACTTGCTTATCATGCAATGCTCAACACTCTTGGAAATATATCGGCATTGAAAATTATAATATTTCCTTAATTAGTCACCCTTAGCAAATGTATGCTTATGTATTTAACAATGGACTGGAAAATGGTGCAGCAATTTTTTTCTTTTGACTTGTTTGGTAGCTATGGAAGTAAGAATGAGACACAAAAATCCAAGTTCGTTGAATTTTATCTTCTCTATTTTTCGTAAATGCAAGTTGACGATTTGTAAAGTATTTGTTAATGGATTGACTTGATTTGAAGAGGCAAAATAAGTAAAAGTCGGTGGGATTAAGGACAGTTGGACCGATCCAATTGAATCTACCAAAATCCAAATTTTTATATGAATATTTTAAAGATATTTTATAGAGACATTGTAAAAAACTAATCATCTTCACCTATTCAAAATTGTAATTTACATCATAACTCATCTTAAAATCCTATCCTTTTCTCTACGTTTTTCCTATAAAATGTAGGTTCCTAGTGAAAAAGACACCAGATGCGGATCGGAGGCTGGAAATGATAAACAAATTTAAAATCCCACAAAGAGAGAAGAGAGAGGAGAGAAGAGGGGAGGAGGGGGGGGGGGCCTTTATCGCATAATAAACACACGACCAAAAAAGAAAATAACAAATAATAAAGACGCTCAAATGGCGGTTGGGCCCACCAAGGGGAAAGAAAAGAGGTGGTGGGGCCCAGGAAAAATAGAGAATATACAATAAAAGAAAAAAGAAAAAAGGGAAAAAGAAGAAGAAGAAGATGGAGCATGGAGCCGATGGGTAAAATTGTCCGTTTCATTTTGTTCCCATTCCGAGAAGAGCAAAGAAGTATTCCTATTTCTCCATGTTTTCTTCAAATTTGCAAGTACATAAATAGCTATAAAAACTATCCTTTCTTTGTATTTTTAGTTTAAAAAATAATTTATTGATATTACGAGATTTACTAGCTCCAAAAAAAAAAAAAATTAACTATGATCCAAAGATAACCAAAGTTTGATAGTTTTTATCAAAAGAAATATTTTCCTTAATCAATAAATCTAATCTATTAATCATTGATTACTAGGATTTTATGAAAGAAAAAAAAATGAGGCACGCATTAATCCCTTAGGCTCGTCAAATTCGCAACACTTAAACATGGAGTGCTTAAACATGGAGGGTGGCAAGGCCCAAGCACTGCCCTATAGGGATGCTTGCCAACCGTCTACCGGTCGAGGAAAAGAAAATTTAAAAAGAAAAAAAATAAAAAAATAATTATAAATTACAATTTAAAAAAAAAAGAAAAAATAATAAAAACAAAAATGATCAAAACAAGTCATCTGAAGAAAATCAAATCATATACCAAATACAAAATGATACAAAATATTTTTCACTTTAAATTCATGTTTGAGTTGGAAATTGAAAAGAAAATATTTTTAGCCACATTTCGCCTAATTAAAGAGATGATTTATTTTCCGGGCTTCACATTAGAAAAAGAAATTATATAAAAAAAATTATTTAGGAGCAAACATTGGGAGCCTTTGTCGTCTATCCTTGCAACATCTTTACTTCAAATTGTCCCCGCCCCCTTAAAATGTGATTTTTCAACATAAAATTTACTAATTTCGGATAAAGCAGGCTGGTTATGCTGAGGAATTAGAGTGACAAAGGTGAATTAGAGAGCACCATGGTACTGGATATATTAATATCAGAGGGGAATGCCATGTCTGATGAGGCTGTGTGGACATTGAACAAAAATTTTCACCCTACCTTTTAACATAGTTAAGTGGGGCTTAATAAATCTAGTTTATTACTGTGAGCGATGCTTTTGCCTTTTTTGGAAGGCTAGCAATTGCGAAATAGCTCATGCTTTTTGTGCAATCTGAGGGCGAATTGGTGTACCTTAATACCTTCGTTAATGAATGGACTTGATTCCAATTAACCGAATCTGAACCCATTTTTTGTTTCTTTCTACTTTGTGATTTGTCATTGTTAATGGTGATTTCTGGCAAGAGACTATCTGAGAATTGATTGTTCCGGCACCAAACAGTGGTGGCAATCCAATGATGGATTCAAGAAGTTTCTCAACATCAAAATTTCCTCCTTTAGTTTTCTCTGATCATCCGCAGTTGGCATTAAGTTTCCATGGCAAGCCGCCTTACACAATACATGAGAGAGAGAGAGAGAGAGAGAGAGAGAGAGAGAGAGAGCACCCGCAGAAAACTGATCCTCGAGGCTTGCTAGTTGTTGTCTCGGAGGTAGCCGGCCAATCGACGCGTTCATCAAGCAAAATTGAACCACGAATGGCAAGGGCACAGAACAAGCTTAATAAGGCCACCAACAACATCCGGAGTATGGTAATGGAACAATGGTTACTATTATCGAAATTAGACCAGAGATCCAAATTTAAGAAGCTGGCTTGACATCAGGTGAGAATCATCAACTGCAAACCTTCCAGGATCTCACCAGATTCCATTTGGTCGGAGGAGATGGATAAGTAAGGGCAAAAAGGTCTCAGCGATGGCGATGGCAATGGACGGCGATGAAGGCGACGCTTGTAAAGCTGGAGTCTTCCACCTTACTTTTCTTTAAATGTCGGTCGTCGAGGCTGCAATTGCCGAGACAAATACTAAGACTGAGTGGCAAAATTGATATAGCATGTGATGTAGTATTATAACATGTTATTACTGTTTGTTGCATTTTAAATGATAATGGTTTACTTTTTGTCCTTCTTCTTCTATGATTGATATGCACCTATAATGTAGAAATTATATAATTCCTCAAAGCTTGATCATTCTCACATTATCTTTCTTGAAATAAATATTTGTTCAAGGACATGCATCCTATTTGATAATCGGAAATGTTCTCTTGACTGAACATAATTTTCACAAGATAAACACAAAATCTTAAAATTCTTTTTCTTTTTAAATTGTGTAGCATTTCGTTATAAAGCTAAAAATTACAAAAACCACATGCTCTAATTTCAAAAAAATACTTCACCCCCAAGATTGGCACGGTTGGTTTGGCATTAGAGAATTTTGAGCTTGGGAATAGGATGTCATGTCTTCAAATCTTATAAATGGCATGAAAAAACTGCTTTTCAACATGATCACCTGTATAAATCAAGTCTTAAACTTAATCAGTTCATAAGACTTGTAAGATGTTGTGCTCGTGCCATTGGAAGAACCTTAGAAGAACGGTGTTGAAGAAAATTCATCAAATTAGGTCTCTAAGTGGTGTATAATAAATATGGACATTACTCAAATGGTGAAGTCCATGTCTATGTTTCATCAGTAAAGAATCTGGCTTGGACATTACTTTTTGATGGTTCTCTGTGGCACATGGCAGTGGCAGGGGCAATAACTTGACGAGTCAAAACTAGGCGTCCTGCAGTGAGAGAGAGAGAGAGAGAGAGAGAGAGAGAGAGAGAGAGCCAACGTCAACAATGGTTTGAATCAGTGTAATCTAAACGGGGAAAGGAACAGAGCGGGTTCGGCAAGAAACGCGACCTCGGCACAGGGAGCAAGGACAATGTTCGGTCAGCAGCTGCTCAAGCCACAGAAGCAGCAACATCAACGGGGCTGGAAATCCCGCGGTGCAGGGCTGGAACAACGGCGCAAGGATGAGGAGCTGCTTGGCTCATCGCCGGTGCAATGGATCTCCGGGACGCACCAAGGGCTACACTCGCAAGGCTCAGTGAGGGTCGGCTGTTCATCATCTTGGCTCGGTGCAGCGGCCGTGACGGGCAATGCAGGGGCAGGTCGTCGGGGAGCTTGGCCGTGCCTGGCTGGGCTGTGGTGGCTGCAGTGTCGAGTCGTCGAGCCAGAGTGCAGGAGTAGGCAGATGACGTGAAGCGCAGGGTCCATCATATCGTCGCCGGAGTCGTCGCCATTGCTGGAACGTGTCTCGCCGTGCAAGGACAGCGGTGAGCGGCCGGGCATGGGCAAGCGATCAATGGCAGCAAATACGGTGTCAGTCGGAGCCCTAGCGGGACAGCGTGGCTGTGTCTTAAATTACAAATAAACCTTATTTTCTCCTAATTTATTTTTTTCATTTTAAGTTCGTAATTAGGAAATCCAGAAAATAAAATAATGAAAAACAAAAAAAATATCTTCCCACAGATTTTTTTTTTTTTATAAATGTGATTGAACTCTTTTCAATAAAAAAAAATATTAGATATAGCATTAGAATGAAAATGTACCGATGATGATAACAATCCTTTTTTCTTGGGTGTCTGTTTTCACTAGCCTCCAGGCATCTTATTTGACAAAAGTACAAATTGGATAATCTTTCTTGAAAAAAAAGAGTAAATTATCCACGTGGCACGGAAAGGGAAGCTGTGGGGCCTCTGTAGAGAAAGCAAGCGATCGTTCGCCGAGTTACACGTGGACAAGTCGGGTGGTGGATTCCCCAGGTTTGACGCATGAATATTTATTTAAAAAGACATTTCATGTACTTCTTCTCTCGCAGCTCGACAAGTTAATATTCCTTCTCTTTTCACAACTATTCGAGTTAAGTTCTTCACCTTCATTTTATTAATTGTTATCGGGTATACAGCATGATTTCTATGTCTTATAATCAAAGATTATCTCACCAAAGATCGAATGGTTTGGTGTGTGCTCCTCTGTGAAAAAGTGAGTTGCTAAAAAACGAAATAATCTTTATCTATGACTGCAAAATATAAAAAGAAAAAATAGACATATAACTTATAAATTCACATCCCTTAGTTGTATTCCTCACTCCATGATGGAGACATACGCTCCTCTTCAAGCTGAAATTTCACCATAAATTGCAAGATGCTTTCTCTCTCATGCCAATTTGCACCATTATATAAATTCATGACAATGGATGTAGCTCAAGCTTGAGATCAAATCCAAGTAAAAATTCCATTCGAGTTTATCTTAATAACCAATGGCATTTATTGACACCATAAGAAGGTCGAAACTGGCGATTTAATTCAATGCCTTGATTTTTGCGTTCTTTTTTCTTTTAGCTTCTTCACAAAAACGTGCATACCCCCTTTTTCTTGTCCTTCATCTCTTTCTTCTTTCGTGAAAATCGTTCCCCCTCTGTATCTACTTCTCCACGAATTCTTCCTTCTTCTATGAAATCCTCCTATATTTTATATATTTTTCTTTTTCCTAACCAAAAGAATGTATCCTCACATCTCATTTTAATATCATTAAAACTCCCAAGGATAACATCTTTTCATTGTCCCCAAAATTCGATCAAAAGAATGTATTTTCACATCTCATTTTAACACCTTTAAAAGGTATCCTCACATCTCATTTTAATACCAACATTCGATCAAATTCTGTAATCTTTCCAAGCTCAGCACCCCGCATGCATATCATAGGAAAAATTCCAGCCATGATAAAGAATGGGCTTAGCCGAATTTATTTATTTTGAATTCATGGACAAAGTAATTAATCCAATTGAGCTCAAAACTATTCACTTGGCCTATGGGCCACCGATAAGATTAACATGCAAATGAATGGGCTTAGACTTGATCATGGGTCCAACAGCTTGCAAATCCATCTAAGCCCGGCCTAAGCCACAAGGATGAAAGCACTTTATGATGGATCCCGACGGGGCCTTAAAGTTATAGGGGTGGACTTTGCTTGATTGAGCATCAAAAGCATTTTGTAATTTTAGCATGATACAAAGACACATTGTGATCCAAACCATCTGATCAATCACCTATAGTATGGTTTGTTTAAAAACTTCCCCTCGATAAAGAAATCAATACTATTAGTATGTATATCTGAGTGTGCCCTCCATATACACAAGCCGTGTGTGGCGTTGATTATAGGATGTGAAGTAGCAAAAAGCTTTGTCTCCTTGAAAGAAAATGAAATTATTGGATAGAAATTATGTCTAAGTCTGAAAAAGATATATGTAAAAGGGGAAGGAGCTATAAATTAAGGGGTTGTTCTTGGATGGATTAATAGTAGATGAACGGTCAATTGATCAGGATACATGAGGGGATATCCATTTGCTTGGAAGAACCATCTTGCAAAATGTGAACATACCAAACAAAAACTTATTAAAAAAAATCCAAAATAATTGTTTTATAGAAACAAAACATGCTACGGATGAAATGGATGATCCTACATACGTGTTTTTATGATCTTGGTGAGAAGGCTCCACTCTATATCAAATTGATCTCGAATTTTGTTATATTATATTTTTGATATTCCAAAACTTAGTCTAATAAAATAAAAACGAGAAATTTACTCATTCCAAATTTAACAAGGAACATATAGGCACATCATTGAAAAGTATTATTATTTCTGGTCTTTTTTTGAATTTTAAACTTTAAAAGTATTTTTTTCTAATTTTCTTTCATAACATCAAAAAAATTAGGGCACATCAAATTACTATAATATGATAAAGGGCGATAACTGAAAATGGAAAATCCAGTAAGTAACATGATCGAATTTGAAAAAAAAAAAGTTTAAGGATATAATTATAAAAAATATCTCGACAAGGGCTAAATCGGCTATATCCCAAAAATTGCAGTCGCTTGCTTTGCTGCGTACATGTTACAAGAAGCCTCTTCAATTACCAGCAATCCCGTAAAGTCTGGGAAGAAGATCCCACTGTTCGGGAACTCCATCGTGTCACTCGAGGAGCAGAGCTCAAGAAGGCATAGGTCAGCGTTTCTCCCTCTTCTTCATTTTATCCGTTTGATTGCAGTGTAGGTTTCTTTAGCTCTTTCCCCTGCTTCGGGGCTCAAACAGGATCACTTGTTGAATACATGTCCCAGTCAGTTCCTTTATTTCTGCCCCAGGTTCCTTTTCTACTCATTGTATATATACTATCCTTTTTTCTGACCAGAAGTTTGTTAGATATTTTGTCTGGAGATATGCCAAAGGCTATAAAAGTTCAACCAAAGCATCTTGAGGCCCTGATCGAGTTACACAACATAATAGGGAGTTTTGCGAGGAATATTCAGCACCTATTTTCGGAGTGAGATCTCTGTGTACTGATGGATACATCGAAGGCAGTTCACCTACTTTCTGAGAGTAAATATCTGCAGTGTGGAAGCTTTAACTATGGGTTGTAGGAAATTCCCTTAAAGTATTGAATTTGACTGATACTAACACAATGGAATCACTAGAATGAAAGAATACGTAAAGGAAGCAAGGAGCATAGGGAAGAGAGGAAATTTGGAGAGAAATCTTATTCTATTCCTTCGATTGTAATCGATGTACAATGCTTTGTAATTATAATACAAAGATGTATATGAAAAAAAGGAAATAAAAAAATCTACAAATATTCTACAAATCAATTCAATTATGTCCAATCTCTAATTGATCAAATCAGATCAATTAGATCAAATCCGACGGATCTTCAGGCATATCTTCCAACACTCTCCCTCATGCTGGTGGCTTGTAGATATCCAAGATGCCTAGCTTGCTTAGTAGATATGCATGCTGTCTTGAACATAGAGGTTTAGTGAAAATGTCCATCGATTGTTTAGCGGTTCCAATCCCTCTTGTTTCGATTACCCCTTCTTGGATTTTCTCTCGTGTGAAGTGACATTCCATTTCTATATGCTTGGTTCTTTCATGCATTATGGGTTTGGCTGCAAGTTTCAGTGCCGACTCGTTGTCACAAAATAGTTTTGTTGGCCCCTTCATTTGTACTCCGAGATCTCCAAGTAAACCTCGTATCCACACAATCTCACATGTGGTTTTCACCTTGGCTCGATATTCCGCTTCGGCTGAAGATAAAGAAACCGTTGCCTGCTTCTTGGTTTTTTATGAAAGAAGTGATTCTCCCAATTTAATGCAAAAACTAGAGACAGATCTTCAACTCATAGGGCAAGTCACATAATCTGCATCACAATATACTGTCATTTCCATGTTGCATTTTCCAGATAGAAGTATTCCCTAACCTGGACAACTTTTCAAATACTTTACAACTTTCAGAGCAGCATTCATGTGAGATTCCTTCTGCTTGTGCATAAATTAGCTGAGATTTTGCATTGCATACGATATATTAGGTCTAGTCATAGTCAAGTATATGAGTTTTCCAATGAGCTTCTGATAACTCGTCGGATCTCGAAGAACAGGATCATCCTGAGATGTTCCCCTAACATGATCCGCTGCAGTCTGGTATTCTGCTCGATTGGAATAATTGCTGGTTTGTATCATGATAAACCTGCTTATAATATGATTTTTAATACAAATTTTCTCTAACTAAGAGAAATTCCTTGGTGAGATCTGGTAATCTCAATTCCAAGAAAACATTGTGGTGCTCCCAGGTCTTTTATATGGAATGTGGTATGCAAATATTTCTTAAGATTCTCTATTGCAGCTTCATCATTTCCCATAATGAGAATGTCATCTACATATATCATTAGGTAAATAGATGACGTACCTTTAGTCCGTGTGAACAATGCATAATCATATTTGGATTGTTTGAAGTCTGCAGTTGTGAGAGCCTTGGCAAATTTTGCGTACCATTGCCTGGAGGCTTGCTTCAGTCCATAAAGGGATTTGCGGAGACGACATTCTTTATTCTCCCCTTGTGTCCACAAGCCCTGAGGATTATCCATGTAGATTTCTTCATCCAAGTTGCCATGGAGAAAAGCGTTGTTGACGTCCATTTGATGTAATGACCAATCATGGATTGCTGCAACTGATAAGAAGGAGCGAACTGTGACATCTTTAGCAACAGGAGAAAAAGTTTCATGATAATTGAAACCTTCTCACTGGGTATATCCCTTGGCCACCAATCGAGCCTTGTAACGCTCAACGGATCTATCAGCTTTATATATGATTTTATAGACCCATTTGCATCCTATAGACTGTCGATTTGGAGGAAGCTGGACTAGTTCCTAGGTATAATTATCACTCAGTGCCTGTAATTTTGCTACCATGGCCTATTGCCACCGTGGATCTCTGGATGCCTCATCATAATTAGAAGGTTCCCTTTCATCGAATATGCGACTAATACAACATATATGCTCTGACGAAAGCTTATCAAAAGAGACATATGAGGATATTGGGTAGTTGATACCTGGCGAATTAAGAGATGCACAGATATAATCCTTTGTCCATGTTGGTGGTCATGTGGCTTGTCCCGAATGATGTGGAGGATCCGTTGATGGTGAAGAAGATGATTCTTCAATATTTGTTTATGTCAAAACATCATAAATATTTTCCATATTGAGTTGAGTTGTAGGCATATTTTCCATTGCTTCCTGAGGTTGCAACTGATTAGGTGGAGTGGATGCTGAAGGTGAGGGAATGACTGGATCTGGAGATCCTGTAAGAAAATATTCTCGAGGTACATCTTCCTAGTGTAAGAAATTATGAGAATTGTTTGAGACAGTCAAATCCTCCTTGGTTTCCTGGAATGGGAAGATATTTTCATGAAAAATTACGTCTCTACTCACGAAAAAATCTCCTGTTGATGGATCAAGAACACGGTATCCTTACTGCAGGTTGGGGTAACCCATAAATACGCATCGTTTAGCACGTGGACTCATTTTGTCCCGAGGTCCCACAGTTGTAGTGTAGCATAGACAACTGAAAACTCTTAAATGATCAAATGCTGGTTTTTTGCCATAAAGTAATTCGAAAGGTGATTTACCAGCGAGTATTCAAGTGGGCATCCAGTTGATGAGATAGGCTGCAGTAAAAATACAATCTCCCCAATAATTATCTAGAATGGATCCCTGAAACTTCAGTGCTCTTGCGATACCTCCAATAGATGACGATGTTTGCGTTTTACCACCCCATTTTGTTGTGGAGTGTAAACGCATGAGCTTTCATGTAGAATCCCATGAGATAAGAAAAGTGAGCTGCATTCATGGTTAAAAAATTCTTTTCCATTATCAATGCGGATCTGCCGTATTGACTTCTCGAACTGATTTTTGGTCAGAATGATAAAGGATTTTAGATTAGAAGGAACTTGACCTTTGGACTGCATTAGAAATATCCAGGTGGCATGAGAGTAATCATCCAGAATAGTAAGAAAATAATGCGAACCGTCACGATGTGCCATGTGATGAGGCCCCCAAACATCCACATGGATTAGCAAAAAAATATCATCGGAATGACTTTTATTGGTGGGAAAGGGTGAGCGAGATTGTTTTGCCATAGGGCATATATAACATTTAGAGCAGGGAAAAAACGTACTATGACCCATCCTTGAATGTAAAAGAAAGTTCTTATCATTGGTAGTAGCATTACACAATGATATTTTATTCGAGACAACTGGTGAAAAATCAAAGTTATTTGGAAAGGCAGTCCAAAAAAATAATACTTTTGAGAGATTACCTAAGCCCATCAGCTTGCCAGTTGAAAGGGCCTGAAAAAAACAGGTGTCAAAATCAAAGAATACTCGGCAGGAATTTTCCTTGTACACTTTGGACACAGAGATATGATTGAATTGAAATTGTGGGACATAGAGGACATTTCGAAGGGTAATTTGAGGACTCATATGAACAGTGCTTGTCAAGGTGACATTAGTGATATTCCCATTCGGCAGTTGCATAGAAATAGATATATCCAATTTCTTATGCATAGCAGAAAAAAAAAAAAAACTTTTATCACAAATAATATGATCACTTGCTCTTGAGTTGACTATCCAAGCCTTTCTTGAAATAGAATTTATCAGGCAATGAGATATACCTAAAAAACTCCCTCCTTTGTTTGCGATGTCTGCCTTTTGTAAAGCCTGCATCAACTATTCATATTGCCCAGAGGTAATTGGCCGATCATTACTGAGACCAATAACTTGGTAAGCTGCAGAATATTCTTTCTTTTTTCTTTTTCTCCTGGCTTCTCATGCAATTTCCAACAATTATCTATAGTATGATGTGGGCGTTTGCAATACTCACAATACAATTTACCTCTTCCTTTCGAATTTTGGCCAAAATTCCTTGAAGATGCGGAAAAGATCTGGCCGTCTGATGCCTTTTTCGTAGAATTATATCCTCTGTCTGATTCAGCAGAGAGATCAGACTCCTGAACACTGTCGAATCGTCGTGGAAGATCTGGACCGTTGGCACCTCCCCTTTTAAACACCCTTTCGCCGCTGCCTTGCAACCTTAACACCTCTTGGTTTTCTCTCTCTCACGCTAGGGTTTTGAACCTCGAATCTTGCCACTCCCCAAGAAGTGTGAGAGCGACACTGTCGCTTCCTTGCGCATGCTCCGAAGCCGCGAGTCGCTAGTTTTCTTCTTGGATAGCTAGTTGAAAAATCCTTCCGAGAGGATGGACCAGATCCATTGCCAGGATCTGTGAACGGAACATCAGGTAATTCTTGTTCAAAATCAAAAGGAAATGAGTAGTTTTCTCCCTCTCCTTTATAGATCTATACTGTTCGAGGGTTTCCGCCGGTCCCTTGAGTTTTTCTTCTGCGGCCTCGAGCTCATTCCAGAGCAACGATAGCTTGTTGTAACAAGCCGTTGCCATCATATTTCCTTGCTTGAGTTCGTTGAGTTCTTGCATGAGGAAAAAAATCTTGGCTCGATTTAATTTTTCATACATTTCTTTGATGTTGTCCCACATTTTCTTCGAGTCCTCTACCGTTGGGAGACCAGCCGCGACATCTGGAGAGACGTAGTTGCCGATCCACGTTCGGATGAGATGGTTGCATTTTCTCCAGTGTTAGGCCAGTCGCTCGTCTAAAGGAACGGGTACGGTTTCATCGAGGAAACCGTCCTTGTCCTTTGTCATGAGGGCTCGCCAAAAGTCTGCAACCATCTTGAGTAGTTTTCTGGCTCCGTCAATTGCAAGGTGATAAGTCGCAATTCTGGATCGTCAGCAATTGACGCATATAGGGGGTCGCCAAGCTCCGATCAGCTGGTGACGGGCTCGATCGAAAAAGGCAGAAAGTTGGGTGCGAAATTCAGGTAGGGATTCGTCCCTATGCCCGACCCACCAGATCCAATTCCATGCCTTGCATTATGAAATCCCGGGTAGGGATTTGTGCCTAGACTCGCTTCGTCCGACCTGCCAATTTGTTCTGCTCCAGCAGTTGGGCTTGCCCCACTCGTGGCTAGTGGGCCCCCGTCGGGCTAGACGCTACTTTGGTAGCTTGCAATCCCCGGCAATGATGTATTTGGGCCTAGCCCAACGTACCATGGATAAGGTACCCATAGGTAAGGATGGCCAGCAATGGGCAACCCCATGCTTGACTAGGGATGCTTGATGAATCGTTGATTAGGGATGCTTGATGAATTGTTTGGAACTCGTTTATGAACAATCTATCGAGAGTTTTTGAGAAGATAAATACCATCGTGCTTTGATCTTTCCATGGAATGCCAGTTACTTTGGAGCAGAGTATCTGTTTAAAAATTCTTTGTTTTTTATTGAATCAATTACAAATGAGAAGATCGCTCGTAGGAATTTTTAAACCATTTAGCAGAGTGGAATCACCATCTAACTTTAATAAATTTTCACTCTCAACCTAAATTTATGGGCAAACCATAGAAAAACTCCCACCACAAAAATCACTCTCGATAGAAAAGCGATATATATATATTACCACAAAAATCCCTAAACTTAACCTAATATGACCAGAACAACCCAATTTTTTTCAAACCCATCTCTATTTTCCTAAAATGTATTTACAAAGGAGAACGTACCAACTATTGGCCGACGATCGAATCTGCTTACCCGAAACAATATCAGCTTGTCGACACCTATATTTCTCTGTTAATATTGGCCTTTTTCGTCCATCACCACCGGTCGTCCGATGATGATGGAAACTTCAATATCAATGAACGTACTCATAGTGCCAACAACTCCCGAGGCTAATGTAAGGCTTTCGGGACATTACCAGAATATTCAATGAACATGCCTACCGGTGATCTTCGCTCAACTCCCTCATGGAGGACCACCGCGAGAAGACAGCCCAGTACAGAGAATAAAGCAAATGCACTAGCACTGGGAAACAAAAAATATGGAAACACTATGCGCTTACAAAAATTAGCTATAATCGAGCAATTTCATATCAATATCGGATCTTGTAATATCGTTGACCATTTTTTAGTTGAGACTTCAAGGCATTTTATCAAACAGTATATGCATGCAACCAAGGTATTAACTCTAACCATGAATCTAAGTCGTGTTTTTGGTTTAAAAATAAAAAAAGAAAAAGAGATAAAGTTTCAAAATTTTTAAAAAAATTAAAAATTTGTAAATATCCAGCGCCGACTATGATACGTAAAACGGCTAATGTTGATTAAACTGTCACGTCAATGATTTCTAGTTAAAATTGAAATATCTATTACTAAAATGACAAGTTGTAAGAAGGTTTTAAATTGGATAAGCCACCGTACAATAAATTTTGGATTTATGAATAATTATCCCAGTTATTATCTTACGAACTTTCACCTTTAACTCGAGCTGGACCGCACGACCACGGTCAATGTTATTCGTATTTTTTATATGTGCCTTTTTCAACGTGAAAAGTCTGGGATTAGATTGATTGAATCCTACGCGGGTCCGGTTGAATTGGGTGGCGTGGAAGTGGATGACATCCCCGTTCGGGCAAGAGGGCAAGTCAACCTGGTGGTCCTCGAATGGTCAATATTTAGACATGCGAGGTGGGCCCAGATCATGGCTTCCCAGGAGTCGGATAAAGCTGTCGATCAGTGGGAATGCTAGGGAATATAATCTGACACGACAATTTCAACATGCAATTATTATTTGCACAAGCTGGCGTAAGTATTTTTCTTTACAACGAGTAAAGCCCATGTTGTGTGTGTGTATCTATATAATTTAATGGGTGATCATGCAATTGTTATTTGCACAAGCTGGCGTAAGTATTTTTCTTTACAACGAGTAAAGCCCATGTTGTGTGTGTGTATCTATATAATTTAATGGGTGATCTTTCCTCACTATTAGAATTTTATTAAAAATAAAAGTGTGTAGAATTTATTAAAAGTTCGAAGGTACTAGGCTGGAAAATGAAAGAGAACGCCTTGTCATTGATTAAATTGTTCAATTTGACACTAATAATAAGTTTAGGGTTTTTTGAACAATTTTTCTGTATAATGTATTTCTCTGCAATGCAGTAAAGTTTATGTGCTATTTGTTTTTTTTTTTCCACTTAATTTTTTTCTTAGGTATAATTATAAGCATCAATCTTGTCTGTACGCATATCGAACTATGATGAGATAATGTCATTTCTTTTCTTAATTTTCATATTATACCATAAAAGTTCGACGCTAGAGAATGATTGAACGCGCATCGAGCTGTCAAATAGGTTAAGACAAGTTCCTAATTTTTTTTTTTTAACCTAGAGACCGGTCCCCATTTAAATCAGCCTAAAATTATCCGGGCTGATTACATTGTGATGAGAGCAAGGGGACAGAAGGTAGAATTTTTCCTACCCTTTTATGGGATGATTACATTGTGATTTTTCTTTTTTCTTTTTGAGGAGAACCTGGGTGTTAGCTTATTGCCTTGTAGGACTTCATAATTTGTCTCTACCGAGCTTTCAATTTCTTAAGACAATGTTTCCGCAAAAGGAGTAATTCCAACATTCCATTTAAAAGGCCAACTAAAAGCATAATAACTTCACAAGATTAAAAGTATTTTCTTTTTGGTTGAACAAGAGTAAAAGCATAAATACATGAAATAAAATTCCTCCGTCATACTAAAGTGACATTCACTCAAAAGGAAAATAGAACAATAAATTTTGAAATACTTGTATAATTTAAATCTGAATTGTTCCGACAATATAGATATTATCAAAAGAAAAAAATTGTAAGCTATTTCTACTTATTACTAATGACATAGCCATCACATGGTGTTTATGCCACGGTACAATGTCCCAAAAAAAAATGATTGCTTAAAATAATTAGTCGATAAAAAAATCATTATCAAGAAAAACTCGTGTCTAGACATATTCATTGGTGATATGAAAATAATTTTAGTTCATTCATTTTTTTAAGTGATGCAAGCAATCATTTTTAAGAAAATGTTTTTGAACTATTTATTTTCCATGAAACAAAGGATTATTGTGGATATATCTTATGGATATGTATTATTATCCAAATACCTACTTAAAGTTTACCAAGCTACTGTTCTATATTGTTTTTCCCAAAAATAAAATGATTATTGTGGGCCAATGTTTGTCTAGGGTGCATTTATTTCACAAAAAAAAAAAACCTTTTTATGAGAAAACGTTTTCCTCAATTTTCGGCATTTGATTCACTTAATAAAATGAGACAATGAAAAATGTTTTCCTTGTTAATGAAAAAAATTTCCTATCAAAGCTTAAATTCAAGAAGATAATTTCCCTTTTGAAAAAATCGTAATTTTTTTCCTAGTTTTAAGCTCCTTGGTTAATGAAAAGTTTATTATTATAAAAATAATTTTAAACGATCCAATTTTTAATTATTAGTAGGAGGAGAGAGGTGTGGAATTTTGGGTCGGGTGCGTCCAATGTGAAGGGGAGGGAGGGTTGGGGTTCTCTGTAGTTTGGTTCGCATATTCCAACCAACGCCGGGGGTTTGGTATCGTACGAGGCGGGGGCACACAGGAGTGTCATAGCGTGTGGAGCAAAATGATAATTTGAGGGTGTTTTTCCTTTCTGTATGGTTCCTTTTTCTGTAGGAAAAAAAAAAAGAACAAGGAGAAGATTATGAGTTTTTTTATTTTATTTTTATATATATAATCTTCTTTGCTGTTTATTTGATACACTCTCGAAGGCGATCGAAACAAAATTGAGGTGTTTGGTTTAGCATTTTAGAAACCTTTCAAACCAAAATTAGCGTCTTTAAAGTTTCTTTAATTCCATGTAAATCTCACCCGATATTAACCTTTGGCATTTTTCAGAATGCCGCTTTTCAGAGTTAGCAAATCATTTTTTCTTTTTAACTTTGCATTCATTGTTCATTGTCTCGCCTGATATTTTCATATTACAATTTTACCCTTACAATTACTATTCATTGTCTCCTTCACTAAAATTGAATTTTAAATTTAGGTCATCGATTTAATACTCCACCGAGGGTTGCACAAGGCTTTTAGGTGATTGTCGGCAAGCATGGGTCTGAGTTATTGAGTGGGTCATCAAGGGTCACATGACATCACTGTTGCCTCACCTAGTCCCTTCGACGATTCACGACAATTGATTTGTTGATGATGAAAATGATGAATAGTAGTCATGCCCTTTATTTTTTCTCTTTTTTATTTTGTTTCAAAGCCACATTCCGAAAATGATGAATAGTAGATAGTTGTGATGGACATTTACGTTGTTTTTGAGAATGGGTGAGGATTTTTTATTTTATTTTTTGGCCGAAGGGATGAGGAATGAAAAGGGGTAGAAAATGCACAAAATTTAAATTTGGGAGAGCCCCTAGCCTAAGAAAAAGGGAGAAAAATACTCACAATTTTAAATTCTTCCTCCGTTTTTTTTTTCCTTTGCCAAAAAATTATTATTTCAAAAGTTTCCATTCTAATGTTCATTACCCCATATTTCCAAGTCTCCTAAATGAAGTATCGGTCGACATTGTTAATCAGTGCAATGCACGGTCAATTAAGTCGCACTAAACTCCAAAAGAGACCATCAACAACAGAGAAACTAGGAAACTAGTTTCAAATCCGGTCTATAAATTAGTTTGATCATTCTAGTTCTCGGGTGAGTTTTCACTGAACCGAGAACTAGATAAATTCTTACCAATTCCAAATATTTAGAATCAGGAATCAATCCAACCTTCATATAGAACCGGTGCAGTTGCATACCCTTGAGTCATTCTAATCAATTACTCTTCATTTATCGAGAATTTTTATGAAAGAGATCTAATCTAATATAGTATAGTGGAGAGTGACTTGAGGGACATCAAATTTAAAGAAGCAAATCATTTCTTTTATGGAAAATTCGTATAAGGGAATGAGATGATCTAATTTTCTCAAATAAGGACATAAATTAGATATTATTATAAATAAGGGCATAAAGTCCTGTCATTTTCTCAAATAAAGGCATGAAGTGAAACTTATTTCAAGTAAGAGTCTGAAGTGACCATATCAATCTTAGAGAGAGGGCCTAACCTTGCTAGTTGAAGGGCATTATCACCTTATACTTTTTAAAACTTTTTTTTTTCCTTTTTCCGTTCTTTTTTTTTTTTTCCTTTTTCCCTCTTCCCTCCATTGGCCATTGACAAGGTGTAGTGATGGCCCGTAGCAATGGCCGATGGAGGAAAGAGGAAAAATAAAAAAGAAAAGAAAAAGAAAGAAAAAAATCAAAAACTTTTAAAAATATGCCCACAATTTTTTTTTACTAAAAGACCCCTTTTTCGATGACTGAAATAGTCACTAGCCAATCAAAAATCTTTATTTGAGATGATTTAGCCACTTTAAGTCCTTATTTAAGAAAATAAAAGCACTTTGAAATATTATTTGAATTTTTCCCTTTCTTTTATAATAACAAATTATGAATTTTGCCAATGAAGTGAAATTTGAAGGAAAATCTCCTCAACTTACAAAAAAAAGTTTAGTTTCGTTATTATTTTATTAGGCAATAAAGTTGACTATTTATAATAGTTATGAGGTAGGAAGAAATATTATAGAACATCCACTCATGCCATAATTCATATATGCCTAATAAGACTAATTTGGCTATGCAAACTACATCATGACTCATATAAGCTTGATAAAATCAATTCGGCTGAAGCAACAAAGTGTCTAGTTCGATTATCTTTGTAAGAGTGCATCTTGTTGCTCCCTCTCTGAGCAACTCCACATGCAACTTTTGCAGTAGGCTGACTAGAAATTTTGCATGCCTCATCTTCATCTGCCCGAGAGACATATGAAGATGGCGCATCTCTAGATCCATCAAGCTCGCATTTTCTGCTGACAGAAAAAAGCTCTCTCGCTGCGCATTCAACTCTAGCTGAAACCTCATGCAGTCATGTTTTTACAAAGAGCAAGAACAGAGGATTCACCATTTGGGTACTCACCTCTCGTCCATAGGACCACAGAGACATCAAGTCACCGACGAAAGCTCAAAAATGTGGCCGGCAGTTGAAAGAAAGTCGCCCATTTCGCGATGTCTCAGGCAATGTGCTCGCACTTACTCATGTGCTGCAGCAGAGAATAGGCTCTCCTCTGGCCTCTGTTAGTCCCATTTCGGGCGATCTCCACCAGATGTTCGTATACTCCATACTGAAGCGAGGCCAGCACGAAGGACGAGTTGTGCAGCCCCAGCTCCAGCAGCACTGATGTCGCGCACTCCTTGTTCCTGGGTGTCCCGTTCTTGATGATCTCCACCAGTGTCTTGATGAAAGATAGCCGCCCCAACTCGCCTCGCCCCTCGGGGTGCGAGGCGAGAAGCCACAAGAGCGAGAGCGCCTTATCGATCATTCCCAAATTCTGGTCCTCGAGCAAATCGAGCAACGGCGGTATGGCGCCCGCCTTGATGGCCCTGGACTTGTTCACTTGGTGCAAGGATAAGTTGACAAGCACGGTAGCCGCGTCCTTCTTACCTTGAACTGTTCCATTTTTCAGAAGATCCACTAATGGAGGAATTCCATTCGCGGAGCCCACAAGCACCTTGTTCTCGTCAAGCATCGATATGCTAAAGAAGGCTGCTGCAGAGTTCTCCCGTGCCTCATCCGTTCCGTTCTGCAGTATATCGATTATAGCTGGAATCGCGCCTTCTCGGGCAATTACTCTCTTGTTCGCGTTGTTGAGGAACAAGTTTAGGAGTGCAGTCACGGCGTGTTCTTGGATTTTAGAGTCTGGAAACGACAGGAGCTGAACTAGAGGGGTGACTCCTCCCATGTTGGCTATCAGGATTCTGTTATCAGGGTTATCCTTGGAGAGAGTCCGGAGCTCCAGAATCGCGTGCCTTCGAGCATTCAGCTGAGAAGAGGACAGATCTTGTACAAGGCAAGATATCTGCTTCACGAGTTCGCTCGAAGAGCCATCAGAACCAACGGAAATGGCCTTTCTTGGGAGCTCAAAGTCATTCTTCTCGCACCATTCCAAAATAAGGTTGCGGAGAGCGTAATTGGGCACCACCAACAAGTGACGCAAGATTTGTCCGGTCTTTGGGCATGTCCGATGATTCGAACCCTGCCACTTCTGTATGCTCTCTCTTTCATAGGTCTTATATAAGACAGAAAAGGATATCTCAGCTTACAAATCAATCTTATGCACTACTTATATCGATGCTCTGAACTGCAACTGTTGTATGAACATCAATGTCTAGAAAAATTTGCGGAGGATTGAGCTTCAACTATCTCGCAATGCATGCTGAGACTAGAAGATGAAGCGTGATGCTTCACTCGAAATCTGTCCTTTAAACTCACCGTTTCTCAGTTAAACTACTTGTGTTTTAGTTTCTGCAAGAATGCAATGTGTTCTGGTGTTGATTAGTGGAATTATCTGTCCGTTGGCGACGATAACAGGATCCGTCATTATCTCGAGCGTGATCGGACATAAGAATTCATGAGGAATGGAGAGAGACGGCAACTTTTCCAGAGTCCTCGAGGAAACAGAAAAATCCTGCGTGCTTGGCTCCTCGAACCCGATGATCCGTTTGAACTTACCAAATAAGCCCATTATTTGCCGGATGTTCTGCGCATCTTTTCCAAACTGCTTCACGAGTTCGCTGATGGCAACTGTTTCTGCTTTCAGATCACAGAAGGTCCGTAGTTCCAATCTGTTCGCAAGGCGCTGTAGGATGGCATTGTCCACATTCCGGTCGTCCTTCTCGGATAGTACCACCATCAGATCCATCGCCAACTCAATGTCCTGCGTGTCCCTCCTCTTTTGAGCCTTTTTGGGTTGCATCCAAATTAGCTCGACCTACATATACATGAGACCCATCAGTGTCGGCGAACAATCGACGGAACAATACACAAAATTTATCTAAATTTACTAATTTGAGCTCATGAATTCACTCAGCCAGTTGAACTCCTCTTGATTCTGCGAAACCGAATCCGAGAACTTGCTCTGAAGGAAACGACAATGTCATTAAACTAAAGAGTCTGCTGCAAACTTACTTGGTCCTGGACTTCAACCGAGACCCTGAGCTCGTCGTAAGGCATATCATCCAAGGCCTCGTTTAGCTTGTCGTAAACAGCATGGAATCCACTCATGACCGCCTCGCTCTCCAACACCTGCATTTTTTTTTTTTATCGAAACCCAGTTCAGAAGATCGAAAACGAGGAACCCAAATGAGCACACGACCGGGTAAACAATTAGCGAACCAGATAAATCTTGCTTCCGCAGTGACATTGCTTCAACAGCTTCTTAGCCGCAACCACCGCTTGCCTCAGGCGAACCAGGGTAGCGTCCAAACCATCACCGGCAGGGGAATCTGCGGCGTGGTGGGCCTCTCCGATCTCTTCCAGAAGCGGGACCAGAAGCTTCAACCTCCCCGCCAGATTCAGGCACTCCTTCCTCTGCGTCTTCCTGTAACCGCCGTAAGACCCAGCCTTCTCGATCACTCCGATCAAGTACTCAACAACGCCACCGCCTCCATTACCGTCCGTGCCGCCGCACGGCAAGCTAGGTGAGCTAGAGACGGAGGAGCTCTCTCCCGCTTCTCCCTCTAGGATCACCCACCGGGCGGGACTATTCCCCAGAAGGGTACCTCGAGGCCGGTCGCTTTTCCGGGGAAGACGAACGGTTCTGTCCCTAGAGCGACTGGGGAGGTTGCGTTGGGGTCGGATGATGATGATGGTGATGATGGTGGTGGGACGGGTACTTCTAGGCTTGTAGCATGGGCATGAATTTCTCTCCTCTCTTATCCCTTTCCGAGCTCTCCGAATCGGTTCCGGAATGTCAAAATGATTCGTTGTGTAATCTCGCGGATTCCGGGGCCTCTAGAGAGGGAGGAAGGAGATGGACAGGAACTTTCGAAAATCAGTTAAGTCAGTCAGTCGTGTTACGTGGGGGCGGTTTACGGTTCACGCGTTTTTTGACTTTCGCGATGGTTTTGCGGTGGCGTTTCGCATTTGGTTTGTAGACCGTCGGACCCCACCACGAGCTTTCTGTTTTCGGGCAAGTGGTGGGTCCCGAATAGTGCTCTCTGTCTTTATTTTCCTCTTTTTCTTTTTCTTTTCGGTTGCCTATTTTTGGGTGTGCTGCCTACCATGATCCGCGGGACACGGGATACCTTGGTTCCAGCTCCTTTTGTTTCGTGATGGGATAATAGATTTGATTAATGGATCATACCCCCATGTATTATACCTATCAAAATGAATCGCACACTCATTTCTCGGCCCCGTGTGTATTTGAGTTATTAAGTGAGTTAATTATATTCAATAAATAAGTCATAAATGGAAGAACTCATTAGATAAAATTCATCTCTATAAGTTTCTTTTTATCATTCCTCGTTCACACTCAATCTTTTATTCGCTTGCCCTGTCCTCTTATCTCAACTTGAGTACGAGTTTTCCTAAATTGGGTTCAATATATGCATTTTAGCAACATGGGTTGGGTGTAAGTTGGGTTAAATATGGATCGCTAGATTTGTATATTATGAAAATAGGTTAAAAACGGGTTAATTGTGTGTTTGGTAACCGTTCCATTCCCAATAACAATTTGTGCTAGAAAATAATTATTTTTGGATTTTGTTATTCGGTCAAGTAAAAATTAAATCATAGGTCTCGCCTTAAATTTTACTTCATTTTCAAGCTTGAATTTTGAGATGGCGCATATTATTTTCGTAGTGGCTCGATTAAAATTGACGATAACCAAGTCTTTTTCCCTAATCTTTGTAAAAATCTCCGAACAAAAGTCAAGTTTGCCCAAGTTTATATCTTGAACGTATATTAGTATAATAGGACCTTTTAGATAATGGAATAATCTCGCAAAATAAAATTTCTCACCATTCTTGGCCCCCCAAATTCTCCGTCGCCTCGAGATCAATTGCCTCCCACCACAGTGATATACATAGTAAGTAAGGATGATCATTATATCAGTACGAGAGAATCTCACCTTTTCTTTGTATTAGGAAAGGACGCTGAAAAAAAAGAGGGTAATCCTTCCCACAACAGGATAAGACAATGCTTCTAGCTCTTTCTAATTTACATATATATATTTATATCCGTATAAACGATTCTTTTAGCATTAGTAAAACAAAGAAGCGGTCTCAAAGGTAGTGCCGCAAAAAGAAAAATAGCAAAGTCCATGTATCGTTCTTTGCTTCTTTGCTTTTGATCATCCACTTGCAATTCCAATACCGAGAATTGCTCGAAGGAAACAACTCCATGCATGAGGCCTGTCGTTCATGGAGAAAAGTGCTTGGTATTGAAGTTCTTTATTAGATAATTTTTCTCAAAAATAGTTCTTTATGTATATTCTCGTGAGATTTCTATACTTCAATATAATTATTTGAGTAAGCGCTATAACTTATGTCCAATACTCGGTGGCTTGATCAAACCAAGCCTTTGCAATTTGAGAATCTCCTGAAAGTGGCGTGTTATCCCTGATTGGACTCCTCAATTTACACAAAAAATGGAATTGTGATGTTGGAATCTTGGTTAGAGGAGGGTGATGTTTAGTAAGTAAATTATGTCAATACCATTTTCCATGCCACTTAGCAAAAAAGTGATCTCCTTTTGCTTATCCTGGTAAAAACTACCAGAGTCATTGTTAGTCATTGGTATGCAACTTGTTATTTGAGGAGCAAAACAATCGATGTTTGATCACTAATCTTTCTTGTTTGGCGACAATGAAAATTATCTCGCGTAAACTCGCATTTCAAGTAACTATGGTGGCCCCAATTGAAAGACACTTGCTTCGAGACTACTTTGTTTATCGTGATTGATTCGTTTCACCGTATTAAGATTGCTTAATTTCACGCCCAAAGATCATCTGAAAATTCTTGCCTCTTGCTTAGGACATTCGTGCCCTATGCGGAGAGGAGATCGCAAATCAGAGGCATTCCAGTGGGCTAGGCCATTTCTGCTTCTTTTGGGTCAAAAAGCCCATTCGAGTTGCATAGGATTAAGAAGCATTAAAGCTATTTCGCATTTTTATGTAAATTTCTTGAAGTCCAGTGAAAAAATTTCGACTTCAAGGAGAAAGATGTTAGATTCATTTTCGGCCATAAGAGAAAAGTGCCGCATTTTAATTGTTTATCATATAACAAGAAAGAAATATGGAGGATTGTTCTATTTCTTTTTCTGGTCGATAAGGATTGTTCTTTATATCATGCTTTATATTCATATTTCTTAATATTATTATTTGAAGGAGTGTATTTTCTTCAATCACGAATTGGAGGAAACTTTCCTTTGCCTATGCCTTTAATTCAAGGGTTGCAAGTTATGAATATTATCCTATGCAGATTAGACTAAAATTAAAAGTGGGCGATATCCATATTTATAACCCATCAATAAAATGTATGATTGAAGGAAGATATGACATTTATTTAAAACATCTAAATGTAGCAACATGTCAAGGAAAAAATTGAGTGCATTTTTTTTATCCCAAACAGTCTAGAATAAGTCTACCTCTCCAGTCAAATCAGAAGCAAACCATCCATATCAAAATTAGATAATTCACAAAGAATTACTTCTTTGGAGAATTATTTCACTGTGTTCTTGGCACAATGACCCAAGAGGCTCGTGCCAAGTAAAAGCAGAACATGAAACCTCGCTATAATTGTGGTGCTATACCTCGGTCATTTTACCTCAACTAGTCCTTTGGGTTACCTTGGGTACCGTACCATCTACCGCTACTTAATCTCAAAAGCAATTTCGACTTCAACATTTTATTAGTAAATTCCATAAAATTTGATAAGTATTGTCAAGAAGAATTGCGATCCAAAACTATGAGATAAGGAACCAAACCCAATTCTAGAGTTGTCAATACAGCAAAAAGTTGATTGCTTAAATCTTTATCACTTTCCAATTGGATGTGTTCCGCAAGTTTAAGTTCAATTTGCAGAATAAACACAATGTTCAACCCTTCATCTTTTCACTTCTCGTCACAGAAACTGCCTCCATGGGCTGCGGGTGCGGCCTGACTACGAAGGTTATCACTTCGTAGCTCCACGTGCAGGTCACTTTTATATCTCTTCGGAGATCACCGCTGCCGAATTGCTGGTCGGACTCCTCCGTTGGAAACACCAAAAACTGCTTTGGCCGAGGCTGCTCTTACTTTCCTCGTGAAACCCAGCAGCGGCCGGCAGAGATTCCCTGCAATTGAAGCTTCCGAGGAGCTATCGACCGACGGATCCATCAACATTCAGCTTCAAGGAGCCCTCCTCCGGCGGCGTCCACCCTTCCGGTGAGAAACAAACCTTTTCTTTGCAGAGTTCTTAGGAGCTCGAGACCGAATCGCTAAGCTCCTCCTGTTCATTGCGAAGATCATCCCCCGCAATCGGTTCAGGAGTTGGCTTGCGTGCTTGAAGAAACGAAGGAATTTCGGGCTTCCCGCATCAACCGGTGCGTCAATTCCCTCGGAGTTTCGGGCTTCCCACATCTTCGTCTTCTACCCCTACAGCCTCATGAACCTTGCCGGCACCCTTTGCGTCTATGCCGCCATCTGCAAGCACAAGGGCGTCCCGCTTATGTTCCCGGGGACCAAGGACGGCCGGGAGTGCTAGCTACTCCATCGAAGGCAATGGCGACCTCATTGCCGAGCAGCAGATTGGGGCAGCGGTCAATCCGTATGCACAGAACGAGGCCATCAACTGCAGCAACGGCTACGTTTTCGAGTGGGAGCACTTCCGGTAATTGCTGGCGCTGGCGGAGCAGTCTGGGATCGAGGAGTACGGGTTTGACGAGGTCGGCAAGCGGCCATCTGCTAGACCGAGCCCGGCCCCACCACACCACACCACATGGGCGCCGGCCCACTCATTGATCGACACATGGCTCTGGGACCCACTGCTCAAATAAAACAGCTCGCCCTTCAACTTCTTTCAGAGAAAGTAGTACTTTTACAATTACCAGGGAATTAACGCACCGGTTGATGTGGGAAGCCCGAAATTCCTTCGTTTCTTCAAGCACGCAAGCCAACTCCTCAGCCCAAGCAATTGTTGGTGTTTCCGACTAAGTAGTCCGGCCAGCGACTCAGCACCAGTGATCTCCGAAGAGATATAAAAGTGATCTGCGCGTGGAGCTACGAAGTGATAACCTTCGTAGTCAGGCCGCACCCACAGCCCATGGACGCAGTTTCTGTGACAAGAGAAGTGAAAAGATGAAGGGTTAAACATTGTGTTTACTCAGCAAATTGAACTTAAACTTGTGTAACGCATCCAATTGGAAAGCGATAAAGATTTAAGCAATTAGCTTTTTGCTGTCTTGACAACTTTAGAATTGGGTTTGGTTCCTTATCTCATAGTTTTAGATTGCAATTCTTCTTGACAATACTTATCAAATTTTATGGAATTCACCAATAAAATGTTGAAGTCAAAATTGCTTTCGTGATCAATTGACAGTAGCTGATACACAAGGTAACCCAAAGGACTAGTTGAGGTCAAATGACCGAGGTATGGCACCACAATTAGAGCGAGGTTCCATGTTCTGCTTTTACTTGGCGCGAGCCTCTTGGGTCATTGTGCCAAGAACATAGTGAAATAATTCTCCAAAGAAGTAATTCTTTGTGAATTCTCTAATTTTGATATGGATGGTTTGCTTCTGATTTGATTGGAGAGGTAGACTTATTCTAGATTGTTTGGGATAAAAAAAAAATGCACTCAATTTTTTCCTTGACATGTTGCTACATTTAGATGTTTTAAATAAATTTCATATCTTCCTTCAATCATACATTTTATTGATGGGTTATAAATATGGATATCGCCCACTTTTAATTTTAGTCTAGTATGCATAAGATGATATTAACAACTTGCATCCCTCGAATTAAAGGCATGGCCGGAGGAAAGTTTCCTCCAATCTTTGATGGAAGAAAATACACTCCTTCAAATAATAATATTAAGATATACAATTGTAAAGCGAGATATAAAGAATAATCGTTATTGACCCTGAAATGAAACAGAACGGTCCTCCATGTTTCTATTATGTTATTTGATAAACAATTAAAAGGAGACACTTTTCTGTTATGGCCAAAAAAGAATCTAACATCATCCTTCTTGAACTCAAAAATCTATTTTGCGAGAAAATTCCATTATTTAGATACATCGTATTATATAATATAAGTTTAAGACAGAAACTTGGGTAAGATTGACTTCTGTTCAGAAATTTTTACAAAAATTAGGGGACAAGAGTTGGTTATCGTCAATTTTGATCAAGCCACTCCGAAAAGAATATGTGTCATCTCAAAATTTGAGCTCGAAAATGAACTAAAATTTAAGGTGATACCTATGATTTAATTTTTTACTTGACTGAAAAACTTGAGATCATAACACAAGGAAGCATTTCCAAGTCCTAATGTGAATGACCTACTCATGATCAAAGAAGGTGAACTAAATTTGGCGGATATCAAATCCGATTAAATACGTCAAGTTGACTCACTGATCGTTTGGAAGGTAAAATGTTCTAGCACTCAGTCTCCCAAATACAAATAACTTGCTTTTGCTCGAAAGAGATGGACTCAATTTGATGGATATCAAACCCGACAAATAAAAGTCAAGTTGACCCGATGCCCACTTGAAAAGTAAAATGGTTCGCCACCTGCTTTCCTCCACGGGAGATTCAGAATGTGATATGACTTGCCTAGAATCAAATTCATCACTTTGACAAACAATGCCTATTGCATTCGTGCGTACATATGACCAATTCCTACTTGCACTTCTTGTACACGAGTGTAGCTTCCAATGACGGATGGTGCTAAATTATGAACAATTATGGATGTCCCACTTCTACTCCATGTAAAATCATTGTTTGCCACATTTCGACATGACCCGAATTACTAAGAGTTCGGAGTAACAATAATAGTAATTTATAGCAAAATATTGTTACTATATATATGTTAAATTTTTTATGAGTATTGTTTATATTGTGACATGTGCTTCGAATTTTATTTTTGTAAAAGCGAATTGGTTTTCTTCGTGTCATATTTATGAATGGTTGATGAGTCATAGAAAATATATGAATTTCTTCACTTTTCTTCATTGCAATTGATGAAGTTTGTCGTTCAATTTTCTTCAAATGACAAAGCCAAAGCTCTAGACATTTTCTTGAATCTTGGTTACGTATTGATGATGCGAGGGACAGTAGTTGTGCGACAAATGATTCCGTTATAAACAAATGCTCAAAACATCTCTCTTCTCTAGCTTCCAATTTTGTATCGATTTTAGTTTACGTCCAAGTCTAATCTTTTTTATTTGTAATTGAAATGATTAAGGAAAATATTTCTTTTGATAAAAACTATCAAACTTTGGTTATCTTTGGATCATAGTTAATTTTTTTTTTTTTTCTTTTGGAGCTAGTAAATCCCGTAATATCAATAAATTATTATTTTTAACTAAAAATACAAAGAAAGGATAGTTTTTATAGCTATTTATGTACTTGAAAATTTGAAGAAAACATGGAGAAATAGGAATACTTCTTTGCTCTTCTCGGAATGGGAACAAAATGAAACGGACAATTTTACCCATCGGCTCCATGCTCCATCTTCTTCTTCTTCTTTTTCCCTTTTTTTTCTTTTTTCTTTTATTGTATATTCTCTATTTTTTCCTGGGCCCCACCACCTCTTTCCTTTTCCCTTGGTGGGCCCAACCGCCATTTGAGTGTCTTTATTATTTGTTACTTTCTTTTTTGGTCGTGTGTTTATTATGCGATAAAGGTCCCCCCCCCCTTCTCTCCTCTCTCTCTTCTCTCTTTGTGGGATTTTAAATTTGTGGGAAAATGTCACAAATAGTCCCTATATTTTCACTCAATGTCCAATTTCGTCCCTAAACTTTCGATTGGCTTAATTTGGTCCATGAACTATTGATAAAATATTCGATCTAGTCCCTGAACTTTCGAATGGCTCAATTTGGTCCCTGAACTATTAATAAAATGTCTGATCTAGTCCCTGAACTTTTGATCGGCTCAAGTTGGTCCCTGAACTATGATGAAATGTCAAATATAATCCTTCGTTACTGTTTTTCTTTTTTCTTATTTCATTTTTTTCCTTTTTTTTTTTCGCTCTCCCTCTGCGCAGAGTCGGCGGAGGGCCGGCGTTCGGTGAGGGAGAGCCCCTTGCCCGCTTGCAAGGGACGCCGGCGAGGGGCCCCGCCGGATCGCCGAGGGAGCCCTCGCCCTTGCTCGACGCCGGCGAGGGGCTCTCCCTTCCGCACGCTGGCGAGGACGGCCCCTCGCTAGATCTGCGAGGGAGAGCCCCTCGCCAGACGCCGGCCCTCCGTCGGCTCGGGCAGAGGGAAAGCGAAAAAAAAAAAAATACTAACGAATGACTAAATCGGACATTTCATCATAGTTCAAGGACCAATTTGAGCCGATCGAAAGTTCAGAGACTAGATTGGACATTTTATTAATTGTTCAGGGACCAAATTGAGCCATTCGAAAGTTCAGGGACTAAATCGGACATTTTATCAATAGTTCAGGGACCAAATTGAGCCAATCGAAAGTTTAAGGACGAAATTGGACATTAAGTAAAAATATAGGGACTATTTATGACATTTTCCCTTACTCTTAAGATTTTCGAGCTAAGTGGGCAGCTGGCTCACGAACGATGGCTGGTAATATTTCATGTGATGATCTTTTCTTTCTGGATTAATGCATGTTTGACAGTTAGTATGACTTTTGAACTCTTGCACTTTCCACGTGCCAGGCTGAAATGAGTATTCTTGGTCATCTAGTGCATCCAAATTTGGTAAAGTTAATTGGATATTGCGTGGAAGGCAACCAAAGGCTGCTTATATATGAGTATATGCAACGAGGGAGCTTGAAAGATCGCCTCTTTGAAAGTATGCGCACTTGTCTTTTAACATGTGCTTCGTACTATATAAGTACTCACGGTAAAACGACCCACCTGTCGCTGGATATGGAAGTCATGTCTCCCAAGAAAACTATTTGATTGCTACTAGAATCTGGATAATAATTTTAAGGAGAAAAATGTTACTTCTCCTCATTGTGGACGTCTTTCCAGAAGATTGTAGGGTTCGGAACCATAATTTCCTAGATAATTCTTCAATGCTCATACTCTGTTGAATGTTCTTCTGCCTGAAATGTTTTTATGTAAATTGCTTTTTTGATGTTGGTGCCGCCGACCAAAGGGATGCAATTCCAGAGACTTTCAATGTTATCATATACTCAGAGGATTTTTTCGATGCCAGTAAAAAACAATAAACAAAAAAGGAAAGAAATAGCGGAAGATCATGGGATATGGTCATGAAATGTCACTTTCTAGCAGCTTCATCCGTGAGTGATTTTAGTATCGTTTTATCATCTTTGTCTCTCAGTAGTACATCTCAGAGAATCCTGAGACTTAATTCTCTCTAAGTTGGTCATTTAGGCGCAAGAACACCAGCGTTGCACCGCATTGAGGATGAAACTCAGTACAAAGCTCGCAAGTATGCTAGTAATGATATTTAATGGAAGGGACATGCTTGCCGATTGAACAACTCTCGAAAGACAGTAAATGTTTTTAATAGCAGGGCATATCCTTTGCATAAGCATTATTTTCATTTCCACGAGAAAAGAAAGGGAATCCTGCTGTAGTTTCTACCATATTCTTGCCCTACCTACTCATTCTCAGCAGTTATTTAACAAAAGTTGGTATCAGTTTTAACCAAACTACATGGTGGCTTCAGAAAGGGAATATTGATTTATCTGTGATGACGAATATTTTATTAGTTAATTCTTCTGTTCTTTTGTGGGCTGTGTAGCGAGATTGGCTCTCCCTTGGTCTACCAGGACGAAAATAGCGCTGGATGCTGCAAAGATTCACGCTTTTCTTCATGGAGAAACAGAACCGCCAGTGATATTTCGTGATTTTAAACCTTCCAGGATCCTATTAGATGCCGTATGTAGCAAAAGCTGTGGTGACATTTTTTCCTTTTTAATCACGATGACTTTTTCATCATTCGTCTTTTTTAGGACTACAATGCCAAGCTTACTGGTTTTGAACTTGCAATTGTCCTAGAGGGAGATGACTCTCACACCGGCCCTGTCGCGGGAACATTTGGCTATATTGCCCCGGAATACTTGGCGAGTGGTATGTGTACGTTTCTACGAGCAATCCGTCGATGAGAGATGTCCAAATAACCTGCACAAAAGTAGTTGAGTAAGATTTTTGAGATGTCAAATTATCCTATGGCATAGAAAAGAAGAGAACAGCCCCAATCTACACATCTCATTCACAGCATGTGCACCAATTTTGACAAAGAACTGAATTGAATTAGGTAGATATCAATCGTGGCCAAAGACAAGAAAATTAGGGGGACGGTCATATACTGATATAACCTAATTTTCTCCTTGTGCATACTGTCTTTGCTCTGTCCTCATATATTGTCATGATTTGCAGGAATGGTATGCTTATCTGTAGCTCTTGCACATTATGTTTAAGTTACTTTTTTCTGGGGAGAATTACTAAAAAAGTCTTAAACATTTTGCAATTGTGCCAATGCAATCATAAACTTTTTTTTTTTTGGCTAATTGAGTCATAAACCTAGTGCCGTTTAGTCCTTCGGCCAAAATTGGCCGGTTGGCACTAGCTAGCGCTAGCAACAAATTTTTTAATAATATATATATTTTTCTAATTATTTTATTATTATTTTTTACCCCCTTTCTCTTCTCTCTCTCTCTCTCTCTCTCTCTCTCTCTCTCTCTCTCTCTCTCTCTCTCTCTCTCTCTCTCTCTCCTCCTTCCTCCTCCCCCCCCTCCTCCCTCCTCCTTCCTTTGGCTCCAGCGACTGGCCAACCATCGTCGGTTGCCGAACTGAGGCGGCTGGGTGAGCTCGCCTCACCGTCGCTAGGCAAGGGCGAGCTCACCTAGCCACTAGCGAGGCGAGCCCCCGCCGAATCTGGTGAGGGCTCGCCTCACTAGACCTAGTGATGACGAGGCCCCCTCGGCGCACTTGGCAAGGGCTCACCTCACCGTCGCCGGGCAAAGGACGAAGACTCCCATCGCTAGGTGAGCCCTCGCCAAGTCCAACAATGGGACTTGCCTTGCCAATGGCTAGGTGAGCTCGCCCTCGCCCAAAGCAACGGCGAGGCAAGCTCATCCGGCCACCTTAGTCCGGTGATTGGCGATGGCTGGCTAGTCACCAAAGCCAAAGGAAGAAGGAGGGAGGAGGAAGGAGGGAAGGGGAAAAAAAAGAAAAAAAGGTCAAAAAGATTAAAAAATTAATAAAATAATTCAAAAAAATAAAATATTATAAAAAAATTGTTGCCGATGGCCACATCAACACCAATCGGCCAATTTTGGTTGGAATGACTGAATTGATACAATTGTAAAAGGTTTATGATTTAATTAATCAAAAAATAAGTTTATGACTGAATTGATACAATTACAAAAGGTTTAAGACTTTTTTAGTAATTCTCCCATTTTTTCTGCTATAGTCCTACATGTGGTCTCCCAGATGATGTTATTGCCTCCCTTTCAGTCCACCAGACATCTAATCATTGGATGGAATATATTGCATATTTCTTGCTTGAACTTCTGGAACATTACGCGCAGTGTAGCTTGTGGAATGACTGATTGCTGCTCACCACCTGCAGTCCTTTTCCTTGTTGGAGGCATCTCTCAACTGCCGTTTCCTCTGAGTGTAATGACTGGTGTCTTTCTCATATATTTTTTGCCCGGGAGGAACCCATAAAATTTGCTGGACCCTCGCGAGTTAGCGTTCCCAGGTGATCTAGATTTACTTTATGTGGTATGCGCAGGCTTTGGGAATGATAAGTACTGATTACAAGTACATGAAAATTGAATCTTGAGGGTGCACATTAGGCGAGTTCATAATCCACGTTAATCACGCATTGCTGGCAAGTGATTTTTTTTTTTTTTTTGGTCTTTGGTTTATATTATTCTTTTCAATTAGCGACCAAATGTCTGCTAGGATGCACAACCAGTAATTACAGAAACACTGATTCATAATTAAAGTTCTTTCTCTATGAGTTTTTATGTGCTTCAACGCTACATGTCTGAAGGTTTCCTGGTTCATAATCGAGTATCTAGATTTCTTAAGAGTAGCCAGTTAATGTGGTAGTCTTCTGTCCTACAAGCAATAGATAATTACTGAAACATGTAAATCCGTACCAGGTATTATTTGTTTCTTTGTTTCATGTGCTTTAGGGCTACATGCGGTAGATCATGATTTGTGTTTATTCTCATTATAATTTCCTATTTATCATTTATGAGCAGCATATTTAACTTTACATAAAAGGGCAGTTGATTTGTAAAATATTTTCCTAAAATGATCATTTGTATTTCTTGAAATAATTAGCTAATAAAAAATGTCTTCATTATTATTTATGAGTAGCATTTTTAACTTTAAAACTAGGTAATATCTGTTCCTTTGTTTTGCGTGGTTTAGGGCTAAATGTAGTAATCATGATTTGTGTTTTTTTTTTTTTTTGGTTTTACTTTCCTATTTATCATTTAAGGGTAGCATAATTTTACGTTGAAATCATTAAAAAGGCGGTGGTTTTATCTTATACATCTATTGATTAAGAGTTGAAACTTTTTTCTCTCTCGTTTTTTTTTTTTTTTTTTTGGCATACGTCCTTATAAATTTCAGTGAAGGCAATGCAGTGAGAATTATTCACTATGTGATCGTTAATTTTTAATGATTATGACTTGACAATTTCTAATAAATAGCATCATTTTGAATGGATAGATTAATTAGTCGGTCATATTTTATCATGCTATAAATTACTACTTTGCAGAAGCAAGTACCTTGACATGACAATCCATGAATGAAATATATTATGATGACGAGATTCAATATTGTATTTTGGAATTGCCATCTCATATCACAATTTGGGCTTTAGTACACTTCTATTCCACTAATTGCTTTGATAATTTCACTAATACTGAATAGCTATTCATCCACAACAACGCCCGGGGTGCTTAACTAGTATTATAAAAAAAAAGGATCGATGGAAGGACAGATAATAAAGTTATTATTTCAAACTTACCTGTTTTAGGTTGCTTGAGGTGGTTGAGATATTTGTGGGTGCTTTATGGATTGTATTTATATCCAAATAGGACCGATTGGTGTGACTGCACATATATTATTGCAGGGCATTTCTCAGTGAAGAGTGATGTTTATGGTTTTGGCGTGGTTCTTTTGGAAATCCTGACCGGAAGAAAAGCCATTAACTTTACTAATGATGAACCTTACGTTGTTGACTATGTTCGGTCACATCTGGAAGAGAAAGGAAGTTTGCACGAATTGATAGATTCAAGGCTTGAAAATCAATTCTCAGAAAAAGGCGCCCAGATTGCTTTGCAGTTGGCTGTTCGCTGCCTTAGACCAGATCCAGATGCTCGTCCCTGGATGAGTGAAGTTGTCAAAGTTTTGAAGACTATCCAGGATCTTCCATACATTGCAAGTACATCAAATATTCAGGACAAGACAGGGAAGCACTAGCACTAGCAGTGGAATGGCATCCAAACTCAAACCATGATGAAATCAAGGAATGCAAGTCCTTCAATTCCGGATGGGCCCAACGCATATCCATGCCACCACACCACCAATCTTTGGAAGCCAGTGATAAACTGTGGCAATGTGCCTATAAATAGCCGGCATTCAACCCCATTTGTCTCCTTTTCTCCTCTTTCCTTTTTTGGTGCCAGAGTTTTGGCTTCCATATAAACATTCACTCTTGATTATTGAAATGTCGACTCAGAAAAAATATAGTGTGAGTTATACTATATTTATAAAGTCATCCATCGAGAGGTGGTTAGGTGAAGCTCAAAATTGAGAAGTACTCTTGGACATTGATACCTTTTCTCTACTCTACAATATCTTAATGATAATGATTACCTTTGATGATGTCTATTTGACATACATTTTCCTGTGAAATTTATTATGTATCGAGCTTTTCCACATTGTGGCATGTCTTTGAGACATGATTTCATTCTCGATAATCATCTCTCGGTATTCTATTTCTCACATAACTAAGGTGTTCGTTCATTTGAATTTGCTAATTCGTTTGCTATGTAAAAATATACTGTTGTTCTCTTTCAGATATCAGCCATGATAATTGTTGGAAATTCTTTTGGGCCAGCACATATTGTTGAAGACGGTATTGAATTTTCTTTATTAAAAGACCGTACATTCAATGTAGGCGAATTTTATTTTTTTAAATTTGAGCCTATGAGACCCAACTTGAAAAAGTTTTGTCATGGGCCGGGGGCCCGGCCCAAGTGGGTGACGGACCCGTTAACCGCTGGTTGGATTGCTGGTGCCGTGGCGCCTCCAAGCTTTTTTCTTTGATTTTTTTTTTCATATTATTCTATTTTTTCTGAGATATTCTTTTTTTGGGGTTTATTTTTACCATAAAAAATATAAAGTGTATTCTTTTTCTAAAATTTCTGTTTCTTTTTTTTCTTTTTCTCCTCCTCCTTTTGTTTTACTTTAAATCTAATCAAAGATATTCTTGCTTTTTTCATATAATAATGCATTTTCCTTTTGTATTTTGTAATCAGTCTATTCATATAGTTGGACTTGATCAAATCCAATTATATATTAATTCACTTTAATTTTTCCGAACCTAATTATCGCCTTGAAATCAAATTTAGGGCACAAAAAACAAAACTTCTTTTTCCCGTGACGTCACCAAGGATTCTTTTCTCTGCACTCCCTCAATTGCTCCCTTTTCCATGTCTCCGTTCACTCCTTCACTTTGGCCTCGCCACAATCTGATGTACCCTATTCGTTCCTCCATTTCTAGGATTCCGAGTTTCACTTTTGCGTGTGGGCTTGTCATGTGCTTTCATGCCTGAAAAAGCGTTTCGATCTATTCATTTGTTCCATTGGCAATTTCTAGTTGTTGCACCGCCACCGTCGTGGATATCAATTTTCAGGGGGCAGTGTGGTATCTGCGGGGAAATGAACTTGGCTCAAACGCAATGCTCTTGAAAGAGGTATTTTCATTTCCTGTCAGTCAAAAATGTTTTGAGTGATTGCGTAGCTCGCCCGTGCTGATAGTGGGCACGTGATGAAATTTGTACATTGTACTAGACCTGTGTTTTATGTGAGGATATTAGCTTTTGCTTTGGGTGTTTGATGAATTAGTAATATCTTTTTTGTGAGTTACTAATTCCATTTATCATCATTGTTTGGGTGTTTGTTGATTATGAAGGTAGTTTGTCTTTTAATTGTGTTAATGTAATTGTTTACCTTTATCGATCGTTCCGGGATGCCCATGGAGACTCTGGGGGCCTACTAGCTTGTTGACGACGAGACCGCAATCGGTTCATTTTTCTTCTTGAACATACATTGGCTCTCTAAATTTGCACACAATGTTCATTTTTATGTTTAATTGAAATACAATATATTTTTCTTGGGTGGTGGCATCTGATTTACGACCCCAATGCCAAGCTTTTCTGGTTTTGGACTTGCAAACATTTTTCCTAAGGGAGATAACTCTCACTTCACCTATGTCATTGGAATGTACAGCAATACTGCTCGGGAATATGTGATGCAGGATACAGGCCATTTGAGGATGAGAATTGCACAAGTAACCTGCATAAATGCGGTCGAGTATTATTTTTTACATGTCAAAGTAATCCTATTGTATAGAAAAAGAAAAGAATAGCCCCAATGTACACACCTCACGCACAACATGTGCACCAGTTATGATTAGGAATTGAATTTGATTAGGTAGATATCAACCGAACCAAAGACAAGAAAATGAGAGTGATGGTCATATACTGATGCACTATTTGTCTGATCTGTCTTGATACATGTGGCCACAATTTGCAGGAATAGTAGAATCAGCTGTAGTTCCTGCACCCCATGCTAAAAGGTTGCCACTTTTTTGTTTTCTCTGTTTTTAGTCCTGCATGTAGTCTCCTAAATGATGCTATTCCCTCACCTTCCAGTCCACCATCTATCTACTCTTTCTCATATTGTTTGCCTGGGGAGGAACCTAGAAATTTTGCTGGACAATCATGAGTTGGTGTTCCTAGGTGATCTAGATCTACTTTCTGTGGTGCGCACAGGCTCTGGAAAATACATGAAAGTTGGATCTTGAGGGTGCAAATCAGGCAAGTTCCTAACCCACCTTGCCGGCAAGTGATCACAGATACGTAGAACGTCTGCTAAGTCCTTCAAATACCCGATTAATTCCTATCATTTTTTACTACCGAAACACTGATTCACAATTAGAGTTCTTTCTTTTATGTGCTTTCTACGCCGCATGTCCGAAGGGTTCTTGGTTCCAAATGATATATCTAGAGAATGTCCAAGTAGCTAGTTAAGTTCCGCCAGGTGTGGTAGGGGCTGCATGTTTTTTTTTTTTTTTTTAATGAACAGAAATTTTGTTTTTTTTGTTTCCGGGAACAAAAAAAGAACAGAAACGCGTTTGTTTGCGTTTTTGTTCAAAATCAGATTTTTTGTTCCCGGAACACCAAAAGAACAGAAATGAGAAACAAAAAGAAAATTGTTTCTTGCTCCGAAACACTTTTGAAGAAACACTTCTTCTTTCTTCTATTTTCTTCTTCTTTTCTTCTTCTTTTTTCTTTGGCCAATCGCCGGCCTCAGCCATGGCCGACGACCGGCCGTCGAGGCTCGGCCTCGCCTTAGCTGGGCGAGCTTGGGCTCGCCTAGATCCGGCGAGGCTGCCGCCCCGTCGGCCCATCGCCGGCCTCCGGCGACCGGCCGAAAGAAGAAAAAATAAAAAAGTAAGGAAAAAAGGAAAATAAAATAAAAATATTAACAAATTAAAAGAAACAAAAAAGAATATAAATTTACTAAACGTGTTTCTATTCATTTTTTATTCCCGGAACAAATTTACCAAACGTATCTTTCTGGTCAAAAATTATTCCTCGGAACAGAAACACTTTTTTCTATTTATGTAAACTAGAACAATTTTTTAACAGAAACGTTACCAAACGCGTCCGTAGTTGTCTATCATACATGCATTAGATAATTCCCAAAAACGTTGATTCATACTATGATTAGGTATTATTTATTACTTTGTTTTTGCGCTTTAGGGGCATGCAGCACATTACGTATACTTTCTTCATCGTACTTTCCTATTTATAATGATGGCCGGTAAAAGCATACTCGAATGAAAGGCACCTTGGTATTTGAGAACTCTCGTATTTATTTTATTCCTATTGCTATAAGTACCAAATTTTCGGGGAGGGAGAGAGAGAGGTTAATTTGGTTGTAACACCTAAAATCTGTGGAAAATATTAACAGATGAATTCTAATATAATATTCATGATTTTCTATGTTTTAAAATAGTTCTTTTTTAGCGGATAAGTCCATCGATAACGTTTTACTTAAAAAAGAAGAAGAAGAGAAAACAAATCCCCTAATTAAGGTTAAATTTATTTTAGGCAGGTTTTGCTTTTCTTTAATCTCACATCTCATAAAATTCATTTTTATTTAATAAAATATACCTAAAATCTTTCAAATTTTTAAACATCATCCATCGTATTTATATTTCAAATGCTTAGATTTCTTTTTTTTTTTTTTTTAATAGTGGCCATTTGATCCTCGGGTCAAGATCTGTGTGCATTGACCGATCCACCTTCTCGAGCAATCCTAAATATGTGTAAAACTTTGACAATGCTTGGAACGAGATCTTTTACCATATAAGATATTTTTTCTAAAAGGAATTATTAGATTCAAATTATAATTCTTCTCCGATTTGCAAACTTACCATTTTTGTTGGCTCTCTCTCCCTTTATTATTATTATTATTATTATTATTATTATTATTATTATTATTATTATTATTATTATTATTATTATTATTATTATTATTATTATTATTATTATTATTATTATTATTATTATTATTATTATTATATTATATTATATTTTATTTTATTTTATTTTTGCCTTCCCTACATAAAAACAAGGTTGAAGATTCCACCCATGAGGTGTAATCACGATTAGAAGGTAAATGCCGATGGCATGAAGCAATAAAACACTTGGATATGAAATTAGAACGTAAAGCCTACAAAAGCCCACTTTGGGCCGGATTGTGTAAAATTTAAATCAGTTATCTCAATTACCAATTTTACTCTTATAGAAAAATTATGAGGTTGAGAAAACTTTCGAAATTAATTTTTACTTCCAAAGTCCTTCGGGTGAAATCATATTAGACTTTGACCTTTTTAAAGATAGGCGTATGAAAGCTTAGAGTGATTTTACCAAAATCCAAATTCACCGTCAAAATCTCGTAAAAAAAGAGAGGGAAAAAATTGGTACTTGAAATTACAATGTGGCCATGTACTTATCAATCATAAAAAAAAGTTACTGAAATATTTTCATTTAAGAAAGGGCATTTAGAGATGTTAATTAATTTATAAAATCAATGTAAGAGATAATTTTTAGTCTATTTGGCGATCCTCAAAGTATGCGCGCCTCTAATACTTCTCAAACACCAATCCAAAACCTAGTTGCAAACTTGAGCGTTATGACTACCATGCAGAGCACTACCTCCCTTCTTCATTGGTATCTTCTTCATATGGCCAAGACAAATTTGGAGTCCTGTCATGTTGGGAAAATATGACTTTGAATTGGGTAAAATAATGAAGACGGATATTTAGAGTACTCAAGTCGGACTTTGAGGCATGATATCACTTTCTTTAAGGATTATATGCCTCACAAAGTTGTTAATGGTCAACGGAAAAAAATCATTCATCATATAACAAAGTCTCAAATGAGAATACTAGATAGCAATTCTAGTATTACTCTAAGGTTTCTTTAGGAACCAATCGAAAGAATTGGCTGCAATTTTTCTGAATGAAGGTTTGGAAAATGATCACACTGTTCCTTCCGGAAACAACAAGTATATATATAAGACAGTCTTACATGCAACTCTTCGTAAAAAATTTCCAAAAAATATGAACAAACATGTCATTTAGAAACTTGTTTAGATAAACAAATGCGACCCTTCGGAAGAAGTCGAAAACCGAACAATTACAACCATTCGAGAAAAGTTGCAAACCAAATAAGTAATTTTTCCAAAGGTTGTCTTGAAAAGACACAAACAAAATTCAGAATAATAATAATTTTTTTAAATAAATAAAATTTCCAATTTTCATTTTTTATATATTTATTTCCAAAAATTCTCAAAAACAAAAGGCAAACTTTGAATTGATTAAAAAATTAATAAAATAAAATTAATAAATAAATAACAAATGGATCAGTGCTAATTAAACTGCGGGCATGCCAAGTACGCCAAATAATCGCGCACCCACATGTAGGTATGGTAGGGTCTAGTTCCACCCAATCATTCCTTGAGATACATAAGGAAACCCCACACTTATAAATTGGCACCATCGCTGTGCATCTCAATTGAAAAATGGAATGGAAAGCTACAAGTTTCTTTCAATTAGAGTTTTGTGAACTGAAGGTTTGCAAAAGCTCCAAGTTAACTCAATGTTTATCGCTCTTTGCATAATCTCTCGTCTCATCCTCGTTATAGTATAAAATGACTCGGGTCTACACTCATCTAATTGCATTTCTTTCGGATGAATGCGAATTCTAACAGGATTTTATGGATGCTGTAGGATCATTTCCTGTAAATGAATAGGAGGAAAAGGCTGAATTTTTTACCTTACAGCAATTTCATTCGGCTCATAACATTCATATTACTGGCCTTTCACATTGTAGTACGTTTGCGGGATGTACATATGGAGGAACTATTGGAAAAGTCATTATACTTTGGCCAAGAGCAAACAAGATTTTAGACCCCTAAAGATGTTCTAAATAAAGAGATTGCAAAATGATGAAGTTCCCGGAGGAAAAAGATGAATTGTGTTGCAAAATCATGCAACATCGTCTAACTTTCGGGATATAATATGAAATTCTTTTTTTAAAAAAGAAAAGAAATGACATTATCTCATCATAATTTGATAAGTTTACCGACAAAATTGAAGTGTAAGATTTCATTGTAGAATGTGATCGTAATTACAAAGATTAGAGAAAGAGAATCAAGAAAAAAAATGAATGTTTAAAGAGGAAATAATAAGAAAATAATGAAATTATAAATATAGGGCATGTACTTGAATACATTACAGAGGAATATAGTAGATTGTGCATGCAGAGAAACAAAACGAAAGCCCATGTTAATACATAATTCCAATCACAACAACTAAGATGAACAAGAAGCAAAGAGCTATAGAGAAAGGCTAGATGAAGCTACAAAAACATCGTAATCTTTCCTCGATAGCCTGGTCTTGCCACCCCAATGTAGACCACCATGATTGCTCAGCATCAATGGATCTTAAATTGATAGCATTTATCCTGGTAAAAGGAAGTTTCAACAAGGATGGACATGAAGCTATATCCAGTCTCTCTAGAGAAGGCCAAAGCAATAAATCATTGGGAGCAATGCTTCTTAATTTCGGAAGATCATGAACTACTAGCTTTTTAAGACTTGGAAGTGTTCTCGGGTCCAAGCAAGGATTCTCAATTTTAATGATGATCTCCTCAATTTCGTGGCACTCTTCAACACTCAAATGCTTTAGCTCAGATAGTTGCTCGATCAATCCATTTGAGAATATCTTCTTGAGCTTGGGGCAATTGTACAAGGTCAAACTAGTCATTTGGCCTAAGCTTCCCACGGGCACAGGACCCTTCCAAATACAATGCAAACTTGGGGCATTGTTTACAACCATTCTCTCTAGCCATTCAAATGCACAAGGTGGCGCTACATTACCGTCGATGATGCATATGATGTCCTTGCAGCCCTCCACTGAACAAGCTCTGAGTCTACTCAAGTTCTCAGTCCCAAAATCTGATAAGCTCAGTATATTCTTATGATCAATCAGTTCAAATACTTCGGTCTCAGTGAGTACTTCTGAGATCACAGGATGTGTGCCTTCATCGTTTGCATACTTCAAGCACTTGCACAATTGATATTCAAAATAATCAAGAATATGATGCTTGACCGAATTGCAAATACCGACCGAAAACTGAAATGTGAAGCGCAGGTCCTTCCATAGAGGGCTTGATCTGACGAAGATTTCAAGGCACTCTACTTTAGGAAAGGAAAATGTCAGTGAAGTCAACCGTGTCAAGGTAGAAACCTCCTCCGTGATAGTCCTCATTACCTGATCAGACCACAAAGTGTTTGGGTCTACATCAATCATGAGTTCTTCTAATGATGAAATGCTCGAAATCACCTTGGACATTGGGTTTCCGGCGCCAAAATTTGACAGTGACATGCGAAAACATCTCATCTGCGTTAAACTTCCCACTTGAATAGGTAAAGAGATGATTCCGGTGCGTCGAATGTCAAGCACCTCTAGATGTACCAGTGCCTCTAAGCTTGAAGGTAGTTCTATTAAGCCCTTGCATGAATTCAAGTAGAGTGCCTTGAGATGAGTCAAGCAAGGCAAAGAAGGTGGAAGGGATGTTATTGCCGTAGCGTGTAAGTCCAAGACTCGGAGTCTTTGCATAGAAAAGAAGAAGCTCTCTGGGATCATCATTAAATTCTTGTTTCTTTGCAAGAGTAAAGTCAAAAGATTTGTACAATCTGAAGTTGCCGGTAAATTACACAAGTCATTATCCATCAAAGAAATTCGACTTGCAGATATCCATTCTTCTTCCTTTGGTGGCTTTTTTAGCCCCTCACATGGTCTTGCCAGGATTTTATGGTCTGAGTTTCCTGATGAAATTTTAAGAGCCATATTGCGAAGAACTTTATTCATTCGGACATGTGTCTTCATCGCACTTCTTTCTAACAAAGACACATTGATCAGATCATGTAATATGTTGTGCCCTCTATCGCGTGCGTCTTGAAACTCATCAATGCTATCGAGAAAACCCTCTGCTTTCCAACATTCCATCAAATAGTCCACAAATATGTCACGGTCTTCAGGAAACAAAGCTCCATAAAGAAAGCAAACCTTTTTATCCTCCCCATCTAAATCCTCATAACAGAACTTTAGGAATTCAAGCACTTCATCCATGCCTTGAATTTTGATACTAGGCCATCTCTGCAAGCTCTTCAATCCATCTCTCCAGAGGTGAATGTTGTCCTTCTTTCTAAAAACCCTCGCCACTTTATCAATTAGCAATGGCAAACCAGCGCATTCTCTAACCACAAGTTGTGCTACTGGTATAATACTTGGATTCTTCACATTTCGACCTACTTTTTCTTCGAACATTTTATATGCATCGGCATCAGATAAACGCTTCATATTGACAAGCTCGTCAGCATCCATGTCATAGCACAAATCACGGAATCTACTAGCAAATACCACCTTGCTGTCATTATCATTGTTGGGAATACCTATCTCATGGAGATCAAAAGGATCCCAAACTTCATCAAGGAGAAGTAAATACCTCATACCTCCCAACTCATTTGATATAAGTTGAGCTGTCTCAACTGCGTTCGCTCCGCCCTCCAATCTTAGCTTGAGACGCTGCGTGATTGCATCTTGCACCTTTTCAATGCTCCAAGCCTTCGACACTGATACCCAAATAACAATATCAAACATTTTCTTAACTTCTTTATTATTATTCAGATTCTGCATCACCGTAGTTTTCCCAGTTCCCACCATTCCCCAGAGTCCGACCCTTTTGATTTTTCTCTCCCTCAAATTACCCAAAATCTCTTCGACAGCCCAGTTTAGTGAAGGCTTATCCTCAATCCTACAAGTATCAATGACTCTCACGTGCTCCGGGGATTTGTCAGCTACCAACCCATTATCAAGCTTTCCTTCTTCTAACAGGACTCGTAATTCCTCACGCTTGTTGGCCATATGCCTGCTAAGATTTGCTCGTGACCACAACCGAGCGTATCTCCAGGCATGCGCGATCTCTTTCTTGTACTTGCTTTCCAATTTGAGTACTTCTTGTTCGGCCACCTTGACCCTGTTAATCCAGGCTCCACATTCCTTGGTAACCCTCTTCATCTTGTTTTTGTTTATTTCTGCCTCTACATCATCCCTTCTTGCATAAAGCATCTTTGCTTGGTCGGTCATCTTTTCAAAATTGACCTTGAAATCATCAGCATAGTCAACTTTTTTACTGAGGTAGCCGAAAATGCCACGTCCATCCTTGTACGCTTCGACTGCTATTGCAGAAGCTGCTGCTTCAACCATGACTATCACAAGAACAAAATCAGTTTAAAAAAGCACTTCAAGAAAATGCAGATTACTTGAGTAGAAAAGAGCAAGTTATCCAGTTTAGTCATGAGACGTATACTTAGACAAAAGAAAATATGACTTTACATTTGTCAAGCGGATGTACAGGGAAACATCCTCAAATAAAGAGGAATGAGATTAACTTATTGCAATGATTCAGAGACTTCAACAAGGATGTCTCAACAACAAACAAGGTAGAACTTCTGCATTTGGCTCAATTACAGTCTTAGTGAATATGACCCATATGTCCAAACCTATGTTTTTGGGAAAGATCGTCACCTAAACTAGAACATGCTCATATGCTACTGTAATAAAAGAACAAGCCAAGTCAAAGAAATAAGAGAAGTCTCAGCAGCCACAAGCTGCAGTTCTTGGTTCACTCAAATACAAGAAAATGCAGATTACTTGAGTAGAAAAGAGCATGTTATCCAGTTTAGTCATGAGATGTTTACTTAGACAAAAGGAAAAACAGAAATATGACTTTACATTTGTCAAGCGGACGTACAGGGAAACATCCTCAAATAAAGAGGAATGAGATTAAATTTTGCAATGATTCAGAGACTTTAACATGGATGCCTCAACAACAAATAACGTAGAACATCTGCATTTGGCTCAATTACAATCTCGGTGAAGATGACCCATATGTCCAAACCTATGTTTTTGGGAAAGATTGGCACCTAAACTAGAACATGCTCATATGCTACTGTAATAAAAGAACAAGTAGTAATAAGAGAAGTCTCAGCAGCCACAACCCTGCAGTTCTATGTGCAGCTCAAGTACACACTGAATCTGAATGCCACCTTTCCACAAAAATGGGCACTTAAAAAGGTTAGACCAAATGAAAAGAGAGCTTTATCTTATAGCCGGGTGCTTAAAGGAAGTTGCTGTCTTAGCCACACAGAGCAAGAATGTCAAGTTTTACATGGACATCCACTGAGTTCAATTCGAAAGATCCACTGATTCAGAAGAAGACAATTTTAGACCATGAGGAATTAGGAGATGGCAAAAGATAGCAACAGTGCAAGCTGCAAAAGTTGCTTTTTTGTGATCGCACCATCGTTTCATCACAGAGCAGAGGATCAATCTTGCAACACAGACTGGATCTTTTCAAGGAGAGTCTTAGGCAACGGAAAGGAAAGAAAGAACATGAAGAAGAAAAGATAAAAATACAGTCGCATAAGCAACATATCTTAGATTCAGAGAGAGTGACGAAGCATCTCGCGTACCTGATTCTGCAGAGATTGAGATTGGCAAGATGGGAATCACATTTTAGAAAAGTCATCCCCAGTAGAAAGCTGCCCGATGGAGAGGGTGAGGAGGTGGAATCAGTGGTGATCCATTGACGTTGACTTGTTGAAAAGACCAAATTGCACCTACACAATTGCCTAAATTCCCACGTGCACCTTAGTGCATGATTGTAAAGTATTCGGAATATTCCTCCACGTGTCTAACTTTAATTAACCTTCCTTTTTTAATTTATAAAGTTCAAATAATATTTTGAAGGGAAAATTCCAAATAAGAACTTGAAGTGGATCAATTTTCTCAAATAAAAATCCGAAATGAACTTTGTGTTAAATAAAAATCTAAAGTGGAGTCATTGTCTCAAATAAGAATTCGAAGTGGTTGAATTAATTCCAAATAAGGACCTGAGCTTGCTGGTCAACCAAATATTTACCAACTATCAAGTATGCAACATTTCCGATGACCGGAGTTTGGACAATTTTGTAAAAAAGATCTAGGGAAAATTAACAAATTTTAAAACAGAAACAAAAAAACCCTAGGTTTTCTACGGTCTCCCTATTCTTTGTGCTCATTCTCTGAAAAGTCAAAGACCAAAGTTCTCCCCATCCTTCTACCCATCCTATGCAAAGTTGAAGACCCAAATTCTCTGCCAGTTGAGGCACGAATTCAAAAACAAGAAGAAAATCATATGCTTCTTTATTTGTTTGTGGAGACGTATATTCTTCGCCAGTCGAGCAAAGTGAGGAGCGACGAGAATCGAGTCACGACGATGACTAGGTGACGATTTGGTTGAGGAGCAGCGGAGGAGAAGAAAGAAGAAAACATAAACATCTAAATGAATAACCTAAACTTAATTAATTTAGAATTTTCCATTTTTTTCCAATTACAAATTTCTGACAAAATTGCCCCTATTTTAATCACTGGAAAATGTCTGTTGGCGAGCTAAGATCCTCAATAGAAATTAACTTGATTACTTTGGGTTCTTATTTGACACAAAATTCACTTTCAATTCTTATTTAAAACAAATGGTCCACTTGGGGTCCTTATTTGATCAAAAGTTCACTTTGGGTTCTTATTTGAGAAAATAGATTCACTTCAGGTTCTTATTTTGAATTTTCCCTATTTCGAATTATTAGAGAGAGGGGCCATTTTCATGCCTAAAACGAACGGGACGAAATAACTTTATATTTTTCCCTTTTTGATTAGAAAAAAATATTTGATTTTAAAGCTTCGTTTATCTCATAAAAAATAAATGATTTGAAAAAAATTCCTAAAAACAATCATGAGATAATTAGTTAATGAGAAATGTTTTAATAATTGACAAAAGTTTATCTTATTACTCTTGTAAACGATGAGAGTATTTTTTGTTTGTTCATTTTGACAAGAAATATAATACAATCAATTTAAAAAGATAATTTTTAAATTATTTATTTTCCGTAAGATAAACATTCTAAATTTTTAATTTGAGAAAAATGTCAACTTTGTTAGATTGTTGACCATTAAAGGGATGGTCGAGGCAATATCTACTCTCCCACCAGAAAATTCTTGGATTCAACTTATACACGTATACCTAATCATTCATATCGTTAGATGAGATGGCCCCCATTTGGGACCCAGCTGATTTAATGATGCATGTCGATTAGTGAGGTGGTCATTGTCCTCTCTTTTTCAGTCGCTCTTCGCTAATTCATTATTGCGAGTCGCTATTTATAGTAGGTGTCATTTATTTTTCTTTTTTGTTTTTTTGGTCAGAAAATATAGTCGAGCTTCATTACTTCACGCAAAAAACACGGGCCTCATAAACAATAGTGGATAGCTTCCCCGTTTTGTCCTGTCAGAGCTAATTATCAATTTTGAATTCGGGAATCGAAATGGTGGTCCCTAAAATCGGCCTGATGCCAAAGCGGCTGTTCCAGAGCAGTCTCGGTGTTTGGCCACATTTTTTTTGTTCTGTTTCATTATATTTATTTATTCGAGACCTTTAGACTTTGAAGGAACAAACTTAAAAAAAAAAAAAAATGGAGTGACCTGATTAGGTAATCAATTGCCAAAAGTTCCCACAAAGCTGCCCAGCCTTTTGGGGCCTCCATAATCTGATTACCCTACTCATCCAACGAAATCCAAACAGAAGCAATGGAAAGACTTGATAGATAGACTAAAGAAGAGCAACCCGGACACATTTTCTCAGTTCTCTTCCAAACGTAACCAGCGTTGGCCGTGCCAAAATTTGAGAACGTTCTGTATATTTCCATTGATAGGTTCTAACTGATTGTAAATGATATTTTGTTACTTTTAAAAGTAATTCTGTAAGGTTTATAATTAGGCTCATGTACTCTTCATTTAATAATATTTATTATATTATAGTTTTCTATCATGACAATTCTCAATTATAAAGAACAAAATGACTAGTACTAAAAAGAAAGGTCATGACCCGCATATTCCCACCAGCTCATAAAATGTGCCCCCTATTAGCTTACCCCTGATGTATAAAATGTCGATATAGAGCAATGTAATGCTTCTACAGGGAAAGACAATAGGCAAATCCGTTGCGATTCCTAATATTTGCTAAGCAATCTTATTTAGGTAGTGCACAATGGTACTATATTATTTTCATTCGATTTGAATATGTAAGAGCACGCAAAAATTTCTTTTAATTATTATTTTTTTTACATCAAATAACAAAATAAATCAATATAAGATAACAGGTTATGTTTAATAGGCCTATCGTTTTTATGGATGTAGTAATTAAAATTCATATAGTTTGATAGAGTACATGCATGCCAAATTTATCAGTCCAATCCGTCCTCATCTTTCTCTACATTAAGGCTTTGCCTTTATGAAAAGCAACTTCTTGTATATTCTGGCTTCTAGGGTGATTGGTTCCAATCCGGTTCCCAAAATTGGAATTGGAAACCAGACCAGTTGGTCTTAGAATCAGGTATCGGATTTTTTTCCTCCACTCGATGCTTTCTATTATGAAGAAATTAAAAAAAAAAAAGTTAGCCACTTTTAATTTTTTTTGAAGAAATTAAAAAAAAAGTATCTATAATCGGTCTAGTTTGGTTCCCTTTTAGAATTGAGAACTGGACTTCTGGAACATTGGTTTCACTTGTAGAAATTAGGAGTATGCAAGGTATATATCAAATTCTGAAAATTGGAGAATCAATTTCGATGGGTAAGTTTTAAATTTCGAGTATGCAGGATATATATTGAATTCCAAAAATTTAGGAATCGTTTTTGATAGGCAGATATTAGGTTCCAATGGAAGCTGAACCGATTCACTCCTAACTACCCCAACAAGAATGGCGTGTATGATAACGTTTTTGTTCAAAAATTGTTTCTAGGGAATAGAAATAGAAAAAACTATTTTTGTTCGGGGGATAATTTTTTAACAAAAAACGCGCAGAATCGCACAAAATTTCTATTTTTGTAATAGAAAATGAACGTAAACACGTTTGGTAAACTTGTATAATTTGTTTTGTTTCTTTTAATTTTTTATTTTATTTTTCCTTTTTTCTTCATTTTGGTCGGTTGTCGGCCTCGCCATGGCGGTGACCGGCCGATGAGAGTCGGCGGCCTCGCCAGATCTGGGCGAGCTCGAGCTTGGCCTCGTTGGTGGTTGGGCAAGCTTGGCCTCGTCGGGGGCCAACAACGCTCTAGCAAGGTTGCCGGTCCTTAGTGATTGGTCGCCGATGTCGTCGGCTCTCGACAACTGATCGCCGACCATCGAAAAAAAAAAGAAAAAAAAAAGAAGAAAAGAAAGATAAGAAAAAAATATGAGAGAGAAAAATTAATTTTTTTTCTTGTTTTTATTTCAAATTTGTTCTTGAGAATAAAAGTGTAAATAAATGTATTTCTATTTTTTTTCGGAACAAAAGAATAAAAGAATAGAAATTGTGTTCCGAAGAATAAAAATAAAACCCAAACAAATAGGCCCAAAGAAGTTTACTCGGCCGAACGCACTTGACCTACATTTAAAAATCGATCAGTTTATCTCGGGAAACAGCCTTGAGGCCGGTTCTAGCTCTCCCCCACGCCCACCACCGCCCCTGGCCCACCCCCACCCCCCCCTGGCCCCCCCCCCCCGGGGTTCCTCTCCTCTTGATTGGGAACACCAAAATACATAGAGACGGTGCGGTGCTTCGTTTGCTACTTTCTTCTTTGGGGTGCGATCATGAGGAACAGCAGAAGCAAGCCAGAGTCGATGGAGCCGTGGAGACGCCTTAGCATTGAGACGCGAGCAAGTCCTCCGCCGCAGGCCTTCGATTTAGGTCCTGCTTCGGTTTCAGGTTCGTCTGTTCAAGCATCGGATTCCGACAGATATTTTTTAATTCACGTTTGGTTTTCGGCTGGAATCTCCATGGTGTGGTTTGACTCACGTGTTTGAATAGATTATTTTCCAGTAGGATTGTTCATCATCTTTACTCATCATCAGGTTTACCGCAACCGGTGGAGGAACTTGAGATATGTTATGACGACATGGAAGGTGGTCCACCTGAATATGGCAGCAAGGTGCTTATGCGTGGGGGTCTAGGATTGATGGAGCCTCCGGAGGTCACACAATGGCAGACTTACACGGAGATCTACTTGATGGAAAACCGGTTAACTGAGTTGACCGAGAATCCTTGGTGTCCTGTACTCTTGGTCTTGTTTCTGAATAGAAATTACAAGCTCAGAACAATTAGTCTGTCTTTCTTCGATTACATGCCTGCTCTTGAAATCCTGAATTTATCCAGAACGCGAATCAAGTCCTTGCCAGAGTCTCTGTTTGGGTTAAGCTGCCTGAAAAGACTATTCTTAACTCACTGCGAGATGCTGACCGTGTTACCTCCAAAAATTGGAGAACTTCAGCAGCTTGAGGTGCTTGACCTTGAAGGGACTGAGATCATGGATCTGCCAAAGGAGGTGGGAAAGCTAACGAAGCTCACTTGCTTAGAAGTATCCTTTTGCCGACGCATAAATCGGGGCACAAAATCTGCGATAGCGAATGCATTGATTCCTCAAGGCACTATTTCCGCACTATCTCAATTAGAAGAATTAAGTATTGATGTAAATCCAGAGGATGAGAGGTGGGAGAATGTTGTGGAAGGTATTGTTGACGATATTTGTGGCTTGTTGAGCCTGGATACACTAAGACTGTACTTTCCACATGTGGGACATCTAAGGAAATTCAAATGGTTTGATACGTCAAAGGTGTCTAGATCGTTGTCATATTTCAAATTCATTGTTGGCAGTCACGATGAACGCATCATGTCTCATCTCCCGGTGGATCTTGAGTTCGAAATAGAACGCTGGGATAGATCCCTGAAATATGTATATGGTGTGGGTGTACCCAGAGATATCCAGAAGATGCTCCGGCATACTACTGCATTTTTCTTAGATCGCCATAGGAATGTCATGAAGCTATCTGATTTTGGGATTGAGAACATGGAGCAACTGAAATGCTGCATAATCGGGGAGTGTAATCAGATTAAGGTTATTGTTGATGGAATTGATCTGTATGATGAAGCTGATAGAAGTGAAATTGTATTAGAAACAGGGAAGGATGACAGGAGGTTTCTCAAGTCACTTGAATATCTCTATGTATATCGTATGAAGAGTTTGAGTTACATTTATGAGGGGCCGCTGCATCGAGGATCCTTGTCTCATCTTAAATGCTTGGCCTTAGTCACATGCCCTCGGTTGACTACTATATTCACACCTGGCCTACTGGAAAACCTTGATAGCTTAGAAGAGCTCAAAGTTGGAGACTGCCCCCTCGTCTCAAGTTTAGTGACGTGTGAAGATACTTCTATTTACAAGAGTGTTCACTTCCTCCCCAACTTGAAAAGGATATCCTTGTTCTCATTACCTCAACTCATTAGCATTTCCAATGGCTTATGCATTGCACCAAACTTGGAACGAATAAGCATTTCTGATTGTCCGAATCTCAAGAGTCCTTCAACTGATGGAATCTGTTGCAATTTTCTGACAGGGACTAAAGGTAACGATGATAATCAGCAGGAGCACTGTTCTGTCGAAAGGATGCATGTTTTTTTCTTTCGCTTTCATTTTATTCATTTGATTGAACAAATTAAAAGCTGCAGGCCCAGCTTTAATGAAGAGAAAATTGGAAAGTCGACCCTTAATTGAATGAACTCTAATCTTCTTTCACATCAGATATCTGATCTATTACCCTTGCAATGTTTATGAATGAGGCAGTGACCACTAACTGCTCAAAATTCTGGTCAAGGAATAAACTTGAAGTTAATGTTCGGTTTATGTTGCAAAGTCCAACCGAAGGCTTAAGCTATCAGGGTGAGGGAGACTACATGTATACAAGATCATTGTCAAAATTTCAAATTGTATTACTGGTTGCATTCCAATAATTACAGATGCGAGCATATCAGCCTCTTGGACGTGTTATCACCACAATAGGGCTGATAGTGGCTGCTACTGGTGTGAATTTTATTCCTGTCGACTGCAATCAACTGCTACTTAAAACAATAGTTGTTATGAGTTCTGTAAACAAGTGATGGTCAATACTTTAATATCCCCCTCTCTTGAGCAAACCCGAATAAAATCACATGACAAATGCACTTTAGGAATAAGACAGAGAAATCACTCTAAATGAAATATTATTTAGGGCGTGAAAAATTGAGAGTTGGCTCTAGTACCAAATTAAAAATCCAGTCTGAAATTTTTTAGTTATTAAGTGGATGCAGACCATAGGACCATATTAAACCCCAAAAGATGCAAAGGGGGATAATTTACCATTATATCTAACTTGTTACTGTGGATTTATAGTCTAGTTCTGGTTTTGGGCTTTGATGACTCATGCTTTGGCCCCACTAAAACTTGTCAAGTCGGAGTTGTTTGCTCTCTGAATGTGCCATTATGCCTAGTTTATGTAACTCTTTTGTTGGATTTGTTGTGCAATTGTAACACACTTTATCAACTCAGGCTATAGCCCAATTGGAACTTGCCAAGTTACTCTCGCAGACTCTCTTTGATTGCCAGCATCCTTGGGAGTGCTCTTTGTTCCCAGAGTTTTATTTTGCAGTGTTGCTTTGGGAAGTGACTTTCAATTATTGTGTGCAGTAGACATCTAGTAATGGGTAATGAGAGCGATGTATCTCATAGGAAGACATGAGTTTGTGACAGATCTAGAGTAGGTTGAGTGTCTGATAACACAAGAAGTGAGTGTCCAGTGCCTCAGAGATTAAGAAAGTTGTATATCAGGTAGATGGGAAATTTGGCATTCTGAATTGCTTAAAGAAAGTTCTAGCGTTTCAATAAGCATTGAGCGGGGTTATGTGATGAACTGGATCTGAAAGTGGCGAAGCTCGTGGGGGAGCTAAATGATCGCATGGAATTTTTTTAGTCTATATCAAGAGATGAGGTAGATTTGTTGCTGCTCATCTTTTTCCATTGCGTTGAGTGCAAGTTGAAGTATGTTGTCATAGTTATCCATTGTAAACCACATATCTACCTGGGTATGACATACCCTCCTCTACTCGGGAGTGGATGTTTCCTTCTATTGGAAAGGACCAATTGGCAGATTAGCTAATTCATCTTTAAATTCCTGTTTAGATGAAGTGGCTTGGTGTTTGTTGTTCGTCTAAGTGACCCAAATCGGTGGTTACTCATTTTGTCTAATATGCTAATTTTGTATTTGAGCAGCACAAAGTATTCCAAATGATGCAAGCAGAGAGCAGCCTGCTCCTCCTGTGGTTTCATCTACGACCACTGGTAATGCAGGCCCTTCAAATTCTAAACTCAAAAGGGAAACTAAAGTTGCTTCTTGGCTTTGGAAATTATTATTTAATGATCTTAAGTTAGCTACAAGAAACTTAAGTGCCGCAAGTCTTCTTGGTGAAGGTGGTTTTGGCTGTGTATGTGGATTTACAAATGATACAAGCAGAGAGCAGCCTGCTCCTGCTGGGGTTTTATTTACACCCACTAGTACAGCGATCAGCTCCTCAGTTTCATCTACGACCGCTAGTAATACAGCAATTACCAATTCAATTTCATCTAAGACCACTAGTAATACAACAATTAACTCTTTGACTTCTAAAGTCATTGAGGAAAATATAATCTCTCCTCAGCTATGGAAATTTTCATTAAAGGATCTTAAGTTAGCTACAAGAAAGTTTAGTCCTCAGGTTCTGCTCGGTGAAGGCGGTTTTGGCCGTGTCTTTAAGGGTTGGATTGAAGAAAATGGGACTGCTCCTGCGAGGCCTGGCACTGGGCAGGCTGTTGCCGTTAAGGTTCTGAATCATGAGGGGCTTCAGGGTCACACAGAATGGCTGGTAATATATCAACCAATGATCTTGTATTTCTGAATTAATGCATGTTTGACTGTTGGTATGACTTTTGATGTGTTGCACTTTCCATGTGGCAGACTGAAGTGATTATTCTTGGTCATCTAGTACATCCAAATTTTGTGAAGTTAATTGGATATTGCGCAGAAGGCAACGAAAGGCTGCTAATATATGAGTATATGCAACGAGGGAGCTTGAATAATCACCTCTTTAAAAGTATGCACAGTTGCCCTTTATAATGTGCTTGGTGCTCTTAATGACATGTCTAGCATTATGTTCATACTATATAAGTACTCACAGTTTTGACCCAAAAAAAAAAAGTACTCACTGTAAAACAATCCACCTTTAGCTGGATATGGAAGTCATGTCTCCCATGAAAACTCAATGATTGCTACTAGCATCTGGATAATAATGTTAAGGAGAAAGAATCTTACTTGTCCTTATAATCGACATCTTTCCGAAAGATGGTAGGATTCGGAACCATATTTTCCTAAACAATTTGTATACAAATTGTCATGTCCACAATGTTCAGCCTCTGTTGAATGTTCTTCTACCTGAAATGTTTCTATGTAAATTGGTTGTTCGTTGTTGCTGCCACTGAGAACCAAAGGATGCAGCATCGGAGACTTTCACTGTTATCATACTCAGAGGACATTATTTGTTCGAAGCCAGGCAAAAGAAGGAAAGAAATGTTGGGAGATCAAAATTGGTCATGAAATGTCGCTTTTTAGCAGCTTCGTCCGTGTGATGATCTTAGTATCATTTTATCACCTTTGTCTCTCCGTACTACATCTCAGGGAATCCTGGACTCAATTCTCTTTAAATTGGTCATTTATGTGCAAGAACACCACAGTTATACCATATTGAGAATGAAACTTAGTACAAGCTTGTAAGTATGCTGGTAATGATATTTAATGGAGGTACATGCTTGGCAATGGAAGGACTCTTGAAAGATACTAAATGCTTTTAATAGTAGGGCATAATGATTTGTTTCAGCAGGTTTCGCTGAGCTTTCCCTTGCATAAGCGTAAAATTTTATTTCTACAAGAAAAGAAAGGAAATCCTGCTGTGGTTTCTACTATTTTCTTGCCTTGCTTCGCAGTTAACTTTCAGAAGTTGGTGTCAGTTTTAACCACACTATCATTGACAATGGTGGCTTCAGAAAGGGAATATTGATTTATGTGTGACGACAAGTATTTTATTAGTTAATTCTTGTGTTCTTCAGTGGGCTGTGTAGGAGGGACTCTGCCTCTCCCTTGGTCTTCCAGGGTGAAAATAGCGCTGGGTACTGCAAAGGGTCTTGCTTTTCTTCATGAGGAAGCAGAACTGCAAGTGATATTTCGTAATATAAAAACTTCCAAGATCCTATTAGATGCCGTATGTAGCAAAAGTTGCGTGACATTCCTTTTTCCTTTTTAATCATGTCGTTTGACTTTTTCGTAACTTGTCTTTTTTAGGACTTCAATGTCAAGCTTTCTGGTTTAGGACTTGCAAAAATTGTTCTCAAGGGAGATGACTCTGACTCCATCCCTGTCATGGGAACGTATGGCTATGCTGCCCCAGAATACGTGATGACTGGTATGTATATGCTAGTACAAGCAATTTGAGGATGAGAATTGTCCAGGTTATCTGCACAAAAGTGGTTGAGCAATGTTTTTTTACATGTCAAAACAAGTGAACAGCACCAATCTACACACCTCATGCACAACATGTGCACCATTATGATTAGGAACTGAATTGAATTAGGTAGATATCAATCGCAATGAAAGACTAGAAAATTAGAGGGATGGTTATACACTGATAAACCTACTTTTCACTATGTGCATCCTATCTCTGGTCTGTTCTCATACATGGTCACAATTTGCAGTAATGGTACAATCAGCTGTAGTTCTTGCACATCATGCTAAAAAGTCACATTCTTTCTGTTTGAGTTCTGCATGTAGTCTCCAAACTGGTGTTATTCCCTTACCTTCCAGTCCACCACATAATCAATCATTGAATGGATTATCTTGCATATTTCGTGGTTGAACTTCCGGGACATTTCATCTTACCAAAAAAAATAAATAAAAAAAACTTCTGGGACATTTCGCATTGCTGGCAAGTGAATTTTTTGATTTTGTTTTACTTTGTTTATTATTATTCTTTTTCTTCTTTGGTTGATATTATTTTATTCAATTAACGACCGAATATCCGCTACACCCTTCGAATACTGGATTAATCCCCATCGGTTGTTGTAATTTTTAATAGGATGCACAACCAGTTTTTACCCAAACACTGATTCTTAATCAAAGCTCTTTCTTTATATGTTTTTATGTGCTTCAACGCTACGTGTCCAAAGGGTTCTCAGTTCTGAATGTAGTATCTATGTTTTTTCCAATAGCCAATTAATTTCCACTAAATGTGGTAGTTGTCCATCCTACGCGCTATATTATTACTAAAAAACTTAGACCTAAACTAGGTATCATATGTTTCTTTGTTTTACGTGCTTTAGGTCTGGGTGCGCTTGGGAACGGCTTTCCCAAAGCCCCTTGGGCGTCCAAAGTCTTTCAGGTCAAATAAAGTGTGTTCGGCAAAATTTTTTTTGAAACTCATTTCCCAAATGGAAGCCTTCCAGAGGCTGAAAGCCCAAGGCAGCTGAGGGGGTGCCTTGAGCTTTTGCCTTTTGGGCATGCTGAGCTATTGTTCATCTTCTTATTCTTCTCTATTGAATGGGACCGGCATGCTATGAGTGGTCACCGGCGAAGGGCAGGCGATCGAGCGACCCTTGGCGACAGTTGCGATGACCCAAATCTGTCGTGCTACCTCCATGAAGGTCCCCTTGAGGTCACGCAACCCACCTCCAGCGACCCAGTGCGACCTCGTCACAACCCAGATTTGGGTCGCTGGAGGTTGCGCAACCTCACTGAGCAATACCCAGATGTGGGTCACTAGGTTGTGCGGAGGTTGCAGCTGCCTGGTCATGCCCTTGCCAGGGGTCGCTCGACCCCAAGTGGTCCTCACCGGTGGTCTCCGAGGGCTGCCTAGAGTCTTGCAACCTCATAGGTCAGCCGTTGGCGATAGATTTCGATCGTCAGCGATTGCCTGCCCTAGTCAGCCAGCTTTTTTATTTCTCCGTTGATGAATTTTTTTCTTTTTTCTAATTATAAAAGTCTTTCATAAATATAATCTTTCCAAATGCTATTTTACTCAAAGATATTTTCACAATAGACTTTCATATTACAATTTAACAAATATAATTTGCATTTTAAAAGACCCTTTTAACTTAAAGTTCTTTGCATTTTCTCGAAAACTTTTCTAAAAAGTCTAACCAAACGCACTCATTATGATTTATGTGTTTTCTCATTAGACTATCCTATTTATCATTTACGAGAAGAAAACTTTAACTTTGAGGCCATTAAAAGGCAGTTGAGATTAAGAGTTGAAACTTTTATCTTCTCTTTTTTTCCTTGATCTACATACTTCATTATAATTTTAGTGTGGGCAATGCATAAAGGAGTATTCACTATGTTATTGCAAATTGAGATTATCATGACTTCACAATTTCTAAGAACAAGCATTATTCCAATTTGCAGATCAATTAGGGAAGTCCATGTCTATCATGCTATAAATTACTGCCTTACCGAAGTTTTGAATGAAATTTATTATGATAACAAGAGATACAATATTGTGCTTTGGAATTGATATTTAGGACCATTTGGTACATATTTTATATACTCCTATTTAGTGAGTGCACATATACTGTTGCAGGGCACATCACAACAAAGTGCGATGTCTATGGATTTGGTGTGGTTCTTTTGGAAATTATGACTGGACGGAGAGTCATAGACCAAAATCGGCCTTCCCATGAAACTAACCTTGTTGAATACGTTCGGCCACGTCTAGGAAGGAAAAAAGGATTGTACAAATTGATGGATCCAAGGCTTGAAGGGTTCTCGAAAAAAGGTGTCCAGATTGCTTTCAAGTTGGCTACTCGCTGCCTTAGCATAGATCCGAAAGCTCGTCCCCGGATGAGTGAAGTTGTAGAAGTTTTGAAGACTATCCAAGATCTTCCATACAAAGCACAGGAACATCAAATATTCAGAACAAGATTAGGGAAGCGCTGGCCGTCAAATGACGTCCAAACTCAAACCATGGTGAATTCAAGGAATGCAAGTCTTTCAATTCCGGGTGGACCAACGCATATCCATGCCACCACAGCACCAATCTCTGGAAGCCAGTGGTAAACTGGGATAATGTGCCTATAAATAGCCGTTGTTCAACCTCATTTGTTTCCTTCTCTCCTCTTCTCCCTTTTGATGTCGGAGTCTCAACTTCCATCTGAACATTCGCTCCTGATTACTGAATTGTTGATGGAGTAAAATATAATCTAAGTTATGTTGCATTTATAAAGGCACCCTTTGAAGAGTGGTCAGGTGAAGCCTTAAAATGGGAAGTATGCTTGCGCGATGATGCCTTATCTCTCCTCTACAACATTTTAATGATAATGATTACTTTTGATGGTGCCTATTTGATGTACATTTTCCTGTAAAATTTATTCTATATCAAAATTTTCACGTTGTGGCATGTCTTTGACACATGTTCTTGTTCTCAATAATCATCTCGTTGTATTTCTATTTCTCGCGTCACTGGGGCGCTCGTTCATTTGAATTGCTAATTCGTTCGCTGTGTAAACAATTGCTAATTCGTTCGCTGTGTAAAAATACACAGTTCTCGTTCAGATTTCAGCCACGATAAATTGTTGGAAATTCTTTTGGGCCAGTATTTATTGTTGAAACCGGTATTGGAGCATTCAATGTAGGCTATTTTTTTTTTTTATCGAATTTTTGTTTGGGCCCATGCGGCCCAACCTAGAAAAGTTAGTCATGGGCTGTGGGCCTGGCCCAAGTGAGTGCGGCCCTGTTAACCACTCCTAGGACAGAGGTTGGAATGCTGGTGCCGGGGCGCCTCCAAGCTTTTTTCTTTGAGTTTTTTTTTTTTTCATATTATTCTATTTTTTCCGAGATATTCTTTTCTCTTTTTTTTGGGGGGGGGGAGTTATTTTTCCTATAAATAAATATAAAGTATATTCTTTTCTAAAATTTCTATTTCTTTTTTCTCTTCTTTTTTTTTTTTTTTTTTAAAAATCTAATCAAAGATATTCTTGCTTTTTTTTATATGTAATAATACCTTTTCCTTTTGTATTTTGCAATCAGTCTATTCATACAGTTGGACTTGATCAAATCTGACTATATGCAATTCACTTTGATATTTCCCAGCCTACTTATTGCCTTGAAAACAAATTCTGGGCACATACAATCAAAATGCATAATACAATAGGATGTGCATTATCTTATAAATTTTAATATCAACAAAACGTCAAAAAAGACGTTTTTCAACTGAGAAAGAATAACTATACTCACATAATTTTGAAAATTAATATTGTGTTGCCAAAAAAAAAAAAAAGAACTTTTTTTTCCCACGACACCGCCCAAGTTTCTTTTCTCCGCACTCCCTCGATTGCTGGCTTTGCCACATCTCCATCCACTCTTTCAGTTTGGCCTCCCCACAATCTGAGGTACCCTATTCGTTCCTGCATTTCTAGGGTTATGAGTTTCACTTTTGCATGTGTGCTTGTCATGTCATGTGCTTTCATGCTCGAAAGCGTTTCGATCTATTGATTTCTTCCGTTGGCAATTTTTAGTTGTAGCTCTGCCGTCCATGTTGATAGTGGGCACGTGATGAGATTTGTACATTGGACTGGACCTGTATTTTTTGAGAGAATATTAGCTTTTGCTCTGGGTGTTTGATGAATTAGTAATTTTTTTTTAGTGAGTCACTATTTCCATTTTTCATCATTGTTTGAGTGTTTGTTGATTATGATGGTAGTTTGTCTTTTAATTGTGTTTATGTAATTGTTTACCTTTATCCATTGCTTCGAGATGCCCATGGAGACTTTGGGGACCTACCAGCTTGTCGACGACGAGACCACAAGCTGTTCATTTTTCTTCTTGAATATACATTGGCTCTCTAAATTTGCACATTGCTGCTAGGTAATATTAAAATATAATAAGTGTGCCATGCATGACGTGCATATTCCAACGCCAACATAAAAAAATCTAAATTTCGATTAAATAAACATCACCACCCAATTGACATAAGTGCCAATAAGTTATAATTGCTTTTTATAATTAGATCATTCTCGAAGATGATCACACTTTAGAATGAGATAGTCCGCGAAAACAACAATACAAGCAATCGGACTATTATTTTGGCTTTGTGAAATAATCAATTATGAGGATGTCCTTTATGCTGCATGAGGAGAAAAACCAACTCCTGTAACTTGATGCCGTTACCCTTAACAGGATCCTCTAAAACGTAACAAGATTTAGTCATTCCCCAAGATTTTGAGGATTCATTTCTTACGATCTATGAGATATAACCCAAGCATGTCTAGATGTGAGTAATTTTTCTCCTGGCTAGACTCGATTCAAATCATCTGTGAAGTACTTATCATTCGAGAAGAAGTGTTTACCATCACGAAGGGCATGCGCACAGGGGGTCATCTCCTTGTCTTTGTCCTCTCATTACACGATCAAATTCAACAGCTTCATGTGAAACCATATAAGATAAGAATCTTTGATTTCGAGACATGGTTGAAACTTGACGATGTAAATCCTGCTACACAGATTGCTCCTCAACCAGAGGAAATTTAAAATGAAAAATTATAATATTAAAATAGAGACGATCCGATAAAATACCATATTAAAACCAAAATTAACATCATTCTCATTAAGAGAATACACCCTCACTCAAAAGTCCCGAAGCATGCTGATGAGAACAACTGGATAGGAGGATATAAGCACATAGGAAAATACCAGAAAGATTGAATGAATCCCAACGAAGGATGGTCAGACCCAAACTGATGATGAGAGGCACTCTGTTGCACTAGTATGAGCTATCCATTCACAAAGCCTGGCCTGACTAGTTGCTTGAACGCCATGCTGCACTAGTGACGATCCACATAGTATCCAAAAGTAAAACTGAGCCACCCATGTGGCAGAGATGGATCTGTTCATTCTGAGCAATAAAGGTAATCAGAGCCACCTCTTACATCCTCTGCATATGCATAGCCTCAAGCAAAACATGGGGAAAACAACAAATTAGCACATTATTCTTGCATGGAACAAATCTGAAGCATCACTATTTTGGTGGATTATTCTCTCCCATTGTCCTACAGTACAAAGCACCCTTTTCATGGGCATTTCGGGATAGAAGCTACGAAGAAATATTGGTTGGAGATAATTTGACAGTCAGAATATTTTGTCAAAATTTTAGCTCTCTCTCATTGAAGCAAAGCACCCTTCACCAGCCTGCTTACATGAAACTGCTTGCTGTTGCAAGGTCGGCACAATCCCTAATGAAAAGGCAGGTAAATGAGTTCAAAGAGAATGTAAAGAAGGAGTGCTTAGAGTTGTTCAGATGGAATGGATGCATGACGCTCTATCGACACCTTCACATAATAGGCAGATGACATTGCATAAATTGCTATTCAGCGGAGACAACCTGCTATAAATTATTCTAAATCTCAACATACAGAATGTGCAAGTAAAGCAATCTGCTGCAACCAGAATAGCTTGGCATGTTGAGGGAGGGCTTGCGAGCTGTTGAAAGAACTTCATCTGGTCTTGCTGGAAATAGTTCCAGGATAATGTCAAAAATTCCTCCTGAGTTCCATGGGCATTTAACTAGGAGATGGCAATTGTGGTGGGATGCAAGGGAGAAAGCATCTGAAATAATCAGAATTTGCATGTCTATACTGGAATTGGAAGCAAACTAATCCAGGTTAACTTACAAAGATAACAGTTTCGTGACTGACTGCAGTCTCTCATAGCCATCCTCCTTTTGTTCAGGCTTCTCTTTAGGCTTTCATTTTCCTGCCTGCCTTGATTCTGGTTTCCAGTTAGCGACTTTCAAAGAATGACCCAATAACTCAGCAATGCCTGTCACCATAGCTTCTGCCTTCTTAACATATGGAAAATTTTACTCCTCAAAGAAGTGAGACAACCACAGATACATAGACAGCACCTGATGTTTGGTCTCCAGATCCAAAAGCTCAGCATCATTTCGAGCAGAGCCCTTAAGCAGGCCCACTGCTATATTAATTGGATTACAATTGGTGCAAAACAAAAGTTTTGACTGTACGCTGTGGCAAACCTCAGAAGATGATACATTGATTTTGGGTCTCTCACATTAATTGGTGCAAAACAAAGGTTGAAGTGATCTTCAAGAGATAGCCCTGGCACCTTCTCCAACATGTCTGCCACCCTCTTAATATGGTCGTGCTGACACAAGAAGTATGAGCCAACAAGACGGCAATTTTCACCAAATTTCTAGAGTAGCTTGCAGAATGTAACATTGGGAAGTTGACAAGCAAAGAGCTCAACCTGCTCAAAGAAAGGAAAGAGACCCACCTTCTTAACTTCTTCACATGGCTGCTTCAAACACTCGATGAGGTACTCTAAATCATTAAGCTCAAAGGTAGTTGTAAGCCCATCAGGATATCAGCTTCCTCTTCTACCAGCTCTTCCGGCAATCTGCTTCACCTGTGAAGCGGGAACTGGCACCATCTTATCACCGTTATTACTTCGAGAGAGTGGAAAACACAGCCCTTCTGATATTCAGATTGAGACCCATCCCCACTGCATCACTTGCAACCAAGACATCATTCTCATTGTCTTGATCATTAAACAAGTTAGCTTGCTGTCTTCGAGTCTCAGGTGGCAAGGCACCGTATTATAGCACAGCAGCAGTGATTGGTGTGCTTCTCAATTGCCAATTTAACCTCAAATATTTCTCTCAAAGAAAAGGCAACTACACAATCACCGGATCGAACATTGCGAAGATCCCCGAGCAGCGTCTTGGCTTTGACAACCAGTGGCTTGAATCTGTCGTAGTGGCATTCGTGCAACTCATCCCCAGTATCAGAACAGATTTTCCTCACCATATTCAGAACACTTGGATCCCCACAAACATGTATCTCATCGACCTTAAGTCCTAGCAATGCTCTCGTCCATGCATAGCCTCCATATGGGTCTGCCATCATCTGGATCTCATAAATTATGGCCACATCACATAACTGATCGGTCAACGCCATTTCCACAGTACAAGCAACATGGTTCGAGAAAGGGACATTCTTCTTTTCCTGCTCAGTGTGAAGACTAAACTCCCAAAGCATTCACCTTGTCAACCACTTCCTTAGCCAATAACCTAAGCGGACTACAATACGATTGTTTAAATGAAGAAACTAACAAAACTAGTGTATGTTACTTTACTTGTAGGATTAGACAATGTGTGAAATTTAGGGGCTTGGGCCTCTTTTGTTATAAAAAGAAAAGGGTGTTCCAGTAAGCTAGAAATACAGTTCATGGACAGCGACGGCTATTAAAATTTTGAAGTCCAAGGATGTTTCTTATATCTGTGAAAAAAACCTCAAGCTCCTGAGCTTGAAGCACGACTTTCAAATGCAGTTATGGCCGCCATCTTCAATTGAAGGCAAAGGTTACTTCATTTCCTCAGACCACAACCATTTCAAAGACCCAACTCTGTATGACTTCAATTGATAGATGCAGCTAAAATATAGAGTACAGAGATCATTTAACGTTTTTCCCAGTTTTCTGGAACTCTTCACATTAGAAGATAGCGTTTTGGATCCACGTGAATCCTTCCCATTAGGCGGCTCTTCCTACATAGAGATTGTTGCCAAATGATGAAATGTCATGAAATATCAGTGAGATAATGCATGCCAACGTACAGAAGAACGTTATGGCAAAGACGCAACTCTATTATGTCCTGAGACATTCTAAAACATTAGAGTAAAATCTCTTAATGTTTTGGGAACAACTGTTTCAAGAGCAGACATTTGCCTGTTGAGAAACTTTTGCATTATTATAGAGGTGATGCATGAATATGTCACGCCCATGTTTTAGTGACTGATTGTTGACTGGCGGTGATCGAGGGTACAGAGGAAAAGGAGGAAAAACAACGATCAGCTATGTTGGGCCGAGGGGTGCAGAGGAACTTTTTGCAGGTTAATGAACCTTTTAAATGCAGTCGGTATAAGAATACAGAGCCATATATCCCATCACATGCTTGTATATAATTTCTATTGCTAAAATAGGTGCAAGAATCCTCCAAAATGAAGCAACAATAGGCAGGTACAATAGCATCATCACCTGGCATGGGACAAAGAAAATTCCAGCATTATACATCACTGTGTTCCTAACCGTAATTAGATTTCTCAGGAAAAGTGATGCAAATAACAGGCATACAAAGTCAGGTGAGTTTGTCTCTTTTCATATGTAAGTTCCATTCAGTGAAGCCTCTTGAAATTAACACATTGAAAGATTTGTAGAGACAGCAGAGTAAAGAGTCGAACATGCTAGCATAATAAAAGCTATGTTCAGCCATCTCACTTTACCTAGACCTATAACTAAGCAAACGGTTTGTTCCAACCAGACATCAAACTATCTTTCACCAACCACTGGCCGAACAAAAAAAGAAGCACGAAATATGAAAAAGAAAGAAAGTACCCCTTTCCAAAAGGAACAAAGGAAGCACATGGGAAAGTTCTAGACCATCCATTATATGTACTCAATCATAATTATTGTAAGAACCTTCCTATAGCCCCATATATGAAGTGGAAGCAGGATATACTCAAATAGATGTATTCCATCTTTCAATTAGTGGACAGAATCAGGTTCTGTTTCATATAGAACATATCATAATCCGAACTTGGGATATCAACATTATTAAGCCAATTTCAAAGAACTAATATATGCTCAAGAAACCTTTATACTCAGCTGTACTCTCCCAAACAGCTGATTATCTCAAAACGAGGGGCAGCGTAGGAAAAGGAATTTGCATGACCACTGGAACAAAATCTAAATGCATTTCTTCAACCTTAAAATTTAACCCATATTGACAAAATTGAAATGGTACTTGTGAAGGTTGAGATAATAGTTACCTCAGGATATCCAAAGCTGATCACAGAACATAAATGGATGCTCTAGACAGTAGCCTGCAGATATTGTGCAAGATGGAATTAGCACCTACCGTTCCCATCCTTTTTACCAGAACAATATATTCAAATAAATTAAGTAAAAAAGTACATGCAAGGGTTAAAGTAGGTCAACCACTATTAGCCTTTGATAAAAAAGAAAAAAAAAAAAAAAAAAAACACTATTTGCCTAATTACCCAAGGAGGAGGGGGAGAAAGTAGCTTAGCCTGATGTTGCAACCATGAGATGCCACTTATGGCAGAATAACTATTATGTTCATTCTATTGGCAATGATTTTAATACAAGGCCTTCGTAAACTGTCGAAGCAATGGAAATTGGCTGTGCCATCACCTTTCAATTTGACAAGTGGTAAACGGAGAAGTTAATAAATGTGAGCACCCACCCCCCCCCCTCTCCCCAAACACTTTATCCCGTCGCTTTCTAAATATTAATCTGATTCTTTATACAATGGGTTAATGGTGCTAAAATGCATTTTTCTGTTAGTGTTCTGCTATGATTTCAGCATTTAAATATAGAATGCAGACCTCCAAATTCACCATTCATAGCACTAGGTAACCTCCTTGCTCAGCTGCCCTTGGAAGACAACCTTTACTTGTGGTACTTAAAATACTGCGTAGGGCCATTCTAGAAAAAAAGTACAGCTGTACAAAGGCTCAAGCTATCTCCAGAGCTACAAATGATGCAGCCATGGCTTCAGAAATCGAACATCTTAAAATGAGTTAACACACTTTGGGATAAGTTGGCATGTTGACCATACTTCATAAGCCGTCCTCACTCTATCTCCTATAAATGTGAATTCCTATCTAAGGGAGAGTGAACGATTGGTAGAAGCCCTAAAGCACTCCACACACCTCTTTGTAAATCCCAATGCTTGTGGTTTTAGTTCCTCTCAAGGAAGGATTTCTACCCACAGAGTTTACTCAAACTATCTGATAGAAAAGTCTCTCTCCCCCCCTCTCATATTGCACAAAAGTCTTCTAGAAAGCTCGTTATTGGGTTGTGAAGAGTCATTATGTTTAATCTTTTACTTCTTTCATTCTGCTATAAACCTAAAAAACCTGGAAGTTGCATCTTCATAAGATGAAAATAGCTTCTATCAAGAATCTAGAATATAACCAATTGGCATCCTCTGCAAAGAATGAAAAACCAGCACTTGATTGATCAACCAATCAAGTGTTTCTTGATCTTTTATTCGTACCAAGCACCAAAAAATGCCACATGTTTTACATTGCATCCATTTCAACTAAAAGGGTAACGTACAATATGACAGAAATTTTTTTGGAAATTCTCCATCAATGCATGAATTACTTCTATTCAAAACAATGATGGAGCTGGAAAAGCTTTAAAGTCAGAAAGAGAGAGAGAGAGAGAGACTGGGTGAGGGACCAGAAACAGGAATTGGGAATAAGAGGCAGAGCAACTGCAATTTTACTCCTGATGTTAAATGAGGGTATACTAGTTGTAAGACATAAATAGGGCCTATTTGGGTGTGGAAATAGAAGCCTTGCATACTTAGACCAATGTACACATAAGTATGTACAAGCTACATCATTATGCTAGATGATCTCATTAGATTTTGTTTTCAAGTACTGGTTCTCCAAACGGTACTACAAGGATGAGTCAGAAGCAAAACCACATTTCATAAACATATAGCATCACATTGACTTGTGAAGATGATACAGCCCAACTGATAACCTTAATTTGTTCCTTTGAATTAAGATAACACAACTTTGCCACTTTACCTTCTCAGAGCTTGAGGTGAAAATTACTTTGACAGCCTCAAAGACTCTTCAACAGACTTTCCAGCATCGATCAGAATGAAAGTCAAAAGAGATAAGCAATCAAATGAAATAACATCATGCAAATACACCTACAGAAGATTCAACACATTTAGAGATTTCCTCACCTTTCTAACTTTTTCCTTGGAATTGTAGTACTCGACAACCGGGAGGCTAGACTCCAAGAACACCTTAAACCTTTTCCTTATTGTTTCTATGCTGTCATCTTCTCTTCCCTTCAAAACCGGTAACAAATAGTGGAAAAGCATCAGATTTCTAAAATGAATACATGAGCTGGAAAGGTGACAAAAGCAAAAAGTCTACTTGTACGGTAAGGGTGGTGAAGAGGTAATCGCCTGACCTGATTCCTATTCAACAAGCGCCTTTCCATCTCTTCCTCAGAACAATCAAAAAGCAACACGAATTCTGGCTCAATTTTTGTCTGCAAAAATCTTACTGGTTATCCCTCTTGGAAGGAAGATCAACATGCAATAGCTAATAGGCTCACATTTGAAATGTGAGGGATGATACTAGATTAGGCAATTCAAACAAAAATAGGTGTAGCCAAGCTTACAACAGCTTCAAATGTGGCACAATTTTCCTCATTGCGAGGGAAACCATCAATAAGGAACTTATCATTTCCACTTTCCTGCATTGCTTTCTGCAGGAGCTTGATTGTCACTTCTGAAGGCACTATCTTTCCCTCCTTAATCATATTCTGGATCATAGTTCTGCCAATTGAAATAGGAAATTTAATTGGTCATTGGGCTTTCAAAGAGAACTCAATTGTAAAAGAACCTAAAAGGCGTGGTTCCTACAATGTGCATTCATTCATCTCATCCGCCATGTAACGATTCATGAAACATTATCTCAGTGGAAACAAAGCCAAAAAAAAAATTGTGAAATGACCAAGAAATCCTGTTTAAGTGAGCATTAAAAATAATTACAAAAGAAAGAAAAATAGCATCATGTAAAAAACTTCACTTGAACATGCCTGGACTTACATAATTAGGTTTAGTCAAAAAAGGATCCTACCACATGGAAAACAGAGAATGCACATATTTCTAGCGAAACGTGCAAGTGCAGATACTATCTATACTAGCTTTCTAAAATAATAGAATATCAATGACAGCGGCATTGTTACCCATTTTCAGAACCAGATTCTGCTCGAAGAAGATCACCAGCACTAAGATGGGTGAAGCCAAAGTGCTGAACAATGTTGGCATATTGCGTGCCCTTTCCACTGCCAGGTCCACCTACAAATTAAAGAAAGCTAAATTAAAAAGGATGAAAGAGCCTCCACCTTTTGGCAAAGAAGAACTTAGAAGTCTTCTGAAGCAATAAAATAAAAAACTCCTTCCAATAAGTTCAAAGAATTTTAAAACCCATATCAAAATCTGTAGAAGCAAAATTCGATGTGTATACATTGAATCATACACTCCACATTTAAATTTCCGGCCATTAAAAAGGCAACTCCAATATTCTCCATCCAGAAGACAAACACGAACCCCAGTTTATCATGAGTGTAAGCAAAAATTATTAAACGTGCATAATAGCAAACGGTCACATATTATGCCCCTTAGTAATAACGTATGACGCATTTCAAATCAATCTTTTGTATTTAGATTAACATTATGGAGCTACTGAATGCTCATTCAGTTTTGAAGGAATATAATATATTGAAATAAAAGAAAATAGAAAGGTAATGCTTGAAAGGGGGGGGAGAAATAAAATAAAGTTTAAAAAGAAAAAAAAATTGAGTAAAAAAGTTGAATTTCGTTTGACAAAAAAAAAAAAATCTCACCTAACTCTAAATCAAGCACCAAACATTTGATCCAAAGGGGAAGGATCAAAACTTCAAAGAAAGACAAGCAATAGTGAAAATCTGAAACACGATGCATCCCTCAAGCAACTTTGCTGAAAGATCTGAATGAATCTACTTTCTGCTACTTAACAAAATCAACTAATAGAACAATGGTATCACAGAATCTAATAGAAGCTAACTCAGATGGAATTAATTATTATTAAAAAGACCATACTGATGAAATAAAGAACCATGTTATCCTAGAGCAAGTTGCAGAAACTTAAAAGTAGATGCTCACCCAAAACAAAAACAACTGTGGGCTTCTTCTCTGTCAAGCTTCCCTCCCGTAAGCAGGCAGTTTCTCATGTCAGCATTACGCATCAGCAAGTTGGAAGAATATGTCAAAAGCATTCCAGTTATTCTTCATATCAACAAATTCCTCTGAGTATATTCTCATAGCAAGTTGTCAAGTCACTTTGATACCATGGATGTCACACAAACCTTAAATTAACGAAAGCGAGAGCACACCCCACCCTCCCCACACCCACAAACATACACAGACACATACACATACACATACGTGCACACGCACATGCAGAGAGAGGGGAGGGATAGAATCAAAGGTTTTCTGGAACATGATCAGCAAGACAGGACAGTTACTCACCTAGACTAAGATAATGTATGATGAGAAACCAATCAAGCATTTTATTCTAAAGTTGTTTTCACTTGGAGACTTGATCTAGCCATTCAAATGCATCTTATCTCATCCGTGTATACTTAGTGCATTTTATCAGACTTATAGTTTGAGGTCCATTGTGCTGAACCTGGTCCCTTATTATCACCTCAGCAGGGTATCAAGATACTATTGATATGCCCCAAATCTCAACAATAAAAGGAACTTCTTAATTCTTACTAAATATTTGAGTGTGAATGAAATTCAAAGATGAACATCATGGCTACAGTTTAGTACTGACATTCAAAACAGAACACGAGTAACCAAAAGAAAGCTCTACTAGAAAAGAAATCAGATGCTTGCCTCAATTGCAACATCAATAACACTTCCCATGAGAGCCAGCTAAAGAATACTGGACCGCAAGATCTGGATCACCAAGAAAAATAATTGTATTAGGACAGCTAAACTCATGCTGTCAATTCTTGGTAAGGCTGCCAAGTAGAGGCCATGTTAAGATCCAAACATGGCAACTAATTAATGGATGAATCGACGACAATGATCTAAGAATTTTTAATTCATTTGATCGATTTGATGATTATGATTTTTATACATATTCAAACTAAGTAATAAATTCTAAGAAAATTTTTGGATATGTTCAGCAGAAAACCTAAAACTTGTCAAGAAAGTGCAATTGAGTCCTAAAACTTACAAAAAGTGCAATCAAGTCCTAAAACTTGTCAAGTTGGTTCAATTCAGTCCTAAAGTTAACACCGTCAAAAAAGTTAACGGAATTGATGACGTGGCGCTGCAGTGGCACCGACATAATATTTTAAATGAATTTTTTATTATATATATGGCTTTTTAAAATTATTTTTTATTCAAAATCTTTAAAAATAAGATAAAAAATTAAAAAGGAAAAGCTAAATTTATTTAAAAAACAAAACTATTAAAAATAAAAATAAAAAAGGCTGCCGGTGGAGCTTCCGCGGCCGCCCATCACCGGAGGGGCTGGCAACAGCCGCCGGAGGGGACGGCGATGGTCGCCAGCCCTGGGCGGGGTGACTGGCCCTCGCTCGGGCGAGGTCTCGTCGGCCCCAGGTGAGGGCCGGCCACCCCCGCCAGGTCAGGCGAGGACGCCTAGATCTGGGCACGCCGCCCCCCACGAGGGCCGGCGAGGCCTCGCGGGGGGCTGGCGACCATCGGCCTGGGGTCAGTGATGCTCGCCCAGATCTGGGCGAACAGGCATCATCCGACGAGGTGCTGTCAGACGAGTCCGAGGGGGAGGAGTAGCCGCAACTCGACGAGCCGGCCAACGAGGAGGACGAGGAGGAGCTCGAGGTCATCGCCCGCTCCACCAGCTCCACCGACGAGGACGACGCCGCTCCCGCCGCCGACGACGACAAGAATGGCGAGGCCGAGGAGGAGGAGGACCATGAGGTTCGGTTGCTTGGCACTCAGATTTGGGCGAGCATCGCCGACCCTAGGCGAGGGCCGGCGACCATCGCCTGCCCTGGGCGAAGACCGGCCACTCGCCAGGGCCGATGACCGTCATCGTCCCCTTCGGCAGCCGTTGCCGGCCCCTCCGGCGATGGGCGGCGGCGAAGCTCCACCGGCAGCCATTTTTTTTAATATTTTTATTTTTTTAAATAAATTTATCTTTATCTTTTTAGTTTTTTATCTTATTTTTAAATATTTTGAATAAAAAATAATTTCAAAAAGCCATATATATAATAAAAAAATTCATTTAAAATATTATGTCGCGCCACGTCAAAGAATTCCGTTAACTTTTTTGACGGTGTTAACTTTAGGACCGAATTGAACCAACTTGAGAAATTTTAGGACTTGATTGCACTTTTTGTAAGTTTTAGGACTCAATTACACTTTCTTGACAAGTTTTAGGACTTTTGCTGAACATATCTCAAAATTTTTCATGTTTTTCTTCTATTAAAGGTTAGAGATAAAATCGTATATTTTATACAAAAGTTCAGGAATCTCGATTATCGATGGCATCAAGGATCCCCGATCGGGCTTCAGAGTTTGATGCTATATGTTTTCGAATCATCACTGCCTCCGAAAGTCGTAGATAAGAAGAAAAATCAATGGCCAGAAAAGAAAAGAAAAGAAAAAACCTAAAGAAGAAAAATAAACCAGAACCAGAAGCAAAAGCTAGAGATGATGGAGTGTGGATCAGAGACGGTCGTCTCAGATGGTACGGACAATCTTTCGCATCACAGGCCCACGCCGCTCGAGCGAGATGCTACCGCCACCTAAATCCGGTTGCTGATCTCTTTTTTTCAGCGTCTGGGTCGAGAGGATTCTCGGGGGAGAGCTGAGCAGAGAAAATATTACATACCTTAAAAGTTGCACGTAATTTTTACTCTGAACCATTCAGAGCATGAAACCTATCCTTAGGGCTGTCACGTATGCTTTCTTTTCTCTCCCCCGTCGTTCCAATTCAAACCAACGTGTGGGCAGTGGGCGGGTGGGCAGGCATTTTATGTTTGCATCTTTGTTTTGGGGGGAAAAAGCTGGCCTAAGTCTGCGACCAGAAGTTCACTGGTTTATTGCTTCTGATTCTAAGTGTAGCAACGCGAGAAAACTTATGCGAACCATTGATGACAAAACGACAGTGATTTAATTTGCTTGCTGCTCAACCATTGTTTCGTGCAGATACTTGAGCACTTGGCAGATCTCAAGTCTCCTTGGAACTGCCTCGATCGAAGGCCGGTCATGCATCGTTTGGTCGACTTGACAGCAATAAGCAAAAGGTAAGACAAGGACTCTGCTTAGTTCTGATGGTTCATAACTTGATGCAGAGGCTTCTGAAAACAAAATAAGGGAAGTTGGCAGGAAGATTTGATGAAAACAAAATAAGGGAAGTCTGGTGGTGAAGACATGGAAACTGAGAATTTGGTGGAAATCAAAAGAAAAATTTCACAGGGGGAAGGGTGAGAGGCTCTTTATGGATTGAAGCAAACTTCCAAACAATGGTACGCTAAGTTCACTAATGCACTCATGGCCGCTTGGTTCAATCAGTCCAAGTATGACTATGCCTTATTCACCTAGACAAAAGGTATGTCATCTATTTACTTGATCTATGTTGATGACATCCTTACATGGGGAATGGTGATTCTGCTGTAAAGGAACTTAAAGAGTATGACTTATGGCCGCCTAAGTATTTTCCGGTAAGGGTGATTCTGCTGTAAAGGAATTTAAAGAGTATGACTTATGGCCACTTAAGTATTTTCTTGGGATTGAGATAGCTCGTTCAGATCAGGGAATCTCATTAAGCCAGCGGAAATTCGTGATGGAGATAATATCAGAAGCAAGATTATCAGAGACTTGTAGGAAAATTAATATATCTCACCATGACTAGGCCAGAAGATTGTGAGATACTTGAAGACATGTCCAGGTTTGGGAATACTTCTTTCTTGGAAGTGTAACAGGAAATGACGGTCTATTGTGATGCAGATTATGCCACTTGTCCTATGAGCAAGAGGTCTATCACTGGTTTCTGCATCAAATTTGGAGAATCATTACTTTCATGGAAGACAAAGAAAACTGTATCTTTATCTTCAGTTGAAGCCGAATACCGATCTATAGCCAAGACTGTCTGTGAAATAGTCTGGTTAAGGGGTACTTTTGGATCTCGAGCTCACGTTGAAGGACCGACTTTACACTTCTGTGATAATAATTCAGCACTCAAGCTTGCAGCAAATCCCGTACTGCACGAGAGGACAAAACATATAGAAGTCGATTGTCATTTCACTCGAGAAAAGATTGAAGAAGGAATTGTCGAGACGAGGAATTAGGACCTCGAAGCAACCCGCTGATACATTTACTAAACCTCTTTGCCAAAGACAACATACAAATCTTCTAAACAAGCTAGGCTTCTTGAACATATACAAGCCACCAGCTTGAGAGAGAGTGTTTAAAGATATGATTTTGTGAGTATTGATAGGGAATCAAGTATATTTTAGGATAAGAAAGATAGGAAAAGATAGGAAAATATTTAACTTCCTTTATTAATTTCTTCTTTGTAATTAAATACATGATGTTGTACAGAAATCAAAGTAATGAAAAAAGTCTCTTCTTCTTCGTCTTCTGCCTCTTACGAAATTTCTTCATCTCCTTTTCTGACATGCTCATCGTTCCCTATTATTGCTTCGTTCTACTCGCTCTTGCTGGTTCGTTCATTGCCACACTTAACACCCCCCGGCCTCTGGCGATCGGGCAAGGTAGGTCGAGCCTCACCCAAGGTGACTTCGCCTACACGTTTCAATCTTGGCCATATTTACATCCGCTTCTTTTCTTGGCCCTAGACAGTCCATGTTTGATGGTCGTATGGCACCGTATCTGTAATCTTTTTCTGAAAATCCCCAAAACATCAAAGTTGAAGCCAACTTCCAAACTTTTCATTTGACGCTAGTTTCAAGAGAGAGTAAATACCCTTAGACCATAAATCACAAGAATTTCCCCAGGGAACAAAAACCACAAAGTAATCATAATGAGAAGCTTGAGTCATATTCGGAGACACGGGACATAAATGCAATCTCCAGAAGCTTACCTTGTATTATGTGCATGGTAACTCTTCAAAGAAAACCAACTAATGTTGTAAAGCACAGCAGCACGTTCAATTCGAAGACCATCTCTTCCAGTCTCCTTCCCAACTAAATCAAGCAGTAGGGGAACCGGAACACTGCATTGACCTGATAATGTCTCCACTAACTACATTAGATATGCTCTGGAACACTATCTCGTGTGTTTTAAGAATTTGACCACGTGTTCCTCGGCATTTTCCTGAAATGCAGTACAGAAACATTTATATAACAGAAAAGAAAACGAAAAATGTACTTTTAAAGCAGACATTCGACAGTAATATAAGATTCAATGACACTCACCAATTCCAGTGGATAGCCATGATGAAAGCCGCCACCTGGAGAAAAACTCCAATCTCACATGTATGAAACTGTTCATGGACACAAATTTTATATTCTCAACATGCAGGCAATTCCAACACTTCCATTTGCTGCAAATGCACAAAGCCCCGGTGGAGAAGCCGATCGAAGGCCGACGATCGCCGTTGCTAATTGCTATGCTCATCGGATTATTTTTAGTCTATTCATTTCGATAGTACAATGATTTTTAAGTTTTCAAGAGCTGTTGTCTTGTGATCTCCTTCCCTTATTTTTATTCAATACCGGAAATTGTCCACATATGGTACCCTAAAATTGGACCCATGTGAACTCAATGTCTTTGTTCTGATCTTGGAATTATAACAAGTGTGGAGTTGAATTCTCCTACCGATGTGGAGCCCGCTAAGAAACGTTGCATTACTATTCAAAATGTCAGGGTTGAATCCTCTCATCACGATTTTAAGAGATTAAATAATCTCTTATTTAGGTTTTGCCATAGCTTTAACATGAAACGGTTTCTCAAGCAGTTCCAGACTGAACACAAGAATGAAGACTTAATCAAAGTCAAGATTATTTTTTCTTCCTTCAAGGTTTCAATACGTACAAGATTTTAAAGGAAGAGAGGTTTTATTGCCCGCATAAAGATTGCTTGGCATTGTTGATCCGCAACTAAGGCGTGACAGTGTTAATGAAATGGAAGTGTGTCAAAATTGCTGGAGATTATTCTGTTCACAGTATAACGTACCGTGACATGCAAGGATGGAGTGTCATGAGTTTCAGGAGCAGCAGGGGGAGAGAGCTAGGGAGGACATAATGTTGATGCAGTTAGCTAGGAAGCAGAATTTGAGAAGGTGTCCTAGATGCAATTTCTATGTTGAGAAGATCGATGGTTGCGCGTCTGTGTTACAAGTGAATTGTTTGGTTAATGAACTGTTTGGTTAGGGAAATATAGAAGGGCCATAAGCAAAACCAACCTACATGAACTGTTTGGTTAGGAAACTGTTTGGTTAGGAAAATATAAGGGCACCTCCTCCAATTCTGTTTCTTAGCTAGCTACATCAACATTATGTCCTCCCTAGCTCTCTCCCCATGCCGCTCTTGAAACTCGTGACACTCCATCATTGCATGCCACCGCACGTTATACTGTGCACAGAATAATCTCCGGCAATTCGGACACTCCCATTCCATTAACACCGTCACGTCTTGATCGCGGATCAACAATACCAAGCAATCCTTATGCGGGCAATTAAAACTCTCTTCCTTTAAAATCTTGTACATACTGAAACCTTGAAGGAAGAAAAAATAAAAATCTTGTACATACTGGAACTTGTCAAAGTGGTTGTTGCATCGGCATTTAGCAAAAAGATCAAAACATCCAAGTACATCCAAGCATAATTGTTTAACTTAAAAGTGCAAGATTTAGCTCAACAAATGAACTAAAATCTAGTAGCTAACTGTTTCTACTGTTTCATGTTAAAGCCATGGCAGAGCCTAAATATGAGATTATTTAATCTCTTAACATCGTGATGATGAGAGGATTCAAACCTAACATTTTGAACAGTAATGCAATTTCCGAACGGGCTCCACATCGGTAACAGAATTCAACTCCACATCGGGTCCAGTTTTAGGGTACAATATGTTGACAATTTCCAGTATTGAATAAAAATAGGGTAAGGAGATTACAAAACAACAGCTCTTAAAAACTTAAAAATCATTGCACTACCGAAATGAACAAACTAAAAATAATCCGATGGGCAAATGGAGCTAAACGAATATCATTGACAAGGAAACTAAGAGCTTGCCCTTAAGTGTTAGACACCACGGAAGATAACACCTTGGTGAACTTACCATACCCAGTAGTAGCTCTCAGGTGAACTTGCCTACGAGAAACCTCATCTCCTCATCAAAACATTTTTCAGTAGGCAATCAACAAATTCAGATGGCAAAAGTGATTCGGGTGAGAAAAATACATACTTGTGATGAGCGACCATGGCAAATCAAACCAAGTTGATCAAACATAATTAAGATAAATGTACATAGTTATGCCAACCAATGAAAGGGACAAGTAAAATACACCAAGCAACACAAACAAAAAACGAAAAAGGTACATGGGGAAAGCCAAAGAACAAGGAACCAACAATCAATTCATCAAGAGGTCACAAATAGCAAAGACTTATGTTAAAAGGAAGCTAAGGTCACAAATAGTTAAATGAACAATGTTCCTGGTCTAGAATGACCATGCTTGACAAGCCATTAGGGAGATTCTAGCATGGCCAGAACCTTAAAAGCGACCAAGCTAAAGGGGATTTCTCCCAATTAGAATAGGTAAGACCGTGCGAAATTGGTGCGCATTCTGGAAAGAATTAGTGGGAGAAAAAGGACTTCCGGCTACAAAAGCACACTAGGAACTCCGAGCTACGAGAGCTTGCCGTGTCAATTAAGAGAAACATCGGACTATGAAAGTATGCGGGGTCAATGAAAAGGACTCCGGGCTACAGAAATACTTAAACGTCAAGTATTATTTGGTCTTTAATGAAATATTACGATTAGAGCAAAAATTGGTATGCATTCACCAAATAGGTAAGCTATTTAAAATGCACATTTCAAAATTCAGTGGGTTTTTATCAGTTCAATCAAGGTTTATGCATAATGACTTTACTATATTTGCATCACTCAAATTTCCACATGAGAGAATTGTCGTTCAAGACAAGGGCATGAATTTCCTAAGAATACTAAATGAGAGACTTTTAGTTAAAAGGGACTTTCACTCACTCTCATTTAGAATGACTATTTTAGGATAATCACTCCATCTCACTATCATCATACCAACAATGGTTTGAGTATCCTCGCAAGTAATACAACCGTACCAATTTGAGAGGTATTTAATAGGGACCGTAATGTGGGCTTGGTCAATGGCTTAACAAAAGGACTCTTTGAATCAAGGCAATTGAAAGAACAATTCTGTAATAATTTCCGAGTTTACAAGTCAAGAACCCTGCAAAATGAAAAAGGAATAATCTTGCTCGCACTTTTTCGAGAGATGCTTAAAGCATGCAAACCCCTACGTTAATTCAAGTGCCCTAATCATAAGAGACTTTGCGAGGGACGTAACGTAGGCTAGGTTCATGGGTTGAGAAATGAAAGGATTATTAGGCTCAAAGATGTGTATAGAGGTCAAAGTTGATGATCATCTAGGCATTGTCGTAAGTCTTGTCCTTCACCAGGGATTGTCATTATGAATGCACTATTGATCTTGAGTCTGAGTACTGCTCTATTAGGATACAACCTTTTATAACCGATAGTCACCTATCTCGACTCTCGCTTCTTTTTTCATCTGTGGGCATCGGCCTTAATTTTACCAAGCACACCGCTTTTTCATGCCCCTAGTTCTCATTCATTTTTTCTTTACTTCATTTTTCATAGGTATTGACCTTGCTTTTACCAGGCACACTGCTTTTTCATACCCCTTAATTCTATTTTGATTTTCATGCCCCTAATTCTCATTCATTTTTTCTTCACTTCTTTTTTCATGAGTATTGACCTTGCTTTTACCGGGCACACTGTTTTTTCATACCCCTTAATTCTATTTTGATTTTCATGTCCCTAGTTCTCATTCATTTTTTCTTTACTTCTTTTTTCATGGGTATTGGCCTTACTTTTACCAGGCACACTGTTTTTTCATACCATTTACTTCTATTTTGATGCATATGTCAAGCAATTACACTTTGAATGACACTCGAACTTTCAAGGGTCATCATCTGCCTTGCCTTGCCCCAATGTAGAGAATGATCACCAATTGGGTTTGAAGAAATGAAATTGCCGGCTCAAATGGGCTAAGCAATGAATATAAGTGTATATGATAGAGAAAGAAATGCTCTTCGTCATCCTAAGACACTTAAATTATCGCATGAATTCAATGTAATAGCATCATTTGAAAATTGAAGCAAGTGAGAGCAAGAAATTCTCTTCATTTTCTACATCTTATGATGCTATCTTACCTCAAATTTGCCCCAATGCGGGGTGGTTCTTGACAGGGGTAATTTGAAAAGAATTTCCATAAGTGTATGGAGCTCAAAGGGTTAAGTAATGGATCATATGTAGTGTTTGGGATAGAGAAATGAATTGCCCCTCATCATTTCGGTCATCGTACCTTTTGCGAGAGAACTCTCTACTTTGCGGATATGGAACTTTTTACACTCATCTCACAAGTGTATAGGTAGGGGATTGTATATAGGATAAGGTTTGCCTTTCATCATCCTGACATGTCTCATTCAGCATTCTTAAGCATTGATATCACTCCATTGAATTGTCTATCAGGACAAATCTCTACATGAAATTGGTTAATTAAATAGGCAAAACCACTATCGAAATTCTCTTTTCAAAAGAGCCAACAATTTAAGCATAAGAAGCTTTATGACTTCAAAACAGAAAATTTACCACACTCAAAACATGGTTTTAAGCATTCATTCAGGAAATTGCCCTACAAAGAGACTACCTCCTGGGTTTTGAATGGCCATTCCTCCTATATAATCAGAATTATTTAGAGTTGCTGATTTAAATGGCCTTAGTATACTTATCACTGCTAAAGAATTAGGTTTGTAGTATCCAAACATGGACGGTGTCATGACCTACCCCTCGGGGGAGGGGATAGGCTTAGGGATATTGCCTAAAGAATGGATCTAAGGCTCATGATTAGACACAGACTCTCCCAAGCTCATGCCCTGTGCGATATACTCTAAAAATTTTTGTAATAAGGAGTCGCCACTAACCTATTGAAGTCGGCTAAAAACCAAGTGAAGTATGGGAGTGTACCTCACTACCTACGTAATTAGAGAATCTGGGATCGAGAATTTAATTACACTAATTAATCAATTAGTGCCATTTTAGTTCCTAATCTTATTAATTTTAAAAGAAAATATTTGTGTAAGACAGTTTGGATTAATTTATACATATCCACTAACATGCGAGATAATCATGCGGGTACGCAAACATTAAAATAACAGTTAGTAACCAAGAAAAGCATTTAAATAAATTGCATGGGAGAGCAAATATTTAACATTAAGAAAAAGATAAACTGGACTAATGAGATCAAAACTGTAAAAGCATGCAAACAAGAGTAATTGCCTTTGAAGACAAATTGAAGCCCTAAGGTAGAGCCCTAAGGGCTTACTTAATTTTTTAGTACACTTTAGAATTATGAAACTTCTATTTTTTAAGAAAATAGCTCAAAAAGTTTGTTTTCAAAATTTTTCAAAAGAAAATTTAAATTTTGTGACATTTTTCAATTTTTTTTTATTTTTCTAATTTTTTTCTACTTTTACCTTATCCCTATTTTGTCTTTTTATGCTGCATCCTTTCTCTCCCCTTCCCCTTCCCCTTCCCCTTGCCCTTCCGAAGCGAACTTTTGCTTTCTTTTTCCATATTTTGTTTTCCTTTTTACTTTTTGGCCCTGTTTGGCACCTATCCAAACAGTCTTGCCGATTTCGATTTTTTGTTCCTTTAATCGGTTTGGGAACGTAATCGCGTTTGGTAAATTTTTTGTCAAAAACCGATTTCGGGAACAAATTTACTCGAGAATCGTTTTGGACAAGAATTGAGAATCGAAAAAAATATTATTCTCCGTCCGAGAATCAAAAAAAGAGAATCAAAAGTGCCGAATAAAAAAAATTATTTCTATATTTTATTTTTATTTCTTCCTAGTATGAAATATATATTTATTGTATATAGAATACATATTTAATTTTATGTTATAATTTAGTATTTTTATTTATTACATATTGTATGGATATTAGTATAGTTTATACTATGGTTTATTATTTACTATATAATAAAAATTGATTAGTTAATATTTTTATTACTTAGTATAAAAATATAATTAATCGAGTGAATGGTTTATGAAAATTCAATATCAAATTTATTTTAATCTAAAAAGGTAATTAAAAAAGAATTGGAATAGAAATTTTATATAGTTACTAAACGTGTTTTATTCTTTTTCTATTCCGAATCGAAATTTTATTTATTACCAAATGCGTTTTTTTTACTGGGAATCGGTTCTCGGGAACAGAATCGAAATAATCATTTCTGGCCAAAATCGGTTCCTAACGAATAATCGTTACCAAACGCCCTTTATGTACTTTTCTTTCTTTTTTTTTGGTTTTTTTCTTTTATTTCTTATTTGTCTTTTCCCATTGTCTTCTTCCCCACGAATTTTTCTCAGTGAGTCTTCTTCTCCTCGACATCTCTTTGCACGTCTTCCCCCAAAACTTCAACCAGACAGCAACACCAGCATAGCAACCAGCAAACCTTCAACCGCCGAACCATCACTGTCTACCGGTTGTCCACTCCAACCGGCGACGACCACCGTCGGCCACGAAAGCCGACGGCCAAACCATTTTCGGGCACAAATATCCCCCTCGGCTCAAGAATACACGATTGCTCCAAGAAAATCGCATGAAATCGCAATGGGAACATAAAAGACAGGCACGATCTGAGTATATAAGAGCAAACACGAACCAAACCGAGTTTCAACCCGGTTGCTTCTTGGTTCACTTTGGGACATTTTGTCAAACGTATGAGGTGCGCTACTATAACGAAGCTCGAACCGAAGCTCGAACCATAACGGGATCTTCGACACACAGACAAACAAGACATCGGAAACAAAAAGTAAGGCGATGCAGGCTGGAGCTCGTGCGAACCAGACGGCCACGAGCTCCAACCTGGTGTACCCGAGAAAGAGAGCACACACAAAGGCCTAGGCGACTTACCTGGTTCGGGTGGGGCGCTGTGGCGAACGACGGCTCTCGGGCGGACGACTGACGATCGTGATGTTTTCCTTTGAGCTCTGTCTCTCCCCCTTCGGCTCGTCCTCTCCTTCTCTCTTGCTCCCTCTCGACCAAAAAACCAGCTGAGAAACCACTTGATGTGGGCATTTGTGGCCGCAGGGTCTGCAATCCTCGTCGACGATGACGCTCACCGAGTAGAAACGGACCGTCCTCTTAGCCCCACTTCTGCGGAACCGCTCTCGCGTCGAGGGCGAGCGCTTGCTCAGGCACGGCCTCGAGAGCGAAGAAACAGTGGAAAACGTAGAAGCGGAAGAAGAAGCTTGCTGACCCGACTTCAACTTCCTCTCAAGGTTCGCCTCTGCGGGACCGGACCTCCTAGCGCTCTTCCGCGTCGCGCTGAAGATGGAGTTGATGAAGCTTACCACCTCCCGCCGGGCGAGACCGGCTGCTGCTTCACCTTCTTCAGGTTGGTGCAGATCCTCGACGCCGCGGACGTGAAGACGCCGCCCTGGTCTTCTTGGCCTTCTCTCCGTTCGCCAAACGGAGCATGCCCTTTCTCCTCCCTCTTGGCGGCGGCGACTCTCGTCTTCACGGGCCAGAGCCTGAATGGCGCGAAGTAAGAAGACGACGAACTGGTCATCGTTCTCGCGCCCCTGATGGACTCGGTGTCCGAGAACGAGAACCCGCCCGAGCTCGAGTCGGAAGAAATGGAAGTGGAGCCAAAGTACAGCGCGTCGCTGTCGTGGTCGGGCTCGTACTTGGGCTTCCTGAGCAGCTCCTGCGAAAAATGGTTCCTCTTCGCGTCCGCCGCGGCATTGGCCCTGTCGCTGCCGCGCTGCTTCTCGACGGAGGAGGCGGACCGCGGGCCCTGCTTCTTGGACAGCGCCTCCCTGCAGGATCTTTGCTGCTCCGGCTCGCGCTTCGGCTTTGCGTTCGTCGATGGAGGACGGGCCGTTTGCTGCTCTTCTTCTTCATCTCTCGGAGATACCTTCCCTCTTTCAGTGTCCTCTCGAATCCAGAAGAAGGGCGTCGGGGAGCGGGATCCCGTGCACGGTCTAGCCTCTCTTTGGCTCTCCACTCTCTCTCAGGTACTTCTCTCCCTCAAGCTCCCTCTCCCATGTCCTCTCTTGAGCGGCTCTCCTTTTCACCCTTTTCACTTTCTCTTTCCTTTCCTTTTTCCTGCGGTCCCTCGTCTGCGTTCTGCCCTGCTCTCCAAAGCTGTCGCTTTTGGCGCTTTTGGCGAAGACGAGAATGTTTCCGGCTAAGGAGCCGACACGGCTCGAGACAACAGCAGCGTCGCCTCTCTTGAGAAAAGCGAATTCCCAGCATTTCGAGTAGGAGAGAGAGTGAGAGAGAGAGAGAGAGAGAGAGAGGAAGGGGCGTCGTCAAGAACAAAACAGGGCAGAACAGAGTGTGGCAGAGTGCGTTGTGGCGTAACTGTCATACTGTAAAATGACTCATTTTAAATGAGGAAGGCGGGGTTGGCGTTGGGTGGTCCCGCGGCTCTGCTGGACTTCCTTGACAGCGACGTATCTACCGTCGTTTCAGCTATTTTCACTCTCTCTCTCTCTCTCTTCCCTGCTCTGTTGGCTCCTGCCTCCGCTTTTACTGCACCCCACCGCCACCGAATGGTTGACCTCTTCTATTTCGAGGGGAAAAAAACTGAAGTCCTAAAATTTGTACGTGAAGTGAAATCAAACTCCTAAATATTTCAACTGATCTCTCATTATGTTATAAGCCTTTCTCTTTTCAAAATGTGCAATCTAATCCTTTTGATTGACCACCATACCTATAATTATCGATGTCGTCGTTTGAGAATTTACTTGATCGACATCTTAAAAATGTGCTTCTCAACATGAATTTAAGACATTCTTTGCGTTTTTAAATAATTTTCTTAGGATTCAATAGAGACAACTTCATTGCATTTTTTAACATAGTTATTATTTTCTAAAATTTTTGTAGGTAAGGTATTACCTTTTGTTGTGACTCGTCTTTAGAAATAGCTACAAACTGCCTCATGTATTTGTACCAAGTAAGGCTTTGCTAGCATGAATATGAGATAGCTTTTGGATTACTCTAAGCAGGAGATGTGATTTGATCTCAAGATCCGTCACGTCAAAGGAATTTCTATGGAGGGTGAAAAAGAGAGCATGTCATATAATATGTAACCCACTCGACATAATCACGAGTGTTGTATTTCCCTCCATTTCTGTTAATTGATTGTTATCTCTTTGATTGTTATCCCTTTTGTCATTTTCCAAATTATATTTACTATTGATACTTTTTATCAACATAAAAAATTCAAATTATACTCACCTTTATATATTTACATTCTTTATGACACGGAAAAACCTCAAATTTTTTTATTTGTGTAACATATTAAATTTCTATAAAAATTCAATTAGCAAAAACATCATTTAAGCAGTGATGCTTATTCACGGAATATTATTATAAAATAAATATGTTACATAAGTATATGCTTAGAATTTTTTGATGTCACGTAATCAATGTGTTCACAATAAATACAATTGATGAGTTATTTGAGGCTTTTTTCTTAAAAATTATCACTCATATTTGGAAGCTCCTCAGGGAAGCATGGCTCTTCCCTTCCTACTGCTAAGGATGTAGGAAGCCTTTGCTCGTTTGAGAGAGGAATTACTTTTCTTTCTTCTTAAAAGGAAAGAACGAAGAAGAAGAGAGAGAAGATAATAAATGTGTGGAGACTCTGCAGAGTAAAGAGAGAGAGCATGCACCATGCAGGGCTAGTGTGCAAGCTAGATGAGAGGGAAAGGTGATTATTTTACATGCATAAATTCCATCTTGGCGAGCCAGCCCCACGACGCCACGCTTCATGATTGGTTGTAGACCATGCTTCCTAAGCACCTAATATTTTCTCCTACTTGTCACGTGGCATTGCAACGCCAAAAACTGTCCAATCAACACGTAGAAAAGCAAAGGTCAAAGGTAGGAGAAGATACAATTTTCGTCCCCCCGAGATAAGACAAACAATGCCAAAAATGCGCTAAAACTACTGATTTCCAATCAAATAAAAAAAATAAAACATAAAAGCAAGAATCGCTCATATAAAACAAAAAACCATTGGGGTCTAGCTTCGGGAATCAGACCTCCATGATGCTATTAGAATGAGAATATGTGGTTTCATTAAGTATTATTTCGTTAATGTTGTAACTGGTAAATGTGCTATTTTCTATAGAATGACAAATAATAGGTACCTAGCTATATCCTAGCCCCATGCATCTATTGAGGAATAGATGTGGAAATTGAATGCAAGAAAGTGGGAACTGTATTAAACAGACTAATAATGACTAAAAATAAATACTCGAGAAGGATGTCAAGGCCCTTTCGGTCATTTTCTGATGTTGAACTTAAAGCTTCCTGTTTTCCTAGAAGAGGATGGTCCTACTCTTAGATCCAAGTGGTCTATTCTTACATGTTGCAAATTACGAGAATGAACAAAAAGTGGGGCACATCTATTGAAAATGCGATTAAAGCAGCAATTGAAGGAGTGCCTCAGTGCCCTCCATGATTGATTCCTATAACATTTCTTTCAATCATCCGGTTTAAAAAACAATGACCCCAAGGTCTAGGAAGCTGCGGACTATCCCAAGCTTTGGATTTTGTATAAATTTTTTGTCTGTCGTCCGTTTGAATGAAGAGAATAAAGTATTATTGGACGGTGCTTATTTTAATATTTTACGTGAAGATATATTGGTTCTTGTTAAATTAATATCTCGAGTTTAAATTGAACGAGGAAATTCGCTGGACTCGCGAAAGTATTACAAAAGGAGGAAATAAAAGGAAAATGAAGTTTTTTCCTTCTTCCCTCAGTTACGAATTCTTATTGTAAAGGGGAATCAGAACGTGGGCCCAGAGTCAAAGTTGTTGACTCTGGGCACACCTATAATAATGATTTAGGAATTTTCTCCTTGGCGTGAAGCTGCTGCAGAGTCGCCGAAGCCTGTGCACGTAGAAGGAAAGAAGAGTCCGCACGCTTAAGGAGCAAAACGGAGTGGGCCCTTAGACGTGGTGGGCCCTTGACTTGGGCACATATATATAAGAACAGAATCGTTCTTTCATGCGCACGTTGGATTGCCGAAAAAAACCCTACGTAGCTGCACGTTCGACGATCAACGAAGCCGCAAGTCTCCCGCGAGAAGTTTGAAGATATACACGATTTCGTACGTACGTGAACCAGGCGTACGTAGAACATTGTATGTTTTGAGTTTGAACATACAGTAATTTTGCGTCGTGAGTTTATACCCATAAGAGTTGTTTATTTATAAATATTTTTGGTCTAAGGTTAAATCTGGGTTTGGGAAACACTTGAGCATTTGAACGATTGTAAATTCTGATACTCCAATTATAGTAGATTATTTGCTGTTGGCTCTCCCCGTGAACGTAGGTAGCGATACTCGGACCGAACCACGTAAATTTTTGGTGTGCTTATTTTTCTCGTTTATTTCTTTGGTAATTTCGCGTTAACATAAATTGCAACATCATATCGCTTTCACGTATTATATCCCATCAGTTCTAACCAAAAAGAAAAGGGAAAAAACAAATTTCCGGTATTATTGTCATTGATACCTCTCATGAGAATGCTGTGCAACTAAAAGCACTAGTTTCCATAAGTTGTTAATAGCCTTGTCCTTCCAAGGTTTCTGTTGGGAATAACGGATCCCCGAAAACCGGATTCGACACTAAATCGAACCCCTAAATCAATGCGGAAGACGAAGCCCGGGAAAACACGTATCACCGATCGTAAAGCACACCACGGATTCGAGCGTACCTTGTTAGCCACAGATTAAACACCAATGCCGAAGACCGAGGAAGAAATTCTGATCCGATGATGCCAATTTGCCTTGAAGGGAAGACGGGACGCCTTAAGCGTTTTTCTTTTCTTTTTCTTGGAGGGAGAGAGGGAGAGGAACGTACGTAAGTTCTGATTTCCCAAGAGGTCTTCTCTCTCTCTCTCTCTCCTCCCTTTTATACCTTCCCCCATTCACGGGCCCTATTCCCGTGGGCTGGGCCTTTTTGGGCCCAACTTGAGCGTATGGACCTTAAGCTCATCTCATAAATCCATCATCTCCCACTCGCACATGGTGGTCCAAAACCAACATGGGCGGACAGGCCTTACTCATCCCCATTAGAGAAAAATCCATCATAGACTCTCACTTAACATGGTGGCCCGAACAGAATCCTCTTTTCCTCTTTTCCTCTCTTCAACATTCATACCGGTGAATAATCCGTGCGACCAGCATACTTTGAGAGCTCGTTGCCATACATCTGTTAGGAATATATAGCAGCTCATAATGGGCATCACATCTTGAGTAGATTTAGTATGCAGTACCCTAGATCGATCGATCACATTTTACATCTCTCTTGATCTCTTCTAAACAATGATATATATATATATATACATATTGTATTCACAATTATGATTATCACAAAGACAGTCATAATTGGTTAACCGGTGAATACAAAACTACAATGTGATTCTCCAAAATCGATCTTCCTCTTTCCTTCAAACTCTTAATTTCAGTCCAGCTTGCTTTTCTAGAAATGCCCCATTAGATCGAATCACTCATGACCATTGGCAACATCCTAAGATAGCAAACACTAAATAGAAATCTTGAGAATAAGTAAGAGTCATGAGGGGACTAAGAAATTGAGGAACTCTTTTCCTCAAGAGTCTCACACGACATAAAAGTTGAGATCAAACTTTTGCCACTCTTATTGGTCGTCTCATGCATACGTAGTATGAAATACGTATTATAGTATTAACTCCTTTCCCATGGAGCGTATGTCTACACCTTTCAATACCGTACAGATGATAGTTCAGACATACCCAATGTCTAACTTGAGTTCACCTATCTACTCATTCACAAAATTCATCAGAACTCACATCTGGCATCTTAGACAGATAAAGTAAAATATGTGGGGTATTTTACTTTCGGACATAGTAAGTATTATATCCTCATCTTAACACTTAGTTAAGGTGACATACGTGTTTTAAGCTTGAGCTCTCGATTATCACCTAGATAATAAGCTTTAAAACAGTCTCATCTCTATTTATCACACAGTAAATAGAGGCGATTACCCGTGTGAGTGGGCTAATCTTATATCTGTCCGACATACTTCTTAACTTAAAGTAATGCACTGAGCATTAAGATGCATAAAGATCATACAAAGATTTATAGGCATTAATGATGAAAACACAAATTCATCAAATTGTGAACACTTAGGGAAATTGCAATATTCAGTACATCAGCCTCTACGCAATCCTAGAGATTTCATATAGCCACAAAACATATCTCTAGGTATTGGCTTTGTCATAGGATCTGCTACCATTCTATGCGTAGTATGTACTCTAAGTTCACATTTTTTCGTGCAACCATATTCTTTACAAAATTATACTTGGTATCTATGCGTTCAGTCTTGCCATGATATTTTGGATCTTTGGTGTACACTTTTGCTGCTTGGCTATCACAGTTAACCAACAATTAATCTGCAGCATTTCCAATAACACCTAAATGATCCAAAAAATCTCTTAAGCCAAACATCTCTTACACTGCTGCTGATAATGCCACAAACTCAACTTCTATCGTGGATAAGGCTATACACTTTTGTTTCTTACTGCTCCAACATATGGTGCCATTATTCGGTAAGAAAACAAACCCAGATGTAGATTTCCTTTCATTTAAATCTCCTCCCCAATCAGTATCAGAATAGCCTTTGAGTTGCAGATCCTTTCCTTAATAACTCAACGTATGATCAGCAGTCCCCTTTAGATACCTTAGTATTCTCTTAATGGCTTTTCAATGTGCTTGACCTAAATTGGATTGGTATCTACTCACCATTCCAATTGCAAAGCATATGTTGGGTGTTGTACACATCATAGCATACATCAAGCTCCCAACAGCACTAGCATAAGGAACATGTTTCATTTGTTCCTTCTCTTGTAGAGTCCCTGGACATAGTCTGTGGCTCAATCCTTCACCTTTGCAATAGGAGTGTCTATGGGTTTACAGTCTTGCATACGAAATCGTTCAAGAACCTTATTTATATAGGTTTCTTGCGAAAGAGACAATGATCTCTTCAAACGATCTCTTGAAATCTTAACTCCAAGAATGTATGCAGCCTCACCCATATCCTTCATTTCAAAGTTAGAAGATAACCATCTCTTCACAGTATTGACAAACTCCATATTACTTCCGGCAATTAGTATATCATCAACATATAATGATATGATCACAAACTGATCATTGGATATTTTGATATATACACAATGATCATCATCTATCATTGTAAAGTCATATGCCATTATGGCATTATGGAAACGTATATATCATTGTCTTGACGACTGCTTAAGGCCATATATCGACCTCCAAAGTCGACATACCTTTTCTTCTTGGCCTTTCATTATGAAACCAGCAGGTTGTTCCATATATTTCTTCCTCTAATTCTCTATTGAGGAAAGCAGTCTTTACATCCATTTGATGTAACTCAAGATCCATACTAGTCACTATTGCCAGAATAATGCGAATCAAGGTAAATCTCACTACAGGAGAAAATGTATTTTCATTATCAATTCTTTCCTGTTGATTATACCCCTTCGCCACAAGGCGAGCCTTATGCCTTTCTATTGAGCCATCAGCCTTTCGCTTTATTTTGAGAACCCACTTGTTCCCAATAGCTTTGTGTCCTTTTGGAAGATCAACCAGTTCCCAGACTTGGTTTGATTTCATTGACTCCATTTTCTCTTCCATTGCATGAATCCATTTTTCCTTATTAGGGCAATTCAAAGCCTCATTAATATTTCTTGGCTCATCCTTATCTCGTGGAGCAATTATAAAAGTTTCCCCTTCAATGTCAAACGTCGACGGGGAATACTTTGGCGACTTTTTCACCGTATGGGAGATTGTACACTTAGCACATTATTCCCCATCATGCTCCCACTTGGATTACCCAATTTCCCAAACTTGTGAGATGACACATGAGTATAGGCAGCACAACCCCATGGCTTAAGAAAACTTAAGTCCGATTTTCTAATTGTCCAAAACTCATATGAAGTGGAAATAACTGATTTGGAAGGCACCCGGTTAAGTATATAGGCAGCAGTTAACAACACATCACTCCAAAAAGTGATAGGTAAGTTAGCATGCGCCATCTTGGATCTAACCATTCCAGTATGGTTCTGTTTATTCTCTCTGCAACACCATTTTGTTGAGGAGTATATGGAATAGACAACTATCTTTCTATTCCTTTTTCGTCACATAATTTTCTGAACTTATCAGATAAATATTCTCAACCTCGATCGGATCTAAATACCTTTATTTTCTTGTCTAATTGATTTTCTACCAGGTTCATAAACCTTCTGAAACAACTTATGCTTCAAATTTATGAGAAATCAAATAGACATATCCGATTTCGAGTATAATCATTTATAAAAAAAAAAAGTGATGAAATAAACAGCCCCTTGCCTTCCTCTCAGATTCATTGAACCACATACGCCCAAATGGATTAAATGCAGAGGAAATTCAGCTCTTTTACCTTTTCTAAATGGTTTCCTTATCATTTTCCCTACTAGGCAATGCTCACTTATAGACAAATCGAATTTTTTCAATATTGCCCAACAAGCCCTCTTTGGCTAGTCTATTCATATGTTGTTGGCCCATATGACCAAGTCTAGCATACCACCATATTCACATCATTATCATATAAGGTAGAAGATGTGAAACAAGGGAATAACATATTGACATTATCACAGTCAATATTTAGTACAATAAAACTATTCAGTAAGTGACCACAACCATAGTAGTTTGTATCTAAACACAAATCTACACCTTTATTATGGAAGTTCATACCAAAACTAAGCTTAACCAACACTTAAGACAGACACTAAATTTCGACGAATCTCCAGAGCATATAGAACATCAAGATGCGTCCACCATGCATGTTCAATTGGCAGGTGCCAATCCTTTTAACTTCAGCTCTAGAGTTATTTCCAATATAGATCCACTTAGTTCCAATTGGTATCGTCGGAATTCCATGAAGGATCCTCTATCATTTGCTACATGGTCTGTCGCTCCTGAATCTACATTCCATAAAGGATTGGATTCAGCCTATAATGCAGAACTTGACACATAAGCAAAGTTCTCAAATGTACAAGAGGTGTATACCTTCTTTAGCTCATGACAGTCGCGAGCATAGTGATATCTCTTGTCACAATTGTAACATCTCACCCTTGACATTTTCTTTACTTGATGACGTTTTCCTCTTTTGTGTTGGTTAACTCTTGATTTCTTGCAATAAGGACTTGATCATTTGCATTCCCACATATTGAACGAATCAATACGCTTGCGCTTAGAGCACAAAGCCCTTTATGAGCTAGAACCAGCATTGCAAATATCTATTTTCGGCTCACATGCCGTTAAGCGGTCCTCTACCAGCTCAAAGTGGCGCACAGCATCCTCGAGATCTTCCATAACATGATCAAGAGCTTCTAGTGTTTCTAGCTTTTTCAGCACATATTGAATCTTCATATTCAATATTTCACAATTGTTGCCGTTCATATCAGCAATTACATTCTTCGTTGCTGAACCATCGTTCTGAACACATCAGACATACATGCACGAATAATTAATACCTATCATTTATGCATCCCTATTTGCATAGACCCATCATATTAATAAATAATTTCAAGTAAGGCTTTAGAATCAAAAGGTCACTATGTTTCCAATCATCCTCCAAAAATCATAACTTAAAACTATCATTAATATGATTGTCATATGCAAAATCAACTCTATGAAGTTACAAAAACTTCTATTACTACCCACATGACTAATTATCCACAAGAACCAGCAATAGCGAGAAAGCAAATAAAAATCTTAACATCCAATAAAATAACAATGCTTTCACATGATACAACTAATATATCGGTTGCTACATCAACAATAATCATGTAGTAAACATTACATAATTAATCAAAGAAATAAATAGGGAATGCCCATTCTAATCTATCAGTCAAAACATCTGAGAAAAACTGAAGGCACATTTGCCAACCATGGAAAAGCTTTTGGAGAGCATTCATGTCGCCACCAAGGCGCATTCACTCTGCGCCATGTGGCGCTCAATCTAAGGGTTGAAGTTTTGGCCAACTCAATCCTATAGTGCTCTCTTACAAAAGCTTCCACCAGCCTCCTATAACCCGGTACCACGTTGACCTCCCATAGCCGATCCAACACTGCTTGCCATTTAAGTGGAAGAGTGTTCATCAAAGCCGGCACCTTCTCAAAATCCGGCATAAGATAATCATTCCAGATGATTTCCTGTATCATCTGATTGACCCTGACCACATGTGATACTAAATCACAGTCATGCCACCGATAATCAGCTAACTCTGTCATTAGCCTCTTAAGTCTTGCATTTCCCTCGTCCGTTCTCGGGATTGTAGGTATCCTTGCATAACGCATCATAGTTCCTGCAACAAATGCAGAACTAAAAAATGGATCACTTATAATCCATAATAAATATAAGGGAAAATACATAATTTTACAAAATTCATGCAACAAATGCAGAATTAAAAATGGATTACTTATAACCCACATAGGCATAACTGAAAAAGAAACAAATTCCTTTTTTTTTTTTTTTCTGGTCAACGGTCAACGAGCGCGCGGGTCGGACCGATCGGACCGGTCGCGACGGTCGGGCCGGTAGGACCGCCGCGCGGACCGACTGCATGTGCCTCGCGCGTGCGGGGGATGACGTCCGCGAGTCGGGTCGGGTCGGGTCGCCGGCCGATGACCGCCCGGCGAAACGTCATCGGTGATGTCATCCGAGCGGTTACCGACCGTTGGATGATGTCACGATGACGTCATCGCGTGACGTCAGCACGCGTCAGTTCACTCGCCGGCGGCGTGCACGCGCCGGTTCGCCGACCGGCGCGTGTGCCGCACGCGCTGGGCGAGCCAACGCTTTCGCGCCTACACGCAGCGCCTTCCGGCCGCACGTGTGGGCACGTGCGGCGTGTTCCGACGGCGTTCGACCTATCCCCGGACTCGTCTCGACGTCGCCTTTCACCCAGTGCCTTCAGAATTTGATTTCGACTTACGAAAGCTCAGAAAAATTGCCGAACAAGGCTCGGGTGTCGGGATTTCTCGCCCCGATCCGTACGGCCGAATGGTTTTTGCGAAAAATCAATCAAAAAACATCAAATTGATCGGGAAAACGTGAACTAGGGCTCTGATACCAATGTTGGGAATAACGGATCCCCGAAAACCGGATTCGACACTAAATCGAACCCCTAAATCAATGCGGAAGACGAAGCCTGGGAAAACACGTATCACCGATCGTAAAGCACACCACGGATTCGAGCGTACCTTGTTAGCCACAGATTAAACACCAATGCCGAAGACCGAGAAAGAAATTCTGATCCGATGATGCCAATTTGCCTTGAAGGGAAGACGGGACGCCTTAAGTGTTTTTCTTTTCTTTTTTCTTGGAGGGAGAGAGGGAGAGGAACGTACGTACGTTCTGATTTCCCAAGAGGTGTCTTCTCTCTCTCTCTCTCTCTCCTCCCTTTTATACCTTCCCCCATTCACAGGCCCTATTCCCGTGGGCTGGGCCTTTTTGGGCCCAACTTGAGCGTATGGGCCTTAAGCTCATCTCATAAATCCATCAGTTTCCTTTCCATCTAAATTTGCCATTTGGTATTTATGTAAAGCATTTATGGGTGAGAAAATGGCACTATGGAAGCTGATATGAAAATCATCTAAGTATAAGTCTCAAAAAGAGAAAAGGGAATATTTCTTTCTAGGATGCTAAATATGGGTTCAAAAGTGGGCGGTGGATGAATTTGAATCTTGTTGGTAATCTTTATTAATTGCACGTCCCAAACCTAAGTTATAATCATAAAACGTTCACAATTTTAACCAAAGATTTCTGCTTAGAAAAGAATTTGAACTTATTAGAAATTAATCTTTATAGAAAAGATAATTGGAAAGAAATTAATCTTTATAATCATAGTGATGCTCAACGCTCTTGAAAATATACATGCATTGAAAATTATAATATCTCCTTAATTAGTCACCTTAGCAAATATATGCCCATGTATTTAACAATGGACCGGAAAATGGTGCAGAAATGGGATGGCAATTTCTTTCTTTAAGCTTGTTTGGTAGCTTAATGAGATAGGAAAATTGAAGACTCATAAAAATAAAAATAAAATCAGTTTTTCTTTGAATTTTATCTTCACTCTTTTTCGTAAATGCAAGCGTTTGGGCAAACGATTTACAAAGTATTTGTCAATGGGATCCCCTTCATTTGAAGAGGCAAATAAAAATAAAAGTCGACGGGATTAAGGATAGTCGGACAGATCTAATCGTATCCACCAAAGTCCAAATTATTATATGGATATTTCCAAAACATTTTATAGAAACATTGCAAAAAACCTAACCATCTTTACTTATTCGAAATTGCAATTTGCACCATATCTAATCTTAAAATACTATACTTTTGCATATGATACACTCTCACTTTTTAAACAATGATAATTTTTCTCCATGTTTTTCCTAAAGTAAAATGTAGGGTTTCGAGTAAAAAAGACATCTCGATACAGATGAGAGACTGGAAACAAACAGTAAACAAATTTAGGGCCTGCATGGTTGGACTTTGTTTGTTCCCGGGAACAGAAATTTCTGTTTTTTTGTTCCTGGGAACAAAAAAAAGGAACAAACGCGTTTGTGTGCGTTTGTTCCTTTTTATTCTTTTGTTCCCGGGAACAAAAAAGAAACAAAACAAGAAACAAGAAAAACTTGTTTCTTGTTTTCGAACACAAATCGAAACAAAAAAGGAACAAAAATGTGTTCTTTTTTTATTTCGATTTGTGCTCGAACAGCCTCCTCTCCCCCCGCGACGAGCTTCCTCCCGCGACTGCGACAAGCGACGAGCGACGGGCGAAGAGCTTCTCCTCCGGCGACGTGCGACGAGCGACGGGCGAAGAGCTTCTCCTCCGGCGACGTGCGCCTCCTCCCCGCGAGCGAGAGAAATCCATCGTCTTCTCCGGCGCCCGTCTCCGACAAGCGCCTCCTCCAGCCGTTGCTCCTTCACCGGGTAAACGTCGTCACGCTCCTCCTTCACCGATTGTCTTCACTTCGGCGAGAGCTCGAGTGTTAGGGCTCGCTCGAGGAATCGCTTGCCCAGTCTGCGAGCCGCTTGCTCGAGCGAGTCTCGCGGATCCGGGCGAGCGTTGCTCCCCGGATCTGCGGCGGCAGCTCGTCCGCTCGCTCGAGATCCGGGCGAGCGAGCGAGCGCCGAGCCCGCTCGCTGCTCGGGCTCGCTCGAGCGAGGTAGAGCGCGTCGAGCGGCCGCTCGGGCTCGGCTCGAAGGAGCGCCGCTTCGCTCTGCTCCGCGTCGCCCGAGCCCGAGCTGAGCGAGCGAGCCTTCCTTCGGGCTCGGCTCGAGCGAGCAGAGCCCGAGCTTCGGCGCCCGTCGCTCGGGCTCGGGCGACGCCGGAGCGGAGCGGCCGCGAGCGACGCTCGCTTGGGCTCGGCTCGAGCGAGCGAGCCCGAGCAGCGACGGCAGCGACGCTCCGCTCGGGCTCGGCTTTCGAGCCCGAGCGGAGAGCAAGCGAGCCCGGCTAGCGCTCGGGCTCGGCGACGCCAGAAAGCGAGCGGGCGAAGCCCGGCTGGGCTCGGGCTCGGCGACGCCGAGCAGAGCAAGCGGCAGCGGCGCTTCGCTCGGGCTCGGCTCGGAAGCGAGCGAGCGAGCCAGCCCGGCCGCTCGGGCTCGCGACGCGGAGCGGAGCAGCGAGCCGCCGCTGCTCGGGCTCGGCGACGCGCGAGCCTCCGCGAGGCGGGCCGCCCGCTCCACGGCTTCGTCTTCCTTCGGGTTTCGATTGTCGAGTTCCTCCCGCGCGCGCGTCGAATCTCCGTTATCTGCGGTGCTACTTTTTTTTTTTTTTTCTGAGATCTCGGTTCTTTTGTTGTGCTTATGATCCGATCGCGGGAAGGGAGGGGAGGAGCAGGCGCGGCACGACACCGATCACACCGAGCTCTTCAGGTGCGTTTGTACTATCTGCGATTCGGTTCGGATAGGAGGTAACTATGTGCGTGCATGTATGTGATTTCTGGTGAATTTGCTGGTAAAATGGGGGAGGCAAACTGCAACTGTGAAATACACTAGCCTTTGGTGTGACATGATGCTGTTTTGAAGCTTAATTGAGTTGATTACAAAGGCATGGTAGGTGTCTCGGCTTCTCGGCGGGTCGCAAAACGCCGTAGATTTAGGAAAATTTTGTTGTGTTGGTTGGTGTATGGTTTGATTTCGAGCGAGCAGAGTGAGTGTGTGGGGTTTGCAGCGGCCGTGTTGAAGGGTGGTTGGGCGGGCAGCGGCTGTGTTGTTAGATCTGGCCTTTGCTGGCGTTCCTCGACACCATGACGAGTTGCTGTTCTGTTGATCTTTGTCCCACGATCCTGTTGTCCCGCGATCCTGTTGTTCTATGGCAAATATCTCCTGCTGTTCTCAATTTGCGTTTTGTCCCGTATTGCTTGGATTTGGTCGAATATTAATATTTTATGTGTGTCTCTATGAACCCTTGCGACTCAAGGGGAGAAAGACAAAAGGAAGAAGATGAGGCCCGAAGAAGAGAACGTGTAGAGGGGTAGACTAAAGGGGAGGAGAAAAATAAAAGTGAAAGAAAAGAAAAGAACAGAAAAAAATAAAAAATAAAAGGCACGTGAGAAGAACAACGTTGTCGACTTGTTCATTTAGTACATTCTTTGTGAATCTATAAGAACAACGTTGTTCGACTTTTTTTGTAGGAATGTTGGGGATTATACATTATGCGAGATCCTTGATATCTTATGACTATAATGCTTCGATTTTTTCTCTTTAAGTTATGGATTTGCAGAGAATGGAGGGTGCTGTTTCGTTGTTGCCTTATTGCTTATTGTCTTGAATTTTTCTTTACTTAAGGTACATCCTCAATTGGTTGATTCATTCTCAAGTGAACGCTGATGCTTTGAGAACTTCGGTGGATCCATCCAAAGTTCCGCCTTGCCGGTGCCAATCCACGAAGACATACTCTTTTTCCCTTGCTCTGTTCCGAATTTGCCAGTCCCTGCCACATAAATCGCAATTTCCTGAATTTGGAAACAATCATCCGCACGCTAAGGTTGGCCTCTCGGTTCTTTTTTTTTTTTTCATTTTCTTAATCTTAGAGATCTTATAATTTAGTTGGACCATTCACAAAATAGGATGGGGTATACGGATCCATATAGGTTACCATGCTAATTTTGTATATGGCGTGTAGTTCTTACGGTTTTATGTTAATGATTTAATTCATAACTCACGTGATGCTCAACCGGTCGAAGATTCAATGGCATCCGAGAGACACGCATTCAATGCAAAGTGGACGGAGTCTATAACCAATATGCTTATCGGCTTATTGGTGGATGAGGTCAAAAAGGGAAACCGCACCTCTTCCACTTTCAACAAAGTCGGGTGGAGGAATGTACAGTCTGAACTCAGTAAACAGACAGGATTCCAATTTACCATGGTTCAGCTGAGGAACAAGGTAAACAAACTGAAACAACAGTATAGCAGTTTTCACAAACTCATTTCTCAGTCCGGATTTGGTTGGGATAATGTCAACAAAAGAGTTACTGTCGAAGATCCAAGTGTATGGGAATTTCATATCAAGGTATTTCTTAACTTTGTGGTCATTTTGATATTATTACAAATGCCAATTATGAAATGTATGATTATATTGCTGAAATGTCATCATTGAAAAAATTGTAGGATAATGTCGAGTGGGCAAGATTCAGGAAGAATGGACTTCCTCAGTATCCTGAGCTTTGTATTATTTTTGGTGGTACCTATGCTACTGGGAATTATGCCGTAGGATGTGCTCAAGAAGACAATCTGTCGGATGATGACGACAATGATGATGACAATGTACGGGGTGACAATAGTGGTGGCGGTGCATATGGTGTCAATGCAGGTGGAGGTGGTGACTATGATGGTAGCAATGCAAATGATTTCATTGGATACCATAGTGATGACAGACTTTTTACAACAGACGATATTGGAACTTCAGTTCGTGGAAAGCACAAATTGAATAGAACTCCAAATAGTAAGCGGAGAAGAAAGAGCAACCAATCCAGTTTTGATGAAACTTGTAGAGCCATACAAGATTTTCTAAAGGTTAAGTCACCAAGTCCATCTGGTGATGGCTCTGCGAGCTCAGGGACTTCACAACCACCTGTTGACCCTTTCTCCGTATCTACTGCGGTCCAAATTCTAAACAATATGCCCGAGCTAGAGCAAGATGTTTACAATAAAGCAGTGAAACGAGCATGCGTCAATCGTGAATGGAGGGAGGCTTTCATTACATGCATACCTGCAAGGAGGATTGGCCTTCTTCAATTTCTTTAGTTGATATTTGGAAATATATTATGAATTGCATGGAGTTTCATTAGAGTGTATGACGTATATTATCTATTAATCTTTAGTTTATTCAAATATGATTAGTGTTGAGACTCTTGTAATATCTTATTGAGATTTTATGACTTATGTTATTAATTATTATTGTGATGTGTTTTCAAAATCTATATTGATGTTTTGGTCATTTTTGTGATTGTATAGGTACTATGGAAGAGGGATCAAATAGTGTGTCTAATGAGCAAGTACAACCAGTTGAACAATTCTCGGGTGATGACATTAACATATTGGTAGCGTGGCTCTGCTTAGCTGCGATGGAGACATCCCTCCATACGAGAGAACCTATTAGGGACAGTCAATTATCAGGAAGAGAATGGATAAGGGAGATTGTTTATGGACATTCAGATAGGATATATGAAGCATTTACGATGGAGAGACATGTTTTTCTGAATTTATGTGACTTAATGAGGGTAAGGGGTTGGTTGAAAGATAGTCGATTTGTTCACATAGATGAACAAGTTGGGATATTTTTAAGTGTGGTTACTCACAATAACTCAAATAGAGATTTATGTGAGAGATTCCAACATTCAGGAGAAACGATAAGCAAGTATTTCAATAGAGTGTTGAAAGCAATGATCAAATTTTCAAAGGAGATAATCAAACCACCGTCCTTTGACGTCATTCCACAAGAAATTCTTATTGATCCTAGTCATAAACGCTATTTCAAGGTATGATTTTTATATTAATTTTATACCGTCAAATACATGTACTTGATAATCTTATATGATATTGATTATTAATATATTAACGGGGCTGCGTAGGTGCTATGGATGGCACCCATATAGATGCTACCGTTCCGTGTCTCGGCAGATTCCATTTAGAGGTAGGAGTGGGAGAACAACCCAGAATGTGCTGTGTATTTGCTCTTTTGATATGAAATTTACTTTCGTGTATGCTGGATGGGAAGGATCGCCAACGATTGTCGAGTGCTTTCAGCGGCACTCGAAAATCCGCAACTGCAATTTCCCCGCCCACCACCTGGTATGTACTTTGTTTATGAAGACAATTTTATGATTATATATTATGGTTCCATATCACAACAAAATTAAATTGATAAGCATGTTACAGGGAAATATTACGTGGTAGATTCAGGTTATGCAGCACTTCCAGGATTTTTAAATCCATTTAAAGGCGATCGGTATCATTTAAGCGAGTATAGAGGGAATGGGGGACAACCAAGGACAGCAAGAGAATTGTTCAACAAAAAGCACTCTTCATTGAGAAATGTAATTGAGAGGTCATTTGGGGCATTAAAGAATCGATTCACCATTTTGAGACAAATGCCTCCATTTACAATTCGGAAGCAAGCACTTGTTGTAATAGCTTGTTGTGCTCTCCACAATTATATTCGTGATCAAGATGCGATGGATAGGAACTTTTCCATATATGGAGATCCGGAATATCCATGCGGACCTACAGAATTGGAGGTTGCAGATGATACATTGCATGATGCACTGGAATAAACATGCTTAGGACAAGGATTGCAAATAAAATGGCGAGGGATCATAATATGCCTGAAATTTCATGACTTTGTGTTTTTGACTTTTGTAATTTTATTTTTAAGTATTCACTTATCAAATCCAATGTGATGAAGTTGAACAATGAACTATATTACTTCATTATTATGATGTTATGTATGAAAGGATCTACGTAGAGATCTATGAAGTATTCTTCTTTTAGGTAGCTCTTATGGTGGGATTTTTACTTATGAAATTTTGTTCCAGGTATGCACATGATCATGTTCAAAATGTTTGTCTTTAACAACTATGAACAAAATTAAATTGATGAGCATTTCATTAGAGTTATAATGCAATACCAAGTTTACACTTTATTGAAAAAAAAAAAGGCACGTGAGAACAATTTGGAACAAAGTTTATTTATAAACTTTTCTTCAGAGTATGCACTTATAACTATGTTCAGAATGTTTGACTTTACTCACCATGAACAAAATTAAATTGATGAACATTTTATGATAATGAGAATTGAAAGTCAAGTTTACACTTTATTTTTAAAAAAAAAACAATAAGGAAAATTTTGGTACGAACTTAAAATATTTATTCCGTTCAAAGCAAATATGATCAAGTTTAGAATATTTGTTTTCACTTAATATGAAAATTAAATTGATAAGCATTTCATGAGAATGATAATTTAATACCAAGTTCACATTTTATTAAAAAAAAACAATTGGAAAAAAATTGGAACAGAAATTTTGTACATAACCAAACGTGTTTCTGTTCTTTTTCTATTCCAGAAACAGAATTTTTTAACAATTACCAAACGTGTTTCTGTTCTTTTTCTATTCCAGAAACAGAAATTTTATATAGTTACCAAACGCGTTTTTTTGTTCAGAAATTGTTCCATGAACGAAACACTTTTTTCTATTTTGTTTCCTGGAACAATTTTTAAACAGAAACGCAAACAAACGCGCCCTTAAAATTCCACGAAGAGAGAAGAGAGGAGAGAGAGAGAGGAGGTACCTTGAACACATAATCAAGATACCCACATGACCAAAAAAAAAAAATAACAAATAATAAAGACACCCAGGTGGCAAATGGGCCACCAAGGGGAAAAAAAGAGGTGGTGGGACCAGCCAAAAATAGAGAAATATACATGAAAAGGAAAAAAAATTGCCCACTTCTGTTCCCATTGGGAGAAGAGAAGCACAGGATCTCTGACAGCCATGTTTTCTTAAAATTTGCCAAGTAGCTAAATAGCTATTTAAATTATCCTTTTCTTTTTTTTTAGTTAAAAAGATAGCTGATAGATATTAAAGATTTACTAGCCCCGAAAGAAAAAATTAATTTTGATCCAAAGATGACCGGAGTTTGATAGTTTTGATCAAGAAAATATTTTCCTTAATCAATACGTCTAATCATTGACTAGGTTTTTCTATTATTATTTTATTTTATGTATACATATCTTTGGAGGGAATAAATAGATGCACAAGCTCCTTTTCCAAATTGATGAAAATTGCATGCAAGTTAGATGAATTAAATTTTGTTGAGGTTTTCCTCAATGGCTAATGAATTATGACGATAATAATAATAATAATAATAATAATAATAATAATAATAATAATAATAATAATAATAATGAGGAAAACCTCAACAAAATTTAATTCATCTAACTTGCTGCTGCTTTGTTTTAGTGCAATTAATATTTCAAAAAGATAAATTGAAGCGGTGAGTTTTTTATTCACCAAAACACAGTGTGAAAATATAAAAAAAAAAAAATTATAAGTATCCCGGTATAGGGTGTCTCATCCTGAAATGAAGCCCACCAAAACTGGAGTTCTCGGGAAATTGCTTTGAAACAAGAAAGAAGACAGCATTCTCTTCTTCGAAGAGGAACCGGAATGGAAGTAAAAGGAAGAGGAACGATGGAATGATTCAGAATCAGGATGGAAGCTGCACAAGCTCGATGGTCATTTTGCAGAGGAAGAAATTGAAGTGTTAGGTGCAGTATTTGTCTTTTGTTGATTTGATTTTCGTTATTTTGTTTTGTAAAATTGATGATTATCGTCTTTTCTTGAAGTGACTCTCAGTTCAAGCTTGGTAGCTGTGAGAAAATGGTTCTACGAGGAGAAGAAAAATCATGTTCCCATTCCCATTTTCTTGATATCCCTCTTTATATCACGCTAGAAAGGGCATGCTGATGCTTGCCCTTTTCGGCATGAGCCTTCATTTCTTGCCCATTTTAAAATAGGGGAACATAATTTTGATCTTATTTTTAGAATTGTGAGGAATTGCTTTTCACTCTATGGACAAAAGGAATAGGCTTTAGAGGCATGGTTAAGGAAATTTGTGCCCAAGGCCCAAGTTGAGCATGGTATCTCATGAAAAAGATCAGGATGTTAGATGCGTTATCAATGTCAACAGATGTCAGCTATCTATTGCTATATTGTGAGGTGGAGATAAAAGTTCAAAGAGCTATTTCGAAGAAAAAGATGCAGAAGGAAAAGAATGGTATTAAAAAAAGGTTAAATTTTTTCACTAAAATTCGGTTTCTTCTTTTTCTTGTCGATACTTCTGTATGCTTGATGTTTAGCTCATGGAAAAATGTATAAAGTTATTTTTCATGCAAATAGTTACCTTTTTTTGCCAAATTGACTAGTAATTATGAAGATAGGTCACATATACTACATAAAAGAGAACGTGAAAAAGAAGTGGAAAGATTTCAAAAGCTTGAGAAGGTTAAATTCTGAAGATAGGTCACATAGACTACATAAGGAGCCATATTGCCTCCAAAGGTGGTATCCTATAAATCTTTCTTCGAAATGGTTACAATCCAAATACAAACTTCTTATTGGGAAAGATATTTAACCAATTTGTCCTAAATGATTGCATCCTTTCAATTTTTTCCTAGATATCTACTCTCTCTTTTTTTCCCGTCGATGGGTGAAAATATAAAGATCTATCTTTTTTATCCGATTAGAGACTTTGAGTTTGCTTGTTTTTTCAAGAATAGTCACAACCTTTTAGCTCTTGTTAAATCCATAAAAGTCATATTTTCCTCCAAATGTTTTCCAAGGAATTTTCACATGGATGGTGCTTGTAAATCATCCTTATGTTAATTCTTTTGTTTGGATACTCTCTTTAATCTTCACGCAAAAATTGAATAAATAACCACCACACAAACTTGAAGCATCATAAATATGTGGTTGAAGATATATGGTAGGTGACATATATACACACATATATAGTTATTGAATTAAATTATAGATAAATTGTTTAAGCATAAAATTCTAAACATATGTTTTCTTACATAATTAGTATAAGGGTGTAAATACATCCATAATCTTGACATCAGTAACCTAAAAAAGTTTCTAGCAAAATCCTAAGATTCTGTGGATAGATGCAATAATATTACATGAATACATGTTCATTACTATTTATGATAAAGGTTTTTTTTTTTTTTTTTTTTTTTTTTTTGTGATTAGGTTTAATTCAACCCTATCTTTCCAATAAATCCTCCTTTTTTCTCAAAATTAGGCTAAATTATCTAGAGATTTTATGTGTGCATTACTATTTATGATAAAATTTGTCTTTTGTTATTATTTTTAATTCAATCTATTTGTCCAATAAAACTTTTTTCGCAAACTTGAGGTAAATTATCTAGGATTTTGGCTGTTAAAGTTTGTCTTTTGTGATTATTTTTTTCGGTGTACCCCCCCCCCCCCCCCCCCCCCCCCTCCTCTCTCATCAACCTAACCGCCGTTTCTCTCAACTCACGGTCATGGACATGTCCGATTTCGTTTTTCTTTTTCATTATTATGACTCTCGTGTATAAAGTCATTATCGAAAAAGCAACGTTGTGAACAGCAAGTGAATGAATTTATTTTATACACGGGTGCAAATAAAAACCTGAAGGCCAAGACTGAAGCAGCAGTCCTTTTTCGCTGATTCTACCTTACAGCTCATTTTGGGTCAGGCTAAAAATTTGGTCTTGCCTAGCTTGGATTCTTCAATTATTTCCTTTATTGGCTAACTTAACTAATTGACTACATTATTGAAATGAGCAACAAAAATCACAGCATAAACTCGAAAATGGCCCGAAATGAGCTAGGAAAGATTCACTTTTTTAAACTTTAAAAGCAACACGTGTTGCCCTAAATTCTTTCAGTACTAGCCTTTTTTTTTTTTTTTCATTTTTCGGATCAACCCTACAAAATAGCCCTCCAAAAGATAAGTAAAGTCTATTTAGCTTGGCCCAAAATTACAATCAAACTTTCTGAAATTTGATTTTTCAGCCATAGTGAAGGCTAACCCGCCGTTGAAGGGTCGCTTGCCATTGCATTGCGGGAGAAGAAGGCCAAGAGGAAGAAGGGGAAAAAGAAAAGAAAACGAAAAATAATAATTAATTAAAAAGTCAAAAAAAATTATTTAAAAATTACCACATCAGCCTTCACGGACAAAAAGAAGTTGGGGGATACCTCTAGTCATGGTGGAACGTGAGAGGAGGTTGGGGGACGCCTCTAATTATGGTGGACTTATATTTTTGTTTGTAGTTTCTTATAACAGTTTGTTGGTAAGATTAGTCGTGGTCTTAAAATTCTTGTGTAAATTATTTTATTAGAGATCATCATTTACCTTCAAATTATTTCCAACTATTCCCTTTGGGTCCCTCTTTAAGTTGTATCGCTAGGGCAATTCAAGAAAAAAAACATCCTTAGTCAATGAAAATGAGGATATTTTTCCCCCATCATTCCTCCTACCTCAAGAGATTCTTCCTTTTTCCTTCTTCCTTTTCTTTTCTTCCTTTTTTTGCCCTCCTTTTGATAGTTTCACTTTTCAAAAATGGGTTAAGTTTTAGGTTTGAAATTGGAGTGCGTTTTGGCAAAGGTGGATTGGGGAACTATTGATTTATCCCCCCAAAAAAGAAAAGAGACTAGAAAAAGAAGGAAGGAAGATAAAATAGAACGGATCCAAGAGGAGTAAATGTGTAAATCCTTCGTTTCCCCTTGTGTGTGGAGAGGATTCAAAATTGGGGGTTGGATTTAGATCTGGATCCAATCGGATATGTTTTTTTTTTTTTTTTTTTTTTTGGGATTGAGTCTCGATATACTGCCTTGAGCATACATGATCAGATATGACCATGGCAATGTAAATCCTTCGTTTCCCTTTGTGTGCGGGGAGGCTTTGAAATTGGGGGTTGAATTTAGATCCAGCTCCAATCGAATATGTGTTTTTTTTTTTTTTTTTTTTTTTTTTTTTTTGGGATGGAGTCCCAATATACTGCCTTGAGCATACATGATCGGATATGACCATGGAAATTTTGATCCAACTAATCAAGCTTGCCTGTCCATTTCGATTTTAGAATACACTGGTTCAAACTTCAAATGTACGAGTTGCACCCATATCGATTCCGAAATTAGACTAAACTCCTATCAAACTTTTATAGTGTATGCTAGTTTATTTCCTAAAATATAGAAAGCTTGTCACAATTTTGTACAATTATGGGTGGCTATTTGAGATAAAACACGATTCCGAGGGTCACTTTGAGAATTCTATATCAATTTGGGGATATTTCAAATGAGAGAGAGAGAGAGAGAGAGAGAGAGAGAGAGAGAGAGAGAGAGAGAGAGAGAGAGAGAGATCGTTTGGATTCTTGTCGGACCAATTCTTTTTGGTAGCCCATAGCAACTTCTACTTTTGAGAGGGCTTATTTGGCAAGACATGTCCAAGATATTCTCTTCTGCCATATTTCAAAATCAACCAAACTCAAAGCAACCATTCCGATTCAATTTCTCCGCATAAATAGTAACCGTCCAAAATTTAACATAGAAATGCCTTTCGGCACAACCCTTAAATTTTTTTTGTCACTTAGCTTGTTGCTCATAGCTAAACCTATTAAATGGGTGAGTCAAATCGAGTTTGGGTCGGGTAATAAATGATCCGATCCAGATCGACCCATTTAACCAATTTATTGCAGCGCAAAATTTTTGACCCATACCCAATCGACCTATACTTAACATATACCCAATACATTTAACTAAATCTAATAAAGTTTATATATATATATATATATATTAAAAATTGTATTGCTAAAATAGTTTTATACAACACAAATTTAATGAGCAAATTTTATAATTTTTAAGATAATTATTTTTTAAAAAATGATTTTTAATTATTTTTTATTTTTTAAAATTAAAATTTTAATTATTTTTATTTTTATTTTTTAAGAATATAATTTTTAAATTTTTAATTTTTTTTTTTGTTCTTCTTCTTCTTTGACTGGCCATTGGGCACGATGACAGCCAATGACTGGCCACAAGCGAGCCTTGAGCTTGCTTGGCTTACCAACGCCGACAAGCTCAAGGCTCGCTAGATCAGCAAGACTCAAGCCTCACCAGACATCAGCGAGCTCAAGCTCGCCTCTCGCCTGATTTGGCAAGGCTGGAGTCTCACCTGATGCCAACGAGTTCGAGTCTCGCTAGATTCGGCGAACTCGAGGCTTGCCAGATTCGGTGAGCTCGAGCTCGCCCAACGCCAGCAAGGTCGAGGCTTGCCTAGTTAGTTGCCGCCATTTGTGCCGGCCATCGGAAGGAGGAAGAAGAAAGAAACAATAAAAAAAATAAAAAATAAAAAAATTATAATTTCAATTTTTATAAAAAAAATATATTTTTGTAAAGTTAAAGAGGAAAGAGAGAGATTGTGAGGTTTTGGTTGAAAATGTGTTCTACATTCAACCCATTTAAGACCCACCTATCTTAAGTCTTTAATTGTTAAATCCATTTAACTAGTTTCTTCAGAAAAGAAATGACCCATATATGACCAATTTATAATTTAAACGGGTCATATATGGGTCTAAGACCCATTTTGCCACATCTACTCATAGCACATGCTCGTGAGGCTTAGAGAGTATGGTTGAGTTAATCGGAGAGCATTGAGCTTGATGTAGGCTTAGCTTTGGAAGATCATATGAGTTGGCAAGTCGGTGCATTGGGTCGATTTGAATGTAATTGTGCACCTATTCCTATTAAACAAAAATAATACCAATGTCTATAATGAAAAAATGAACTAAGTTGATGCTATTATTATTTAGGAGTTTCGTAATAAATAACTAACTCGTCAAAATTTTGGTATTAATAACAATTTCTAATCATGAATTTGCGATCCTTGCCAAACCTCAGCGAGTTGGAGCAAAAAAAGTTAACTTTTCCAGGGCATGAATAGTACTTGTTAGCAAAAATTTATATTAAATAAAATTTAAAATAAAAGCTTCTATTCCTATCTTGTTGGATAAAATGAGAAGGGGAATTCCATCCGTTAAATCAAATTTTCCAAGCGTGAGTGTCGATTAAGAAAATCATTCCTACTTACGTCTTTAAACACGGATTTTAGGACATAATGGAACCTATTAAAAAATGTATGGGGCCTCGATTGGAATTACCTTTTTAGTCATTTATATGAATTTATTAATTAAAAAGGAGATTTTTAAATCTCTTGTCTGGTCCTTTCTTCCAGACTTTTATTTTTATTTTTTTTTCCCGGACTTCTCGAAGGATAAACAGTCAAATTTCCTTTTCCCAGCCTTTTTTTGATGTGACGTGGCGAGGGGTCAAACCGTCAGTTCCAACTTACGATGGAGGGGCGGAGGGGGGGGCGTCGGTGTGATTAACGCGCATCTCCAGGAACTTCTTCTAACTCAACTCTCCCGCCCTGCCAAACTCCCTGGCTCCCTGTCCACGGCGCCCAACCAAATGAAAAAAAATACACAAAAGAATCTATAATAATTTTCTTGGCGCTGCTTTGAAGGGCAAGCCCGTAATACAAATTTTTTTAACCATCAGACGTGACGTAAATAAAAAAAATTACAAATTATCTTTTTTTTTAACCAAATCGCAATGTTAATCTTTTCTCCTTTGATTATTTCATATTAAGTAAGAGAAAAATACAAGTGTCTCTATGATATTAAAGCATCAAACGAGTTATAAACTAATCACAGTATTGATTTAATATCCTCGTATCAAATTTAATTAATCCGGCTATTTTGGTAATTTGGTTTATGTTGCTGCTTGATTTTTTGATGTCCTACCCAAATATCAAGTTAAACTTGAGGATGAAATCAATAAATCCATCTAAATGGACGAGTCATAAATGTATTTAGCCCATAGGGCATTAATTTTCTTTAACAGGATATTTAGTCTTTGGAAGTACTTATTTCGAAGGATTGTACTACTAGATGGTTGTCCTTTTTATGCTACTGGCAAGTATCCTAATAGGTCTTTCAATGTTATGATACCCTTTCGCACAACATAATTTGTGCATGGAATTATAATTCAATCATTGTTCATGATATATATGTTTGTTCTTTTTTCTTTCATTTTTTGCTTAGTTCTTTTCTTAATGCCAACCATTTATTCATGTTTACTTCAAGGCTGATGGTAGAGCAGCAGCTCCGTGATATAAATCTGTGGAATCTGCTGTCCCTGGAACAATGTTAGGGCCAATTCAAATTGAGGATTTCCCAGGAGGAAGTGTATATCTCTCTCTCTCTCTCGATGCATGGATGCTTGGATGCATGTGTGGCTATGTCTAAGACCTTGCTGAAATTTTTCTTTCCACAGAAGTTGTATGACACACTTGGAGTACATCTCCACCATAGGCAAGCACTTAGATTACCACATCTTACCTCCGGTTATCAGCTTAGGCATTAAGATGGATCGGCAATGGCTTTCGCATAATTATGCGCCATATGAGACCATTTGTAGATGAACTTCAGGAGTGAGACGGTGTAATTCCCGATACATTTTACGATATAATAATTGTCATCGGTAATACTATTAATGTTATTTATTGTAGGATATTTATAATATGTTCTTTACATGTTGCATGCTTCACGGGTAGCTTTCAATAGGAAGATTCATACTCCAGTTTTACGCTTGAAGGTGATATATTTTAGGCAAGCAGCCTTTAACCGGTGGAAGCCTGAAGCAATTTCCTCATCTGCTTGTTTTCATTATTTATTGTGCATGGATGTTGTTTCTGTTACAATGGTCAGACGTGTGGTGTTATTCTCTTCGGAAGAGAGCTACCACATGCTAATTATTATTGTGTGGTGTAGGGATGGAGGTGACCTGTTGAGGCAACTTTGTGATTTGGCAAGGGCCGAGTCAAAACTCGCTATATATCATGATAGACTATCGGCAATCAAAGCGAGAGGTAGACCTTGAATGCCTCTTTTGCATTTCAAGTGCTGCACCATATACACTTAAAATAATGTATATATATATATATTTTAAAGCACGAGATCCCTCCCCACCACATTAATTTAGGCATCTGTTTATTTTTTAGAATAAAAAAATTAAAAAAGGTAAAAATATTAAAAAAAGAAATATAGAATATATATATGGATGAGGCCTAGTTTTAGCTAGCCCATTTTCAGCGAGTTTTGGGCTGGCCGAGCCCTTGAGTTTGGCCCAATGTTCCTTTCTCGTCACCCCATCTCTTTACTTCTTTTTAGGCCCAATTCTCTTTCCTTTCTTTAACCCGTGATGTGAGCCCAAGAGTGAAAGGAAAGCAAAGTCTGGCCCGACTCCGTCTCCGGCATGCAAGAGCCTGACCTCGATCAGCGATCTCCAGGTCCGGGCAATTCAACAAGTCACGGATGAAGTGGACGAGGAGTACAAGAAGATATCTGAGCAGATCAATGAAACTCGAAAATCTTCAAAGGCGACGTTGGTGGAATTCGTGGACGATGCTCAAGCCTGCACATCATAGGAAGATCTTTATCTCGGAGGTTCCTTGTGGCCGTTCGTTGTCGTTGCTAACATCATCGTCTTCAAGGAGTTCCGGATCCTATTTTTCTCCGCTTTACAGTGAGAACCTTCCAGCGAGGGGGATCTCAATGGAAGCTGTTTATCGCTGGAATCACTGATTTCCGTCGGCACTGATTCTGGTCGCTCCATTGTCCATCACGAACCAGGCAATGCTCTCTCTCTCTCTCTTTCTAATGTTCAGTTTTCTTTTGCTTCTTAGGAATCAATAACCCCGAGTCCATTTGATAGATTCGCGGATTAGTCCTATGAAATCGAAGCTGCTTTGCAGCGAAGGGCAAAGATTCTCAGGAAATTGATTTGCAGGTGGCTGTGGAGAGTGATGACTAATCACTCATGCGCTGCGTGATGGGATCTGAGCAGAGCCCATGGGCCAGCCGACCTTGGATTGAAGATTGCAGATTTTGGCTAGGCCTACTGAGAGGTGTCCAGCTAGCCCATTGTCTCATAGGCGCAGATCAAGTCTATCGTGAAGGCCCATCGCAAGTTATAGTTGGCTTGCGAACCCTTCGAATGCTCTTTTAGATTCATTATGCTCGGATGTTGCACAAACTTTGCTTTATAGATTTATTATGCTCCAATGTTTCACAAACTTTTCTTTACTATCTAATGAATTGCACCTCTTTTTCGACCCCCCCCAAAAAAAAGAAAGTTAAATTGTTGAGTCAAGAGTACATTATCGATAATCAAATTGACTATGTTATAAATGACACATGAAAGTCTTTCAAGAAAGTCATATAATTCCTATGTTATGTATACTTATCAATTGGCATGATATCATAGAAGGAGGAGGAGGAGGAGGAGGAGGAAAGGAAAACCTTTATCATTTAATATGCAACAAAAATCAATAAAAATATGTTACATAGACTGGTTTTAAAAGAAACTAAGGTGCAAAGCTCCAGCTCCACAAGGGTTACCACCTTTGTCACCATGGCCAAGACCTTTTCCCCACTGATATCAAGAAGTTGCTTCAGCATACTACTGCATTTTTCTTTGACTGTTATATGGATGGGACTAAGTTATTTGATTTTGGGATTGAGAATATGAAGCAACTAAAATGCTGCATAATTGGGGAGTGTAATGAGATTCGGTTTATTATTGATGGAACTAACATGCATGGTGAAGCTAATAGAAGTGAAATTGTGGAAACATGGGAGGATGATAGGAGGTTTCTCAAATCACTCGAGTATCTCTACATCCGTTGTATGAAAAGTTTGAGGCGCATTTATGATGGGCCACTGCATGGAGGATGTTTGTCTCATCTTAAATGCTTGTCTTTAGTCAAATGTCCTCAGTTGACTGTCATATTCATGCCTTGCCTACTAGAAAACCTCGAAAGCTTAGAAAAGCTCGAAGTCATAGACTGTTCCCTTGTCTTAAGTTTAGTGAGGTGTGAAGATACTTCTATTTACAATAATACATATACTTCTATTTACGAGAATACCTGCTTCCTCCCCAAGTTGAAAAAGATATCTCTAGTCTCAAGAACTCATCAACATTTTTGAAGACTTACACATTGCACCAAACTTGGCAGCAATAAAGATTGCTGATTATCCGAATCTCAAGAATTGATCAGCTGATGAAATCTGTTGCAATCATCTGACAGGGATTGAAGGTAAGGGTAATAATCAGTGGAGAGCATTTTTCTATGGAAATGGTGTGTCTTTTTCTTACCATTTCACGGGATACATTTGATCGGACGAGTTAAAAAGCTGCAAGCCCAGCTTTGATTGCAGCTTTGATGAAGAGTAAAATTGGAAAGTCAATAGCTATCTAAATAATTTCTTATCTTCTTTCAAATTAGATTTTTGATATGTTACTATTTAAAATGTCTATAAACAAGGTAGTGGTTACTGTACAAATTTTGGCCGATCCACTCTTAGCTTCTGATGCATATATATTTCGAGGTACAAAACTAAATGTTGGCACATCATTAGTATGCACTAATTTGGATAGCAAGTTCATTTTTGCCATTTTAGATATGCTTCAAGCTTGTAGAAAGGCTCAACAATAGCCAGCTTAGTTACTTTCTTTGGTGGGAGAATTTCTTCATTAGAGTGCCTAGGAAGTCATTATCGATGTCAAAATTTTGGTTAGGTTATTGGAACTCCTCTTTTACGTTCTATACAAATACTATGCTTTTTATATGGTGATATAAAGATGTTACTTCTTGATATTCTGTGTGTGTTTGTTGGAGGTACTATATGGGAAAAAGGAAAGGGACATTCTTTTTATTTATTTGTCGTCTGGTGAAGGAATGCACTTGAAGTTAATGTTTGGTTTACATTACAAAGTCCAACCAAAAGCTTAAGCTATTAGGGCAGGGGAGACTACATGATAGAAGGTCATATCAAATTTTCAAATTGCAATGCTAATTGCATTGTTGCAGATTCGGGCATATCCGCCTCAAAATAGTGGATATGGTCATAGTGGGCATGAACTTTTAAATTATTGCATCGACATTATGCGGTAATAAATTAACTTTAGTAACTTGAGTGGGGTTATATGATGAAATGGAGCAAAAAGTGGTGAAGCTCGTTAAGGAGTTGAACATATCCATTAGAATGAGGTTGCAGTGTTTGCATAGAATTATTTAAGTCTATATCAAGAGATCAGGTAGATTCACTGTTGCTCATCTTTTTCTATCTCTTTGATTGCAAGTTGAAATATGTTGTTATAGTTATCTTCTGTAGACCCCACATATCCACCTAGGTTGCTACATGCCCTCCTCTATTTGAGATTGGATGTTTCCTTGAATTGGAAAAGTAAGACATGCTAGGCCAACTGGAAGATTAACTAATTCAAATTTAAATTCCTGTTAAGATAAAATGGTTTGGTGTTTGTTGTTCATCTAAGTAACCCAAATCTGTGGTTACTCGTTTCGTCTGACAGGCCGATTTTGTATTTGAACAGCACAAAGTTTTCCAAATGATGCAAGTAGAGAGCAGCCTGCTCCTGCTGTGGTTTCATCTACAACCACTATAAATGCAGCAGTTAACCCTTCAACTTCTCAAGTCAAAAGGAAACTTGAAGTTGCTCCTCGGCTGTTATTCAATGATCTTAAATTAGCTGCAAGAAACTTTAGCGCTGAAAGTCTTCTAGGTGAAGGTGGTTTTGGCTGTGTATGTGGCTTTACAAAAGATACAAGTAGAGAGCAGCCTGCTCCTCCTGGGGTTACATCTATAGCCACTTGCGATACAGAGATTAACTCCTCAGTTTCATCTCCAACCGCTAGTGATAAAATGCCAAAGCCTTTCACCAGAACTGGATGCTGCAAAGTGTGTTCCTTTTTTGCATGAGGATGTAGAATGGCCCATGATATGTCATGATTTTAAAGCTTACAATATCCTATTAGATGCCGTATATAGCAATAGTTGTATACACAGCATCTGATTTACGACCCCAATGCCAAGCTTTTTTGGTTTTGGACTTGCAAACATTTTTCCTAAGGGAGATAACTCTCACTTCACCTATGTCATTGGAACGTACAACAATACTGCTCGGGAATATGTGATGCAGGATATCTATATATTGGTATGGGCCATTTGAAGATGAGAATTGCACAAGTAACCTGCATAAATATGGTCGAGTATTATTTTTTACATGTCAAAGTAATCCCATTGTATAGGAAAGAAGAGAACATCCCAATCTACGCACCTCATGCACAACATGTTCACCAGTTATGATTAGGAACTGAATTCGATTAGGTAGATATCAATCGAACCAAGGACAAGAAAATGAGAGCCATGGTCATATACTGATGCACTATCTGTCTGATCTATCTTGATACATGTGGCCACAATTTGCAGGAATGGTAGAATCAGCGCACCCCATGCTAAAAGGTTGCCACTTTTTTGTTTTCTCTGTTTTTAGTCCTGCATGTAGTCTCCTAAATGATGCTATTCCCTCACCTTCCAGTCCACCCTCTATCTACTCTTTCTCATATTGTTTGCCTGGGAAGGAACCTAGAAATTTTGTTGGACCCTCATGAGTTGGTGTTCCTAGGTGATCTAGATCTACTTTTTGTGGTGCGCATAGGCTTTGGAAAATACATGAAAGTTGGGTCTTGAGGGTGCAAATCAGGCAAGTTCCTAACCCACGTTAATCACGCCTTGCCGGTAGGTGATCACAGATACGTAGAACGTCTGCTAAGTCCTTCAAATACCCGATTAATCCCTATCATTTTTACTACCGAAAAACTGATTCACAATTAGAGTTCTTTCTTTTATGTGCTTTCTACGCTGCATGCCCGAAGGGTTCTTGGTTCTAAATGATATATCTAGAGCATGTCCGAGTGGCTGGTTAGGTTCCGCCAGGTGTGGTAGTTGTCCGTCCAGATGCACTAGATATTTCCCAAAAAACGTTGATTCATACTATGATCAAGTATTACTTATTACTTTGTTTTTGAGCTTCAGGGGCATGCAGCACATTATGTATACTTTCTCCATCGTACTTTCCTATTTATTATGCTGGCCGGTAAAAGCATGCTCGAATGAAAGACACCTTGGTGTTTGAGAACTCTAATTCTCATATTTATTTTATTCCTATTGCTGTAAATAGAGAGAGAGAGAGAGAGAGAGAGAGAGAGAGAGAGAGAGAGAGAGAGAGAGAGAGAGAGAGAGAGAGAGAGAGAGAGAGAGAGAGGGGTTAATTTGGTTGTAACACCTAAAATCTGTGGAAAGTATATATTAACGAGATGAATTCTAATATAATATTCATGATTTTCTATGTTTTAAAATAGTTCTTTTTTAGCGGATAAGTCCAACGATGACATTTTACTTAAAAAAAAAAGAAGAAGAAGAGAACAAATCCCCTAATTAAGGTTAAATTTATTTTAGACAGGTTTTTCTTTTCTTTAATCTCATATCTCATAAAATTCATTTTTATTTAATAAAATATACCTAAAATCTTTCGAATTTTTAAACATCGTCCATCGTATTTATATTTCAAATGCTTAGATTTTTTTTTCTTTTTTTAATAGCGGCCGTTTGATCCATGGGTCAAGATCTGTGTGATTGACCGATCCACCTTTTCGAGCAATCTTAAATGTGTAAAACGTTGACAATGCCTGGAAGGAGATCTTTTACCATATAAGATACTTTTTCTAGAAGGAATTATTAGATTCAAATTATAATTCTTCTCGGATTTGCAGACTTAACATTTTTGTTGGCTCTCTCTCCTTTAATTATTATTATTATTATTATTATTATTATTATTATTATTATTATTATTATTATTATTATTATTTTTGCTTTCCCTGCATAAAAACAAGGTCAAAGATTCCACCCATGAGGTGTGATCACGATTAGAATGTAAATGCCGATGGCATGAAGCATTAAAACACTTGGATATGAAAATTACAACGTAAAGCCTACAAAAGCCCACTTTGGGCCGGATTGTGTAATATTTAAATCAATTATCTCAATAACCATTTTTATTCTTATACAAAAATTATGAGGTTGAGAAAATTTTCGAAATTAATTTTGACTTCCAAAGTCCTTCAAGTGAAATCATATTAGACTTTGACCTTTTAAAAGATAGGCGTATGAAAGCTTCAGAGTGATTTTACCAAAATCCAAATTCATCGTCGAAATCTAGTCAAAAAAGAGAGGAAAAAAATGGGTACTTGAAATTACAATGTGGCCATCTACTTATCAATCATAAAAAAGTTATTGAAATATTTTCATTTAAGAAAGAGCATTTAGACATGTTAATTAATTTATAAAATCAATGTACGAGATAATTTTCAGTCTATTTGGCGATCCTCAAAGTATGCGTGCCTCCAATACTTTTCAAACACCAATCCAAAACCTAGTCGCGAACCTGAGCGTTATGGCTACTATGCATAGCATCACCTTCAGTCTTCATTGGTATCTTCTTCATATGGCCAAGACAAATTTGGAATCTGGTCATCCACGGCAAGGTTCAACATTAGCAATGTGAAAAGATACTGCCAGTGAACTTGTTTTCTTGCCGCCCAAGAATTTATAGAGGCCGAAAACTCGGTCCGATCTAATTCCGAACATGCCCGGAGAATTTGTTCTAGATCTGTCAAAGACTGCACACTACCTAATTATGTTGGAATGGATCCATTCAACTGATTATTCAAAAGACCGAATGATTCCAAATTTTACAATTTTCCCATACCTTAGGAATTAAAACCGAGATGGAATTCCTAGAAAGCCATAAATATTTTAAGTTCCTCAAGTGTGCTAACCAATTCAGCAACCCATCCAGTTGATTACCCAAAAAATATGCATCTGGCGTATCTAATAATTCTAGGAAAATTACACCATCATTGTGCATTTCAATTGAAAAATGGAATGGGAAGCTACGCGTTTCTATCAATTAGAATTTTGTAAACTCAATGTCTGCAAAAACTCCAAGTCAACTCAACATTGATCGCTCTTAGCATAATCTCTTATCTCATCCTCATTATATTAACATGATTTTAATGAAATGGACAGTCTCTCTTTGTGTCTAAATCAAGCAACTTCCAGGATAATACATGTCAAATGCTATTGGATGGTATAGGATCATTCCCTGTAAATGAATAGGAGGAAAAGGCTGAATTTTTTACCTTTCAGCAATTTACTTCAGCTGATAATGTTTATATTACTGGCCTTTCACAAATATGCTCTTAATTACACATTTGAAAGTCTTATGATTCGATTGTATTTTATTATGAGTTTGACTTGATTATATTTTTTAAAAAATTTTATGAAAAGATTATTTTTGAAAATTTTAAGATTTGATTGCATTTTCATAACAAATAAAAATTTTCAAATATTAGGATAAATGTCTGAAAGTGAAAGTAGAGTAAAACCGATTAAAAAGCAAAAAAAGCGCAAAGACCAGGTGGACCGTGTATAGATGGGCTTTTCGGCAGAGACAAATGGGCCGATGCAAAGAAACCCAAAACCACTAGCTGATGGCGGTTCCCCAACACCTCCCCCCTCTCGCCTACGGTTTTCTTCGGCTCTCTCTCGCCGCTATATATTGAAGGCTTTCGGCAGCCTCCCCAAAACCGTAGTCGCGTCTCTGCTTAATGGTCGCTTCTCCTGCCGACCAAAATGTCGAAGCGAGGTCATCCCCCTCTCCCTCTCCTTCTCTCTTTTCTGCTTTGTGTCATATGACTTTGCCTGGGAAGATGCGGCGATCAATCTATGGCCGCAGTGTTCGATTTCATTTGCCTCTTTGCTAGGTAGTTTTCTCGCAAAAGATCTTGCTTTTGGACTTACCCATTTGAATTAGCTTGAGAAAAAAACGATGCTTGGTTCATGGCAGCTTAAGTTTTTACTCGTGGGTTTAGACTGGTGGGATCTCTTGAGATAGACACGCTCTCTGTGTTGATCGGGCGCTGTGGGTGCTTTTGGCTGAATATGATTGTAGCTTGAGAGGGAACTGGATGGTCCAAATTCGGTTGCCATTCGTGTGATTCTGGGGAAATTTGGTCTGGGTAGTCGGGATGGTGAAACGGGCAGTTTGGAATTTGTGTTTCTGATGATCTGTCGATCTTGTAGGACGCGGAGGTAGTGCGGGTAACAAGTTCAGGATGTCGCTGGGTCTGCCGGTGGCGGCCACAGTTAACTGTGCGGACAACACGGGGGCCAAGAATCTCTACATTATCTCGGTAAAGGGAATCAAGGGTCGCTCGAACAGGTTGCCCTCTGCCTGTGTTGGACACATGGTGATGGCCACCGTCGAGAAGGGGAAGCCCGACCTCAGGAAGAAGGTCATGCCTGCAGTCATCGTCAGGCAGCGCAAGCCGTGGCGCAGAAAGGACGGCATCTACATGTACTTTGAAGGTCGGGATCACTATTGTCTTTTTGTTTAATTGGATTATATGCTTCGGTTGTCCACTTGCCTCTTAATTGGGTTGTTGTGGTTGCATGTACCAATGTGCATCTGAACTTTTAGTAAGTTTCCCTTCACGTTCTCATGGTAAGGTTGATTGTGATATTTCAAGTAAAATCAATGGGAAGGCCAATTGTGATATTTCAAGTAAAATTAATAGGGAAGGTCAATGATATATAAATTAATATTCACTATCTATTATTAAAGTATTTATTTTGATTTAGTTAAATAAAACACGTTGACTATATAAATAGACAACTATCGTTCGTAACTTATAAGCTTTTATAGTAGCCCAAAATACTTTACTGGAAGCTAGATCCATCCCCTATTCGATTAGGGACATATTAGATCGGCAATATATTGCTTCACCTACACGAAATGGGCTAACTTATTACATTGACACTGGACTATACAAAAAACTTGTCCCGTGATTATTTGCCACTTTAATATGAGGAACTAGACATTTCTTACTGGAGGAAGACAGAGCCGTGTCGGCAGGGAGAGAGAGGGAGAGAAGGGGGTTTGATCAAAGCGAGAGTTTTTTCTATTAGATAATTTCTTTCAAACCTACAAAAACCTTAAAAAGAAACAAAAAAGAATTGGAGCTGCACTAAGAAGATAAAAAAAGACACTACTGATCTTTGAATGCATTCATGCTTTTTTTGTCTACATATAGCGTCACCGCAATGCTAAGAATGCTATATGTAGACAAAAAAAGCATAAATGCATTTAAAGACCAGCTGTGTCTTTTTTTATCTTCTAGTGTAGCTCAAATTCCTTTTTGTTTTTTTTTTGTAGGTTTGAGACAAATTATCTAATAGATAAACTCCCCCTTTGATCAAACCCCCTTCTCTCCTCTCTCTCCCCGCCGACACGGCTCTACCTAGTTCCTTGAATAGAAGAAGTGTTAAAGTGGTAAGCAATCACGAGCAAGTTTTTTGTATAGTCCAGTGTCAATGAAGCAAAATACTGTAATCGAATAGGAGATGAACCTAGTTTAAAAAAAGTATTTTGGGCTATTATAAAAACTTTTCAGTTACGAACAACAGTTGTCCCGATACTATTTATATACTCGACGTGTTTTATCTAATTAAACTAAAATAAATACTTTAACTAATAGATAGTGAATGTTAATTTATATATCATTGGCCTTCCCCAATTGATTTTACATGAGATATCATAATCAATGTACAACCTCAAATCTACCCAACACTTCCTATCCCTCTGGAAAATCAGACGCGACCGGAGCATGAACTTTCGCGGGGGTCGCACGGAGGTAATGAACAAAATGGCTTCTTGTGTGACAGGTGGTCTGGTCTCTTTCCTATTCAAGAAGTCTACCCACGTTCTCAAAGAGCGGTTGACAAAGTTAAGTTTGTGTTAAACTTGCCATGGTACGGGCCCCATGTACAGAAAAGATTCGTGCGTAGCTCGTTCATACCCCCATTATCCATTATTATAGTCAGGTTCGTCCGGAAAAAAAGTCAAATTGGAGAAAATAAAGTCTTCTCCCAAAAAAGATTAGAAGAAAGTAGAATTTTTTTTTTTTTTCACTCAACTTGGAAAGTTAAGACGCAATGAAATCGTGGGTTATGCCAGGGTTAGCTAATGGTTTTAGTCATCAGCTTCCTTGATTGAAGCAGGTTTCTATCGCGCGTCCAACATCTGAAGCACATTGAATTATCTCCAAGATAATATGTCATGATTCAAAGTGACCGACACTAGACGGTGACTGAAATTGCTGGCTACTTTTGGTCATGAAATTCGTCCTCATTATGCCCCCACCCTCAGTGAAACTATGAGAAGAACCTGCAGTACCCGTGGCACCGGTTCATGGACATGTAGCGCTGGTTCGTTGACTTGGGCGATTGATGGTTCGTCCTTGTGGAACTCGTGCAACACATCTGGCATCGTCATTTCTCCAAAAGCCACGGGCCAGCACAACCTTTGTGGTACGCGTGCTTGCAACATGCAAGCAGTAGACACACTTTGCCGTCCTCGAAATCCCTCGGTGAATAGCAAAGTCCGTGTTCCTGGCCTTTGTTTCATTGCTATTGCACGCAACGATCACCTGCGCGTGCACACCAAAAGACGACAAGCTCTGTTGCCGCCGTTCTGGAGGATCCTCAGCTCCGGCGAGGAATCAGAGAAAAGAAATACGAATATGCAAGCGATCGGATTGAGGAAAATGTTGATTTCGCCGGCAAAGCAGGACTCGAGATGGATGGCAACGGTGGTGGCGAAGATGGGGACGATGATGAAGATGATAAGTGAGAGAAGTGACGAGGTTATCGTGCAAACGGAGAAAGAGCCACTCGGCAGGAGAAAGGAGAACTGAAACACACGTCAAACGCTTAGGAATTGGAGCAGCAACAAGCCTCTCTCTCTCGATCTTCTAGGTGTTCCAGAAGCCTTGTCCACCGTTGATTGGTGCCGGAAACCACCGCCTACCATGCGACATCCATGCTCTTCAAATAACGGTGTTCTCGAGCATGAGCTTCGAATCTGGGTGCTCCATCAAGGAACTCGAGTTTATTGAACCAAGTCGAATTTCTTTCGACTTTCGATAACTTGGGGCCTTCAAGCTTTCTGATTTTCATCGAGTGTGGAAGTTGAGAACATTCCATTTACGCGCGTATGTTGAAGATATTGTTGCCCATAATTGATCATAGTTGATCTTTATTGATCTAATTGGTATATTTAGAGAAAATTAAAATTTTGTATATTTGGGAAATTATTCTTTCCTCAATTTGTATATTTCTTTTCTCTAATAAGTTCAGGCTTGTACATTATTAATAGGGCTGTAAGCTGTATAATTCTTGACTTCTTTCTATCTAATATTCTGACATATGGAGCCTATCTTCTAGCTTCCGCTCCTTCTTTGTCTTCCCTTCTTCTTCTTCTTCTTTGTCCAAACACTTTTTATTCTTTATGTTCTTTTGTTTCCTTTCTTTTCCCACGTCAAGCTTGCAAAATTTTTCTGGGCTAAATCAGCAAGGAAACAAAATGCCGAGAAACCAAGCTTCAAAATCTGGCACATCCCAAGATCCAGAAATTTCTTCTAACGTCCAAGGATTTGGTGATTCACCTTTGGATGAACAAACAAATCTGGTGACAGAAAACCAGACACAAGAACAGAATCAATTGCCGACCCCTGAGGAGAGACAAGGTTTTGTTTACCCAATTCGGGGCAAATTTTTTCGGGCCCATATGTTCAATGGGTCCCAATCCAAGTTCAACCTATTCCGGGCAGGACGAGTCAGATGAATTCGACCCAAAGTTCCACTAGCTTTGCCGAGAGAATCAATGGCGGGCAAGGGGGAGGAAACCCACAACTTAATAATGAGTCCAACTCCGGTGGGATGGGTTGGCCCTTCTTGAGTCAAACCGGTTCGGGTACATCAGGATTTGGGGCAAATCCTTACCTGACCTACGGAATTGGATTCCTTCTCTTCGCAGGCATCATTGCAATCCGTATTAAAAGCTAGCCCGGTAATTTAAAATCACTTTATTCGAAAAAAAGAAGAAGAAGGTAATTTATTGTGTTCTCATACATATTCAAATCTAGTGAAAATATTTGTAATTGGATCGAGACATTAACAATATATCTCAAATTTTTACTTTCATTAACCAAAACTTCAGCTTTTTTGTGGATATGTGCACTGCAAGTCCCAAAATTTTTCGCAAAAAGTACAATTAAATCCTAAAATTTTCAACAAATCTAATTAAGTCTTAAAATTTATCAAATTAGTACAATCAAGTCATTTCGTTAACACCATCAATTTATGTAATGGAAAACACTAACGTGGCATTTTTATATTAATTTATCTCTCCTATGTGACATTTTTTTATTAATTTTCCCTTTAAATTTTATTCAAAATAATTAAAAACAAACTAGAAAGAAGAACAAAAAGGCGCAGGAGCTTGCCAATGTGTGTTGCCATCACTAGGTGATCGTTGCTATGCCCAAGCGAGGCCCCCTGGGGGCTAGTGAATCTCGCCAGATCTAGGTGACGCCGCACTGGCCCTTGCCTAAGGCTAGGGTGGCATGCCCATATCTAGGTGATGTGGGCCCCCACTTGGGTCGGCGATGGGCAGATGGCAGCCCCCGCCCCCTTTTGTTATTCTTTTTCCAGTTGTTTTTTCTTAAAATTATTTTAACATTTTAAATATTATTTGAATAAAATTTAAAGGGAAAATTTAATAAAAATGCCACATAAGAGAGAGAAATGAATTTAAAAATGCTACATCAGCATTTCCTGTTAGATAAATTCATGGTGTTAACTAAAGAATTCGATTACACAAATTTGACAAGTTTTAGGACTTGATTGAATTTTTTAAAAGTTTTAGGATATAATTACATTTTTGCGATAAGTTTTAGGACTCGTACCATACATGTCCATTTTATTTGAAGAATAAAGATCTAGCTCATTAAAGTTAAATAATGTCTCTTGCGCTACGTGTAAAAAATTGAAACTTTCATTTGTGAAAAAAGAAAGTCTCCTCTCATTAGATTATATGTTCAAAAGTCTACTTTTAGTATAATGTATTAGAATGGTTGGATTAGAATGTTACTCATGAATAGAAAAATACTTATTTTTCCAGCATGGAAAGTTAGTAACGATGGTGGGCAGCATGAATGTTCAGCTAACCGTACCGTTAGCTTTTGAAACAAACGGTGAACCCTTCACCATACATTTCCCATGCTTGTGCTTCGCTTGGCAAGTTTCCACATGCTTGTGCTGGAGAAAGGAAACTTTCGTGTTGGGTCCCTCCACCGTTGGCTTACCTATTAAGAAACTAAGCAGGTATAAATTAGGGCGTGCATTACAATATTTTTGAAACAGAAATCAATTTTTTTTTCATGGATGAGTTTCGAGCAAAGAAACGCGTTTGATAACGATTTAAAATTTCTATTTTTGGAATAAAAATTCGTTTGGTAAAAGAATAAAATTTATATTTCTAGGAACGGCGAACATTGGCGTTCGGTGGCCGGAGTTGACGTCCGGCAAGTGGCGACAAGCGGTTGGAGTCCGACGTTCGGTGAGTGGCAGCGAGCGCCCAAAGTCCAGAGTCCAACGTCCGGCATTCGGCGTTTGATGTCTAGAGTTTGGCATTTGACGTTCGGTGGTTGACGACTGGCATCCGGCATCTAACATCCAAAGTTTGGCGTCTGGCATTCAATTAGCAGGCAACTAGTGTCTGACGTTCGGAGTCCGATGGCCGATGGCCATTGGTTGAAGTCCGGCAGGCGGCCGAAATCCAACGGCCGGTGGCAAGCGGTGAACGTCCGATGGTCGGCGATGGGCCTCCGGTGTCCAGCAGTTGGCGATGAGCGGCCAGTGACCAATGGGCATCCGGCATTTGATGGCCGATGGTCGACAATGGGCGATCGAGGTCTAGTGGCCGACGGTCGGTGGCGGGCGTCTAGCGTCCCATGGGAGGTTGGTGGGCGACGGCAAAGTGACAAGAATGAATGATGAGAAAAATTTTGATTTCTCATTTTTGTTTCAGAAATAGAAAAATTAAAAATTTTAACTTCGATTTCTATTTCAAATCTATTTCGGAATAGAAATCTATTTCAGAAATAAAAAAATTAAATTGCGTTACCAAACGGATTTCTGTTTCAAACCCGTTCGGTAAATAGAAAAACAGAGAAATCGAGAGATAGAAACGTTGTCATGCGCACCCTAAGCAACTCTAGGAGGCGAAAACTAACTTCAAACCTCATAAGCGATTATTGCTAAAGTCAAAAGGAAAAAACGAAGACATAAAGAGCTGAGAAAGACAGTGGACTTCCCTTGGAAGCAAGATGTACGACAAGTCTCTTTGCATTCCTTGTTAGACTAAGGACGCGTTTGGTAACTATTATGTTTTGGGAAACAATTTTTGAATAGAAATAGTTTTTTTACTTCTATTCCAAGGAACAATTTCTGAGTATAAAAATGATAAGCAACTGTAAAAAATTTCTACTTCAAGAATAAAAATGCGTTTGGTAAACTTGTATAATTTTTTTCTTTCATTTAATTTTTCAATATTTTTATTATATTTCTCTTTTTTTTTTTTTTTTTTCTTTTTGGCCGGTTGCCGGTCCTCGGCGAGCTCGAACTCGCCTAGCCAAGGCGAGGCCGAGCCTCACCGGCCTATGCGAGGCTCGACCTCGCCAGGCTAGGGTGAGGCTCGGCCTCGTCGGGCCACTGCTGGGCAACGTCGACCTGACGGTGGCCTGGCTAGGCTAAGCCTCGCTGGTGGCTAGGCGAGCTCAGCCTTGCTGGGGGCCGGTGATGCTCCGGCGAGATCGTTAGCCCTCAACGGCCGACGGCCAGCCACCGGCCAAAGGAAGAAGAAGAGAAGAAAAAAGGAGGAGAAAAAAAAAATTGTTTCTCGGAATTGTTCCCAAGAACAACAAGAAACAACTTTTTTTTAGTTCTTGTTTCTATTCCAAATATGTTTCCGGGAATAAAAAAAATAGTTTTATGTTCCCAAGAACAAAAATTTTACCAAATGCATTTCTGGCTTTTTTTTCCTTTGGAACAAAAGAATAGAAATTTTTGTTCTAGGAAATAGAACAATCTCGACAACACGTATTTTGCTCGATTGTTTTCATGAGGAAGAGGTATCATGTTAGAACCATTGTGGCCATGGCAGGTCGGGCTCCCCGGAGACGAGACCTGGATGAGCTCCTCCCCATTGAAAAAGCCCGATCTAGAGATTCCCATGAAGGACAGCAGCGGAGGAGGCGGAGCTGTGGAGGAAGGAGCCACTCGGAGGCTGAGGGGCCATCCGTCGGGCCCCAAGAATAAGTGGAAGCGGCCGATCTTTATGACTATACATAGTCCTAACGCGCTTTGCAGCCTTGTGATGGAGATAGCCAGTGGTGCAGATGTAGCCGAGTACGTGGCTTGGTTCGCTAGACAGCGACAGAGGGGTGTCCGCGTGCTCAGCGGGAGGGGCACGGTCACCAATGTCATGCTCCGACAACCCACAACCCGGGGGACGGTTGTGGCCCTTCTCAGCTGCTTCAAGATTCTCTCCATCGCTGGGTCCCTTTTCCTTGGTCCTGCCCCGCCAGGGTCAACTGGGTTGACCATAAGCCTAGCTGGAGGCAGGGGTCAAGTGGTCAGCAGAAGCGTCGTGGGCTTGCTTGTGTCTTTGGGGCCTATCGTACTAGTCGTGGCTACCTTTTCTAATGCTACTTACGAGAGACTGCACTTGGAGGAGGAAGAGGAAGCAAGCAGCGGGGGGCAGCAACAAGGTGGGATGGCGGACCCTTCCTCGATGCAAGCAAACCGATACAATGTTTGTTCTGCAGGGTTACTAATTGGTTTAGATGATAAGAAACTTGCCCTTTTTTGGGCAGTTTTCTATTGTCGACAGAGGAGATACATAAAAGTGCACTTAAACGTCGTGCGGAATAATGCTTAGACAAGACAGAGACAATCTAAATGATGGAAACATCATACTCAACTCACATACCACACACTCAAAGTCTTCTCATATGAGAATTTTCCTTTTCGCTATTTCTCTCTTCTTCGGATGTTTTCAAGTGCCGGTACATATAGATAAAGTGTAATTTTGTGGTTAGACTAAACAAAAATATTCCATCCCGAGAAGGTAGTGGGGTTGGTCTTAGGATACAAATTATGATTATACCATCCATTACAGGATCCAAAGGGTAATTTCCCTTCAACAGAAGAGGGTATTGGTGTTGGGCCTACATCTTTTTGTGCTATTTTTGGTTTTTGGTTGGGATCTTCATATGTTATTTGACACACATGTTTCAATAGTTTATTTGCCTAGTAGAATTATTCATCATTGGAGAGAATTAATGGCCAAGTACCCTTGACGAATTCTGTCAGTTCAAGCCACCGCACCAGCAGGTTGAGGAACTTGAGATTTGCTGTAATGATGTCAAATGAAGTCCACCTAAAGACAAAAGGACAGTCCTTTTGTGTGGGGGTTCAGGACTGACGAAGCCTCTGGGGGTCACTCAATGGCAGAGTTCCATAGAGATTTAGAGCACGTTTGTTTAAATGTGTTTCTGTTTCCTGGAACACAATTTTTTATTCTTTTATTCCGGAAAACAAAAAAAAGAATAGAAACGCGTTTGTTTACACTTTTGTTCCCCGGAATAGATTTAGAACAGAAACAAGAAATAGAAAAAATGTGTTTCTTATTCCTAGAAACACTTTCGAGAAACACTTTTTTTTTCTTCTCATTTTTTTTTTCTTTCTTTTCTTCTTCTTTCCTTCTTCTTCTTCTTCTTGCCGATCACTGGCCTTGGCCATGCCGGTGCTAGCGACCGGCCAGATGAGGGCCGGCGACCTCGCCGGAGCATCGCCGGCCCCCGGAGAGGCCGAGCTATGGCGAGGCTCATCAGCTCGAGCCTCGCCGTGACCGCGTGAGGCTCGACCTCGCCTGGGCTAGGCGAGGCCGAGCTTTGTTAGGCCACCTCTAGGACGGCGTCACTTGTTGGTGGCTCGGTGAGAGACCGGGCCTCGCCTTGGCCTGGCGAGGCTTCAGCGAGCACGCTAGACATCGCCCAGTCGGTCATCGGCCACAGCGCGGCCGGGCGACCAGCCAAAGAGAAAAAGAAAAAAGAAAAAAAAAAAAAAAAAGGAAAAATATAATAAAATTATTAAAAATTAAAAGAAACAAAAAAATTATACAAGTTTATCAAATGTGTTTATGTTTTTTTCTATTATAGGAATGGAAATTTTTGCAGTTATCAAACGCGTTTTTTTGTTAAAAAATTATTCCTCGGTTTCTAGGAACAATTTTTGAACAGAAACGTTACCAAACGCGCCCTTACTTGATGGAAAATCAGTTGACTGAGTTACCCGAGAATCCTTGCTGTCCTACACTCCTAGTATTGTTTCTAAATAGGAATTGCAAGCTCAAAATGATCAGTCCGCCTTTCTTTGATTACATGCCAGCTCTCAAAAACTGAATTTGTCTCGAACTCCGATCAAGTCCTTATCAGATTCTTTGAGGTTGACTTGCCTAAAAAGACTTTTCTTTAACTCATTGTGATCTTTTGATGGTGTTACCTCCACAAATTAGAGAACTTCAGTAGCTTCAGGTGTTTGATCTTGAAGGGACTATGATCATGGATCTGCCGAAGGAGGTCGCCAAGCTAACAAAGCTCACTTGCTTAGGAGTAACATTTTGCCAACCCAAAATATGCGAAAGTGAATGCATTGATTCCTTAGGGCACCATTTCTGCGCTCACTCAATTAGAAGAGCTTAGTATTGAGGTTAGTCCAAAGGATGAGAGGTGGAGGAGTGTTGTGGAAACTGTTGTTGACGATGTTTGTGGCTTGACGAGGCTGGATACTCTTAATTATACATCCCGCGAGTGGAACTTCTAAGGAAATTCATTTTCCATGAAAGGAATGTTGGAAAATCCAGAAAACGTTTTCTTGGAAATTATTTTCCGCGAAACGAATGGAGCCCTAGTCTTCTTCTCTTCCGACTCCACTTTCCGTGATACACAATTCACCCTTTAAGTTTTTTCTCCTCTTCCAACATATCTAACACGTGAGTCTAGAATATGAATTACTTGTTTTTTCTCCAAGTTTTATGAATGATTGAAATAAAGTTGAATTTATCAGATTGAAACAATGAATAATATTAATAAATGATGGATTAATGTTTTTTAGTGTATATTCATTTTAAGCTTTTTTAATTAATTATTTATTTATTTATGAATTTGATTGAAATAATAATAAAAATGATCATTTATTATGTATAAATAAAAATATATATTTAATATACAACGTGTTCTAAGGTGTCAGAATTCTCTATTTTTTTAGAAACGATGTATTAGCGTGTCGTGTTGTGTCGTGACGTGTGTTGCGTGTCAGCGTCGCCGCTACTTAGATGGTGACGGCTCGATCATTTTTTCACCGGTAACAGGTGCTTTCCTTACCGGAGAATATTCCATGGAACCGGACCACTTTACTTAACCGGTTTTCAAGGGAAAAATAAGAAGGTTTCATCTGCCATATTTTGTCATATTTCGAGCCGGGCAATTCCCCCCACTTGTCAAACTTTCATTACGTGCTTGAATACTATCCATTGACTTTTTCTTTGCTTCTTTAATTTTGTAAAGTTTAAACAGTTTTTCAAATTATTAGGACAAAATCTTCTTCTTTTTTTTTTTTTTTTGAATCTCGGCAGAAAAAGAAAGTCCACAAGCAATTTTTATGCCTAAAAACGAAAGGAAGAATATAGCTTTTTTTTTTTTTTTTTTTTTTTCCTTTTTGGCCAGAAAAGAAAAATCATCATTCTAATATCTGAACTTTTAAGCGGATGGTCCATAACTGCTGGCATTGTTGACCGTTGAGGGGAGGGTTCAGGCAATATCCACTCTTCCAAGTGAAAATTCTTAGCCAAACCTGACGAATTGTCAAAGATAGCCCAAAGGGGAAGACATCACTTCATTAAAAAGTCTTACTGAAACTAGGTAACGTAACTTTCCTTGGATCAAGTTTTCTTTCCGGACTCAGATTCTTGAGATATTTTCAACTGCTCTCTCTATTACAAGAACTTGTTCTTGGCTGACTTATTGGGACATCTGGAATTCGTAGACAGTGCGTGTGTTGATCGCTTCTTCCTGCGATCATGTGGAACATCAGAAGCAAGCCACAGTCGATTGAGCAGTTGGGACGCCATGGGAGTAGGACGAAAGCAAGTTCTCCACCGCAGGCCTACGCTTTGGATTCAGGCTAGTCCGTTCAAGCAGCCAATCTCGACATCTTTCCTGGTTCCTTCATTTCCTTGAATTTTGTCATACATTTTTGGTCTTTGGCTGGAATAGTTGGATTGTTCATCATCTTTACTCATCATCAGGTAGCCCGCAATCGTTAGAGGAAATTGAGATATGGTCCAAGGACATTGAGTCCAGTCCGCCTGAATATAGCAGAACGATCCCTATGCGTGAGGGTCTAGGATTGATGGAGCCTCCGGAGGTCACACAATGGCAGTCTTACACAGAGATTTGCTTGATGGAAAATCAGTTGACTGATTTGCCCAAGGATCCTTGGTGTCCTGTACTCTTGGTATTGTTTCTAAATAGAAATTACAAGCTCAGAACAATTAGTCCGTCTTTCTTTGATTACATGCCTGCTCTCGAAATCCTGAATTTATCTCGAACTTGGATCAAGTCCTTGCCAGAGTCTTTATTCAGGTTAAGCAGCCTAAAAAGACTATTCTTAAATCACTGTGAGCTATTGATGGTGTTACCTCCAAAAATTGGAGAACTTCAGCAGCTTGAGGTGCTTGACCTTGAAGGGACTGACATCATGGATCTACCCAACGAGATTGCGAAGCTAACAAAGCTCACTTGCCTAGAATTATCTTTTTGTCCACGCATATATCTGGGCACAAAATCTGCAAAAGCAAATGCATTGATTCCTAAAGGCACTCTTTCCGCGCTATCCCAATTAGAAGAGCTAAGTATTGATGTAAATCCAGAGGATGAGAGGTGGGACAGCGTTGTGGAAGATATTGTTGATGATGTTTGTGGCTTGATGAGTCTGGATACACTTAAACTGTACTTTCCTCAAGTGGACCATATGAGGAAATTCAAATGGTTTGGTGCATTAGAGGTGTCTAGATCATTGTCACATTTCAAATTCATTGTTGGAACATGATGAATGCATAATGTATTGACTCCTAGTGGATCTTGAGTTCGAGTTAGAACACTGGGATAGATCCCTAAAATATGTAAATGGTGTGGGGGTGCCTACAGATATCCAAAAGACACTTTCACATGCTACTGCATTTTTCTTAGAACGCCATATGGATGTCACTAAGCTATCTGATTTTGGGATTGAGAACATGAAGCAACTGAAATGCTGCATAATTGAGGAGTGTAATGAGATTCGGGTTATTATTGATAGAACTGACATGTACGATGAAGCTGATAGAAGTGAAATTGTATCAGAAACATGAGAGGATGACATGAGGTTTCTCAAGTCACTTGAATATCTCTATGTATATCATATGAAGAGTTTGAGGTGCATTTATGAGGGGCCGTCGTGTCGAGGATCCTTGTCTCATCTTAAATGCTTGGCCTTAGTACATGCCCTCAGTTGACTACTATATTTACACCTGACCTATTGAAAAACCTTGATAGCTTAGAAGAGCTCAAAGTCCAAGACTGCCCACATGTCTCAAGTTTAGTGACGCATGAAGATACTTTTATTGACGACAATACTCACTTTCTCCCCAACATGAAAAGGATATCCCTATTCTCATTGCCGAGCTCGTTAGCATGTCCAAGTGGCTTATGCATTGCACCAAACTTGGAACGAATGAGCATTATCTATTGTCCAAATCTCAAGAGTCAATCACCTGATGAAATCTGTTGCAATCATCTGACAGGGACTAAAGGTAAGATTAATTATCAGCGGAGAGCATTGTTCTGTTGAGATGATGCCTGTCGTTTTCTTTCCCTTTCATTTTATATATTTAGTTGAACAAGTTAAAAGCTGCAGGGCCCAGCCTTAATGAAGAGAAAATTGGAAAGTTAACACATATCTGAATGAAATCTGATTTTTTTCAATCGTATATTTGGTATCACCCTTGAAATGTTTATGAATGAAGCAGCGGCAGCTAACTATACAAAATTCTCGTTGTTCTGATGTTAGCTTCAGAATTATGACTGCTTCTGATGCATATATTTTCAGTGTACAAAACCAAATTTTGGCACAGCATTAGTGTGCAGTGATTTGGATTGCTAGTCTATTTTTGCCGCCGTAAATGTGCTTCAAGCTTGTAGATTGAGGTAAGACTAGCTAGCTTAGGTATTATTTTTTGGTAGGAGAGTTCTTCATTACAGTACTGAGGGAGTTATTATCATTGTCAATTGAGAATAGATAATTGAAATTCCTGTTTTACATTTTTGTGGAAATACCGTACTTTTTATCTGGGGATATGAAGATCTTATTTCATCATATTCTGCTTGTGTAAGAATGAACTTGAAATTAATGTTTGGTTTATGTTACAAAGTCCAACCAAAAGGCTCAAGCTATAAGGCAAGAGAGATTACATGTATATAAAATTTTCAAATTGTGTTACCGTTTGCATTGCAATAAATGAAATTAATGTTTGGTTTATGTTACAAAGTCCAACCAAAAGGCTTAAGCTATAAGGCATGAGAGATTACATGTACATAAAATTTTCTAATTGTGTTACCGTTTGCATTGCAATAATCATGGATGTGGCATATCAACCTCATTGGATGTGTCATCACCACAATAGGGCCAACAGTGCCCGATTTTGATATGAATTTCATTCTTGCTGACTGCTATCTGCCGCTACTTAAAATGAAGGTTATCATAAGCTCTCTAAACAAGCGATGTTCAACATTTTAATACTCACTCTCATGTGCAACCCTGGATAAATTGTATGATGAATGCATTTAACGAGTAAGATAGAGAAAATAACTCAGTTGAAATGACATGTAAAGAGGGCATGGAGAATTGAGAGTTGGCTCTAGTACCAAATTAAAAGTTCAAAATCTGAAAGTTTAAGCATTAAGTGGATGCAGACCATAGGACCATTATAAACCCCAAAAGAAGCAAAGTGGGATTTTTACTATCATATGTAGCTGTTATTGTGGATTTATAGTCTAATTCTGATTTTGCGTTTTGATGGGTTATGCGTGTGCCCCAGTAAAGCTTGTCAAGTTGGAGTTAATTGCCAGTGTCCTTAGGAGTGCTCTCTGTTCCCAGAGATTTTTTAAAGTGTCCTTAGGAGTGCTCTCTGTTCCCAGAGATTTTTTATTGGCAGAGTTGGTTTGGGAAGTGAGTAACAATTATGATGTGTTGTAGGTCATCTAGTAATGGGTGATGATAGCGATGTATCTCATAGGAAGACATAAGTTTGTGACAGATCTAGAGTAGGTTGAAGGTGTGATATCACAAGAAGTGAGCAAAGTACGTCAGAGATTGATTGCATAAAATTATTTTACTCTATATCAAGAGATCAGGGAGATTTATTGCTGCTTATCTTTTTCCATCGCTTTGATTGAAAGTTGAAGACATTGTCATAATTTTCTCTTATAAACCACAAATATCCACCTAGGTGGCTACATACCCTCCTCTATTCGGGACCAGATACTTACTTCAATTGGAAAAGTAATAAAGGGCTAGCCGAATCGCGCATTAGGGGCGCATTTGGTAATATTTTTTGTTTAAAAATTGTTTCAAGGAACATTAAAAGAAAAAAAGTGTTTCTGTTCCAGAAAACAATTTTTGAACAAAAAACGCGTTTGGTAATCGCATAAAATATCTGTTTCTAGAATAGAAAAAGAACAAACACATTTGGTAATACACCGTACAAAATTTATGCTCCTAAAATAAAAAAAGAATATAAACACGTTTGGTAACTGTACAAAATTTTTGTTCCAAATTTTTTTTCAAGTGTTTTTTTTTTTTTTTAAATTTTTAACAAAGTGTAAACTTGATATTGAATTATCATTCTCATGGAATGCTTATCAATTTAATTTTGTTCATGGTGAGTGAAAACAAACATTCTGAATATGATCATATGTGCATACTTGGAAGAAAATTTTTTAAGTTTGTACCAAATTTTTCTCAATTGCTCTTTTTTTTTTTTTAATAAAGTATAAACTTGGTTTTCAATTCTCATTCTAACGAAATGCTCATCAATTTAATTTTATTCATGGTGAGTGAAGACAAACATTCTGAACATGGTTATATGTGCATACTTGAAAGAAAATTTTATAAGTAGAGTTCGTACCAAAAATTTTTCATGTGCCTTAATTTTTTTTAATAAAGTGTAAACTTGGTATTGCATTATCATTCTCATGAAATGCTTATCAATTTAATTTTGTTCATGGTGGGTGAAAACAAACATTCTGAACATGGTCATATGTGCATACTTGGAATAAAATTTTGTAAGTAAAGTTTGTACAATAAAAGCTAGCTAAAAGAATAGAATCTTATAGATCTCTACATAGACCCTTTCATACATGACATCACAATAATGAAGTAATATAGTTCATTGTTCAACTTCATTACATTGAATTTGATAAGCGAATACTTAAAAACAATATTACAAAAGTCAGAAATATAAAGTCATGACATCTCAGGCATATTATGATCCATTGCCATTTTATTTGCAATACTTATCTTAAGCATGTTTATTCCAAGTGCATCATGCAATGTATCATTTGCAACCTCCACTTCTCTAGGTCCGAATGGATACTTTTGTTCTCCATATAGGGAAAAGTTTTTGTCCATCGTATCTTGATCATGAATATAATTATGGAGAGCACAACAAGCAATTATAACAAGTGCTTGCTTCCGAATTGTAAATGGAGGCATCTGTCTCAAAATGGTGAAGCAATTCTTTAATGCCTAAAATGACCTCTCAATTACATTTCTTAGTGAAGAGTGCTTCTTGTTGAACAATTCTCTTACTGTCCTTGGTCATCCCCCATTCCCTCTATACTCGCTAAGATGATACCGATCACCTCTAAATGGAGTTAAAAATCCCGAAAGTGTTGCATAACCAGAATCTACCACGTAATTTTTCCCTACATGATATATATAAACTTGTTGTGATATTCAACCATAATATATAATTATAAAATTGTCTTTATAAACAAAGTAAATAGCAGGTGGTGGTCGGGGAAATGAGTTTCGAAAACCGGCATATTGTTTTTTCAAGTTTGTTTACCTTGTTCCTCAGCTGTACCATGCTATATTGGAATCCCGTCTCGTGTAGTGACTTTAGACTATATATTCCTCCACCTTGCTTTGTTGAAAGTTGAAGAAGTGCGGTTTCCTTTTTTACCTCATTCACCAATAAACCGATAAGTATGTTGGTTCCAGACTTCTGTCCACTTTGCATTGAATGCTGTCTCTCGATGCCATTGAATCTTCAACTCGGTTAAGCATCATATGAGTTATGAATTAAATCAATAACATAATACCATAAGAACTACACGCCATACACAAAATCAGCATGGTAACCTATATGGATCTATATACCCTGTCCTATTTTGTGCATGGTCCAACTAAATTATAAGATCTCTAAGATTAAGACAACGAAAAAACAAACCGAAAGGCCAACCTCAGCATGTGGATAACTGTTTACAAAGTCAGCAAACTGCGATTTATGTGGCAGCCCTCTTTCAACCTTGCACCAAACAAATCATGGAATTAAACATTTAGCATAAAAATCAAGAATCATGTTTGAACAGAAATCTAAGATCTGAAATCTATGGCGTTAACAATTTGCAGCTTATGCTTATCACATCAAAGTGCATGGAAGAAGAAGCAATTTGAAAGTGTCATGGGTAGAATCCTACATTTTCAGATCAAAGGCACATAACATAACTTATAAAGTAATTCCAACTCTAAGTATGTATTACTTCATAGCAAGAACAATTAGAGAAACATGCCATCTTCAGACATTTAGGCCCTGTTAGTCACATATTCAATCAAGTGTGAAAGAAAAGACACACATAATAGGGATATGCTCATCTCCCACTATGTTTCAGATAAAATATCAAGCCTTCAAACAAACTTGTATCAAGAAGATAACCATGCAGCAATCACCTATTCAATTTTCACTAATCGCAAGCAAGCCGATCCAGATTAGGACCTCCTAATGGGTTAGAAAAGAGGATGGTGGGTGGTGGTGTGGCGGATAGAGAAGTGGCACGTTGGGGCAGGGCGTCGCAGATGAGTGACGGGGCTGCAACGTCATCAAGTGAGCAGAGGAGGCGCAGCGTCAGGCTTCGAGCGGAGCAGGGACTGGCAAATTGTGGACAAAGCAAGGGAAAAAAAAATCATTAATTGCTCATAAAATAGGTCCATGATGGCATATATAGAACTCCAACTTTAACTGGCAAAGAGACTAACTTTGACTATACTTCCGACATTCCTTAAATAAGCTAAAAAGGAATCGTGGGTTGAGCCTCGCCATGCTCGCTAAAGCTATGAGCAGACGCTCGAGCAAGTAGATGCTCGAGTGAGCAGACGCTCGCTGCTCTGCTCGCTCGAGCGAGCAGAGAAGTGAGCACTTGCTGCTCTGCTCGCTCAAGCGTGCACAGTAGGGCTCGCTGCTTTGCTTGCTCGAGCGTGAGCAGCGAGCAAATGCTCACTGTTCTACTCGCTTGAGTGTGTAGAGCAAGGCTCATGTGAGCAACGAGCAGACGCTCACTGCTCTGCTAACTTGAGCGTGCAGAGTAGGGCTTGCTGCAAGCAGACGAGCTGCTACCAAAGCTCTCATGCTCAAGCTCCGAGTAGCCATCGCCCAGATTTGCGAGGGGTGGCTCTCGATGAAGCCCTCGTCAATTGGTGAAGGAGGAGCAACAGCCGGTGACAATGAAACTTACCTCGAATTAGAAGGGTCAGCTGGTGAAGGAGCAGCAGCAGCTATTGGCACCAGAGAGGATGACGGTGGAGAAGCCGGATGGTCTCGAGACAGAGTGGGAGGCGCCAGAGAAGACGACGGTGGAGAAGCCGAAAGGTCACAGAGAAGATGAAGGAGGAGAAGGTAGTGTTCGAACGGCTCAAACAAGAAACAAAAAAGAAACTCGTTTTTTTTTTTTTTTATGTTTTTGTTCTTCTTTTGTTCTTAAAAATTGTTCAAGAAATAAGAAACATGTTTTTCTTGTTTCTCATTTTTGTTCTAAATGTGTTCTTGGGAACAAAAAAATAGATTTGGAATACAAATGCAAACAAACGCATTGTTCTTTTTTTGTTCCCTAGAACAAAAAACAGAAAATTTGTTCATAAAAAAAATATTAACAAACACCTCCTTAGTTGATTCATCTTTTAATTCCTGTTTAGATGAGGTGGCTTGGTGCTTGTTGTTCCCCTATGTGACCCAAATTGATGGTCATTTGTTTCATCTGATATGCTAATTTCGTATTTGAGCAGCACAAAGCATTCCAAATGATGCAAGCAGAGAGCAGCCTGCTCCTACGGTTTCATCTACAACCACTGTTAATGCAGACCGTTCAACTTCTAAACTCAAAAGTGAACGTAAAGTTGCTTCTCAGCTGTGGAAATTCAAATTTAATGATCTTAAGTTTTTTTTTTTGTCAGTCCTACTCTATTCCTACTCTACACTTACCCTTAGACTTTTGCCCTGCCTCTTGCAGGGCGTGGGAGTCGAAACCCACTCCTGAAACTTACGCGTCCCCACCCCATCCCTTCCTGAGAAGGTGGGGATTTGAACCCCTCACCTTCCCTTTCTATGTTAGAAGGGTGGCCACTGGAGCAAATCCCAGTGGTTAATGATCTTAAGTTAGCTGCTAGAAACTTTAGTGCTGCAAGTCTTCTTGGTAAAATTGGTTTTGACTCTGTACGTGGATTTACGAATGAGGTATTTATAGTCGCTCCTCAGCTGCGGAAATTTTCATTAAAGGATCTTAAGTTAGCTACTAGAAACTTTAGTCCTGAGGGTCTGGTCGGTCAAGGCGGTTTTGGCCGAGTCTTTAAGGGTTGGATTGAAGAAAATGGGACTGCTCCTGCGAGGCCTGGCACTGGGTTGACTGTTGCTGTTAAGATTTTTCGAGCTTTGTGCGCAGGCGGTTCACGAAGAATGGCTGGTAGTATCTCATGTGATGATCTTTTCTTTCTGGATTAATGCATGTTTGACAGTTAGTATGACTTTTGAACTGTTGCACTTTCCACGTGCCAGGCTGAATTGAGTATTCTTGGTCGTCTAGTGCATCCGAATTTGGTAAAGTTAATTGGATATTGCGTGGAAGGCAACCAAAGGCTGCTTATATATGAGTACATGCAAGGAGGGAGCTTGGACAATCACCTCTTTGAAAGTATGCGCACTTGTCCTTTTATATGTGCTTGGTGCCCTTAATGGCATGTCCTACGTGTCCTACATTATGTTCGTAGTATGTAAGTATTCACGTGAAACAATCCACCCATAGCTGGATATGGAAGTCATGTCTCCCAAGAAAACTATTTGATTGCTGCTAGAATCTGGATAATAATTTTAAGGAGAAAAAAATGTTACTTCTCCTTATTGTGGACGTCTTTCCAGAAGATTGTAGGATTTGGAACCATAATTTCCTAGGTAATTCTTCAATGCTCATACTCTGTTGAAAATGTTCTTCTGCCTGAAATGTTTTTATGTAAATTGCTTTTTTGATGTTGGTCCGACCAAAGGGATGCAATACCAGAGACTTTCAACGTTATCATATACTCAGAGGACATTATATATATATATATATATATGTATATGTATATATATATATATATATATATATATGTATATGTATATATATATATATATGTATATGTATATGTATATATATATATATATATATATATATATATATATATTTTGGTAAGGGAGAGGACATTATAGTTCGATGCCAGTAAAAAACAAAAAACAAGAAAGGAAAGAAATAGCGGAAGATCATGTGATATGGTCATGAAATGTCACTTTCTAGCAGCTTCATCCGTGAGTGATTTTAGTATCGTTTTATCATCTTTGTCTCTCAGTAGTACATCTCAGGGAGTCCTGAGATTAATTCTCTCTAACTTGGTCATTTAGGCGCAAGAACACCAGCGTTGCACCGTATTGAGAATGAAACTCAGTACAAAGCTCGCAAGTATGCTAGTAATGATATTTAATGGAAGGGACATGCTTGCCGATTGAACAACTCTCGAGAGACAGTAAATGTTTTTAATAGCAGGGCATATCCTTTGCATAAGCATTATTTTCATTTCCACGAGAAAAGAAAGGGAATCCTGCTGTAGTTTCTACCATATTCTTGCCGTGCCTACTCATTCTCGGCAGTTATTTAACAAAAGTTGGTATCAGTTTTAACCAAACTACATGGTGCCTTCAGAAAGGGAATATTGATTTATCTGTGATGACGAATATTTTATTAGTTAATTCTTCTGTTCTTTTGTGGGCTGTGTAGCGAGATTGGCTCTCCCTTGGTCTACCAGGACGAAAATAGCGCTGGATGCTGCAAAGATTCTCGCTTTTCTTCATGGGGAGACAGAACCGCCAGTGATATTTCGTGATTTTAAACCTTCAGGATCTTTTTTCCTTTTTAATCACGATGTTTGACTTTTTCATCATTCGTCTTTTTTAGGACTACAATGCCAAGCTTACTGGTTTTGAACTTGCAATTGTCCTAGAGGGAGATGACTCACACCGGCCCTGTCGCGGGAACATTTGGCTATATTGCCCCGGAATACTTGGCGAGTGGTATGTGTACGTTTCTACGAGCAATCTGTCGATGAGAAATGTCCAAATAACCTGCACAAAAGTAGTTGAGTAAGATTTTTGAGATGTCAAATTATCCTATGGCATAGAAAAGAAGAGAACAGCCCCAATTTACACATCTCATTCACAGCATGTGCACCAATTTTGACAAAGAACTGAATTGAATTAGTTAGATATCAATCGTGACCAAAGACAAGAAAATTAGGGGGACGGTCATATACTGATATAACCTAATTTTCTCCTTGTGCATACTGTCTTTGCTCTGTCCTCATATATTGTCATGATTTGCAGGAATGGTATGATTATCTGTAGCTCTTGCACATTATGTTTAAGTTACATTTTTTTGGGAGAATTACTAAAAAAGTCTTAAACATTTTGCAATTGTGCCAATGCAATCATAAACTTATTTTTTTGGCTAATTGAGTCCTAAACTTAGTGCCGGTTTAGTCCTTCGGGCCAAAATTGGCCGATCGGCACTAGCCGGCACCAGCAACAAATTTTTTAATAATATATATATATTTTTATTAATTTTTTTACCCCTCTCTCTCTCTCTCTCTCTCTCTCTCTCTCTCTCTCTCTCTCTCTCTCTCTCTCTCTCTCTCCTCCCCCACTCCTCCCTCCTTCTTCCTTTGGCTCCAGCGACTGGCCAGCTATCATCGGTCGCCAGACTGAGGCGGCCAAGTGAGCTCGCCTCATCGTCGCTAGGCAAGGGCGAGCTCACCTAGCCACTGGCGAGGCGAGCCCCCGCCGGATCTGGCGAGGGCTCACCTCACTAGACCTAGTGATGATGAGGCCCCCCTCACCAGACTTGGCAAGGGCTCGCCTCACTGTCACTGGGCGAAGGACGAAGACTCCCATCGCTAGGTGACCCCTCGCCAAATCCAACAATGGGACTTGCCTCACCAATGGCTAGGCGAGCTCGCCCTCGCCCAACAACAGCAAGGCAAGCTCATCCGGCCACCTCAATCCGGCGATTGGCGATGGTTGGCTAGTCACTAAAGCCAAAGGAAGAAGGAGGGAGGAGGAAGAAGGAAGGAGGAGGGAAGGGGAAAAAAAAAAAGAGAGAAAAAAGGTCAAAAAGATTAAAAAATTAATAAAATAATTCGAAAAAAATAAAATATTATCAAAAAAATTGTTGCCAATGGCCACGTCAGCACCAATAAGCCAATTTTGGTTGGAATGACTGAACTGACACAATCGTAAAAGGTTTATGATTTAATTGATCAAAAAATAAGTTTATAACTAAATTGACACATTTACAAAAGGTTTATGACTTTTTTGGTAATCCTCCATTTTTTTCTGCTATAGTCCTGCATGTGGTCTCCCAAATGATGTTATTACCTCCCTTTCAATCCACCAGATATCTAATCATTGGATGGAATATATTGCATATTTCTTGCTTGAACTTCTGGAACATTACGCGCAGTGGGGCTTGTGGAATGAGTGATTGCTGCTCACTACCCGCAGTCCTTTTCTTAGTTGGAGGCATCTCTCAACTGTCGTTTCCTCTGAGTGTAATGTCTGGTGTCTTTCTCATATTTTTTTTGCCCGGGAGGAACCTGTAAAATTTGCTGGACCCTCGCGAGTTAGCGTTCCTAGGTGATCTAGATTTACTTTATGTGGTATGCGTGGTTTTTAACTTTAAGAGAAGGTATTATTTGTTCCTTTGTTTTGCGTGGTTTAGGGCTAAATGTAGTAATCATGATTTGTGTATTTTTTTCGTTTTACTTTTCTATCTATCATTTAAGAGTAGCATAATTTTACGTTGAAATCATTAAAAAGGCGGTTTTATCTTATACATCTATTGATTAAGAGTTGAAACTTTTTTTATTTTATTTTATTTTGGCATATGTTCATATAAATTTCAGTGAAGGCAATGCATTGAGAATCATTCACTACGTTATCGTTAATTTTAATGATTAGGACTTGACAATTTCTAATAAATGACATCATTCGAATTGATAGATTAATTAGTCAGTTCATATTTATCATGCTATAAATTACTACTTCGCAGAAGCAAATACCTTGACATGACAGTCCATAAATAAAGTATATTATGATGGCAAGATACAATATTGTATTTTGGAATTGCCATCTTTGATAATATCACAATTTGGGCTTTAGTACACTGCTATGCCGCTAATTGCTTTGCTAATTTCACTAAGACTGAATAGCCATTTATCCACAGCAATGCCCGGGGTGTGCTTGACTGGTATTATCATAAGAAAAAAAGGAGTGATGGAAGGACAGAACAAAGTTATTGTTTCAACCTTACTTGTTTTTGATTGCTAGAGGTGGTTGAGATATTTGGCGGGTACTTCATGGATTGTATTTATATCCAATTAGGACTGACTGGTACTTATTCTAGGTATTTCTGATTACTGACCGCACATATATTATTGCAGGGCCCGTCACAGTAAAGAGTGATGTCTATGGTTTTGGTGTGGTCCTTTTCGAAATCCTGACAAGAAGAAAACCCTATGACTTCACTGATGATGGACTTTTTCTTTCTGATGGACTTCTTGTTGACTACGTTCGGTCACATAAGAGGAAAGAAGTTTGTACGAATTGATAGATTCAAGGCTTGGAAATCAATTCTCAGGAAAAGGAGCCCATATTGCTTTGCAGTTGGTTGTTCGCTGCCTTGAACTAGATCCGGATGCTCGTCCCTGGATGAGTGAAGTTGTGGAAGTTTTGAAGACTATCCAAGATCTTCCACACAGGGCAAGTACATCAAATATTCAGGACAAGACAGGGAAGCGCTAGCCATGGAATGGCATCCAAACTCAAACCATGGTGAATTCAAGGAATTCACCAATCTTTGGAAGCCAGTGATAAATTGCAGCAATGTGCCTATAAATAGCCGGCATTCAACCCCGTTTGTCTCTTTTTCTCCTCTTTCCTTTTTTGGTGCCGAAGTTTTGGCTTCCATATAAACATTCACTCTTGATTATTGAAATGTCGATTGAGAAAAATATAGTGTGAGTTATTTAACCCAATTTGTAATCCATTGAGTTATACTACGTCTATAACTACGTTTATAAGTGTGAGTTATACTACGTTTATGAAGTCATCCATTGAGAAGTGGTCAGGTGAAGCCTGGAATTGAGAAGTACGCTTAGGCATTGATACCTCATCTCTCCTCTACATCATTGTAATGATAATGACTACCTTTGATGGTGTCTATTTGACATACCTTTTCCTGTGAAATTTATTATGTATCTAGTTTTTCCATGTGGTGGCATGTCTTTGACACATGTTTTCATTCTCAATAATCATCTCGTTGTATTTCTATTTCTCACATAACTGAGGTGTTTGTTCATTTGAATTTGTTAATTCGTTTGCTGCGTAAAAATATACGGTTGTTCTCTTTCATATATCAGCCATAATAATTGTTGGAAATTCATTTGGGCTAGCATATATTGTTGAAACCGATATTGAATTTTCTTTATAAGAGACCGTACATTCAATGCAAGCAATTTTTTTTTTAATTTGGGCCTATGCGGCCCAACCTGAAAAAGTTTTGTCATGGGCCGGGGCCCTGGCCCAAGTGGGTGATGGGCCCCCGTTAATCGCGGGTTGGAATGCTGGTGCTGTGGTGCCTCCAAGCTTTTTTTCTTTGAGTTTTTTTTTTTTTGCATATTATTCTGTTTTTTCTGAGATATTATTTTTTTTTGGGGTTTATTTTTACCATAAAAAATATAAAGTGTATTCTTTTTCTAAAATTTATGTTTCTTTTTTTTTTCTTTTTCTCCTGCTCCTTTTGTTTTTATTTAAATCTAATCAACAATATTCTTGCTTTTTTCATGTAATAATACTTTTTTCTGTTGTATTTGGCAATCGGTCTATTCATATAGTTGGACTTGATCAAATCCAATTATATATTAATTCACTTCAATTTTTCCAAACCTAATTATTGCCTTGAAATCAAATTTAGGGCATAGAATCGACAGTGCTTTTTATACTACAATCAAAATGCAAAATACAAGAGGATGTGCATTATTTTATTGACTTTGATATCAATAAGATCTCAACAAAGACATTTTTCGACCGAGAAAAAATAACGATACTCACGTAATTTTGAAGATTATAAGTGTGCTAGAAAAAAACTAAACTTTTTTTTCCCCTGACGTCGCCAAGGATTCTTTTCTCTGCACTCCCTCAATTGCTCCCTTTTCCATGTCTCCGTTCACTCCTTCACTTTGGCCTCCCCACAATCCGATGTACCCTATTCGTTCCTCCATTTCTAGGATTCCAAGTTTCACTTTTGCGTGTGGGCTTGTCACGTGCTTTCATGCCTGAAAGCGTTTCGATGTATTCATTTCTTCCGTTGGCAATTTCTAGTTGTTGCGCCGCCACCGCCGTGGATATCAATTTTCAGGGGGCAGTGTGGTATCTGCGGGGAAATGAACTTGGCTCAAATGCAATGCTCTCGAAAGAGGTATTTTCATTTCCTGTCAGTCAAAAATGTTTTGAGTGATTGCGTAGCTCGCCCTTGCTGATAGTGGGCACGTGATAAAATTTGTACATTGGACTCGACCTGTGTTTTATGTGAGGATATTAGCTTTTGCTTTGGGTGTTTGATGAATTAGTAATATTTTACTAATTCCATTTATCATCATTGTTTGGGTGTTTGTTGATTATGAAGGTAGTTTGTCTTTTAATTGTGTTTATGTAATTGTTTACCTTTATTGATCGTTCCGGGATGCCCATGAAGAACTGGGCCTACTAGCTTGTTGACGACAAGACCGCAATCGGTTCATTTTTCTTCTTGAATATACATTGGCTCTCTAAATTTGCAAACAATTTTCGTTTTTATGTTTAATTGAAATACAATATATTTTTCTTGGTTGGCGGCATCTGATTTACGACCCCAATGCCAAGCTTTTCTGGTTTTGGACTTGCAAACATTTTTCCCAAGGGAGATAACTCTCGCTTCACCTATGTCATTGGAATGTACAGCAATACTGCTCGAGAATATGTGATGTAGGATACAGGCCATTTGAGGATGAGAATTGCACAAGTAACCTGCATAAATGCGGTCAAGTATTATTTTTTACATGTCAAAGTAATCCTATTGTATAGAAAAGAAAAGAATAGACCCAATGTACACACCTCACGCACAACATGTGCACCAGTTATGATTAGGAACTGAATTCGATTAGGTAGATATCAACCGAACCAAAGACAAGAAAATGAGAGCGATGGTCATATACTGATGCACTATCTGTCTGATCTGTCTTGATACATGTGGCCACAATTTGCAGGAATGGTAGAATCAGCTGTAGTTCCTGCACCCCATGCTAAAAGGTTGCCACTTTTTTGTTTTCTCTGTTTTTAGTCCTGCATGTAGTCTCCTAAATGATACTATTCCCTCACCTTCCAGTCCACCATCTATCTACTCTTTCTCATATTGTTTGCCTGGGGAGGAACGTAGAAATTTTGCTGGACCCTCATGAGTTGGTGTTCCTAGGTGATCTAGATCTACTCTCTGTGGTGCGCACAGGCTCTAGAAAATACATGAAAGTTGGATCTTGAGGGTGCAAATCAGGCAAGTTCCTAACCCACGTCAATAGAATGTCTGCTAAGTCTTTCAAATACCCGATTAATCCCTATCATTAGAGTTCTTTCTTTTATGTGCTTTCTACACCACATGTCTGAAGGGTTATTGGTTCCAAATGATATATCTAGAGCATGTCCAAGTAGCTGGTTAAGTTCTGCCAGGTGTGGTAGTTGTCTGTCCTACATGCACTAGATAATTCCCAAAAAACATTGATTCATACTATGATCAGGTATTGTTTATTACTTTGTTTTTGCGCTTCAGGGGCATGCAGCACATTATGTATAAGAGAGAGAGAGAGAGAGAGAGAGAGAGAGAGAGAGAGAGAGAGAGAGAGAGAGAGAGAGAGAGAGAGAGGTTAATTTAGTTGTAACACCTAAAATCTGTGGAAAATATTAACAGATGAATTCTAATATAATATTCATGGTTTTCTATGTTTTAAAATAGTTTTTTTTAGCGGATAAGTCCATCAATGACGTTTTACTTATAAAAAAAAAAAGAAGAAGAAGAAGAGAAAACAAATCCCCTAATTAAGGTTAAATTTATTTAAGACTGGTTTTACTTTTCTTTAATCTCATATCTCATGAAATTCATTTTTATATAATAATATATACCTAAAATCTTTCGAATTTTTAAACATCATCCATCCATCATATTTATATTTCAAATGCTTAGATTTCTTTTTCCTTTTTTTCTAATAGCGGCCATTTGATCTTCGAGGTCAAGATCTGTGTGCATCGACCAATCCACCTTCTCGAGCAATCTTAAATATGTGTAAAACTTTGACAATGCCTGGAATGAGATCTTTTTCCATATAAGATATTTGTTCTAAAAGGAATAATTAGATTCAAATTATAATTCTTCTCGGATTTGCAGACATACCATTTTTGTTGGCTCTCTCTCCCTTAATTATTGTTATTATTATTATTATTATTATTATTATTATTTGCTTTTTTTGGCCGGTTATTTATTATTTTTGCTTTCCCTGCATAAAAACAAGGTCGAAGATTCCACCCATGAGGCGTGATCACGATTAGAAGGTAAATGCCGATGGCATGAAGCATTAAAATACTTGGATATGAAAATTAGAACGTAAAGCCTACAAAAGCCCCGTTTGGGCCGGATTGTGTAATATTTAAATCAATTATCTCAATAACCGTTTTTATTCTTAAAGAAAAATTATGAGGTTGAGAAAATTTTCGAAATTAATTTTGACTTCCAAATTCCTTCAAGTTAAATCATATTAGACTTTGACCTTTTTAAAGATAGGCGTATGAAAGCTTCAAGTGATTTTACCAAAATACAAAATCCAAATTCACCATCGAAATCCGGTCAAAAAAGAGAGGAAAAAAATGGGTACTTGAAATTACAATGTGGCCATGTACTTATCAATCATAAAAAAGTTATTGAAATATTTTCATTTGAGAAAGAGCATTTAGAGATGTTAATTAATTTATAAAATCAATGTAAGAGATAATTTTCAGTCTATTTGGCAATCCTCAAAGTATGCGCGCCTCTAATACTTCTCAAACACCAATCCAAAACCTAGTTGCAAATCCGAGCGTTATGACTACCATGCAGAGTGCCGCCTCCCTTCTTCATTGGTATCTTCTTCATATGGCCAAGACAAATTTGGAGTCCTGTCATTCATGGCTAGGTTCGACACTTGCAATGTGAAGAGATACCGCCAGTGAACTTGTTTTCTTGCTGCCCAGGAATTTGTAGAGGCCGAAAACTCGGTCCTGATCCAATTCGGAACACGTCCGGAGAATTTGTTGTAGATCCGTCAAAGACGACAAACTAACCTAAAGGTGGCGGAATGATCCATTCAACTGATTATTTGAAAAACTGAGCGATACCAAATTTGTAATTTTTCCATAACTTAGGAATTGGAACGATATAGATTTCCTAAAAAAAACCATAAAGGTTTTAAGTTCCTCAAGTTCACTAACCAATTCAGCGACCCATCCAGTTGATTACTCGAAATATATGCATATGGCGTATCTAATAATTCCAGGAAAATGTCACCACCGGTGTGCATCTCAATTGAAAAATGGAATGGAAAGCTACAAGTTTCTTTCAATTAGAGTTTTGTGAACTGAAGGTCTGCAAAAGCTCCAAGTTAACTCAACGTTTATCGCTCTTTGCATAATCTCTCATCTCATCCTCGTTATATTATAAAATGACTTGGGTCTACACTCATCTGGTTGCATTTCTTTCGGATGAATGTGAATTCTAACAGGATTTTATGGATGCTGTAGGATCATTTCCTGTAAATGAATAGGAGGAAAAGGCTGAATTTTTTACCTTACAACAATTTCATTCAGCTCATACTGTTCATATTACTAGCCTTTCACATTGTAGTACGTTTGCGGGATGTACATATGGAGGAACTATTGGAGAAGTCATTATACTTTGGCCAAGAGCAAACAAGATTTTAGACCCCTAAAGATGTTCTAAATAAATAGATTGCAAAATGATGAAGTTCGCCAGAGGAAAAAGAAGAACTGTGTTGCAAAATCACGCAATATCGTCTAACTTTCGGGATATAATATGAAATTCTTTTTAAAAAAGAAAAGAAAAGGAATGACATTATCTCATCATAATTTGATAATTTTATGGACAAAATTGAAGTGTAAGATTTCAATGTAGAATGTGATCGTAATTACAAAGATTAGAGAAAGAGAATCAAGAAAAAGGAATGTTTAAAGAGGAAATAATAAGAAAATAATGAAATTATAAATATCCGACATGTACTTAATACATTACAAAGGAATATAGTAGATTGTGTTGGGTAAAATAGACCGACGATTCACCGTAGCTTCAATAAAATAAGACACTATCCCATAAGGCGCAAAAAGAATGGAAGAAGATAATTGACACCTTTAAACTAAAACAATTAAAGATAATTATATCGTATAATCGAAATGAAAAAACGAAGAGAAATGGTGTAGGGAGTGACATGGAAGAGATCTTTAGTAAATTAGAAAAGGAAAAGAGAAAAGAGGAGCAAAGGATATATGTCCTCTCAAAACCCTCGTTTAATATAAAGGATACTGGGCAAACTACTATGAACTCAATTCTCATAATATGCACGCCCTACACAATTCTTCTTTGATATTAGTAAAACCTATTAAATGTTCAAAGGTCACTTTTACATTATGTATTATTGATTATAAGCACCGGAAACAAACTTACAATACATAACTCGCATGATATTGAGAAGAAACTACATTTAATTCACTATTCCCTGATAAGAAGCCACTACAGTTTGCAGTGCTAAACTGCAACATGGGATCTTAGGGAAAAAAAACACCCAGGATCGTTCTTTTTATCATTTTCATCACCTTATTAGTGAATAATAGCCATCTAATAGATTGTGCATGCATAGAAACAAAACGAAAGCCTATGTTAATACATAATTCCAATCACAACAACTAAGATGAACAAGAAGCAAAGAGATACAGAGAAAGGCTAGATGAAGCTACAAAAAGACCGCAATATTTCCTCTATAGCCTGGTCTTGCCACCCCAATGAAGACCACCATGGTTGCTCAGCATCAATGGATCTTAAATTGATAGCATTTATCCCGATAAAAGGAAGTTTCAACAAGGATGGACATAAAGCTATATCTAGTCTCTCTAGAGAAGGCCAAATCAATAAATCATTTGGAGCAATGCTTCTTAATTTCGGAAGATCATGAACTACTAGCTTTTTAAGACTCAGAAGTGTTCTCGGGTCCAAGCAAGGATTCTTAGTTTCAATGATGATCTCCTCAATTTCGTGGCACTCTTCGACACTCAAATGCTTTAGTTCAGATAGTTGCTCGATCAATCCATTTGAGAATATCTTCTTGAGCTTGGGGCACTTGTACAAGGTCAAACTAGTCATTTGGCCTAAGCTTTCCAGGGCGCAGGACCCTCCCAAATACAATGCAAACTTGGGGCATTGTTTATGACCATTCTCTCTAGCCATTCAAATGCATAAGGTGCTGCTACATTACCGATGCATATGATGTCCTCGCAGCCCTCCACCGAACAAGCTCTAAGTTTACTCAAGTTCTCGTCCCAAAATGCGATAAGCTCGGTATATTCTTATGATCAATCGTTCAAATACTTCGGTCTTAGTGAGTACTTCTGAGATCACAGGATTTGTACCTTCATCGTTTGCATACTTCAAGCACTTGCACAATTGATATTCAAAATAATCGAGAATATGATGCTTGACCGAATTGCAAAAACCGACCGAAAACTGAAATGTGAAGCGCAGGTCCTTCCATAGAGGGCTTGATTTGACGAAGATTTCAAGGCACTCTACTTTAGGAAAGGAATATGTCAGTAAAGTCAACCGTGTCAAGGTAGAAACCTCCTCCGTGATTGTCCTCATGACCTAATTAGACCACAAAGTGTTTGGGTCTACATCAATCATGAGTTCTTCTAATGATGACATGCTCGAAATCACCTTGGACATTGGGCTTCTAATGCCAAAATTTGATAGGGACATGCGCAAACATCTCATCTGCGTTAAACTTCCAACTTGAATAGGTAAGATGATTCTAGTGTGTCGAATGTCAAGCACCTCTAGATGCACCAGTGCCTCTATGCTTGAAGGTAGTTCTATTAAGCCCTCGCATGAATTCAAGTAGAGTGTCCTAAGATGAGTCAAGCAAGGCAAAGAAGGTGGAAGGGATGTTATTGCCGTAGCGTGTAAGTCCAAGACTCGGAGTCTTTGCATAGACAAGAAGAGCTCTCTTGGATCATCATTAAATTCTTGTTTCTTTGCAAGAGTAAAGTCAAAAGATTTATGCAATTTGAAGTTGCCGGTAAACCGCACAAGTCATTATCCATCAAAGAAATTCGACTTGCGAGATGTCCATTCTTCTTGTTTTGGTGGCTTTTTTAGCCCCTCTCGTTAGAGTTTAAATGTGTGCGGAAGCATGGTTTTGGTATTAATTATAGTTTTTGATTAGTGATGTGTGCAAGTGCATGGTATATTTTGTAGAGGATGGACAACAGACAAGGTAGGATAATTGAAGGACAAAGAACATGGGATATGAGAAATAGTTTCATTAGTTGGATAAAATAGTTTTACAATAATTGAAGGAAGTGTTTGTGATGGAGCATGATGTGGTTTTTATGCTTAGCTTCCACACAAAACATGGAGCACTTGCTCCTTTATATATAGGCTACTAAAGTAGGTGGAGGAAGTCTCTAGACTTCTTTACAAATAACTACTATTATTTTAGAGTAACATAAGATTGAAACTTCTAGAATACATAAGAGATGGCAACTTGTAGACTCTTCTAGAATTTTTCTTGAATTTTCTAGCTCAAATCTATCTTGAAGTTTCTAGAATTGGATCACAAATTCCAACACCCTTACATGGTCTTGCTAGGATCTTATGGTCTGAGACTCCTGATGAAATTTTAAGGGCCATATTGCGAATAAAAATCAATACACGATAGTGGCTCTTTATGGTATGCATGATAATCATCTAATGTACTTGCCCTGTAATTTTGAGCATGTAAAGTTGGTGCCACTGGCATTTTGTTCATTGCACCCGAGCCACCATCTTGTTGAAAGAGTTCACTAAGTGAGATTTTTGTGCAGTTAATTCTTTTACTATCATCTTCTTTTGTTAACACCTAAATTTTTCTTTTTTCACTTAGAACTTAGTCGCGTAGAAAATAAAGAATTGGTCTCTAAAAAAAAAAGAAGAGTAAACTAAATAATTTTCATTAACATGCATTATGTTTTCATTAAATTGCATCACATATAGACATTAGGAGCATTAGCATTACTAGTATTAAAAAAAGAAAAGAAAAGAAAAAAGGGCATCCGGGCGGGGCTAGGGCCAGCCTTAGACCAGTACCTCCTTCATTTCCCTTTTCTTTTCCTCCACGTGAGCTGGCCCAGCCCACTTCTTCTTTATATTTCTCCCCGGCCCGGCTCTCTCCTCTTCTCTTCTCCTTCCCTGCCGTCGGCCGCTTGCTTCGCGACAAACAGGAAGAAAAGGACAGAAGGACAGAGGCGAGGACGGACGGACGGAAGTGAGGCTGCGCGCGACGCTCGACCGAGAATGTCGTGCGGTGCGGGTCTGCGAAAGGCAGCTGTCGTCGCTAAAAAAACAAGGGGGGTAAATTAAGGGTCTGCTCAGTCGAGACGGTTCTTTCCGAGTCTTTAAGGGTTGGATTGAAGAAAATGGGACTGCTCCTGCGGGGCCTGGCACTGGGCTGACTGTCGCTGTTAAGATTTTCGAGCGTCATGGGCAGCCGGCTCACGAAGAATGGCTGGTAATATCTCATGTGATGATCTTTTCTTTCTGGATTAATGCATGTTTGACAGTTAGTATGACTTTTGAACTCTTGCACTTTCCACGTGCCAGGCTGAAGTGAGTATTCTTGGTCCTCTAGTGCATCCAAATTTGGTAAAGTTAATTGGATATTGCGTGGAAGGCAACCAAAGGCTGCTTATATATGAGTATATGCAACGAGGGAGATTGAAAGATCACCTCTTTGAAAGTATGCGCACTTGTCCTTTAACATGTGCTTGGTGCCCTTAATGACATGTCCTACATTATGTGGTAAAACGACCCACCTGTAGCTGGATATGGAAGTCATGTCTCCCAAGAAAACTATTTGATTGCTACTAGAATCTGGATAATAATTTTAAGGAGGAAAAAATGTCACTTGTCCTTATTATGGACGTCTTTCCAGAAGATTGTAGGGTTCGGAACCATAATTTTCTAAATAATTTACAATGCTCATACTCTGTTGAATGTTCTTCTGCCGGAATTTTTTTTTTATGTGTAAATTGCTTTTTTGATGTGCCACCGACCAAAAGGATGCAATACCAGAGACTTTCAATGTTATCATATACTCAGAGGACATTATAGTTCGATGCCAGGGAAAAAAAAAAAAGAAATAGCGGAAGATCATGTGATATGCTCGTGAAATGTCACTTTCTAGCAGCTTCGTCCGTGTGTGATTTTAGTAACGTTTTATCATCTTTGTCTCTCAGTAGTACATCTTAGGGAATCCTGAGGCTTAATTCTCTCTAACTTGGTCATTTAGGTGCAAGAACACCAGAGTTGCACCGTATTGAGGATGAAACTTAGTACAAAGCTTGCAAGTAGGCTAGTAACGTTATTTAATGGAAGGGACATGCTTGCCAATTGAACAACTCTCGAAAGATACTAAATGTTTTTAATAGCAGGGCATATTCATTTGCATAAGCATTATTTTCATTTCCACGAGAAAAGAAAGGGAATCCTGCTGTAGTTTCTACCATATTCTTGTCCTGCCTACTAATTCTCAGCAGTTATTTTCAAAAAGTTGGTATCAGTTTTAACCAAACTATCTTTGATTATGCTGGCTTCAGAAAGGGAATATTGATTTATCTGTGATGACAAGCATTTTATTAGTTAATTCTTGTGTTCTTTTGTGGGTTGAGTAGGGAAATTGCCTCTTACTTGGTCTACCAGGATGAAAATAGCGCTGGATGCTGCAAGGAGTCTTGCTTTTCTTCATGGGGAGGCAGAACCGCCAGTGATATTTCGTAATTTTAATCCTTCTAAGATCCTATTAGATGCCGTATGTAGCAAAAGCTGTGGTGACAGTCCTTTTTCCTTTTTAATCATGATGTTTGATTTTTTCACTACTCGTCTCTTTTAGGACTAGAATGCCAAGCTTACTGGTTTTGGACTTGCGATTGTTCTCGAGGGAGATGAGTTTCACTCCGCCCCTATCAGGGGAACAATTGGCTATGCTGCCCCGGAATGGATGATGAGGCGTATGTGTATGTTTCTACGAGCAATTTGTGGATGAGAAATGTCCAAATAACCTGCACAAAAGTGGTTGAGTAAGATTTTTGACATGTCAAATTATCCTATAGTATAGAAAAGGAGAACAGCCCCAAACTACACACTCATTCGCGGCATGTGCACCAATCATGATAAGGAACTGAATTGAATTAGGTAGATATCAATTGTTACCAAAGATAAGAGAATTACAGGGACCGTCATATACTGATATGACCTCATTTTCTGTGTGTATCCTGTCTCTGCTCTGTCCTCATAAATTGTCACGATTTGCAGGAATGGTATGATCAGCTGTAGCTCTTGCACATCATGCTTAAGTTACTTTTTTTTCTGTTATAGTCCTGCATGTGGTCTCCCAAATAATGTTATTCCCTTACTTTCAGTCCACCAGATATCTAATCATTGGATGGATTATACTGCACATTTATTGCTTGAACTTCTGGAACATTACGCTCAGCGTAGGTTGTGGAATGACTGATTGGTGCTCACTACCTGCATTCCTTTTCTTTGTTAGAAGCATCTCTCAATTGTTGTTTCCTCCGAATACAATGTCTGGTGTCTTTCTCATATTTTTTTTCCTGGGAGGAACCTGGAAAATTTGCTGGACCGTCATGAACTAGTGTTCCCAGGTGATCTGGATTTACTTTTCTGCGGTACGCACAGGCCTTGTTAATGATAATTACTGATTACAAATACATAAAAGTTGGAACTTGAGGGTGCAAATCAGGCAAGTTCATAATCCGCGTTAATCACGCATTGCTGGCAAGTGATTTTTTGTTTTGTTTTACTCTCTCTCAGTATTATTCTTTTCAACGCACGATGGAATGTCTGCTTCGCCCTTCGAACTCCTGATTAATCGGTGCTTTTTGATATGATGCACAACCAGTGATTACTGAAACACGGATTTTAAAGTTCTTTTTGGATGTGTTTTTACGTACTTTAATGCTACATGTCCAAAGGATTCTTGGTTCAGATTGGCGTATCTAGGTTTCTTCATGTAGCTAGTTAATTTCTAATAAGTGTGTTGGTCGTCCGTCCCACACGTACCACATTATTACCGAAAAACGTAAATCTAAACTAGGTATTATTTGTTCCTTTTGCGTGGTTTAGAGCTACATGTAGTAATCATGATTTGTGCATTTTTTCATTTTACTTTCCTATTTATCATTTAAGAATAGCATAATTTTACGTTGAAATCATTAAAAAGGCAGTGGTTTTATCTTATACATCTATTGATTAAGAGTTAAAACTTTTTTCTCTTTTTTTTTTTTTTTTTTTTTTTTGGCATACGTCCTTATAAATTTCAGTGAAGGCAATGCATTGAGAATCATTCACTATGTTATCATTAATTTTAATGATTATGACTTGACAATTTCTAATAAATGGCATCATTATGAATTGATAGATTAATTAGTCGGTTCATGTTTATCATGCTATAAAGTACTACTTCATAGAAGCAAATACCTTGACATGGCAGTCCATGAATGAAGTATATTATTATGACGAGATACAATATTGTATTTGTAATTTGCCATCATCGATAATATCACAATCGGGGCTTTAGTACACTTCTATGCCGCCAATTGCTTTGATAATTTCACTAATACTCAATAGTTATTTATCCACAGCAATGCCTGGGGTGCTTGACTAGTATAATCATAATAAAAAAAAGGAGTGATGGAAGGACTGAACAAAGTTATTGTCTCAACCTTACCTGTTTTTTTATTGCTAGAGGTGGTTGAGATATTTGGCGGGTACTCCATGCATTGTATTTATATCCAATTAGGATAAACTGGTACGTATTCTAGGTATTCCTGATTACTGACCGCACATATATTATTGCAGGGCACTTCACACTAAAGAGTGATGTCTATGGTTTTGGTGTGGTCCTTTTCGAAATCCTGACCGGCAGAAAACCCTATGACTTCACTGATGATGGACTTCTCCTTGTTGACTACGTTCGGTCACATCTGGAAGAGGAAAGAAGTTTGTACGAATTGATAGATTCAAGGCTCGGAAATCAATTCTCAGGAAAAGGTGCCCAGATTACTTTGCAGTTGGCTGTTCGCTGCCTTGAAATGGATCCGGATGATCGTCCCTGGATGAGTGAAGTTGTCGAAGTTTTGAAGACCATACAAGATCTCCCATACTTGGCAAGTACATCAAATATTCAGGACAAGACAGGGAAGCGCTAGTCGTGGAATGGCATCCAAACTCAAACCATGGTGAATTCAAGGAATGCAATTCCTTCAATTCCGGATGGGACCAACGCATATCCATGCCACCACGCCACCAATCTTTGGAAGCCAGTGATAAACTGTGGCAATGTGCCGATAAATAGCCGGCATTCAACCACATTTGTCTCCTTTTCTCCTCTTTCCTTTTTTGGTGCCAGAGCTCTCGCTTCCATATAAACATTAACTCTTGATTATTGAAATGTCGACCAAGAAAAATATAGTGTGAGTTATACTACGTTTATAAAGTCATCTATCGAGAAGTGGTTAGGTGAACCGCGAAATTGAGAAGTACGCTTGGGCATTGATACCTTATCTCTCCTCTACAGCATTTTAATGATAATGATTATCTTTGATGGTGTCTATTTGATGTACCTTTTCCTGTGAAATTTATTATGTATCGAGCTTTTCCACGTTGTTGTATGTCTTTGACACATGTTTTCATTCTCCATAATCATCTCGTTGTATTTCTATTTCGACATAACTAAGGTGTTTGTTCATTTGAATTTGCTAATTTGTTTGCTGTGTAAAAATATATGGTTGTTCTCTTTCAAATATCAGCAATGATAATTGTTGGAAATTCTTTTGGGCCAGCATATATTGTTGAAACCGGTATTGAATTTTCTTTATTAGAGACCGTACATTCAATGCAGGCAAATTTTTATTTTTATTTTTAATTTGCGCCTATGCGGCCCAACCTGAAAAAGTTTTGTCATGGATCAGGGGCCCGGCCCAAGTGGGTGACGGTTCCGTTAACCGCCGGTTGGAGTGCTGGTGCCGTGGTGCCTCCAAGCTTTTTTCTTTGAGTTTTTTTTTTCCATATTATTCTATCTTTTCTGAGATATTCCTTTTTTTGGGGTTTATTTTTACCATAAAAAATATAAAGTGTATTCTTTTTTCTAAAATTTCTGTTTCTTTTTTTTTTGCTTTTTCTCCTCCTCCTTTTGTTTTACTTTAAATCTAATCAAAGATATTCTTGCTTTTTCCATGTAATAATACCTTTTCCTTTTGTATTTTGCAATTCTATTCATATAGTTGGACTTGATCAAATTCAATTATATATTAATTCACTTTAATTTTTCCGAACCTAATTATTTCCTTGAAATCAAATTTAGGGCCCAGAATCAACAGTGCTTTTATACTACAATCAAAATGCATAATACAAGAGGATGTGCATTATTTTACTAACTTTGATATCAATAAGATCTCAACAAAAACATTTTTCGACCGAGAAAATAACGATACTCACGTAATTTTTGAAGATTATAATAAGTGTGCTAGAAAAAAACTTAACTTTTTTTTTTCTCGTGATGTCGCCAAGGTTTCTTTTCTCTGCACTCCCTCAATTGCTCCCTTTTCCATGTCTCCGTTCACTCCTTCACTTTGGCCTCCCCACAATCCGATGTACCCTATTCGTTCCTCCATTTCTAGGATTCCGAGTTTCACTTTTGCGTGTGCGCTTGTCATGTGCTTTCATGCCTGAAAGCGTTTCGATCTATTCATTTCTTCCGTTGGCAATTTCTAGTTGTTGCGCCGCCGCCGCCGTGGATATCAATTTTCAGGGGGCAGTGTGGTATTTGCGGGGAAATGAACTTGGCTCAAACGCAATGCTCTCGAAAGAGGTATTTTCATTTCCTGTCAGTCAAAAATGTTTTGAGTGATTGCGTAGCTCGCCCGTGCTGATAGTGGGCACGTGATAAAATTTGTACATTGGACTCGACCTGTGTTTTATGTGAGGATATTAGCTTTTGCTTTGTGTTTGATGAATTAGTAATATTTTACTAATTCAATTTATCATCATTGTTTGGGTGTTTGTTGATTATGAAGGTAGTTTGTCTTTTAATTGTGTTTATGTAATTGTTTACCTTTATCGATCGTTCCGGGATGCCCATGGAGACTCCGGGGGCCTACTAGCTTGTTGACGACGAGACCGCAATCGGTTCATTTTTCTTCTTGAACATACATTGGCTCTCTAAATTTGCACACAATGTTCGTTTTTATGTTTAATTGAAATACAATATATTTTTCTTGGGTGGCGGCATTTGATTTACGACCCCAATGCCAAGCTTTTCTGGCTTTGGACTTGCAAACATTTTTCCCAAGGGAGATAACTCTCGCTTCACCTATGTCATTGGAATGTACAGCAATACTGCTTGGGAATATGTGATGCAGGATACAGGCCATTTGAGGATGAGAATTGCACAAGTAACCTGCATAAATGCGGTCGAGTATTATTTTTTACATGTCAAAGTAATCCCATTGTATAGAAAAGAAGAGAACAGCCCCAATCTACACACCTCATGCACAACATATGCACCAGTTATGATTAGGAACTGAATTCGATTAGGTAGATATCAACCGAACCAAGGACAAGAAAATGAGAGCGATGGTCATATACTGATACACTATCTGTCTGATCTGTCTTGACACATGTGGCCACAATTTGCAGGAATGGTAGAATCAGCTGTAGTTCCTGCACCCCATGCTAAAAGGTTGCCACTTTTTTGTTTTCTCTGTTTTTAGTCTTGCATGTAGTCTCCTAAATGATGCTATTCCCTCACCTTCCACTCCACCATCTATCTACTCTTTCTCCTATTGTTTGCCTGGGGAGGAACCTAGAAATTTTGCTGGACCCTCATGAGTTGGTGTTCCTAGGCGATCTATATCTACTTTCTATGGTGCGCACAGGCTCTGGAAAATACATGAAAGTTGGATCTTAAGGGTGCAAATCAGGCAAGTCCCTAACCCACATCAATAGAATGTCTGCTAAGTCCTTCAAATACCCGATTAATCCCTATCATTTTTTCCTACCGAAGCACTGATTCACAATTAGAGTTCTTTCTTTTATGTGCTTTCTACGCCGCATGTTCGAAGGGTTCTTGGTTCCAAATGATATATCTAGAGCATGTCCAAGTAGCTGGTTAAGTTCCGCCAGGTGTGGTAGTTGTTTGTCCTACATGCACTAGATTAATTCCCAGAAAACGTTGATTCATACTATGATCGGGTATTATTTATTACTTTGTTTTTGCGCTTCAGGGGCATGCAGCACATTATGTATACTTTCTCCATCCTACTTTCCTATTTATAATGATGGCTGGTAAAAGCATACTCGAATGAAAGACATCTTGGTATTTGAGAACTCTAATTATCATATTTATTTTATTCCTATTGCTGTAAGTACCAAATTTTCAGGGAGGGAGAGAGAGAGAGTTTAACTTGGTTGTAACACCTAAAATCTGTGGAAAATATTAACAGATGAATTCTAATATAATATTCATGATTTTCTATGTTTTAAAATTGTTCTTTTTTAGTGGATAAGTCCATCGATGACGTTTTACTTAAAAAAGAAGAAGAAGAGAAACAAATTCCCTAATTAAGGTTAGTTTTATTTTAGACAGGTTTTGCTTTTCTTTAATCTCATATCTCATGAAATTCATTTTTCTTTAATAAAATATAGCGAAAATCTTTCGAATTTTTAAACATCATCCATTGTATTTATATTTCAAATGCTTAGATTTCTTTCTTTTCTTTTTTTAATAGCGGCCATTCGATCTTCGGGTCAAGATCTGTGTGCATCGACCGATCCACCTTCTTGAGCAATCTTAAATATGTGTAAAACTTTGACAATGCCTGGAACGAGATCTTTTACCATATAAGATATTTTTTTCTAAAAGGAATTACTAGATTGAAATTATAATTCTTTTCGGATTTGCAGACTTACCATTTTTGTTGGCTCTCTTTCCCTTAATTATTGTTATTATTATTATTATTTTTGCTGTCCCTGCATAAAAACAAGGTCGAAGATTCCACCCATGAGGTCTGATCACGATTAGAGGGTAAATGCCGATGGCATGAAGCATTAAAACACTTGGATGTGAAAATTAGAACGTAAAGCCTACAAAAGCCCACTTTGGCCCGGATTGTGTAATCTTTAAATTAATTATCTCAATAACCATTTTTATTCTTATAGAAAAATTATGAGGTGGAGAAAATTTTCGAGATTAATTTTGACTTCCAAAGTCCTTCAAGTTAAATCATATTAGACTTTGACCTTTTAAAAGATAGGTGTATAAAAGCTTCGTGAGTGATTTTACCAAAATCCAAATTCACCGTCGACATTTGGTTAAAAAAGAGAGGAAAAAAATTGGTACTTGATTTTACAATGTGGTCATCTACTTATCAATCATAAAAAAGTTATTGAAATATTTTTCATTTAAGAAAGAGCTTTTAGACATGTTAATTAATTTATAAAATCAATGTAGGAGATAATTTTCAATCTATTTGGCGATCCTCAAAGTATGCGCGCCTCCAATACTTCTCAAACACCAATCCAAAACCTAGTCGTGAACCTGAGCATTATGACCAAGACAAATTTGGAATCCGGTCATCCACAGCAAGGTTCGACGTTAGCAATGTGAAAAGATACCACCAGCGAACTTGTTTTCTTGCCGCCCAAGAATTTATAGAGGCCGAAAACTCGGTCCTATCTAATTTGGAACATGCCGGGAGAATTTGTTCTAGATCCATCAAAGACTGTACACTACCTAATGATGTTGGAAAGGATCTATTCAACTGATTATTCAAAAGACCGAGTGATTCCAAATTTTGCAATTTTCCCATAACTTAGGAACTAAAACCGAGATGGAATTCCTAGAATAAATATTTTAAGTTCCTCAAGTGCACTAACCAATTCAACAACCCATCCAGTTGATTACCCAAAAGATATGCATCTGGCGTATCTAATAATTCCAGGAAATGACACCATCAATGTGCATTTCAATTGAAAAATGGAATGGGAAGCTACGCGTTTCTTTCAATTAGAATTTTGTAAACTCAATGTCTGCAAAAACTCCAAGTCAACTCAACGTCGATTGCTCTTAGGATAATCTCTTATCTCATCCTCATTATATTAACAGGATTTTAATGAAATGGACATTCTCTCTTTGTGTCTAAATCAAGCGACTTCTAGGACAATACATGTCAGATATTATGGATGGTATAGGATAATTCCCTATAAATGAATAGGAGGAAAAGGCTGAATTTTTTACCTTACAGCAATTTCCTTCGTCTGATAATGTTTATATTACTGGCCTTTCACAAATATGTTATTAATTACACATTTGAAAGTCTTATGACTCGATTGCATTTTATTATGAATTTTATCACCTAATTATACTTTCATGACAAGAGTTTTTTTTTTTAAAATTTTAAGATTTAATTGTATTTTCATAACAAATAAAAATTCCCAAAGATTAGGATAAAGATCTGAAAGTGAAAATAGAGTAAAACCGATCAAAAAGCAAAAAAAAGCCTAAAGACCAGGTGGACCGTGTATAGATGGGCTTTTCGGCAGAGACATATGGGCCGATGCAAAGAAACCCAAAACCACTAGCGATGGCGGTTCCCCGACAACCGCCCCCCCTCTCGCCTACGAGAAAATATTCAGTGGTATGTGCGCGCCACGTCATCTGCTGACGTGGTGCGCACTTACCACTCAGAGATCGACACGCGTCCTATGGGACCCGCTGGAAAATGGAGGGCGGGCTCGGCTTGGCTCGGCTCGCTGAAGAAGAAAAGACAGGTCACGACTCCCGCCCAAAAGGTTTCGCTCTCCCGGATTGAATTTTCTGCAGTTTTTTCTCTCTCTCTCTCTCACTTTCTCTCCTCCTCCTCCCTCTCGCGACGTCCGCTCCGCTCTCTCTCTCCCCCTCCGTGAAGTCATCCGACGCGACGCCGACGCCTGGGACGCCGACGCCGACGCAGCCTCCGCTTCCTCCCCGAACCCGACTCGACGCCGACGCCCCTCCGCCTCCCTCTCGCGACCTCTAGTCCGCTCTCTCTCTCTCTCTCTCTTTTGTCCTCGAAGTCGCACCTCTCTTCCAGCAAACCCCGACGCCGACGCCCCTCCGCCGGTTGCCTCCGTCGGCATCGGAGTCCGTCGCCCCCGTCTCCTCCGCCTCCGCCTACGCGCCCGACGCCAACGCGTCGAACCACGACGGCGAAAATGGAGGAGAGAGAAACGACGACGAGAAGACGGAGACGAAGAAGCAGAGCGCGCGCGCTCGGGGTTCTGGACATGGGTCGTCGCGTCGGTCGCGTTCCGGCTCGCCCTCGTCTACCTCCCCAGGAACCTCCGCCTGTCCACCCGCCCCGAGGTCGCCAGCCCTCTCACCAGCATTCGCCGCCGTAATGCCGCCTCTCTTCGCTCCGTCGATCGATTCCCGATCCCCGATCCCCGCCCTCTCCTCCCTTGAAATCTTGGAGGTCCATTTTCTACGATACGATTTCTGGTTTTTCTTGTTTGTGCCGCCTGCAGTTGGCGAAGGCTACCGGTTGAAGCAGTCGGTGATGTCTCCCTACGCAGGTTCGGCTCCGTTCGATCTCTGTAGGAAGGAAGCTGCTTGTTTGCCTACTGGTGTGTGCTGTTTGATGCTTTGATCCCTTCCACAGGTTCCATGTATCACGGTTCTCCTTTGCTGTTGCTCGTTCTCGGACCTCTCGCTGTCAAAAGGTAACTACCGGAGTATAATCGCCGATGCATTTTGAAGGCTAGGTTGATTGTGAGCTTTGCTGGTTATCTGCTAGAACTGAACTAGATTTATCTGGCGTTATTGCTGTGGCTTGTGCGAAAAGTTGTTTTCGATTCCATAAATTGAATTTCTTTTTAGGGGAGACTTGGAAGATGTTCTCCGGAGCAGTTCTGCATATAGGAACTGCATTTGCTTTAATTGCGTGGTTGATAATTTTTTTTTTTGCGTGATATGTTGCACCTCGCACTTACTCTTTTAATGCCTTAACAGTGAGCATTTCTTTGGATGATGAGCTCCACAAAAGTCAGTGATAAAATTAGTTTTCAATTGTTGCTGATTAATCACCCAGATAAAGCCTGTTACTGAGAACTGAAAATATACATGTTCAGTTAAAAATATGCCTGCTTTCATGCCCTTGCTTTTATGTTGCCTTATCAAAGTGCACCTCTGCAATTGGAGATTGACCAGGGAAAATTTTTGTTCCCATGGAATTAGTAGTTCATTGTTTTCTGTGGCATTAGTCAGATTGGAAAGCATGGTTCAAATGACAAGAAGGGGAGAAAAAGTGACATCGAAAAAGAACTTGGATTCTCTGTCATTGCCTGTGGGCATTATATGGTTTTCTAATGTCTACTTAGTCTAATATTCAACATTTACTGTACTGGGAATAAGCATCTAATAACGAGATACTTGAAATGCTCACGGTATATGGTTAAGAGCGCTTTATTGCTGCCTGCTACCAGACCCATGGCGAGCGTGAGAGAGCAAGAGCAAGCATACGACCAGTTGGAGGACAAGATGAGAAGAGAATGTGAGAAACGAGAAAAACAATTAATGTATCAATGTAACCCTGAAAAAAGTTATTTAGTTACTGTAGAGCAATCTTGCTCTATGGTCAATCCCGCCTTTTGGTAGACAGTATTCTAGAGATTTATGTTTAGCTAGGTCTACTTATCTGATAGAGTTGTGCATACTTGAGCTTCAAGCCAACGTCTTGTGCTGAACCTTCATGATATCATCAATTAATAATAAAAATAATTACCTTGAAGAGGATATTTTAACTGCGCTCAGCATTTTGATAATCTATTTCGACTCTCTCTTGTCATGATGTGCAATACACAGTGTTATTTTGGAGAGAGATTCATGCCGTCCCTTCTTCCATTCAGGAAGCATCCACAATGACTTCTACAGCGTCACCTGACAATTATTTTTCTGACATGTACCACTCTCCTCCAAGGCCTTTGCCCTATGACGTAGAGCCAAGGTGTTTGTGCATGCAGAGGGATGGACTGGTTCCAAGGCATGAGAAGGGTTCAAGTCATGCCAATGAGGAATCAGAACCTCTTAGGAGTGACACGGATGGGGAATCGGATAATATTTGCTCAGAAGGCAAATGGACTAACTATGCACATGAAAAAGGTTTTAAAGAGCAACCATATAAGACATCACTTAAACTAATCCTCGGCAAAAGCGAATGCTGATATTGGGCATATTTATACGACATCAGAAGAGGAAGATGTTTGTCCGACGTGTCTTGAAGGTAAAAGTTTTTGTATTAGAAGATTGGTTGCTTGTTGCTTTCTTATTGAGCTGACAATTATTAGCGGGCTAAGCTAATTCTGAATAACGTGAAGTGCTGAATAAGTTTTTAGAAAAGGGATCAAACATAATCTTAGGCTAGTTCAACTTGTTCACTTTCATGCCTAGATGTAGTTGATTTTTCAGCTTGTAAACTATTTAGAGATCCAATCTACTGGTGAACTTGATTTTTTTCTGAAAGAAATTACCTTACCATTGTATGCTTTTGTGCTTTCCTTTTTTTCCTGGGAATATGCTGGCACAGATGCAGATTCTTTAGAGAAAATTTTGAAGAGAACTTTCATCTGAAAAAAAAATAAAAATTGACAATAAGCTTATGTGGGAACTAGGGAAGTACTTTCATGAACTTGGAATTTGGGTCTGATTATTGCCTCAGACAGTGGCAGCAGAAATATTGTGTGCAAGTTGGCTTGTTCAGTATTGGTTTATAGTTTTGTAACATGTCACTGCAATGTTGTGATTAATTAAATTGTTGATGTTCTTGATGAATTCTATCAATTTTTACTGCTTACTAAATGCAGAATATACGCCTGAGAATCCAAGAATAATGACAAAATGCTCTCATCATTTCCATCTTGGTTGCATATATGAGTGGAAGGAGAGAAGTGACATCTGCCCTGTATGTGGCAAGGTAATTCTTTTCCTAGATCCCAACAGCAAACATGCATACATACATGCATATACATGTGATTACTGTGCTCCAATGATTGCTTCACCGTGGCACAGACCACGATTCTTAGTTGTTGTCTGACCTCACAGAGTGACCTTTCTCAAGGAAACTCTTTTTTTGGGGTAGGAATTGGGATTGTTTCTCCCTCTGCTTTATGCACGTTGGGTTGCAATCATTTTAAGGACACGTTAAGAGCTTTTTACAAAAGAAGATATGCTATTTGGTTTTCAACTGGGATTGGTAACTTTTGAATGGTTATAACCTCCATACTAATCCCTGTACAAGTCCTACTGACACCCAGGATAAGCTGTTATGCTTGCAGCTTATTGCTTTATAATTGGAGGCTTTACTTTTCTTGAGGATTTTGCCAGGCTGGGTAGTTGTCATAAAATAGAAAGATCATTGAACAATTACCTAAAACAATGGCAGAAAATAGTAGTACATTTCTAGCCTCATGAGCTTCTATGGGTTGAGCATGCAGCCAACATTTCGGCAGCCTCTCACCGACTGATAGTTGTGGCTTCCTATGATTTTGCGGCTTCACAAGTTATGGGATTGCTATATGTCTTCTATATTGATTAGTGGCGGTGCCATTTTGTGTGGGCAGTTGAGAAAAATCAAGATGTTCTGGTATTTCAACTGTTTTCTTCTCCTAGTTGTGTGCTTAATTGGACCTTTTTCTGTTTGACAGGTGATGGTGTTCGATGAGACTTGATCTTAGGTGAATGCTCGTGTTGATGATACTATCAACACTGGGAAGAGAGAAAGAATCCTGTTAATATACTTGATGAAATGTAAAGAAGTCTCTGTGCATATTCCAATTTCTCAGACTCTCTCCAAAGACCCATTATACATTCCTTCTAAATTATCTTTTACTTTGTTTAGACTTGGTTATGCCGCTTGAAACTGCAATTGTAAATACGAGCAATATCTCAAGTGCATATTGGTAAATGTAATTGTCTGGTCGTTGCCTTTCCATTTTTGGGTTTGGTTTAGTTATAGAAACTACATATGAAAGAAAGTGCATAAGTGGCCAACCAAACGACACGCTGTCTTGCTTTCGCGTTAAGGCACTGTCAGGTTCTCTTCTCTGAGTTTGTTGATGCTCGGGCTTTGCCCTTGGTAGAGCGACGTGTAAGACTCTGCAACATGTTACTTCGGTGCTTGCTGGGCTTCTGGGGTTAGATTTACAATGAAATGCTTAATGTCGGTCCCAGTGCATGACTTCGCTTCTGTAGTTAAGTCACAAGTTTAGCGAACGGCAGCTTGATTTACCTATGGATTCTCAAGCAAAATGCCGTAGTTTTCCAGACTCCGGCCAAGTGAAGCTGGCAACACTTTCTGTTCACTCAGAAAAAGAGAGTACGAGAGCAAAAGATCGGATGTTCATTTCTTTGCCAGGCTTTGGGTAATTGAAACGAGTAAATCAATCGTCACGTATGTGAGAAAAGCGATTTCGCATAACCATAAAGCACATCACAAGTGGACGTTTATCTGTTGAAACAAGGTGTTGGCAGGCAATGGCAAAAACAGAGCCAGCAAAATCTCCAAGAACCGTAAGAATTTATTCACTCATTTTTCCTACATGGTATTTATAGTAAAACAGATAACACAACCTGTTTTTTTATTTATTTATAAGTAAACACACAAGCATGACATTTTCATTTCATCTACTTTCCACTAGCGATAATCTCAAAGGCTCGCAGGAACGCCTCGGGGGGCTGGCCACCACTCAATCTGTGCTTCCCATTTATCTGTTGAAAATAATGATCTCAGAAAAGGTATCTCTATGTCATCCAAAAAATCAAGGCAAAATATGAGAGAGAGACAGAGACAGACAGAGAGGCCCGGGGGGGGGGGGGGGGGGGGGAGAGAACATCATTTACCACGAAATGCGGAACCCCAGAAATGTTCGATGAGTACTGTTCGAGCTCCTCATTTACCTTGATGGAGCAAAAGAAAATTATTAAAAGGTTCGTGAGATTCTTAGAATCAGTGGCAAACATCTGGAAGCTGCCAAAGCTAAAGAGATTAACTGCAGTAGATTTCAACAGGATCATTGAAAAATTCATGGAAAAAGGAGATAACACTTTCCTGAGTCAGCTTAGAGAAATGGAATCTTTTAACTCCGAAAAGCTCCTTCTAGATATTCTACATAATTAGTCACGCATTCTCTCCTGATCTCTAGGTTCGAATGTGAAGCAATGTGTGTGTGTGTGTGTGTGTGTGTGAGAGAGAGAGAGAGAGAGAGAGAGAGAGAGAGAGAGAGAGAGAGAACCTCTTGCAGTCCATTATTTGGATTATCCAGAAACTCGGCTGCCCCGTCTACTCCAACCTTGGCAGCAGCTTCCACAAGGAATTCTCTGAATCCACGTTATACAAAGTGTTAAGTTCGAGTGTGCACTAAAAATTAAAATGAAGACGAGCGAGCTTCATCAAAAGAATGTTGGAAAAAGCTTCATTTCTAGCTTCGTGTTAAGTATAGCTCAACCAAATTTCCCTGGGATAGAGTAAAGTCTGGCAAAATGGTCTCTTTATGATTCAAATGAAAAATTAAGGACATACGACGAAATTGGTCAGCCTCTTTTCTTTTTTTGACATTTTCTCAGAATATGAGGATGTAACGCTAAAAATTAGAGAAGAATGGCCCCTCTCTCCCAGCTTAGTAACCTTTATTTAGGATAACCAGCAACCCAACAATGATTTCCCTGTGTCTTACTCTCACATTCAAACACTATTAAGAACAACCGTAATGGCTCGGAGAGATCTTACGTTTATCTTCCAGACAAATTGGGCAGTAGAATCAGCTAAACCAAACTTTTTCTATCTTGGGAAGAGGCTTAAACTATTCAGACCTAGGTTAAGCCAAAGGTCATGATGCATGTTTGACACTATGGCTGTAGAGGATTTTAGATTCACAAAGACTATTCCCAATGGAATAAAGCCAATTCTTAAGAAAAAAATTACAGGGGAAGAAGATGCATCTTAAGAGATGATGCAGTGATAAGGGATTTTCCAAAGCTCAGCAACCCACTTCGATGAATGTGTGGACACATACAACCACATGTAGCTCAATGCATGTACAGGAAGTGAATCTACCTGTCACCAATATATCTTCCCTGGGTGAAGTAGCCAATAAATAGCTCCTCCACAAGTTTTTGTTGCTTCTCGAGCCCTCGTGTCCCAGCATAGTATATAAGCCTGTGGCTATCCACAGTATTTCCCCTGTTCATATATTATATATGTTACCAATATTCTCAGCACAACCTCTTGCTTTGGGAATTTAAACATCCAATGTACACATGATATCATAAGCGTCTTACGTGAGACCAGACATGTTGTATTCCAATCCAATACCTCTAAAAACCTGCAAAACGTGCAGGATATAAAATCAATAGTTGCATAAGTAACAAATTTATGGTGTTCAAAAGGAGAAAGGGAAAACCTCGCGCATACAAGCTTCCATGCTCTCTGATCGAGATCCAAACTTTTTCAGGTAATACTCTTTCTTGTTGACACCTTCTTTTGGGGCAGATGGATTCAGAAAAAAAGGATGCCATTTGATCTGCAAGCCCGATGAGACATCAGTGAGAATGGAAATACACCATGGTGAAAAGGCACACATGTGCATGAGTGCATGAATGAGAGAGAGAACCTCAAAATCAAACTGATCCTTTGCAGTGGCTATAGCCTTGTCTAAACTCTTTTTGCCTACACAGCACCACGGGCAAACAGTATCCGAACTAATGTCAATTCAAATGAGCTTCTTCCCAGCATTGTTATCAGCTGACTCGGCCATAATCTTCACTGATCGGCAGATATTCTGGATAACATAGATGAGTCAGATTCCTATCTGTCCAGGATAGCATCAGTACTAGACTCTTTATTGTGAGACAAACGCTTTGAAGTTATCAAGCAGATGAAAACACGATAATTCCTAGGCATGGAGTTTACATTTAATCAGTAATCGGGGCACCACTCAATTTCTCTCCAGTCACGAAGAAGTTGTTTCTACTCCTGCTCGTATATTGGCAGTGGTTCCAGCTAAATATTCTAGCCATCGCAAGTAGGCATTTGAAGGACAGGAAAAATATTGAGTTCCTCAGTTAATCGGCTAATTATACCATGAACTAGAACTACCAAGACTGGGCTACAAAATTGATTTACTAAGTAATGCGGCGGAGACTCCTTTAGGCATTTGAAGACGACTCGCCAGCTTGAACATCAGGTCAGTCACAGTTTTCTGACATCACTCAGCTAACTAATTTCGCAAACCATCGTAGTATCCCTGGCATCGCTGTTTTCCTGATGCATGGGGCTACATCTACCTTAGAAATCAGTTACCCCACAGAGAAAAATGAACAATGATTATCTAACCTGCAAAAAACACTACTTTGGTACACATTATCCGCCCAATCAGTGTGGACTCGAAATGGGGTAGAAGAAAAAAAAGGGTCGGCCAAAGGAGAATCCACATTTCAGAGGCGGACTCCCTTTTCCCAGCAGAAATCAACCCAATAGTTGACTTCCCAAAATGTTCGACTCAGAGAATCAAAGATAGGACCAGAAGCATTGTAATCTGTACTTAGGTTAGATCCTTCCAGGTATTTGACAACACTGAATTACTCATGCTTTGAACAAGAGACGAGTACAATAAAGATCACCACACATCACATTGCATGAAAATAGTAAATCGCGAACTACCTACGCAAGCGAGAGACACGAGAGAAGTAGATACCTGCACAGAAGATGCTCTGGTTGCCCTTCAATTCTGCATAGCGAGAAAGCTACATAACATAATTAACTTCACAACACGCAAGAAACTAAGACTCCCCTAAAAAGAAATTCAATTTATGGAATCGAAAACAACTTTTCGCACAAGCCACAGCAATAACGCCAGATAAATCTAGTTTAGTTCTAGCAGATAACCAGCAAAGCTCACAATCAACCTAGCCTTCAAAATGCATCGGCGATTATACTCCGGTAGTTACCTTTTGACAGCGAGAGGTCCGAGAACGAGCAACAGCAAAGGAGAACCGTGATACATGGAACCTGTGGAAGGGATCAAAGCATCAAACAGCGACACACCAGTAGGCAAACAAGCAGCTTCCTTCCTACAGAGATCGAACGGAGCCGAACCTGCGTAGGGAGACATCACCGACTGCTTCAACCAGTAGCCTTTGCCAACTGCAGGCGGCACAAACAAGAAAAACCAGAAATCGTATCAGAAAATGGACCTCCAAGATTTCAAGGGAGGAGAGGGCAGGGGATCGGGGATCAGGAATCGATCGACGGAGCGAAGAGAGGCGGCATTACGGCGGCGAATGCTGGTGAGAGGGCTGGCGACCTCGGGGCGGGTGGACAGGCGGAGGTTCCTGGGGAGGTAGACGAGGGCGAGCCGGAACGCGACCGACGCGACGACCCATGTCCAGAACCCCGAGCGCGTGCGCTTCTGCTTCTTCGTCTCCGTCTTCTGCTTCGTCGTTTCTCTCTCCTCCATTTTCGCCGTCGTGGTTCGACGCGTTGGCGTCGGGCGCGTAGGCGGAGGCGGAGGAGACGGGGGCGACGGACTCCGACGCCGACGGAGGCAACCGGCGGAGGGGCGTCGGCGTCGGGGTTTGCTGGAAGAGAGGCGCGACTTCGAGGACAAAAGAGAGAGAGAGAGAGCGGACTAGAGGTCGCGAGAGGGAGGCGGAGGGGCGTCGGCGTCAGAGTCGGGTTCAGGGGAGGAAGCGGAGGCTGCGTCGGCGTCGGCGTCGGCGTCGGCGTCGGCGTCGGATGACTTCACGGAGGGGGGAGAGAGAGAGCAGAGCGGACGTCGCGAGAGGGAGGAGGAGGAGAGAAAGTGAGAGAGAGAGAGAGAAAAAACTGCAGAAAATTCAATCCAGGAGAGCGAAACCTTTTGGGCGGGAGTCGTGACCTGTCTTTTCTTCTTCAGCGAGCCGAGCCAAGCCGAGCCCGCCCCTCCATTTTCCAGCGGGTCCCATAGGACGCGTGTCGATCTCTGAGTGGTAAGTGCGCACCACGTCAGCAGATGACGTGGCGCGCACATACCACTGAATATTTTCTCCTCGCCTACGGTTTTCTTCGGCTCTCTCTCGCCGCTATATATTGAAGGCTTTCGGCAGCCTCCCCAAAACCGTTGTCGCGTCTCTGCTTGGTGGTCGCTTCTCTTCTCCTGCCGACGAAAATGTCGAAGCGAGGTCATCCCCCTCTCCCTCTCCTTCTCTCTTTTCTGCTTTGTGTCATATGGCTTTGCCTGGGAAGATGCGGCGATCAATCTATGGCCGCAGTGTTCGATTTCATTTGCCTCTTTGCTAGGTAGTTTTCTCGCAAAAGATCTTGCTTTTGGACTTACCCATTTGAATTAGCTTGAGAAAAAACGATGCTTGGTTCATGGCAGCTTAAGTTTTTACTCGTGGGTTTAGACTGGTGGGATCTCTTGAGATAGACACGCTCTCTGTGTTGATCGGGCGTTGTGGGTGCTTTTGGCTGAATATGATTGTAGCTTGAGAGGGAACTGGATGGTCCAAATTCGGTTGGCACTCGTGTGATTCTGGGGAAATTTGGTCTGGGTAGTCGGGATAGTGAAACGGGCAGTTTGGAATTTGTGGTTTCTGATGATCTGTCGATCTTGTAGGACGCGGAGGTAGTGCGGGTAACAAGTTCAGGGTATCGCTGGGTCTGCCGGTGGCGGCCACAGTTAACTGTGCGGACAACACGGGGGCCAAGAATCTCTACATTATCTCGGTAACGGTAAAGGGAATCAAGGGTCGCTTGAACAGGTTGCCGTCTGCCTGTGTTGGAGACATGGTGATGGCCACCGTCGAGAAGGGGAAGCCCGACCTCAGGAAGAAGGTCATGCCTGCAGTCATCGTCAGGCAGCGCAAGCCGTGGCGCAGAAAGGACGGCATCTACATGTACTTCGAAGATCGGGATCACTATTGTCTTTTTGTTTAATTGGATTATATGCTTCGGTTGTCCACTTGGTTGTTGTGGTTGCATTCAGTGGTACCTTCTCATGGTAAGGTTGATTGTGATATTTCAAGTAAAATCAATGGGAAGGCCAATTGTGATATTTCAAGTAAAATCAATAGGGAAGGTCAATGATATATAAATTAATATTCACTATCTATTATTAAAGTATTTATTTTGATTTAGTAAAATAAAACATGTTGACTATGTAAATAGACAACTATCGTTCGTAACTTATAAGCTTTTATGATAGCCCAAAATACTTTTTTCTGGAAGCTAGGTCCATCCCTTATTCGATTAGGGACATATTGGATCGGCAGTATATTGCTTCACCTACATGAAATGTGCTAACTTGTGGACTATACAAAAAACTTGTCCTGTGATTATTTGCCACTTTAATATGAGGAACTAGACATTTCTTACTGGAGGAAGACAGAGCTGTGTCGGCAGGGAGAGAGAGGGAGAGAAAGGGGTTGATCAAAGCGGGAGTTTTTTCTATTAGATAATTTCATTCAAACCTTCAAAAACCATAAAAAGAAACAAAAAAGAATTGGAGCTGCACTAAGAAGATAAAAAAAGGCATTACTGGTCTTTGAATGCATTCATGTTTTTTTTGCCTACATATAGCATTGCCGCTATGCTAAGAATGCTATATGTAGACAAAAAAAGTATGAATGCATTTAAAGACCAGTAGTGTCTTTTTTTATCTTCTTAGTGCAGCTCAAATTCCTTTTTGTTTCTTTTTAAGGTTTTTGTAGGTTTGAGACAAATTATCTAATAGAAAAAACTCCCCGCTTTGATCGACCCCCTTCTCTCCCTCGTTCTCCCCGCCGACACGGCTCTGTCTTCCTCCGGTAAGAAACTAGACCGAAATGTCTAGTTCCTTGAATAGAAAAAATGTTAAAGTGGCAAGCAATCACGAGCAAGTTTTTTGTATAGTCCGGTGTCAATGTAACAAGTTAGCTTGTTTTGTGTAGGTGAAGCAATATACGTAATCGAATAGAAGATGAACCTAGTTTAAAAAAAAAAGTATTTTGGGCTATTATAAAAACTTATCAATTACGAACAACAGTTGTCCCGATACTATTTATATACTTGACGTGTTTTATCTAACTAAACTAAAATAAATACTTTAACTAATAGATAGTGAATGTTAATATATATATCATTGGCCTTCCCCAATTGATTTTACATGAGATATCATAATCAATGTACAACCTCAAATCTACCCAACACTTCCTATCCCTCTGGAAAATCAGACGCGACCGGAACATGAACTTTGGCGGGGGGTCGCACGGAGGTAATGAACAAAATGGCTGCTTGTGTGACAGGTGGTCTGGTCTCTTTCCTATTCAAGAAGTCTGCACACGTTCTCAAAGAGCGTTTGACAAAGTTAAGTTTGTGCTAAACTTTGTCATGGCACGGGCCCCATGTACAGAAAAGATTCGTGCGTAGCTCGTTCATACCCCCATTATCCATTATTAGAGCCAGCTTCGTCCCGAAAAAAAAGTCAAATTTGAGAAAATAAAGTCTTCTCCCAAAAAAGATGAGGAGAAACTGGAATTTTTTTTTTTTCACTCAACTTGGAAAGTTAAGACGCAATGAAATCGTGGGTTATGCCAGGGTTAGCTAATGGTTGTAGTCATCAGCTTCCTTGATTGAAGCAGGGTTCTATCGCGCATCCAACATCTGAAGCATATTGAATTATCTCCAAGATAATATGTCATGATTCAAAGTTGACCGACACTAGCCGGTGACTGAAATTGCTGGCTACTTTTGGTCATGAAATTCGTCCTCATTATGCCCCCACCCTCAGTGAAACTATGAGAAGAACCTGCAGTACCCGTGGCACTGGTTCATGGACATGTAGCGCTGGTTCGTTGACTTGGGCGACTGATGGTTCGTCCATGTGGAACTCGTGCAACACATCTGGCATCGTCATTTCTCCAAAAACCACGGGCCAGCACAACCTTTGTGGTACGCGTGCTTGCAACATGCAAGCAGTAGACACACTTTGCCGTCCTTGAAATCCCTCGGCGAATAGCAAAGTCCGTGTTCCTGGCCTTTGTTTCATTGCTATTGCACGCAACGATCACCTGCGCGTGCACACCAAAAGACGACAAGCTCTGTTGCCGCCGTTCTGGAGGATCCTCAGCTCCGGCGAGGAATCAGAGAAAAGAAATACGAATATGCAAGCGATCGGATTGAGGAAAATGTTGATTTCGCCGGCAAAGCAGGGCTCGAGATGGATGGTGACGGTGGTGGCGAAGATGGGGACGATGATGAAGATGATAAGTGAGAGAAGTGACGAGGTCATCGTGCAGACGGAGAAAGAGCCACTCGGCAGGAGAAAGGAGAACTGAAATGCACGTCAAACGCTTGGGAATTGGAGCAGCAACAAGCCTCTCTCTCTCTCTCTCTCTCTCTCTCTCTCTCTCTCTCTCTCGATCTTCTAGGCGGTCCAGAAGCCTTGTCCACCGTTGATCGGTGCCGGAAACCACCGCCTACCATGCGACATCAGTGCTCTTCAAATAACGGTGTTCTCGCGCTTGAGCTTCGAATCTGGGTGCTCCATCAAAGAACTCGAGTTTATTGAACCAAGGAGAATTTCTTTCAACTTATTTCGATAACTTGGGGCCTTCAAGCTTTCTGATTTTCATCGAGTGTGGAAGATGAGAACATCATTCCATTTACGCGTGTATGTTGAAGATATTGTTGCTCATAATTGATCATAATTGATCTTTCTTGATCTAATTGGTATACTTAGAGAAAAGTAGAATTTTGTATATTTGGGAAATTATTCTTTCCTCATTTTGTATATTTCTTTTCTCTAATTAGTTCAGGCTTGTACATTATTAATAGGGCTGTAAGCTGTATAATTCTCGACTTCTTTCCATCTAATATTCTGATAGTTTTCCATCTAATATTCTGACATGGAGCCTATCTTCTTCTGCTTTGTCCAAACCCTTTTTTGTCTTTATGTTCTTTTGTTTCCTTTCTTTTCCCACGTCAAGCTTGCAAAATTCTTCTGGGCTAAATTAGCAAGGAAACAAAATGCCGAGAAACCAAGCTTCAAAATGTGGCACGTCCCAAGATCCAGAAATTTCTTCTAACGTCCAAGGATTTGGTGATTCACCTTTGGATGAACAAACAAATCTGGTGGCAGAAAACCAGACGCAAGAACAGAATCAATTGCCGACCCCTGAGGAGAGACAAGGTTTTGTTTACCCCAATTCGGGGCAAATTTTTTCGGGCCCATATGTTCAATGGGTCCCAATCCAAGTTCAACCAATTCTGGGCCAGACGAGTCAGATGAATTCGACCCAAAGTTCCAATAGCTTTGCCGAGAGAATCAATGGCGGGCAAGGGGGAGGAAACCCACAACTTAATAATGAGTCCAACTCCGGTGGGATGGGTTGGCCCTTCTTGAGTCAAACCGGTTCAGGTACATCGGGATTTGGGGCAAATCCTTACCTGACCTATGGAATTGGATTCCTTCTCTTCGCAGGCATCATTGCAATCCGTATTAAAAGCTAACCCGGTAATTTAAAATCACTTTATTCGGAAAAAAAGAAGAAGGTAATTTATTGTGTACTCATGCATATTCAAATTTAGTGAAAATATTTGTAATTGGATCGAGACATTAACAATATATCTCAAATTTTTACTTTCATTAACCAAAACTTCAGCTTTTTTGTGGATATGTGCACTACAAGTCCTAAAATTTTTCGCAAAAGTACAATTGAATCTTAAAATTTTCAACAAATCTAATTAATTCTTAAAACTTATCAAATTAGTACAATCAAGTCATTTCGTTAACATCGTCAATTTATATAATGGAAAACACTAGTGTGGCATTTTTATATTAATTTCTCTCTCCTACATGACATTTTTATTAATTTTCCCTTTAAACTTTATTCAAAATAATTAAAAAAAACTAGAAAGAAGAACAAAAAGGCGCAAGAGCTTGCCAATGTGTGTTGCCATCACTGGGTGACCGTTGCTACGCCCAAGCGAGGCCCCCTAGGGGCTAGCGAAACTCGCCAGATCTAGGCGACGCCTCACCGGCCCTCACCTAAAGCTAGGGCGGCATGCCCATATCTAGGTGAAGCGGGCCCCCATTGGGCCGGCGATGGGCCGCAGTCACAGCCCCTACCCCTTTTTGTTCTTCTTTTTCTAGTTTTTTTTTCTTAAAATTATTTTAACTTTTTTTTTTTAGTTTTTAAATATTATTTGAATAAAATTTTAAGGAAAAATTTAATAAAAATGCCACATAAGAGAGAGAAATGAATTTAAAAATGCTACGTTAGCGTTTTCCATTAAATAATTCACGGTGTTAACTAAAGAATTCGATTATACAAATTTGATAAATTTTGGGACTTGATTGAATTTTTTGAAAGTTTTAGGACATAATTATACTTTCGCGATAAGTTTTAGAACTCATACCGTACATGTCCATTTTATTTGAAGAATAAAGATCTAGCTCATTAAAGTTAAATAATGTCTCTTTCGCTATGTGTAAAAAGTTGAAACTTTCATTTGTAAAAAAGAAAGTCTCCTCTCATTAGATTATATGTTCAAAAGTCTACTTTTAGTATAATTTATTAGAAAGGTTGGATCAGAATGTTACTCACGAATAGACAAATACATATTTTCCCAGCATGGAATGTTAGTAACAATGGTGGGCAGCATAAATGTTCAGCTAACCGTACCGTTAGCTTTTGAAACAAACGGTCATGCTTGTGCTTCGCTCGGCAAGTTTCCACATGCTTGTGCTGGAGAAAGGAAACTTTCATGTTGGGTCCCTCCACCGTTGGCTTACCTATTAAGAAACTGAGCAGGTATAAACTAGGGCGCACATGACAACATTTTTGAAACAGAAATCAATTTTTATTCCATGGACTGAGTAAAGAAATGAGTTTGATAACGATTTAAAATTTCTATTTTTGGAATAATTTTTTTTTGGTAAAAGAATAAAATTTCTACTTTTAGGAAAGGCGAATATTGGCATCTGATGGTCGGAGCTGACCTCTGGCGAGCGGCGGCAAGCGGCCGGAGTCCAACGTTTGGTGAGTGGCGGTGAGCAGCCGAAGTCTGGAGTCCAACGTTCGGCGTCCGGCGTTTGATGTCTAGAGTTTGGCATTGGATGTTAGGCAGTTGACGACCGGCATCCGGTATCTGACGTCCAAAGTTTGGCGTTCGGCGTTCAACTAGCCGGTGACTGGCATCCGACATTCGGTGTCCGGTGGCCGGTGGCCATTGGTCGAAGTCCGGCGGGTGGCCGAAATCCAACGGCCGGTGGCAAGTGGCGAACGTTCGGTGGTCGACAATGGGCCTCTAGCGTCCAACGGTTGGCGATGAGTAGCCAATGACCAATGGGCATTTGGCATTTGATGGTCGATGGTTGACAATGGGTGATCAGAGTTAAGTGGCCGACGGTTGGCGCGGGCGTCTAGCGTCCCACGTGAGGCCGGTGGGTGATGAGCGGTGACAAGAGTAAACGATGAGAAAAATTTTGATTTCTCATTTTTGTTTCAGAAATAGAAAAGTTAAAAATTTTAACTTCAGATTTCTATTTTAAATCTATTTCTGGAATAGAATCTATTGCATAAATAAAAAAATTAAATTGGGTTACCAAATGGATTTCTGTTCTAAACCTGTTCCGGGGAATAAAAAATAGAGAAATCAAGAGATAGAAACGTTGTCATGTGCGCCCTAAGCAACTCTAGGAGGCGAAAACTAACTTCAAACCTCATAAGCGATTATTGCCGAAGTCAAAAGAAAAAAAGGAAGACATAAAGAGCCGAGAGAGGACGGTGGACTTCCCTTGGAAGCAAGATGTACGACAAGTCGCTTTGCTTTCCTTGTTAGACTAAGGACACGTTTGGTAACGATTCTATTCCGTGAAATAATTTTTGAACATAAATAGTTCTTTTTTTCTTTTCGAATGAACAATTTCTGAGTATAAGAACGCGCTTGGTAACTGAAAAAAAATTTCTACTTCAAGAATAAAAATGCGTTTGGTAAACTTGTATAATTTTTTTGTTTCTTTTAATTTTTCAATATTTTTATTATATTTCTCTATTTTTTTCCTTTTGGTCAGTTGCCGGCCCTCGGCGAGGCTCGAGCTCGAGCTTGCCCAGCCAAGGCGAGGTTGAGCCTCATCGGCCGGCGCGAGGCTCAGCCTCGTCGGGCCATTGTTGGGCAACATTGACTTGGCGGTGGCCTGGCTAGGCTAAGCCTCGCCGATGGCTAGGCGAGCTCGGCCTCGCCGGGGGTCAGTGACGCTCTGGCGAGGTCGCCAGCCCTCAACGGCTGGCGGCTAGCCACCGGCCAAAGGAAGAAGAAGAGAAGAAAAAAAAATTGTTTCTAGGAATTGTTCCCAAGAGTAACAAGAAACTTTTTTTTTTCTAGTTCTTGTTTCTGTTCCAAATCTATTTCCGAGAATAAAAAAAATAGTTTTATGTTCCCAAGAACAAAAATTTTACCAATCGTGTTTTTGTTTTTTTTTTCTCGTAACAAAAGAACAGAAATTTTTGTTCCAGAAAACAAAAACGAAAATAAACAAACAAGCCCTAAAGACCCATCTCGACAACACGTATATTGCTCGATTGTTTTCACGAGGAAGAGGAATCATGTTAGAACCATTGTGGCCAGGGCAGGTCGGGCTCCCCGAAGACGAGACTTAGATGAGCTCCTCCCCATTGAAAAAGCCCGATCTAGAGATCCCCATGAAGGACAGCAACGGAGGAGGCGGGGCCGTGGAGGAAGGAGCCACTCGGAGGCCGAGGGGCCATCCGCCAGGCTCGAAGAATAAGTGGAAGCGGCCGATCTTTGTGACTATACACAGTTCTAACGCACTTCGCAGCCTTGTGATGGAGATAGCCAGTGGTGCATATGTAGCCGATTACGTGGCTTGGTTCGCTAGACAGCGACAGAGGGGTGTCCGCGTGCTCAGTGGGAGGGGCACGGTCACTAATGTCACGCTCCGGCAACCCACAGCCTTGGGGACGGTTGTGGCCCTTCACGGCCGCTTCAAGATTCTCTCCATCGCTGGGTCCTTTTTCCTTGGTCCTGCCCCGCCAGGGTCAACTGGGTTGACCATAAGCCTAGCTGGAGGTGGAGGTGAAGTGGTCGGCAGAAGCGTTGTGGGCTCGCTCGTGGCTTTGGGGCCTATCGTACTGGTCGTGGTTACCTTTTCTAATGCTACTTATGAGAGACTACACGTGGAGGAGGAAGAGGAAGCAAGCAGTTGGGGGCAGCAACTGAAATAGCTAGTACGAGTACCTAGAGGGGGGGTGAATAGGTATACAAAAATTTTCTCGAAGCTTGCACGATATTTAAACGATTAGAGGATTTGCAACAGTTAAAAATTCAATCGCAAGACTGAGTAAGGGAAAGAGAGAATTGAACGCTCGGTTTATAGTGGTTCGGCTTGATTCAAGCCTACGTCCACTCTTCAGCACTGACAGCCGATTGGCTGGATTCCACTATGATCAAAGAGATGTTACAGTGTTGATCTTCCTTGGTTTCTAGGTGTAGATGATCTACCACACTCACTCAAGGCGTTACAAAGTATAAACACTCTCTGTGTACAATTTTGCTCAGTCTCGACTAACAATCAAGGATCTTCAGACTCGGAATTTTTCTATCGATCACACACTTAAAACAGCTAGACGTCTTCCTTTTGTACTCCTTCATGCCATCATAGCCGTTGGCACTTACCAAAATTCCTCCAATCTACCCGTTGGACGGAATCAATCAAGAAGATCATCCGAGCTATTTAAGGAATCTGATGATAGCCCATCAATCCTGTTCGCCCATACAATCAGGATCTCGGTTTCCATGAATAGAATATTTCCAAGATTGTTTCGTCAACCATCGGATCTTCAATCGATCTTAGATAAGAATTAAAGAATCCGAAATGATTATCCAACCAAGAAATCTATTTCGAGTATCGAATCCTTAACCATAAACCTCGGCTTAGGATTTCCTTCGACTTTGGAGTAGAAAGAGCGTCGGTGAGAATAGACTTAAGTCTTGAGTCACGAGTCTTAAGTCTTTGAGTCTTGAGTCTTGGGTCTTGAGTCTTGGGTCTTGAGTCTTGGGTCTTGAGAGAACAAAGTCTTCGGACTTTAAGCGGACGGTCTCCGAACATCCGGACTTTAGGCGAAAGAAAGCGTTTTGTCGGCTTCAAAATATTACGGAAAGATTTCTCCAACAATCTCCCCCTTTTTGATGGTGACAAAACTTTCTTGAAGATTTGAACAACTTTGACCTGCAAAACATTTCTCAAGTAATATGGCTAACTCATAAAGATTAATAAAACAACCAGACTACGCATCCACGAGACAATTGGTTAGTCTTTCATGAGAAACACCATATAACAACACTTGAATAAATGCAACCGAGTCAAGTTCATAATCCGCAATCCACGATCAGTCAAATTCACACCCAAATTCAAGTTCTCAAGTAATACTCAAAAATAAATAAACATAACCACAAAGGTCAAAGATTAAAAAATGAAAGTTCAAATTGATTCTCCCCTTTTTGTCGGCATTGAAAAGGGTGAGAAAGGATTCATGTCTGCAGGAATGCGCACGATCGGAAATCCCCAATGGGTGGACTACTCCTTCAAGCTTCTTCGGGTCTTCTCGCGAGACAAGCTACCTCTTCTCCCTTGGCATTGGCTTGGAGTTGCTGAGCGAGGTCTTTGAATTTATCTTCCATAGAGACCGAAGATTCTTGTCCGGCATGCTTCAAAGCTTGGATTTCACGGTCAGAACATATATCAGGTTACGCATTTCCGAAGAATATTCATGATACTACGAAGATCTGCAGAATCATCCGTCGTATGCTGGCATTGGCTTTCTCGGATGGTGTGTATGCGAGACGATGGTGCTTGTTCGGTCGCAGATTTGGAATCGATGTATCACCTTCTTCGGGCAATTGAGAGACACGAACTTCTTGCGGGTCTTACGGAGATTGTCTTAGATCTTCAGCAACAAGAGGTGTAGACCTTTCTTGCAAGCTTACTCCCCTTTGTCTCTAGGACATCGAGAGGGGAAGAATGATGATCATGCTCGGGATTTCCTTCTCTCCAGTTATCATTGTTCTTTTTCTTCTTCTCCTTCTTCCTCAACTTCTTTTTCCTTCTTTCTCTGTTCTTCTTCTTCTCTGCTTTCTGCTGAAGTTACGTCGAATGAGACACGAACGTCTTGTTCTTGTCGGTCTTGGAATAGTGGGATCTTCATCATCTTCATCTTCATCCTCATCCTCCGGGATAAGAGTTCTTTTCCTCTTTTTCGAAGAGGCACCAATAGCCTCCTTTCCTTTCCTTTTTGAAGCGGTGGATTTGGAGATTTCACCTTGAATTTCTCCATTGCCTTAGAAAGTTCTTTCAAACGCATCTTCATTAACATTTTCAACCCTACCACCATCTTGTCACACGGTCGAACACAAAAAGTATGTGGCGGTTCAATATTCAGATGTGCGAAGATCTTGGTCACCCGTGAGACCGGGATAAGGCAATTGTCCTTTGTCTTTTGACCTTTCCGTACATATGGAAAAGAATAGTGTGCGGGAGAGAAAATTTCCGTCTGAGTTGATCGCATACATCAACTTTGCTTCGAGAAAAAAGACACGAAGTCTTTGACGTAGACTTTGGTCTAAGACAATTGATCACAATCTTATGAAGCACAATGTCGATAGCATTCATCCTGGAATAGATGATTTTCTTATCAACGTCCCTATCTTTGACAAGATCGAGTAGTACGAGCAGGTGAGACTTTGATTGGGAGATAGCGTCCCTTTCAACTCCAATTATGTCCGCCAACATATTTACATCTACCACATAGACTTGGTCTCGGACTTTGAATGAAATTCTATTCGCATCCAAAAAGCTAAGATTTGAATAGAAGTAAGCAGTCGGTTGATCATACCCGTCAGCAGAGTCGAGCAAAAAGTCTCAAGTTGAAGCAAACTCAACTTCTCCCTTAAGTTCAAGTTGATGGAATCCGGGAAGTCAAAGTCGACACTTCTAGGGTTGATTACCCCTCTTTTCAACAGCACTGAAATACATTTTTTCTTGATCCTTGGATTTAAACAAATCCATCCGATTTCCTTTCACCTTTGCAGCCACACCCATTCTAGGTTTAAATTCAAGGAACATTTTGTCATCATCGTTCCCGTCAATTAGATTCTGTCACGGCATACGAGGATCACTAGGAATGTTCGCAAGAGCCTCCTCTGCTCTTCCTTTCGGAGCAATTCCCAACTCTTCCATTTTCCTTGAGAAAAAGATACTCATTCCCATAATTTTTGTCCTTAAGAAAGTCATCTATATACTTTAATGAAGAACCGGTGTTTTTCAACGCACGATAAAGCTTATAGATAACGAGAGGGTTTTTGGACTCTTCTTGGGTCGGCATCCTCGATAATGTCTTCTTCTAGATTTTGACTTGCACCTTGTGGGTCGGGAGATGCTGAATGACGTGGAGGAGAGCGAATCGGACTTTGTCGCTGACTTGGTGAGTCTTCTTCCTCGGTAAGATCGAAGTGAGTCGGTCCCTTCTCCATTCTTTGTGGTCCCTGTTTGCGATTCTTGATGATTTCCTCGAAGACGACATCTTTCTTTGTCTATTGGAGGATTTCTTCACTTGCTTTTCCCAAGAGAGATGACCACTTTCTCGACGATGAGCAGTAAAAACGGTATCGGAAGAAGAGTGTCTTTTAGGGTTTTTAAAATTGGGGGTAGAATGATTTGTGTATTTATATGTGCCTCGGATTTGAAAATAGAATTTTAAACGGTACAAGGAAAGTGTACGAACACTCCTTTTTCAAAAATAACTGCCAAAAATAACTTCCTCTAAAAAAGACAAGTTTTCAAATTTCACACAAATTATATCTGAATAAAAGAACGTACCTTTTTCGAGATAAAATAAGCAAGAATTCATACCTTTTAGATAAGATATCGACTTACGGTCTTAAGCGATGAATGATTGAGTCTCGGGATTTAAAGTCTAAGAGATCGAGTCTTAGAGTTGGTGAGTCTCTAGACTTTAACTTCTTCAAGCTTCAAAATGTTGAGTCTTGAGCGGATGAAGTCGAATTGATTCTTCTCCAAAGGCTTTGTGAATATGTCCGCTAGTTGACTTTTTGAATCAACAAATTGAATTGAGATTTCTCCATTTTGAATATGATCTCTAATGAAGTGATGACGAATCTCAATATGCTTTGCTCTAGAATGAAGGATTGGATTTTTGGTGAGATTGATCGCGCTTGTGTTGTCACATCGATTTACGTGCATGAGTCTTCAATGCCAAAGTCTTGTAGTTTGTTGTTTTATCCATAGAATTTGCGAACAGCGGCTTCCAAGAGCTACATACTCTGCTTCCGTTGTTGAGAGAGCTACGGTGCTTTGCTTCCTTGAAAACCAAGACACTTGTCCTATTTCCAAGCAATTGACAAGTTCCGAAGTGCTCTTTCTATCGACTACGCAACCGGCCAGCCGCATCGAGTATCCTAGAAGATTAAAGTCTCCCCTCTTTGGATACCAAAGACCGATGCTTGAAGATGAAGCAACGTATTTGATAATACGTTTCACGGCAATGAGATGTGATTCTCTAGGATCTGATTGAAACCTAGCACAGATACAAACACTAAACAAAATATCGGGTCTAGAAGCGGTAAGATAAAGAAGTGAACCGATCATGCTCTGTCTGACTTTTGATCTACTTTCTTCCCTTCTTCATCCTTGTCTATCTTCGAGAACATGACATTGGTATGTCGGTCTTCTTGCATTTTTCCAATCCAAACCTTTTGACAAGATCATTCGCATATTTTTCTTGATGAATGAAAGTTCCTTCATTCATTTGTTTCACTTGAAGTCCAAGAAAGAATGTTAATTCTCCCATCATACTCATTTCAAATTCATCTGCATAGACTTAGAAAATTTCTTGCAAAGACTTTCATTAGAGGATCCAAAAATAATGTCATCAACATATATTTGGACAAGTAAGAAGTTTTTGTTTTCCTTTTTAATAAATAAGGTAGTATCTACTTTACCTTTGACAAAACCATTTTGTAATAAAAACTTACTTAGTCTGTCGTACCAAGCTCGAGGTGCTTGCTTAAGACCGTACGAGCCTTTTTCAGTCTAAAGGCGAGTCGGCTTCTTTGGGTCTTCAAATCCAGGCGGTTGTTCCACATAAACTTCCTCATGGATAAATCCATTTAGGAAAGCACTTTTGACATCCATTTGGAATAACCTGAAATTTTTGTAACAAGCAAAAGCAAGTAATAGTCGAATAGCTTCTAACCTTGCAAGCGGTGCGTAGGTCTCGTCATAGTCTATTCCTTCTTCTTGCGTATAGCCTTTGGCCACGAGTCTTGCTTTGTTTCGTACGACTTTTCCTTTTCGTCCATCTTGTTCACGAAAACCCATTTGGTTCCAATAACGGTTTTACCTTTTGGTTTAGATGTCAATTCCCGAGACATCATTGATGTTGAATTGTGCCGAGTTCTTCTTGCATAGCTTCGATCCAGCTTTCATCGGATAAAGCTTCTTCTATGCTTTTTGGTTCAATTTCAGAGATGAGAGCCACAGCACTAGATTCTTCATGCCTTTTTGATCGGTACGAATTCCTTCATTAAGTTCGCCAATAATAAGATCTTTGGGATGACTGGATTTGTGCTTCCGAGTTACTAGTTGATTTGTCGGGTTGATGATCTCTTTCTTTACTTGATTCTCCATGAGCGTCTTGATGATGTATTTCCAGACTGCGAGATGGTTTCGAGATGTAGACATTTGAAGGTCTAGAGCGGGTTGGTCTCTTCGTCTTGCGAGTCTTCTTTGGATTCGTCTTGTCGAGTCTTGGAATTTGACATTCATTGATTCTTCCACGGACTGGCTTTTCTTGTTGTAGACTCGTAGGCTTTGCTTGATGTAGAATATCCAAGGAAGATACCTTCATCGATCTTTCTTCGAACTTACCCACTCGATCATTTGCATTTTTCAAAATAAAGCATTTGCAACCAAATACATGAAAGTATGAAACAATAGGCTTCTTACCTTTGAACAATTCATAGGGGTTTTCTCAAGAATAGGTCTTAGAAAGACTCTATTTATAATATAGCAAGCGGTTGAAACAGCTTGACCCAAAATCGAGGAGAAATTTTACTTTCAATTAAAAGTGTTCTAGCCATTTCTTGAAGAGATCTATTCTTTCTTTCCACAACTCCATTTTGCTCGGAGTATACGGAGAGGAAAACATGTGATTAACACCAGATTTATCACAGAATCTCGTAAAATCTTGATTTTCAAATTCACTTCCATGATCAGTTCTTATACTTGAGATAGCACATCCTCCAATGCTCTGGGTTCTTGTAGGTCCGAAGAGATCCATATGAAGCAACTGCAATGCATGATTAGTTGATACATGATTTATTTGCTTAAAAGAATTTCTTACCTGCTTTCCCAGAATGCATGGAGTGCATAAGTCAGACTTTTGGTAAGGCAATTTAGGTAGACCTCGAACAAGCTGCTTTGAAGAGATTTTGACTAATTGCTTCTTGTTGATATGGCCAAGTTTTCTGTGCCATAGAGGCTGCTTCATCTTGAATTGAGATTAAGCATTGTTCTTCATTTAGCTTTACATCAAGGAGGTAAATGTTTCCATGCCTTCGACCCATGAAAGGAGTCGAATCTTTGCTAATTCAGAACATATGCCTTCTTGAAAAGAGATCTTATAACCGATGTATCACACGGTTGGCTAATCGAGTAGATTGTAGTTGAGTCCTTCCACTAGAGAGACATTGCTTATTGTGAGATTTCCAATTTTCACAGTTCGAATCCCACAATACTTCCTTTGCTATTTCCTCCGAATGAAACTTTTCCACCATTTACTTGAATAAGCTTTATGAAACAATTTGAGTCTCTGTCATGTGTCTTGAGCATCCCTTTGTCAAGATACCACTTTACCTTCTTTTTGACAGAGACTGCATTCAAAAGAGAGTCTCAAGCTTTCTTTGGTACCCAAATTTTCTTGGGTCCTTTGGTGTTAGTAGGATGAGCATTATTGGGCCATACTCTTTTAACGAGCCTCCAAACCATAGGACACTCTTTTTCAAAATGATCGACAATTACACTTGGAACACCTTAATGCATTTCGTCCTACGGGCTTTACAAAAATTCTTTTAAAATGATTTTTATAAGCCTCTCTCGATGGTCTTTTCTTAATTCTTTCTTTTACTTTCGGAAAATCAATTAAAGGAATTGTTTCAGCTGTCATACCTAGACTGACTTATTGAAGTAAGGTCTTTGGATTGAAAGAACTTTTTCAAGTTTTTGAGACCCTATTGAAAATTTCTTTGAAATATTTGATAAATCAGTTTTTAAGAAAGCATTTTCTTTCGAAAGATTGTCTTTACTCTCTTTAAGAGTAGAAACATTCAAGTCTAAATTTTTTACCTTTTCTTCTAAAATGTTTTCCTTTTGTTTTAAAACTGAGTTTTCCTTTTTAAGTTCGGAAATCTTTTTAAGAGAAGTCTTAAGACTGAAACATAACTCATCAATATATTTAGAGACTTTGACAGGGATTTTATAATTGCTTACCTCAAATTCAGCATGGGAGTCGATCCAGTCGATCCAGTGCGAGTCGATTGTGCCATCGAGACACGGGTTGGCATATTCCTCATCACTCTCTTCACACTCTGTATCGCTCCGGGTCTCGGCTTTGAGAGCTTTTCGAGACTTCTCACCTTTTCCTCTTTTCTTTTCGAGAAGAGGACGGTTGGGTCGATGTGTCCCTTCTTTTTACATTCGAAGCAAACTACATCTTTGTTTGGTTCCACATCATCAACAGAGACTTGGTCTGCTGTCTCTCGAAAACTTCTGTTTCTTTGGAATGAACCTTCTGCCTTTTCTATTCGGTTTTCTGAATCTTCTTATCATGAGGGCGAGCTCCTCATCATCCATATCATCTTCGAATACGCATCATCGAATCATCATTTGATTTTAGTGCAATAGATTTCTTACCTCTTGGATCTTCGTCTTCATTAATTCGTTCCACTTCGTAAACTTGAAGAGTTCCGATCGGTTCGTCTACGAGATAATGGCATGATTCTTTGCGTCTCTCTTATTGAAGTCTTTATATGATTCCAATCCTTGGAGAGTCCACGCGAAGCTTGTTCACCTTCATAGGATCAGAAATTTTTTGTCCTTGGTTTTCAAGACCATTGACAATATCGTAAAACGACTAAACATGTCAGTTATAGATTCTCGATTTCATTTTGAAGGATTCATATTGACCAAGAAGAATATTAATTCTGGTTTCCTTCACTCGATCTGTCCCTTCATAAGTGATATGTAACTGTCCCGAGACTTCTTTTCTTTGTAACACAAGAAGATATTCTGTTATATTCAGTTGGTGATAAAGCACAATATAAAGAATAAATCGCTTTCGCATCGAGTGCTTGTCTCTTGTTTAATTCATCTTGAGACATTCCGCTGGCTTCAACAGTTTCTTTCCCTCTTTCAGAGATTGATGCAGCAGCAGGAGTGATTCCTCTTTCCACAACGTCCCATTCCGGAGGATCCTTTGATCGTAGGAAAGCTTTCATCTTGTTTTTCCGAGATGTTGTAATCCTTTCCATCGAAGTAGGGAGGTCTGGTATTGCTTTGCCCCTCCATCAGCCCTGGTGCTAGCATACTAGCCATGGATCTTTTACTACGAAGTAAGACACTTCAAAACAGTGAGAACACGAGCTACGATACCAATTGAAATAGCTAATGCGAGTACCTAGAGGGGGTGAATAGGTATACAAAAATTTTCTCGAAGCTTGCACGATATTTAAACGATTAGAGGATTTGCAACAGTTAAAAATTCAATCGCAAGGCGAGTAAGGGAAAGAGAGAATTGAACGCTCGGTTTATAGTGGTTCGGCTTGATTCAAGCCTACGTCCACTCTTCGGCGACAGCCGATTGGCTGGATTCCACTATGATCAAAGAGATGTTACGGTGTTGATCTTCCTTGGTTTCTAGGTGTAGATGATCTACCACACTCACTCAAGGCGTTACAAAGTATAAACACTCTCTGTGTACAATTTTGCTCGATCTCGACTAACAATCAAGGATCTTCGAGACTGCGGAATTTTTCTATCGATCACACACTTAAAACAGCTAGACGTCTTCCTTTTGTACTCCTTCATGCCATCATAGCCGTTGGCACTTACCAAAGGAATTCCTCCAATCTACCCGTTGGACGGAATCAATCAAGAAGATCATCCGAGCTATTTAAGGAATCTGATGATAGCCCATCAATCCTGTTCGCCCATACAATCAGGATCTCGGTTTCCATGAATAGAATATTTCCAAGATTGTTTCGTCAACCATCGGATCTTCAATCGATCTTAGATAAGAATTAAAGAATCCGAAATGATTATCCAACCAAGAAATCTATTTGAGTATCGAATCCTTAACCATAAACCTCGGCTTAGGATTTCCTTCGACCTTTGGAGTAGAAAGACGTCGGTGAGAATAGACTTAAGTCTTGAGTCCCGAGTCTTAAGTCTTTAAGTCTTGAGTCTTGGGTCTTGAGTCTTGGGTCTTGAGTCTTGGGTCTTGAGAGAACAAAGTCTTCAGACTTTAAACTGACGGTCTCCGAACATCCAGACTTTAGACTGAAAGAAACGTTTTGTCAGCTTCAAAATATTCTGGAAAGATTTCTCCAACAGCAACAAGGTGGGATGGTGGACCCTTCATCGATGCAAGAAAACCGTACGATGTTTGTTCTGTGGGGCTACTAGTTGGTTTAGATGATGAGAAACTTGCCCTTTTTTTGGGGGTTTTTCTATTGTTGTCAGAGGAGATACATAAAAGTGCACTTAAACGTCGTGTGGAATAATGCTTAGACAAGACAAAGACAATCTAAACGATGATAACATCATACTCAACTCACATACCACACATTCGAAGTCTTATGATATGAGAATTTTCCTTTTGCTATTTCTCTCTTCTCCGGATGTTTTCAAGTGCCAATACATATAGATAAAGTGTAATTTTGTGGTTAGACTAGACAAAAATATTCCACCCCGAGAAGGTAGTGGGATTGGTCTCAGGATACAAATTATGATTATACCATCCATTACAGGATGCAAAGGGTAATCTCCCTTCAACAGAAGAGGGTATAGGTGTTGGACCTACATCTTTGTGTGCTATTTTCGGTTTTTGGTTGGGAACTTCATGGGTTATTTGACACATATGTTTCAATAGTTTATTTGCGTAGTAGAATTATTCATCATTGGAGAGAATTAATGCCCAGGTACCCTTGATGAAGTAAGATGAAGTAAGTCAGTTCAAGCCGCCTCACCAGCAGGTTAAGGAACTTGAGATTTGCTGTAATGACATCGAATGCAGTCCACCTAAAGATCGCAGAACGGTCCTTATGTGTGGGGGTTTAGGATTGACGGAGCCTCCGGAGGTCACACAATGGCAGAGTATGGCAGAGTATGACAGAGATATACTTGATGGAAAATTAGTTGACTGAGTTATCCGAGAATCCTAGGTGTCCTGCACTCCTGGCATTGTTTCTAAATAGGAATTGCAAGCTCAGAATGATCAGTCCGTCTTTCTTTGATTACATGCCGGCTCTCAAAATCCTGAATTTGTCCCGAACTCGGATCAAGTCCTTACCAGTGTCTCTCTTCAGGTTAACCTGCCTAAAAAGACTTTTCTTAACTCATTGTGATCTATTAATGGTGTTACCTCCACAAATTGGAGAACTTCAGCAGCTTGAGGTGCTTGATCTTGAAGGGACTATGATCATGGATCTGTCGAAGGAGGTGGCAAAGCTCACTTGCTTAGGAGTAACATTTTGCCGACGCATAAATCGTGGCCCAAAATATGCGAAAGTGAATGCATTGATTCCTCAGGGCACTATTTCTACACTCACTCAATTAGAAGAGCTTAGTATTGAGGTTAGTCCAGAGGATGAGAGGTAGAGGAGTATTGTGGAAGCTGTTGTTGACGATGTTTGTGGCTTGATGAGGCTGGATACTCTTAATCTGTACTTCCCTCGAGTGGAACTTCTAAGGAAATTCATATGGCTTGGCACATCAAAGGTGTCTAGATCATTGTCGCATTTACAATTCATTGTTGGCGACGACGATGAACGCATCATAATTCATCTCCCAAAGGATCTTGAATTTGAGTTAGAACGTTGGGATAGATCCTTGAAATATGTAAACGGAATGGGTGTCCCCACTGATATCAAGAAGTTGCTTCAGCATACTACTGCATTTTTCTTAGACCACCATTTGGATGTCACTAAGCTATCCGATTTTGGGATTGAGAACATGAAGCAACTGAAATGCTACATAATTGAGGAGTGTAATGAGATTCGGGTTATTATTGATGGAACTGACATGCATGATGAAGCTGATAGAAGTGAAATTGTGGAAACATGGGAGGATGATAGGAGGTTTGTTAGATCACTCAAGTATCTCTACAACCGTTGTGTGAAGAGTTTGAGGTGCATTTACAATGGGCCACTACATCGAGGATGTTTGTCTCTTCTTAAATCCTTGTCTTTAGTCAAATGTCCTCAGTTGATTGTCATATTCACACCTGGCCTATTGGAAAACCTCGAAAGCTTAGAAGAGCTTGAAGTCGTAGATTGCCCTCTTGTCTTAAGTTTAGTGAGATGTGAAGATACTTCTATTTACGAGATTATAGATACTTCTATTTACAAGAGTACCTACTTCCTCCCCAAGTTGAAGAAGATTTTCCTAGTCTCATTGCCTGAACTCATCAGCATTTCTGAAGACTTACACATTGCACCAAACTTGGGAGCAATAAAGATTGTTGATTGTCCGAATCTCAAGAATCGATCAACTGATGAAATCTATCGCAATCATCTGACAGGGACTGAAGGTAAGGGTAATAATCGTGTCTTTTTCTTTCAATTTCATTGGATTTGAGAACACTTTTTTTGTGGAAAGTCTACTTATCTAAATAATGTCTTTTTCTTTCCATTTCAGTGTATCTTCTAATGCATATATATTTCGGGGTACAAAACTAAATGTTGGCATAGCATTAGTATGCACTGATTTGGATAGCAAGTTCATTTTTGCCTCTTTAGATATGCTTCAAGCTTATAGAGTGGCTTAACAATAGCTGGCTTAGTTACTTTCTTTGGTGGGAGAATTTCTTCATTAGAGTGCCTAGGAAGTTATTATCGATGTCAAAATTTTGGTTAGTTTATTGGAACTCCTCTTTTACGTTACGTACAAATCTTGTGCTTTTTATCGGTGATATAAAGATGTTACTTCTTGATATTCTGCGTGTGTTTGTTGGAGGTACTATATGGGAAAAAGGAAAGGAACATTCTTTTTATTTATTTGTGGTCTAGTGAAGGAATGCATTTGAAGTTAATGTTTGGTTTACATTACAAAGCTTAAGCTATTGGGGTGGGGAGACTACATGACACATGGTCATATCAAATTTTCAAATTGCAATGCGATTGCATTGTTGCGGTCGGGCATATCTGCTTCAAAATAGTGGATATGGTCATAGTGGGCATGAACTTTTAAAATAATGCATCGACATAATGCAGTAATAAATTAACTTTAGTAACTTGAGTGGGGTTATATGATGAGATGGAGCAGAAAGTGGTGAAGCTTGTTGATGAGTTGAATGTATCCTTTAGAATTAGGTTGCAGTGATTGCATAGAATTATTTAAGTCTATATCAAGAGATCAGGTAGATTCATTGCTGCTCATCTTTTTCCATCTCTTTGATTGCAAGTTGAAGTATGTTGTCATAGTTATTTGTTGCAGACCACACATATCCACTTGGGTTGCAACATACCCTCCTCTATTTGGGACTAGATGTTTCCTTGAACTGGAAAAGTAAGACATGCTAGGCCAACTGGCAGATTAGCTAATTCAACTTTAAATTCCTATTAAGATAAAGTGGCTTGGTGTTTGTTGTTCATCTAAGTGACCCAAATTGGTGGTTACTCGTTTCATCTGATAGGCTGATTTTGTATTTGAGCAGCACAAAGTTTTCCAAATGATGCAAGCAGAGAGCAGCCTGCTCCTGCTGTGGTTTCATCTACAACCACTAGAAATGCAGCAGTTAACCCTTCAACTTCTCAAATCAAAAGGAAACCTGAAGTTGCTCCTCAGCTGTGGAAATCCTTATTCAATGATCTTAAATTAGCTGCAAGAAACTTTAGCACTAAAAGTCTTCTTGGTGAAGGTGGTTTTGGCTGTGTACGTGGCTTTACAAAAGATACAAGTAGAGAGCAGCCTGCTCCTCCTGGGGTTACATCTACAGCCACTTGTGATACAGAGATTAACTCAGTTTCATATCCAACCGCTAGTGATAAAATGCCAAAGCCTTTCACCAGAATTGGATGCTGCAAAATGTGTTCCTTTTTTGCATGAGGATGTAGAACGGCCCGTGATATGTCATGATTATAAAGCTTACAGTATCCTATTAGACGCCTTATATAGCAATAGTTGTGGTGGCATCTGATTTACGACCCCTATGCCAAGCTTTTCTGATTTTGGACTTGCAAACATTTTTCCCAAGGGAGATAACTCTCACTTCACCTATGTCATTGGAATGTATAGCAATACTGCTCGAGAATATGTGATGCAGGATACAGGCCATTTGAGGATGAGAATTGCACAAGTAACCTGCATAAATGCGGTCGAGTATTATATTTTACATGTCAAAGTAATCCCATTGTATAGAAAAGAAGAGAACATCCCCAATCTACACACCTCACGCATAGCATGTGCACCAATTATGATTAGGAACTGAATTCGATTAGGTAGATATCAACCGAACCAAAGACAAGAAAATGAGAGCGATGGTCATATACTGATGCACTAGCTGTCTGATCTGTTATGATACATGTGGCCACAATTTGCAGGAATGGTAGAATCAGCTGTAGTTCCCGCACCCCATGCTAAAAGGTTGCCACTTTTTTGGTTTCTTTGTTTTTAGTCCTGCATGTAGTCTCCTAAATGGTGCTATTCCCTCACCTTCTAGTCCACCATCTATCTACTCTTTCTCATATTGTTTGCCTGGGGAGGAACCTAGAAATTTTGCTGGACCCTCATGAGTTGGTGTTCCTAGGTGATCTAGATTTACTTTCTGTGGTGCGCACAGGCTCTGGAAAATACACGAAAGTTGGATCTTGAGGGTGAAAATCAGGCAAGTTCCTAACCCACATTAATAGAATGTCTGCTAAGTCCTTCAAATACCCGATTAATAATCCCTATCATTTTTTCCTACCGAAACACTGATTCACAATTAGTGTTCTTTCCTTTATGTGCTTTCTACGCTGCATGTCCGAAGGGTTCTTGGTTCCAAATGATATATCTAAAGCATGTCCAAGTAGTTGGTTAAGTTCCGCCAGGTATGGTAGTTGTCTGTCTTACATGCACTAGATAATTCCCAAAAAACGTTGTTTCATACTATGATCAAGTATTATTTATTACTTTGTTTTTGCATTTCAGGGGCATGCAGCACATTGTGTATACTCTCTCCATCGTACTTTCCTATTTATAATGATGGCCGGTAAAAGCATACTCGAATGAAAGACATCTTGGTATTTGAGAACTCTAATTATCATATTTATTTTATTCCTATTGCTGTAAGTACCAAATTTTCAGGAGAGAGAGAGAGAGAGAGAGAGAGAGAGAGAGAGAGAGGTTAATTTGGTTGTAACACCTAAAATCTGTGGAAAATATTAACAGATGAATTCTAATATAATATTCATGGTTTTCTATGTTTTAAAATAGTTTTTTTAGCGGATAAGTCCATCAATGACGTTTTACTTAAAAAAAAAAAAAAAAGAAGAAGAAGAGAAAACAAATCCCCTAATTAAGGTTAAATTTATTTAAGACTGGTTTTACTTTTCTTTAATCTCATATCTCATGAAATTCATTTTTATATAATAATATATACCTAAAATCTTTCGAATTTTTAAACATCATCCTTCCATCATATTTATATTTCAAATGCTTAGATTTCTTTTTCCTTTTTTCTAATAGCGGCCATTTGATCTTCAGGTCAAGATCTGTGTGCATCGACCAATCCACCTTCTCGAGCAATCTTAAATATGTGTAAAACTTTGACAATGCCTGGAATGAGATCTTTTTCCATATAAGATATTTGTTCTAAAAGGAATAATTAGATTCAAATTATAATTCTTCTCGGATCTGCAGACATACCATTTTTGTTGGCTCTCTCTCCCTTAATTATTATTATTATTATTATTATTATTTCCTTTTTTTGGCCGGTTATTTATTATTTTTGCTTTCCCTGCATAAAAACAAGGTCGAAGATTCCACCCATGAGGCGTGATCACGATTAGAAGGTAAATGCCGATGGCATGAAGCATTAAAATACTTGTATATGAAAATTAGAACGTAAAGCCTACAAAAGCCCGTTTGGGCCGGATTGTGTAATATTTAAATCAATTATCTCAATGACCATTTTTATTCTTATAGAAAAATTATGAGGTTGAGAAAATTTTCGAAATTAATTTTGACTTCAAAAGTCCTTCAAGTTAAATCATATCAGACTTTGACCTTTTTAAAGATAGGCGTATGAAAGCTTCATAGTGATTTTACCAAAATTCAAAATCCAAATTCACCATCAAAATCCGGTCAAAAAAGAGAGGAAAAAGATGGGTACTTGAAATTACAATGTGGCCATGTACTTATCAATCATAAAGAAGTTATTGAAATATTTTCATTTAAGAAAGAGCATTTAGACATGTTAATTAATTTATAAAATCAATGTACGATATAATTTTCAGTCTATTTGGCGATCCTCAAAGTATGCGCGCCTCCGATACTTCTCAAACACCAATCCAAAATCTAGTTGCAAACCCGAGTGTTATGACTGCAGAGCACCACCTCCCTTCTTCATTGGTATCTTCTTCATATGGCGAAGACAAATTCGAAGTCCGGTCATTCATGGCTAGGTTCGACACTTGCAATGTGAAGAGATACCGCTAGTGAACTTGTTTTCTTGCCGCCCAGGAATTTGTAGAGGCCGAAAACTCAGTCTTGATCCAATTCAGAACACGTCTGGAGAATTTGTTGTAGATCCGTCAAAGACGACAAACTACCTAAAGGTGGCAGAATGATCCATTCAACTGATTATTTGAAAAACTGAGCGATACCAAATTTTGCAATTTTCCCATAACTTAGGAACTGGAAAGATATGGAATTCCTAAAAAACCATAAAGGTTTTAAGGTCCTCAAGTTCACTAATCAATTCAACGACCCATCCACTTGATTACTCGAAATATATGCATATGGCGTATCTAATAATTCCACGAAAATGGCACCATCGCTGTGCATCTCGATTGAAAAATGGAATGGAAAGCTACAAGTTTCTTTCAATTAGAGTTTTGTGAATTGTAGGGTCTGCAAAAGCTCCAAGTTAACTCAATGTTTATCGCTCTTTGCATAATCTCTCATCTTATCCTCACTATAGTATAAAATGACTTGGGTCTACACTCATCTGGTTGCATTTCTTTCGGATGAATGTGAATTCTAACAGGATTTTATGGATGCTGTAGGATCATTCCTTGTGAAGGAATAGGAGGAAAAGGCTGCATTTTTTACCTTACAGCAATGTCATTCAGTTGATAATGTTTATATTACTGGCCTTTCACATTGTAGTACGTTTGCGGGATGTACATATGGAGGAACTATTGGAGAAGTCATTATACTTTGGCCAAGAGCAAACAAGATTTTAGACCCCTAAAGATGTTCTAAATAAAGAGATTGCAAAATGATGAAATAAAGTCAATATTGAGTCCTAGATTGATATCGATACCAATGGTAATAAAAATACTAAGACTCCAGCGAACTCCATTTAAAATATTCTGACAAATTCCTTACAAATTCCTTTTTTATTTTATGATCTGATCTTTAGCCCTATGCCTCTTATCCCTAGGAGGTCCTTCAGTTCAAGTTCATTTCAAAATACTTCAATCGGTACGCCCAAGAAATAGGCCAATTCGGCGGCTTTTTGCTCAATTTCACGCGGAGTCAAATTCTCATCAGTACGCGTCCAGGGAACGGCCCCCTATTGACAATTTCAAAAAACTGTTCATACTTCGCTAGAGGAAAAAGAAGAATTGTGTTGCAAAATCACGCAATATCGTCTAACTTTTGGGATATAATATGAAATTCTTTTTAAAAAAAAGAAAAGAAATGACATTATCTCATCATAATTTGATAAGTTTATGGACAAAATTGAAGTGTAAGATTTCAATGTAGAATGTGATCGTAATTACAAAGATTAGAGAAAGAGAATCAAGAAAAAGGAATGTTTAAACATGAAATAATAAGAAAATAATGAAATTATAAATATACGGCATGTACTTAATACATTACGAAGGAATATAGTAGATTGTGTTGGGTAAAATAGACTGACAATTCACTGTAGCTTCAATAAAATAAGACACTAACCCATAAGGCGCAAAAAGAATGGAAGAAGATAATTGGCACCTTTAAACTAAAAAAATTAAAGATAATTATATCGTATAATCGAAATGAAAAAACGAAGAGAAAAGGTTTAGGGAGTGACATGGAAGAGATCTTTAGTAAATTAGAAAAGGAAAAGAGAAAAGAGGAGCAAAGGATATATGTCCTCTCAAAACCCTCGTTTAATATAAAGGATATTGGAGCAAACTACTATGAACTCAATTCACATAATATGCACGCCCTACACAATTCTTCTTTGATATTAGTAAAACCTATTAAATGTTCAAAGGTCACTTTTACATTATGTATTATTGATTATAAGCACCGGAAACAAACTTGCAATACATAACTCGCATGATATTGAGAAGAAACTACATTTAATTCACTATTTCCCGATAAGAAGCCACTACGGTTTGCGGTGCTAAAGCGCAACATGGGATCTTAGGGAAAAAACACACACAGGATCGTTCTTTTTATCATTTTCATCACCTCATTAGTGAATAATAGCCATCTAATAGATTGTGCATGTAGAGAAACAAAACGAAAGCCTATGTTAATACAAAATTCCAATCACAACAACTAAGATGAACAAGAAGCAAAGAGCTACAGAGAAAGGCTAGATGAAGCTACAAAAAGACCATAATCTTTCCTCGATAGCCTGGTCTTGCCACCCCAATGAAGACCACCATGATTGCTCAGCATCAATGGATCTTGAATTGATAGCATTTATCCCGGTAAAAGGAAGTTTCAACAAGGATGGACATGAAGCTATATCCAGTCTCTCTAGAGAAGGCCAAATCAATAAATCATTTGGAGCAATGCTTCTTAATTTCGGAAGATCATGAACTACTAGCTTTTTAAGACTTGGAAGTGTTCTTGGGTCCAAGCAAGGATTCTCAGTTTCAATGATGATCTCCTCAATTTCGTGGCACTATTTGACACTCAAATGCTTTAGTTCAGATGGTTGCTCGATCAATCCATTTGAGAATATCTTCTTGAGCTTGGGGCACTTGTACAAGGTCAAACTAGTCATTTGGCCTAAGCTTCCCATGGGCACGGACCCTCCCAAATACAATACAAACTTGGGGCATTGTTTATGACCATTCTCTCTAGCCATTCAAATGTACAAGGTGGTGCTACATTACCGTCGATGATGCATATGATGTCCTCGCAGCCCTCCACTGAACAAGCTCTGAGTTTACTCAAGTTCTGAGTTTACTCAAGTTCTCAGTCCCAAAATCTAATAAGCTCAGTATATTCTTATGATCAATTAGTTCAAATACTTTGGTCTTAGTGAGTACTTCTGAGATCACAGGATTTGTGCCTTCATCGTTTGCATACTTCAAGCACTTGCACAATTGATATTCAAAATAATCGAGAATATGATGCTTGACCGAATTGCAAATACCGACCGAAAACTGAAATGTGAAGCGCAGGTCCTTCCATAGAGGGCTTGATCTGACGAAGATTTCAAGGCACTCTACTTTAGGAAAGGAAAATGTTAGTGAAGTCAACTGTGTCAAGGTATAAACCTCCTTCGTGATTGTCCTCATGACCTGATCAGACCACAAAGTGTTTGGGTCTACATCAATCGTTCTTCTAATGATGAAATGCTCGAAATCACCTTGGACATTGGGTTTCCGGTGCCAAAATTTAACAAGGACAAGCGCAAACATCTCATCTGCGTTAAACTTCCAACTTGAATAGGTAAAGAGATGATTCCAGTGCGTCAAATGTCAAGCACCTCTAGATGCACCAGTGCCTTTATGCTTGAAGGTAGTTCTATTAAGCCCTCGCATGAATTCAAGTAGAGTGCCCTGAGATGAGTCAAGCAAGGCAAAGAAGGTGGAAGGGATGTTATTGCCGTAGCGTGTAAGTCCAAGACTCGGAGTCTTTGCATAGACAAGAAGAAGCTCTCTTGGATCATCATTAAATTCTTGTTTCTTTGCAAGAGTAAAGTCAAAAGATTTGTGCAATTTGAAGTTGCCGGTAAACTGCACAAGTCATTATCCATCAAAGAAATTCGACTTGCAGATGTCCATTCTTCTTCCTTTGGCGGCTTTTTTAGCCCCCTCTGTTAGAGTTTAAATGTGCGCAGAATCATGGTTTTGGTATTAGTTATAGTTTTTGATTAGTAATGTGTGCAAGTACATGGTATATTTTGTAGAGGATGGACAAGAGACAAGGTAGGATAATTGAAGGACAAAGAACATGGGATATGAAAAATAGTTTCATTAGTTGGATAAAATAGTTTTACAATAGTTGAAAGAAGTGTTGGTGAGGGAGTATGATGTGGTTTTTATGCTTAGCTCCTACACAAAACATGGAGCACTTGCTCCTTTATATATAGGCTGCCAAAGTAGGTGGAGGAAGTTTCTAGACTTCTCTACAAATAGCTAATATTATTTTATAGTAACATAAGATTGAAATTTCTAGAATATATAAGAGATGGCAGCTTGTAGACTCTTCTAGAATTTTTTTTTTTGAATTTTCTAACTCAAATCTATCTTGAAGTTTCTAGAATTGGATCACAAATTCCAACACCCTCACATGGTCTTGCCAGGATCTTATGGTCTGAGACTCCTAATGAAATTTTAAGGGCCATATTGCAAATAAAAATCAATACACGATAGTGGCTCTTTATGGTATGCATGATAATCATCTAATATACTTGCCTTGTAATTTTTAGCATGTAAAGTTGGTGCCATTGGCATTTTGTTCATTGCACCCGAGCCACCATCTTGTTGAAAGAGTTCACTAAGTGAGATTTTTGTGCAGTTAATTCTTTTACTATCATCTTCCTTTTGTTAACACCTAAATTTTTCTTTTTTCACTTAGAACTTAGTCGCGTAGAAAATAAAGAATTGGTCTCTAAAAAAAGAAGAGGAGGAAACTAAATAATTTTCATGAACATGCATTGTGTTTTCATTAAATTGCATCACATATAGACATTAGGAGCATTAGCATTACTAGTATTAAAAAATAAAATTAAAAATTAAAACAAAAAATTAAAAAAATAATAATTTTTTAATTAAAGATAAAAAAGGGCATCCGGGCGGGGCTAGGGCCAGCCTTAGCCCAGTACCTCCTTCATTCCCTTTTCTTTTCCCCCACGTGAGCTGGCCCAGCCCACTTCTTCTTTATATTTCTCCCCGGCCCGGCTCTCTCCTCTTCTCTTCTTCTTCCCTGCCATCGGCCGCTTGCTTCGCGACAAACAGGAAGAAAAGGACAGAAGGACAGAGGCGAGGACGGACGGACGGAAGTGAGGCCGCGCGCGGCGCTCGACCGAGAATGTCGTGCGGTGCGGGTCTGCGAAAGGTAGCTGTCGTCGCTAAAAAAACAAGGGGGGTAAATTAAGGATCTGCTCAGTCGAGACGGTTCTTTCCGAGTCTTTAAGGGTTGGATTGAAGAAAATGGGACTGCTCCTGCGGGGCCTGGCACTGGGCTGACTGTCGCTGTTAAGATTTTCGAGCGTCATGGGCAGCCGGCTCACGAAGAATGGCTGGTAATATCTCATGTGATGATCTTTTCTTTCTGGATTAATGCATGTTTGACAGTTAGTATGACTTTTGAACTCTTGCACTTTCCACGTGCCAGGCTGAAGTGAGTATTCTCGGTCATCTAGTGCATCCAAATTTGGTAAAGTTAATTGGATATTGCGTGGAAGGCAACCAAAGGCTGCTTATATATGAGTATATGCAACAAGGGAGCTTGAAAGATCACCTCTTTGAAAGTATGCGCACTTGTCCTTTAACATGTGCTTGGTGCCCTTAATGACATGTACTACATTATGTTCGTACTATATAAGTACTCACGGTAAAACGACCCACCTGTAGCTGGATATGGACGTCATGTCTCCCAAGAAAACTATTTGATTGCTACTAGAATCTGGATAATAATTTTAAGGAGGAAAAAATGTCACTTGTCCTTATTATGAACGTCTTTCCAGAAGATTGTAGGGTTCGGAACCATAATTTCCTAAATAATTTACAACGCTCATACTCTGTTGAATGTTCTTCTGCCTGAAATTTTTTTTTATATGTAAATTGCTTTTTTGATGTGCCACCGCTCAAAAGGATGCAATACCAGAGACTTTCAATGTTATCATATACTCAGAGGACATTATAGTTCGATGCCATGGGAAAAAAAAAGAAATAGCGGAAGATCATGTGATATGGTCATGAAATGTCACTTTCTAGCAGCTTCGTCCGTGTGTGATTTTAGTAACGTTTTATCATCTTTGTCTCTCAGTAGTACATCTTAGGGAATCCTGAGATTTAATTCTCTGTAACTTGGTCATTCAGGTGCAAGAACACCAGAGTTGCACCATATTGAGGATGAAACTTAGTACAGAGCTTGCAAGTAGGCTAGTAATGATATTTAATGGAAGGGACATGCTTGCCAATTGAACAACTCTCGAAAGATACTAAATGTTTTTAATAGCAGGGCATATTCGTTTACATAAGCATTATTTTCATTTCCACAAGAAAAGAAAGGGAATCCTGCTGTAGTTTCTACCATATTCTTGTCCTGCCTACTAATTCTCAGCAGTTATTTTCCAAAAGTTGATATCAGTTTTAACCAAACTATCCTTGACTATGGTGGCTTCAGAAATGAAATATTGATTTATCTGTGATGACAAACATTTTATTAGTTAATTCTTGTGTTCTTTTGTGGGTTGTGTAGGGAAATTGCCTCTTGGTCTACCAGGATGAAAATAGCGCTTGATGCTGCAAAGAGTCTTGCTTTTCTTCATGGGGAGGCAGAACCGCCAGTGATATTTCGTAATTTTAATCCTTCCAAGATCCTATTAGATGCCGTATGTATCAAAAGCTATGGTGAGAGTCCTTTTTCCCTTTTAATCATGATGCTTGATTTTTTCACTACTCGTCTCTTTCAGGAATACAATGCCAAGCTTACTGGTTTTGGACTTGCGATTGTTCTCGAGGGAGATGAGTCTATCAGGGGAACAATAGGCTATGCTGCCCCGGAATGAATGATGAGGGGTATGTGTATGTTTCTACGAGCAATTTGTGGATGAGAAATGTCCAAATAACCTGCACAAAAGTGGTTGAGTAAGATTTTTGACATGTCAAATTATCCTATAGTATAGAGAAGGAGAACATCCCCAATCTACACACTCATTCACGGCATGTGCACCAATCATGATAAGGAACTGAATTGAATTCGGTAGATATCAATTGTGACCAAAGACAAAAGAATTACAGGTACCGTCATATGCTGATATGACCTCATTTTCTCTTTGTGCATCCTGTCTCTGCTCTGTCATCATAGATTGTCACAATATGCAGGAATGGTATGATCAGCTGTAGCTCTTGCACATCATGCATAAGTTACTTTTCTTCTGTTTTAGTCCTGCATGTGGTCTCCCAAATGATGTTATTCCCTTACCTTCAGTCCACCAGATATCTAATCATTGGATGGATTATATTGCACATTTATTGCTGGAACTTCTGGACCATTACGCGCAGCGTAGGTTGTGGAATGACTGATTGGTGCTCACTACCTGCATTCCTTTTCTTTGTTAGAAGCATCTCTCAATTGTTGTTTCCTCTGAGTACAATGTCTGGTGCTTTTTGATATGATGCACAACCAGCGATTACTGAAACACGGATTTTGAAGTTCTTTTTGGAAGTGTTTTTACGAACTTTAATGCTACATGTCCAAAGGATTCTTGGTCCGGATTGGAGTATCTAGGTTTCTTCATGTAGCTAGTTAATTTCCAATAAGTGTGTTGGTCGTCCGTCCCACACGCACTACATTATTACTGAAAAACGTAAATCTAAACTAGGTATTATTTGTTCCTTTGTTTTGCGTGGTTTAGAGCTACATGTAATAATCATGATTTGTGTATTTTTTTTTTTTTACTTTCCCATTTATCATTTAAGAATAGCATAATTTTGAAATCATTAGAAAGGCAGTGGTTTTATCTTATACATTTATTGATAAGAGTAGAAGCTTTTTTCTTTTTTTTTTTTTTTTTTTTTTTTGGCATACATCCTTATAAATTTCAGTGAAGGCAATGCATTGAGAATCATTCACTATGTTAGCGTTAATTTTATTGATTATGACTTGACAATTTCTAGTAAATTGCATCATTATGAATTGATAGAATAATTAGTCAGTTCATATTTATCATGCTATAAATTACTACTTCGCTGAAGCAAATACCTTGACAAGGCAGTCCATGAATGAAGTATATTATTATGACGAGATACAGTATTGTATTTTGTAATTGCCATCATCGATAATATCACAATTTGGGCTTTAGTACACTTCTATACCCTGAATTGCTTTGATGATTTCACTAATACTCAATAGGGTGCTTGACTAGTATAATCATAATAAAAAAAGGAGTGATGGAAGGACAGAACAAAGTTATTGTCTCAACCTTACCTGTTTTTGATTGTTAGAGGGGGTTGAGATATTTGGCGGGTCCTCCATGCATTGTATTTATATCCAATTAGGATCAACTGGTACGTATTCTAGTTATTCCTGACTACTGCAGGGCACTTCACAATGAAGAGTGATGTCTATGGTTTTGGTGTGGTCCTCACTGAAATCCTGACCGGAAGAAAACCCTATGACTTCACTGATGATGGACTTCTCCTTGTTGACTACGTTCGGTCACATCTGGAAGAGGAAAGAAGTTTGTACGAATTGATAGATTCAAGGCTTGGAAATCAATTCTCAGGAAAAGGTGCCCAGATTGCTTTGCAGTTGGCTGTTCGCTGCCTTGAAATGGATCCAGATGCTCATCCCTGGATGAGTGAAGTTGTCGAAGTTTTGAAGACTATACAAGATCTTCCATACATGGCAAGTACATCAAATATTCAGGACAATACAGGAAGCGCTAGTAGCAGTGGAATGGCATCCAAACTCAAACCATGGTGAATTCAAGGAATACAAGTCCTTCAATTCTGGATGGGACCAATGCATACCATGCCACCACACCACCAATCTTTGGAAGCCAGTGATAAACTGCGGCAATGTGCCGATAAATAACCGGCATTCAACCCCATTTGTCTCCTTTTCTCCTCTTTCCTTTTTTGGTGCCAGAGTTTTGGCTTCCATATAAATATGCACTGTTGATTATTGAAATGTCGACTCAGAAAAATTATAGTGTGAGTTATACTACGTTTATAAAGTCATCCATCGAGAGGTGGTCAGGTGAAGCCCAAAATTGAGAAGTACGCTTGGGCATTGATACCTTTTCTCTACTCTACAACATCTTAATGATAATGATTACCTTTGATGATGTCTATTTGACATACATTTTCCTGTGAAATTTATTATGTATCGAGCTTTTCCACATTGTGGCATGTCTTTGAGACATGTTTTCATTCTCGATAATCATCTCTTTGTATTCTATTTCTCACATAACTGAGGTGTTCGTTCATTTGAATTTGCTAATTCGTTTGCTATGTAAAAATATACGGTTGTTCTCTTTAAAATATCAGCCATGATAATTGTTGGAATTCTTTTGGGCCAGCACATACTGTTGAAGCTGGTATTGAATTTTCTTTATTAAGGACCATACATTCAACATAGGCGAATTTTATTTTTTTTAAATTTGAGCCTATGTGACCCAACCTAAAATAGTTTTGTCATGGGCCGGGGCCCGGCCCAAGTGGGTGACGGGCCCGTTAACCGCGGGTTGAAATGCTGGTGCCGTGGCGCCTCCAAGCTTTTTTCTTTTGAGTTTTTTTCTTCTTCATAAAAAATATAAAGTGTATTCTTTTTATAAAATTTCTGTTTCTTTTCTTTCTCTGTCTTTTTCTCCTGCTCTTTTTGTTTTACTTTAAATCTAATCAAAGATATTCTTGCTTTTTTCATGTAAGAATACCTTTTCCTTTTGTATTTTACAATCAATCTATTCATATAGTTGGACTTGATCAAATCCAATTATATATTAATTCACTTTAATTTTTTCGAATCTCATTATAGCCTTGAAATCAAATTTAGGGCAAAAAATCGACAACGCTTTTATACTACAATCAAAATGCATAATACAAGAGGATCTGCATTATTTTACTAACTTTGATATTAATAAGATCTCAACAAAGACATTCGAGAAAAAATAACGATACTCACATAATTTTGAAGATTATAAGTGCGCTAGAAAAAGACAAAACTTTTTTTTCCTCGTGACGTCGCCAAAGGTTTCTTTTCTCTGCACTCCCTCAGTTGCTCCCTTTTCCATGTCTCCGTTCACTCCTTCACTTTGGCCTCTCCACAATCCGATGTACCCTATTGGCATTGATTTTGAAAATTACGATTCAGGAGGATAGATGAAGTGATGCCTCTTGACTAATGATTCCGGAACATCAATCCAACAAAAAGGACAAAAATGTTCAACTTACGGTAACAGTTTCAATTCCAAAAAATTGGTAGCTGCAAAAAACACACTCAGTGATTCTCTCATTCTCTTTCATTTACTCGGCATAGACAATTATCCCATGTTTCCAAGGCTGGAAATATAAAACTTGAAATAATTCACGAGGAAATGGTGGGGTAGACATAATTATCCGGGCAGAATTCCACCTTCGGATGGTGATTTTTCATTAAAGCCTCGGCTTTGTCCATTACTGACAAAGTCCTTAGTCTTCCCCAAAAATTGCCGCTTATCTTCCTCGCAAGCTCTTGTAATCTTACGTATCTTGCATAGGGTCACTCTCAACTCCGACATAGCCTCTGCAATCTGCATCCCTACTTGTGTACTCTCCGGCAAAGTATTTATATGAATTCCAGATGTGACAACAGGAAAGATTATGTCTGGCTTCCTGAAGAGGCAAAATGGTAAACCAGGTCACTCATAGCAGTTAATGTAGATATCCTTCCTTAAACATGAACTAGCAATCAGGTCAACCGAGAACTCAGGAGCCGTAATAATCAACAGAGTATGTGTAATAGTATGGTGTTGTGAAACTTGCTTAAGATTATGAAACAAATAGAAAAAACAACCCACAGGCTATTCTTGCTACTGCAACAGCTTTTACAGCAAAGAAACAACTTCCTTGATCAATTTGAAGAATGACTGACTACGCATCTAAAATGTCTCTCTACCTTTTCTCCATCTCAAAGAAAACGCAAAGAAGAATATTTAACTTGATCAGTGACTATCAGGAACAGCAACCAACTTCCTTTTCTTTTTTAATTTCAGTTAGGTCAGACCCTAGTCACAGAAATTTTATAGTTACTAACGACATCTGGAAAATTGGAGGGAGAAACGGAGATACCAGAAGCCTAGAGAAATCAAGCCGTCCTCTCGTATTATTCCACCATCCAGTGATACAGCACCGTGATCTATGCAGACAGAGGCCTGCTTCATGTGTTCTCTGGTGTCATAAACCTGCAACTTGCCAAAAAGCCGATAAAATAGTGTTTCTCGTAGACCAAGGCCTTCAGTTGTTCTTGTTGCCAAATGATCAAAGTCTATGTCAACCATGTTAACTGCATATCCCATGAAGCCTGGAGGGATTTCTCCACTAGGTAAGGTAGGATGAGGAAAAGCCAGTTTCCTTTGAGGATCACAGCCTTCAATCTCTCCTCTGTATGGGCTACCAAAGGTTTATTGCAAATGAATGAGGAAATGCGTTCAAGAACTTGATTAAGTTGGTCAAGGAATATGATCTTCCATAACAATAAATGCTATAAAATTATAAAAATACCACTTAAGTACCTTATTTCCTCAAGACATATGACACGAAATTCACCTCTAATAGACTTGCCAAGTTCAGCTGCTTTTGCATAAACAGCATTTTGGAGATCAACTTCTCCGTTTTTGTCATATGTCTCGAGACTAAATGCCGTCTCGGAGTTTGTGCACACAATCCCAAGCATTTGATCTTCACCCAGATACTTGGCTAAGATCCTCCAAAATGGAAAATGCAGCTTTAAGTATCAATTTGTCTAAAAGGTGAAAAGGGTATTCGCAACATTGAACAAGTGGGTCAAATAGAAGGGTCAGTGATAGTTTACCTGCTAAGCTCAATATTGCAAATTGTTCCAAGAAGTGCAACCACACCAATGATGCCATCTCTAGATCCTCCATGTGGTCCTTCTGAAGCAAAATTTCTGATCAGTTCACAGAGAACGGAAGCCGCCAAGCCATCTCTGTTTTCTATCATGTCTATCATTTCCTCTTTGGCGAAAAAGCAGTCCACAATGTTCAAAGGCCCTGCATAAACTGCAAAAGTTGGTCATCCCCATAGACCTAACTTAGTGATGAAGGTCCTACTTGTCACAACTGGATTTGCCAGGCAAAGTGAATAATCACACCCCAGGTGATTTTGGTGAAAAGCAACCATTAACTGAGCAATCATTTTCGTCCTAACTTGATTCAGATCTATATATATTGTATGTTGGAGTAAATGGCAAATCGTTTTTTCAAAAAGCATCACATTTCTTCATCTAGAGACAAAGATGATAATATGATGAGAGAGTCATAATATGACAATCAAAACATGGATTTATATTCTTTAAACTTCCCAAACTAAGTAGCCATAGGTCACTGATATTGACAAGACCACAAGGACAAAGAAATGCGTGTCATTGCAAAACAGTGTTGCATGCATTTATAAAAACCAATTATTATTCAGTAATAGAATTAACCAAGACAAATCACCTCCTAACTCCACCAAAGATTGCTCTATTTCAACCTTCCGGTCATGCAGCAACTTCAGTACCCTTTCCCGATGTTCAATGCGCAAACCAGTTTCCTCAAGAACCTGTGAGAGGCAGTAAGTATAAGTCACAAGGCACAACTGACCACATAAGTATGTGAGAATGATGGGCATTAGCTGCAACTAACTGACCTCATTAGAACATGAAAGAAGCTTAAATTTAGAATCTTAAAGCCAGGTACTTAAAGAATAATTACGACTTCAAGATTACAATAGGAATTTACCCTTTCCCGATGTTCAATGCACAAAGCAGTTTCCTCAAGAACCTGTGAGGAGCAGTAATTGTAAGTCACAAGGCACAACTGACCATATAAGTATGTGAGGATGATGGGCATTAGCTTCGACTGACCTCATTAGAACATGAGAAGCTTAAATTTATAATCTTAAAGCCAGGTACTTAAAGAATAGTTACGACTTCAAGATTACAATAGGAATTTACAAACCACAAATAACCAGATTTATGAGAGGGATGTAATGTGCAATAAAGATCTAACACAATACCTCATTCTTGATGATGGAAAGTACATTCCCTTTATTATTAGGGGTTGATTTGTCCTGTAGCATCATTATATTCGTATTTGGACATAAGGTTTGAATCTCATGCTGCAAATCTGAAGAAGGCTGAATGCCAATCTGCATATAAAAATCAAGTTCAATAAATGTACCACTGCAAATTACCAACACATTACCAGAAATAAAACGTTGCGACCTTGATGCTCAAAGATAACTCTCGGTGACGAGAATGAACAGCAGAAAAGCTAAAGCAACCAGCATCTCGAGGACAGTAAGTGAAGGAATAGTGCATCGCCCCTTTTGGAAAGCATATAAAGTGGTTGTTTTTGTGACAGATGAGTCAGTTTTATGGAAAGTGTATGAAAATGGCCATTTTCCTGATCATTGTGGATATTCTCATCAAGATTACCCTCTGTATCCACAATTTCGAAGACGAAATTCTCTAGTTGGGAACCAGCTGCACAAAGCTGAGGCACCTGTAAATCATGCCAACATTAAAACAAGTTTCTGAAATTGAAATTATTGTGCAACTAGAAGCAGAAGACTATACTAACTGGTTCTGCAATTCTGAGCTCCCTTTTTCTGTTTGGAGCTCTTCCTTGAATATTTCTTCACCGACGGTTGTAACAGACAGCGATACTGTATGCAGGTAATGAATGTAGTTATCCCCAGACAGTCAGTAGTTGCTATAAGTTTGAAACTTAAAACACTTGATAGTACAAATATTGAAGCTTCACTTTCAGCACAGCTGCTACGTGATGACCATATGGAATCTATTGGAGTTTCCTTCAATATAGTGAAATGTGAATTCATACCCTCCAATGAACTTAACAAAATAGATAGTTGTTGGTAAAGAAATTGCACCTTTTCTAGATGCCTGGTACTTCTAATCCTTATTATAATAGTTTAAAATTATGAGAACATTTTCTTACACATACAGAAATATAGACTTTGACAAAAGATTTGGAATCACTATTATTAAGGGAACATTACATTCTCAGATCCTTACTCATCTCCCTACCCACAAATCTGATTACTGACTCCATATTAAATCTTTAGCAAAATTATTATGATAGATGCTGTGTGAACATGAAATACAAACACCATAATTTTAGTTCCTAGCAATAAATATCATCAACTGATATGTCCCAGAAGCAAGATTAAAATAAAACACCTTTTAAATAAAACTGTGTGATTTTGAGTCCACACCGCAGAAAGCCTGCACTCCAAGAAAAAGGACTCTTATTTACCTCATTAATTGGGAGTACCCAAATCTTTGTTTATAGGTGTCGTGTTAAGCTTCAATCGATCAACGCTACAATGAATAACTAAAGTTGATCGACCTGGAGTGTAAACTATACTAATTGAATAAACTGTATGGTCAATTCATAAGTTGAAGAAATAAAAGGTGACTCAATGTAATTATTTTAAAATATTGATTCATCGAGTCTACTAGTTGTATTATGGTAAATTGAAACTCAAACTTTGTCGTGATTACAGTAAACCTCAATATGTGTCGACAATGCTACCTCTAATGTTTCTTATGTTTTACATAATTGCTAAATTCTTCCCATTCCCAATTCAAGCAAGGTTAAAGTAATTTCATCAAGAGATACATGAAAAATTTCCAAAAAAAAAAGAATGAACAAGTTTTAGGTTTATACTAGCAGGATTTTTTTAACCCTCATCAAGGAAAAGGAATTAGTTTGAAAGAATGAAAACAGGTATAGATTAGTTTAGAATAAGGATGAAACTTTTCACTAATAAAAGGTAATAATGATAGGCTGAGTATGTTTTTCTTTTACTATAGAATTTCTGAGTTATTTGCTTCTTGTAACTTTCTTTATTATATTGAGAGTGATAAGTCCACCCTCGGTTCAAAGTAAACTGCATTGATTTAATGGCAATGTAGGAACTAAGTAGTTGTGATAATCAAAATTTAGCACTTTTCAAGAGATTAATGAGCTTTGCATAGAAAAGAAAATGCCCTATCGATGATGAATCCCATAATAGTTTACGAAGCGATTTTAATGGTAGAAGGTTGGGATTATAATTAAGACCATGAATGGGCCGCATTTTCGAATGGCCATAGGCCTAGTAGTAGCATTCTTGGTTGGAGGCTCAATCAGCAAATTAATATGTAATAATGAGCTGAGCTACAAAACTGCAAAAAGAGAAGGAAATATGCCTGAAAGTAAGTCTTAGCATACCACCTGCCCCCTAAATGGTGAATACATGATCACTCTACCATGTTCATTCAATTTAGATATAGCTTGTGAAAGTTATTGCAAGAATTTGAGCTATACTCTACTACACTTTACTTGATGTTCTTTTGTAAACACAGTTTCCTTCAATTAAAGATTACACAGAAAACGTTTGAAGAGATCGAAGCAAAAGTCCAAGCTACAAACTCAAGGTTCATACCATTTTGATTGTAACCTGCAGTAACTTTCAACATGCCACTGAGATGAACAAATCCATCACGATCCACCTGAACAAGGAATTTATTCCTTCTCTTAAATAATTTTCAACAGAGGCTAAACCATCAGCAATGCATATGCTGTTCCAAATATAGTATGAATACACAATACACCTCTACAATGCGCCAAATCTTTCTGGGCCACCGACATGCTATTTCATTGCTTGAACAGTTTATGCCGTATATCTAAAATGCCAGCAGGGTCATTCCCAATAATAACAACAGAAATGTAGGTAAAATGTGGGAGCAAAATCACCACAAAGTTCCTGTTGCTTCAGTTAAACGCTCTCATGCACCTATGCAACTATGGAAAGATAAATGCCCTGACTAACATGCTGAATCGGTGTGAACAAAGGCCATCTTTGAAGCTTTGTCTGGGAGAGTGGAGAGAAGAAAATTTAGGTGTAACTAAACAAAACCTTGAATTTTCCTTCCAAACTCTCACAAAATCCGAATTCTTACCTACCCACTTTCCGCCCAAATTTTCATTTCCCCCATTTTCCTTCATCTCCCAAACATAGAATAAGAGAACAAATAATTAATTACAGAATTTACGCAATAGCACCACAGGGAATCTGGGAAAGCACATCACCTTGTGCTTTTTACCCATCTGATCTTTACTGGAAAATCCTCAACCTTCAAAAGAACTTCAGAGCCCTTCAAAGCATGATTTCCATAAGCATCAAACATCTGAAGGAAATGAATCAAACGAAAGACATAAGCAAGAGTGGCAAAAAATTTCTTCTGCAAATATACAGCAAATTATTGGCTAGAAACTTCATTCACAATTGGGCTTAAGCACAAGGCTTGAGAGGATGTGCTTTTACCTCCAATTTGAGTTCTTGTACTATGCACCCTGGAAGCATTTGCATACTTCGCATGGATGGATGTGCCAACACTCGCCGCACATGACCAGGAATAACTATGAGAATGTTGAGAAAATAATTTCCAGACATATCAATAGCTAAACAATTAACAAATCTCACGCTCATGCTTGTAAAGGAATTTAATCCGGAATGCGATACCTTTACATGGTACAGAAATGGACAAAGATTCATCCGGTGGACATAAAAGCATTGTGCCCTCATAGTTTGGCCGGATGATGTCTAAATCCCCACTTTCTATTAGTATATCCTACACAATCAGAAAATCTGAGTTACCACAACAATGCTTGAGATACTACTGTATCTTGATAGAGTTAAATTTTAGTAAAGTGTGCAAATCTGAGATGGGCCGGACATATTAAATAGATGCGCATGGCACCTTAATTCTTAGAGTCCTTTTGTCAGATGACAGGCCTGCCTTCATTTTCTTTACACAAATCAACATGCCGTTACCCATCTTGAATTGCAAATTGACTTTTGGAGTTGATGGGAATGGAATGAGGTTCCCATATTTGTCATAACATGCAACATCTAAAGGTGGAAAGCATGATCCAACCCTGTCAAAATAGCCAACAAATTACATTACAAACCTGGAGCTCCACATATACAACAAAAGAGTAAAAAGTTGGTACCATCAAAAACTTCTTACCATCCTTACCTGACTCTAAGATGCTCATTCTTATCATAGCCCAAAAGTTGCCACCTTCCCACCTCAGCAGATGCAAGAACTGTCACTTCTTTTTCATAGTTTTTACAGCTTGTCTCATCCTGATCAAAAGTACATGTCAACAAAATAATGTTTGAGAGGTATTACACAATAAAAAGAGCATTTGGTGATAAAGTTTGTCCCTGTTTCTTTAGCTGGCAGAAAAGAGTTAAAGATGCTTGCTTACCATATGCAACAGAAATTTATATATACCGGATTTCTGAAATAGTTCATGAGACTTGTGCTGCAAGGAAAAGATGTATAGACCATGGTATCCTCTATAACAAGATGGTGTCACACGAGATGAATAAAGATGACTTTCTTGACCATTATCAGAATCGCCACTGAATTTGACTTCCATTGACATTTCCATTTTATTTTTGACAATGTACTTCTGATCCAAGTTCTTCGGAGCAGTGGAGTCTCTGAAATTTGCTGGCCGAACAATGGCTACAATTTCCTTTGGAGGGTCTTGTCCAGCAGGAATGGGTGCATGAACTGGTAACACCTGAAAACAAAAAGACAAAAAAGAAAATATGAATAAGCTAGTAATATAGACAGAGGACAGATAAATCTCAATAGTATTCTCAGGTCAGCAGTTATTCTAAGGAGAAGGAACACAATATGTAACATCATGCAAAAAATCTCCTTAGCTCTTAAACCTTTCAGACCAACAGATTTCACCTAGATGCTATAAAATGCTCGAACAAGGTTATATAGGATGCTCCAAGAACTACTTTCTGCAGTCACCTGTGAATTGAAGATCGATTTACAAAACCCCAATTAGACACGTACCTCATGAATTCCTAACTCTTCACATTGGTTGGCATCTAGCAAGTCAATCGAAGATGGAGCTTTCAAGCGCTGCTTCTCCAACTGGCACTCCCACTCGGATTTCCCAACAGCTACTAACTGGGTTTGGAAGCTCAAGATTGAGTAGAGACCACAAAGAATCGTGATTTTGGACATTATACGACATAAAGAAGTAAAATGACATTCAAATAATCAAATAGATACCTCTCCAGAGTCAATTACTCCAATAGGTATAGATACAGAACTCTGAACCTCCAAGCAAACGTTTCCATCGTGCTTATTGAGGATGCAGCCTTTCTCATCAGGCACCCCTAGTGGCCTTTCACGCAAAATAATGCAGGGACAGCTTGTTAGCAGAATCTTGAGGTATCCAATCAGTTGATGAAAACTGAAAACACTTCAACCACAAAATCGAAAAGTGACTCACCTGCATATGATTCGTGCTTCCCCTGCAGAGAGAAGATGGTCAGATCAATTGACCAATACACTTCATTGAATAGAATAGAGAAACATCGTCACAATATATAAACTGTTTTCTCAATCAAGTTGAGGGATCTTCTGATCTGGAAATCCCCTATGAGCAGATAGACAGTTAAAACTTGATCCCAAGATTTTTCTCCGAATTAATACATGATCTAATTCTTTCATTTCAATCCTAGCGAACATAAGTACTGACTGATGGTTTGAATGCAAAATGCTTCCATTGATCAATGTGGGACACTTCTAAGGAACGTCCTTTTCTGTCCAAGTCTCCTTGGAAAACATAATAAAAATCAAGTCATTGATGGTGAAATAAATTGTCTGAAAAATCATTTGACTACTATGGAATAGGCACCAGTTTGAAACTTAGAGTTACCATAGAAGCTACAATGTCTGTACATATTAGATGCAGAGTATGTCTGTACATATTAGATGCAGAGTATCTCTTTATGCTTCGAATCGCATGCTCAAATAAAAATTCCATTCTGTTTAAGTATAAACGTTATCTGTTAGACATACTGAGATAATCTAACATGCCCACAATAAAAGTATCTTTTCGCAGAAAGCTCGAAGTAAAAGCAATTAAATAAACACAGGTATATCATTTCTTACCACCTCCATCTCCTTGAAGTCCTTCAAGCAAAAAATATTCCAGAGTAGCATAGACATTCTTCTTGTGCACTCCGGCACATGCTCCTTTGAGAATTTTGATTTTCTGGCCAGATCTCCAAGACACTCCCTTCCTTTTCATCCGACGGTGCACTCTCACAACTAAGATATAAATTTTTATATTAACTAATTGCACCATGAGCAGCAAAGCAAACAAATAATAGGTAAAACAGGAAGTAGTGTGGTCAAAGAATTTCAAAAGATATCAAACATTTTGCGCAAGACAGGAAAAGACTGAATAGCGAACCACTATCATGTGACATAGCAGAACTTCACTAGTAATCCACCAGATTATCATATATATCACTTCTACATACCGTCGGATGATACACCAAGTGCCTTCTTGTTTCCAGGTTTGATTATGAAAACAGCTTGGTCCTCGCCACTGTCAACCTCTTCATCATAACGATCATGCATCTGGATAATCCAATCAGAATACTCCTTTTCCAGTTGCAAAGGAGTCAACAACTTCTCTTCTCTGTAGATTTTAACATTTATTCCTAGATAATGGACAAAAATTCATCAAGGACTTTGGAGTGAAAACCACGTAAGTTTAAGTAGAAGATAGTGGAAATATGTACAAGCATGACCTTTTACTCCATCAAGAGGCCTGCCAATTTTTCTAAGAGCACTGGTAAATGGGCTGTGCTGTGCCAGATCTGTCTGTCAAAAGAATGGAGCATTGAGCATCTCTATATGAAAAGTTCCACAAGAAGATGAGCAATTTACATTTCTCAAGCAATTTAGATGATGACTATACGTCATTCAACCTATTTTTGGTCCTTTGATTTGACAGAATATTGAAATATCAAAACATGCATTCATCTACTAGCTTAAGCTTTCAGAACAGTTGATAGTGATCTTATAAAATCTCACATGGTATCAGAATAAGAGGTCCTAATTCCGAGTCTTTTCAAACCCCTATTTGCCTCCCAATGAAATTTTTTCATGCTTAATACTCGGCAAAAAAGACCAAACTAAGCATGAGGGTGAGTGATAGGATATTAAAATATTCGACACGCATTTATCTACTAGCTTAAGCTTTTAGAACAGTTGGTGGTGGCAGTCTTACAAAATCTCACACATAAACTCTTTTGCTAAAGCAAAGTATTTCAAGTAATGAGCCACTTACATAAGATAGACATGTTTCGGTTTCGATGTTTTCCAAAAGTACATTATTTACTTTTCAAACAAAGAGTCAGCTCAACAGATACTAGACAAATGAAGAACCAAAAGAAAAGGAAGTGAAGAAGACCTGTCTTTGAAATGTTGATCATCAAACTTTTGTCATTTCCCATTAATTGAATTTAAAAAATTTATTAAATTATTTTAAGATGTCATAGAAAAGGTACTCATCCTAAAATCTACAAACGGGAACTCAAAAACCTTTAAATTTTAGTAAGAACAATATTTTACTGCAAAGGCTTACAGCTACTGTGTATGCATACTTCTAACCTCCTCTCCACCTAGGTAACAGCGATGAGAAAGATTGGAAACATCACTGTCAACGACAAATAACAGACGAATGACAACATGTTTTGCCCTGAGATATAACACTTAAAGGAACTAATAAAACACTGAATTCATATGTGCTAATATGACAACATAAAGAGGTCTCAACTCTGATCAAAACTTATGACAGCCACATTCAAAATGCTACCAGTTTATCCATGAAGAAGCCACATTCCTACCAACACACATCAAGAAATTTCAGAAGGATCCCTCTGGCAACATTCAAAATGCTACCATTTTATCCATGAAGAAGGCACATTCCTACCAACATACATCAAGAAATTTCAGAAGAATCCCTATGAAAAGACATGAATTAGCTGGAGACATTTTTTTTTTTTTTTTGTGTTCTTGCTCTGGTTTGCACCTCCAAAACCGCACACTCTGTTTGGCCTTGCTAAGAGAAATCTCTAGTTCCCAGTCCATATGTTTTCAGTAGATCAAAGCATTTGAAAGTCTTAAGTTACAGAAAAATGTCAGAACGGGACCACTAAGTATTCTAATAATGAAAGCCCGATGGCCCATGAATAGGCAGTAGAGTTCCCCTCACCTTGGAAGGTGTTGGGGAAAATCCAGCATCAGTCTCTGCATCATCAAAATATAAGTAAGACATCTCATGATGTATAGAATTAAAGAAAATGCAGTCCCACTAGATAAGAAAGGTCCTAATAATCAGTGATAACCATACCAATAAAACATTTAACTCTAAAGAAAGATCTCCTGAATAAGTGAGCTTTATCTCCTTTCTTATGTCTCTCCATGAATGGAAGCAAACCCCGTAGTAGAAAGCAACTATGAGAACATTACTTACCACAGTTAAAGAGAGACAGTGGACGCATCAAATACCTGACAATGATGCTTGATTTAACACAAAATTTTCAATTAGATCAAGTTTCTCAGACAGGACCTTCTCAATGTGCACATGAAATTTTTATAAGATAAGCCACAATATGTTTAGTATTTGTGTTTTCTTGTAAATCTTGTCAGAAATTCCTTCATTTTGGAAGAAATATTAAGTTTGATGATATTTCACAATATACAAAATGAATTACAAAAAACCTTGACTGTTAATAGAGTGAAAATCGAGAAAAATACAGGTATAAGCATGTTTCTTGCAAAATGGTTCTTATTAGCTGACTCACTACCTTGGAGAAGATGATATGCACTAAAAGGGAGGATAAGAAATGATCAAAATGCAATTGACGTGGGCAAAGATCTGAAACAAGAAAAGTTCATTTTGGTGGTTGTCATAGACATAATGGGTTGCCACAGGCATTTGCTGGATGTAAAAGCACATAGACATAGACTATAAGTTTTGGGCAAGATTGCCTACCAAGGAAAGAGGAAGAGCATGATTTGGTGGGGTTACCATTTGAAAAATTTACTAGAGTTGATAACATGAGTTGCACTGAAGCACAACAGCTAAGAAGTTTTGAAATGTCAGGATGTCATTTCACCATTGTTCTAACATGCAACGCACACAACCGGTTACATGATGTCTTCTATTCCCAGCACAGCAGCCACAACATAGAGGTAAGAAAATGGTCTCATCAAACCTATAAACCAGCCTGGCCAAAAATAAAAAACTTATAAACCAGCCTAAGAAGTTATACTTAATACCAGCCTTAAACATGACCGGGTTTGCTTAAAATTCATGCAAGGAATGAGCAACGACTGTTTGACCTTTCATATTAGGGCAACTAGAGGCAAGAAATATGGATCACACAAACTCCATCTGTTGAATATTTTAATCAGACTTTTTCCAGGTTTGCAGAATGCTTGCTTTCTTGATGTATCCATTAGATGAGCAATTGCAGTCATAATCGTCCAACTTCCGAAAGGATAACCATGGGGCCAGGTGTCTAAACCTCGCTTCTTGGATGGTTTGTGGAAAATGGATTATGCAAGACTACTGGGCCACTAGATCTAGATAGCGACAAAAGAGAGGTTTAAATATCCATCTCTTAACTGGGGGTTGTATACAAAAGGATAAAGGCTTGAGGATGTGTGATCAATAACAATGTAAGCTGTACTATTTTGGAGCAGCATAAGTTTTAAGGACCGTTAAATGTGCTATTGCTTCTAGGCATTTAAGCCTGCAACTCACTATCCTTATCTTATGTAATGCAAGGGAGATGCCTGGGCTTTTCGTTTCATCAGCTTTTCTTAGTTTGATTATAATATCCAAAAAGATCCACAACTCACCCAGCAAGCATCGGGAAGCAGTCGGCCAAGACGTCGGATTGACACTCGACGAAAGATTCATAGCTTTCAGCCAGTCTGCATCCATCAGCTTCTAACTTCTCTAAGATTCTCTCAATGTTTTCCTTCCCCGGAGTACTTATATTAAGAACTTCCTCCGCAGAAACTGAAAAGAAAAGAAACTATAAGAATATACTGCCATACCTGAACAACAGGAAAGTAGACACACTTCAGGCAAGCATTAGCCTCGTGAATTGCTGTGGAACCTGAAAAGTATTGCAGCTTTTTATATTAGAGAAAAGCACAATCTAAGTGACATTCTTAGGTAAAACTAGTACTAAAAGCATTGATGCCAACAGATGAAAGAAGGGCCTAAGAAAGATAAAAGGTGGACAACCTAGAATAAAAGATGATATAACTCTGTCTCCTCTTCTATAAAGAATGGGACAGAGAACTACAGATACTTACCGAGTATTCTATTTGCGTCGTGTCCTCTGTGATCGAAAAATGAACTTGAATTATAAAATCAGGACCATTGCATGAATGCAAGTTGGTAATTGCAACCTCCCCTCCTTCAATTTCAGCTAAATCAATACCATTAACCTGACAAAGCACAAACTTATTTCACGGTGCAAAAAGCTTACTTTGAGATCCCATTAAGCCATAATGGGTACTATTTTTTCAACAAACCATACACTATGACACGCTCATATCATAAGCGTCTAAATAGCAAACCTTCTCAAATTAGTTTATATATTTGTAGGCATAGCAAGAACACAAAACCCGAAATTGTTCATAAATCTGAACGACCTAGTTACATAGCTGGATTGTGCCTTTTCTATCCCAATATTAAGAATGTACAAAACTGCCTGTTCATAGTGGACAAAAAAGACAAAAGCAATAATGCGTACTATTTTTTCTACAAACCATACACTATAAATAGCAAGCCTTCTCAAATTACTTAATATATTTGTAGGCATAGCAAGAACAAGGAAATCTGAAATTGTTTGTAAAGCTGAACAACATAGTTACATAGCTTAATTGAGGCTAGCTAAAAAGTAAAAGCATTATGTGGCCAAAGGAGTTAATATTAGAGTCCACCGTACTAACGGTGCATTCCATACCTCGAAATGGACTGGTCTGATAGTCCTCCTCAAATTCGACAAACCATCACACTGCAAACATTCAAATTAATTAGATATAAATCAAATTCAGGCATCCTATGTAATCCTTACAAAGAAGAAGCAAACTTGCATAACTCTGAAAAACCATTTTACCTACTACTTGCTATCTTAGACATTGCTCTACCTTGATATCCCCAGTAATCCAGAAAGTCAGTAAAAGTTATGAATTCACCAGAAGGGAGAACTCATTAGCATAGTTTTAAATCATAGCCAGGAGTAATACTCTCAAAAATATTGACCAAAGCCATACCCCACATTGGCCACAATGCTAACTGAACCCAACTTTGTGGTCAGTAGCAGCATTTATGAACATTGTGCAGTGATGGCACTATAGCATTATTGCATGTGCCATAGCCGTAACTTTTCATAGGAGCAACACAGTAATTATAATACCGTATTGATATTCTATTTGGCAAAATCAACAGCAGTGTTTGATTTACTCCAATTTCTGCAGTACTTAAACTTTCCACCACCACAAGTCTAGGCAGCGAAGATGACATAATGCAGACCTGTCTGAAAAATCTAGCAAAACTCTTTAAAATGTTAGAAAATTGAGACATCATTTTAAATTTCAAAAAAGTGATATGACTCTTTCCCAAATTTAGCTGATGAACCCCATAAAGCCAAGAGAAAAAGACCAGCATGACTTTCTCCACTTGTAATGAAATAACATCTCTATAAAAGTCTTGTCGAAGAGTGCCCCGAGGCACTTACTAAGCATACTTGTATGAAATGTTTCAATTTCTAAAGCATTAACTACACATAACAAAAGTAAAACAGTGCATAAAGAATGGTGAACTTTCCTCAATCTGTGGCTTAACAAGAGCCCTGCAGACACTCTTTAACAAAACCCTAAGCAAAAATAGATATGATTTCAGCAAACCTGAACATATGGGAAATAGATGTCCTTCAGCTTGCACGAGAGTTGATATAGATTCACGTTTTTCATTCTAGGCTCGAAAATCTCAACCTGTACAGATTTTATACGACAAGAATGCATGAAAACATCACAATGTATTGTCTAGGTATTGAGAATTCACAATATTTACCACCTTGTGACAAATCAAGAAATACCTGAAAATTTTACCAGCAGAATGTATTTAGAATAATACATAAAAGTCATTAACTACATAATATGCCCAAGGCAGTACATGAAAGAAATAAAATATTTGCTTCAAACTTCATAGTAGAGGCTTTCCCCATCAACAGACGCCGACATGCATGAAGAGGTGTTCTATCAATCTTTATCAACTTCAAACTGTTCAAAGAGTTATGTCTTAACTCACAGTAGCCGCCAGTTTATGTGTTTCATAATCCTTGTGAGGGTGTCTCGCTCACATATAGTTCTCAACTCGCCTCACATCTTATAGACTTTAAATTCTCCCTATCTCCTCCCACTGCCTAACGTCTTCTTTAAATATTTCAATCCTATATCTCGAAAAAAATATCTATTTTATCGCCACTATATTAAAGTGACATAATAGACAATGTAAAGCCTAGGATTCCCTCGAGAAGATTGACTTTGCCTTGAGAACAAAGTAAAGACATGACCTGAGGAAGTCTTCAACTGGCATAATCAGAGAATCTAGAGCCTACTAGTCACTCAAGACGGCTGACCTATGACTACTTCCAAGTCCTGTGCCATGGCCAAGCCAAAAACAAATTTATAGAGCAATGGAGGTTACGTAAAAAGACATGCTTTCAATGGATGATGCCCGGGTCAGAGCATGACAGATAACATCCTAGACAATGGTTTTTACCAGGTTTGTAGAGATTAGCTGAGTAAAACCTTCCCAGGTAAAAAAAAAAAAAAAAAAACACACACACATAGGCAAAAATTTAGTTGCAAATATAAAAAGAAAAGACGTGCATATGCACCATGAAATGTCCAATAAGTCAATGCGATTGACACTGAAATACCACAATAGAAAGAATTTATTAAAAGAAGTCTACCTTCGTGAAGCTTCCTTGAGGTGCTCTTGCGCTTTCATTTTCTAAAGGAACCCTGACGCCACCATCAGTCTGAATAAACAACAAAGAAAATGATGACAGATTAAATAAATCTATGTATGGAAACTAAGGGAGTCCAGTCTAGAGAAAAATATGACAACAATGAAGAAATCAGTGATCTTGCATACTTTCCAAGAGTGTTGAGAACCAGATCTGCTCAATAGAGCTTCTCTCTTCAGATGTAACATGTATACTCTTTTAGATTGCATAGTCTTGGAAGAAACCATGGCATGCCTGTAACTCGTTAAAAGGTAAAGAGGTGTAAATTACCTCCACAAAATATAATGGACTACCAGTTTCTACAACTACAATACTCTGGAATGTACCTTCCCAAATGCATAGAGGCAATTGGTCCTCCAAATCCAAACAAGCCAAAGAAAGGCTGCACCACGCTCAACAAATTATCCAGAAAATAGAAGCAATTTAAACTTTTAGAGATTCAACACAGTTTAATTTTCCCCATTCAAATCCATGTCCAGGACGTGGAAAGGTGAATTGTCAGCTAGTTAGGAACATACTGTTGACTTCTCTCATATAATTCCGACTCATTGAAAACAGAAGTTTGTGTTTGCTTTTTATTGGGGGAGGATAGGAAAAAATGTTTTTGTATTTCAACGAAGCTAATGCTGCATGGCGCAATGTTGCTTTGAAAATTAATTCCGCCTATGAGAAGTGGAAGGTATCGGCAACATTTTCGGGAAGAGGAAGTTGATTCTTTAAGAACATTGATTATGCCAGGACATACTTGACAGTGTATGAATATGGCAGCGGAAAAATCAATTCACTCCTAATATATTGCAGTCAACCAATCATTCACATGTGATATTACCTTGCATCAATTTACATCTCCTGGAAATACCAATGGATTCCTGCTACTAGCAAAGGGACATTTTGCATGTCTTTTTCATGCAGAGACTACAATATTCAATTAATGTCACGTGTTTAAAGAGAAATTACCATTAGATACGGAGGTTTTCCACCTACTGCCTTAACTTTATACTTTCTGTGAAGTGAGGCACCCATCTTTCCCCTAGACAAAAAGAATGAACGCAAATCCACGAAAAGTTACAAAAAGAGAATGAAATCAGAAACCAAGGCTTGCTAGCGGATGGAATTTAATCTTGTAGTTAAGCAAAAAACTCCAAACTGGTAAATTTGTAACAAATATACCCTCCGCTAAATTGAATTGATATAAAAAAAATCACAAAAATTGTAAACTGTGACAAACGAAGCGTAAAATCCCAAATTTGTATATTAATCAACTGTTACGTATCATTTAATAAAAACTAACAAAGGGTAAATTTATCACAAGTGTACCAGTTTTTGGTAAATTTATCAAAGGTATACTAGTTTGGGGTTTTTGATGGTCAAAAGAATAGTTTGGGGGTAAATTTGTCACAAATGAACTAGTTTGGGGTGTTTTAGAGTATTAACCCTAAATTTTTTTGTGATACAAAAATTTGCAAACTTATATTCATACGACACATTTATCCAAACATTAATTTAACTATGTTGAAAATCCCAACATTATACTCACGCCACACATTTACTCTTCATCAATTTCTTTCTTTCATCACCGTTACCCTTATCATCGCCATTGCCACCATCCCCGCTAAACCAAGGAATAAAACGAAGGAGGAAGTTTTAAAAACAAAAACAAAAAATAAGACATACAGTGGGTTGACATATTGTTATCATATGAACGTCACATTTGTATCTTTTGCTTTCCATCGTTCAATATATAATAATCATTAGCGAGATTTCATTCCTTGACTGTTATTTCCAATATTTTCATCGAGACATTATTAAAGGCTCTAAGCATGCTCAAAAACGCAAAATGCAGGTAGCCACATAATTTGTTAACTTAATTAATTTAGGATATATGTTTGATACCAAAATAAGCTTTGGGTTTATGATTTAATGGAAGAAAATTCAAAGTAAATGTACTACAGTGAACATAATTTAAAGTACTTTGTGGCTTTTTTTAGCTATTCAATATAATGCATTAATGGAGATCCGTGCAAATATTGTCTCTAGGGGGAGGCAGTACTACGTGACAGATGCATGATTTGAAGACTATCAATTTGAAAAATGGTCATCGAACTTTTATGAAATATTGAAGCACATAATATGTTAACAATTAATTTTCCATGGTCAAATCAAATTTATTAATCATGTACGGATGTCAAGTCATTGAAAAACCCCAAACTTTTCAAACTATGACACATTTACCTCATTAAGGGCATTTTTGTCTTTTTCATATGTTTTTTCTTTTCTTTTTTTTTACTTCTTCCCTCTGCCAGCCATGGAAAAGCTGGCGGAGGGAAGCTAGTGTCGGGCAAGGGTCACCCTTGCCGGAGGGGTGCCCTCGCCAAATTTGGGCAAGGGCACAAGGGAGGCCCTTGCCAGACCCAGTCGGCCATGGTGGAGCCAACGCAGTGAAGTTGGTGTCGGGTGAGGGCTGCCCTCGTCTGGGCTGGCTGGAGCCGCCCTCACTAGCGTTAGGCAAGGGCCTCTCTCCCCCGACCCAGTTGAGGGTCGCCCTAGCCAGCCCAAGCGAGGGCAACCCTCGCCCGATGCCGGCGAGGGCAGCCCTCGCCCGATGACGGCGAGGGCAGCCCTCATCGGATGCCGGCTTCTCTCTGCCGGCTCCGCCATGGCTCGCAAAGGGAAGATAGAAGAATAAGAAAAAAAGTAAAAAAATTAAAAAGTAAAAAGACCAAAATGGCCTATAGTTTAGGATAAATGTGTTACATAATAAAATTCAGGATTTTTTGTATCACAAAAAAAGTTTGAGGTAAATGTGTCACGGTTGACAAAGTTCAGGATTTTTCAAGTCATAAAAAAAAGTTTGGGGCAAATCTATCACTTTGGGCAAAGTTTAAGGTTTTTTGTGATTTTTTCTCTCTTATATATATATATATATATATATATATATATATTGGGACTTATCAATCAAGTGGATATGTCGCTAGATACGCGTAGACTTCTATTTTCCAATTGAGAAAGTTACTAACTATATAAGCAAATTACCGACAAGATTATCATTAAAGTTGCTTTTTTTTTTACATGTGGAAGCTTGCTAGAGCTGGCAAAATTGGTCATAAACCCATATTATGACCCATTTTTAGTTAAATGGGTCATATATGGGTCAAAAATGGGTTTGCGAAAATAAAGCACAAAAAAAAAAAAAAAAAAAAAGAGGGTCTAAATGGGTTTGAGAAAATAAACCCATATTATGACCCACTTCGAATCCATGGGCCATGGCCTTCTTTAATTTTATAAAATATTTTGTAAAAGAAAAATCAAATTTTAATTAATTTAATATTTCAATTTTTTTCTTTTTCTTTTTTTTTTTTTTTCTTCCTTCCTTAGCCGATGGACGGGGGTGATGGCCGGCAAGCCTTGGCTAGGCGAGGCTCGAGCTCGTCGACATTGAGTGGGGCCTCGCCTCACCAGATCGAGCCTCGCCTGATGCCGGTGAGCTTGAGCCTCGCCGTGGCCGTCACCGGCCGTTTTTTTTGTGGCCGGTTGTAGAAGAAGAAAAAAGAAAAGAAAAAAAGAAAAAATAATTATTAAAAATTAAACATTATATTTTTAAAAATAAAAATAATTAAAAATTATATTCTAAAGTAAAAATTCGATTTTAAAAAAATTATATTTATAATAATTATAAAAAATTTCCGTTAATTTGTATTGCATAAAAATTGTTTAAAAAATTTGTATTGCATAAAAATGTTTTAACAATACTTTTTCTAATAAAAAAATCATAAAAAATGAGTTTTTTTTTTAAGTTTAGTTAAAAAAATTTCATGTCACAGTTTTTAGTTATTCAATGGTATGTTCACTTCAAATAAGGGAAGCGTGTGCATAGTCTAATTCTTTATAAATATTTCAATTTATAGGTTTTTTTTAACTTTTTTATTTTATTTTATTTATTATTTGTAATTTAATTTGAAGTTTTAATCCAATTAGCATTTAGTAGAAGTGTGTTTTCCTTGAATATTAATAGGTTTTAGCAATACGGGTCGGGTCGGGTATGGGTCGAGTCAGGTATAAGTCACTTGATTTATACTGCATGAATATAGGTCAAAACGGGTTAAATTGGTCAAATATGGGTCAACCCATATTCGACCCAACCCACCCATTTGCCACCCCTAAAGCTTGCTAATGGTGTGAGAAGTAGATGTGATGACCAGGCGTTGTTGAGGGTTGGGCTCAACATGTCACTCATGTGTAATGTCCGATGAAAAATACACGTTGAATCTTCATATTAGACTCAAATTACTTACCTTTTTCGATTTGAAAAATTTCCTCGCCACACGTGCGATAATGGTGCAATCAAATTTATTTCTTATGCGAAGTTACTATTTAAATGAAGAAACTACCATTTTTCGCCAAGTTAATATTTACTTATTACAATGAAACTAATCCATCGATAGTTGTCGTTGTTGATAATGACCGAGTACCCACTACGTTATCAAATGAAAAGCTCAGCCACGAGACAAAAATAACTAATGTCGTGTAATTTGAGGATTACTTTTCTTGTTGGAGCTAACTAATATTCTCAATAAACTACCAGTAACGGATGGACAAACAATCTTTTTTTCTAATCCAAAATTTCATTAATCAAAATCAAAAAGTTACTTAGTAATTTTTTTTGTGGGGATATTGATACAAATGATCCATAAAATTTGACCAAATGTGTAATGTAGTATCTGAATTTTTAATTTGTTGCTTTGTTCAATGTTCAATATGGCTCATAAACTTTTAGTTTGTTTAATATAACCCATAAACTTTTAACACATGTTCAATGTGCCTTGAATTATATGAAAATATTTGATGTAATCCTTCTATTATTTCAAAATTGGAGATGATATCATAAATTTTCATATTGTCCAAAGACTAAATTAAAAACGTACTAAAAGTTCAAAGATAACCGTGACCAAATAAAAAAAAAAAAATTGCTAGCATGAATTTCTCACGGACTAACTCCTGAGATAATTAGCGATAAGGAATTATACACGTTTGATTGCAAGATTGGATGTCGATTTCAACTCGGCGAGATATGAAAATTTCTTAAGGAGTAATCGCGAGAAATTGAGTCGCATTGCCTTTCACGTGATTGTGCAAATTAGTTGAGTAATTTGCACAATCGGATTGTGGGGAGATTTGCGTGTGCGCTTGCCATGTGCTTTCATGCCTGAAAGTGTTTCGATCTATTCATTTCTTCCATTGGCAATTTCTAGTTGTCGCACCGCCACCGTCGTGGATATCAATTTTTAGGGGCGATGTGGCGTCGGCAGGAAATGAACTTGGCTCAAACGCAATGCTCTCGAAAGAGGCATTTAAAAAAAAAAAAAAAAAAAAAAAAAAGAGGCATTTTCATCTCCTGTCAGTCAAAAATGTTTTGAGTGATTGCATAGCTCGCCCGTGCCGATAGTGGGCACGTGATGAAATTCGTACATTGTACTAGACCTGTGTTTTATGTGAGGATATTAGCTTTTGCTTTGGGTGTTTGATGAATTAGTAATTTTTTTTTTTGTGAGTTACTAATTCCATTTATCATCATTGTTTGGGTGTTTGTTGATCATGAAGGTATTTCGTCTTTTAATTGTGTTTATGTAATTATTTACCTTTATCGATCGTTCTGGGATGCCCATGGAGACTCTAGGGGCCTACTAGCTTGTTGATGACGAGACCGCAAGCGGTTCATTTTTCTTCTTGAACATACATTGGCTCTCTAAATTTGCACACAATGTTCATATTTATGTTTAATTGAAATACAATATATTTTTCTTGGGTGGAATTCTATGAGCTTGTGAGCTGAGAGAGAGAGAGAGAGAGAGAGAGAGAGAGAGAGAGAGAGAGCTCGCGATGGGTTCTAAGTGTGGAATTGTAAGGTGAAATTGAGAGAGACGTAAATTTACTCCACGGGCTAGTTGTCACCGTGCAATATGTGCTGAAAAAGGATAAGCAGGCCACGGAATTCGACGCAAATCATCGGGGAAGGATTAAATTTTTAGTTTGTTGAGTAAAGCATGCATCCAAAAAAATGTTTTGTTACAACACATGCACACTGTTGTAGTTCTTTCTGGGATCTTTATATTTATTTATTTATGTGCATCTTCTTATTTTGTTATATTACTTTTTAATTTGATCCAAAATTTTATCTAAATAACACATTCACATAAGAGCTTAAAGTGGGCCAAGTGGATGAATACGGATTTTCATAGGTTGATAATATGAATGTATGAGTGGAGTATGGGTTTGATATGAGCTATTAAATTTGCCTTGCATGAAAATGAGTGAATTTAAATCGAATCCTTTTGATCTAACTTGATCTACTTGTTTGACTTTTTTACCCCAACATGTCCTATATCTAAAATGCAAATACCACATATTATCTAGTGTTGTTCATACACAATTTTTCACCAAAAAATTAGAGATGATCAGAGAGGCAAAAGCATATGCAAATTCTACACAAATTCCCTCCCAAGTAAATGAATGACAAATGAAAATTCCTGAACATAAACACAACAGCGGAGCATTTTTGCTATTTATTCCCTAACAACGAACTTGTCAAGCCCCTTGCAAAGCTCCTACAGCATCAGCATCAGCAACTTGCTGTTTCACTGCAACCTTTGCTCTTCGCATAGTGTCTAGAACCAAGGGGTACTGGTTAGACGTGTTGGTTCTAGACACCGAGCCTTTTTGCCAAAATGATGAGGCTAGGGCGGCATGCCCAAACCTAAGTGATGTGGGTCCTCACCTAGGGCCGACGAGGCCTTTATTCGGCCAGCGATAGGCAGTGGTGGCAGCCCTTGCCTCTTTTTATTCTTCTTTTCTAGTTTTTTTTTTAATTATTTTAGCTTTTTTAAGCTTTTAAATGTTATTTGAATAAAATTTAAAGGAGAAATTTAATAAAATGCCACATAAGAGATACAAATGAATTTAAAAATGCTACGTTAGCATTTCTATTAGACAAATTGATGGTGTTAACAAAAGAACTCGATTGTACCAATTTAATAAGTTTGAGAACTTGATTGGATTTTTTAAAAGTTTTAGAACTCAATTGTACTTTTGCAACAAATTTTAGGACTAATGGTGCACATGTCCTTTTTTTTTTTTTATTTGTAGAAGAAAGATCCACCTCATTAAAGTTAAATAAGGTCACTTTTGCTACTTAATAAAAATTTCAAACTATTATTTGGTTAAAAAGAAGGTTTCCTCTCATTAGATTATATGTCCAAAAGTCTACTTTTAGTACAATTTATTAGAAAGGTTGGATCAGAATGTTACTCACGAATAGATAAATAATTATTTTTCCAGCATGAAAAGTTAGTGAAGATGGTGGGTAGCATCCATATGTCAACAATCATCACTTTGTAGGTCTTCATATTAATAAAGTGAGCAGGTATAAATTAGCAACTCCAGGAGGCGAAAACTAACTTCAAACCTCATAGGCGATTGTTGCCGAAGTCAATAAACAACGAGGAGATAAAGAGCCGAGAGAGGACGGTGGACTTCTCTTGGAAGCAAGATGTACGATAAATCTCTTTGCTTTCCTTGTTAAACTAAAGAACCATCTCGACAACATACAGTTTGCCCGATTGTTTTCACGAGGGAGAGGAATAATGTCAAATCCATGGTGGACGATGCAGGTCGGGCTCCGCCAGGGTCTACTGGATTGACCATAAGTCTAGCTGGAGGTGAAGCTCAAGTGTTTGGCGGAAGCATCGTGGGCTCGCTCATGGCTTTGGGGCCTGTCGTACTGATCATAGTAACCTTTTCTAATGCTACTTACAAGAGATTGCACTTGGAGGAGGAAGAGGAAGCGGGCAGTGGGCAGCGGGCAAGGGAAGATGGGTAGTGGCTCGCCACCGCTGGGGATTGGTGGCAGCTAGAGGTGTCAAAATGGGTCATTGACCCATTTATGGACCCATTTATGTTTAAATGGGTCATTAATGGGTCAAGCCTTATTTCTTAAAGCACCCATAATGGATTTTAAAGATAAAGAGACTGAGATATATGGGTTTTAAATGGGTCAACTCTCTAACCCATTTAAGACCCATTTATCAACCCATTAAAATGAACCCATTTATTTTCACTCAAAACCTCACAACCTCTCTCTTCTCTCTTTAACTTTGCGAAAATATTTTTTTTATAAAAACTGAAATTATAATTATTTTTTCTTTTTCTTTATTTTTTCTGTCTTTCTTTATTTTTTCCTTTATTCTTCCTCCGGTCGCCGGCATGACGATGGCCAATGACCGGCCAGGTGAGCCTCGAGCTCGTCGGTTCTGGCGAGGCAGAGGCCTCGCCGACGCCCGGCAAGGGGCGAGCTCCGATGGCGACGAGCCTTCAGCTTGCTAGATCTGGCAAGGCAGAAGCCTTCCAATGTCCGGCGAGGGGTGAGCTTAGGCTCACCTGACGCCAGCGAGCCTCAAGTTTGTCAGATCTGGCGAGGCTCGAGCTTGCTGCTATCGAGCGAGGCTCGAGCTTGCCGCTATCGAGCGAGGCTCAAGCCTTGTCGATTTGGCGAGCCTCGAGCTCACCAGCGTTGGGAGAGCTTGAGCTCGTCGGATCTGGTGAACCTCAAGCTCGTCGGCGTTGGCAAGCTAGGCGAGCTCAAGGCTCACCGTGGCTGGCCGCCAACCGTGACAACAGCCACCGGCCAGCCAAAGAAGAAGAAAAAAATAAAAGGAAAAATTATATTTTAAAAATAAAAATAATTAAAAATTATATTGAAAATTAAAAAATAATTAAAATTATATTTTTGAAAATAATTATTTTAAAATTTGTAAAAATTGTCCATTAAATTTGTGTATAAAACTATTTTAGCAATACCATTTTAAAAAATTATATATATATATATAGAGGAAATAAGCTTGGAAGTATTTTAGTAATATAATCTTAAAAAAGTATAGAGAAGATGTCACAAATGGTCCCTATACTATTACTTACTGTGTAATTTCGTCCTTGAACTTTTGATCGGCTTAATTTGGTCCCTAAACTATTGATAAATGCCCGATTTGCTCCATGAATTTTCGATCGGCTTAATTTGGTCCCTAAACTATTGATAAATGTCCGATTTAGTCATTTGTTACTATTTTTCCTTCTTTTTTTTTTTGCTTATAGTAATGAAATTGAAAAAATAAAAAAAAATAACGAAAAAAATAACGAAAAAAATACTAAAAAAAAAAAAAGAAAAAAGAAACCCTAGCGGGTACTGTTCATCTTCATCGTGGAAGCAGCCTTGCCCGCACCAAGGAAGATAACTCTCACTTCACCTATGTCACTGGAACGTACAGCAATACTGCTTGGGAATATGTGATGCAAGATATCTATATATTGGTGCGGGCCATTTGAGAATGAGAATTGCACAAGTAACTTGCATAAATGCGATTGAGTATTATTTTTGACGTTTCAAAGTAATCCCATTGTATAAAAAAGAAGAGAATAGCCCCAATCTACACACCTCACGCACAACATGTGCACCAGTTATGATTAGGAACTGAATTCGATTAGGTAGATATCAACTTAACCAAAGACAAAAAAAAATGAGAGCGATGGTCATATACTAATGCACTATTTGTCTGATCTGTTTTGATACATGTGGCCACAATTTGCAGGAATGGTAGAATCAGCTGTAGTTCCTGCACCCCATGCTAAAAAGTTGCCACTTTTTTTTCTTTGTTTTTATTTGTGCACGTAGTCTCCTAAATGATGTTATTCCCTCACCTTCCAGTCCACTATCTATCTACTCTTTCTCATATTGTTTGCCTGGGGAGGAACCTAGAAATTTTGCTGGACCCTCATGAGTTGGTGTTCCTAGGTGATCTAGATCTACTTTCTGTGGTGCGCACAGGCTCTGGAAAATACACGAAAGTTGGATCTTGAGGGTGCAAATCAGGCAAGTTCCTAACCCACGTTAATCACGCCTTGCCGGCAAGTGATCACATATACGTAGAACATCTGCTAAGTCCTACAAATACTCGATACATCCCTATCATTTTTTACTACCGAAACACTGATTCACAATTAGAGTTCTTTCTTTTATGTGCTTTCTACACTGCATGTCCGAAGGGTTCTTGGTTCCAAATGATATATCTAGAGCATGTCCGAGTAGCTGGTTAAGTTCCACCGGGTATGGTAGTTGTCCGTCCTACATGCACTAGATAATTCCCAAAAAACGTTGATTCATACCATGATCAGGTATTATTGATTACTTTGTTTTTGCGCTTCAGGGGCATGTAGCACATTATGTATACTTTCTCCATCATACTTTCCTACTTATTATGCTGGCTGGTAAAAGCATACTCGAATGAAAGACACCTTGGTTTTTGAGAAGTCTAATTCTCATATTTATTTTATTCCTATTGTTGTAAATACCAATTTTTCGGGGAGAGAGAGAGATAGAGTTTAATTTGGTCGTAACACCTAAAATCTGTGGAAAATATCAACAGATGAATTTTAATATAATATTCATGATTTTCTATGTTTTAAAATAGTTCTTTTTTAGCAATAAGTCTATCGATGACTTTTTACTTAAAAAGAAGAAGAGAAAACAAATCCCCTAATTAAGGTTAAATTTATTTTAGACAGGTTTTGCTTTTCTTTAATCTCTTATCTCATGAAATTCATTTTTTTAATAAAATATACCTAAAATCTTTCGAATTTTAAAACATTATCCATCCTATTTATATTTCAAATGCTTAGATTTTTTTTTTTTTTAATAGCAGCCATTTGATCTTCGAGTCAAGATCTGTGTGCATCGACCGATCCAAGGTTATGAGAATCGAAGTGAGGGACTGGGCCAAGATGGTCTAGTATCGATTGCGATGATCATTAGCAACCCCGATGGAGCAAACCAGCACGCTTCTAAGTAGTATCTGAACGAGTTTAAGCTAATGGTCACAAAAGTATGTTGTAGTCAATTAATTTAGATAGGACTAAAAATTAAAACAAAACGGTACACTATGAGTGAGCATCTAAATAAGTGAAACATACATATACACTAAGCCCTATAATTTGCTTTTTAAAATCAATTCTATCATTCTTCTTGAGAATGTAGGACTAGCATTTAACTATAGTATCATCCCCATCTCTGTAGATTGAGGATGTGGGATAAGTTAACTATCTAATTATGGTCCAAATTTACTTTCCTTATGGATTATGTAATCTAATAGTAATCATTATAAGAAATTTTTTATCCATGCCATATGATCGTAAAAGTGAGTTTACTGTTTTACGAGGATATGAACGGTAGGTGTAATTTATGTTAATAGGTAAAAACTGGCATGCTTCCTTGGCGGGCATAGTTTAGGATCCTTAGGAACAGTCTCATCAAGTTTATTCATGGATGGCACTGGATGGATGTACTTTGGCATCGTGTATTAGCAGCTGAGCTGGCAAAAGGTTCTCCTATGCTTCCCATTGCTTAGCTTTTCCCCTAGCTCCATCGTTAATTGGAGGTTCAATAGCTAATATCATAAATTATCTGTAAAACGATTAACTAGAAAATCAAAATTACAAGATATGCTAATCGCTTTCTGTTCTTGAGATGTAGTTGGTGGAGAGAGGTGTGAAAAGGGGGTTTATGGATATCATTTAAGTTAATTGGGTATATGACAGTCCAAAAGAATTGGTTACGAGGGAAAATATTATAAATCATCATTCCTTTGGGGCATGATGTAGAGAAATATGAGAAGGGCACATGGGAGATGATGGAGGTTGGATGATTGCGAGGGAAATGCAATGTGGCATTTTTGAGATTGAAAAGTTACAAAGAGTAAATCTGAGGGGATCATTAGTAGAGAGATCAAACGCATATATTTATGAGCTTTCATTTATTTAAGAAATTGACAGGTTGCCAAAAGCGGGAATGTCTTGGACTAGAGCAAAGAAATAAGTATTGGAAAAGGACCTCAAGGCCCTTTCCATCATTTTCTGATGTTGAACCTAAAGGGTCCTAATTTCACGAAGAAGATGGTCCTCCTCCTAGACCTAGATCCAAGTGATCTTTATAAACATATGTGCGTGGATATGTAAGCACGTACATGTCTATGTACATAACCTAATTGACGATCCACATACTCAAGTTTGTGATGCAAGTGTTGGAATAAGTAGAGAAGCAAGGGAGACGAAATATAAAATAAAATAAGCGGAGAACGAACTTAATTTCTTTGTTTTCGAGAGTTTGGATTGTCACTTGGTGCTTCCCCATTGTGGCTGGCCGCTTGCCTTGTGGCTGTGGCCAGCAGTAGCCACATGCCTTTGGCTACTGGCTACAGCCTACTGGTGCGGTCGCTTCAGCCCCACCCAGTGCTCCGTCATCGTCAACTTCGCCCTCCGCCACCTCCTGGTGGCTCACCGCCGAGAAGTACAAGGGCCGCAGCGTCAATCTCGTCGTCAGAAGGCAAGCCCTCCCCAAGGAGTGCACCCTCGGGAAGTCCCTCACGGACTGCCACCTCCGTACCCTCGCCGGCAAGTTCAACGCTGTCCCTGGCGACATCACTGTCGTCCTCACGACGGCAGACGTCGCTGTGGAGGGGTTTCGCATGCGGTGCAGGTACCGGCCCGGGTCCACTTTTGTCTGGGTCGGGGGCTCGGAGATGTAGTGCCTGGGGCAGCAGTGCGCGTGGCCGTTACACCAGCCCATGTACGGCGCCGCCGCTGGTGGAACCAAGCCGTGATGTCGAGGCCGACGGCATGGTGATCAACCCGGCGACGCTCCTCGCGGACACTACCACGAGCCCGTTCCGGAGCTCGAGGTGACTGCCGCGAGCTACAGCGCCCACGGGCCCGGTGGCCAGAAGTTCCTATCGCCGGCGGTGGGGGACCCAAAGACGTCCGCGTGCACGCAAGCCTCTCGCGTGATCGCAATACACCACGTGGACGATGGAGATCATCCGAATAGGAGGGGTAGTTTGATACTAGAGTTCCGCAACCGGGTGAAGGGTGAAACTGAAACCCTGCATTTTACTTTAGGAAAAACGTCCAGAAAAAAATTATTGCCGTTTAAGAAGAAGCGTGAGTGCGAAAGGATAGGATTTTAAAATTAGATATGGTGTAAATTGCAATTTCTAATAAGTGAAGATGGTTAATTTTCTGCAATGTTTCTGTAAAATATCTTTAAAATATTTATATAACAATTTGAATTTTGATAAATTCAATTACAAAATTCAAGGAACTTGGATTTTCGATTCTTGTGTCTCATTCTTATTTCCATGGCTGCCAAACAAGTTGAAAGAAAGAAATTGGTATCCCATTTGTGCATCATTTTCCAGTCCATTGTTATTGTTAAATACATGTGTATACATATGCTAAGGCAACTAATTAAAGAAATATTATAATTTTCAGTGCCGGTATGTTTTCAAGAGCATATTGAGCATCACATCCATCCATGAGCACTTTAATATTAATAATCGAGTCATAGACTCTTCAAATGGTGTCCACCATAGAGTCTACACATCCTTCAAAGGACAATTCTAGGTGTACGGCCACGAAGGCCTAGAAACTCACTTAATTTTAATAGTAAATTACTTTATACATCCCACAAAAAAATTGCTTTGTTTTTTTAGACACACCATATGATTTAAATATTCAAAATAGCCATCTCTAGGCCTAATTAATGATAGGATAATAGATAGGTTAGAGGAAAAGCACAAGAATACTAACAAAGTAACGATGTTTAGAATAATTATATACAATCTCTCTATAAAGATTAGTTTCTAATAAGTTCAAATTCTTTTCTAAGTGGAAACTTTTGGTTAAAATTGTGAACTTTTTAAGATTATAACTTAGGTTTGGGATGTGCTAATTAATAAAGACTACTGACAAGATTCAAATTTATCTGCTGCCCACTTTTGAACCCATATTTACATCCTAAAAAAAAATCTTCCCCTTTTCCCCTTTTGGACTTATACATAGATTATTTTCATATCACGCTTCCATAGTGCCATTATCTCTCCGATCATCTCATCCTCGACATTGATCGAAATTTTTTCATTAAGGACAAAATGCTTTACATAAATGCTAAATGACAAATTTAGATGGAAAGGAAACCTTGGAAGGACAAGGTTAGTAACTACTTACCGAAACTAGTGCTTTTAGTCACAAAGGGTTCCCATGGGAGGTATCAACGGACCAAGGCTAGTAACTACTTACGGAAACTAGTGCTTTTAGTCGCAAAGGTTCCCATGGGAGGTATCAATGGACCATTGAAGTTTATTTTTTCTTTTTCTTTTTTTTTCCTTTTTGATTAGAACCAACATGTCTTTATTGAAATAAACACTCTCTAATAATTATTTATTCTATTCGTTCAAGATGGACCATGAGAGCCTTATGTCTGGATCATAAACAATGCCGATTCGCATGCCCTACCCAAAGTACGGAAAAATCATACAAAATCCAAAGCCTAGGTGTTACTCGTGACTACTTCCTTGACCTTGGCCGTCATTGTTGTTTAGACCGGATGATTGAAAGGAATGCTATAAGAATCAATCACCGGCAGTGAGGCATGAAATTTAAATGCACAATTCTCAGCTAAATAATTGTTGCAACCTCCTTCAATTGCCGCTTTACCCGCATCCTCAATAGGTGTGCTCCACTTTCTATCCATCAACTGTACTATGTACCTTCAGAAAAGGTGGTGGTAACGAATGAAAGCAAGTTGAATAGATTGCTTAAACAAAAACATTAGCCTATGCCCTCCTAAGCAAAGCATTCCGTGTCATCTCTAGGCTCTAGGTAATCATCTCCTCAAAAATTTGCACCTAGGTATTTGTTTTGCTAAAGAATCAAAGTTTTTCCTAGCTTGGGAAATTGTACATGACCGGACCGGACTAACAATCAATTCCTCACAATAGAAATGATATGGGGCCACTCATAGATAGATTTGCATACCTCAAGGCAAAAGCATGCAGAAACATCCCGATTGAAAAGCCAGGGGCCACAGGAAGTGATGTAAAGAATAATATGTAGAATGAGGTATCCCAATCATTGTAAGCAAGCTGACCAGAGAATGAAGCATAGGCCTTGAACCACAGCAGGGTAAATCCAAACGCAATGTTCTTGTAGAATGCACATGCAATGTTCTCGTAGAATGCACCGGGTTAAGTCCTCATTTTATTTATTTTTCTTACTATGAGCTTGATGAGTTCTCTTGTAAATACTAATTTAACCATCAACCCTCTATTTTTAGATGCTGGAATTGTATAACATAAAGATCATCCGTTTTGGTAGCCAAATAAATTCACGAGAATCACCACACATAAAATTATTCACAAGAATTCATTATCCACAAATAATTTTCAAAAGAAAAAAGGTTCCATGTTGCAGGTAATATTCTTGCTACATAGGGCATGGACACGACAATTCTAAAATTCTCCTGTTTAGCCCGCATCTCCAAATATGGAAGGCAAGAAATGCTAGCAAGGGTTTATTATTACAAATGGTAAATAATAAAAGTAATAACATTGGGAATATTTCATCTTGACACCATTGGCCCACATATAGGCATGCAAAAAGTGATACCAGTAAGGGTCAATCAAATGCATGTTTTTTCCTTGGGGACAGATTTCCTTAACCATGCCTCTAAAACCTATTTCTAGTGTCCATAGAGTCAAAATAATTCCTCATAATACTAAAGAAAAAAATAAGATCAAGATTTATGTTTTTTTCCCTATTTAAAATGGCCAAGAAATAAAGGCTTCAGCCACATTATTCGGTTGGAAATCAAGAAAATAGGAATCGGCATATGATTTAAATCAAGAAAACAGAATCTTTCTTCTTTTTTTGTACATTTCTCTAATTTTTTGCTGGCCCCACTTCTTTCTTTTCCCCATGGTCGTTGGGGGCGTCTTTTATGGGAGAATGGCGCGCAGTGGGTAGGAAGAGAGATTCAAGGTCGCTCTCTTAAATTCGTTCACCGTTTAAGGTGCAAAAGAAAGAAAAAAAAAAGAAATTTTAAATTTGCTTACCCTTCACTGTGTTTACGCCTCCCAAACCCTAATTTTCTTCAACAAATCCTGATGATTACATTTGCCCTTTCAAATCCAACTGACCGTCTTGGCCTAGACAAGCTTGTGGGGGAGTTGGGAGAGAACATTGGTCATCTCGACTAAGGAGTAATATGGCTGAATCATGATTTGAGATATTTCATGAAAGGTCCAGAAAAATATAATGAGAGAGTGAGTTGGCAACTCACAACGAAAGTTTTAGACATTACTTGGAAAATCATTTAAGGGGTGCCAAAGTTTCAGCCATGAATATACATAATTAGATAGATTTTAATTAAATACTTAAGCCATTGAATTATGATTTACCATGGATATTAACTGATCCACATTGTAGGGATAAATGTCCTAGTTTACTAAAATTTGGCTAATTAATTGACAAAAGATCTGGCCAATTAGTTGTCAAAAGGTCAGAAGGTTTAGATCATAGTTGTCCCAAGTTGAAAATGATAACCCTTGGATATTAGATCAAAAAAAGTCTATTTCATTCATCATATAAGAAAATTCAACTTGAGGTGTCATTCGATTTATATGAGTCTATAGAGTATAGCTAATGCAAATGGTGGGTCTCGCGGGAAAAAACAAACAAAGTGGGTTTTAACTTTTTCCCCATAGATTATTCAATTCTAATTCATAGTTGAATAGGCAAGGCCATTGTCCACACCCTCTGCGTGGCTTTAGGACAGATCCCTAAAGATTTGGTACAACATAAAATGTTGTTTTCTCTCTCTTTCTTCCTTCTTTTTTTTTTTTTTTTTTTGGCTTCTTTTTCCGAGGTTACTGTATGAGCAGGAGTTGACTTCCTGTTTCTGGAGTTTTTGATAGCAGAAGGTTTGTCCTTTCTGCTGCGACTTTTGATTTAGGGGAGAGAAAGTGAGAGAGAGTTCTTAGCAGTTGAACAAGAAGTGGGAATTATTCAGGTTTGAGATGATAGGGGTGGTCAGGAGAGAGGAAAAGAAAGAAGTGGGAGCTGCTTTGTCCTACCGTCAACGAGCAAGCATGGTATGGCGTTGGTAGAGCTAGGAAGAGAGAGAGTGTGAGAATTTATCGGATGAGAGAGAGAGAGAGATAGATTTCTTAGAGAACCAATATGATATACATGCCCTGCCCTGGCAATAAAATATAAAAACTAGCCGGGGCGCCTTGATCCTCTAAATTAGGAAGCATGGGCAGAGGATTATAAATGAATGGCCCTCACCTTATGATCGGGAGAATCACCCTATTCAACGTATGAATAACAATCCAGGAGACGCCACATGATAAAGATACATTTCTCGAGCCTCCCTTTTCATTCATGCTCTCGAAATGCACAAATTTTTTACTTTCTAATTTGCTGGGAACAAGACCCTTTTGCGTGACCTAAGCCCGTGAGTAAATAATAAAAAGGTGAAAAAGGAATTTCTATCGGTCACCCGAAGCATCGAAAGGTACAAAGGGAGAGAGAGAGAGAGAGAGAGAGAGCGTATGAAATGACAACACCCCACCATTCATGAAAGAAGAAAATATGGAAATAAGAATTAGGGGAGCGTATGAAATGACAACACACCACCATTCATGAAAGAAGAAAATATGGAAATAAGAATTAGGGCCGGAGGCCAGATCTTTGCCCTTTGCCCGGGGATGCATAACAAAGATGGGACCAGCATCTCCTCTTAATTTTCTCCATCCTTTTCTTGGCCTTTCTAATTTATTTTGGTCGGGCATCATAATACCTGCATTCGTGCGCGCCGTGCCTCGCGGTGGAGTTTGCATCACCAACACTTTCCATTTTTTTATCAGTATATAAGATTAGTGCCCAAAAAAAATCCCAAATATTGTAAAATCACTTGAATGGTGCTGGAATAGAGGATATACTGTTGTATAAGTTTGAAATGCAAGGGGTTAAGTCCCCTTCTCCACCATGGAGAGTGAAAATAATTTCTTATGATACTAAAAAAATAAGATCAAAATTTATGGTTTTTTCCCTATTTAAAATGGCCAGAAAATAAATAAAGGCTAGTGGGGCTCAAGTCAAAGAGTAAAAATCAGCAATTTACTACACATATGATAATTATTTTGTTGAAATTCCAGTGTCGGCCATTTGTTTGATAACGACATAAAATTTCTCTCTTTCTAGCTCGGAAGCGAGAAGGAATGATGGCCACTGTTTGATAATGATATAAAATTTCTCTCTTTTTAGCTCGAAAGTGAGAAGGGATGATGATGCTCAAGGAGGGATGAGTAAGAGAGGACAAAAAATTTCTTTGTAGAAAATAGAAAAGTAAAAAAGAAAAAGAAAAAGGAAATGGAATGGTCGGAATCACAAGACTCCGGCGCCATTATTATGCCAGCCCAGCCGTCCTCTCCAGTGTGGTGTGATGTAAAATAAAGATGGAAATCAAGAAAATGATAATATCTTTTTTGGGGACATTTCTCCAACTTTTTGCCGGGCCCCACTTCTCTCCTCATCCGAGCGTCTCAAGTCTAAGTGAGAACTAATTAACACCTTTTGGCTGTCGACCGCAACAATACCATTGAAGTTTTGGGTTTTTTTCCCTTCAGTTTTGGTTAGAACCAATATGTCTTCATATGAAATGTTGAAATAAGTACCCATTAGTAATATTTTCTAGATGGATGGATGAGAGCCTTATATCAATGAACAATTATACATCCGCTGCACTTGCATAGTCTACAGAAAAATCATACAAAATCCAAAATCTCCCTCGGCTAGACTAATTCTTGCCAAAGCTTCTTGGACCTTGGTGGCCGTTTTTAGTTATTATTTTTCAATTTCATGAGATTCCCATTTAGTTGCCATCCAATTCCCACATTCTCGAGGAGTGAATGAGTGCTTGGGGTACTCATTTGTAGGATATATAGAAAATTACCACATTAATGAATAATACTTACTTATGCCACAAATTGGAACCGCGTGTTCTCATTTGTAATAGCATCATCAAGGCCCGATTCCCCAAGCTTGTCCTGACCTAGTCAAAGTTGCAAGGGACTGAAGCTATTAGGTGGGCTTGAGCTATGGCACTTGGTCGAAAGGGTCACCTATCCACAAATTCGTCTGCATTAGGATGAATGAAAGCATGACATCCTAAGATTTCACCAAAGCCCGTCCCATAGTGCCTCCACCTAGGACACCGCGGCATGTCCCAAATATATTTCCTCACGACCACAACTAACAATAACTGCTCTATAAATAACAAATAATGGTTTATATATATATGAGCAGTTATTGCTTTTTTTTTTTTCTCTTTTTTTTTTCCAATTGGTTGAAAATGAGCAATTCTCCTTCCTTGCGATGGCCTGTGGAGAGAGAAAAGGAGAATGGGACGCGTAAGTTCTTCCAACGGGAAGGGGAGCAGAGTCAGGTGGTGGCGCCCCCGCACCCACCTGCCGGTTCACTTGGACGGCAGTCATGGAGCCCGAGGGTCCCATGCATCTCATAAGAAGAAGGGATTGTGAAATTTATTTCTTGAACTTCAAACAATCCTTAAATATCTAATTAAGAAAATTCTTTCTGATTTTTAATATGTAATGTATTTATGTTAATGTGTGCACCTTGTATTGTATAGCTAGTTAAAATAAATGTGGGACGGGTATTTTTTGGTGATAAAAACCCTTGATTTTCAGGTTAACTTTTTTTATGGAGTTTAGAATATTTATGGTGCACGAGAACACCACAGTCTTTTCCATTGAATTTCTAGAGAAGGCCCTTTTTGGTCATTAGTGACTTTTGACTGAAAACTCTATGTCTCTCCTTTTTCTCCCTTAGGTTTTGTCAAAAGAGGAAGAACACCCTTTGCACACTTAAGCCGATCAGCGGCAATGAGCATGTGAGCTGGTTAGGTTTTCCGGCAAGGGGAGGGAGCAGAGGAGCCATTTTGAGGTGTTCCAATACAATGGAAATCAATATGATTCGGTGAGTATTTTGCTTTTTATCAGTTTTCCCTCTTTCTTGTCTTCTTCTTCGTGTGTTTTTGTGTTTTTCGTTATAGGTTGTTTAGGTTGTCTATTGAGAATTGGCTTTCCTCACATCAAATTTTACCTTCTTGTTTAATCCTTTTGTTCCAGGCCTTGTTTGCCTACAATGTGGAGACGGTGGCTTTCACGAGTCTTTGACCAATTGTCACCTATTGTCAGGTCTGTCAAAAATATGTTATTCACAAGGTAAGTTTGCCCTCACATTCTTTATAGTTACATCAGCTAGTCCTAACCAACTACTCGCAGATGCAGGTGGGCACATAGAACTATGTGATACATGTGAGCTCCAATATGTAAGTTCAATTTATGTAAAAGATGCTCACTGTTTGAAAATAAACATGATTGTCTTTTTCCCTTGCTTTTTAGGTATTGCCTTAGAGCCATGCCTAAAGCTCTCAACAAATATGTTATTTGGCTATGCGATTGTCGTGACCTATTTTTCAGGTGTGAACCACCTAGGGTGTGACATCCTGAAATTCGACCCCGTTTCGATAAAGTGAAATGGGCATTTCGTCAACGTGTTTACAGTCCTTTTTCTTTGAGCTGATCACTCACGAGTTAACTAACTTATTGGGTGAAACCGTTCGGGATGTATCCGTGAAAATCCCTAAAAGCTACTCAATTTGTTGGATTGGACTAAAATCACGTCTGATCGATTTTTAACCACGGAATTGAACTCAATTTCGGGAATCGAATTTTAAGCGCGTCATAATTCCTTTTTAGGACCTTGTCTCATTGTTCGTCAATTTATTGACGAGTCCGAAATTTCAATAAAGAAATTATCGGAGGAAGAATTGAAGACCAAGAGAAAATAGAAAGGAAAATGGGAAGAGTAAAGGAAAATATGAATAATGATATTAAGCATTTTTTTTTCTCTCTCTCCCTTTTCTCTCTTTTTCTTTCTTTTTCTCTCTCTCTCTTCTCTCTCCTCTCCCCTTCCCCCTCATGCGATTTCCCCCACCGACTCCTCTCTCTCTCTCTCTTTTCTTTTGAATAGTCAAAGCCTTATCTCTTCTTCTCTCTCCTCTCTCTTCTCCTCCATTCTCTCCCACGTGACCGAAACCCCCCTCTTTCTTCTTCTCCTTCTTTCTTCTTCGTGGAAACGGCGAACCAGAAGCTGCAGCTCGCCGTTTGCTCCGTCGCCGCTCGTCCGGCCGCCGCGCCACACGCCCGCGCGCGCACCCGTGCGCGCACCGCTCGCCGCCGTCGGCCTCGTCCCTCGCGCCCAAGCGTCTCCCTCGTGCGTCTCCAGCCTTGCTTCGCCTCTGTCCAGCTCGATCTGGCCACCTCCGGCCACCGCCTACCTCCGTTCGGCCACCTCGCAGCTCCCCGGCGTCCCCCTCACCTTTCGCTAGCCTTCCCTTGCCGTTTTGGCCGCCGGAGCAGCCCCGGCCAGCCCCGACCAACAACCCACGAAATGGGTTTCCAGCTGGTTCGGGCCTGCTTTTGGGCCGTTTCCCGGCCCCGGATCCGCGAGTCGCTTTGGGAAGTTTTGTTCCTCGCGTCGCCCCCGTCGGATTGATCCAATTTGCGCGCGATTTGGTGAGTAATCTCACTAATCCCGGATTAGTTGGCTAATTATGCTTAAGGTTGGTTTAGTTTTAATTAATTATGTTTAGGTTGTTAGATTAGAATAAATTAGCAATTATTAGTCAATTGTGATGCGATTTAGATAAATTGATTGCGCAATTAGCAAGTAGACGTGGTCTACTAATTATTGGAAGCATCTCGGGAGTTTTCCGACCCCTAATCGGGCTCCAATTAGACTTTTTCGGGCCTAAGTGGAATTTTTAGTATTTAAATATTAATTTTCGGAATTAAATTAATTAATTGTTTATTTTGTGAAAATTCAATGGAGATGGCTAGTGACCAGAATATTATGCCAATGACTGTGGTGAAGTCCGTTTATTTAGTCGGGCCTTATTTTGAGCTAAATTGAATTTTTAATGTTAATTATTTAATTTTCGAAATTAATTAATTATTTATTTATTTTTCGAAAATTCAACTGGGATGGCTCGTGGACCGGAAATTTATGCTGATGATCGTGGTGAAGTCCGTTTATTTAATTGGGCCTTATTTTGAGCTAAACGAAATTTTTAATATTTATTAATTAATTTTCGAAATTAATTAATCAATTAATTATTTTTCGGAAATTAAGATTGAGATGGTCGACGATCGAAATCTCGTGCTGACCGTCGTGGCGTAGTCCATTTATTTATTTGAGCTTTGAATTGTGTCAAATTGAATGGAATGTGGAATTTTAGGATATATTCCTAAATGGTTGTTGTTAATTATTTCATTGAGAAATCGTTGGATATTGATTGAATATCGAAAGTGGTCGAGTGGGGCCGTAAAGCCATTGAATATCGAAAGTGGTCGAGTGGGACCGTAAAGCCATTGATTATCGAAAGTGGTCGAGTGGGACCGTAAAGCCATTGATTATCGAAAGTGGTCGAGTGGGACAGTAAAGCCATTGAGTATCGAAAGTGGTCGAATGGGACCGTAAAGCCATTGATTATCGAAAGTGGTCGAGTGGGACCGTAAAGCCATTAAATATTGAATGTTGTCAAGTGGTGGACTGTGTCTTCCACCTTTGCTTAAGATGTGATTTGAGGATCGTAGTTCGTAATTGATGATTGAGATGGAATAATCGAATTGACCTAGAATGGTCCGTTTGACATGTAATCGACGAGGTCGATTGATCATTGCTTTGATTTAATGTTGTGAATTGATTGACTGAATGGAAATGACCGTGAGTGGTCTTGTTGGCATTTTATCGACTAGGTCGATTTGATCGATGCTTTGATTGGTGATATGATTGCTTGGGTGCCTATTATGAATTGTACTGACTTGCAGGTGGGATCTGATGCCAAGGTACGTCTTCTGCCCTGTGCGTGTATAGGCAGCCTATAGTATAATGGTTTACTAATCGGGCTTAGTGGGGTAGAACTCGCTGAGACGTAGTCTCATCTCAGTTTGGGGAAAAACATTTTAGGACCCAATAAGGAGCTGAGGAGGAGAAGTCTGGGAAGGAGATCTTGGAGGTGAAACTTGAAGGGAAGGATTTTGAAAGAAGAAGATAATACCGAGATGGGCCTTGAGTATGGCCTGGATGGATTGAGATCCTATCTTCTTTTGAGATCTCCATTTTGATGTGAATAGAGATAGAGTAAAAAGTTGTGAAGTACTCTGGTTTGCGTTTTGTATAAAAGTTTGGTTATAAGTTTCAATATGAAAAATATGGCCCTGCTTTTCTATCCCATAGTTTTATTGTTTGGGGATTTTAACTGCTTCTGCATGTGCTTAATAAATAGAAAAGGTCGGCGATACTAGTCTTGGGATATCGCATTATAAAATCGACCAAGTGAGAAGGATGTGTGCGTGCCCGAGGATCGGGGCGTGACATAGGGTTTGGCTAATGGATTATTAAGCCTAGACTTAATTCGGTTTCTCCCAAGCCCATACCAATTCGCGACCTAAGTTCAAGTTCTTAACATGCAATTGATTTTTTAATCAGGAGTCGCTATTAATCTATTTTTTGGTGGGTCGATTAGAAACCCAAGTAAAGTAACGGAAGTTTCACTTTACTCCTACGAACCAGAGATTATGGGTACGGGGACTTGGTTACACTAGAATTTTCTAATGCCCTTTCGGTACCATTTCCATTAATTTTCAAAAAATGTTTTTGCAGGCAGTTCGGATTAATTTTAAATCTGTTTTCCTAACATGTGAGGTGATCATACGGGTGCACAAACCACCAATTCAACATCCAAGAAAGCAATGAAATAATAAAAAATGCAGGGACTTACCTCAAAGCAACGAAAGCATCTACGCATGGTTAGATTAAAAATTCACATCATCAACCTTAGATATGGTTTCTAATTACCACGCAATTTCTTTTTTTGTTTTCACTTAATTAATGAAAATCATGCAATATGCAATGCCATATTAACTAAATGACCTAATTCTAATGACATGCAATTTCTAATTAAATAGGCCTAGCAAAAATACTAAATGACATGCATCCCAGTGGATCTAGCTCTAATGACGTGTATATGACATTTGTTCTTTTTCCTAAAAGAATGCATTTTATCATGAATAATAAAACTAACTTAACCTATGACATTTTTTTGTATTTTTCAAGTGAAATGTGAAAATTGCCTAATTAGATTAAGATCCTGTTTAATTTATATTAGGAATTAGGTTGAGCCAAATCCTAATTTAAACTAAAACATTATTTTAACCTAAATAATCCTAAAATGCAATATATCTAAAAAAATACCTAAATTTATAACAAATTAAGAAAAAATATTATCTAGAATTGAACTAAATGCAATTTAGTCCTAATTGCAATGACGTGCAAAATATGCTTTAACACTACATGACATGTATATTATGATTTTTTTGTTTTTGTTTAATTTCGAAATTAATAATTGCCATATAATTAAACATGCAATCCAAATTAAAATCTAGCAACCTAAATTGATTGATTTGATTTTTTTATTTTTTATTTTAAAATTCGAAATAAGATTCCTATTCTAAATATGTAAACCCTAAAACATGCAATATTATAACCGAAACACATTTCAAGATAAACAAAGCGATCATGACAAGCTAAACCAAGGATATCACACATCATTCAGATTAAGGGATAATATTTCGCTGATAAAATTGATAAATTGATCTTAAGCCTTAAAGATCAAAATATCAATTTTATTCCCGCTTAATTAATTATTTCATTTAAGGCCTTATAGATGAAATAAAAAATCTTGGCGGTTGCGAATCGTGTGATGTGTTGAATTTCCAATCATATACTAAAGACTAATTATACTAAAAAAAAAAGATAAAGTAAAATGAAATAAACTAAAGAAAACTACCTAATGTGCTTTCTCTTTCTTTCTTAAAAAATTGGGCTTGGCAGCCGTGGGGTGACGCTCGAACAGAGGACTCAGCAGCAGGTGCGGCGTCGGGTGTGCAGGCGTGGCGTCCGGTGAGCGGAGACAGGCGGCGAAGGCACCGGGTGCTTGGCTGAGGCGAGCGGCGCGGCGAGGTCAGGAGCGGCAGGCTTCGGAGCTTTGGCGTCGGCTGGGCAGGAGCGGGTCGCGATGGCCGGTGCGGGTTCTCGGGCTGCTGCAGTGTCGCGTGGTCGTCAGGTGGTGTGCGCGAGTTGCTGCGGGTCGCAGGTTGCTGTACGGCGAGGCTTGCAGGTGCTAGTGCGCGGAGGCGCAGCGATGACCGGCTGAATCGCGAACCGGTGGGTTGCAGGCGAAGCGGAGGGACTTGTTGCAGGCGTCGGTGGTGGTGCGGAGGCGCAGCGGAGCTCGGAGAAGGCTGGTGCTCGGACAACGAGCAGAGGGGCAAGCCGCGGGTTGAGTGGGCGCTTCGCTGGCGAAGGGGAAGCTCCGGTGACAATGGGCGGCGGGTGTTCTGGCGTCGAGTTGCAGGTGGGGGTGCAGCCGTGAAGCTGCGGACGTCAGCTCGATGCAACAATGGGTGAGCGGGGCTCAGCAAGGGCCGGTGATGCGGTGGGCAGCAGCAGAATGGCGTGCGGCTTCGCGGAGAAGGAACCCACGAAGAAGAAGCACAGTGCACGTCCTTTTCTTTTTCTTTTTTTTTTTTTTTATCTATCCACTCTCTCACATCCCTCTCTCTCTCTCTCTCTCTCTCTTTGTTGTACTTTCTGCTGTGTTGACCTCCTCGACCTTTTTTTTTTTTTGCTTTTCTCTGCGGCAGCGAGAGAGGAAGAGACAGATTGCTCTCGGACGAAAAAGAAGGGAGGAGGGTTTCCTCTTTTTTCTTCCACGAATTTTCTTTTCCGCACGAATTTTCTTTCTCCAATTCCCTCTCTCAATTTTTCGAAAATTCCCCTCCATTTCTCACGAACCGTAGCCCTTTTATAGTGAAAACCTCTATTGATCTTTAGAAAGTTGTGCTTCCTTGATTGCGGGAATTACGGGATTTCAGCCCGATTTGCCATTGCAAATTTACATTTCGGTTTTTCACTCATTTACCAAAAACGCATCCAGGTTCGTTTTGATTTTTGCGAAGTTCATTTGATGAGTATAATTTTTGATACTTTCCTTTTGATTTATCAATCTAATCATTATCCTCACCGATTTTGGGTTTGGCTTCCATTTTATTAAAATCCTTGCCCTTTGTTCGCGAGATTTTTCAATTGTTTCTACATTTATCAAAATCTGAATACTCATCGAATTTCAAACTTCCATGCATAACTAATCAAATCAATCTTCCCCATTTTTATTTTTTTCCTTTTATTTGTTCAAAATGCAATTTTATTTTTCCAAAATTAGGTGTCAACAGCTGCCCCTCTTTGAAGGTGAGCTCGTAGAGGTTGCCTTCAAAGACAAATTGAGACCTAATTTTAATTATGCACATGCACTAAATGATTTTTGTTTTGTTTTTTGTTTTTTTTTTTTTTGGGAAAATGAATCCCATTTTGAAATGAAATTTATATGATGCATGGAAATGCTAATGCAAATGATAAAGAAACTTACCTGGAATTACTTACCTTCGGGGATGGTAGAGAGTAACTCAAGATAGGTTAGTGTTACATGTCAGGGACCCGTACCATTCTACGGTCACCCAGAATAGTAACATGACTTCATAAAGTGACTGCTTTCCCAGGACCCGTACCATTCTACGGTCGCCTAATATGGCATTGTCTGGTTATATCTAGGACCCGTACCATTCTACGGTCGCCTGAGTTGAGGTTGTCTAGGACTCGTACCATTCTACGGTCGCCTAAACAAAAAAATGATTTTTCAGGACCCGTAACATTCTATGGTCACTTGAACTAAGGTTGTCTTGGACCCGTACAATTCTACGGTCGCCTAAATGAAAAAATGATTTTTCAGGTGCCGTACCATTTTACGGTCGCCTGAACTAAGGTTGTCTAGGACTCGTACCATTCTACGGTCGCCTAAACTGGGATTCATTTTCAGGACCCGTACCATTCTACGGTCGCCTGAATAAGGAATAGGTGTTGTCAAGGACCCGTACCATTCTACGGTCGCCTCGACGAAGAAAATTATTTTCCCAGGACCCGTACCATTCTACGGTCGCCTAGACTAAGGTTTTGCTTGGCTAGGACTCGAACCATTCTTCGATCGCCCAACCTTGCAACAGAAATCATCCGACCAGGACCCGAACCATTCTTCGGCCGCCTTAATCAGATTGAATCTGGAGGAAAAATCTTTGGGGGACAACTCAATTGAGTGTCGGTATGCTTAAAAAGGAATACCTGTGCAATGACAAATGTTCAAGGTATGGATAGAGATATACTTACCTGGTAACATCTCCGATCTTCAAGGATACGTCTCTTGCAGAACATGGTCAAAGGAGAGGCAACATGCATTTGTAATCATAAACATGCATCAATGTAATGGAGGTTCATGATGATTTCCATTAATCTTGCATCACCTAATTTCCATTGGGAAGTATCTCAAAAGAATATTCCAATCTGAACACGTGAGTGTCATGGATGTGTCAAATGAGGGATCCTTTGGTCTGAAAGGGCTTTACACTCATCCTCATCAAAAGAGTTGTTTCATCCTGACCTTTGACGCAAGATTTTGGCAACCGCTCTATCTCAATGTCATCATGTCAAACAAGGTTTTGTGCAATCTCGCAAGTGATACGACCTTACCAATCTGAGAGGTCTTGAACAAGGACCGTAATGTGGGCTTGGTCAAGGGCTTAACAAAAGGGACTCTTTGAGTCGAGGCTTTTGAAAGAATGAGTGATATTCTGTAATCATCTCTGGGTTTACAAGTCAAGAACCCCGCAAAATGAGAAAGAAATAATCTTGCTCGCACTTCTTCGAGCGATGCTTAAAACATATGAACCCCTAGGTTAATTCAAGTGCCCTAATCAGAAGAGACTTTGCAAGGGACATACCGTATGCTTGGTTCATGGGTTGAGAAATGAAAGGATCATTAGGCTCAAAAAGTGTTTAGGGGAGGGTGAAAGTTGGTGATTATCTTAACATTTCCACTACTTTCCTTCTCCACTATCGAAGAATTTTTTTTTTTTTATCACAACTCCATTGATTGCAACAACATTTGAGAGTTTTTGGTACCACCTTGTTGGGGATGCAACTTATTATACCGAGAGTTTTTTTTTTTTGGCATTGGCCTTGCTCTTACCAGGCACACTGCTTTTTCATGCCCCATTATTTTGCACTTATTTTTTTGACTTGCACAACAATCCTTTGCTGCATTCTAAACCATGTTACTTGAATAGTTCTTTTTGCATTGCCCCAGTGTGGGGGGTGATCATCAACTGGGTTTAATATGAAATAAATTCATAGGCTCAAGTGGGCTATGCAATGGATAAAAGTATATAGGATAAAGAAAGAACTGCTCTTCATCATCCTAAGGCACTTCAAATTACCGTACGAGTTACACTGCAAAAGCAATATTCGAAGATTGATGCAAGTGGGAGCAAGAAGATTCCTACCATTCATTTCAAATTTGTCCCAATATGGGATGATTGTTGACAGGGATAATTTTAAAAAATCTCATAAGTGTATGGGGCTCAAAGGGGTTAAGCAATGGATCACCTGTAGTGTTTGGGATAGAGAAAAGAATGCCTCTCATCACTTTGGTTGACGTACCTTTTGCGAGATAGCCCTCTTCCTTGTGGGCATGGAATTTTTCACACAACTCACTGGGGGTTAGTGTATGAAACAGTGTATGGAACAAGGCTTGCCTTTCATCATTCCAAAGTATCCCATTTGACACATTCAATGTATCTCACACAATTCATCAAGGGAAAAAAAATGCAAGATTTGCAATGAATTTGAACAATTGAACTCATTGAAGCAATTTATTGATCATTGAAATGCTTGCAGTTCAAAACATGACATGGCAAATTCTATCATGGATAATACTTCTTAACAGCATCTGAATTAATAGGAGTGGAAAACTCACGACCATCCATTTCTGCCAATATCAAGGCACCGCCGGGAAATATCTTCTTTACCACATATGGGCCGTTGTAGTTTGGAGCAAACTTGCCTCCAAGATCTGGAAAGATCAGCAATAGCTTCCTTAGGACTAGGTCATTTACCTCAAAATGCCTTGGCCGCACCTTCCGGTTGAAAGATTTGGCTACTCTCTGCTAATATGCTTGGCCATGACAGAGAGCTTTTGATCTTTTCTCGTCGATCAAGTTCAACTACTCGAATCTTTGTTGTGACCATTCTACCTCAGACAACTCCACTTGGGATAAAAGCCTCAGAGAAGGAATCTCCACTTCTACAGGTAGAACTGCTTCCATGCCGTACACCAAAGCAAACGGGGTTGCCCCAGTGGAAGTGCGGATTGACGTCCGGTACGCCATTAGTGCGAAGGGTAGCCTGTCATGCCAATCTCGATAATTCACAGCTGTCTTAGCCAAAATCTTCTTAATGTTCTTATTGGCCGCTTCAACGGCCCCATTCATTTGAGGGCGGTAAGGAGACGAATTTAGATGCTTGATTTTGAACTCTCCGAACAACTCATCAACAAGTTTGTTGTTCAAATTGGTCCCATTATCAGTGATGATTGCTTTAGGGACACCATAGCGAGCAATTATGTCATGTTTAACAAACTTCACAACATTACGAGCAGTGACACTTGCAAAGGATGTAGTTTCGATCCATTTGGAGAAATAGTCTATCGCCACCAAAATGAATCGATGTCCATTTGAAGCCTTGGGATTAATTGGGCCAATCACATCAATACCCCACATCAAGAAAGGCCATGGCTCTGAAAACTGATGCAGCTCAGTTGGAGGAACATTTATCTTATTCTCATGAATCTGGCAGCGGTGACAACTCCGAACATGCCAGATGCAATCACTTTCCAGTGTGAGCCAGTAGTAGCCCAACCTCATAATCTTCTTGGCTAACCTATGTCCATTCATATGGGAGCCACATACTCCTTCGTGCACTTCTTGCATGATCTGAGTGGCTTCGACTGCATCTATACATCACAACAAGACAAAATCGTAAGACCTCTTGTACAAATTCTCACAACTAATGAAAAATTTCGAGGCCATCTTCATGATGTACTTCCTATCAGCCTGAGTGCTTCCTTCGGGAAATTCTTGTTTTTTAATGTAATTCATGATATCGTAATACCATGGTTTTCCATCAGGTTCTTCAGTTACAATCATACAATAAGCTGGCTTCGGCAAAATTTCTATTTGCAGGGGTTCAACCTCCAACCCATCAGTGACTTGTAGCATAAAGGACAACATCGCGAGTGCATCTGCAAATTGATTATGAGACCTCGACAACTATTGAAACGAAATTCCTCGAATTCTTTCACCAGATTTTCTAAATACTTGTGGTATGGGAGTAACTTGGCATCTTTGGTCTTCCATTCTCCCACGGTCTGTAGTATGATTAGTGCGGAATTTCCGAACACTTTTAACTTAGCCACACCCATCTCAATTGCTGCTTGAAGCCCAAGGATGCAAGCTTCATACTCGGCCACATTGTTGGTGCACGAAAATATCAATTTTGCAGCTACCGGATGGTGTTGTCCATCTGGAGATATTAGAACTGCTCCAGTACCCGAACCGGATAGGTTTACAGCTCCATCAAAGAACATCTTCCATGAGTCTTCATTTACAGTCAAGACATGGTCATCAAGGAAACTGTTATCATCATTAGGGACTCCTGAATTCTCGGCCAATAGATCAGCGATCGCTCGGCCCTTAACCGACTTTTGTGGCATGAATTACATATCAAATTCAGAAATCAAGATTTGCCATTTGGCTAATTTACCTACCAAAGCTGGTCGATTAAGTAAGTATTTGATAGGGTCGTTCTCAGTCATGAGGAATGTCTGATAATGTAGTGTGTATTGTCGCAACCTATGGAACACCCACACCAATGCCACACAAGTCTTTTCAACCTCAGAATACTTCAACTCTGATACGGTGAACTTCTTACTGAGGTAATAAACGGCCCGTTCTTTTCCATCAACAGGACTTTCTTGAGCCAACATTGCGCCTAATGACTCACTATGAATAGTGAGGTAGAGAATCAAAGGATGCCCTAGTGAGGGTGGGACAAGAACTGGTGGATTTATCAAGTATTGCTTCAGCTTGTTGAACGCTTCTCGACACTCATCATCCCAGTTGACTTGTGCATTCTTCTTCAGAAGCTTGAAGAATGGCTTGGCGGTTTCAGAGAGTTGAGAAATGAATCTCGCTATGTAATTCAATCTCCTTAAAAGGCTCCGGACTTCTTTCACCATTGATGGAGGTTGCAATTCATATATGGCCTTAGCTTTGGAAGGGTCGATCTCAATCCTTTTACTGCTCACAATAAATCCGAGTAATTTACCGGATGTTGCTCCGAACACACATTTAGCGGGATTTAGACGAAGCTTGAACTCACGAAGTCGATCGAACAACTTCTTCAATGTTTCGATGTGGCTTCTTCCTGGTCGGGTCTTTGCAATCATATCATCAACATAGACTTCAATCTCCTTATGCATCATGTCATGAAATAATGCAACCATGGCTCGCTAGTAGGTTGCCCCTGCATTCTTGAGTCCGAAAGGCATGACTTTATAATGAAAGGTTCCCCACGGGGTAATAAATGTAGTATTTTCCTTATCTTCCTCCTTCATCCTTATCTGATTATATCCAGAAAAACCATCCATAAATGAGAATAGTTCAAAGCCAACAGTACTATCCACAAGGACATCTATGTGTGGTAATGGGAAATCATCCTTTGGACTAGCCTTGTTTAGATCCCGATAGTCAACACAAACTCGAACTCGACCGTCCTTCTTCATCACTGGTACGATATTAGCCACCCATTCAGGGTACTGTGAGACTTCAATAAACCCCACATTCAAAAGCTTCATCACCTCTTCCTCTATCTTCTTTGAGAGTTCGGGCTTAGTCCTCCACAGCCTTTGCTTCTTAGGTGGCACATCTGGTTAGTAGGTAAGCAATGCTCCACGATTGACGGGTCTAGTCCAGGCATGTCAATGTAGGTCCACGCAAAAATGTCTTGATATTCCTTCAGTAATTGAATTAGGTGCTCAGCCTCATCTTTGGGGAGACTCGCCCCAATTTTCACCTCTTTGGCTTCTTCAATGTCACTCAAATTAATAGTGACAGTCTGCTCAGATGTGAGAGCCTTAGCTCTTTCATGTTGTTCCCAGCTATATTGCACTTCAACGGAGTCTTCAGGATCATCATTATTAGCACTTGTTGCAGTGGATTGGACCATTTCCACATCTTTGCATGCCATAGGATTGTTCTTGAAACATGAGGTAGATAAATTAGAAAGACAAACAGAGTAATCAGCATCTTTGCTTTTTTTTTTTGATTTTTTTAAAAGCATTTGGAAAAGCATTTTTTCTTGAAATTGAAACATTTTGACATGAGAAAGCATGATGAAGCCCAGGCCTCAGAATTCTCCTTGGATTTTTCTTTTCTTTTATCGGTTGGATATCATCACTGGGCTGGTTTGGTATACCTCATCATGCCCTCAAAATAAAATTTGTAATTTCATTGAAATTCATCAATCGATTACATTTATTGAATGAAAAAGAAAAAAAATGCAACACTTAATCAATAAAAGAAGAAACTGAAAACATCATTCAGAAAATGATAGAAATTCCCACGCAGGGGAATGTGCAAAAGTAGTAAAAGAGTTACTCTCGAGGGCTAGGCCCATCTCTTCAGGGGGTCCTTCATTAATGGCTCCTATGATGAGGTTGCCGAATAAGCTTGCAACTCCTTCCAGCTCATCATTAGGGTTTTCTGCCTTCGAGGGTGTTAGATCATCCATGCCACCCCATCCATCTGGGACTATCTCACTAGGATCAATGTGGTAGCTAGGAGGGGTTGAATACTTCACCAGGTAATCAAACTTGCCACTAGGCTGCCCCAAAGTGTCTATCACTTCCGCTTCTTCATGCATCATTCTTGGAGGACCAGGGAATGTCTCGTGAATGCTCGAGGGTAGTGGGTTTTGCCTCTCTCGCCCTTGGTCAGGTGGCGAGCTCTGCCTTTCTTCTCTTCGTCCTTCAGAACTTCCCTCACCTCATCCATGATACCCTAAACCAGCATAACGGGACCTCTAAGGGGCTTCAATGGGGTTTCGAATGCCTCGACCATTTCTCCCAAGACCATTGCCAGGGACGAAGCCATTCCTAACCATTACTCTTCCCACCATGAGAGTAGCATCTGATACTTCAGGGGTAGGTGGTGATGAACCCCGAGAAGCATGTATGGTGGACACCAATTCGAATGAGTGGTAACTTGATTCAAATTGGGAATCCGGTTCTACATAGGGGATAGCCGTCTCATGATAGATCTGGTGGTCTTCCTCACCATACACGGTGACCAACTTCTTTTCGATCACAAATTTCACAGCTTGATGTAGACTTGAAGGTACTGCTCCAGTAGTGTGTATCCAGGGACGACCTAGCAAGAAATTGAATGTGGTAGGGATGTCCAGCACTTGGAAGGGAATGTTGAAGACGACCGGCCCTATTTGGACATCGAGATGGATTTCCCCGATCACCTCCTTTTTTGTTCCATCGAAAGCTCGCACCGAAGTCTTTGCAGCATGTATCCTTGACGGGTCTACCTTAAGACGGTGAAGAGTGGCCAACGGAAAAATGTTCAGAGTGGACCCATTATCGATGAGCACTCAGGACATATGAGAAGACTTGTGCTTAACCGATATGTAGAGTGCTTTGTTATGTCCCCTGCCTTCTAGAGGGAATTCCTCATCAGAGAAGGCAATCAAATCCTTGAGAAGGACTGATCCCACGAATTCTTCCAGCTTGTCTGCTTCCACAATCTCTGGCACACGGATTTCACTCAACACCTTCATTAGTGACTTTTGATGCACGGGGGGCGTCATCAAGAGCTCGAGTAGGGAGATCTGAGCAGGCATCTTTCGTAGTTGGTCAACCACGTTATACTCCCTTGCTTTGATTACGGCCATAAACTCCTTAACCTCTTCATCAGTGACCGACTTTGTAGGTTGAGTATTGGCTTGACCATAAGTCCGTCCAGATCTTTGTAACAAGGTCCACATCCAAGTCATAGGACCAAGGCACTGCCTTATTATTGACATACTCATACGGCTGAGGCACCTCTATCACTATCTCTTCGTCAGATGCATCCTCTAATGGGGGCATGTCTACAAACGAAGGATCAACCTCTTTCTCATCGGCATCAAGTGTAGCCTGCTCCTCCTCCCAATCGATGATGAGGTGGGAGATAGTAGCAACTATGCAGTTATGATCAGCATACACAATGATGCCATCATCCACCATTTTGGCAATTCTTCCTCTCATCACCGATAGAGGGACATCTTCTTGACCTTGGTAATACCCAGCTCTCACTAGCCCGTTGTAGGCATCTGCCATGTGCACCTTTGAATTTCTGATCTGTCCAACTTCAGGTTCCAGGATAGCATTCACTGTACCCTCATGCTTTAGTAGTGGATTTTTTTGAACGTTCGGCCGAGCAGTCTGAAATGAAAAGGCCTTTGTATCCAGGAGATTCTGGATCTTGTGCTTAAGGGTGAAATATTCATCAGTTGAATGCCCCAGCTCACCGTTATGGTAGTCACACTTTTTAGTTGGGTCGTAACCACGAATGCCTTCACGATTAGGGCGCTTTGGTTCACTAGTAAGCAAATCCTTCTTTCGGAGGACTGTCAGCACTTGGGATGGAGACCTAGGGAGAGGGGAGAACTGCCTTCTATTATTCGCTTGGGCGAATGATTGACGGCCAGCGGGTTGTTGTTGTCTTGGGTTCACCTGTATAGCCGGGGCACGTTTGGCACTTTCTTGGCTATAAGCCACGTTTACATCCACGGCCACTTCCTTCTCCTTCTTGACAGAGAACCTTTTAGTAGATGGCTCAGAAAACCATCATTCCCTTATCCCCATCTCGATCTGCTCTCCTACAGGAATAAGCTGATTGAAGCTCTCGACATACGTACTGGCCATTTGATTACGGAACTCAGATGGAAGGGTCTTCACGAACAACTTCATCAACTCCTTGTTGGTAGGCTCAGGAGTAGTTTGAGCTACCAAGTTTTTCTATCTCACAGTATATTCTTAAATGACTCACTCCTTTTCTTTTCCATCCGCTCTAGGTCTTCTCGAGAAGGCGCAATGTCCATGTTGAACTTGTACTGTTTGAGGAATGCATCTGCCACTTCATTCCAGGTTTCGAGAATATTTACGTTCTTCATCACATACCAGTTTAGTGCGGGCCCAGTCAAACTTGCGTGAAACGATTGGATTATAAGGGGCTCATTTTTGATGTGCTGGGCCATGCGCACATGATACATCTGCAAATGAGATTTCGGACAAGATGTCCCTGTCGTACTTCTCAAATTCTGGCATTTTGAACTTGCTCGGCATTTTAACCTTCTCATAGACCGAGAGGTCAAATGGGAGTAAGCTTTGTGACTCCTGCAGTTGTCTCACTTTCTCTTCTAGCTTTGCAACGCGTTCATCCTGATCTGTCTTAGGGATGTTGACAAGCTTAGCCTTTTCCACATTGATCGGGAATGGATCATCTTCCAGCCCGGGCATGTCATCCTCACCTGTTTGGGCCTTGTTTGCTAGCTTTGGGACGATTATCTCAGGAAGAGTGGGTGCAGCAACTGGATTTGCTTGGAGGAATTGGAGTTGATCCGTCACAAGCTGTATAGAGGCGAGTACTTATTGGAGTTGAGTCTCCACAGCAGACATACGATCACGCATTTCGCTTTGGTCGGCCATTCTTGCTCTTAATCGCGTGATAATGGGTGAGTGTGGAGGATCCGTTGCCACCTAATTTAATAAATGAATACACATAAGCACTTCATATAAAACAATGCCGGTCCATGACGAAAGTCTAACCACTTTTATTTATTATTGAAATTGTTTGACATCAGTAATGTAAAGAGCTTGCAAAATCTTAAATTGATCAAGTAAACGACTCAACTTTCTAAACATTAAGCTAAAGTAAAAAGACTGAATAGATTCAAGCCACTTTATTTGGCCTGATCTATAAAAATATGGGAAGCCAATGCTCGATGTAATTGCCTCTTCTCCTTAGCGTCTTTCTTGGCTTGCTCTTCAAGTTCTTTAATCTTTCTCTTGTGACGGTTAAGCTCTGCTTGCCGAGTGGGCTTCTCGGTCACATCTGGCACCTTTCGGAGGTACTCGGTCAGAATTTTGTGCTGACGAATGTATCGAGCTGTGGCATAGTAGGTCTTTTCCTTCCCCTCGAGCTCATCTTCAGGTAAGCTTAACCTTTGTTCACAACATGCAATCCAAGCTTGTTCGATACAGCGAAGTTCCTTCTTGTGATCGCCATCCTTAGCGGTGAATTGGACTTGGAACAAACCCAGCTTGAGAGGGGGGGGTAGATCTTGCACAACTCGATATTGACGAGCCACTCGGAGTGGGTAGTAGGAAGTGACACCGGTGATCCCCACTAGCGGGATCGGTTCATCATCCCCATGAGAGAGACGTGCTTTGGAGACTTTGAACCATTTAGCATGCCATAGGAAAATCTTGGTATTTAGATTTTTCAATAATTTGACCCATTTTGAGTAAGAAAGATTTGGAGTTCGATCATGATGATTTTTAAATACTTCGATGGGATGATGGAAATTAGTGACATTAATAATATTCATGCGAATATTGATCTTACTCATGTGAGAAAAGAACCAGATTTGTAAAAGCTCAATTGGTGCACGAAAGGTTTTATCTTCATCTTCCTTAAACCGAGTGAGTGACAAAAATGTTTCAGCTAGAATGGTATTGACAAAACTAATCCTAACACATACTTTTTGACCACCCATGCGATAGAAGGATTAATGGCATCCTTACGAAGAGGGAAAATAACAAATCCGAAAAAAGCTAGGAGGAAAATCCTACTTTTTAAAAGAGTGTTAGCACTAGCAAAAATCTGATCTAGAAAAGAAAAAGGACATGCAAGACAATTATCTTTCAGCACTCTTTTTATCAAATTCTTTTCCATCTTAAGAAAATCTGACAAAATTGATTCTGGTTCTAGTCCGATGGGTGGATTTACTAATTCCAATTCCAAGGGTTTTCCTATGGCAATGCTGTATTCTTCGAGAGTCGGAGTCAGCTCATGCTTACCAAATATAAACGTTGAAGTTTGGGGGCTTCAGAAATGAGCAAGTGCTTGCATGACGCCACTCTGGACATCAACGTCAAGGAGGGGAACAAGGCGACCAAGTCTGCTCTCAACATAGCTTTGGCCTTCATGGCCTAGACAATCCCACCATGATTTGAGTTCAACCTTTGGTGCTGGCACAAATCGAATGTCAGATTTTCCCATTGTTTATAGACCAGGACTCAACCAACCTAATGTCATGGACCAACCAAATACATAAATAAATAAATTGCAAGAGTAAAGGATAGTGAGCTTACTTTACCATACGATTAAGCAACCACATAGACAAACGCATGAAATGTGAGGCTCGATTTCTATCTAGATGGCTTAGCAAAGTGGAGTTAAAAGGGTGGGATGACTTAGTTGCAGCCTCGCATACTAAGCCAAGCCCTCCTAACTCCGGCTCAGTCAAGAATGATACCCCAATGCGACGCAGCCTCGCGGGCAAAGGTAAACATTCTTGACACCAAGAAAAACTTTCAGGATTGAGTTGGGCAACCTCTACTACGCGGCCTTGCGGTCGAAGTCGTATCCAACTCAATGCCATCCTATGCATCCTAGTGCGGCCCAGGTCCGGCGGCGGGTTGTGTGTGCAAAAGTGTAGTGAAAAATGCAAAGCATGCACTACAGTTTATATCAAGCAGCACTTCAATAATTTGAATTTAAAACATTCATTTCCAACTCCAACTTGCAAGACAAGGGTTAGCAAAGACTACTCCCTTTATATCTGCTCATCTGCAAAAACATTTAACACCTTAAATGTTAGGGACGTACTTGGGAGCCTCGCTGCCAAACAAAAATAATTTTTCAAAAGGAAGAAAATTGGCCTAAGTCCACTAAGTGTTTTAACACAATTCCCCAGCGGAGTCGCCAAGCTGTTGCGACCTATTTTTCAGGTGTGAACCACCTAGGGTTTGGCTAATGGATTATTAAGCCTAGACTTAATTCGGGCTCTCCCAAGCCCATACCAATTCGCGACTTAAGTTCAAGTTCTTAACATGCAATTGATTTTTTAATCAAGAGTCGCCACTAGTCTATTTTTTGGTGGGTCGATTAGAAACCCAAGTAAAGTAACGGGAGTTTCACTTTACTCCTACAAACCAGAGATTATGGGTATGGGGACTTGGTTACACTAGAATTTTCTAATGCCCTTTCGGTACCATTTCCATTAATTTTCAAAAAATGTTTTTGCAGGCAGTTCGGATTAATTTTAAATCTATTTTCCTAACATGTGAGGTGATCATACGGGTGCACAAACCACTAATTCAACATCCAAGAAAGCAATGAAATAATAAAAAATGCAAGGACTTACCTCAAAGCAACGAAAGCATCTGCATGGTTAGATTAAAAATTCCCATTATCAACCTTAGATATGGTTTCTAATTACCACGCAATTTCTTTTTTTGTTTTCACTTAATTAATGAAAATCATGCAATATGCAATGCAATATTAACTAAATGACCTAATTCTAATGACATGCAATTTCTAATTAAATAGGCCTAGCAAAAATACTAAATGACATGCACCCCAGTGAATCTAGCCCTAATGATGTGTATATGACATTTTTTCTTTTTCCTAAAAGAATGCATTTTATCATGAATAATAAAACTAATTTAACCTATGACATTTTTTTTTTGTATTTTTCAAGTGAAATGTGAAAATTGCCTAATTAGATTAAGATCCTATTTAATTTATATTAGGAATTAGGTTGAGCCAAATCCTAATTTAAACTAAAACATTATTTTAACCTAAATAATCCTAAAATGCAATATATCTAAAAAATACCTAAATTTATAATAAATTAAGAAAAAATATTATCTAGAATTGAACTAAATGCAATTTAGTCCTAATATGCAATGACGTGCAAAATATGCTTTAACACTACATGACATGTATATTATGATTTTTTTAGTTTTTGTTTAATTTCGAAATTAATAATTGCCAAATAATTAAACATGCAATCCAAATTAAAATCTAGCAACCTAAATTGATTGATTTGATTTTTTTTTTATTTTAAAATTCGAAATAAGATTCCTATTCTAAATATGTAAACCCTAAAACATGCAATATTATAACCGAAACACATTTCAAGATAAACAAAGCGATCATGACAAGCTAAACCAAGGATATCACACATCATTCAGATTAAGGGATAATATTTCGCTGATAAAATTGATAAATTGATCTTAAGCCTTAAAGATCAAAATATCAATTTTATTCCCGCTTAATTAATTATTTCATCTACGGCCTTATAGATGAAATAAAAAATCCTAGCGCGGTTGCGAATCAGGTGATGTGTTGAATTTCCAATAATATACTAAAGACTAATTATACTAAAAAAAACAAGATAAAGTAAAATGAAATAAACTAAAGAAAACTACCTAATGTGTTTCTCTTTCTTTTTTAAAAAATTGGGCTTGGCAGCCGTGGGGTGACGCTCGAATGGAGGACTCAGCAGCAGGTGCAGCGTCGAGTGTGCAGGCGCGACGTTCGGTGAGCGGAGACAGGCGGCGAAGGCACCGAGTGCTTGGCTGAGGCGAGCGGCGCGATGGCGCGGCGAGGTCGGGAGCGGCAGGCTTCGGAGCTCCAGCGTCGGCTGGGCAGGAGTGGGTCGCGATGGCCGGTGCTGGTTCTCGGGCTGTTGCAGTGTCGCGGGGTCGTCAAGTGGTGTGCGCGAGTTGCTGCGGGTTTCAGGTTGCTGCGCGGCGAGGCTTGCGGGTGCTAGTGCGCGGAGGCGCGGCGATGACTGGCTGAATCGCAAACCGGCGGGTTGCAGGCGAAGCGGAGGGACTTGCTGCAAGCGTCGGTGGTGGTGCGGAGGCGCGATGGAGGTCGGAGAAGGCTGGTGCTCAGACAATGAGCGGAGGGGCAAGTTGCGGGTTGAGTGGGCGCTTCACCGACGAAGGGGAAGCTCCGGTGACAATGGGCGGCGGGTGTTCTGGCGTCGAGTTGCAGGTGGGGCGCAGCCGTGAAGCTGCGGACGTCAGCTCGGTGCAACAATGGGCGAGCGGGGCGCGGCAAGGGCTGGTGATGCGGTGGGCAGCAGCAGAACGGCGTGCGGCTTCGCGGAGAAGGAACCCACGAAGAGAAGCACAGTGCACATCGTTTTCATTTCTCTTTTTTTTTTATCTGTCCACTCTCTCACATCCCTCTCTCTCTCTTTGCTGTACTTTCTACTGTGTTGACCTCCTACTGACCTTTTTTTTTGCTTTTCTCTACGGCTTGCCAGAGAGGAAGAGACAGGATTGCTCTCGGATGAAAAAGAAGGGAGGAGGGTTTCCTCTTTTTTTCTTCCACGAATTTTCTTTTTCGCACGAATTTTCTTTCTCCAATTCCCTCTCTCAATTTTTTGAAAATTCCCCTCCATTTCTCACGAACTGTAGCCCTTTTATAGTGAAAACCTCTATTGATCTTTAGAAAGTTGTGCTTCCTTGATTGCGGGAAATATAGAATTTCAGCCCCAATTTGCCATGGCAAATTTACATTTCGGTTTTTCACTCATTTACCAAAAAACGCATCCAGGTTCGTTTTGATTTTTGCAAACAGTTCATTTGATGAGTATAATTTTTGATACTTTCCTTTTGATTTATCAATCTGATCATTATCCTCACCGATTTTGGGTTTGGCTTCCATTTTATTAAAATCCTTGCCCTTTGTTCGCCAGATTTTTCAATTGTTTCTACATTTATCAAAATCTAAATACTCATCGAATTTCATACTTCCATGCATAACTAATCAAATCAATCTTCCCCATTTTTATTTTTTTCCTTTTATTTGTTCAAAATGCAATTTTATTTTTCCAAAATTAGGTGTCAACAACGATGATTGTCAACCTGTGCATGAAAAGGAGAATTGCACTTCCAAGGATGACTAAGAAATTACAGAAGATTTGAAAAAAAAAAATACTCCTCTAGAAAGATTGGGAAAGAAGAAGAAGAGGAGAACTAACAACCGGAAGTGTGGACGAGGGTGAAGAATGAAAGAAGAAAATGAAGAAAATGCGGATGTTCTTAGTTTAATATAGTCTTGCAAGAGAGTTTATTTCTTCCTTAGAAACCTCTAAATCAACCAGCTATTCCTTTAGCATCTCCATCTCCTTCATAGCATCGGCCAATTTCTTCTTCATCTTCGGGCTTGAGAATGGTTTCTCATCTAGCTTCTTAGTTTGCTAGTGCAGCTGCCAACTGTCCCTCGAGTATTCCATTTTTTTTCTGATACGGGAGGCTATTTTTGTTTCATATAAGTGGTATATGCTTGAAGTAGAGGGAGGTGCTCCAACTTTACAATTATTTTAAGTGCATACCTATATCATCATTGTTAATTGGAAGGCTCTCATATTCCCTTTGATGCGGGGACTCCAATTTTCATCTTCAAATGCCAAAGCTATCTCTTCCCCAATGCTTTCACATCCATTGGAGTTGGTTTGGATAGGATTTTCATGTGTTCCGCTGCCTGAAGTCAAACACAGTAATTCCCTCATTGTCATGACCAAATTTTCGGGTGATCCACCTAGGATTTGGCTAATGAATTACTAAGTCTAGAATTAGCTTGGGCTCTCCCAAGCCCATACTAATTCGCGACTTAGGTTCAAGTTCTTAATATGCAATTGATTTTTAATTAGGAGTCGCTACTAATCTATTTTTGGTGGGTCGATTAGAAACCCAAGTAAAGCAACGAGAGGTTTACTTTACTTCTACGAACCAGAGATTTATGAGTTCGGAGACTTGATTACGCTAGATTTCTCTAACGCCCTTTCGGTACCTTTCTCTTTTATTTTGAAAAAAATGTTTTGCAGGCAGCTTGAATTAATTTTAATTCACTTTCTTAACATGTGAGGTGATCATGCAGGTGCGCAAGCCACAAATTTAACATCTAGATAAAGCAGTAAATAAATTACGGGACTTACATCATAGCAATGAAAGTATCGCAATGTTAGATATGATTTCTAATTAACACGCAATTTCTTTTTTTTTTCACTTATTTAATGAAAATCTAATTTATATGCAATGCAATGTTACTAATCTAACATGAAATGAAATGGCATAAAAATATGACTCAAACTATATGACATGAGTAAAATAATTTCCAAAGAAATGCAATAATTAAATGTGCAATCTCAATTCATCAAATGACCTAACTCTAATGACGAGGGAGTTCTAATTAGATGATCTTAACAAAAATCACTAAATGACATGCATTTCATGAACCTAATTCTCTATGACGTGCAGATGATCTTTTATTATCCTAAAATGCAATCTATTCTAGAGAATGTAATGAATTTATTCTAAGACAATTTTTTTTTGTATTTTTTATGAAATTCGAAATTAAGAAAAATGCAAAAATTATCTATCTAGATTAAGATTTTATCCAGCTTATATTAAGGATCAGGTTAGACTAAATCCTAATTTAAACTAAGGTATTATCTTAACCTAGCAATCTCTAACCTAAGATGCAATCTATCTAGAAAATCAATCTAAACTTAAAATGAAACATGTAATTTTATCCTAATATGCCATGACGTAAAAAGAATGCCCTAATTCTACATGATATATGCATGAGGATTTTGTTGTGTTTTTTTATTTATTTATAAAATTAGAAATTAAAATTGCCAAATAATTAAACATGCAATTCAAAATTTAAAAAAAAAACTAACATCCTAAATGAATGCATTTTTTGGATTTTCATTTTTTTTAAAAATTCAAAATAGGTAAATTTCCTATCCTAGATATGCAATTTAATTCAAAGATATCATCTAAACATGCATTTAAAAAAAAAAGACTAACTAACCTATCATGCAATCAATCCTAATCTACATGGGATACAAATGCAATTTTTTGTATTTTCAGGATAAAATAGAATAATTAAAAGATAAACGTCAAACCACCCATAGTCATCAAAAATGCTATCCACCATTCGAATTGAAATTTAAACTTGATTATTTCACTAATAAAATTGATAAATTGATTTTTAGCCTTAAAGATCAACATATCAATTTTACTCCCGTGTGAATAGCCTTATAAATAGAATAAAAATTCGTGCGGTTGCGAATTGGATGCTATGTCATGGAATTTCAATCATGCATTGGAAAATAAATCAAACAAAGAGACAAATTTTTTTTTAAAAAACTAAAACAAGATAAAATAAATCTACCTAATAAACTAAATCTAACTAGTAGAATAAATCTATACCTAAATTTGAAATTTTTCCAAAATTCGCACTGTAAAGTGAACCACAATGGAGGCTCGGCGAGGCACAGCTCAAAAACGGTGGCTGTGGTGGTGACTTGGCGTGGCTCAACAAGGCCGCGGCAAGTTTGATGGGTCGAACAGGACAACTGGTTCAAACAGGACACCAGGAAACCTGCAAATCTATCGAAAGCTCAAGTAATTCACCGGGAGGCTTGCCGGTGTCGCCGAGTGATCGTCGATGCTGAGAACCGGACCAGAATGGTGAGGTTGAGCAATATCGTTGATGCAGCAAAACCGGCGAGCATCACCGTTGGGCTGGGACTAGCCTGGGTCGAGGAACCTGTAGTCGTGCCCGCACGCTGCCATGATCGTCTTGAAGCACTCAGGAACCGCCAGCAGAAGCAGGTTTGCAGTGGGATGGCAACGAAACACTTTGCATGGCAGAGAGAAGGGAGCAGCAAATTAATTCATTAATCGAAGTTGGGCACCCTTCACGGACATGATACCATCTCCAAGAAAGAGTTGCGGGCACGCGTGGGGATCACCGACGTCGATGGAGCCTCTTTTGAACTACCACCAGCAAAAAGACCGAGCTTTGTTCGATCTCAATTTTTCCTCCACGATCCACCTTTCCTCTTGATTCTCACTTGTGTTGCTCAATTTTTTGTCGTGTACTTAATTTGCGTCCCCTAAACCCTACGCGAACAAATCTATTTATAGGCCACCGATTAGGGTTTCAATTTTTTCTAAGTCGATATCCCGGAAAATTTCAAATTTTTATTTTCTCACGAGATAATTTCCGATCACTTAAGAAAAAAACGGGCTTGGACTAATTTACTCGCTTCATAAGCCCGTCAATTTAAAGCTCAGAAACACTAATTCAAATCCACTCGTTACCAGTCCAATAAATAAATGCAAAACATGTAAATTAAAAATAAATACACTTACATCTTTATGCTATCCAATTAATATATTTTCAAGGATAAAATTAACCCCTAATTTTTTATGCAATAAATAAATGACCAGATCGCCAAAATTTATGTGTCAACACTCATTATTAGTTAAATTCATATTAGAGTAACAAACGATGCTTATACAGTCCGCATAAATAAAAAAGAAAGCTTGTGTAGTCCCATGATAAAGAAAACAAAAGAGAGAGAGAGAGAGAGAGAGAGAGAGAGAGAGAGAGAGAGAGAGAGAGAGAGAGAGAGAGGAAAAGGGTGGAATAGTATTATAGCAATTATTATCTCTGCTTATTGAGTAATGCCTTCACTTTTTGTTGGGGTGGCGTAATTTTTAAATAATTTTTCATTTTCTTTTTGTATATAAATATTTTTTCCTTTCCTTTTCCTTCTTCTTTCTCATTTGACTTTCTCACAAGCCTCTGACAATCAGGCTAACCACTTGATGAATCAACTGCCATCTGATATTGAATTTGCCGTCTAATATTGAATTTGAATTAGATCAATAAAACAGATATTAAGATACTAAGGGCCTACATGTTTGTGTTTCTTTTGTTGTTCATGAATAGATTTTTTGTTTTTTCTGTTCCGGGAACAAAAAAAGAACAGAAACGCGTTTGTTTGCATTTTTGTTCAAAGATATTTTTTTTGTTCGAGGAACAAAATTAGAACGGAAATAAGAAATAAAAAAAAGTTATTTTTTGTTCTAGAAACATTTTTTGAATAATTGAAAGAATAAGGGCCTGTTTGTTTTCATTCTTTCCAAGGAACAAAAAAAGATCAAATGCGTTTGTTTGCGTTTTTGTTCCAAATCTATTTTTTTGTTCCCAAGAACACATTTGGAATAGAAACGAGAAACAAGAAAAACATGTTTCTTGTTTCTGGAACAATTTTTAAGAACAAATTTTCTCTCTCCTCTCTTTTTCTTCTCTTTTTTTTTTCTTTTGTTCTTTTCTTTTTTCTTTGGCCGATCGTCGGCCTTGACCATGGCCGGTGACCGACCGTCGAGGGCCGAGGACCTCGCTAGAGCGTCGCCGGCCCCTAGCGAGGCTCAGCCTCACCTTGGCTGGGCCAGCTCGGGCTCGCCCAAATCCGGCGAGCTTGAGCTCGCCTAGCCACTGGCGAGGCTCGCCGGCTTGGCGGTGGCTCGGCGAGGCCAAGCCTCGTTGGTGGTTGGGCGAGCTCGGGCTCGCCCACGGTGGCTGGGCGAGGTCGCTAGCCCTCATCGGCTAGTTGCCGGCCATGGCCGAGGCCGGAGACCGGCCAAAAGAAGAAAGAAAGAAAAAGAAAAAAGAAAGAAAAATAAAATAAAAAATATTAAAAAAATTAAAAGAAACAAAAAAAGAATACAAATTTACCAAACGTGTTTCTGTTCATTTTTATTCCAGAACAAGTTTACCAAACGTCTTCTTCTATTCAAAAATTGTTCCCGGAGCAGAAATAGAAAAAACTATTTCTGCTCCGGGGAGCAATTTTTGAACAGAAACGTTACCAAACGCGTCCTAAGGTACTAAGGTACGTAAAGGGGAAGAAGAGTACGTAAAGGGTGGTGTTCCCATAAATCAAGGGCATACTAAAACAAGTTAGAGGCCTTTTATTTAAGGAGGGATACGGCAGCTCTTGAATTTCAATTAGATCAAAAGGACACATACTAAGGTACGTAAAGTGGTGTTCCCATGAAACTAAGGGCATACTAAAACTGATCAAGGGCATACTAAAACAAGTCAAAGGCATTTTGTTTGGACACGCATACAACAACTCTTTAGGAGCTCTGAGTTCACTTTGGAAAGTATGGCGCAATTCAAATGTCATGTTCTGTGTTCTTGGAGAGTGTAATGAGCTTGAAGTGCTCATACATGATGCTAAAATCATCCATGAAGTAGAGTAAAACTAATCACGAACCGTTGAGACCAAACTAAAACCAAATCCAACAATAGGTCACTTAGAATAAAGTGAAATCTACTTACTCCCACAAGGCAGCTATAGATGACATAATCCTTTTGTTGCAATAGGATTTTGTTTAGTTTGAGGAACACCAAATTGATATTAAGCATTGCTTTCGTTAGCCCAAAGGGCATCATCAAGAACCTATCAAGAATATATAGGGAAGAAAATGAAGCCATATCAAATTAAACACTTGTGTATTAAGATTTATTTTGAACTAAAATAGGATATCTCCCACCCTCTCTTTAAGCAAACGGGGCGTCATGGTCAGGCGCGTCTACAAAACTTGCATAATACTTGTATAGAATCTCTAGCGTCTACAATACTTGTATAGAATTTCTATCTCCGCTCGGCAAATACATTGTTCGCATTTATCGTAATGGTCGATATCACGCACCCATCCCCAACTCCTGATCTTGCAGTGCTCAGTTTGCATCTCGTAATCATAGCTTCGCTCTTGTCTAAAGATCATTGTGTTGTTCCACCACATATTGCGAACGGTGTTTAAATACTTCAGTGTTTAAATACTTATTGCAGCATTCCACCACTCGTCCGCTCGAGTAGACTTTTCTCAACGAGTTGACTCCTTCCTTCTTCTTCAACTCGCCACCCTAGCACATAAAGAGGAGCCCAACCAACCATATACAAAGCCCTAGGCCAAATTGTATGACTCTCTTAAGTAGCTTCATTCCTGACTCGATCTTCATGACAACATAGATGTTCAATTTCTAACTTTGAAGGAAATTATATGAAAAATATTATAGGGATAAATCATATAATTAAACACAACACGGCCCTTGTCTATACAAAGTGTCCAAATTATCGCATTTGATGCACCTCTGAATAAAGGCATTGACCTCTTCCTGGTGCCACCTCAATATATTTGAAATTTTGTCTAGTGATATGTTTTGATATATGCAGTACTCTTGAGCTAATTCATCAAACATCTTCCAACTAGAGGCAAAATATTGACAAAAATGAGTTTTCATGATTTATCTATTAGTATTTATTAGGCTTACTACCACTACGAGCTTTTAATATTTATTGGACTACCAGCTTGAAAAAAAAAGAAGATTTTTTTAGCAAATGTTTGTACTCTTAAAAAATTTGGACAATTTTTTCTTATCAAATTTTTTCAAAGTACAAAAGGTTTAATTTAATTAAAATAAATGATTAATTATTTGCGCAAATTGTTCAAAGAAACTCAATTAGCCCTAGGTTTGTTGAAAGAAGTCAAGGTTTTTAAATTATCTAGAATCATCATCTTTAATAGGTTTGCTACCTTATTTTTGCATTTGAAAAAGTTCTCCATGGAGTTGGCTGCGATGAAAAAAAGAATCTCCACCACCAAATCATTCGAAAGAACGTCAAAGGGTTCCATAACTGAAAGGTATCAAAATAGTTGTAACCAGTATCTAATTCGTTAATTCAGCTTAAATAAAAGGGGATATGACAAAATTGATAGACACGAAGAACTAATTGGATTAAGCCTTGCTATGCAAAATAATTAACTTTCAAGTTAAAAAACCCTATGGGCAATCTTCCCACTCTATCAAAACCAACAAAACAACAAGAGTTTTAAGCAAGAAATTCCACTCGATCTTCAGGTAAAATTCATCATCTTCTTCTAAAAAGACTAAACTATAAACTATTAAGACTAAACTATAAACTATCAAGCTATATCAAGCAATATCAAAGAAATTAGTGAAACCCTCCAGGGTGATGTGGATGGGTGATGGGTATCAACTTAAGGACATGGATATAACGAGGCGAGGCATCAAACTTGAAGCACAAAAGCCCCATTATGGGCTCTAGCCAAAAATTAAGCCCAAAAATTAAGTCCGATTCTTTTTCTCGGCCCCTTTTTTTAATGCCATCCTCCCCACGCTCCCTCCCTCCCTCCCTCCCTCCCTCCCCACCTCCCTTCCCAACCACCACAAAACCTTCCTCCAAGCAGATTGGGTCTGCCGTCATGGAATCATAAACTACCAAAAAATAGGCTAGAAAATAGGTCAGGGGAATGGAAGGAGAGAATAAGCATTTCTTAGGTCAGGCAAAAATGAATTAAAAATGGATAGTCCAGTGGGAAATATTGTTAAGTTTATTTCGTTCAACGGCAAGAGCAACAACAACAATGCACAAGCAATAACAATGGACAAGATCAGAACTCAAGTAAAGGTAAGAAGTAAAGGTAAGAAGAGAGGGACCACATGGTAAAAGGTGGTCGAAACTGTAGGTGTATAGGGAGAAGGACGAGCTACAATTTTAGTTCCTCGCAATAAGACAAACAAAGCTGAAAAGGCCCTTGAAGTGCTTATTTCCAACCAAATGAAAAAAAAAGAACATAATAAAACAAAAAGGTAATAATCACTTATATAAAACAAAAAATGCTATTAAAATGAGAATTATGAGCTTCTGAGAATTCTGAGAATGAGGAATAATAGGTATCTAGTTGTATCATCGAGGAAGAGGAATAGTAATACAAATTGAATGCAATTTGTATTAAACTGAATAATAATGACTAAAATTAAGTTTCTCGAGCCTTGTTAAACCTAAAGCTTCCTAACTGTCTGGAAGAGATGCTCCTACCCCTAGATCCAAGTGATTTGTTCTAATATGTTGTATGGGAATGAACAAAAATTGGGCCACTTCTATTGAAGATTTGAAGGGTGCCTTGTTGCCCTGCATTGCCTTGCATTGCTCGCCCTGGATGACTGATTCTTATAGCATTTCTTTCAATCATCCCCTCTAAATAACAATGACCCCCAAGGTCCAGGAGGTTGTGGACCACCCCAGGCTTGGATTTTGTATGATTTTTCTATACTGTGTGTGTAGGCCGGGCATGCTCCTCCACATATAAGCCTCTCATTCAAGTGTAGTGAATGAAGAGAATAAAGTATTACTCAAAGTATAACTGGAGGGTGCTTATTTCAATATTTTATGTGAAGACATATTGGTTGTAACCAAAAAAGAAAAGGAACAAAAAAACAAACTTTGGGTATTATTGCCATTGATACCTCTTATGAGAAGGCTTTGCAACTAGTTTGTAATTAGTTAATAGCCTTGTCCTTCTAAGGTTTCTTTTCCATCTAAATTTGCCATTTAGCATTTATGTAAAGCATTTAAATGCTAAATCATTTACAGGAGAGAAAATGGCACTATGGAAGCTTGAATGACAATCATCTATGTATAAGTCTCAAAAGGAGAAAAGGGAAGATTTTTTTTGGGTGATGCTAAATATGGGTTGAACAATAGGCAGCAGATAAATTTGAATCGTATTAGTAATCTTTATTAATTCGCACATCCCAAGCCTAAGTTATAATCATAAAAAGTTCACAATTTTAACAAAAGATTTCCTCTTAGAAAATAATTTGAACTTATTAGAAATTAATGTTTATAGAGAGATTGTATATAATTGTTCTACACATCATAACTTAACTTTGTTGTTAGTGTTCTTGTATTCCAAGCCACTAAGCTCGTGAAAATACTCGAATTTCGCAATAACTTTGTTAGTGTTCTTATATTCCAAGCCACTAGGCTCGTGAAAATACTCGAATTTCGCAGGACTCTTCTAAAAAAAGATAATTGGAAAAAAAAAGTTAATTGAAAAGAAGAACAATTATTAATGAAAGTGCATAGATACCAGTTAAATGTATGCTTTCCTCTTTCCTATCCTATCTATCTTATCATTAATGAGGCCAGCTGGCTATCTTGAACTATTTAAATTAAAATTATATGGTGTATCTAAAGCAATTTATATAGTAATATTTTTTTTTGTTAAAATTATGTGAGTTTCCTGCCTGGCCATAAACCTAGAATTGTCCCTTGAAGGATGTGCAAACTCTATGGTCTCCACATTTTCGAAGAGTTTATGGTTCAAGAAGGAAGTGCTCGACTTTAAACAAGAAAGGAAATGCTCAACTTTGTTATGCTTGTTTACCATAAATTATAGAGTTAATACCCTAACAAACCCTAAACTGGTACATTTGTGACAAATTTACCCCAAACTATTTCTTTGACCACCAAAAATCCCAAACTGGTATACATTTGACAAGTTTACCTCAAACCGGTACACTTGTAACAAATTTACTCTCTGTTAGTTTTCGTTAAATTTTATTGTCAAATTATTAAGTTAAATGATACGTGATAGTTACTAATTTGAGATTTTACGCTCCATTTGTCACAGTTTACAATTTTTGTGATTATTTTGTGGTATTAATCAAATTTAGCAGAGAATACCGGTTTGAGATTTTTTTTGCGGTTAAATAAATTAGTTTGGGGTAAATTTATCATAAATATACCAGTTTATGGTTTTTATACAAGGTGTTCAAGTTTGGGGTTTTTCATGGTCAAAAAAATAGTTTGAGGTAAATTTATCACAGACGTACTAGTTTTGAGTTTTTTAGGGTATTAACCTTAAATTATAATATTTCCTTAATTAGTCCCTTAGTATTTGTTAATGGATTTAATGGATCCACTTGGTTTTAAGCCAAGTAGGGGAAATAAAAGTTTGGGATTAAGGATAGTCGGGATTAATGATAAGGATAGTCCATGGGATTAAAGATATCGACCAAATTTTAAATTATTATATGAATATTTCCAAGAAATTTTATAGAAAGGTTACAAAAAAAAACTAACCCTCTTTACCTATTTGAAATTGCAATTTCCATCATATTTCCATATTTCCATCATATTTAATCTTAGAATACTATACTTACTCGCACTTTTTTAAAAAGCAAAAAATCAAAGCAAGTTGAGAACGCAAAGGCAAGTAAGCAAAGGCGAGTGGTAGTAGAGAACAAGTTGGGCAAAGCTGAAGAAAATAAGGTCAAAATCAGATTCTATTCATTTAAAACTTTGGAAGGAAAATTAAAAGGCATCCACCTTGCAAAGTAAGTTTTGCAAAGTAAGTCTTCTCACAAACAAACAAACAAGAAACTACTTTGCAAAGTAAGTCTTCTGACAACAAACAAGAAAGCTGAGAGGAACACTTATACTGAATCAAGTATATTTCTATAGTGTGTTGTAGCTATTTCTATCGAGTATATTTCTATCGTGTGTTGTAGCAATCGTCCAAGAGAACCCCTGCAAGCTATCGTCCATCACTGGGAGATTTTATCATGGTAAAAATATAAGCCAGACTCTTGTTCAAAACATTGTTCCACACCACAAATCCAAAACCCAAAACCCCGAATTCAACGAAAGAAAATGGAATATCACCGAAGCAAAAGGAAAAGAGCCTCAAGAGGCACAACCAGTCAAGAGCCACAACAACTCACCCAAGCAAAAATAATCTGGTGAGGACCAACACGGTGGTGGCCGGGGCTCCTACTGCTACGATGGTTGCTAGGCTTCGACGAAGATGGGCTTTTGCGGAGATGGTGGTGGTGGCTAGTTCATGGTCGTGGTTGGACAGAGACGGTGGCGGCTAGTTTATGGTCGTAGTTAGGCAGCTGGGCGGCCACGGTCCGCCAACCACCAACCACGACGATTCCCAGGGGTTGTGCGGTGGAGCCGTGGAGACAATCCGAAGAGAAGGGGACCGGCCTTCTTCCTTAGCTAGCAACATAGCTAGGAGGAGTGTCAGGAGTGTCAAGAGTGGAGTGTCGAAGGAATTTAGTAAACTAGGGAGAATAACCGGCATATGACCGTCAGGAGTGTCAGAGGAAGGAATTTAGTAAACTAAGACTCCGTTCGTTTCACGGAAAATAATTTTCGAAAAAATGTTTTTCGAATTTTACAGCGTTCATTTCATGGAAAATAAATTCTTTAGGAAAAATTTTTTCCATAAAAGGAAAAAAGTCTTTTAGATTATGAGAAAATATTTTCTTCTTTTGAAAAGTTGAAAACATATTCCTCACTTGATCTCTCTTATCTCACACCTCTACAAGTCATCACTTTCTCCTCTCCTTTCTTCTTTTTTTTTCTTTTCTTTTTTTATTCGAATTATTTTTTAATTCTCTTTTTCTTTTTTAATTTACTTAAAAAAAAGTGACAAGGGAAACTTCTTATTTACTTACAAAAAAAAAAAAACTATCCCAATGGTCTAGTGAGAACATTGGGCATGCATGACTTCACATTAGATATGACTTGTTATTTATATAAGAAAAAAAAAATCCCAATGGTCTAGTGAGAACATTGGGCATGATTTTACATGTCTAGATGACTCCTTATTTACTTACAAAAAAGAAAAAAAAAAACTAGACCATTGGGACAATGAACACCGGGCATAGTGCTAGGTCTAGTGAGAACAGTAGGCATAACATGGCATAATATTGAGGCTTGCCTACTTATTTACTTAAAAACACTAGACATGACTTCTTATTTACATAAAAAAAGAAAAAACTATCCCAAAAACTATTCCAATGGTCTAGTGAGAACATTGGACATAACACTAGGCATGACTTCACATTAGATATGACTTATTATTTACTTACAAAAAAACTATCACAATGATCTAGTGAGAATTGGTCATGACTTCTTGTTTACTTACAAAAAAACTATCACAATGGTCTAGTGAGAATTGGTCATGACTTCTTGTTTATTTAGAAAAACTATCCATTGGTCTATTGGGCATGGCTTCTTGGAGAACACTGGCATGACTTCTTTCTTGCTTACTTAGATCTATTCTTCTATTCTAGATCTGGTTAGAATAGTGAGCATGACTTCTTCTTTTTTTTTTTTGGTCAGTCCTACTCTATTCCTACTCTACACTCACTCTCAGACTTTTACCCTACCTCTTGCAAGGCGTAGGAGTCGAAACCCACTCCTGAAACTTACGCGTCTCCACCCCCATCCCCCCTGAGAAGGTGGGGATTTGAACCCCTCATCTCCCCTTCCATGTTGAAAGGGTGGCCACTAGGTCGAATCCCAGTGGTTGAGCATGACTTCTTATTTACTTACAAAAACTATTCCAATGGTCTAGAAATGGGCATGACTCCTTCTTTATTTACAAAAACTATCTCATAGGTCATAGGGTCTAGTTACTTGTTATGAGTTTGAGTTTAATCAAACTAAATTCACCAAACCAAACCAAAAATATTAATTAAGAAAATCCCAATGCTCTATGCTTAGAACAATAGCTTGACTTGATCAACTCCAAGGTCCACTAGAAGAGATCCAATAGAAGGAAATAGAAGGAAGCCCGAGAGTTAGCAGAAATCATGGATATGGATAAGTTCTCAAAATTTGAAAGCAAGACGAAGATAAACTAGAATATTATATAGTTTAATTTACCAAACAGAAAACTGAAATTCATTAATTGCTTGTCAAAATCAAAATTGCCTACGGAATGCTATTGTGTGGAATCAAGGAATCAAATGGCTAGAATGATAATGCCTCCAAATGAAAATCAATCAATTAATTATAAAGTAAATAGTCTTATTTCTATCTATCTAAGAAAGCCTAAAAAAAATGAAAATCTATATCACAATGGTCTAATAATAGTGGTCTAGTAAGAACAAGCATAGGCATGGACGACTAAGACATGACTTCTTGTTTCCTTATAAAAAAAAAAAAAAAAAACTATCATAACACTAGTTTACTTTGAAGAAAAACTGTCTAATCCAATGGTCTAGGATGGTCCAACTTCCTGTTTTACTTAGAAAAACTAGAATCAATAGATACTTGAATCCTAATTCCCATTGGTCTAATGAGAACATTAGCATGGATTTTTGCTTATTTATAAAAACTATCCCAAAGTCTAGTGAATAGACTGGGCATGACTTGTTATACAAACACTTTCACGCACAACAGCATTCTACAAATGCTTTTCTTGTTTACTTACAAAAACCATTATTTACTTAGAAAAACTAACCCACCCAAACCATCCCACCCACCAATGATACCCAATGTCATGACTTCTTATTTACTTACAAAAATTACAAAAACTATCCCAAGAGAACAATAGGCATGACTTGTTTCATGTTTACTTATAGTGTTCACTAGACGTCTAGTGAGAATAGTGAGCATGCTAGCCGCATGACTTCCTCACTTCCTATTTACTTAGAAGAATTACTTCTTGTTTATTTACAAAAAATATCCTAATTAACCAATAAACTATCCCAATGGTCTAGTGAGAACACTAGGCATAACATTAGGCACGATGGTCTAGTGAGAACTAGGCATAGCACTAGGCATGGGGTATAACACTAGGCATAATACTAGGCATGAGGCATAACACTAAGCATAACACTAGGCATGATGGTCTAGTGAGAACTAGGCATAACACTAGGCATGGGGCATAACATTAGGCATGATGGGTCTAGTGAGAATACTAGGCATAACACTAAGCATGGTAGGTTTAGCGAGAACACTAGGCATAACACTAGGCATGATGGTCTAGTGGGAACTAGGCATAACATTAGGCATGTGGCATATTACTAGACATGATGGTCCAGTGAGAACCAGGCATAACACTAGGCATAGGGCATAATACTAGGCATGATGGTCTAGTGAGAACAGTGGCATAACGCTTGGCATAACACTATGACATGACTTCTTGTTTACTTAGAAATACTGGACATGATTTCTTATTTACTTACGAAAAAAAATCCTATCCCAAAAACTATCCCAATGGTCTAGTGAGAACATTGGGCATAGCATTGGGCACAACTTTGACTTCACATTAGACATGCCTTCTTATTTACTTTAAAAAGTATTCCAAAAACTATTCATGGTCTAGTGAGAACACTGAGCATAACATTAGGCATGACTTCACATTAGAAATGACTTCTTATTTACTTACAAAAAAACTAGACCATTAGGGGCATGACTTCTTGTTTACTTAGAAACTATCCATTGGTCCATTGGGCATGGCTTCTTGGTGAACATTGGCATGACCTCTTTCTTGCATCTAGAATAGATCTAGTTAGAATAGTGGGCATAACTTCTTGTTTACTTACAAAAACTATCCCAATGGTCTAGAAATGGGATTCACTTTCTTATAGGATCTAGTTACTTGTCATGAGTTTCAAACCAAATCAAAAATATTAATTAAGGAAATCCCAATGCTCTATGCTTAGAACAATAGCTTAACTTGACCAACTCTAATATCCAATAGAATAAAAATATTATTAAAAATTATTAAAAAATTATCTATGTAATCACTAATCATGCCATGTGATATCAATGATCTCCAACCAAATTTGGCCAAATGGACTTAATTAGAAAAATTAAAAATGTTTAGAATTGAATTGATAAAATTATAATACTACTACGTTTACGATTTTTTGGATGATTAATAAAAAAAAAATCAATTACAATGATATGTTATGTACTACGACACAAATTAAGAAAAATTGATAAGATCTTTAATTTTAACACTCCATACTCAATATTGATCGACCAAAAAAAAAAATACTCAATATTGCAACTTTAAAATTTTCCTAGTTTAAATCTTGCCACCATACAACCAAGTTTACTTTACAGTTATTAAAAAAAAAAAAAAGACTTACTCATGAGTCAATTCATACACTTCCCCGTCTACAAAAGATAAACTCATTTGAACTTTCCCATAATTATTTCCAACAATTAAATAAAAGAAAATTTCCTTAAAAAATCATTGTTTCTGAAAAAAGGTGGACTAGCGGGCGCTTCTTAAAATTAAGGGCACGAAAATCATTTGGATTGTTTCTTTTCTTTTTCCAATAAATGGGTCAACCTATTTAAACGTGATTAAATTAATCCTTTCATGAATTTTAACAAACCATATTATTTATTAAAAAAAAAAATTGTTCACCCCGTCCTATTTTTGCATGTAACCTTTACCTCATGCGCACATGCCTTAACTTCGCCGAAACCTGAAATTTGGCTGAGAAATTGAATACGCATTTTGTGATATATGTGTATAAAAAATAAATCAATAAATCAAAGGGGAAATAAAAAAAATAATGGACGAAAAAGAAATAACCGCCGTAGAAAAGGCCTCAATCCGATTGGGCCTGTTCTGTTCATCGAATAACTATGGCCAAAGCCCATCGATTTTGATCTAATTTGGCCCATTCAGTTTGGGCTCCAATCTCACCCCATCATTTTTGGCCCGTATAACAAGTGGAGCCCATCCTCCATGACGAGCACCCGAGGGACGACGCCCGCGAGCAAGAAATCCGCCGTCCGGCGAGGGGTCACATGGCATTCGCCGACGACCGCCTTCCACTGTTCGCACGCATCCGTCAAAGGAGCGAGAGCCGAAAAAATCTTCTGGACCATCTTTGAGCTTTTTCTCCGTCGTTGCGATCGGTGTGTATGTTGGTGACGGCGGAGATTGGAAGCTGTGGTAGCACTGACTTTTAGTTCATCGGTTGGGAAGATCCTTACCGTTTGATGAAGTTTTCTTGGGGGAGTTCTTTTATTGTCCATTGTTCTGAATGTGGTCGGGGAATTATGATGCAGAATGAGGTGGATTTTGTTACCCGGCATTGATGATGGTGATGTTCGATCGAGCTCTTTTTAGGTTATTGGCAGGTTGGATGGTTACATCATGGTCCGGAGCATCTAAAAGTTTACCCACTGAATCTTGTGAAGAAAAAGGAAGAGTAAGATTGTAGGAAGACTAATCATGGGTGCGTTGGAAACTCTTAATACACATAATGAACATAGTGAGTTCTTAATTGGCAGAATTTCAGGCTAACATTTATTGAAAAGACTAATGCTTTTACAATCAGTTAATTTTCTTAGCGGTTGCTGTTTCTCTTAAAAGCTCAAATTTGGAGCATGAGGTAGACTTGAGCTAGAAAAGTGAAGGTAGAGCTATGAAGTGGATGACTAAGACTGTTAAACCACATTTATTTAGCTGGAAGAGCTGAAAATCTGGCATCCTCTTTATTTAGGAAACATATGCAAAGCATTTATTGTTATAGGTTGCAGAAACTAGTTGGCTCAAGTTGTGAAGTGTTATCTTATCATTTTCATTGCATTCGGTTGTAGATATTCTCTTGATAGTTATAATCACTTGAATCTCTAGATTGATGTATACCAATAACAAGCTGTAACACTTGATATTTTCAATAGATTTTGTTTCCAACTCTTTTATCGGTGCTCTTCCACTTTGTTCTTCAAAATTTGACATGCTATACAAGTGATGAAAATAATATCGATTTTTTTGCAGCATTGTTCTCTTAAAATCAATTGTCATTCCTACACTCGAGTGGATATTGCCTGAGAACTGCTCTCAGATTACTTCTCAAGATTCTTGTCCATTTTCTCGTGTTTTGAGGCTCTATTCCTTCCTACATTCAGCACTTGTACAACTATTTTATGTAAGTATGCTCATGACATCTGTCCTTTTTCACTTATAAAAAAAGTGAACACATCTGCTGTTTTATGGCCTTGTGTTGGCATGGCGTGAGCACTATCCAAAGCTGTAGTTTCTTTTTGTGGAAAAAAAGGGACGCTTGTTATGCTTTTTTTATTCAGACTATATGACAGTACTTTTGAATGATATTCTTGCATATCCTAACTAAGGGACCTGTACTATTAGATTGGCGCTTTTATTCAGTGATTTCCTCAGATCCTCTGATGCTAGACAAATTATGTATGTACATAAATACAATTCACATTACTATCTGAACAAACTCAGTGAACAATACCATGAGGACACGATTTTACCTACAGTTGCTAGTTTGTTGTGACTATCTGGGTTGACTTTTTTTAACCTGCTGTTCTCTGGCTATTGCGGACAATGCCCCTATTCAAGTGGCTTGGGTCCATGCCTAAGTAGCTTTCAGAATTATGATGGAATTTAATTATTGCATGTGTGCACAAACTTTACCATGGGGAAGAAAGGTCTGATAAATAAAAGATCATATGCTGTAAGTTGTATCTAGACCAACCGCATAAAATGGCAATTTGTCCTCAACAATGCAGTTGGGGCTTTCCAGATGCACAGTAGCACTCACCATTTCTCTTCTTTTAGTGATCAAGAAATGGAAGAGACAATTTAGATAACTTTGCTTCTGTACAAGTTCCTAGGCGATCAAGCATATAATTCCTTCAATGCTGAACCCCCCACTAGGCAATAGAATAGAAGCTCAGGAGTACAAGAGCTGTATTCCTAGATTAGCACTCAAAGTTAATCTCATCTTAGATGTTTGAATATTGATTGATTTTTACAAGGAAAGAAAGAATTTTTACCTGGATGTTCTTTTTGCAGGTTTTTTGGTTCTACCCGTTGTACATATTTAGCATCATTTTGAGCACCATATGGTACTTTCACTGAAATTTCAATCTACACAAGTTAGTTTTATGTCTGTTTACTCTGGGAATCTTGTTTGTTTGATTTATGTGAATTTTCCATGAAGCAAGGATATCGATGAGCATTGCGATTACCAAATAAAGTCTTGTAAGCATGTGCATATGCCCTTTCTGGTAAATTAAATGCAGGAGTCAACATGCTATTCTGTTATCAATGGGAACAAGGGGAAAGAAAATATTAATAAAATAATTTGTGGGTAAACTAGACCTAGCATATTTCCTTTGGTAATCGAAGTCTTAATATTGAAATGTAGCAAAAGCCACGTGTCTTCTGTTTAGTTGATGCTAGAAAAGGAAGGAATGTGGAGCTTTTCACACATAGAAAGGTTAAAGACACTCAATGGAATTCTAGGTGTTTGATTGACCTTGCTGTCATAGGGATAAAATTGGTCCAGGGGAAGAAGGCGCTTCCAATGGATATGTCATAACCAAAAGATGGTCATTGTTAAATTTTATAGATTGTCTACTTTTATTGCTTGCATTGTAGGCCATGATAAACATGTGTCTCGGATTTTAGTTTATCTGGTTGTAACTTGGTTTTGCCTTTCGGTTAGTTTGCACTTTGAGTTGAGAGGGAGGTTTCTAGATCTACCCTTTCACTCTTACTTCGTATCTTGTCTACACTTCTAGATTCTTTAGGACACAGAATCTGTTGTTGAGTACTTATGATATAGGTTGTGCAGGAAATCTAAGGTTTTGGTGGAAGATGTGAATGCAAGTACAATGACATAGCTAAACATGGATTTGCTGCAATGGAAGGATCTTGCTCTATGTTAGAGCAACCCTCAAACCAAATACGACTGAAAAGGAAAAACTTGTTGATCTTGGAGGGTATAAAACTAAACACAATCGACAATTCTTATATTTGGCTACAGAAGTTGGCTTTTTGTATTAGTGTATCTAAAGCTAAAGTGGTTTCAATTTCCTTAGGGTGATGATCGGAATTGGAGAGTAGGTGTATTCCATACTGCTCCTGACCTTCTTCTTACTAGAGGTGAAATAAAGTATAGATTTAATCTTGAATATCAAGATACACTATAGGTTTAAAAGCATTTTAATTGGACCTTGAACTATCCTAGTGATAAAATACCTTCAACATCTATAGCCTGCCTTGTCCTCGGTTTTGGTTAGTGTCCCTCTCCTCCCTCTCTCTAGCTCAATATTTCCCAGCATTCCATCAATTTTTTCCATGAAATTCCTTGTAAATCCCTGTAAATCCATAACAACAATTTGGTTATCTGGCTGCACTTTTTTTTTGTCTAGCTTTATTACTCATAGTCCATTTATTTCAATTAGTAAGCCCGTCTGTCTTTGACTTTGTGCAGCTTGCGAGCTCGAGAGAGTTGAGACCTCCAAGTTCGTCCGCTCGGCTCTTGTCTTCATTTGATCTTCTTCATTCTGGCGTGGGTCGGTTCTCTTCTGCTCGTGTGTCGAGGCGAGGCAGTCTTGAGGCATTAAGTATTATCTCGTATTATCACGTCTTTTTCATTCTTCTTTTTTCCCATCCATTTCACATGGCAGATGGTTGACCGTTATTATGTTGCGTTCAGCGAGGATGACACATAAGCTGGGTTTTTACTCCAGCTATTCCGGGAAGCAGGGGAAGGGAACTCGCGGCAGATGGTTGACCGTTATAATGTTGCGTTCGGCGAGGATGACACATACGCTGGGTTTTTACTCCAGCTATTCCGAGAAGCAGGGGAAGGGAACCCGCGGCGCTGTAATAAGTATGCTTTCTCCTGTGCCATTGCAGCATCTATAGCCTGCCTTGTCCTCGGTTTTGGTTAGTGTCCCTCTCCTCCCTCTCTCTAGCTCAAAATTTCCCAGCATCCCATCTCTCTAGCTCAAACTTTCCCAGCATCCCACCAATTTTTTCCATAAAATTCCTTGTAAATCCTTGTAAATCCATAACAATAATTTGGTTATCTGGCTGCATTTTTTTTTGTCTAGCTTTATTACCCATAGTCCATTCATTTCAATTGGTAAGCCCGTCTGTCTTTGACTTTGTGCAGCTTACGAGCTCGAGAGAGTTGAGACCTCTAGGTTCGTCCGCTCGGCACTTATCTTCATTCCATCTTCTTCAATCTAGCATGGGTCGGTTCTCTTCTGCTTGTGTGTCGAGGCGAGGCAGTCTTGAGGCATTGAGTATTATCTCGTTTTATCACGTCTTTTTCATTTTTCCTTTTCCCCATCCATTTCACATGGCAGATGGCTGACTGTTATCATGTTGCATTCAGCGAGGAAAACACATACACTGGGTTTTTACTCCAGCTATTCCGGAAAGCAGGGGAAGGGAATCCGCGGCATATGGCTGACTGTTATAATGTTGCGTTCGGCGATGATGACACATACGCTGGGTTTTTACTCTAGCTATTCCGGGAAGCAGGGGAAAGGAACCTGCGGCGCTACAACAAGTATGCTTCCTCTTGTCCCATTGTAGCATCTATAGCCTGCTTTGTCCTTGGTTTTGGTTAGTGTCCCTCTCCTCCCATCTCTCTAGCTCAAACTTTCCCAGCATCCCACCAATTTTTTCCATAAAATTCCTTGTAAATCATTGTAAATCTATAACAATAATTTGGTTATCTGGCTGCATTTTTTTTTTTTTGTCTAGCTTGATTACCCATAGTCCATTGATTTCAATTGGTAAGCCCGTCTGTCTTTGACTTTGGGCAGCTTACGAGCTCGAGAGATTTGAGACCTCTAGGTTCGTCCGCTCGGCTCGTCTTCATTTCATCTTCTTCATTCTCGCATGCGTCGGTTCTCTTCTGCTTGTGTGTCGAGGCGAGGCAGTCTTGATGCATTGAGTATTATCTCGTATTATCACGTCCTTTTCATTTTTCTTTTTCCCCATCCATTTCACATGGTAGATGGCTGACCGTTATCATGTTGCGTTCGGCGAGGATGATACATAGGCTGGGTTTTTACTCCAGCTATTCCGAAAAGCAGGAGAAAGGAATCCGCGGCATATGGTTGACTGTTATAATGTTGCGTTCGGCGATGATGACACATACGCTGGGTTTTTACTACAGCTATTCCGGGAAACACGGGAAGGGAACCCGCGGCGCTGCAACACGTATGCTTCCTCCTGTGTCTTTGCAGCATCCATAGTCTGCCTTGTCCTCAATTTTGGTTAGTATCCCTCTCCTCCCTCTCTCTAGCTCAATATTTCCCAGCATTCCATTAATTTTTCCATAAAATTCCTTGTAAATCCTTGTAAATCCATAACAATAATTTAGTTATCTGGCTGCACTTTTTTTTTTGTCTAGCTTTATTACCCATAGTCTATTCATTTCAATTGGTAAGCCCGTCTGTCTTTGACTTTGTGCAGCTTGCGAGCTCGAGAGAGTTGAGACCTCCAGGTTCGTCCGCTTGGCTCTTATTTTCATTTGATCTTCTTCATTCTGGCATGGATCGGTTCTCTTCTGCTTGTGTGTCGAGGCGAGGCAGTCTTGAGGCATTAAGTATTATCTCGTATTATCACGTCTTTTTCAGTCTTCTTTTTCCCCATCCATTTCACATAGCAGATGGCTGACCGTTATCACGTTGCGTTTGGCGAGGATGACACATACGTTGGGTTTTTACTCCAACTATTCCGGGAAGCAGGGAAAGGGAACCCGCGGCAGATGGCTGACCGTTATAATGTTGCGTTCGGCGAGGATGATACATACGCTGGATTTTTACTCCAGCTATTCCGGGAAGCATGGGAAGGGAACCCGCGGCGCTGCAACGAGTATGCTTCCTCCTGTGCCATTGCAGCATCTATAGCCTGCATTTTCCTTAGTTTTGGTTAGTGTCCCTCTCCTCCCTTTCTCTAGCAAAATATTTCCTAGCATTCCATCAATTTTTTCCATAAAATTCCTTGTAAATTCTTGTAAATCCATAACAATAATTTGTTTATCTGGCTGCACTATGTTTTTTTTTTGTCTAGCTTTATTACCCATAATCCATTCATTTCAATTGGTAAGCCCGTCTGTCTTTGACTTTATGCAGGTTGCGAGCTCGAGAGAGTTGAGACCTTCAGGTTCGTTCGCTCGGCTTTTGTTTTCATTTGATCTTCTTCATTCTGGGATGGATCGGTTCTCTTCTGCTTGTGTGTCGAGGCGAGGCAGTCTTGAGGCATTGAGTATTATCTCGTATTATCACGTCTTTTTCATTCTTCTTTTTCCCATCTATTTCACATGGCAGATGGCTGACCGTTATCACGTTGCGTTCGGTGAGGATGACACATACGTTGGGTTTTTACTCTAGTTATTCCGGGAAGCAGGGGAAGGGAACCCGTGGCGCTGCAACAAGTATGCTTCGTCCCGTGCCATTGCAGCATCTATAGCGTGCCTTTTCCTCGGTTTTAGTTAGTGTCCCTCTCCTCCCTCTCTCTAGTTCAATATTTCTCAGCATTCCATCAATTTTTTCCATAAAATTCCTTGTAAATCCTTGTAAATCCATAACAATAATTTGGTTATCTGGCTGCACTTTTTTTTTGTCTAGTTTTATTACCTATAGTCCATTCATTTCAATTGGTAAGCCCGTCTATCTTTGACTTTACGCAGCTTGCGAGCTAAAGAGAGTTGAGACCTCCAGGTTCGTCTGCTCGACTCTTGTGTTCATTTCATCTTCTTCATTCTAGCATGGGTCGGTTCTCTTCTGCTTGTGTGTCGAGGCGAGGCAGTCTTGAGGCATTGAGTATTATCTCGTATTATCACGTCTTTTTCATTTTTTGTTTTCTCCATCCATTGCACATGGCAGATGGCTGACCGTTATGATGTTGCGTTCGGCGAGGATGACACATACGTTGGGTTTTTACTCCAGCTATTCCGGAAATCAGGGGAAGGGAATCCGCGGCATGTGGCTGACTATTATAATGTTGCGTTCGGCGATGATGACACATACGCTGGGTTTTTACTACAGCTATTCCCGGAAATAGGGGAAGGGAACCCGCGGCGCTGCAACAAGTATGCTTTCTCCTGTGCCTTTGCAGCATCTATAGCCTGCCTTGTTCTCGATTTTGGTTAATGTGCCTCTCCTCCCTCTCTCTAGCTCAATATTTCCCAGCTTTCCATCAATTTTTCCATAAAATTCCTTGTAATTCCTTGTAAATCCATAATAATAATTTGGTTATTTGACTGCACTTTTTTTTGTCTAGCTTTATTACCCATAGTCCATTCATTTCAATTGGTAAGCTCGTCTGTCTTTGACTTTGTGCAGCTTGCGAGCTCGAGAGAGTTGAGACCTCCAGGTTTGTCCGCTCAGCTCTTGTATTCATTTCATCTTCTTCATTTTAGCATGGGTTGGTTCTCTTCTGCTTATGTGTCGAGGCGAGGCAGTCTTGAGGCATTGAGTATTATTTCGTATTATCACGTCTTTTTCATTTTTCGTTTTCCCCATCCGTTTCACATGGTAGATGGCTGACCGTTATCATGTTGCGTTCGGCGAGGATTACACATACGTTGGGTTTTTATTCCAGCTATTCCGGGAAGCGGGGGAAGGGAATTCGCGGAAAATGGCTGACCGATATAATGTTGTGTTCGGCGAGGATAACACATACGTTGGGTTTTTACTCCAGCTATTTGGGGAAGCAAGGGAAGGGAACCCGCGGTGCTGCAACAAGAATGCTTCCTCCTGTGCTTTGCATTATCTATAGCCTGCCTTGTCCTTAGTTTTGGTTAGTGTCCCTCTCCTCCCTCTCTCTAGCTCAATATTTCCCAGTAGTCCATCAATTTTTTACCATAAAATTCATTGAAAATCCATGTAAATCTATAACAATAATTTGGTTATCTGACTGCACTTCTTTTTTTGTCTAGCTGTATTACTCATAGTGCATTCATTTCAATTGGTAAGCCCGTCTGTCTTTGACTTTCTGCAACTTGCAAGCTCGAGAGAGTTGAGACCGTAAGGTTCGTCCGCTCGGCTTTTGTTTTCATTTGATCTTCTTCATTCTGGCATGGATCGGTTTTCTTCTGCTTGTGTGTCGAGGCGAGGCAGTCTTGAGGCATTGAGTATTATCTCATATTATCATGTCTTTTTTATTCTTCTATTTCCCCATCCATTTCACATAGCAGATGGCTGACCGTTATCACGTTGCGTTAGGCGAGAATGACACATACGCTGGGTTTTTACTCCAGCTATTCCCGGAAGCAGGGAAAGGAAACCCGCGGCAGATGGCTGACCATTATAATGTTGCGTTCGGCAATGATAACACATACGCTGGGTTTTTACTCCAGCTATTCCCGGAAGCAGGAGAAGGGAACCCACGGCGCTACAATAAGTATTCTTCCTCCTGTGCCATTGCAGCATCTATAGCCTGCCTTGTCCTCGGTTTTGGTCGGTGTCCCTCTCCACCCTCTCTCTAGCTCAATATTTCCCAGCATTCCATCAATTTTTTTCCATAAAATTCATTGTAAATCCTTGTAAATCCATAACAATAATTTGGTTATCTGGCCGGACTATTTTTTTTATTTTCTAACTTTATTACCCATAATCCATTCATTTCAATTGGTAAGCCCGTCTGTCTTTGACTTTGTGCAGCTTGCGAGCTCGAGAGAGTTGAGACCTCCAGGTTCGTCCGCTCGGCTCTTGTCTTCATTTGATCTTCTTCATTCTGGCATGTATTGGTTCTCTTCTGCTTGTGTGTCGAGGCGAGGCAGTCTTGAGGCATTGAGTATTATCTCGTACTATCACGTCTTTTTCATTCTTTTTTTTCCCCATCCATTTCACATGGCAGATAGCTGACCGTTATCACGTTGCCTTCGACGAGGATGACACATACACTGGGTTTTTACTCTAGCTATTCCCGGAAGTAGGGGAAGGGAACCCGCGGCAGATGGCTGACCGTTATAATGTTGCGTTCGGCGAGGATGACACATACGCTGGGTTTTTACTCCAACTATTCAAGGAAGCAGGGGAAGGAAACCTGCAGCAGATGGCTGACCATTATAATGTTGCGTTTGGCGAGGATAACACATACGCTGGGTTTTTACTCCAGCTATTCCCGGAAGCAGGGGAAGGGATCCCGCGGCGCTGCAACATGTATGCTTACTTCTGTGCCATTGCAGCATCTATAGCCTGCCTTGTCCTCAGTTTTGGTTAGTGTCCCTCTCCACCCTCTCTCTAGCTCAATATTTCCCAGCATCCCACCAATTTTTTCCATAAAATTCATTGCAAATCCTTGTAAATCCATAACAATAATTTAGTTATCTGGCTGCACTATGTTTTTTTTATTTTCTAACTTTCTTACCCATAATCCATTCATTTCAATTGGTAAGTCCGTCTGTCTTAGACTTTGTGCAGCTTGCGAGCTCGAGAGAGTTGAGACCTCCAGGTTCGTCCGCTCGGCTCTTGTCTTCATTTGATCTTCTTCATTCTGGCATGTGTTGGTTCTCTTCTGCTTGTGTGTCGAGGCGAGGCAGTCTTGAGGCATTGAGTATTATCTCGTACTATCACGTCTTTTTCATTCTGTTTTTTCCCCATCCATTTCACATGGCAGATAGCTGACCGTTATCACGTTGCCTTCGGCGAGGATGACACATACACTGGGTTTTTACTCTAGCTATTCCCGAAAGCAGGGGAAGGGAACCCGCGGCAAATGGCTGACCGTTATAATGTTGCGTTCGGCGAGGATGACACATACACTGGGTTTTTACTCTAACTATTCAAGGAAGCAGGGGAAGGAAACTTGCGGCAGATGGCTGACCATTATAATGTTGCGTTTGGCGAGGATAACACATACGCTGGATTTTTACTCCAGCTATTCCCGAAAGCAGGGGAAGGGAACCCGCGGCACTGCAACATGTATGCTTACTCCTGTACCATTGCAGCATCTATAGCCTGCCTTGTCCTTGGTTTTGGTTAGTGTCCCTCTCCACCCTCTCTCTAGCTCAATATTTCCCAGCATTCCACCAATGTTTTCCCTAAAATTCCTTGTAAATCCTTGTAAATCGATAACAATAATTTGGTTATCTGGCTGCACTTTTCTTTTTGTCTAGCTTCATTATCCATAGTCTATTCATTTCAATTGGTAAGCCTGTCTGTCTTTGACTTTGTGCAGCTTACGAGCTCGAGAGAGTTGAGACCTCTAGTTTCGTACGCTCGGCTCTTGTGTTCATTTCATCTTCTTCATTCTAGCATGGGTAGGTTCTCTCCTGCTTGTGTGTCGAGGCGAGCCAGTCTTGATGCATTGAGTATTATCTCGTATTATCACGTCTTTTTCATTATTCTTTTTCCCCATCCATTTCACATAGCAAATGGCCGACCATTATCACGTTGCGTTCGGCGAAGATAACACATACGTTGGGTTTTTACTCCAGCTATTCCAGGAAGCAGGGGAAGGGAACCCGCGGCGCATGGTCGACCGTTATAATGTTGCGTTCGGCGAGGATGACACATACGCTGGATTTTTACTCCAGCTATTCCGGGAAGTAGGGGAAGGGAACCCGCGGCGCTGCAACAAGTATGCTTTCTCCTATGCCACTACAGCATCTATAGCCTGCCTTTTCTTCAGTTTTGGTTAATGTCCCTCTCCTCCCTTTCTCTAGCACAATATTTCCTAGCATTTCATCAATTTTTTCCAAAAAATTCCGTGTAAATCCTTCTAAATCCATCACAATAATTTGATTATCTGGCTGCACTATATTTTTTTTTTTGTCTAGCTTTATTACCCATAATCCATTCATTTCAATTGGTAAGCCCGTCTGTCTTTGACTTTGTGCAGCTTGCGAGCTCGAGAGAGTTGAGACCTCCAGGTTCGTCCGCTCGGCTTTTGTTTTCATTTGATCTTCTTCATTCTGACATGGATCGGTTCTCTTCTGCTTGTGTGTCGAGGCAAGGCAGTCTTGAGGCATTGAGTATTATCTCGTATTATTGCGTCTTTTTCATTCTTCTTTTTCCCCATCTTTTTCACATGGCAGATGGCTGACCGTTATCACGTTGCGTTCGGCGAGGATCACACATACGTTGGGTTTTTAGTCCAGTTATTCTGGGAAGTAGGGGAAGCGAACCCGCGGCAAATAGCTGACCGTTATAATGTTGCGTTCGGCGAGGATGACACATACGCTGGATTTTTACTCCAGCTATTCCGGGAAGGAGGGGAAGGGAACCTGCGGCGCTGCAACAAGTATGCTTCCTCCTGTGCCATTACAGCATCTATAGCCTGCCTTTTCCTCGGTTTTGGTTAGTGTCTCTCTCCTCCCTCTCTCTAGCTCAATATTTCTCAGCATTCCATCAATTTTTTCCATAAAATTCCTTGTAAATCCCTGTAAATCCATAACAATAATTTGATTATCAGGCTGCACTTTTTTTTTTGTCTAGCTTTATTACCCATAGGCCATTCATTTCAATTGGTAAGCCCGTCTGTCTTTGACTCTGTGCAGCTTGCGAGCTAGAGAGAGTTGAGACCTCCAGGTTCGTCCGCTCGGCTCTTGTCTTCATTTGATCTTCTTCATTCTGGCATGGATCGGTTCTCTTCTGCTCGTGTGTCGAAGCGAGGCAGTCTTGAGGCATTGAGTATTATCTCGTATTATCACGTTTTTTTCTTTCTTCTTTTTTCCCATCCATTTCACATGACAGATGGCTGACCGTTATCATGTTGCGTTCGGCGATGATGACACATACGCTAGGTTTTTACTCCAGCTATTCCGAAAAGCAAGGGAAGGGAATCCGCGGCATATGGCTGACTGTTATAATATTGCGTTCGGCGATGATGACACATACGCTGGGTTTTTACTCCAGCTATTCTGGGAAGCAGGGGAAGGGAACCTGCGACACTGCAACAAGTATGCTTCGTCCTGTGCCATTGCAACATCTATAGCCTTCCTTTTTCTCAAATTTGGTTAGTGTTCCTCTCCTCCCATCTCTCTAGCTCAAACTTTCCCAGTATCCCACCAATTTTTTCCATAAAATTCCTTGTAAATCCTTGTAAATTCATAACAATAATTTGATTATCTGGCTGCACTTTTTTTTTTGTCTAGCTTTATTACCCATAGGCCATTCATTTCAATTGGTAAGCCCGTCTGTCTTTGACTCTGTGCCGCTTGCGAGCTAGAGAGAGTTGAGACCTCCAGGTTCGTCCGCTCGGCTCTTGTCTTCATTTGATCTTCTTCATTCTGGCATGGATCGGTTCTCTTCTGCTTGTGTGTCGAGGCGAGGCAGTCTTGAGGCATTGAGTATTATCTCGTATTATCACGTTTTTTTCATTTTTCTTTTTCCCCATCCATTTCACATGGCAGATGGCTGACCGTTATCATGTTGCGTTCGGCGATGATGACACATACGCTGGGTTTTTACTTCAGCTATTCCGGAAAGCAGGGGAAGGGAATCCACGGCATATGGCTGACTGTTATAATGTTGCGTTCGGCGATGATGAAACATACGCTGGGTTTTTACTCCAGCTATGCCGCGAAGCAGGGGAAGGGAACCCGCGGCGGTGCAACAAGTATGCTTCCTCCTGTGCCATTACAGCTTTTATAGCCTTCCTTTTTCTCGATTTTGGTTAGTGTCCCTCTCCTCCCATCTCTCTAGCTCAATATTTCCCAGCATTCCATCAATTTTTCCATAAAATTCCTTATAATTCCGTGTAAATCCATAACAATAATTTGGTTATCTGACTGCACTTTTGTTTTTTGTCTAGCTTTATTACCCATAGTCCATTCATTTCAATTGGTAAGCTCGTCTGTCTTTGACTTTGTGTAGCTTGCGAGCTCGAGAGAGTTGAGACCTCCAGGTTTGTCCGCTCGGCTCTTGGGTTCATTTCATCTTCTTCATTCTAGCATGGGTCAGTTCTCTTCTACTTGTGTGTCGAGGCGAGGCAGTCTTGAGGCATTGAGTATTATCTCGTATTATCACGTCTTTTTCATTCTTTTTTTTCCCCATCCATTTCACATGGCAGATAGCTACCGTTATCACGTTGCCTTCGGCGAGGATGACACATACGCTCGGTTTTTACTCCAACTATTCACGGAAGTAGGGGAAGGGAACCTGCGGCAGATGGCTGACCGTTATAACGTTGCGTTCGGCGAGGATAACACATACGCTGGGTTTTTACTCCAGCTATTCAAGGAAGCAGGGGAAGGAAACCCGCGGCAGATGGCTGACCATTATAATATTGCGTTCGGCGAGGATAACACATACGCTGGGTTTTTACTCCAGCTATTCCCGAAAGCAGGGGAAGGGAACCCGCGGTGCTGCAACATGTATGCTTACTCCTATGCCATTGCAGCATCTATAACCTGCCTTGTCCTCGGTTTTGCTTAGTGTCCCTCTCCACCCTCTCTCTGGCTCAATATTTCCCAGTATTCCATCAATTTTTTCCAAAAAATTCCTTGTAAATCCTTGTAAATCCATAACAATAATTTGGTTATCTAGCTGCACTATGTTTTTTTTTTGTCTAGCTTTATTACCCATAATCCATTCATTTCAATTGGTAAGCCCGTCTTTCTTTGACTTTGTGCAGCTTGCGAGCTCAAGAGAGTTGAGACCTCCAGGTTCGTCCGCTCATCTTTTGTTTTCATTTTTTCTTCTTTATTCTGGCATGGATCGGTTCTTTTCTACTTGTTTGTCGAGGCGAGGCAGTCTTGAGGCATTGAGTATTATCTCGTATTATCACGTCTTTTTCATTATTCATTTTCCCCATCCATTTCACATGACAGATGGCTGACCGTTATCACGTTGCCTTCGGCGAGGTTGACACATGCACTGGGTTTTTACTCCAGCTTTTCCATGAAGAAGGGGAAGGGAACCCACGGCAAATGGCTGACTGTTATAATGTTACGTTCGGCAAGGATGACACATACGCTGGATTTTTACTCCAGCTATTCCGCGAAGCAGGGGAAGGGAACCCGCGGCACTGCAACAAGTTATCTTCCCCCTGTGCCATTGCTGCATTTATAGCCTGCGTTTTCCTCGGTTTTGGTTAGTGTCCCCCTCCTCCCTCTCTCTAGCTCAATATTTCCCAGCATTCCATCAATTTTTTCCATAAACTTCCTTGTAAATCATTGTAAATCCATAACAATAATTTGGTTATCTGGCTGCACTTTTTTTTTTTTGTCTAGCTTTATTACCCATAGTCCATTCATTTCAATTGGTAAGCCCGTCTATCTTATACTTTGTGCAGCTTGCGAGCTCGAGAGAGTTGAGACCTCCAGGTTCGTCCGCTCGGCTCTTGTCTTCATTTGATCTTCTTCATTCCAGCATGGGACGATTCTCTTCTGCTTGTCTGTCGAGGCGAGGCAGTCTTAAGGCATTAAGTATTATCTCTTATTATCACGTATTTTTCATTCTTCTTTTTTCCCATCTATTTCACATTGTGGATGGATGACCGTTATCATGTTGCGTTCGGCGAGGATGACACATACGCCGGGTTTTTATTCCAGCTATTCCAGAAATCAGGGGAAAGGAACCCGCGGCAAGTGGCTGACCGTTATAATGTTGCGTTCGATGAGGATGATACATACACTGAGTTTTTACTCCAGCTATTCCGGGAAGCAGGGGAAGGGAACCCGCGGCGCTGCAACAAGTATGCTTCCTCCTGTGCCATTGCAGCATCTATAGCCTGCCTTGTTCTCAATTTTGGTTAGTGTTCCTCTCCTCCCTCTCTCTAGCTCAATATTTCCCAGCATTCCATCAATTTTTCCATAAAATTCCTTGTAATTCCTTGTAAATCCATAACAATAATTTGGTTATCTGACTGCACTTTTGTTTTTTGTCTAGCTTTATTACCCATAGTCCATTCATTTCAATTGGTAAGCTCGTCTGTCTTTGACTTTGTGCAGCTTGCGAGCTCGAGAGAGTTGAGACCTCCAGGTTTGTCCGCTTGGCTCTTGTGTTCATTTCATCTTCTCCATTCTAGCATGGGTCGGTTCTCTTCTGCTTGTGTGTCGAGGCGAGGCAGTCTTGAGGCATTGAGTATTATCTCGTATTATCACGTCTTTTTCATTTTTCGTTTTCCCCATCCATTTCACATGGCAAATGGTTGACCGTTATCATGTTGCGTTCGGCGAGGATGACACATACCTGGGATTTTACTCTAGCTATTCCGGTAATCAGGGGAAAGGAACCCGCGGCAAGTGGTTGACCGTTATAATGTTGCGTTCGGTGAGGATGACACATACACTGAGTTTTTACTCCAGCTATTCCAGGAAGCAGGGGAAAGGAACCCGCGGCGCTGCAACAAGTATTTTTTTCTCCTGTGCCATTGCAGCATCTATAGCCTGCCTTGTCCTCAGTTTTAGTTAGTGTCCCTCTCCTCCCTCTCTCTAGCTCAAAATTTCCAGCATTACATCAATTTTTTTGCAAAAAATTCCTTGTAAATCCTTGTAAATTCATAACAATAATTTGCTTATCTTGCTGCACTTTTTTTTTGTCTAGCTTTGTTACCCAAAATCCATTCATTTCAATTGGTAAGCCCGTCTATCTTTGACTTTGTGCAGCTTGTGAGCTCGAGAGAGTTGAGAACTCCAGGTTCGTCCGCTCAGCTCTTGTCTTCATTTGATCTTCTTCATTCTAGCATGAGTCGGTTCTCTTCTGCTTGTGTGTCGAGGCGAGGCAGTCTTGAGGCATTGAGTATTATCTCGTATTATCACGTTTTTTCATTCTTTTTTTTCCCCAATCCATTTCACATGGCAGATGGTTGACCGTTATCATGTTGCGTTCGGCGAGGATGACACATACGCTGGATTTTTACTCCAGCTATTCTGGAAAGCAGGGGAAGGGAACCCGTGGCAGATGGCTAACCGTTATAATGTTACGTTCGGCGAGGATGACACATACGCTGGGTTCTTACTCCAGCTATTCCGGAAAGCAGGGGAAGGGAACCCGTGGCAGATGGATAACCGTTATAATGTTGCGTTCGGCGAGGATGACACATACGCTGGGTTCTTACTCCAGCTATTCCAGAAAGCAGGGGAAGGGAACCCGTGGCGTTGCAACAAGTATACTTCCTCCTGTGCCATCGCAGAATCTATAGCCTGCCTTGTCCTCAGTTTTGGTTAGTGTCCTTCTCCTCCCTCTCTCTAGCTCAATATTTCCCTGCATTCTATCAATTTTTTCCATAAAATTCATTGTAAATCCTTTTAAATCTATAACAATAATTTGGTTATCTGGCTACACTTTTTTTTTTGTCTAGCTTTATTACCCATAGTCCATTCATTTCAATTGGTAAGCCCGTCTGTCTTTGACTTTGTGCGGCTTGCGAGCTCAAGAGAGTTGAGACCTGTGTTCGTCTCGTCGCCTCTTGTCTTCATTTGATCTTCTTCATTCGGCATGGGTCGGTTCTCTTCTGCTTGTGTGTTGAGGCGAGGTAGTCTTGAGGCATTGAGTATTATCTCGTATTATCACGTCTTTTTCATTCTTCTTTTTCCCCATCCATTTCACATGGCAGATGGTTGACCGTTATCATGTTGCGTTTGCACGAGGATGACATATACGTTTGGTTTTTACTCCAGCTATTCTGGGAAGCAGGGGAATGGAACCCGCGGCAGATGACTGACCGTTATAATGTTGCGTTCGGCGAGGATGACACATACGCTGGGTTTTTACTCTAACTATTCTGGGAAGTAGGGGAAGGGAACTCGTGGCACTGCAACAAGTATGTTTCCTCCTTTGCCATTGCAGCATCTATAGTTTGTCTTGTCCTCGGTTTGGTTAGTGTCCGTCTCCTCCCTCTCTCTAGCTCAATATTTCCCAGCATTCCATCAATTTTTTCCATAAAATTCCTTGTAAATCCTTGTAAATCCATAACAGTAATTTGATTATCTGGCTGCACTTTTTTTTTTTTTAGTTTTATTAACCATAGTCCATTCATTTCAATTGGAAGGCAGTCTGTCTTTGGCTTTGTGCAGCTTGCGAGCTTGAGAGAGTTGAGACCTCCAGGTTCGTCCACTTAGCTTGTCTTCATTTGATCTTCTTCATTCTAGGATGAGTCGGTTCTATCCTGCTTGTGTGTCGAGGCGAGGCAGTCTTGAGGCATTGAGTATTATCTCGTATTATCACATTTTTTTCATTCTTTTTTTTCCCCATCCATTTCACATGGCAGATGGCTGACCGTTATCATGTTGCATTCGGCAAGGATGACACATACGCTGGTTTTTACTCCAGCTATTCCGAGAAGCAGGGGAAGGGAACCTGCGGCAGATGACTGACCGTTATAATGTTGCGTTCGGCGAGGATGACACATACGCTGGGTTTTTACTCTAGCTATTCCAAAAAGCAGGGGAAGGGAACCCGAGACGTTGCAACAAGTATGCTTTCTCGTGTACCATTGTAGCATCTATAGCCTGCCTTGTCCTCGGTTTTAGTTAGTGTCCCTCTCCTCCCTCTCTCTAGCTTAATATTTCCCTACATTTCATCAATTTTTTCCATAAAATTCCTTGTAAATCCTTTTAAATCTATAACAATAATTTGGTTATCTGGCTACACTTTTTTTTTTCCGTCTAGCTTTATTACCCATAGTCCATTCATTTCAATTGGTAAGCCCGTCTATCTTTGACTTTGTGCAGCTTACGAGCTCGAGAGAGTTGAGACCTCCAGGTTCGTCCGCTCGGCCCTTGTTTTCATTTGATCTTCTTCATTCTGGCATAGGTCGGTTCTCTTCTGCTTGTGTGTTGAGGCGAGGTAGTCTTGAGGCATTGAGTATTATCTCGTATTATCACGTCTTTTTTATTCTTCTTTTTCCCCATCCATTTCACATGGCTGATGGCTGACCGTTATCATGTTGCGTTTGCGCGAGGATGACACATACGTTGGGTTTTTACTCCAGCTATTCCGGGAAGCAGGGGAAGGGAACCCGCGGCAGATGGCTGACCGCTATAATATTGCGTTCGGCGAGGATGACACATACGCTGGGTTTTTACTCTAGCTATTCCAGGAAGCAGGGGAAGGGAACTCGCGGCGCTGCAACAAGTATGTTTCCCCCTTTGCCATTGCAGCATCTATAGCCTGCCTTATCCTCGGTTTGGTTAGTGTCCCTCTCCTCCCTCTCTCTAGCTCAATATTTCCCAGCATTCCATCAATTTTTTCCATAAAATTCCTTATAAATTCTTGTAAATCCATAATAATAATTTGATTATGTGGCTGCACTTTTTTTTTTGTTTAGCTTTATTAACCATAGTCCATTCATTTCAATTGAAGCCCGTCTGTCTTTGACTTTGTGCAGCTTGCGAGCTCGAGAGAGTTGAGACCTCCAGGTTCATCCGCTCGGCTCTTGTCTTCATTTGATCTTCTTCATTCTGGCATGGGTCTGTTCTTTTATGCTTGTGTGTCGAGGAGAGGCAGGCTTGAGGCATTGAATATTATCTCGTATTATTACGTCTTTTTCATTCTTCTTTTTCCCCATCCATTTCACATGACAGATGGCTGACCGTTATCACGTTGCGTTCGGCGAGGATGACACATACACTGGGTTTTTGCTCCAGCTATTCCGGGAAGCAGGGGAAGGGAACCCGCGGTAGATGGCTGACTGTTATAATGTTGCGTTCGGCGAGGATGACACATACGTTGGGTTTTTACTCCAGCTATTCCGAGAAGCAGGGGAAGGGAACCCGCGGCGCTGCAATAAGTATGCTTCCTCCTGTGCCATTGCAGCATCTATAGCCTGCCTTATCCTCGGTTTTGGTTAGTGTCCCTCTCCTCCCTCTCTCTAGCTCAATATTTCCCAGCATTCCATCAATTTTTTCCATAAAATTCTTTGTAAATCTTTGTAAATCCATAAGAATAATTTGGTTATCTGGCTGCACTTTTTTTTGTCTAGCTTTATTACCCATAGTCCATTCATTTCAATTGGTAAGTCCCTGTTTCTCTCGGCTAATGTCCAATAACAGAGAAAGTCTCTTTTATTTTAATTTATAATTGTATTGCCTTTTTTTTTTTTTTTTTACCGGCCTTGTAATCCGGCTTTCAAAGTAACTTGTTTCGTAAAATGAAATGAAAAGAAAGGTTTGAAAACTCACTCGTTTACCCTATTTCGCTTTTTCTCATTCGGAAATAAATAGATTTGCCTCCTTTCATATGCACACCGTGGTAAGGAAATTTGATGCCCTTTTCTAGTCGAATATTGCATCTGTCATTACTTTTTGATCGTGTCTTCTTGAACAATAACTACCCATTTGCCCTAGTTTGACACATACTAAATTCTCTTCGTGTGCATGTGATAGTTCACTAGTGAATTTTGCGTATTAAGTCACTATACAGATCCAAAATTTGTGTCTTTTTGATTAGCATCTCAACAGGCTTGAGTACCTGAGTGATCTGAATGTAGGATATATTTGAGGTCACGCTTGCTGAATCAAGCCCTCTTTTTATTTTCAATTAAATTTAATAGAGAAATTTGATCACAATTGCCGTACGACCGCCGCACGAGAAACGCGCAACCACCGCACGACCGCCGCACGACCACCGCACGATCGCTGACCATCGCCGCCAACTGCCACCACAAGATTGCCATCCATCAACCATAGGAGGGGATAGTGGCCAATGGGCTATGGGCAGCAACCATGTGGCGGTTGGCGATGATAGGCTGCCAACGGATGGTGGCAGTCATCGGCCAGTGGGTTGTAGGCAGCAGTCGGTGGGCTACGGGCGGTGGCAACCATCGCCGGCAGTCACCAACAGTCGGCTACCAACGGTGGCCATAGGCGGCAAGAGGTGGCCGACAGCTGGCAGGCGGCGGGCAATGGCTGCATTATCATTTTAGCTTTTGCCGAAGGGTGCTTAAAGTTGATTTTGGAAAAATAAAATAAAAGAAACGATAAAGGGTTGTATATTAAAGAGGATTTGTCCAAGCTTAAGCCGAGGTTTAATTAATAATTCAAATTTCATTGGGAGGCGATGAACTAAGGGATGAACTTTTAGGACCGGTTGCAAGAACTACACAAGTATTAAACGTAGCTTTATCCCTATCTCGTTAGCTAGTATAAGGATTATAATCTTAATGGTCGAAAGAATTACTGAATCGACATATAACTTACTTTGCCTCGGGAAAATCATTTCAATTACAAATAAAAAGATTAGACTTGGACGTAAACTAAAATCGAAACAAAATTGGAAGCTAGAGAAGAGAGATGTTTTCAGCATTTGTTTATAACGGAATCATTTGTTGCACAACTACTGTCCCTCGCATCATCAATACGTAACCAAGATTCAAGAAAATTTCTAGAGCTTTAGCTTTGTCATTTGAAGAAAATTGAACGACAAACTTCATCAATTGCAATGAAGAAAAGTGAAGAAATTCATATATTTTCTATGACTCATCAACCATTCATAAATATGACACGAAGAAAACCATTTCGTTTTTACAAAAATAAAATTCAAAGCACATGTCACAATATAAACAATACTCATCGAAAATTTAACATATATATAGTAACAATATTTTGTTATAAATTACTATTATTGTTACTCCGAACTCTTAGTAATTCGGGTCACGTCGAAATGTGGCAAACAGCTGCATTGAGAACCATGATTTTACATGGAGTAGAAGTGGGACATCCATAATCGTTCATAATTTAGCATCATCCATCATTGGAAGCTACACACGTGTACAAGAAGTGCAAGTAGGAATTGGTCATATGTACGCACGAATGCAATAGGCATTGTTTGTCAAAGTGATGAATTTGATTCTAGGCAAGTCATATCACATTCTGAATCTCCGTGGAGGAAAGCAGTGTGGCGAACCATTTTACTTTTCAAGTGGGCATCGGGTCGACTTTTTATTTGTCGGGTTTGATATCCATCAAATTGAGTCCATCTCTTTCGAGCAAAAGCAAGTTATTTGTATTTGGGAGACTGAGTGCTAGAACATTTTACCTTTCAAACGATCAGTGAGTCAACTTGACGTATTTAATCGGATTTGATATCCGCCAAATTTAGTTCGCCTTCTTTGATCATGAGTAGGTCATTCACATTAGGACTTGGAAATGCTTCCTTGTGTTATGATCTCAAGTTTTTCAGTCAAGTAAAAAATTAAGTCATAGGTCTCACCTTAAATTTTAGTTCATTTCAAGCTCAAATTTTGAGATGACACATATTCTTTTCGGAGTGGCTTGATCAAAATTGACGATAACCAACTCTTTTCCCTTAATTTTTGTAAAAATTTATGAACATAAGTCAAACTTACCCAAGTTTATGTCTTAAACTTATATTATATAATACGATGTATCTAAATAATGGAATTTTCTTGCAAAATAGATTTTCGAGTTCAAGAAGGAAGATGTTAGATTCTTTTTTGGCCATAAGAGAAAAGTGTCTCCTTTTAATTGTTTATCAAATAACATAATAGAAACATGGAGGACCGTTCTGTTTCATTTTTGGGTCAATAATGATTATTCTTTATATCTCACTTTACAATTGTATATCTTAATATTATTATTTGAAGGAGTGTATTTTCTTCCATCACAGATTGGAGGAAACTTTCCACCGGCCATGCCTTTAATTCGAGGGATGCAAGTTGTTAATATCATCTTATGCATACTAGACTAAAATTAAAAGTGGGCGATATCCATATTTATAACCCATCAATAAAATGTATGATTGAAGGAAGATATGACATTTATTTAAAACATCTAAATGTAGCAACATGTCAAGGAAAAAATTGAGTGCATTTTTTTTTATCCCAAACAAGTCTAGAATAAGTCTACCTCTCCACCAAATCGAAGCAAACCATCCACATCAAAATTAGAGAATTGACAAAGAATTACTTCTTTGGAGAATTATTTCACTATGTTCTTGGCACAATGACCCAAGAGGCTTGTGCCAAGTAAAAGCAAAACATGGAACCTCGCTCTAATTGTGGTGCCATACCTCGGTCATTTGACCTCGACTAGTTCTTTGGGTTACCTTGTGTATCAGCTACTGTCAATTGATCGCGAAAGCAATTTTGACTTCAACATTTTATTGGTGAATTCCATAAAATTTGATAAGTATTGTCAAGAAGAATTGTGATCTAAAACTATGAGATGAGGAACCAAACCCAATTCTAAAGTTGTCAAGACAGCAAAAAGTTGATTGCTTAAATCTTTATCGCTTTCCAATTGGATGCGTTACACAAGTTAAAGTTCAATTTGCCGAGTAAACACAATGTTTAACCCTTCATCTTTTCACTTCTCTTGTCAAAGAAACCGCTCCATGGGCTGTGGGTCCGGCCTGACAACGAAGGTTATCACTTTGTAGCTTCACGCGCAGATCACTTTTTATCTCTTCGGAGATCACCGGTGCTGAGTCGCTGGCCGGACTACTCAGTCGGAAACACCAACAATTGCTTGGGCCGAGGAGTTGGCTTGCGTGCTTGAAGAAACGAAGGAATTTCGGGCTTCCCACATCAACCCGTGCGTTAATTCCCTGGTAATTGTAAAGTATTACTTTTCTCGAAAGAAGTTGAAGGGTGAGCTGTTTTATTTGAGCAGTGGGTCCCAGAGCCATGTGTCGATCAATGAGTGGGCCGGCGCCCATGTGGTGTGGTGGGGCCGGGCTCGGTCTAGCAGATGGCCGCTGCCGACCTCGTCAAACCCGTACTCCTCGATCCCAAACCGCTCCCGCCGCGCCAGAATTACCGGAAGTGCTCCCACTCGAAAACGTAGTCGTTGCTGCAGTTGAAGGCCTCGTTCTGTGCATACGGATCGACCGCTACCCCAATCTGCTGCTCGGCAATGAGGTCGCCATTTCCTTCGATGGAGTAGCTAGCACTCCCGGCCGTCCTTGGTCCCCGGGAACATAAGCGGGACGCCCTTGTGCTTGCAGATGGCGGCATAGACGCAAAGGACGCCGGCAAGGTTCATGAGGCTGTAGGGGTAGAAGACGAAGATGTGGGAAGCCCGAAACTCCGAGGGAATTGACGCACCGGTTGATGTGGGAAGCCCGAAATTCCTTCGTTTCTTCAAGCACGCAAGCCAACTCCTGAACCGATTGTGGGCGATGATCTTCGCAATGAACAGGAGGAGCTTAGCGATTCGGTCTCGAGCTCCTAAGAACTCTGCAAAGAAAAGGTTTGTTTCTCACCGGAAGGGTGGACGCCGCCGGAGGAGGGCTTCTTGAAGCTGAATGTTGATGGATCCGTCGGTCGATCGCTCCTCGGAAGCTTCAATTGCAGGGAATCTCTGCCGGCCGCTGCTGGGTTTCACGAGGAAAGTAAGAGCAGCCTCGGCCAAAGCAGTTTTTGGTGTTTCCGACGGAGGAGTCCGACCAGCAATTCGGCAGCGGTGATCTCCGAAGAGATAAAAAAGTGACCTGCGCGTGGAGCTACGAAGTGATAACCTTCGTAGTCAGGCCGCACCCGCAGCCCATGGAGGCAGTTTCTGTGACAAGAGAAGTGAAAAGATGAAGGGTTAAACATTGTGTTTATTCTGCAAATTGAACTTAAACTTGTGGAACACATCCAATTGGAAAGTGATAAAGATTTAAGCAATCAACTTTTTGCTGTCTTGACAACTCTAGAATTGGGTTTGGTTCCTTATCACATAGTTTTGGATCGCAATTCTTCTTGACAATACTTATCAAATTTTATGGAATTTACCAATAAAATGTTGAAGTCGAAATTGCTTCTGAGATTAAGTAGCAATAGATGGTACCGAGGGTAACCCAAAGGATTAGTTGAGGTAAAATGACCGAGGTATAGCACCACAATTAGAGCAAGGTTTCGTGTTCAGCTTTTACTTGGCACGAGCCTTTTGGGTCATTGTGCCAAGAACACAGTGAAATAATTCTCCAAAGAAGTAATTCTTTGAGAATTCTCTAATTTTGATATGGATGGTTTGCTTCTGATTTGACTGGAGAGGTAGACTTATTCTAGACTGTTTGGGATAAAAAAAATGCACTCAATTTTTTTCTTGACATGTTGCTATATTTAGATGTTTTAAATAAATGTCATATCTTCCTTCAATCATACATTTTATTGATGTGTTATAAATATGGATATCGCCCACTTTTAATTTTAGTCTAATCTGCATAGGATAATATTCATAACTTGCAACCCTTGAATTAAAGGCATAGGCAAAGGAAAGTTTCCTCCAATTCGTGGTGGAAGAAAATACACTCCTTCAAATAATAATATTAAGAAATATGAATATAAAGCATGATATAAAGAACAATCCTTATCGACCAGAAAAAGAAATAGAACAATCCTCCATATTTCTATTTTGTTATTTGGTAAACAATTAAAATGTGGCACTTTTCTCTTATGGCCGAAAACGAATCTAACATCTTTCTCCTTGAAGTCGAAATTTTTTCACTGGACTTCAAGAAATTTACATAAAAATGCGAAATAGCTTTAATGCTTCTTAATCCTATGCAAGTCGAATGGGCTTTTTGACCCAAAAGAAGCAGAAATGGCCTAGCCCACTGGAATGCCTCTGATTTGAGATCTCCTCTCCGCATAGGGCACGAATGTCCTATGCAAGAGGCAAGAATTTTCAGATGATCTTTGGGCGTGAAATTAAGCTATCTTAATACGGTGAAACCAATCAATCACGATAAACAAAGTAGTCTCGAAGCAAGTGTCTTTCAATTGGGGCCACCATAGTTACTTGAAATGTGAGTTTACGCGAGATAATTTTCATTGTCGCCAAACAAGAAAGATTAGTGATCAAACATCGATCGTTTTGCTCCTCAAATAACAAGTTGCATACCAATGGCTAACAATGCCTCTGGTGGTTTTTACCAGGATAAGCAAAAGGAGATCACTTTTTTGCTAAGTGGCATGGAAAATGGTATTGACATAATTTACTTACTAAACATCACCCTCCTCTAACCAAGGTTCCAGCATCACAATTCCATTTTTTGTGTAAATTGAGGAGTCCGATCAGGGATAACACGCCACTTTAAGGAGATTCTCAAATTGCAAAGGCTTGGTTTGATCAAGCCACCGAGTATTGGACATAAGTTATAGCGCTTACTCAAATAATTATATTGAAGTATAGAAATCTCACGAGAATATACATAAATAACTATTTTTGAGAAAAATTATCTAATAAAGAACTTCAATACCAAGCACTTTTCTCCATGAACGACAGGCCTCATGCATGGAGTTGTTTCCTTCGAGCAATTCTCGGTATTGGAATTGCAAGTGGATGATCAAAAGCAAAGAACGATACATGGACTTTGCTATTTTTCTTTTCGCGACACTACCTTTGAAACCGCTTCTTTGTTTTACTAATGCTAAAAGAATCGTTTATACGGATATATATGTCAATTAGAAAGAGCTAGAAGCATTGTCTTATCCTATTGTGTGAAGGATTACCCTTTTTTTTTTCAGCGTCCTCTCCTAATACAAAGAAAAGGTGAGATTCTCTCGTACTGATATAATGATCATCCTTACTTACTATGTAAATCACTGTGGTGGGAGGCAATTGATCTCGAGGCGATGGAGAATTTGGGGGCCAAGAATGGTGAGAAATTTTATTTTGCGAGATTATTCCATTATTTTAAAAGTCCTATTATACTAATATACGTTCAAGACATAAACTTGGGCAAACTTGACTTTTGTTCGGAGATTTTTACAAAGATTAGGGAAAAAGACTTGGTTATCGTCAATTTTAATCGAGCCACTACGAAAATAATATGCGCCATCTCAAAATTCAAGCTTGAAAATGAAGTAAAATTTAAGGCGAGACCTATGATTTAATTTTTACTTGACCGAATAACAAAATCCAAAAATAATTATTTTCTAGCACAAATTGTTATTGGGAATGGAACGGTTACCAAACACACAATTAACCCGTTTTTAACCTATTTCCATAATATACAAATCTAGCGATCCATATTTAACCCAACTCACACCCAACCCATGTTGCTAAAATGCATATATTGAACCCAATTTAGGAAAACTCGTACTCAAGTTGAGGCAAGAGGACAGGACAAGCGAATAAAAGATTGAGTGTGAACGAGGAATGATGAAAAGAAACTTATAGAGATGAATTTTTTCTAATGAGTTCTTCCATTTATGACTTATTTATTGAATATAATTAACTCACTTAATAACTCAACTCATCAAATACACACGGGGCCGAGAAATGAGTGTGTGATTCATTTTGATAGGTATAATACATGGGGGTATGATCCATTAATCAAATCTATTATCCCATCACGAAACAAAAGGCGCTGGCCCCAAGATATCCCGTGTCCCGCGGATCATGGTAGGCAGCACACCCAAAAATAGGCAACCGAAAAGAAAAAGAAAAAGAGGAAAATAAAGACAGAGAGCACTATTCGGGACCCACCACTTGCCCGAAAACAGAACCGTTCGTCTTCCCCGGAAAAGCGACCGGCCTCGAGGTACCCTTCTGGGGAATAGTCCCGCCCGGTGGGTGATCCTAGAGGGAGAAGCGGGAGAGAGCTCCTCCGTCTCTAGCTCACCTAGCTTGCCGTGCGGCGGCGCGGACGGTAATGGAGGCGGTGGCGTTGTTGAGTACTTGATCGGAGTGATCGAGAAGGCTGGGTCTTACGGCGGTTACAGGAAGACGCAGAGGAAGGAGTGCCTGAATCTGGCGGGGAGGTTGAAGCTTCTGGTCCCGCTTTTGGAAGAGATCGGAGAGGCCCACCGCGCCGCAGATTCCCCTGCCGGTGATGGTTTGGACGCTACCCTGGTTCGCCTGAGGCAAGCGGTGGTTGCGGCTAAGAAGCTGTTGAAGCAATGTCACTGTGGAAGCAAGATATCTGGTTCGCTAATTGTTTACCCGGTCGTGTGCTCATTTGGGTTCCTCGTTTTCGATCTTCTGAACTGGGTTTCGATAAAAAATATGCAGGTGTTGGAGGGCGAGGCGGTCATGAGTAGATTCCATGCTGTTTACGACAAGCTAAACGAGGCCTTGGATGATATGCCTTACGACGAGCTCGGGGTCTCGGTTGAAGTCCAGGACCAAGTAAGTTTGCAGCAGACTCTTTAGTTTAATGACATTGGCGTTTCCTTCAGAGCAAGTTCTCGGATTCGGTTTCGCAGAATCAAGAGGAGTTCAACTGGCTGAGTGAATTCATGAGCTCAAATTAGTAAATTTAGATAAATTTAGTGTATTGTTCCGTCGATCGTTCGCCGACACTGATGGGTCTCATGTATATGAAGGTCGAGCTAATTTGGATGCAACCCAAAAAGGCTCAAAAGAGGAGGGACACGCAGGACATTGAGTTGGCGATGGATCTGATGGTGGTACTATCCAAGAAGGACGACCAGAATGTGGACAATGCCATCCTACAGCGCCTTGCGAACAGATTGGAACTACGGACCTTCTGCGATCTGAAAGCAGAAACAGTTGCCATCAGTGAACTCGTGAAGCAGTTTGAAAAATCACAATGTAATCATCCCATAAAAGGGTAGGAAAAATTCTACCTTCTGTCCCCTTGCTCCCATCACGATGTAATCAGCCCGGGTAATTTTAGGCTGATTTAAATGGGGACCGGTCTCTAGGTTAAAAAAAAAAAAAAAATAGAAACTTGTCTTAACCTATTTGACAGCTTGATGCGTGTTCAATCATTCTCTAGCGTCGAACTTTTATGGTATAATATGAAAATTAAGAAAAGAAATGACATTATCTCATCATAGTTCGATATGCTTACAGACAAGATTGATGCTTATTTTTTTCAATGTAGGATGTGATTCTAATTATTAAGACGAGAAAATGGGAAACAAGACAAAAAAAGTTAAGTGGAAACAAAAAACAAATAGCACATAAACTTTATTGCATTGCAGAGAAATACATTATGCAGGAAAATTGTTCAAAAAACCCTAAACTTATTATTAGTGTCAAATTGAACAATTTAATCAATGACAAGGCGTTCTCTTTCATTTTCCAGCCTAGTACCTTCGAACTTTTAATAAATTCTGCACGCTTTTATTTTTAATAAAATTCTAATAGTGAGGAAAGATCACGCATTAAATTATATAGATACACACACACAACATGGGCTTTACTCGTTGTAAAGAAAAATACTTACGCCAGCTTGTGCAAATAATAATTGCATGTTGAAATTGTCGTGTCAGATTATATTCCCTAGCATTCCCACTGATCGACAGCTTTATCCGACTCCTGGGAAGCCAGGATCTGGGCCCACCTCGCATGTCTAAATATAGACCATTCGAGGACCACTAGGTTGACTTGCCCTCTTGCCCGAACGGGGATGTCATCCACTTCCACGCCACCCAATTCAACCGGACCCGCGTAGGATTCAATCAATCTAATCCCAGACTTTTCACGTTGAAAAAGGCACATACAAAAAATTCGAATAACATTGACCGTGGTCGTGCGGTCCAGCTCGAGTTAAAGGTGAAAGTTCCTAAGATAATAACCGGGATAATTATTCATAAATCCAAAATTTAGTGTACGGTGACTTATCCAATTTAAAACCTTCTTATGACTTATCATTTTAGTAATAGATATTTCAATTTTAATTAGAAATCGTTGACATGACAGTTTAATGAACATTAGCCATTTTACGTATCATAGTCGGCGTTGGATGTTTACAAATTTTTAATTTTTTTCAAAATTTTGAAACTTTATCTCTTTTTCTTCTTTTGTTTTTAAACCAAAAACACGACTTAGATTCATGGTTAGAGTCAATGCCTTGGTTGCATGCATACACTGTTTGATAAAATGCCTTGAAGTCTCAACTAAAAAATGGTCAACGATATCACAAGATCCGATATTGATATGAAATTACTCGATTATAGCTAATTTTTGTAAGTGCATAGTGTTTCCATATTTTTTGTTTCCCTGTGCTAGTGCATTTGCTTTATTCTCTGTACTGGGCTGTCTTCTCGCGGTGGTCCTCGATGAGGGAGTTGAGTGAAGATCACCGGTAGGCATGTTCATTGAATATTCTGGTAATGTCCCGAAAGCCTTACATTAGCCTCGGGAGTTGTTGGCACTATGAGTACGTTCATTGATATTGAAGTTTCCATCATCATCGGACGACCGGTGGTGATGGACGAAAAAGGCCAATATTAACAGAGAAATATAGGTGTCGACAAGCGATATTGTTTCGGGTAAGCAGATTCGATCGTCGGCCAATAGTTGGTACGTTCTCCTTTGTAAATACATTTTAGGAAAATAGAGATGGGTTTGAAAAAAATTGGGTTGTTCTGGTCATATTAGGTTAAGTTTAGGGATTTTTGTGGTAATATATATATCGCTTTTCTATCGAGAGTGATTTTTGTGGTGGGAGTTTTTCTATGGTTTGCCCATAAATTTAGGCTGAGAGTGAAAATTTATTAAAGTTAGATGGTGATTCCACTCCTGCTAAACGGTTTAAAAATTCCTACAAGCGTTCTTCTCATTTGTAATTGATTCAAGAAAAAACAAAGAATTTTTAAACAAATACTCGCTCCAAAATAACTGGCATTCCATGGAAAGATCAAAGCACGACGGTATTTATCTTCTCAAAAACTCTCGATAGATTGTTCATAAATGAGTTCCAAACGATTCATCAAGCATCCCTAGTCAAGCATGAGGCTGCCCATTGCAGGCCATCCTTACCTATGGGTACCTTATCCATGGTACGTTGGGCCAGGCCCAAATACATCATTGCCGGGATTGCAAGCTACCAAAGTAGCGTCCGGCCCGACGGGGCCCACTAGCCACGAGTGGGGCAAGCCCAACACTGGAGCGAGAACAAATTGGTAGGTCGGACGAAGCGAGTCTAGGCACAAATCCCTACCCAGGATTTCATAATGCAGGGCATGGAATTGGATCTGGTGGGTCGGGCATAGGGACGAATCCCTACCCGAATTTCACACCCAACTTTCTGCCTTTTTCGATCGTGCCCGTCACCAGCCGATCGGAGCTTGGCAACCCCCTATATGTGTCAACTGCTGACGGTCCAGAATTGCGAGTGATCACCTTGCAATTGACCGAGCTAGAAAACTACTCTAGATGGTTGCAGACTTTTGGCAAGCCCTCGTGACAAAGGACAAGGACGGTTTCCTCGACGAAACCACACCCGTTCCTTCAAATGAGCGACTGGCCTGACACTGGAGAAAGTGCAACCATCTCATCTGAATGTGGATCGGCAATTGTGTCTCTCCAGATGTCGCGGCCAGTCTCCCAGCAGCAGAGGACTCGAAGAAAATGTGGGACAACATCAAAGAAATGTATGGAAAATTAAATCGAGCCAAGATTTTTTTCCTCATGCAAGAACTCAATGAACTCAAGCAAGGAAATATGATGGTAACGGCTTGTTACAACAAGCTATTGTTGCTCTGGAACGAGCTTGAGGCCGCAGAAGAAAAACTCAAGGGACTGGTGGAAACCCTCGAACAGTATAGATCTATAAAGGAGAGGGAGAAAATGGGGTGGTAAAACGCAAACATCGTCATCTGTTGGAGGTATCGCAAGAGCACTAAAGTTTCAGGGATCCATTCCAGATAATTATTGGGGAGATTGTATTTTTACTGCAGCCTATCTCATCAACTGGATGCCCACTCGAATACTCGCTGGTAAATCACCTTTCGAATTACTTTATGGCAAAAAACCAGCAGTTGATCATTTAAGAGTTTTCGGTTGTCTATGCTACACTGCAACTGTGGGACCTTGGGACAAAATGAGTCCACGTGCTAGACGATGCGTATTTATGGGTTACCCCAACCTGCAAGGATACCATGTTCTTGATCCATCAACAGGAGATTTTTTCATGAGTAGAGACGTAATTTTTCATGAAAATATCTTCCCATTCCAGGATACCAAGGAGGATTTGACTGTCTCAAACAATTCTCATAATTTCTTACACTAGGAAGATGTACCTCCTGAATATTTTCTTACAAGATCTCTAGATCCAGTCATTCCCTCACCTTCAGCATCCACTCCACCTAATCAGTTGCAACCTCAGGAAGCAATGGAAAATATGCCTACAACTCAACTCAATATGGAAAATATTTATGATGTTTTGACATAAACAAATATTGAAGAATCATCTTCTTCACCACCAGCGGATCCTCCACATCGTTCGGCACAAGCCACACGACCACCAACATGGACAAAGGATTATATCTGTGCATCTCTTAATTCGCCAGGTATCAACTATCCAATATCCTCATATGTCTCTTTTGATAAGCTTTCGTCATAGCATATATGTTGTATTAGTCGCATATTCGATGAAAGGGAACCTTCTAGTTATGATGAGGCATCCAGAGATCCACGGTGACAATAGGCCATGGTAGTAGAATTACAGGCATTGAGTGATAATTATACCTGGGAACTGGTCTAGCTTCCTCCAAATCGACAGTCTATAGGATGCAAATGGGTCTATAAAATCAAATAGAAAGCTGATAGATCCGTTGAGTGTTACAAGGCTCGATTGGTGGCCAAGGGATATACCCAAAGTGAGAAGGTTTCGATTATCATGAAACTTTTTCTCCCGTTGCTAAAGATGTCACATTCGCTCCTTCTTATCGCTTGCAGCAATCCATGATTGGTCATTACATCAAATGGACGTCAACAACGCTTTTCTCCATGGCAACTTGGATGAAGAAATCTACATGGATAATCCTCAGGGCTTGTGGAGACAGGGGGAGAATAAAGAATGTCGTCTCCGCAAATCCCTTTATGGACTGAAGCAAGCCTCCAAGCAATGGTACGCAAAATTTGCCAAGGCTCTCACAATTGCAGACTTCAAACAATCCAAATATGATTATGCATTGTTCACATGGACTAAAGGTACGTCATCTATTTACCTAATGATATATGTAGATGACATTCTCATTATGGGAAATGATGAAGCTGCAATAGAGAATCTTAAGAAATATTTGCATATCACATTCCATATAAAAGACCTGGGAGCACCAAAATGTTTTCTTGGAATTGAGATTACCAGATCTCACCAAGGAATTTCTCTTGGTCAGAGAAAATTTGTATTGGAAATCATATCATAAGCAGGTTTATCATGATGCAAACCAGCAATTATTCCAATCCAGCAGAATACCTATGCCTTCTTGAGCTCTGCTCCTCGAGTGACGCGATGGAGTTCCCGAACAGTGGGATCTTCTTCCCAGACTTTACGGGATTGCTGGTAATTGAAGAGGCTTCTTGTAACATGTACGCAGCAAAGCAAGCGACTGCAATCTTTGGGATATAGCCGATTTAGCCCTTGTTGAGATATTTTTTATAATTATATCCTTAAACCTTTTTTTTTCAAATTCGATCATGTTACTTACTGGATTTTCCATTTTCAGTTATCGCCCTTTATCATATTATAGTAATTTGATGTGCCCTAATTTTTTTGATGTTATGAAAGAAAATTAGAAAAAATACTTTTAAAATTTAAAATTCAAAAAAAGACCAGAAATAATAATACTTTTCAATGATGTGCCTATATGTTCCTTGTTAAATTTGGAATGAGTAAATTTCTCGTTTTTATTTTATTAGACTAAGTTTTGGAATATCAAAAATATAATATAATAAAATTCGAGATCAATTTGATATAGAGTGGAGCCTTCTCACCAAGATCATAAAAACACGTATGTAGGATCATCCATTTCATCCGTAGCATGTTTTGTTTCTATAAAACAATTATTTCTTGTTTGGTATGTTCACATTTTGCAAGATGGTTCTTCCAAGCAAATGGATATCCCCTCATGTATCCTGATCAATTGACCATTCATCTACTATTAATCCATCCAAGAACAACCCCTTAATTTATAGCTCCTTCCCCTTTTACATATATCTTTTTCAGACTTAGACATAATTTCTATCCAATAATTTCATTTTCTTTCGAGGAGACAAAGCTTTTTGCTACTTCACATCCTATAATCAACGCCACACATGGCTTGTGTATATGGAGGGCACACTCAAATATACATACTAATAGTATTGATTTCTTTATCGAGGGGAGTTTTTAAACAAACCATACTAGAGATGATTGATCAGATGGTTTGGATCACAATGTGTCTTTATATCATGCTAAAATTACAAAATGCTTTTGATGCTCAATCAAGCAAAGTCCACCCCTATAACTTTAAGCTCCCGTAGGGATCCATCATAAAGTGCTTTCATCCTTGTGGCTTAGGCCGGGCTTAGATGGATTTGCAAGCTGTTGGACCCATGATCAAGTCTAAGCCCATTCATTTGCATGTTAATCTTATCGGTGGCCCATAGGCCAAGTGAATAGTTTTGAGCTCAATTGGATTAATTACTTTGTCCATGAATTCAAAATAAATAAATTCGGCTAAGCCCATTCTTTATCATGGCTGGAATTTTTCCTATGATATGCATGCGGGGTGCTGAGCTTGGAAAGATTACAGAATTTGATCGAATGTTGAGGGGCAATAAAAAGATATTATCCTTAAGAGTTTTAATGGTATTAAAATGAGATGTGAGGATACATTTTAAAGGTGTTAAAATGAGATGTGAGGATACATTCTTTTGATCGAATTTTGGGGGCAATGAAAAGATGTTATCCTTGGGAGTTTTAATGATATTAAAATGAGATGTGAGGATACATTCTTTTGGTTAGGAAAAAGAAAAATATATAAAATATAGGAGGATTTCATTGAAGAAGGAAGAATTCGTGGAGAAGCAGATACAAAGAGGGGAACGATTTTCACGAAAGAAGAAAGAGATGAAGGACAAGAAAAAAGGGGTATGCACGTTTTTGTGAAGAAGCTAAAAGAAAAAAGAAGGCAAAAATCAAGGCACTGAATTAAATCACCAGTTTCGACCTTCTTATGGTGTCAATAAATGCTGTTGGTTATTAAGATAAACTCGAATGGAATTTTTACTTGGATTCGATCTCAAGCTTGAGCTACATCCATTGTCATGAATTTATATAATGGTGCAAGTTGGCATGAGAGAGAGAGCATCTTGCAATTTATCATGAAATTTCAGCTTGAAGAGGAGTGTATGTCTCCATCATGGAGTGAGGAATACAACTAAGTGATGTGAATTTATAAGTTATATGTCTATTTTTTCTTTTTATATTTTGCAGTCATAGATAAAGATTATTTCGTTTTTTAGCAACTCACTTTTTCACAGAGGAGCACACACCAAACCATTCAATCTTTGGTGAGATAATCTTTGATTATAAGACACAGAAATCATGTTGTTTACCCGATAACAATTAATAAAATGAAGGTGAAGAACTTAACTTGAATAGTTGTGAAAAGAGAAGGAATATTAACTTGTCGAGCTGCGAGAGAAGAAGTACATGAAATGTCTTTTTAAATGAATATTCATGCATCAAACCTGGGGAATCCACCACCTGACTTGTCCACGTGTAACTCAGCGAAGGATCGCTTGCTTTCTCTACAGAGGCCTCACAGCTTCACTTTCCGTGCCACGTGGATAATTTACTCTTTTTTTTCAAGAAAGATTATTCAATTTGTACTTTTGTCAAATAAGATGCCTGGAGGCTAGTGAAAACAAACACCCAAGAAAAAAGGATTGTTATCATCATCAGTACATTTTCATTCTAATGCTACGTCTAATATTTCTTTTTATTGAAAAGAGTTCAATCACAATTATAAAAAAAAAAAAATCTGTGGGAATATTTTTTTTTTTGTTTTTCATTATTTTATTTTCTTGATTTCCTAATTACGAACTTAAAATGAAAAAAAAATAAATTAGGAGAAAATAAGGTTTATTTGTAATTTAAGACACAGCCACGCTGTCCCACTGGGGCTCCGACTGACACCGTATTTGTTGCCATTGATCGCTTGCCCATGCCCGGCCGCTCACCGCTGTCCTTGCACGGCGAGACACGTTCCGGCGACGGCGACGACTCTGGCGACGATATGATGGACCCTGCGCTTCACGTCATCCGCCTACTCCTGCACTCTGGCTCGACGACTCGACACTGCAGCCACCACAGCCCAGCCAAGGCACGACCAAGCTCCCCGACGACCTGCCCCTGCATTGCCCATCACGGCCGCTGCACCGAGCCAAGATGATGAACAGCCGACCCTCACTGAGCCTTGCGAGTGTAGCCCTTGGTGCGTCCCCGAGATCCATTGCACCGGCGATGAGCCAAGCAGCTCCTCATCCTTGCGCCGTTGTTCCAGCCCTGCACCGCGGGATTTCCAGCCCCGTTGATGTTGCTGCTTCTATGGCTTGAGCAGCTGCTGACCGAACATTGTCCTTGCTCCCTGTGCCGAGGCCGCGTTTCTTGCCGAACCCGCTCTGTTCCTTTCCCCGTTTAGATTACACTGATTCAAACCATTGTTGACGTTGGCTCTCTCTCTGTATGTCTCTCTCTGCAGGACGCCTGGTTTTGACTTGTCAAGTTATTGCCCCCGCCACTGCCATGTGCCACCGAGAACCATCAAAAAGTAATGTCCAAGCCAGATTCTTTACTGATGAAACATAGACATGGACTTCACCATTTGAGTAATGTCCATATTTATTATACACCACTTAGAGACCTAATTTGATGAATTTTCTTCAACACCGTTCTTCTAAGGTTCTTCCAATGGCACGAGCACAACATCTTACAAGTCTTATGAACTGATTAAGTTTAAGACTTGATTTATACAGGTGATCATGTTGAAAAGCAGTTTTTTCATGCCATTTATAAGATTTGAAGACATGACATCCTATTCCCAAGCTCAAAATTCTCTAATGCCAAACTAACCGTGCCAATCTTGGGGTGAAGTATTTTTTGAAATTAGAGCATGTGGTTTTTGTAATTTTTAGCTTTATAACGAAATGCTACACAATTTAAAAAGAAAAAGAATTTTAAGGTTTTGTGTTTATCTTGTGAAAATTTGTCCATCAATGAAAGTTAATTGTTCAGTCAAGAGAACATTTCCGATTATCAAATAGGATGCATGTCCTTGAACAAATATTTATTTCAAGAAAGATAATGTGAGAATGATCAAGCTTTGAGGAATTATATAATTTCTACGTTATAGATGCATATCAATCATAGAAGAAGAAGGAAAAAAAGTAAACCATTATCATTTATAATACTACATCACATGCTATATCAATTTTGCCACTCAGTCTTAGTATTTGTCTCGGCAATTGCAGCCTCGACGACTGACATCTAAAGAAAAGTAAGGTGCAAGACTCCAGCTTTACAAGCGTCGCCTTCATCGCCGTCCATTGCCATCGCCGTCGTTGAGACCTTTTTGCCCTTACTTATCCATCTCCTCCGACCAAATGGAATCCGGTGAGATCCTGGAAGGTTTGCAGTTGATGATTCTCACCTGATGTCAAGCCAGCTTCTTAAATTTGGATCTCTGGTCTAGTTTCGATAATAGTAACCATTGTTCCATTACCATACTCCGGATGTTGTTGGTGGCCTTATTAAGCTTGTTCTGTGCCCTTGCCGTTCGTGGTTCAATTTTGCTTGATGAACGCGTCGATTGGCCGGCTACCTCCGAGACAACAACTAGCAAGCCTCGAGGATCAGTTTTCTGCGAGTGCTCTCTCTCTCTCTCTCTCTCTCTCTCTCTCTCTCTCTCTCTCATGTATTTTGTGTAAGGCGGCTTGCCATGGAAACTTAATGCCAACTGCGGATGATCAGAGAAAACTAAAGGAGGAAATTTTGATGTTGAGAAACTTCTTGAATCCATCATCGGATTGCCACCACTGTTTGGTGCCGGAACAATCAATTCTCAGATAGTCTCTTGCTAGAAATCACCATTAACAATGACAAATCACAAAGTAGAAAGAAACAAAAAATGGGTTCAGATTCGGTTAACTGGAATCAAGTCCATTCATTAACGAAAGTATTAAGGTACACCAATTCGCCCTCAGATTGCACAAAAAGCATGTATTTCGCAATTGTGAGCCTTCCAAAAAAGGCAAAAGCATCGCTCAGAGTAATAAACTAGATTTATTAAGCCCCACTTAACTAGGTTAAAAGGCAGGGTGAAAATTTTTGGGTCATTGTCCACACACCCTCATCAGACATGGCATTCCCCTCTGATATTAATATGTCCAGTACCATGGTGCTCTCTAATTCACCTTTGTCACTCTAATTCCTCAAAGCATAACCAGCCTGCTTTATCCAAAATTAGTAAATTTTATGTTGAAAAATCACATTTTAAGGGGCAGGGACAATTTGAAGTAAAGATGTTGCAAGGATAGACGACAAAGGCTCCCAATCTTTGCTCCTAAATATTTTTTTTATATAATTTCTTTTTCTAATGTGAAGCCCGGAAAATAAATCATCTCTTTAATTAGGCAAAATGTGGCTAAAAATATTTTCTTTTCAATTTCCAACTCAAACATGAATTTAAAGTGAAAAATATTTTGTATCATTTTGTATTTGGTATATGATTTGATTTTCTTCAGATCACTTGTTTTGATCATTTTTTGTTTTTATTTTTTTCATTTTTAAAAATTGTAATTTATAATTATTTTTTTCTTTTCTTTTAATTTTCTTTTCCTCGACCGGTAGATGGTTGGCAAGCGTCCCTATAGGCAGTGCTTGGGCCTCGCCACCCTCCATGTTTAAGCACTCCATGTTTAAGTGTTGCCAATTTGACGAGCCTAAGGGATTTAATGCGCCTCATTTTTTTCTTTCATAAAATCCTAGTAATCAATGATTAATAGATTAGATTTATTGGTTAGGGAAAATATTTCTTTTGATAAAAACTATCAAACTTTGGTTATCTTTGGATCATAGTTAATTTTTTTTTCTTTTGGAGCTAGTAAATCTCGTAATATCAATAAATTATTTTTTAAACTAAAAATACAAAGAAAGGATAGTTTTTATAGCTATTTATGTACTTGCAAATTTGAAGAAAACATGGAGAAATAATAGGAATACTTCTTTGCTCTTCTCGGAATGGGAACAAAATGAAATGGACAATTTTACCCATCGGCTCCATGCTCCATCTTCTTCTTCTTCTTTTTTTTCCCTTTTTTTCTTTTTTTCTTTTATTGTATATTCTCTATTTTTTCCTGGGCCCCACCACCTCTTTCCTTTCCCTTGGTGGGCCCAACCGCCATTTGAGTGTCTTTATTATTTGTTATTTTCTTTTTTGGTCGTGTGTTTATTATGCGATAAAGGTCCCCCCCCCCCTCTCCCCTCTTCTCTCCTCTCTCTTCTCTCTTTGTGGGATTTTAAATTTGTTTATCATTTCCAGCCTCCGATCCGCATCTGGTGTCTTTTTCACTAGGAACCTACATTTTATAGGAAAAACGTCGAGAAAAGGATAGGATTTTAAGATGAGTTAAGATGAGTTATGATGTAAATTACAATTTCGAATAGGTGAAGATGATTAGTTTTTTGCAATGTCTCTATAAAATATCTTTAAAATATTCATATAAAAATTTGGATTTTGGTAGATTTAATTGGATTACTAGTACTAAATCTTTCGGCTATTGATGATCAGATATTCCCTTTTTTATTTTTTGCACTCAAATCTCTTCCGATCGCCTCCTCGCCTTTCGAGTCTCGGAAAAGGAAAAGGAAAATTTTAAAAAGAAAAAAAAAAAAAAAGAAATGGCGCGCGATTCTACCTTCCTGATTGCACGGGATGCCTTGAAGAAGGTAGCCGTTCCGATCAAGGGCCAATTCTAATACGTGATATCCACCAAGCGCTACGCCGACCGTCTTTGGGAGGAAGTCTGGAATTTGGAGTGGGAGGCTGAAAGGGTCGACTGCTTGGCGGGAGTGGCCAGAAGCAGTGTTCGGAATATCTATTATGGCTTCATGGAGTGGCAGCGAAGTGCTGACAGGGCCTTGGAGTAGGCGGGATACCTGTTAGACGACATCGAACGGTAAGGCATTACTTGGCGACCCCGACTATCGCTACGAGTTCAGCAGGAAAGCCGATGCCAAGATCAAGGTCATTGGGCGGCTCGTTCAGAAATGCAGTGAATTCAGGCAATTGAACATCTCCATCGATCCTGCTGCTGCTGCTGCTTCTCCTCCCCCTCCTCCAGGTGATGTCTCTGCTCGGACTCCGGGCAGGAGAGAAGGCAGGCGTGCCACTCTGTCAACCGCCGCCCCATGGCGGTCTCCTCTTCTTCTGCCTTGATGTCTCTGCTCGGACTCCGGAAAGGTATAATCATATTATGCTCTCAGAATGCATAATATGATTATACCTTTCATGACAGGACGCAAAGCGTAATTTTCCTGTTTATGTAAGAAGGTCTAGGTGTTGGAACTCCAACATTGTGCACTGTTTTTGGTTTTTGGCTGGGATCTTCATTTGTTGCTTGACAGACATGCTATAATTGTTTATTTTCCTAGTAGGATTATTCATCACTGGGGAACAATAATGGATCTTTACTCATCAGGTACCTTTGATGAATCCTGTCAGATTGAGCCACCGCACCAGGCAGAGGAACTTGGGAGAAGTTCTATCGAGATCGAATCCAGTCCACCTGAATATAGTAGAAAGGTCCTTAGGCGTGGGGGTTTAGGACTGACGGAGCCTCCGGAGGTCACGCAATGGTAGAGTTTACTTGATGGAAAATAAGTTGACGGAGTTACCAGAGAATCCTCGGTGTCCTGGACTATTGGTACTGTTTCTAAATAGATATTGCAAGCTCAGAACGATTAGTCCACCTTTCTTCGATTTCATGCCTGCTCTCGAAATCCTGAATTTGTCTCGAACTCGTATCAAGTCCATGCTAGAGTCTCTATTCAGGCCAAGCTGCCTAAAAAGACTATTCTTAAATCATTGTGAGCTATTGAGGGAGTTACCTCCGAAAATTGGAGAACTTCAGCAGCTTGACGTACTTGCTCTTGAAGGGACTGAGATCATAGATCTGCCAAAGGAGGTTGCGAAGCTAACAAAGCTCACTTGCTTAGAAGTATCTTTTTGTCCACACACAAATTGTGGCACAAAGTCTGCAGAAGTGAATGCATTGATTCCTCAAGGCACTATTTCTGCCCTATCACATCAAATGTGTCTAGATCGTTGTCCCATTTCAAATTTGTTGTTGGCAAACATGCTGAACGCATCATGTGTCATCTCCCAGAGGATCTTGAGTTTGAGTTAGAACACTGGGATAGATCCCCAAGATATGTAAATGGTTTGGGAGTACCCATAGATATCCAGAAGATGCTCCGGCAAACTACTGCATTTTTCTTAGACCAGCATAAATATGTCACTAAGCTTTCTGATTTTGGGATTGAGAACATGGATCAACTAAAATGCTGCATAATCAGCGAGTGTAATGAGATCTAGGTTATTGTTGATGGAACTGATGTGTATGATGAAGCTGATAGAAGTGAAATTGTATTAAAAACAAGGGAAGATGGACGGAGGTTTCTCAAATCACTTAAATATCTCTACATATATCGTATGAAGAGTTTGAAGTGCATTTATGAGGGGCCGCGGCATCGAGGATCCTTGTCTCGTCTTAAATGCTTAGCCTTACTCACATGTCCTTGGTTGACTACTATATTCACACCTGGCATATTGGAAAACCTTGATAGCTTAGAAGAGCTCAAAGTCGAAGACTGCCCATTGTCTTATGTTTAGTGAGGTGTGAAGATACTTGTGTTCATGAGAGTGCTTCCTTCCTCCCCAAGTTGAAAAAGTTACCCTATTCTCATTGCCTGAACTCATTAGCATTTCCGATGGCTTATGCATTACACCGAACTTGAAACAAATGAGCATTGTTTATTGTTCAAATCTCAAGAATTCATCTACCGGTGAAATGTGTTGCAATCATCTGACAGGAACTGAAGGTAAGGGTAATAATCAGCGGAGAGCATTGTTCTGTTGAATTGATGCCTGTCTTTTTCTTTCAATTTCATTTTATACATTTGATTGAACAAGTTAGAAGCTGCAGGCCTAGCCTTAATAACGAGAAAATTGGAAAGTCAACACTGATCTGAATGAACTCTGATCTTTTTTCGATTTGATATCTGATCTCACCCTTGAAATGTTTATGAATGAGGTGGTGATTGCTAAATGCTCAAAATTCTGGTTGTTCTAATGTTATCTTCGGAACTATGACTTCTTCTGATGCATATTATATTTCAGTTTATGAAACCAAATGTTAGCACACCATAAGTGTGCACTGATTTGGGTTGCTAGTTAATTTTTGCCACTGTAAACGTGCTCCAAGTTTGTAGAGTGACTTAACAATAGCTGGCTTAGTTACCATTGGTGGGAGAATTTCTTCATTAGAGTGCCGAGGGAGTTATTATCGATCTCAACCGTGGATAGGTTATTGGAATTCCTGTTTCACATGCTGTAGAAATACTGTACTTTTTTTACTGGTGGTATGAAAATCTTACTTCGTGATATTCTGCTTGTGTTTGTTGGAGGTACCATATGTGAAAAAGGAAAGGAACATACTTTTTTTTTTGGTCTGGTCAAGGAATAAACTTGAAGTTAGTGTTCAGTTTATGTTGCAAAGTCCAACTGAAGGCTTAAGCTATTAGGGGGAAGGAGACTACATGTAGATAAGATCATTGTCAAAATTTCAAATTGTATTAGCGGTTGCATTCTAATAATTACAGATGCGGGCATATCAGCCTCTTGGAGGTGTCATCACCACAACAGGGCAGATAGTGGCTGCTACTGGCGTGAATTTTATTCTTATCGACCGCAATCAGCTGCTACCTAAAACATTTGTAGTTATAAGTTCAGAAAACAAGTGATGTTCAATACTTTAATATCCCCCTCTTGAGCAAACCCGAATAAAACCATATGACGAATGCACTTTAGGAATAAGACAGAGAAATTATATTATTTGGGGTGTGAATAATTGAAAGTTGGCTCTAGTACCAAATTAAAAATCCAATCTGAAATTTTTTAGTTATTAAGTGGATGCAGACCATAGGACCATTTTCAACCCCAAAAGATGCAAAGGGGGATATTCTCACATTATATCTAACTTGTTACTGTGGATTTATTGTCTGGTTCTGGTTTTGCGCTTTGATGACTCATGCATCGGCCCCACTAAAACTTGTCAAGTCGGAGTTGTTTGCTCTCTAAATGTGCCATTATGCCTAGTTTATGTAACTCTTTTGTTGGATTTGTTGTGCAATTGTAACACAATTTATCAACTCAGGCTGTAGCCCAATTGAAACTTGCCAAGTTACTCTCCGAGACTCTTTGATTGCCAGTATCCTTAGGAGTGCTCTTTGTTCCCAGAGTTTTATTTTGCAGTGTTGGTTTGGGAAGTGACTTTCAATTATTGTGTGCTGTATACATCTAGTAATAGGAGATGAGAGCGATGTATCTCATAGGAAGACAAAAGTTTGTGACAGATCTGATAACACAAGAAGTGAGTGTCGAGTGCCTCAGAGATTAAGAAAGTTGTATATCAGGTGGAAATTCGGCATTCTGAATTGCTTAAAGAAAGTTTTAGTGTTTTAGTCTGTATCAAGAGATCAGGTAGATTTGTTGCTGCTCATCTTTTTCCATTGCATCGAGTGCAAGTTGAATTATGTTGTCATAGTTATCCATTGTAAACCACATATCTACCTGGGTATGAGATACCCTCCTCTACTCGGGAGTGGATGTTTCCTTCTATTGGAAAAATAACATGTGCTGGGGCAACTAGCAGATTAGCTAATTTATCTTCAAATTCCTGTTTAGATGAAGTGGCTTGGTGTTTGTTGTTTGTCTAAGTGACCCAAATCGGTGGTTGCTCATTTTGTCTAATATGCTAATTTTGTATTTTAGCAGCACAAAGTATTCCAAATGATGCAAGCAGAGAGCAGCCTGCTCCTCCTGTGGTTTCTTCTACGACCACTGGTAATGCAGGCTCTTCAAATTCTAAACTCAAAAGGGAACCTAAAGTTGCTTCTTGGCTTTGGAAATTATTATTTAATGATCTTAAGTTAGCTGCAAGAAACTTTAGTGCCGCAAGTCTTCTTGGTGAAGGTGGTTTTGGCTGTGTACGTGGATTTACAAATGATACAAGCAGAGAGCAGCCTGATCCTGCTGGGGTTTTATTTACACCCACTGGTACAGCAATCGACTCCTCAGTTTCATCTACAACCACTAGTAATACAGCAATTACCACTTCAATTTCATCTAAGATCACTAGTAATGCAACAATTAACTCTTTGACTTCTAAAGTCATTGAGGAACATATAGTCGCTCCTCAGCTCCAGAAATTTTCATTGAAGGATCTTAAGTTAGCTACAAGAAAGTTTAGTCTTGAGGGTCTGCTCGGTAAAGGCGGTTTTGACTGTGTCTTTAAGGGTTGGGTTGAAGAAAATGGGACTGCTTCTGCGAGGCCTGGCACCGGGCTGACTGTTGCCATTAAGGTTCTGAACACGAGGGGTATAAGGGTCACAAAGAATGGCTGGTAATATATCATCCAATGATCTTGTATTTCTGGAGTAATGCATGTTCGACTATTAGTATGAGTTTTGATGCGTTGCACTTTCCATGTGGCACGCTGAAGTGACTATTCTTGGTCATCTGGTACATCCAAATTTGGTGAGGTTAATTGGATATTGCGCGGAAGGCCAAAGGCTGCTAATATATGAGTTTTTGCAACAAGGGAGCTTGAACAATCACCTCTTTAAAAGTATGCATAGTTGTCCTGTATAATGTGCTTTGGTGCCCTTAATGACATGTCTAGCATTATGTTCATACTACATAAGTACTCACGGTATAACAATCCACCTCTAGCTGGATATGGAAGTCATGTCGCCCATGAAAACTATATGATTGCTACTAGCATCTGGATAATAATGTTAAGTAGAAAGAATCTTACTTGTCCTTATAATCGATGTCTTTCCAAAAGATGGTAGGGTTCAGAATCATATTTTCCTAAACAATTTGCACACAAATTGTCAATGTCCACAATGCTCAGCCTCTATTGAATGTTCTTCTACCTGAAATGTTTTTACATAAATTGGTTGTTTGTTGTTGCTGCCACTGAGAACCAAAGGATGCAATACCAGAGACTTTCGCTGTTATCATACTCAGAGGACATTATCTGTTCGAAGCCAGGAAAAAGAAGGAAAGCAATGTCTGTAGATCAGAACTGGTCATGAAATGTCACTTTTTAGCAGCTTCCTCCATGTGATGATCTTAGTATCTTTTTATCACCTTTGTCTCTTGGTACTACATCTCAGGGAATCCTGGACTCAATTCTCTTTAAAATGGTCATTTATGTGCCAGGATACCACAGTTATACCGTATTGAGAATGAAACTTAGTACAAGCTTGTAAGTATGCTGGTAATGATATTTAATGGAGGTACATGTTTGGCAATGGAAGGACTCTTGAAAGATACTAAATGTTTTTAATGGTAGGGCGTGATGATTTCTTTCAGCAGGTTTCGCTGAGCTTTCCCTTGCATAAGCGTAAAATTTTATTTCTACAGGAAAAGAAAGGAAATCCTGCTGTGGTTTCTACTTTTTCTTGCCTTGCCTTCTAATTCTTAAGCATAATGTGCAAGAACTACATTTGATTGTCCCACAATCAACTGTAGTTCTTGCACATTATTCCCTTATCTTCCAGTCCACCACAAATTCAATCATTGAATGGATTATTTTGCACATGTCTTGCTCAAACTTCTGGAACATTATGCTCAGTGTAACTTGTGGAGTGACTGACTGGTACTCATTACCCGCATTCCTTTTCTTTGTTAGAAGCATCTCTCAATTGTTGTTTCCTCCGAGGATAATGTCTGGTGTCTCTCTCATATTTTTAGCCTGGGAGGAACCTGGAAAATTTGCTGGACCGTCATGAACTGGTGTTCCCAGTGATACTGGATTTACTTTTCTGCGGTATGCACAGGCTTTGTTAATGACAAGTACTGATTACAAATACATAAAAGTCGGATCTTGAGGGTGCAAATCAGGCGAGCTCATAATCCACGTTAATGACGCATTGCTGGCAAGTGATTTTTTGTTTTGTTTTACTCTCTCTCTCTCTCTCTCTCTCTCGGTCGGTTGTATTCTTTTCAGTGCACGATTTAATGTCTGCTTCGCCCTCCGAACTCCTGATTAATCGGTGCTTTTTGATATGATGCACAACCGGTGATTACTGAAACGCAGATTTTTAAGTCCTTTCTGTCTGTGTTTACGTGCTTCAATGCTACATTTCTAAAGGATTCTCGGTTTGGAATGGAGTATCTAGGTTTCTTCGTGTAGCTAGTTAATTTCCCCCTAGTGTGGTGGTCGTCCGTCCCACACGTACTACATAATTACCGAAAAATGTAAATCCAGACTAGGTATTATTTGTTCCTTTGTTTTATGCGGTTTAGGGCTACATGTAGAAATCATGATTGTGTATATTTTCATTATACTTTCCTATTTATCATATAATAGTAGCATAATTTCACGTTGAAATCATTAAAATGGCGGTTGTTTTATCTTATACATCTATTGATTAAGAGTTGAAATTTTTTTCCCTCTTTTTTTTTTTTTTTTTTTTTTTTTTTGCATACGTCCTTATAAATTTCATGCGATGCATCAAAGAGCTAAATAAAGAGGCTTATTCTGATATCTCTGAGAGAACTGCTGCTGCTCGAGAGGCCCTTCGAGTTACGCAGCTTGGCCTTCAGCAAGACCCAGGTAGTATCACCCTTGCTGAGTTGGAGAAATCTCGACGCCGTCAGTTTGTGGAGTTACGTTCTCAGGAGGAGTCTTTTTACAAATAGAAATCAAGAGTGAGATGGCTTCAGCAAGGTGATCGTAACACCAAATTTTTTCATCATTCGGTTAAAAGAAGACAACTCAGAAACAGGATTCTTTCAGTAAAGGACTCCACTGATTCTCTCATATCGGACCTTGCCTTGGTGCCCCATGTTTTTGTTTCCTATTTCAGCAACCTCTTGATGCCTCAGCCTGCCCTCTCAAAGCCTTCGTTGCCGGAGCTGAAGGCATTCATTCGACGGCCTCTTTCCGTCGACCAGGCTGGTGCTTTTTCTTGCCCAGTTATGGACACCGAGATCCGTGATACTGTTTTTTCTCTAGCTCGTGGTAAAGCCCCTGGACCAGATGGTTTTACAGCTGAATTTTATAAGAGCAATTGGGATTTGGTGGGGCCTTTGGTAGTTCAGGCGGTGAAGGACTTCTTCTCCTCAGGCTAGTTGCTGAGAGAGGTAAATAACACAATCTTAACCTGGGTGCCAAAAATTCCTAATGCCTGTGGGGTTTCTGATTTCAAGCCTATAGCATGTTGTAACACAATATATAAGATCATCACTAAGATAATGGCCAATCGCCTTGCTGTTGTATTGAATGACCTGATAAGCCCCCATCAGAATGCCTTTGTGAAAGGTAGGAGAATCACGGATAATATTCTCCTAGCTCAGGAGCTATTTGTAGGTTTCCACCTCGACCCTTATCTTCCCAAATGTGCAATTAAGGTGGACTTCCAAAAGGCATATGACACAGTGGATTGGGACTTTCTGGAGCTTACTCTTTCAGCTTTTGGTTTTCCCGAAAGGATGATCAGACTCATCATGGTTTGTGTTCGCACCCCCAAGTACTCCATAGCTATCAATGGTGAGCTTCATTTTTTTTTTTTTTTTTTCTTTCAGGTGGACGAGGACTTCGGCAAGGGGACCCTATGTCCCCCTACCTTTTTACCTTTATAATGGAGATTTTCTCGGGTATCTTGGCTTCTCACACAACTCATAAGGACTTCAAATACTTTTGGAGGTGTAAACATCTTAAGCTTTCCCATCTCTTCTTTGCCGATGATGTTTTCCTTTTTTCTCGAGCTAATTGGGCTTCAGTGACTATACTCAAGAGAGGACTTGACATCTTTTTCCTCTTGGAGTGGCTTATTGCCAAACAAAAATAAGAGTGAAGTTTTTATGGCGGGAGGCTCTCCTACTCTGCAAAGGCATATTCTTCTGACATTGGGTTTTCAGGAAGGGAAGCTTCCAGTACGTTATCTAGGAGTCCCAATTATTTCTTCAAGGCTTGGTAAAACGGACTGTATTGCACTTATTGACCGGATCACAGCTAGAGTTCAGACTCGGGCTCAGTGGTTTCTTTCATTTGCTGGAAGACTCCAATTAATTAGGCCAGTATTCCACTCTATCCAGGTTTTCCAGGCTAGTGTGTTTACTCTTCCTGCTTCGGTTATTGATCGTATCGAATGTATTTTGAGACAATTCCTCTGGAAAGGAAGGTTGTGTTCCTAAAAAGGAAGATGTTTGTGTTCCTAAAAAGGAAGGTTGTTTGGGTATTCGTAGATTAAAGGACTGTAATAAAGCTACCATGCTTAAGTATATTTGGGTTTTGTTTACTGACAAAGAATCCCTTTGGTGTCAGTGGATCCACACCAATTTCTTAAAAAGGGATCACTTTTGGGTTTCCTCCATTCCCACTGTATGTTCTTGGGCTTGGAGGAAAATTCTCCAGCTGAGAAGAGAATTTAGGGCTTCTTTTTTGTGGAAACTGGGTGATGGTCATTCGGTCTCGCTTTGGTATGACAATTGGCACCAGGAAGGCCCTTGGAGCCTCATTTTTCCAGACTCTCTTATTGCTACCTTAGGACTTACTAGACAAGCAATAATGGCAGATTTACTTTCGCCCGAGGGCCGTGTTTTCAGGACTCTTTTGGAATTTTGGCAGTTTGCCTTGCCGGTTCTCTCTCGGAACCCTGATCGTTTCTATTGGCACGAGTCTTTTGATGGTGCTTTTTCAGTAGCCTCAGCTTGGGAGGCAATTAGGACCAAGAAGATTCCGGTTCCGTGGGCTCGTTTTACTTGGAATAATGCTATAGCCCCAAGATTTCAATTTAACCTTTGGCTGATTATCAAGAACAGATTGCCTACTCAGGCTTTTCTCATATCCATTGGAAGGATTGATTTTGAATTATGTGCTTTTTGCAATCATATCCCGAGACTCTATTGATCATCTCTTCTTTGATTGTCATGTTCTGCGACACTTGCTTTCTTTTGGGCCGGAAGATGTAATCTTCCATGGCGTAACAGAACTTGGGCGGAAAATCTCCCTTTGGGCATTGAATTTCTGTCGGGTAATGACTTCTTTCACTCTATCGCCCGGTTTTCTTTTGGGGCCTTATGTCATCTTATCTGGAAGAAAAGGAACAGCATCATCTTCCGTGGTGAAGTCCTTGAGGTTGCTGCTTTGAAGAATCATCTCATCAAAGTTGTGAAAGACAAAGCCCTCACCTTCAGTAAAGTACCGGACAACCCTAGGAATAGAAGGCTCCAACGAGGATGGGGATTTGACCCCTCTGTCTTCGTCGGTGGCCCTGCTGAGCATATGGATTGATGGCGGGTCATTCCGGACTTATGAATGGTGCTATGGTTGCCGTTACTAAGTTGATCTTCTTTGATCTTTGGTGTTTGTTGTGCTGTGTTTGCCGGTTGTTTTGGCTGGTGTTCTTGTGTTTGTTCTGGTTCTTTTTTCTTGGCTCCCTTTCCACTCATTCTGCTTTTGCATTATGAGTGAAAGTTTTTGGCGCCGTTTTTGTATAGCTAACTCTCCTTTAATATATTCTTACCTTTACCAAAAAAAAAAAAAAAAAAAAAATTATGCGATGCATTGAGAATCATTCACTATGTTAATGTGAATTTTAATGATTATGACTTGAAAATTTCTAATAAATGGCATCATTTTGAATTGATAGATTAATTAGTTAGTTCATATTTATCATGCTATAAATTACTACTTTGCAGAAGCAAATACCTTGACATGACAGTCCATGAATGAAGTATATTATGATGACGAGATACAATATTGTTTTTTGGAATTGCCATCTTCGATAATATCACAATTTGGGCTTTACTCCACTTCTATGCCACTAATTGCTTTGATAATTTCACTAATACTGGATAGCTATTTTATCCACAGCAATGCCCGGGGTGCTTAACTAGTATTATCATAAGAAAGAAAAGGAGCAATGGAAGGACAGAACAAAGTTATTGTTTCAACCTTACCTGTTTTTGATTGCTAGAGGTGGTTGAGACATTTGGCGGGTACTTCATGGATTGTAATTATATCCAATTAGGACTGACTAGTACTTGTTCTCGGTATTCCTGACTACTGACTGCACATATATTATTGCAGGTCACCTCACAGTAAGGAGTGATCTCTATGGTTTTGGTGTGGTTCTTTTGGAAATCCTGACCAGAAGAAAACCCGTTAACCATACTCGCAAGAAAGCTTCCCTTGTTATGTACGTTTGGTCACATATGGAAGAGGAAAGAAGATTGTACGAATTGATAGATTCAAGGCTTGGAAATCAATTCTCAGAAAAAGGTGCCCAGATTGCTTTGCAGTTGGCTGCTCGCTGCCTTGAACCAAACCCAGAAGCTTGTCCCTGGATGAGTGAAGTTGTTGAAGTTTTGAAGACTATCCAAGATCTTCCATACATGGCAAGTCTATCAAATATTCAGGATAGGATAGGGAAGCGCTAGCAGTGGAATAACATCCAAACTCAAACCATGAATTCAAGGAATGCAAGTCTTTCAATTCCGGATGGGACCAACGCCTATCCATGCCACCACACCACAAATTTTTGGAAGCCACCGATAAACTGTGGCAATATGCCTATAAATAGCAGTCATTCAAACCCGTTTGTCTCCTTTTCTCCTCTTTTCTTTTTTGATGCCGGAGTTTTGGCTTTCATATGAACATTAGCTCTTGGTTATAGAAATGTCGACGGAGTAAAATATAATACAAAGTATGCTATGTTTATAATGTCATCCATTGAGAAGTGATCCGGTGAAGCCTGAAATTGGCAAGTACGCTTGGGCATTGATACTTTATCACTCCTCTACAGCATTTTAATGATAATGATTACCTTTGATGGTGCCTTTTTGACATATCATACCTTGTGAAATTTATTCTGTATCGAGTTTTTCATGTTGTGGCATGTCTTTGACACATGTTCTCGTTTTTAGTAATCATCTCGTTGTATTTCTATTTCTCACATGACTGGGGTGTTCATTCATTTGAATTTGTTAATTCGTTTGCTGCGTAAAATTATACGGTTGTTCTCTTTCAGATATCATGATAATTGTTAGAAATTCTTTTGGGCCAGCATTTGTTGTTGAGACCGGCATTGAGTTTTCTTTATTTGAGACTGAGCATCCAATGCAGGCGCATTTTCTTTTTTTTATTACAGCCCATGCGGCCCAGCCTAAAAAATTGGCATCGGCTGGGGGCCCGGCTCAAGTGGGTGACAGGCCCGTTAAGCACTCTTAGGACAGAGGTTGGAATGCTGGTGCCGTGGCGCCTCCAAGATTTTTTCTTCGAGTTTTTGTTTTTACATATTTTTCTATTCTTTCTGAGGTGTCCTTTTCTTTTTTTTTCTTGGTTTATTTTTCCCATAAATAAATATAAAGTGTATTTTTTTCTAAAATTTATATTTCTTTTTTTTTTTTTTTCTCCTCCTCCTTTTCTTTTTCTTTAAATCTAATCAAAGATATTCTTGCTTATTTCATGTAATAATACCTTTTCCTTTTGTGTTTTGCAATCAGTCTATTCATATAGTTGGACTTGATCAAATCCAATTATATATTAACTCACTTTAATTTTTCTGAACCTTATATTGCCTTGAAAACAAATTTAGGGCGTAAAATCGACAATGCTTTTATATTGCAATCAAAATGCATAATACAAGAAGATGTGCAATATCTTATTAATTTAACATCTGTAAAACGTCAACAATGACATTTTTCGACTGGGAAAGAATAACGATATTCACATAATTTTGAAAATTACTTGTGTGTTACCAAAAAAAAAATAAAATTCCCGCGACATCAGCCAAGTTTCTTTTCTCCGCACTGCCTCGATTGCTGCCTTTTCCATGTCTCCATCCACTCGTTCACTCTGGCCTCCCCACAATCTGATATACTCTATTTGTTCCTGCATTTCTAGGGTTATGAGTTTCACTTTTGCGTGTGCGCTTGTCATGTGCTTTCATGCCTGAAACTGTTTCGATCTATTGCTTTCTTCCTTTGGCAATTTCTAGTTGTAGCGCGGCCGCCGCCATGGACATCATTTTCAGGGGGCGGTGCGGCATTGGCGGGAAACAAACTCGGCTTGAATGCAATGCTTTCGAAAGAGGTATTTTCATCTCTCGTGAATCAACGTTGCTTTGAGTGATTGCGGAGCTCGCCCGTGCTGATAGTGGGGTACGTGATGAAATTTGTACATTGGATTGGACCTGTGTTTTTCTGAGAGGACATTGGCTTTTGCTTTGGGTATTTGATGAATTAGTAATTATTTTTTTGGTGAGTTACTAATTCCATTTTTCATCATTGTTTGGGTGTTTGTTGATTATGATGGTAGTTTGTCTTTTAATTGTATTTATGTAATTGTTTACCTTTATGGATTGTTCCTGGATGCCCATGGAGACTCCACGGGCCTACTAGCTTGTTGACGACAAGACCACCGGCGGTTCATATATCTTCTTGAACATACCAGGGGTTCATATTTCTTCTTGAACATACATTGACTCTCTAAATTTGCACATATGGCCGTAGTTCTAGCAATACATTAATTGATATAATTTGATATTTGTTCTCTAATAAAATAATCTCATCCAAGTCCAACCCACATTCATTTGCCATTTTCCTCACCTGCAAATGACCATAAGTTAGCTATTCCCCAAAGAAAAGCAATTAGCACATCAAAGAGGTCAGTCAACCAAAATCGAAATAAAAATTGCCCATTCACATGTCCCCACCAGTGAGCAACTCACCTCATGATCCACACCTTCCGAAAGTTTTTATAAGTTCAATCACCAAGCTATCTCCTGTAATTTGCCCCACTTTTTGTACCAGCACATGCTGTGAAATCTTTCTCCCTAGAAAATGATGTTCATGTTTTAAAAATATTTCAACATTAAAGGAAAGCTGAAAACAAAGGTTGAAAGACAATAACTAAAAGTCAATGCGATTGATATAGACTACGGACGAGGCGAAAATCAAGATACAAAATTTCCCAAAAATCAAATCAAAAAAGTAATTGAGGCGAGGGGCAACTTTAAAAATTCAAATAAAGTAAATTTGCCATTTTTTAAAATATGAATTGTGCCGCCACGCGTGTAGGTATTAGGGGTGTAAACGGTTCGGTTCGGTTCGGTTTTTTTGAAAAACCGAACCGAACCAAACCGTTAGAAAAAATTTATGAACCGAACCGAATAAGTCTCGAACCGAACCGAACCGAACTGTTCGGTTCGATTCGGTTTGGTTTCGGTTCGGTTCGGTTCGGTTTTTCGGTTTTTAAATTTTGGGTTTCGGTTTTCGGTTTTCGGTTTTTTTTTTTTTTTTTTTTTTTTTTTTGGGACGGCTTACCTTCGAAAGACTCGGATTAAAGTGAACAGAACTGATCTATGAGAAATACTTCCTTCCATTTGGGCAAAAAAGAGGAAGCAAACTGATGCTACTACAAAATAACTAAATAATTCCCCCGAGCCCACAAATCGCTTCCTCCCAACTTCGGAGACAAACGGGCAGACACTTCACATCTTTCCTCTCCGACCATCTAATCTCCTTCAAAGCGTGAAAAAGAAAGGACCCTTTAGTCCATCAACAAGCTCAATTCCAGCCAACGCCATGCTTCCCTACGAAAATAAGATCCGACCCAGTGTAATTTTGTCCCTTCAAGTACAAGATCAGAGACACCAACACCACCAACCGGAGATCCGACACCATTCGCAAACAACAAGGACGTCAATCCGCACAAAAAAAGATAAAAATCGCATCTTTCGAAGTCCAAGCATCAGCAAAACCGAAACAGGCGAACCGAAAACTACCAAACAAAGCCGGGCACATCAAGCTAGAGATGCGAGAGCAAAAACCGGAACCTCGAGGACGACGACCCACAATCGCAGGAAGCGATGGATGAGAAGAGGTGAACTCAAAAGAGAGGAGGTACCTTCGATGGCTCGAGAGAGAGAAGGAGAGGAAGAGGGCGAGGAAGCGGCGGCGACTGGAGTAGGAATTGGAGGTGGACGACTCGGACAGGGAGGTGGCGAGGGGCTTTTATATGGCTATCGCCGTCCCTACCGCCGTCGCCGTTGCAGTCGTCGTCCCTGCCGCCGTCGTCGTTGCACCTCCAAGCCGACCAAGAGGAGACATGAGACGAGAGGAGAGGGCCAGAGTCGAGACAAAATAAAACCTAGAGTCGGGACCGACGGGACGGGAGAGAATAAACCGAACCGATAAAAGAGATTTTATCGGTTCATGGTTCGGTTCGGTTCGGTTAACCGATAAAAACCGAACCGATAAAAGATATTTCGGTTTTTAACGGGAACCGAACCGAAAACCGAACCGAACCGAAAAAACCGATTTTTTCGGTTCGGTTCGGTTCGGTTTTCGGTTCGGTTCTTGACACCCCTAGTAGGTATGTATATATACTAAATTAAAAGTCAATTTATTATGAAGCATATCATCAATTTTGACACATTTGCCCCAATAAAAAAAAAAAATTTGCACTACGATTACCAATTTTTTTTTATATGTAACACCAACTAATTGATCGACACGTGGCTTAATGGTCCCACTTGTCAACTTCCCTTCGCTCTCTCACCATTAGTCTTTCAATTGGGCGTGAGCTTCTCCTTCCTCTTTTGTAGCCTTGAGCTTTTGTTCCTTTTTTACAATATTTTCTTTCCCCTGGTCTCGCTACAGAGACCTGACCTGCACACCTTGAGGCATTTGCATTTTTTGCAAAACTTCCCAATTTTTGGAGAGAATTTGGACCTCTCTTTTCAATTTATTTTCTTATTTCGGGCACCTTCTCTATCTTCTCGGGTGGAGTTGTGAGGCCAACGTGGCATGTGTCATGTTGACATTTAGGCTCATCATCAGAAATCCTTGCAACTTATCTCTCTTCAATTGTACAACTCTCCCTCTTCTCTCTCTTCTGCGTTTCAAAGCCCTACGATGCTCCCAATACTCCGCCGCCTCTGGCACGACGCCTCCATCTTTTTCCCTGTTTTGTCCATTTGTCCCTTCTTTCTTCCACCTCCAGCTCTTTTCTTAAGCCCAAAGATGCCATCCTCACTCTACAACTCCTTCATATTGTTTAGGTATATTTAAGTATGATTTGAATTGATATTAATATTACGTGGAGTGCGGTCATATATCCCAACCTAACATCATAACAACTCATCATCACATTTTCATGGTAAGAACCGATAATTATCACCAAATAAATGGCTCTCTCTCTCTCTCTCTCTCTCTCTCTCTCTCTCTCTCTCTCTCTCTCTCTTAATCTTGTTTGTAGTATAGTGTCAACTTGATCAAGAACCATACAAGACTCAGACCCAAGCCAAACAAAGAAAATGAAAGAATTGCATACATCGTATGCTGACGACAAGGCAAAACCTTTTCATCCTCTCTCTTGTCCCAATCCCACCTTTTGATTCCACATGCTGCTTCTGTTAATACTCGTGATCGGGAAAAGGAAAAATGAAAGGACCACTGTAACTTCTATTCGGCCCCTTTAGCACTATCAGTGACGGCAAGGCAAAACCTTTTCATCCTCTCTCTTGTCCCAATCCCACCTTTTGAAATTCCACAGAGGGAGGGAGGGAGGGAGGGAGGAGAGAGAGAGAGACCTTCCTTGAATCACTCCTCCTTTGGATGGGCCCCACCAAGGGGAAAAGAAAGAAGTGGTGGGCCCAGCAAAAAATAGAGGAATATGAAGGTAAGTAAAAATCATTTCCTCATCTCACTTTAGTGGTGGAGCTCACTTCTTCTCAAATCTTTTACTCCTACTTCATTTAAGGCTAGGGTTAGGGTTCGAGTTTGAGGAGAACCAAATTTGATGATAAAATAATGCCAAACCAAGAAAAGAAAGAGTGCTTCATTTTTGTGTCACAAAGAGAAGGAAAGACAATTCGTGAAAATGGATGAACATAAAAGAAAAAGTAAAAGAGTTGTACTTCGAGTTTTTTGAGACACTAGGTGACGAAAGGAAATGACAACCACGATATTATTATATTGCTACTTTATAAAAATTATATGCCCTAAGTGTGTTATGCACGTGTCGTGCTAGCATCGTGCACGTGTCGTGCCTGCATTGTGCGTATTATGTGCATATTCCGACATCAACATAAAAAAACCTAAATTTCAATTAAAAAAGCATCATAAATCCAATTGACAAAAGTACTAATAAGTCATGAAACATTTTTGACTAAACTTGAGGTTTGGCCTTATGTTGGTATTTCCCCCATTCCTTCGGGAGAATTTAACTTAGTTGTGTTGTGCCCTAGCAAGGCACTGTCTATTATTTGAATTCAAAGTTCATAGTGATGAAACCATTAATCCGGATAACCATGTCTTTACTATTAGTAGGTACAGAAAACATACTATGTGTGTTAACAACATTTTCTCTAGTGACAGCGGCAATTCTCAAGCAATGCCTTTCATTAAAAACTCCTAGTTTGGACTTCCAATGTAACTTCATCTCTCACTATATAGCTATTGAGAACATTACAAAGGAATGTAATAATGAACGTTAAAGAAACGTAAGGCACCCTTTGTAATGGATGAGTTTTACCGGTTTCCACTCTATGTGGTAATATGATGAAAGAACTAGCGCTTGAAGTTTAAGCTTTAAATGCAACATCACAGGTACAACAAGGATTAGCTTTTTTGTATCCGTTCATGTGGGCTTTTATCACCATACCATAGAACTCAAGGAAGTATTGTTGAAACCTAAATTTGGGCAACCCATTTAGTCATTTATTGCATAAAAATTAGAGATTAATTTTTAACCGCTAAGAAAAAATATTATAATTCAATTGCATAGCATATAATTTTTTAGGTGCATTTATTTTTAATTTACATGTTTTGCGTTTTTTTTTTTATTTTTAGGACCAGTGGTGGATGGGTTCGAATTAATATTTCTAAACTCTAGTTCGGCAGGCTAGGCTAGGCCCATAAAAGGAAACAAATTAACTCAAGCCCGTCGTTATTTTTAATTAATTATCTTGTGAAAAATTAAGATTTGATGCGATATTATGATGATTTTTGAAAATTAAGAAAATCGCATTGTAATCTTATCTTTATCAATAGATGATGAAATCGGGGAGAATATTCATGAGATAAGGATTTTTGTGATCAAGAGATTATAAGCGATATTCGTGAGATGAAAATATTAATAAAAAAGATCACGTTTTGTTTCGCCTATAAGAGAGTGCGTACGGAGGTCGAGAAGGTGGAGGGCATTCAGTTTTTGCTTTCGAGGGATATTTCGGTTCTTTGGGAAGAAAAAAGAAAAGGAGAAAAAGCAAAACCAGCAAAAAGTAGAAAAAAGAAAAAAGAGGGGCAGAGGAGAAAGGTACAAGCGGTAGCGGGACGACTGTTGATTGTCTCCCTCGCCGCTCACCTCCCTCTGCAACTTCCATCCGCGAGGACCCCCGCGCCCACCGCCGCTCCGCTAGTATCCTGACCGACCACCAACGTTGCCTGCCGAACGCCACCGTCTCGCCACGCCAACGCCACCTAGAGGCCGAGGCCAGCCGCGACCGCCTCTCTCGAAGCCCCGCCAGTGTCCGCTCGAGTTCTCCCGTTCGTGCCGCGCCGACCCACGATCCCAACGAGTTGTTGCTGCCCAGTGCCTCCCTAGCCTTGCATGAACCGCGATCCACCTGCTACTCGGAGCCGAAGACCCGTACGCCAAGCCCAGATCCAAGCCCCCACACGTCCGAGTAACGTCTCTGTTGCTAGCCATCTCCGCTGCGAGCCTCCTCATGGTGCGCCTGCAGTTCCTTCGCTAAACGTCTCCGATTGCTGACGGCTGCACCCGCAACCTTCTCCACCCACGACGCCGAATCCGGACGCCACCTGATCCGCCTCAGTCGCAACCACCTCGCTCAAAGCACCACCCATGCCACAACGCCGCCCTTATGACACTGCACCGGGCCCTCTTCCATGTAGACACTGAGCCACCCCTGCCAAGCCGCTCCATCCGTTGCTGCCCTTCGCCGAAGCTCCAACCGATGGCAACAACCTGCCCGGCGCCGACGAACTTGCGCCCCCATTTTCCTTAGGTTGCTCAATTTTCTTTTATTTTTATTTTTCTTATTTTATATTATTTTACTTTACTTTTAGTTAGTTTTATTATTATTGTTTAAGTTTGAATATTTTGAGGTGACTTTTGTTATGGATATTGTAGGCATTACTCACAGGATTTATCCCTAAAATTATTGTAATTATTAATTTTACCCGTAAAATGTCAGGTCATTTTTTTAATTATATTGATTCTTGGGGTTTGTTGATAACATATTAATTGTTGAATCAATATAATTATTAATTTGATCCATAAGATTTCGGATCAGATTTTTAATTATTTTGAACCCTTTGTCGGTTAGATAATTGTTAATTTGACATGTGAGACAACATGTTATTTCTTTCGATTATTTTAATCATTTATTTGATTGAATGTCTTGATTAGTTTAAATACAATGTTTATTTGATAATTGCTTGTTTTGGAAAACCACTAAAAAATATCCAAAAAAATATTTGAATCAAGATTCAATTTGTTTTGGAATATTTCTTGTTATCTTGCATATCTAGAAGAGGGATTTTATTCCGAATTTAGAAAATATAAAAAAAAAAAAATGCATTCATTTAGGTTGTTAGTTTGTTATTTGGATTGCATGTTTAATTATGTATTAATTTTAATTTCGAATTTTCATAAAGAAAATCACAAAAAAATAAAAAATCATTGAGCATATTAGGTTAGAATGGCATGTTTCATTTTAAATTTAGATCATCTTTTTTAGATAAATTGCATGTTAGATTAAGATAATATCTTAGTTTAAATTAGGATTTAATGTGACTTAATCCTTAGTTTAAATTAGATAGAATTTTAATCTAGCTAGATCATCTTTGCATTTTTAAAAATAGAAATATCAAATGCACGTCATTTAGTTTTTATTAGGTTCATTTAATTAGAACTTCCTCATCATTAGACTAAGTCATTTAATAAATGTCGCATGACATATAACTCGCATACTAAATTGTATGTTGCGTGTCATTTTAGTTAAAATAATTTTGTATGTCATTGCATCGCATTACCCGTCATTAGAATTAGGTCATTTGATTAATTTAGATTGCATATTTAATTGTTACATTTCTTTAATTTCAAATTTCATGGAAAATACAAAAGAATTAGAATGAATTCATTTCATCCTTTAGGATAGATTGCATGCTTATTTATGTCATAAAATTTTGGTCATGTTATCATATCATTTCATGTTAGAATAGTGACATGCATTGCATAAGTCATGATTTTCATTAAATAAATTAAAACAAAAAATTAAACATTGAGTGTTAATTAGAAATCATATCTAGAATTGCTGATGTGAATTCTGATTTAACAATGTAAATGCTTTCGTTGCTTTGAGGTATATTTTGCATTATTTAATTGCTTTCTTGAGTGTTAAATTTGTGGTATGCGCATCTGTATGATCACTTCACATGTTAGGAAGTTAAATTAAAATCAATTCAATTGCCAAACATTTTTTTTGAAAATGAAATAGAAAGGTACCGAAAGGGCACTAGGATAGTCTGCTGTAATCAAGTCCCCGTATCCTTTAGTTTTTTGGTTTGCAGGAGTAAAAGAATGCTCCATTTATTTTACTTAGGTGTCTAATCGACCTACCCTAAACCGATTAGTGGCGACTCTTAGATAATAATCTTTTGCATGTTAAAACTTTAAATCGCGAATTAGTATGGGCTTGGAAGAGCCCGAGTTAAGCTTAAAGACTTAGTAATCCATTAACTTAGTTTTAGGTGGTGCACCCGAAAAATTGGGTCGTGACAAGTATTATATGCTCCTATGAAAAAAGGAGTTAAAAGGAAAAGAGTCCTTATAAAATGTTAAAGTTATGCCATGTGCAATTTGAAGAAGAAAGCGAAACGATGTCAGTAAGTGCAAAGATATTAGATCGTGAGAGTCTTGAGATGCGAAAATTGTCATACCTGGCTTTAGTGTTGCTAAGATGAACTCAATAGGAAACTTTGACGTTTACATGCATCTTTACGATGCTTCTCCTTTTCCCTTATTTTGGTAATTTGGTTTATGTTGTTGCTTGATTTTTGATGTCCTACCCAACTATCAAGTTCAATAAGAAAACTTGAGGATGAAATCAGTAAATCCATTTAAATGGACGAGTCATGAATGTATTTAGCCCATAGGGCTTTAATTTTCTTTAACAAGATATCTAGTCTTTGGAGGTACTTATTTAGAAGGTGTTGACACCTAAATTTTGGCGATCCGTTTATCACATTAAAAAATCAGGGATTAATTTTAACCCCTAAAAAAAAAAAATTAATTCCATAACATATGGTCATTAGAAGCATATTTCATTTAATTGCATATTTGTTAGGCCGGCGGTGAATGGATTTTGGTGAATGGCTTTGAATATTCAAGCCAACAAGAGCATTAAACTGTGGATAAGTCGATAATTCCTCCATGGTGATTGATATTACATGGGTGTCCTAAATTGTTAAAAGTCAATTAAGAAATTTCCAGCATATTGGCACCGACATATTAGTGCATTTAAGGGAACGAATGCAAAGGAAGGACAGTGTGTAAGCGGCCACCGATTCGAATATAGAGAAGCCCAACCACGTGAAGGAAAATTATGCGCTTTCCCATTATTCGGTCAACGTGGGGAGCAAGGAATTGACCAGCATTATTTTAAGAGGAAAGATACGAGCATATGCACAAAGGAAATTCGGAAGATCAGCATGAGAGGGGAATGTTGGGCACGTTCTGCATTGCGGGCATGGATTTGCGAAAAATATATATATCGGCATTCGATCAATAAAGAGGAAAGGAAAGAAAATATAGTTCAACGCATGCCCAGAAGGAAACAGAATATGCTTTCTTTCCTCATTGGTTTACGCCCTTTCAATATAAATTGACTCATTACGGGACAAAAGAGAGGACTTTCGGAGCAATACACAGAGAACACACGAGAGAGAGAGAGTTGAGGTTTTCTTCTTAAGAGTGAGTCTTCGTAGCTGCAATTGGGGTCTACCAGCTTCACGATTCAGCGTTGCAACGGACGCCGCTGACTTTTGCTGGTGTCGCCCTCCACTGATCCGAGTGGTGCCGAGATTCATCCTTTTGGGCCGTCATCTCCAGCTGCATCTGTGACGCCGAAGCTTTTATCCCAACGTTGTTGCTGACTTTGTTGCGACGTCTAGGCCATGCATGTCATACCTTCTCCCTACCGCAGTGATCAATGAAGTCTGGCGATTCAATCCCTGCGAAGCCACATCTCGCGCTTTCTTGACGTGAGTTGGACCAGCGTACAAATAGCAAGCAACGGCCGTTATTCGCATCTTGTACTCCACGACGCCCCGGCTACTGTTCAGAACCGCTCCTTAGTCAAAGCAAACACCATAGCAAGCTGTCCTTGCGCCATCACATTGAGCCCCTATCGTGATTCACGAGCCACCGTTCGAAGGCTAAATTTGGAAGCAAATATTTGGGATAGGTAAGAATTTTGTCTACGTTAATTTCTGAAAATTTTGTTTCCTTATTTGATATACTCATTGGTGCACGTGATGGAAATTCCCAATATGCCATGATATTCGCAACACGATTAGCCTTTTAAATTGGGAAATCCTCCTAATTTCACAACGTACATATGATTGACGGTCCGATTTCACGCTCGAAATACGACCTGCAATCGTACAGAAAATCACCAATCCGATCTCACGCTCGAGATATGATTCGTGATTTTATTTAAAAATTGGCTAATCCGATCTCATGCGCGAGATATGATTCGTCAATTTAGTTCCCAAAGTTAAATGGACGTGGATGATGTCTTGCTTGATTTGGTGCCATGTTGTTCTTGATGCTTTATTTGTTTGCTCCCGTAAAAGAAAAAAATATTTGAGTTAGATTAGATGCATGTTAGGATGTTTCTTGTTTTAGATTACTTTGCATGTCTAGAATAGGAAATTTATTTATTTCGAATTTTTGAAAAAATTAAAAATACAAAAAATTAGGATGTTAGATTTCTGCTTCACTAGTCTAAATTGCATGTTTAACTATTTGGCAATTATTAATTTCGAAATTTTTTAAAAAAAAAAAGGAAAAAAAGGAAAAACACAAAAAAGGTCATTATGCATATGTCATGTAAAATTAGGGCATTCTTTGCACATCATTGCATGTTAAGATTGCATGTTATAGGTTTAGATAATTTCTCCTAAATAGATTGCATGCTTATTAGGAAAATAAAAATCATGTGCACGTCATATAGAATTAGTTTCATACAATGCACGTCATTTAGTGATTTTTGTTATATGCATTTAATTAAAAATTGCCCGTCATTAGAATTAGGTCATTAGATTAATTTAGATTGCATATTTAAGTGTTACATTTCTTTAATTTCGAATCTCATAGAAAATACAAAAAAATTATTTAAAATAAATCATCTCATGCTTATGATAGACTACATGCTTAGTTATATCATATTGTTTAGGTCATATAGTAAGTCATGTCGCTATGTCATATTATTTCATGTTAAATTAGTGGCATGCATTGCATATTGCATGATTTTCATTAATTAAGTGAAAACAAAACAAAATTGCGTGTTAATTAGAAATCATATTTAGGACTGTTGATGTGAATTCTGAACTAACAACGCAGATGCTTTCGTTGCTATGAGGTAAGTCCTGCAATTTATTCATTTGCTTTCTTGAGTGTTAAATTGGTGGTTTGCGCTTTGTATGGTCACCTCACATGTTAAGGAATTAAAATCAATTCAAGTTGCTTGCCAAACAATTTTTTCAAAATAAAAGATAAAGGTACCGAAAGGGCATTAGAGAAATCTAGTGTAACCAAGTCCCCGTACCCATGATCTCTGGTTCGTAGGAGTAAAGTAAATCTCCCATTACTTTACTTGGGTTCCTAATCGATCCACCAAAAATAGATTAGTGGCGACTCCTAATTGAAAATCAATTGCATGTTAAAAACTCGAATCTAAGTCGCGAATTGGTATGGGCTTGGGAGAGCCTGAGTTAAATTTAGGCTTAACAATCCATTAGCCAAACCCTAGGTGGTTCACACCCCGAAAATATTGGTCGCGACAGAAGGATTGTACTACTAGATGGTCGTCCTTTTCTATTGCTGGTAAGTATCCTAATAGGTCTTTTAATGTTATGATACCCTTTCGCACATCATAATTTGTGCATGGAATTATAATTCAGTCCTTGTTCATGATATTTATGTTTTGTTCTTTTTCGTTCATTTTTTGCTTAGTTCTTTTCTTAATGCCAACCGTTTATTCATGTTTACTTCGGGGCTGATGGTAGAGCAACAGCTCCGTGATATAAACTTGTGGAATCTATTGTCCCTAGAACAACCATAAGGCCAATTCAAATTAAGGCTTTCCTAGGAGGAGGGGTATCTCTCTCTCTCTCTCTCTCTCTCTCTCTCTCTCTCTCTCTGCATGGATGCATGGATGCATGTGTAGCTATGTCTAAGACCCTATTAAAACTTTTCTTTCCATATAAGTTGTATGACACACTTGGAGTACATCTCCACCATAGGCAAGCACTTAGATTACCACATCTTACCTCCGGTTATCAGCTTAGGCATTAAGATGGATTGGCAATGGCTTTCGCATAATTATGCGCCATATGAGACCATTTGTAGATGAACTTCAGGAGTGAGATGGTGTAATTCCTGAAACATTTTATGATGTAATAATTGTCATCGGTAATACTATTAATGTTATCTATTGTAGGATATTTATAATATGTTCTTTACATGTTGCACGCTTCACGGGTAGCTTTCAATAGGGAGATTCATACTCCAATTTTACTCTTGAAGGTGATATATTTTAGCCAAGTAGTCTTTTAACCGGTGGAAGCCTAAAGCAATTTCCTCATCTGCTTGTTTTCGTTATTTAGGGTGCGTTTGGTAACATTTATGTTTAAAAATTATTTCAGGAAACAGAAATTAAAAAAAAAAAGTGTTTCTGTTCCGAGGAATAATTTTTGAACAAAAAAACACGTTTGGTAAACTTGTTTCGGGAATAAAAAATAAACAGAAACACGTTTGGTAAATTTGTATAATTTTTTATTTCTTTTATTTTTTAATATATATTTTTTCTATTTTCTTTCTTATTTTCTTATTTATTTTTCCTTTATTTATTTATTTTTTTTTTTCTTCTTTTGGCCGATCGCGGCCTCGGCCATGGCCAGCGACCGGCCGACGAGGGCCGGCGGCCTCGCCCAGCCACGGCGAGGCTCGCGACCCCCGGCGAGGCCGACGAGCCTCGCCGTGGTTGGGCGAGGCCGCCGGCCCTCGTCGGCCGGTCGCTGGCCATGGTCGAGGCTAGCGACCGGCCAAAGAAAAAAGAAGAAGAAAAGAAGAAAAAAAAAAAGAGAGAAGAAAAAGAAGAAAAAAAGAAAGTGTTTCTAAATTTTGTTTAAGAAACAAGAAACAACTTTTCTTTGTTTTTTGTTTCTGTTCTAGATGTGTTTCTCGGAACAAAAAAACAATTTTGGAACAAAAACACACCCAAGCGCATTTCTGTTCCTTTTTTTATTCTCAAGAATGAAAAAAAAAAAGTGTTTAAAAACAGAAAAAAGAAATGAAAACAAACACAGCCTTATTATTATGCATGGATGTTGTTTCTATTACAATGGTCAGACGTGTGGTGTTATTCTCTTCGGAAGAGAGCTACCACATGCTAATTATTATTGTGTGGTGTAGGGATGGAGGTGACCTGTTGAGGCAACTTTGTGATTTGGCAAGGGCCGAGTCAAAACTCGCTATATATCGAATATCGGCAATCGAAGCGAGAGGTAGACCTTGAATACATCTTTTGCATTTCAAGTGCTGCACCATATACACTTAAAATAATATATATATATTTTAAAAGGACGAGATCCCTCCCCACCACATTAATTTAGGCATTTGTTTATTTTTTAAAATAAAAAAATTAATAAAAAGGTAAAAACATTAAAAAAAAAAACAAGAAATATAGTATATATATATATAGGGATGAGGCCTAGTTTTAGCTAGCCCATTTTCATCGAGTTTTGGGCCGGCTGAGCCCTTGGGTTTGGCCCAATGTTCCTTTCTCGTCACCCCATCTTTTCACTTCTTTTCAGGCCCAATCCTTTCTCTTTCCTTTTTCTTTAATCCGTGACGTGAGCCCAAGAGTGACAGGAAAGCAAAGTCCGGCCCGACTCCGTCTCCGGCATGCAAGAGCCTGACCTCGATCAGCGATCTCCAGGTCCGGGCAATTCAACAAGTCACGGATGAAGTGGACGAGGAGTTCAAGAAGATATCTGAGCAGATCAATGAAACTCGAAAATCTTCGAAGGCGACGTTCGTGGAATTCGTGGACGATGCTCAAGCCTGCACATCATAGGAAGATCTTTATCTCGGAGGTTCCTTGTGGCCGTTCGTTGTCGTTGCTAACATCATCGTCTTCAAGGAGTTCCGGATCCTATTTTTCTCCGCTTCACAGTGAGAACCTTCCAGCCAGGAGGATCTCAATGGAAGCTGTTTATCGCTGGAATCACTGATTTCCGTCGGCACTGATTCTGGTCGCTCCATTGTCCATCACGAACCAGGCAATGCTCTCTCTCTCTCTTTCTAATGTTCAGTTTTCTTTTGCTTCTTAGGAATCAATAACCCCGAGTCCATTTGATAGATTCGTGGATTAGTCCTATGAAATCGAAGCTGCTTTGCAGCGAAGGGCAAAGATTCTCAGGATATTGATTTGCAGGTGGCTGTGGAGAGTGATGACTCATCACTCATGCGCTGCGTGATGGGATCTGAGCAGAGCCCATGGGCCAGCCGACCTTGGATTGAAGATTGCAGATTTCGGCTAGGCCTACGGAGAGGTGTCCAGCTAGCCCATTGTCTCATAGGCGCAAATCAAGTCTATCGTGAAGGCCCATCGCAAGTTATAGTTGGCTTGCAAACCCTTCGAATGCTCTTTTAGATTTATTATGCTCGGATGTTGCACAGACTTTGCTTTATAGATTTATTATGCTCCGATGTTTCACAAACTTTTCTTTAGTATCTAATGAATTGCACCTCTTTTTCGACCAAAAAAAAAAGTTAAATTGTTGAGTCAAGAGTACATTATCAATAATCAAATTGACTATGTTATAAATGACACATGAAAGTCTTTCAAGAAAGTCATATAACTCCTATGTTATGTATACTTATCAGTTGGCATGATATCATAGAAGGAGGAAGAGGAGGAGGAGGAAAGGAAAACTTTTATCATTTAATATGCAACAAACATCAGTAAAAATATGTTACATAGACTCTGATTTTAAAAGAAAGTAAGGTGCAAGGCTCCAGCTCCACAAGGGTCACCACCTTGGTCGCCATGGCCAAGATCTTTTCCCCACGATATCAAGAAGTTGCTTCAGCATACTATTGCATTTTTCTTTGACCACTATATGGATGGGACTAAGCTATCTGATTTTGAGATTGAGAACATGAAGCAACTATAATGCTGCATAATTGGGGAGTGTAATGAGATTCAGTTTATTATTGATGGAACTAACATGCATGATGAAGCTAATAGAAGTGAAATTGTGGAAACATGGGAGGATGATAGGAGGTTTCTTAGATCACTCGAGTATCTCTACATCTCTCGTATGAAAAGTTTGAGGCGCATTTATGATGGGCCACTGCATGGAGGATGTTTGTCTCATCTTAAATGCTTGTCTTTAGTCAAATGTCCTCAATTGACTGTCATATTCATGCCTGGCCTACTAGAAAACCTCGAAAGCTTAGGAGAGCTCGAAGTCATAGACTGCTCCCTTGTCTTAAGTTTAGTGAGGTGTGAAGATAATTCTATTTATGATAATATAGATACTTCTATTTATGAGAATACCTACTTCCTCCCCAAGTTGAAAAAGATATCCCTAGTCTCAATGGTAGGGACTGAAGGTAAGGGTAATAATCAGCGGAGAACATTTTTCTATGGAAATGGTGTGTCTTTTTCTTACCATTTCATGGGATACATTTGATCGGACGAGTAAAAAAGCTACAAGCCCAGCTTTGATGAAGAGTAAAATTGGAAAGTCAACAGCTATCTAAATAATTTCTTATCTTCTTTCAAATTAGATTTTTGATTTGTTACTGTTTAAAATGTCTATGAACGAGGCAGTGGTTACTGTACAAATTTTGGTCGATCCACTCTTAGCTTCTTATGCATATATATTTCAGGGTACAAAACTAAATGTTGGCACATCATTAGTATGCATTGATTTGGATAGCAAGTTCATTTTTGCCTCTTTAGATATGCTTCAAGCTTGTAGAAAGGCTCAACAATAGCTAGCTTAGTTACTTTCTTTGGTAGGAGAATTTCTTCATTAGAGTGCCTAGGGAGTCATTATCGATGTCAAAATTTTGGTTAGGTTATTGGAACTCTGTACAAATACTATGCTTTTTATCTGGTGATATAAAGATGTTACTTCTTGATATTTTGCGTGTGTTTGTTGGAGGTACTATATGGGAAAAAGGAAAGGGCATTCTTTTTATTTATTTGTGGTCTAGTGAAGGAATGCACTTGAAGTTAATGTTTGGTTTACATTACAAAGTCCAACCAAAAGCTTAAGCTATTAGAGCGGGGAGACTACATGACACAAGGGCCCCATTTGGTTCAGCATTCCCAAGGGGCTTTCAACCCCAAAAACTCATTGGGAAAAAATTTAGGTGATTGGTTCAACATTTGGAGGTGTCCTTGGTTAAATGCTGGCATTTGAAATGCTAAAAGCCCGAGAACAAGTGGGGACCTGGTTTGAGCTTTCAACATTTCGGAAATGCAAGTCCACTTCTACTATTCATCCATTGACTTTTTTTTTTTAAAAACCGATCATCTTCCCCACACCCCAACCACCGTTGATTGGCGACATATTTTTATTGGATTTTAATTTAATTTTTTAAAAAATAATAAAAACCCTTTGCAAATGTTGGGTTCACCTTTTTTTTTTTTGTCATTTTTATATTTTGACAATCAATAGCCCAACTTTTTATCAATACACTAGAATGATCATTAATTAACAAAGATGATTAATACTACAATAATTTTAAAAAAAATATATTCACAGTTGAAAACAAACCTAAAAGAACCCTAAACCAAAAGTGGAGCTTTGCATCTAATCTATAATCAATTTCTTTTAATATAATTTTAAATAAATTTACTAATATATATCTTTTACATTAGTCTCAACATGAAAATGTAAAATGTTATATAGTCATTATTTCTTTTTTGCAATTTTAAAAATACTAAAACTAAAAAACTTAATTTGGTCACACTAAAGGGCTTTTCAAATATATGTTTACCAAATAGTCTAGCATTTCAAAAAACCCATTTACCTCAAAGGTATTTGCATTCTCTTAAGGGCATTTCCCCAAAGTCGAACCAAATGGGCCCAAGGTTATATCAAATTTTCAAATTGCAATGCCAATTGCATTGCCGCAAATTCGGGCATATCCGCCTCAAAATAGTGGATATGGTCACAGTGGGCATGAACTTTTAAATTATTGCATCGACATTATGCGGTAATAAATTAACTTCAATAACTTGAGTGGGGTTATATGATGAAATGGAGCAGAAAGGGGTGAAGCTTGTTGAGGAGTTGAACATATCCATTAGAATGAGGTTGTAGTGTTTGCATAGAATTATTTAAGTCTATATCAAGAGATCAGGTAGATTCACTGCTGCTCATCTTTTTCTATCTCTTTGATTGCAAGTTGAAATATGTTGTCATAGTTATCTTCTATAGACCCCACATATCCACCTAGGTTGCTACATAACCTCCTCTATTTGGGACTGGATGTTTCCTTGAATTGGAAAAGTAAGACATGCTAGGCCAACTGGCAGATTAACTAATTCAACTTTAAATTCCTGTTAAGATAAAGTGGCTTGGTGTTTGTTGTTCATCTAAGTGACCCAAATCTGTGGTTACTCGTTTCGTCTGATAGGCTAATTTTGCATTTGAGCAGCACCAAGTTTTCCAAAGGATGCAAGCAGAGAGCAACCTGCTCCTGTTGTGGTTTCATCTACAACTACTGGAAATGCATAAGTTAACCCTTCAAATCCTCAAATCAAAAGGAAACCTAAAGTTGCTCCTCGGTTGTGGAAATCCTTATTCAATGATCTTAAATTAGCTGCAAGAAACTTTAGCGCTAGAAGTCTTCTTGGTGAAGGTGGTTTTGGCTGTGTATGTGGCTTTACCAAAGATACAAGCAGAGAGCAGCCTACTCCTCCTAGGGTTACATCTACAACCACTTGTGATACAGAGATTAACTCTCAGTTTCATCTCCAACCGCTAGTGATAAAATGCCGAAGCCTTTCACCAGCATTGGATGCTGCAAAGTGTGTCCTTTTCTACATAAGGACGTAGAAAGGCTTGTGATATGTCATGATTTTAAACCTACATAATCCTATTAGACGCTGTATATAGCAATAGTTGTGGCAAAGCACCGATTTACAACCCCAATGCCAAGCTTTTCTGGTTTTGGACTTGCAAACATTTTTCCAAAGGGAGATAACTCTCACTTCACCTATGTCATTGGAACATACAGCAATACTGCTCGGGAATATGTGATGCAGGATATCTATCTATTGGTACGGGCCATTTGAGGATGAGAATTGCACAAGTAACCTGCATAAATGCGGTCGAGTACTAGTTTTGACATGTCAAAGTAATCCCATTGTATCGAAAAGAAAAGAACAGCCCCAATCTACACACCTCACACACAACATGTGCACCAGTTATGATTAGGAACTGAATTCGATTAGGTAGATATCAACCAAACCAAAGACAAGAAAATGAGAGCGATGGTCATATACTGATGCACTATCTGTCTGATCTGTCCTGATACATGTGGCCACTATTTGTAGGATGGTAGAATTAGCTGTAGTTCTTGCACCCCATGCTAAAAAGTTGGAACTTTTTTTTCTCTGTTTTAGTCCTGCATGTAGTCTCCTAAATGATGCTATTCCCTCACCTTCCAGTCCATCCATCTATCTACTCTTTCTCATATTGTTTGCCTGGGAAGGAACCTAGAAATTTTGCTGGACCCTCATGAGTTGGTGTTCCTAGGTGATCTAGATCTACTTTCTGTGGTGCGCACAGGCTCTGGAAAATACATGAAAGTTGGATCTTGAGGGTGCAAATCAGGCAAGTTCCTAACCCACGTTAATCACGCCTTGCCGGCAAGTGATCAGAAATATGTAGAACGTCTGCTAAGTCCTTCAAATACCCGATTAATCCCTATCATTTTTAACTACTGAAACACTAATTCACAATTAGAGTTATTTCTTTTATGTGCTTTCTACGCGGCATGTCCAAAGGGTTCTTGGATCCAAATGATATATCTAGAGCATGTCCGAGTAGATGGTTAAGTTCCATTGGGCGTGGTAGTTGACTGTCCTACATGCACTAGATAATTCCCAAAAAAACGTTGATTCATACTATGATTAGGTATTATTTATTACTTTGTTTTTGCGTTTCGGGGCATGCAGCACATTGTGTATACTCTCTCCATCGTACTTTCCTATTTATTATGCTGGCCGGTAAAAGCATAGTCGAATGAAAGACACCTTGGTATTTGAGAACTCTAATTATCATATTTATTTTATTCCTATTGCTATAAATACCAAATTTTTCGGGGGAGAGAGAGAGAGAGAGAGAGAGAGAGAGAGAGAGAGAGAGAGAGAGAGAGAGAGAGAGAGAGAGAGAGAGTTTAACTTGGTTGTAACACCTAAAATCTGTGGAAAATATTAATGAGATGAATTCTAATATAATATTCATGATTTTCTATGTTTTAAAATAGTTCTTTTTTAGCAGATAAGTTCGATGACGTTTTACTTTAAAAAGAAGAAGAAGAGAAAATAAATCCCATAATTAAGGTTAAATTTATTTTAGACAGGTTTTGCTTTTCTTTAATCTCAATGTCTCATGAAATTCATTTTTATTTAATAAAATGTACCTAAAATCTTTCGAATTTTTAAACATCATCCATCGTATTTATATTTCAAATGCTTATATTTCTTTTTTTTCTTTTTTTAATTGCAGCCATTTCATCTTCGGGCCAAGATCTGTGTGCATCGACCAATCCACCTTCTCGAGCAATCTTAAATATGTGTAAAACTTTGACAATGCTGGAACAAGATCTTTTACCATTTAAGATATTTTTTCTAAAAGGAATTATTAGATTCAAATTATAATTCTTCTTGGATTTGCAGACTTAACATTTTTGTTGGCTCTCTCCCCCTTAATTATTGTTATTATTATTATTATTATTATTATTATTATTATTATTATTATTATTATTATTATTACTACTTTCCCTGCATAAAAACAAGGTCAAAGATTCCACCCATGAGGTGTGATCACGATTAGAAGGTAAATGCCGATGGCATGAAGCATTAAAACACATGGATATGAAAATTAGAACGTAAAGCCTACAAAAGCCCACTTTGGGCCGGATTGTTTAATATTTAAGTCAATTATCTCAATAACCATCTTTATTCTTATAGAAAAATTATGAGGTTGATAAAATTTTTGAAATTAATTTTGACTTCCAAAGTCCTTCAAGTGAAATCATATTAGACTTTGACTTTTTAAAATATAGGCGTATAAAAGCTTTAGAGTGATTTTATCAAAATTTAAATTCATCGTTGACATCTCGGTTAAAAAAGAGAGGAAACAAATTGGTACTTGAAATTACAATGTGGCCATGTACTTATCAATCATAAAAAAGTTATTGAAATATTTTCATTTAAGAAAGAGCATTTAGACATGTTAATTAATTTATAAAATCAATGTACGAGATAATTTTCAGTCTATTTGGCGATCCTCAAAGTATGCGTGCCTCCAATACTTCTCAAACACCAATCCAAAACCTAGTCGTGAACCTGAGCGTTATGACCAAGACAAATTTGGAATCCGGTCATCTACAGCAAGGTTCGACGTTAGCAATGTGAAAAGATACCGCCAGTGAACTTGTTTTCTTGCCGCCCAAGAATTTATAGAGGTCGAAAACTCGGTCTGATCCAATTCAGAACATGCCGGGAGAATTTGTTCTAGATCCGTCAAAGATCGCACACTACCTAATGATGTTGGAATGGATCCATTCAACCGATTATTAGAAAGACCGAAAGTGATTCCAAATTTTGCAATTTTCCCATACCTTAGGAACTAAAACTGAGATGGAATTCCTAGAAAGCCATAAATATTTTAAGTTCCTTAAGTGCACTAATCAATTCAATGACCCATCCAGTTGATTACCCAAAAGATATGCATCGGCTTGATTGCATTTTATTACGAGTTTTATCACTTAATTATACTTTCATGACAAGAGTTTTTTTAAAAATTTTAAGATTTAATTGCATTTTCGTAACAAATAAAAATTCCCAAAAGATTAGGATAAATGACTGAATGTGAAAGTAGAGTAAAACCGATCAAAAAGCGAAAAAGCCCAAAGACCAGGTGGACCGTGTATAGATGGGCTTTTCGGCAGAGACATATGGGCCGATGCAAAGAAACCCAAAACCACTAGCGATGACGGTTCCCCGACAACCGCCCCCCCTCTCGCCTACGGTTTTCTTCGGCTCTCTCTCGCCGCTATATATTGAAGGCTTTCGGCAGCCTCCCCAAAACCGTTGTCGCGTCTCTGCTTGGTGGTCGCTTCTCTTCTCCTGCCGACGAAAATGTCGAAGCGAGGTCATCCCCTCTCCCTCTCCTTCTCTCTTTTCTGCTTTGTGTCATATGGCTTTGCCTGGGAAGATGCGGCGATCAATCTATGGCCGCAGTGTTCGATTTCATTTGCCTCTTTGCTAGTTAGTTTTCTCGCAAAAGATCTTGCTTTTGGACTTACCCATTTGAATTAGCTTGAGAAAAAATCGATGCTTGGTTCATGGCAGCTTAAGTTTTTACTCGTGGGTTTAGACTGGTGGGATCTCTTGAGATAGACACGCTCTCTGTGTTGATCGGGCGTTGTGGGTGCTTTTGGCTGAATATGATTGTAGCTTGAGAGGGAACTGGATGGTCCAAATTCGGTTGCCATTCGTGTGATTCTGGGGAAATTTGGTCTGGGTAGTCGGGATAGTGAAACGGGCAGTTTGGAATTTGTGTTTCTGATGATCTGTCGATCTTGTAGGACGCGGAGGTAGTGCGGGTAACAAGTTCAGGATGTCGCTGGGTCTGCCGGTGGCGGCCACAGTTAACTGTGCGGACAACACGGGGGCCAAGAATCTCTACATTATCTCGGTAAAGGGAATCAAGGGTCGCTTGAACAGGTTGCCCTCTGCCTGTGTTGGAGACATGGTGATGGCCACCGTCGAGAAGGGGAAGCCCGACCTCAGGAAGAAGGTCATGCCTGCAGTCATCGTCAGGCAGCGCAAGCCGTGGCGCAGAAAGGACGGCATCTACATGTACTTTGAAGGTCGGGATCACTATTGTCTTTTTGTTTGATTGGATTATATGCTTCGGTTGTCCACTTGAATCTTAATTGGGTTGTTGCGGTTGCATTCAGTGGTACCAATGTGCATCTGAACTTTTAGCAAGTTTCCTTCAAGTAAAATCGATGGGAAGGCCAATTGTGATATTTCAAGTAAAATTAATAGGGAAGGTCAATGATATATAAATTAATATTCATTATCTATTATTAAAGTATTTATTTTGACTTAGTTAGATAAAACACATTGATTATATAAATAGACAACTATCGTTTGTAACTTATAAGTTTTTATGATAGGCCAAAATACTTTTTCAGGAAGCTAGGTCCATCCCCTATTCAATTAGGGACATTGGATCGGCAGTATATTGCTTCACCTACATGAAATGGGCTAACTTGTTACATTGACACTAGACTATACAAAAAACTTGTCCCGTGATTGCTTGCCACTCTAATATGAGGAACTAGACATTTTTTATTGGAGGAAGACAAAGCCATGTTGGCAAGAAGAGAAAAGGAGAGGGGGGAATGATCAAAGCAGGAGTTTTTTCTATTAGATAATTTGTTTCAAACCTACGAAAACTCAAAAAAAAAAAAAAACAAACAAAAAGGAATTGGAGTTGCATTAAGAAGATAAAAAAAAGACACTACTGGTGCATTCATGCTTTTTTTGCCTACAAAGACCAGTAGTGTCTTTTTTTATCTTCTTAATGCAGCTCCAATTCCTTTTTATTTTTTATTTTTTTTTAGTTTCGTAGGTTTGAAACAAATTATCTAATTGAAAAAACTCCCGCTTTGATCATTCCCCCTTTTCTCCCTTTCTCTCCTTGCCGACACGGCTCTGTTTTCCTCCAGTAAGAAACTAGACTGAAATGTCTTCTTCTTTGAATAGAAGAAGAGTTAAAGTGGCAAGCAATCACGGGCAAGTTTTTTGTATAGTCCAGTGTCAATGTAATAAGTTAGCCTGTTTCGTGTAGGTGAAGCAATATACTGTAATCGAATAGGAGATGAACCTAGTTTAAAATAGAAGTATTTTAGTTATAAATGATAATCGTCCTGATACTATTTATATACTCGACGTGTTTTATCTAACTAAACTAAAATAAATACTTTAACTAATAGATAGTGAATGTTAATTTATATATCATTGGCCTTTCCCAATTGATTTTACATGAGATATCATAATCAACGTACAACCTCAAATCTACCCAACACTTCCTATCCCTCTGGAAAATCAGACAACCGGAACAGCACGACAGGTGAAGTTTCGCGGGGGTCGCACGGAGGTAATGAACAAAATGGCTGCTTGTGTGACAGGTGGTCTGGTCTCTTTCCTATTCAAGAAGTCTACACACGTTCTCAAAGAGCGGTTGACAAAGTTAAGTGTGTGCTAAACTTGTCATGGCACGGGCCCCATGTACAGAAAAGATTCGTGCGTAGCTCGTTCATACCCCCATTATCCGTTATTGGAGCCAGGTTTGTCTAGAAAAAAAGTCAAATTGGAGAAAATAAAATCTTCTCCCAAAAAAGATGAGAAGAAAGTAGATTTTTTTTTTCTTTTTTCACTCAACTTGGAAAGTTAAGACGCAATGAAATCGTGGGTTATGCCAGGTTTAGCTAATGGTTTTAGTCATCAACTTCCTTGATTGAAGCAGGTTTCTGTCGCGCATCCAACATCTGAAGCACATTGAATTATCTCCAAGATAATATGTCATGATTCAAAGTGACCGACACTAGACGGTGACTGAAATTGCTGGCTACTTTTGGTCATGAAATTCGTCCTCATTATGCCCCCACCCTCAGTGAAACCATGAGAAGAACCTGCAGTACCCGTGGCACCGGTTCATGGACATGTAGCGCTGGTTCGTTGACTTGGGCGACTGATGGTTCGTCCATGTGGAACTCGTGCAACACATCTGGCATCGTCATTTCTCCAAAAGCCACGGGCCAGCACAACCTTTGTGGTACGCGTGCTTGCAACATGCAAGCAGTAGACACACTTTGCCGTCCTCGAAATCCCTCGGTGAATAGCAAAGTCCGTGTTCCTGGCCTTTGTTTCATTGCTATTGCACGCGACGATCACCTGCGCGTGCACACCAAAAGACGACAAGCTCCGTTGCCGCCGTTCTGGAGGATCCTCAGCTCCGGCGAGGAATCAGAGAAAAGAACTACGAATATGCAAGCGATGGGATTGAGGAAAATGTTGATTTCGCCGGCAAAGCAGGACTCAAGATGGATGGCGACGGTGGTGGCGAAGATGGGGACGATGATGAAGATGATAAGTGAGAGAAGTGACGAGGTCATCGTGCAAACGGAGAAAGAGCTACTCGGCAGGAGAAAGGAGAACTGAAACGCACGTCAAACGCTTAGGAATTGGAGCAGCAACAAGCCCCTCTCTCTCTCTCTCTCTCTCTTCTAGGCGTTCCAGAAGCCTTGTCCACCGTTGATCGGTGCCGGAAACCACCACCTACCATGCGACGTCCGTGCTCTTCAAATAACGGTGTTCTCGCGCTTGAGCTTCAAATCTGGGTGCTCCATCAAGGAACTCGAGTTTATTGAACCAAGGAGAATTTCTTACAACTTATTTCGATAACTTGGGGCCTTCAAGCTTTCTGATTTTCATCTGAGTGTGGAAGTTGAGAACATCATTCCATTTACGCGCGTATGTTGAAGATATTGTTGCTCATAATTGATCATAATTGATCTTTCTTGATCTAATTGGTATACTTAGAGAAAAGTAGAATTTTGTATATTTGGGAAATTATTCTTTCCTCATTTTGTATATTTCTTTTCTCTAATTAGTTCAGGCTTGTACATTATTAATAGGGCTGTAAGCTGTATAATTCTCGACTTCTTTCCATCTAATATTCTGATAGTTTTCCATCTAATATTCTGACATGGAGCCTATCTTCTTCTTCTTTGTCCAAACCCTTTTTTGTCTTTATGTTCTTTTGTTTCCTTTCTTTTCCCACGTCAAGCTTGCAAAATTCTTCTGGGCTAAATTAGCAAGGAAACAAAATGCCGAGAAACCAAGCTTCAAAATGTGGCACATCCCAAGATCCAGAAATTTCTTCTAACGTCCAAGGATTTGGTGATTCACCTTTGGATGAACAAACAAATCTGGTGGCAGAAAACCAGACGCAATAACAGAATCAATTGCCGACCCCTGAGGAGAGACAAGGTTTTGTTTACCCCAATTCGGGGCAAATTTTTTCGGGCCCATATGTTCAATGGGTCCCAATCCAAGTTCAACCAATTCTGGGCCAGACGAGTCAGATGAATTCGACCCAAAGTTCCACTAGCTTTGCCGAGAGAATCAATGGCGGGCAAGGGGGAGGAAACCCACAACTTAATAATGAGTCCAACTCCGGTGGGATGGGTTGGCCCTTCTTGAGTCAAACCGGTTCAGGTACATCAGGATTTGGGGCAAATCCTTACCTGACCTATGGAATTGGATTCCTTCTCTTCGCAGGCACCATTGCAATCCGTATTAAAAGCTAACCCGGTAATTTAAAATCACTTTATTCGGAAAAAAAGAAGAAGGTAATTTATTGTGTACTCATATATATTCAAATCCAGTGAAAATATTTGTAACTGGATCGAGACATTAACAATATATCTCAAATTTTTACTTTCATTAACCAAAACTTCAGTTTTTTTGTGGATATGTGCACTACAAGTCCTAAATTTTTTCGCAAAAGTACAATTGAATCCTAAAATTTTCAACAAATCTAATTAAGTCTTAAAACTTATCAAATTAGTACAATCAAGTCATTTCGTTAACACCGTCAATTTATATAATGGAAAACACTAATGTGGCATTTTTATATTAATTTCTCTCTCCTACGTGACATTTTTATTAATTTTCCCTTTAAATTTTATTCAAAATAATTAAAAACAAACTAGAAAGAAGAACAAAAAGGCGCAAGAGCTTGCCAATGTGTGTTGCCATCACCAGGTGACCGTTGCTACGCCCAAGCGAGGCCCCCTAGGGGCTAGTGAAACTCGCCAGATCTAGGCGACGCCTCACCGGCCCTCACCTAAAGTTAGGGTGGCATGCCCATATCTTGGTGACGCGGGCCCCCATTGGGCCGGCGATGGGCCGCAATCGCAGCCCCTGCCCCTTTTTGTTCTTCTTTTTCCAGTTTGTTTTTTCTTAAAATTATTTAAACTTTTTTTTAGTTTTTAAATATTATTTGAATAAAATTTTAAGGAAAATTTTAATAAAAATGCCACATAAGAGAGAGAAATGAATTTAAAAATGCTACGTTAGCGTTTTCCATTAAATAATTCACGGTGTTAATGAAAGAATTCGATTATACAAATTTGATAAGTTTTGGGACTTGATTGAATTTTTTAAAGTTTTAGGACGTAATTATACTTTCGCGATAAGTTTTAGAACTCATACCGTACATGTCCATTTTATTTGAAGAATAAAGATCTAGCTCATTAAAGTTAAATAATGTCTCTTTCGCTACGTGTAAAAAGTTGAAACTTTCATTTGTAAAAAAAGAAAGTCTCCTCTCATTAGATTATATGTTCAAAAGTCTACTTTTAGTATAATTTATTAGAAAGGTTGGATCAGAATGTTACTCACCAATAGACAAATACATATTTTCCCAGCATGGAAAGTTAGTAACAATGGTGGGCAGCATAAATGTTCAGCTAAGCGTACCTTAAGCTTTTGAAACAAACGGTCATGCTTGTGCTTCGCTCGGCAAGTTTCTACATGCTTGTGTTGGAGAAAGGAAACTTTCGTGTTGGGTCCCTCCACCGTTGGCTTACCTATTAAGAAACTGAGCAGGTATAAACTAGGGCGCGCATGACAATATTTTTGAAATAGAAATCAATTTTTATTTCATGGACGAGTAAAGAAACGCGTTTGATAACGATTTAAAATTTTTATTTTTGGAATAAATTTTTTTTGGTAAAAGAATAAAATTTCTATTTTTAGGAACGGTGAATATTGGCATCCAATGGTCGGAGCCGACGTCGGTGAGCGGCGGCAAGCAACTGGAGTCCAACGTCTGGTGAGTGGCGGTGAGCAGCCGAAGTCTGGAGTCCAACGTTCGGCATCCGGCGTTTGATGTCTAGAGTTTGGCATTGGATGTTAGGCGGTTGACGACCGGCATCCGGTATCCGACGTCCAAAGTTTGGCGTCCAACGTTCAACTAGCCGGCGACCGGCATCCGACATTCGGTGTCCGGTGGCCGGTGGCCATTGGTCGAAGTCCGACGGGCGGCCGAAATCCAACGGCCGATGGCAAGTGGCGAACGTCTGGTGGTCGGCAATGGGCCTCCAGCGTCCAACGGTTGGCGATGAGTAGCCAATGACCAATGGGCATTTGGCATTTGATGGTCGATGGTTGACAATGGGTGATCAGAGTTAAGTGGCCGACGGTTGGCGGCAGGCGTCTAGCGTCCCACATGAGGCCGGTGGGTGATGGGTGGTGACAAGAGTAAACGATGAGAAAAATTTTGATTTCTCATTTTTGCTTAGAAATAGAAAAGTTAAAAATTTTAACTTGATTTCTATTTTAAATCTATTTCTGGAATAGAATCTATTGCATAAATTAAAAAAAAAAATAAATTGGGTTACCAAATGGATTTTTGTTCTAAACTTGTTCCGGGAAATAAAAAACAGAGAAATCGAGAGATAGAAACGTTGTCATGCGCGCCTAAGCAACTCTAGGAGGCGAAAACTAACTTCAAACCTCATAAGCGATTATTGCCGAAGTCAAAAGTAAAAAACGAAGACATAAAGAGCCGAGAGAGGACGGTGGACTTCCCTTGGAAGCAAGATGTACGACAAGTCTCTTTGCTTTCCTTGTTAGACTAAGGATGCGTTTGGTAACGATTCTATTCCGAGAAACAATTTTTGAACATAAATAGTTCTTTTTTTCTTTTCGAATGAACAATTTCTAAGTATAAGAATGAGCTTGGTAACTGAAAAAAATTTCGACTTCAAGAATAAAAATGCGTTTGGTAAACTTGTATAATTTTTTTGTTTCATTTAATTTTTCAATATTTTTATTATATTTCTCTATTTTTTCCTTTTGGTTTTTTGCCGGCCCTCGGCGAGCTCGAGCTTGAGCTTGCCCGGCCAAGGCGAGGTTGAGCCTCATCGGCCGGCACGAGGCTCAGCTTCATCGGGCCATTGTTGGGCAACGTTGACTTGGCGGTGGCCTGGCCAGGCTAAGCCTCGCCGATGGCTAGGCGAGCTCAGCCTCGCCGGGGGTCAGTGAAGCTCTGGCGAGGTCGCCGGCCCTCAACGGCTGGTGGCCAGCCACCGGCCAAAGGAAGAAGAAGAGAAGAAAAAAAAATTGTTTCTAGGAATTGTTCCCAAGAATAACAAGAAACAACTTTTTTTTCTAGTTCTTGATACTTCTATTTACGAGAATATAGATACTTCTATTTACAAGAGTACCTACTTCCTCCCCAAGTTGAAGAAGATTTCCCTAGTCTCATTGCCTGAACTCATCAGCATTTTCGAAGACTTACACATTGCACCAAACTTGGGAGCAATAAAGATTGTTGATTGTCCGAATCTCAAGAACCGATCAACTGATAAAATCTGTCGCAATCATCTGACAAGGACTGAAGGTAAGGGTAATAATCAGTGGAGAGCATTTTTGTGTGGAAATGGCGTGTCTTTTTCTTTCCATTTCAGTGGATACATTTGATTGAACAAGTTAAAACCAGCTTTGATGAAGAGTAAAATAGGAAAGTCAACACCTATCTAAATAATCTCTTATCTTCTTTCAAATCGGATTTCTGATCTGTTATTGTTTAAAATGTCTATGAATGAGGCAGTGGTTACTGTACAAAACTTTGGCCAATCCACTCTTATCTTCTAATGCATATATATTTCAGGGTACAAAACTAAATGTTGGCATAGCATTAGTATGCACTGATTTGGATAGCAAGTTCATTTTTGCCTCTTTAGAAATGCTTCAAGCTTATAGAGTGGCTTAACAATAGCTGGCTTAGTTACTTTCTTTGGTGGGAAAATTTCTTCATTAGAGTGCCTAGGGAGTTATTATCGATGTCAAAATTTTGGTTAGGTTATTGGAACTCCTCTTTTACGTTCTGTACAAATACTGTGCTTTTTATCCGGTGATATGAAGATGTTACTTCTTGATATTCTGCGTGTGTTTGTTGGAGGTACTATATGGGAAAAAGGAAAGGAACATTCTTTTTATTTATTTGTGGTCTAGTGAAGGAATGCATTTGAAGTTAATGTTTGGTTTACATTACAAAGCTTAAGCTATTGGGGTGGGGGAGACTACATGACACATGGTCATATCAAATTTTCAAATTGCAATGCTGATTGCATTGTTGCAGATTCAGGCATATCTGCTTCAAAATAGTGGATATGGTCACAGTGGGCATGAACTTTTAAAATAATGCATCGACATAATGCAGTAATAAATTAACTTTAGTAACTTGAGTGGGGTTATATGATGAGATGGAGCAGAAAGTGGTGAAGCTTGTTGAGGAGTTGAATGTATCCTTTAGAATGAGGTTGCAGTGATTGCATAGAATTATTTAAGTCTATATCAAGAGATCAGGTAGATTCATTGCTGCTCATCTTTTTCCATCTCTTTGATTGCAAGTTGAAGTATGTTGTCATAGTTATCTGTTGCAGACCACACATATCCACTTGGGTTGCTACATACCCTCCTCTATTTGGGACTAGATGTTTCCTTGAACTAGAAAAGTAAGACATGCTAGGCCAACTGGCAGATTAGCTATTCAACTTTAAATTCCTGTTAAGATAAAGTGGCTTGGTGTTTGTTGTTCATCTAAGTGACCCAAATTGGTGGTTACTCGTTTCATCTGACAGGCTGATTTTGTATTTGAGCAACACAAAGTTTTCCAAATGATGCAAGCAGAGAGCAGCCTGCTCCTGCTGTGGTTTCATCTACAACCACTAGAAATGCAGCAGTTAACCCTTCAACTTCTCAAATCAAAAGGAAACCTGAAGTTGCTCCTCGGCTGTGGAAATCCTTATTCAATGATCTTAAATTAGCTGCAAGAAACTTTAGCGCTGAAAGTCTTCTTGGTGAAGGTGGTTTTGGCTATGTACGTGGCTTTACAAAAGATACAAGCGAGAGCAGCCTGCTCCTCCGGGGTTACATCTGAGCCACTTGTGATACGAGATTAACTCCTCAGTTTCATCTCCAACTGCTAGTGATAAAATGCCAAAGCCTTTCACCAGAACTGGATGCTGCAAAATGTGTTCCTTTTTTGCATGAGGATGTAGAACGGCCCGTGATATGTCATGATTATAAAGCTTACAGTATCCTATTAGACGCCGTATATAGCAATAGTTGTGGTGGCATCTGATTTACGACCCCAATGCCAAGCTTTTCTGATTTTGGACTTGCAAACATTTTTCCCAAGGGAGATAACTCTCACTTCACCTATGTCATTGGAATGTACTGCAATACTGCTCGGGAATATGTGATGCAGGATACAGGCCATTTGAGGATGAGAATTGCACAAGTAACCTGCATAAATGCGGTCGAGTATTATTTTTTACATGTCAAAGTAATCCCATTGTATAGAAAAGAAGAGAACATCCCCAATCTACACACCTCACGCATAGCATGTGCACTAGTTATGATTAGGAACTGAATTCGATTAGGTAGATATCAACCGAACCAAAGACAAGAAAATGAGAGCGATGGTCATATACTGATGCACTAGCTGTCTGATCTGTTATGATACATGTGACCATAATTTGCAGGAATGGTAGAATCAGCTGTAGTTCCCGCACCCCATGCTAAAAGGTTGCCACTTTTTTTGTTTTCTTTGTTTTTATTCCTGCATGTAGTCTCCTAAATGGTGCTATTCCCTCACCTTCCAGTCCACCATCTATCTACTCTTTCTCATATTGTTTGCCTGGGGAGGAACCTAGAAATTTTGCTGGACCCTCATGAGTTGGTGTTCCTAGGTGATCTAGATCTACTTTCTGTGGTGCGCACAGGCTTTGGAAAATACACGAAAGTTGGATCTTGAGGGTGCAAATCAGGCAAGTTCCTAACCCATGTTAATAGAATGTCTGCTAAGTCTTTCAAATACCCGATTAATAATCCCTATCATTTTTCCTACCGAAACACTGATTCACAATTAGTGTTCTTTCCTTTATGTGCTTTCTACACTGCATGTCCGAAGGGTTCTTGGTTCCAAATGATATATCTAAAGCATGTCCAAGTAGCTGGTTCCGCCAGGTGTGGTAGTTGTCTGTCTTACATGCACTAGATAATTCCCAAAAAACGTTGATTCATACTATGATTAGGTATTATTTATTACTTTGTTTTTGCGCTTCAGGGGCATGCAGCACATTATGTATACTTTCTTCATCGTACTTTCCTATTTATAATGATGGCCGGTAAAAGCATACTCGAATGAACGACACCTTGGTATTTGAGAACTCTAATTCTCATATTTATTTTATTCCTATTGCTGTAAGTACCAAATTTTCAGGGAGAGAGAGAGAGAGAGGTTAATTTGGTTGTAACACCTAAAATCTGTGGAAAATATTAATAGATGAATTCTAATATAGTATTCATGGTTTTCTATGTTTTAAAATAGTTTTTTTTAGCGGATAAGTCCATCAATGACGTTTTACTTAAAAAAAGAAGAAGAAGAAGAGAAAACAAATGCCCTAATTAAGGTTAAATTTATTTAAGACTGGTTTTACTTTTCTTTAATCTCATATCTCATGAAATTCGTTTTTATATAATAATATCTACCTAAAATCTTTCGAATTTTTAAACATCATCCATCCATCATATTTATATTTCAAATGCTTAGATTTCTTTTTCCTTTTTCTAATAGCGGCCATTTGATCTTCAGGTCAAGATCTGTGTGCATCGACCAATCCACACCTTTCGACCAATCTTAAATATGTGTAAAACTTTGACAATGCCGGAATGAGATTTTTTACCATATAAGATATTTGTTCTAAAAGGAATTATTAGATTCAAATTATAATTCTTCTCGGATTTGCAGACATACCATTTTTGTTGGCTCTCTCTCCCTTAATTATTGTTATTATTATTTTTTTATGCTTTTTTTTGGCCGGTTATTTATTATTTTGGGATAATACCCTAAAAAACCCCAAATTGGTACACTTGTGACAAATTTACCCCAAACTATTTTTTTGACCATGAAAAACCCCAAACCTGGTAAACTTGTGACAAATTTACCCCGATCGATTATAAAAAAACCTTAAACTGGTACATTTATGATAAATTTACCCCAAACTAATTTATTCGACTGCAAAAAAACCCTAAACTGGTAAATTTATGACAAATATACCCTATGCTAAATTGGATTAATATCACAAAAAAATCATAAAAATTGTAAACTGTGACAAACGGAATGTAAAATCCTAAATAGATATACTGGTTAACTGTCACGTGTCATTTAACTTAATAATTTGAGAATAAAATTTAACGAAAACTAACATAGAATAAATTTGTCACAAGTGTACCAGTTTGGGATAAATTTGTCAAAAATATACCAGTTTGGGGTTTTTGGTGGTCAAAAAAATAGTTTGGGGTAAATTTGTTACAAGTGTACCAGTTTGGGGTTTTTTAGGGTATTATCCCTATTATTTTTGCTTTCCCTGCATAAAAACAAGGTCGAAGATTCCACCCATGAGGCGTGATCACGATTAGAAGGTAAATGCCGATGGCATGAAGCATTAAAATACTTGTATATGAAAATTAGAACGTAAAGCCTACAAAAGCCCCGTTTGGGCTGGATTGTGTAATATTTAAATCAATTATCTCAATAACCATTTTTATTCTTATAGAAAAATTATGAGGTTGAGAAAATTTTCGAAATTAATTTTGACTTCCAAAGTCCTTCAAGTTAAATCATATGAGACTTTGACCTTTTTAAAGATAGGCGTATGAAAGCTTGAGTGATTTTACCAAAATCCAAAATCCAAATTCACCATCGAAATCCGGTCAAAAAAGAGAGGAAAAAAAAATGGGTACTTGAAATTACAATGTGGCCATGTACTTATCAATCATAAAAAAGTTATTGAAATATTTTCATTTAAGAAAGAGCATTTAGACATGTTAATTAATTAATAAAATCAATGTACGATATAATTTTCAATCTATTTGGTGATCCTCAAAGTATGCGCACCTCCGATACTTCTCAAACACCAATCCAAAACCTAGTTGCAAACCCGAGTGTTATGACTGCAGAGCACCACCTCTCTTCTTCATTGGTATCTTCTTCATATGGCGAAGACAAATTTGGAGTCCGGTCATTCATGGCTAGGTTCGACACTTGCAATGTGAAGAGATACCGCCAGTGAACTTGTTTTCTTGCCGCCCAGGAATTTGTAGAGGCCGAAAACTCAGTCCTGATCCAATTCGGAACACGTCCGGAGAATTTGTTGTAGATCTGTCAAAGACGACAAACTACCTAAAGGTGGTGGAATGATCCATTCAATTGATTATTTGAAAAACTGAGCGATACCAAATTTTGCAATTTTCCCATAACTTAGGAACTCGGAACGATATGGAATTCCTAAAAAACCATAAAGGTTTTAAGGTCCTCAAGTTCACTAACCAATTCAGCGACCCATCCAATTGATTACTCAAAATATATGCATATGGCGTATCTAATAATTCCACGAAAATGGCACCATCGCTGTGCATCTCGATTGAAAAATGGAATGGAAAGCTACAAGTTTCTTTCAATTAGAGTTTTTGTGAACTGTAGGGTCTGCAAAAGCTCCAAGTTAACTCAATGTTTATCGCTCTTTGCATAATCTCTCATCTTATCCTCACTATAGTATAAAATGACTTGGGTCTACACTCATCTGGTTGCATTTCTTTCGGATGAATGCGAATTCTAACAGGATTTTATGGATGCTGTAGGATCATTCCTTGTGAAGGAATAGGAGGAAAAGGCTGCATTTTTTTACCTTACAGCAATGTCATTCAGCTGATAATGTTTATATTACTGGCCTTTCACATTGTAGTACGTTTACGGGATGTACATATGGAGGAACTATTGGAGAAGTCATTATACTTTGGCCAAGAGCAAACAAGATTTTAGACCCCTAAAGATGTTCTAAATAAAGAGATTGCAAAATGATGAAATAAAGTCAATATTGAGTCCTGGATTGATATCGATACCAATGGTATAAAAATACTAAGACTCCAGCGAACTCCATTTAAAATATTCTGAGAAATTCCTTACAATTTCCTTTTTTATTTTATGATCTGATCTTTAGCCCTATGTCTCTTATCCCTAGGAGGTCCTTTAGTTCAAGTTCATTTCAAAATACTTCAATCGGTACGCGCAAGAAATAGGCCAATTCGGCGGCTTTTTGCTCAATTTCACGCAGAGTCAAATTCTCATCAGTACGCGTCAAGGGAACGGCCCCCTATTGACCATTTCAAAAAACTGTTCATACTTCGCCAGAGGAAAAAGAAGAATTGTGTTGCAAAATCACGCAATATCGTCTAACTTTCGGGATATAATATGAAATTCTTTTTTAAAAAAAAAAGAAAAGAAATGACATTATCTCATCATAATTTGATAAGTTTATGGACAAAATTGAAGTGTAAGATTTCAATGTAGAATGTGATCGTAATTACAAAGATTAGAGAAAGAGAATCAAGAAAAAGGAATGTTTAAACAGGAAATAATAAGAAAATAATGAAATTATAAATATACGGCATGTACTTAATACATTACGAAGGAATATAGTAGATTGTGTTGGGAAAAATAGACTGACGATTCATTGTAGCTTCAATAAAATAAGACACTAACCCATAAGGCGCAAAAAGAATGGAAGAAGATAATTGACACCTTTAAACAAAAAAAAATTAAAGATAATTATATCGTATAATCGAAATGAAAAAACGAAGAGAAAAGGTGTAGGGAGTGACATGGAAGAGATCTTTAGTAAATTAGAAAAGGAAAAGAGAAAAGAGGAGCAAAGGATATATGTCCTCTCAAAACCCTCGTTTAATATAAAGGATACTGGGCAAACTACTATGAACTCAATTCACATAATATGCACGCCCTACACAATTCTTCTTTGATATTAGTAAAACCTATTAAATGTTCAAAGGTCACTTTTACATTATGTATTATTAATTATAAGCACCTGAAACAAACTTGCAATACATAACTCGCATGATATTGAGAAGAAACTACATTTAATTCACTATTTCCGATAAGAAGCCACTACGGTTTGCGGTGCTAAACTGCAACATGGGATCTTAGGAAAAAAAAAACACCCAGGATCGTTCTTTTTATCATTTTCATCACCTCATTAGTGAATAATAGCCATCTAATAGATTGTGCATGTAGAGAAACAAAACGAAAGCCTATGTTAATACATAATTCCAATCACAACAACTAAGATGAACAAAAAGCAAAGAGCTACAGAGAAAGGCTAGATGAAGCTACAAAAAGACCGTAATCTTTCCTCGATAGCCCGGTCTTGCCACCCCAATGAAGACCACCATGATTGCTCAGCATCAATGGATCTTAAATTGATAGCATTTATCCCGGTAAAAGGAAGTTTCAATAAGGATGGACATGAAGCTATATCCAGTCTCTCTAGAGAAGGACAAATCAATAAATCATTTGGAGCAATGCTTCTTAATTTTGGAAGATCATGAGCTACTAGCTTTTTAAGACTCGGAAGTGTTCTCGGGTCCAAGCAAGTATTCTCAGTTTCAATGATGATCTCCTCAATTTCGTGGCACTCTTCGACAGTCAAATGCTTTAGTTCAGATAGTTGCTCGATCAATCCATTTGAGAATATCTTCTTGAGCTTGGGGCACTTGTACAAGGTCAAACTAGTCATTTGGCCTAAGCTTCCCATGGGCACGGACCCTCCCAAATACGATACAAACTGGGGGCATTGTTTATGACCATTCTCTCTAGCCATTCAAATGCACAAGGTGGTGCTACATTACTGTCGATGATGCATATGATGTCCTCGCAGCCCTCCACTGAACAAGCTCTAAGTTTACTCAAGTTCTCAGTCCCAAAATCTAATAAGCTTAGTATATTCTTATGATCAATTAGTTCAAATACTTTGGTCTTAGTGAGTACTTCTGAGATCACAGGATTTGTGCCTTCATCGTTTGCATACTTCAAGCACTTGCACAATTGATATTCAAAATAATCGAGAATATGATGCTTGACCGAATTGCAAATACCGACCGAAAACTGAAATGTGAAGCACAGGTCCTTCCATGGAGAGCTTGATCTTACGAAGATTTCAAGGCACTCTACTTTAGGAAAGGAAAATGTTAGTGAAGTCAACCGTGTCAAGGTAGAAACCTCCTTCGTGATTGTCCTCATGACCTGATCAGACCACAAAGTGTTTGGGTCTACATCAATTGTTCTTCTAATGATGAAATGCTCGAAATCACCTTGGACGTTGGGTTTCCGGCGCTAAAATTTAACAAGGACATGCGCAAACATCTCATCTGGGTTAAACTTCCAACTTGAATAGGTAAAGAGATGATTCCAGTGCGTCAAATGTCAAGCACCTCTAGATGCACCAGTGCCTCTATGCTTGAAGGTAGTTCTATTAAGCCCTCGCATGAATTCAAGTAGAGTGCCCTGAGATGAGTCAAGCAAGGCAAAGAAGGTGGAAGGGATGTTATTGCCGTAGTGTGTAAGTCCAAGACTCAGAGTCTTTGCATAGACAAGAAGAAGCTCTCTTGGATCATCATTAAATTCTTGTTTCTTTGCAAGAGTAAAGTCGAAAGATTTGTGCAATTTGAAGTTGCCGGTAAACTGCACAAGTCATTATCCATCAAAGAAATTCGACTTGCATATGTCCATTCTTCTTCCTTTGGCGGCTTTTTTAGCCCCTCTGTTAGAGTTTAAATGTGCGCGGAATCATGGTTTTGGTATTAGTTATAGTTTTTGATTAGTGATGTGTGCAAGCATATGGTATATTTTGTAGAGGATGGACAAGGGACAAGGTAGGATAATTGAAGGACAAAGAACATGGGATATGAAAAATAGTTTCATTAGTTGGATAAAATAGTTTTACAATAGTTGAAGGAAGTGTTGGTGAGGGAGCATAATGTGGTTTTTATGCTTAGCTCCCACACAAAACATAGAGCACTTGCTCCTTTATATATAGGCTACCAAAGTAGGTGGAAGAAGTCTCTAGACTTCTCTACAAATAGCTACTACTATTTTATAGTAACATAAGATTGAATTTCTAGAATACATAAGAGATGGCAGCTTGTAGACTCTTCTAGAATTTTTTTTTGAATTTTCTAGCTCAAATCTATCTTGAAGTTTCTAGAATTGGATCACAAATTCCAACACCCTCACATGGTCTTGCCAGGATCTTATGGTCTGAGACTCCTAATGAAATTTTAAGGGCCATATTGCGAATAAAAATCAATACACGATAGTGGCTCTTTATGGTATGCATGATAATCATCTAATGTACTTGCCCTGTAATTTTGAGCATGTAAAGTTGGTGCCATTGGCATTTTTTTCATTGCACCCGAGCCACCATCTTGTTGAAAGAGTTCACTAAGTGACATTTTTGTGCAGTTAATTCTTTTACTATCATCTTCCTTTTGTTAACACCTAAATTTTTCTTTTTTCACTTAGAACTTAGTCGCGTAGAAAATAAAGAATTGGTCTCTAAAAAAAGAAGAGTAAACTAAATAATTTTCATTAACATGCATTGTGTTTTCATTAAATTGCATCACACATAGACATTAGGAGCATTAGCATTACTAGTATTAAAAAAATAAATTAAAAAATTAAAACAAAAAATTTAAAAAAATAATTTTTTAATTAAAGATTAAAAAAAAAAAAAAGGGCATCCGGGCGGGGCTAGGGCCAGCCTTAGCCCAGTACCTCCTTCATTTCCCTTTTCTTTTCCCCCACGTGAGCTGGCCCAGCCCACTTCTTTATATTTCTCCCCGGCCCGGCTCTTTCCTCTTCTCTTCTCCTTCCCTGCCGTCGTCGGCCGCTTGCTTCGCGACAAACAGGAAGAAAAGGACAGAAGGACAGAGGCGAGGACGGACGGACGGAAGTGAGGCTGCGCGCGACGCTCGACCGAGAATGTCGTGCGGTGCGGGTCTGCGAAAGGCAGCTGTCGTCGCTAAAAAAACAAGGGGGGTAAATTAAAGGTCTGCTCAGTTCTTTCCGAGTCTTTAAGGGTTGGATTGAAGAAAATGGGACTGCTCCTGCGGGGCCTGGCACCGGGCTGACTGTCGCTGTTAAGATTTCCAAGATCCTATTAGATGCCGTATGTAGCAAAAGCTGTGGTGACAGTCCTTTTTCCTTTTTAATCATGATGTTTGATTTTTTCACTACTCGTCTCTTTTAGGACTACAATGCCAAGCTTACTGGTTTTGGACTTGCGATTGTTCTCGAGGGAAATGAGTCTCTCTCCGCCCCTATCAGGGGAACAATTGGCTATGCTGCCCCGGAATGGATGATGAGGGGTATGTGTATGTTTCTACGAGCAATTTGTGGATGAGAAATGTCCAAATAACCTGCACAAAAGTGGTTGAGTAAGATTTTTGACCTGTCAAATTATCCTATAGTATAGAAAAGGAGAACAGCCCCAAACTACACACTCATTCACGGCATGTGCACCAATAATGATAAGGAACTGAATTGAATTAGGTAGATATCAATTGTGACCATAGACAAGAGAATTACAGGGACCGTCATATACTGATATGACCTCATTTTCTCTTTGTGCATCCTGTCTCTGCTCTGTCCTCATATATTGTCACAATTTGCAGGAATGGTATGATCAGCTGTAGCTCTTGCACATCATACTCAAGTTACTTTTTTTCTGTTATAGTCCTGCATGTGGTCTCCCAAATGATGTTATTCCCTTACTTTCAGTCCACCAGATATCTAATCATTGGATGGATTATACTGAACATTTATTGCTTGAACTTCTGGAACATTACGCACAGCGTAGGTTGTGGAATGACTGATTGGTGCTCACTACCTGCATTCTTTTTCTTTGTTAGAAGCATCTTTCAATTGTTGTTTCCTCCGAGAACAATGTCTGGTGTCTTTCTCATATATTTTTGCCTGGGAGGAACCTCGAAAATTTGCTGGACCGTCATGAACTAGTGTTCCCAGGTGATCTGGATTTACTTTTCTGCGGTACGCACAGGCTTTGTTAATGATAATTACTGATTACAAATACATAAAAGTTGGATCTTGAGTGTGCAAATCAGGCAAGTTCATAATCCACGTTAATCACGCGTTGCTGGCAAGTGATTTTTTGTTTTGTTTTACTCTCTCTCTCTCTCTCTCTCTCTCTCTCTCTCTCTCTCTCTCTCGGTCAGTATTATTCTTTTCAACGCACGATGGAATGTCTGCTTCGCCCTCCGAACTCCTGATTAATCGGTGCTTTTTGATATGATGCACAACCAGCGATTACTGAAACACGGATTTTAAAGTTCTTTTTGGATGTGCCGATAAATAGCCGGCATTCAACCCCATTTGTCTCCTTTTCTCCTCTTTCCTTTTTTGGTGCCAGAGCGCTCGCTTCCATATAAACATTCACTCTTGATTATTGAAATGTTGACCAAGAAAAATATAGTGTGAGTTATACTACGTTTATAAAGTCATCCATCGAGAGGTGGTCAGGAGAAGCCCAAAATTGAGAAGTACGCTTGGGCATTGATACCTTTTCTCTACTCTACAACATCTTAATGGTAATGATTACCTTTGATGATGTCTATTTGATGTACATTTTCCTGTGAAATTTATTATGTATCGAGCTTTTCCACATTGTGGCATGTCTTTGAGACATGTTTTCATTCTCGATAATCATCTCTTTGTATTCTATTTCTCACATAACTTAGTGTTCATTCATTTGAATTTGCTAATTCATTTGCTATGTAAAAATATACGGTTGTTCTCTTTCAAATATCAGCCATGATAATTGTTGGAAATTCTTTTGGGCCAGCACATATTGTTGAAGCCGGTATTGAATTTTCTTTATTAAAGACTGTACATTCAACGTAGGCGAATTTTATTTTTTTAAATTTGAGCCTATGCGACCCAACCTGAAAATGTTTTGTCATGGGCCGGGGGCGCGGCCCAAGTGGGCGACTGGCCCGTTAACAGCGGGTTGGAATGCTGGTGCCGTGGTGCCTCCAAGCTTTTTTCTTTGAGTTTTTTTTTCTTCTTCATAAAAAATATAAAGTGTATTCTTTTTATAAAATCTCTGTTTCTTTTGTTTCTTTTTCTTTTTCTCCTGCTCCTTTTGTTTTACTTAAAATCTAATCAAAGATATTCTTGCTTTTTTCATGTAAGAATACCTTTTCCTTTTGTATTTTACAATCAATCTATTCATATAGTTGGACTTGATCAAATCCAATTATATATTAATTCACTTTAATTTTTGCGAACCTAATTATTGCCTTGAAATCAAATTTAGGGCACAAAATCGACAACGCTTTTATACTACAATCAAAATGCATAATACAAGAGGATGTGCATTATTTTACTAACTTTGATATCAATAAGATCTCAACAAAGACATTCAAGAAAAAATAACGATACTCATGTAATTTTGAAGATTATGAGCGTGCTAGAAAAAAATGAAACTTTTTTTTTTTCTCGTGACATCGCCAAAGGTTTCTTTTCTCTGCACTCCCTCAGTTGCTCCCTTTTCCATGTCTCCGTTCACTCCTTCACTTTGGCCTCTCCACAATCCGATGCACCCTCTTGGCATTGATTTTGAAACTTACGATTCAGGAGGATAGATAGATGAAGCGATGCCTCTTGACTAATGATTCCGGAACATCAATCCAACAAAGAGGACAAAAATGTTCAACTTACGGTAACAGTTTTAATTCCAAAAATTGGTAGCTGCAAAAAACACACTCAGTGATTCTCTCGTTCTCTTTCATTTTCTCAGCATAGACAATTATCCCATGTTTCCAGGGCTGGAAATATAAAACTTGAAATAATTCACGAGGAAATGGTAGGGTAGACATAATTATCCGGGCAGAATTCCACCTTCGGACAGTGATTTTTCATTAAAGCCTCGGCTGTGTCTATTACTGACAAAGTCCTTAGTCTTCCCCAAAAATTGCCGCTTATCTTCCTCGCAAGCTTTTGTAATCTTACGTATCTTGCATAGGGTCACTCTCAACTCCGACATAGCCTCTGCAATCTGCATCCCTACTTGTGTACTCTCCGGCAAAGTATTTATATGAATTTCAGAAGTGACAACAGGAAAGATTATGTCTGGCTTCCTGAAGAGGCAAAATGGTAAACCAGGTCACTTATAGCAGTTAATGGAGATATCCTTCCTTAAACATGAACTAGCAATCAGGTCAACCGAGAACTCAGGAGCCGTAATAATCAACAGAGCATGTGTAATAGTATGGTGTTGTGAAACTTGCTTAAGATTATGAAACAAATAGAAAAAACAACCCACAGGCTATTCTTGCTACTGCAACAGCTTTTACAGCAAAGAAACAACTTCCTTGATCAATTTGAAGAATGACTGACTACGCATCTAAAATGTCTCTCTACCTTTTCTCGATCTCAAAGAAGATGCAAAGAAGAATATTTAGCTTGATCAGTGACTATCAGGAATAGCAACCAACTTCCTTTTCTTTTTCAATTTCAGTTAGGTCAGACCCTAGTCACAGAAATTTTATAGTTACTAACGACATCTGGAAAATTGGAGGGAGAAACGGAGATACCAGAAGCCTAGAGAAATCAAGCCGTCCTCTCGTATTATTCCACCATCCAGTGATACAGCACCGTGATCTATGCAGACAGAGGCCTGCTTCATGTGTTCTCTGGTGTCATAAACCTGCAACTTGCCAAAAAGCCGATAAAATAGTGTTTCTCGTAGACCAAGGCCTTCAGTTGTTCTTGTTGCCAAATGATCAAAGTCTATGTCGACCATGTTAACTGCATATCCCATGAAGCCTGGAGGGATTTCTCCACTAGGTAAGGTAGGATGAGGAAATGCCAGTTTCCTTTGAGGATCACAGCCTTCAATCTCTCCTCTGTATGGGCTACCAAAGGTTTATTGCAAATGAATGAGGAAATGCTTTCAAGAACTCGATTAAGTTGGTCAAGGAATATGATCTTCCATAACAGTAAATGCTATAAAATTATAAAAATACCACTTATGTACCTTATTTCCTCAAGACATATGACACGAAATTCACCACTAATAGACTTGCCAAGTTCAGCTGCTTTTGCATAAACAGCATTTTGGAGATCAACTTCTCCGTTTTTGTCATATGTCTCGAGACTAAATGCCGTCTCGGAGTTTGTGCACACGATCCCGAGCATTTGATCTTCACCCAGATACTTGGCTAAGATCCTCCAAAATGGAAAATGCAGCTCTAAGTATCAATTTGTCTAAAAGGTGAAAAGGGTATTCGCAACATTGAACAAGTGGGTCAAATAGAAGGGTCAGTGATAGTTTACCTGCTAAGCTCAATATTGCAAATTGTTCCAAGAAGTGCAACCACACCAATGATGCCATCTCTAGATCCTCCATGTGGTCCTTCTGAAGCAAAATTTCTGATCAGTTCACAGAGAACGGAAGCCGCTGAGCCATCTCTGTTTTCTATCATGTCTGTCATTTCCTCTTTGGCGAAAAAGCAGTCCACAATGTTCAAAAGGGAAGGCCCTGCATAAACTGCAAAAGTTGGTCATCCCCATAGACCTAAATTAGTGATGTAGGTCCTACTTGTCACAACTGGATTTGCTAGGCAAAGTGAATAATCGCACCCCAGGTGATTTTGGTGAAAAGCAACCATTAACTGAGCAATCATTTCGTCCTAACTTGATTCAGATCTATATATATTGTATGTGGAGTAAATGGCAAATCGTTTTTTCAAAAAGCATCACATTTCTTCATCTAGAGACAAAGATGATAATATGATGAGAGAGTCATAATATGACAATCAAAACATGGATTTATATTCTTTAAACTTCCCAAACTAAGTAGCCATAGGTCACTGATATTGACAAGACCACAAGGACAAAGAAATGCACGTCATTGCAAAACAGTGTTGCATGCATTTATAAAAACCAATTATTATTCAGTAATAGAATTAACCAAGACAAATCACCTCCTAACTCCACCAAAGATTGCTCTATTTCAACCTTCCGGTCATGCAGCAACTTCAGTACCCTTTCCCGATGTTCAATGCGCAAACCAGCTTCCTCAAGAACCTGTGAGAGGCAGTAAGTGTAAGTCACAAGGCACAACTGACCACATAAGTATGTGAGAATGATGGGCATTAGCTGCAACTAACTGACCTCATTAGAACATGAAAGAAGCTTAAATTTAGAATCTTAAAGCCAGGTACTTAAAGAATAATTACGACATCAAGATTACAATAGGAATTTACCCTTTCCCGATGTTCAATGCACAAAGCAGTTTCCTCAAGAACCTGTGAGGAGCAGTAATTGTAAGTCACAAGGCACAACTGACCATATAAGTATGTGAGGATGATGGGCATTAGCTTCGACTGACCTCATTAGAACATGAGAAGCTTAAATTTAGAATCTTAAAGCCAGGTACTTAAAGAATAGTTACGACTTCAAGATTACAATAGGAATTTACAAACCACAAATAACCAGATTTATGAGAGGGATGTAATGTGCAATAAAGATCTAACACAATACCTCATTCTTGATGATGGAAAGTACATTCCCTATATTATTAGGGGTTGATTTGTCCTGTAGCATCATTATATTCGTATTTGGACATAAGGTTTGAATCTCATGCTGCAAATCTGAAGAAGGCTGAATGCCAATCTGCGGATACAAATCAACTTCAATAAATGTACCACTGCAAATTACCAACACATTACCAGAAACAAAACGTTGCGACCTTGATGCTCAAAGATAACTCTCGGTGACGAGAATGAACAGCAGAAAAGCTAAAGCAACCAGCATCTCGAGGGACAGTAAGTGAAGGAATAGTGCATCGCCCCTTTCGGAAAGCATATAAAGTGGTTGTTTTTGTAACGGATGAGTCCAGTTTTATGGAAAGTGTATGAAAATGGCCATTTTCCTCATCATTGTGGATATTCTCATCGAGATTACCCTCTGTATCCACAATTTCGAAGACGAAATTCTCTAGTTGGGAACCAGCCGCACAAAGCTGAGGCACCTGTAAATCATGCCAACATTAAAACAAGTTTCTGAAATTGAAATCATTGTGCAACTAGAAGCAGAAGACTATACTAACTGGTTCTGCAACTCTGAGCTCCCTTTTTTCTGTTTGGAGCTCTTCCTTGAATATTTCTTCACCGCTGGTTGTAACAGACAGCGATACTGTATGCAGGTAATGAATGTAGTTATCCCCAGACAGTCAGTAGTTGCTATAAGTTTGAAACTTAAAACACTTGATAGTACAAATATTGAAGCTTCACTTTCAGCACAGCTGCTACGTGATGACCATATGGAATCCATTGGAGTTTCCTTCAATATAGTGAAATGTGAATTCATACCCTCCAATGAACTTAACGAAATAGATAGTTGTTGGTAAAGAAATTGCACCTTTTCTAGATGCCTGGTACTTCTAATCCTTATTATAATAGTTTAAAATTATGAGAACATTTTCTTACACATACAGAAATATAGACTTTGACAAAAGATTTGGAATCACTATTATTAAGGGAACATTACATTCTCAGATCCTTACTCATCTCCCTACCCACAAATCTGATTACTGACTCCATATTAAATCTTTAGCAAAATTATTATGATAGATGCTGTGTGAACATGAAATACAAACACCATAATTTTAGTTCCTAGCAATAAATATCATCAACTGATATGTCCCAGAAGCAAGATTAAAATAAAACACCTTTTAAATAAAACTGTGTGATTTTGAGTCCACACTGCAGAAAGCCTGCACTCCAAGAAAAAGGACTCTTATTTACCTCATAAATTGGGAGTACCCAAATCTTTGTTTATAGGTGTCGTGTTAAGCTTCAATCGATCAACGCTACAATGAATAACTAAAGTTGATCGACCTGGAGTGTAAACTATACTAATTGAATAAACTGTATGGTCAATTCATAAGTTGAAGAAATAAAAGGTGACTCAATGTAATTATTTTAAAATATTGATTCATCGAGTCTACTAGTTGTATTATGGTAAATTGAAACTCAAACTTTGTTGTGATTACAGTAAACCTCAATATGTGTTGATGATGCTACCTCTAATGTTTTTTTTTTTTTTTTTTTTGGTATTGGAGGAACCGGCTTACCTCTAATGTTTCTTATGTTTTACATAATCGCTAAATTCTTCCCATTCCCAATTCAAGCAAGGTTAAAGTAATTTCATCAAGAGATACACGAAAAACTTCCAAAAAAAAAATGAACGAGTTTTAGGTTTATACTAGCAGGATTTTTTTAACCCTCATCAAGGAAAAGGAATTAGTTTGAAAGAATGAAAACAGGTATAGATTAGTTTAGAATAAGGATGAAACTTTTCAGTAATAAAAGGTAATAATGATAGGCTGAGTATGTTTTTCTTTTACTATAGAATTTCTGAGTTATTTGCTTCTTGTAACTTTCTTTATTATATTGAGAGTGATAAGTCCACCCTTGGTTCAAAATAAACTGCATTGATTTAATGGCAATGTAGGAACTAAGAAGTTAGTTGTGATAATCAAAATTTAGCACTTTTCAAGAGATTAATGAGCTTTGCGTAGAAAAGAAAATGCCCTATCGATGATGAATCCCATAATAGTTTACGAAGTGATTTTAATGGTAGAAGGTTGGGATTATAATTAAGACCATGAATGGGCCGCATTTTCGAATGGCCATAGGCCTAGTAGTAGCATTCTTGGTTGGAGGCTCAATCAGTAAATTAATATGTAATAATGAGCTGAGCTACAAAACTGCAAAAAGAGAAGGAAATATGCCTGAAAGTAAGTCTTAGCATACCACCTGCCCCCTAAATGGTGAATACATGATCACTCTACCATGTTCATTAAATTTAGATATAGCTTGTGAAAGTTATTGCAAGAATTTGAGCTATACTCTACTCCACTTTACTTGATGTTCTTTTGTAAACACAGTTTCCTTCAACTAAAGATTACCCAGAAAACGTTTGAAGAGATCAAAGTAAAAGTCCAAGCTACAAACTCAAGGTTCATACCATTTTGATTGTAACCTGCAGTAACTTTCAACATGCCACTGAGATGAACAAATCCATCACGATCCACCTGAACAAGGAATTTATTCCTTCTCTTAAATAATTTTCGACAGAGGCTAAACCATCAGCAATGCATATGCTGTTCCAAATATGGTATGAATACACAATACACCTCTACAATGCGCCAAATCTTTTTGGGCCACCGACATGCTATTTCATCGCTTGAACAGTTTATGCCCTATATCTAAAATGCCAGCAGGGTCATTCCCAATAATAACAACAGAAATGTAGGTAAATGTGGGAGCAAAATCACCACAAAGTTCCTGTTGCTTCAGTTAAACGCTCTCGTGCACCTATGCAACTATGGAAAGATAAATGCCCTGACCAACATGCTGAATCGGTGTCAACAAAGGCCATTTTTGAAGCTTTGTCTGGGAGAGTGGAGGGAAGAAAATTTAGGTGTAACTAAACAAAACCTTGAATTTTCCTTCCAAACTCTCACAAAATCCGAATTCTTACCTACCCACTTTCCGCCCAAATTTTCATTTCCCCCATTTTCCTTCATCTCCCAAACATAGAATAAGAGAACAAATAATTAATTACAGAATTTACGCAATAGCACCACAGGGAATATGGGAAAGCACATCACCTTGTGCTTTTTACCCATCTGATCTTTACTGGAAAATCCCTCAACCTTCAAAAGAACTTCAGAGCCCTTCAAAGCATGATTTCCATAAGCATCAAACATCTGAAGGAAATGAATCAAATGAAAGACATAAGCAAGAGTGGCAAAAAATTTCTTCTGCAAATATACAGAGAATTATTGGCTAAACATAATGATATTCCAGTTTGGACCAGGTTATCTTACACTGCTTTTTCTGTCGTATGGTGAAGTTCTACAAGGTACGCAATTAAAAAGTTCAAAGAAGTTCTGTCTCAGATACTTGTTATTTTTCAATTGAAAAGAGAAAGACCAGGCCTCAATTTCCATCCAATAAAATACCTTATGAAAGACTAAGAACTATACATGGCAAGTAAAATAATTGCCAATGCGGTCAGGAAAATGTACTGAGGACCACGACTATGCAATATGTGCACGCTAGTAACAGTCTGCACATGATTTGAGTATTTTCTCGTACAAATAGTGCTAGAAACTTCATTCACAATTGGGCTTAAGCACAAGGCTTGAGAGGATGTGCTTTTACCTCCAATTTGAGTTCTTGTACTGTGCACCCAGGAAGCATTTGGATACTTCGCATGGATGGATGTGCCAACACTCGCCGCACATGTCCAGGAATAACTATGAGAATGTTGAGAAAATAATTTCCAGGCATATCAATAGCTAAACAATTAACAAATCTCACGCTCATGCTTGTAAAGGAATTTAATCCAGAATGCGATACCTTTACATGGTATAGAAATGGACAAAGATTCATCCGGTGGACATAAAAGCATTGTGCCCTCATAGTTTGGCCGGATGATGTCTAAATCCCCACTTTCTATCAGTATATCCTACACAATCAGAAAATCTGAGTTACCACAACAATGCTTGAGATACTACTGTATCTCAATAGAGTTAAATTTTAGTAAAGTGTGCAAATCTGAGATGGGCCGGACATATTAAATAGATGCGCATGGCACCTTAATTCTTAGAGTCCTTTTGTCAGATGAAAGGCCTGCCTTCATTTTCTTTACACAAATCAACATGCCGTTACCCATCTTGAATTGCAAATTGACTTTTGGAGTTGATGGGAATGGAATGAGGTTCCCATATTTGTCATAACATGCAACATCTAAAGGTGGAAAGCATGATCCAACCCTGTCAAAATAGCCAACAAATTACATTACAAACCTGGAGCTCCACATATACAACAAAAGAGTAAAAAGTTGGTACTATCAAAAACTTCTTACCATCCTTACCTGACTCTAAGATGCTCATTCTTACCATAGCCCAAAAGTTGCCACCTTCCAACCTCAGCAGATGCAAGAACTGTCACTTCTTTTTCATAGTTTTTACAGCTTGTCTCATCCTGATCAAAAGTACATGTCAACAAAATAACGTTTGAGAGGTATTACACAATAAAAAGAGCATTTGGTGATAAAGTTTGTCCCTGTTTCTTTAGCTGGCAGAAAAGATTTAAAGATGCTTGCTTACCATATGTAACAGAAATTTATATATACCGGATTTCTGAAATAGTTCATGACACTTGTGCTGCAAGGAAAAGATGTATAGACCATGATATCCTCTATAACAAGATGGTGTCACGCGAGATGAATAAAGATGACTTTCTCGACCATTATCAGAATCACCGCTGAATTTGACTTCCATTGACATTTCCATCTTATTTTTGACAATATACTTCTGATCCAAGTTCTTCGGAGCAGTGGAGTAACTGAAATTTGCAGGCCGAACAACGGCTACAATTTCCTTTGGAGGGTCTTGTCCAGCAGGAATGGGTGCATGAACTGGTAACGCCTGAAAACAAAAAGATAAAAAAGAAAATATGAATAGGCTAGTAATATAGACGGAGGACAGATAAATCTCAATAGTATTCTCAGGTCAACATTATTCTAAGGAGAAGGAACACAATATATAACATCATGCAAAAAATCTCCTTAGCTCTTAAACCTTTCAGACCAACAGATTTCACCTAGATGCTATAAAATGCACGAACAAGGTTATATAGGATGCTTCAAGAACTACTTTCTGCAGTCACCTGTGAATTGAAGATCGATTTACAAAACCCTAATTAGACACGTACCTCATGAATTCCTAACTCTTCACATTGGTTGGCATCTAGCAAGTCAATCGAAGATGGAGCTTTCAAGTGCTGCTTCTCCAATTGGCACTCCCACTCAGATTTCCCAACAGCTACTAACTGGGTTTGGAAGCTCAAGATTGAGTAGAGACCACAAAATACGACATAAAGAAGTAAAATGACATTCAAATAATCAAATAGATACCTCTCCAGAGTCAATTACTCCAATAGGTATAGATACAGAACTCTGAACCTCCAAGCAAACGTTTCCATCGTGCTTATTGAGGATGCAGCCTTTCTCATCAGGCACCCCTAGTGGCCTTTCACGCAAAATAATGCAGGGACAGCTTGTTAGCAGAATCTTGAGGTATCCAATCAGTTGATGAAAACTGAAAACACTTCAACCACAGAAAATCGAAAAGTGACTCACCTGCATATGATTCGTGCTTCCCCTGCAGAGAGAAGACGGTCAGATCAATTGACCAATACACTTCATTGAATAGAAAAGAGAAACATCATCACAATATATAAACTGTTTTCTCAATCAAGTTGAGGGATATTCTGATCTGGAAATCCCCTATGAGCAGATAGACGGTTAAAACTTGATCCCAAGATTTTTCTCCGAATTAATACATGATCTAATTCTTTCATTTCAATCCTAGCGAACATAAGTACTAACTGATGGTTTGAATGCAAAATGCTTCCACTGATCAATGTGGGACACTTCTAAGGAACCTCCTTCTCTGTCCAAGTCTCCTTGGAAAACATAATAAAAGTCAAGTCATTGATGGTGAAATAAATTGTCTGAAAAATCATTTGACTACTATGGAATAGGCACCAGTTTGAAACTTAGAGTTACCATAGAAGCTACAATGTCTGTACATATTAGATGCAGAGTATCTCTTTATGCTTTGAATCGCATGCTCAAATAAAAATTCCATTCTGTTTAAGTATAAACGTTATCTGTTAGACATACTGAGATAATCTAACATGCCCACAATAAAAGTATCTTTTCGCAGAAAGCTTGAAGTAAAAGCAATTAAATAAACGCAGGTATATCATTTCTTACCACCTCCATCTCCTTGAAGTCCTTCAAGCAAAAAATATTCCAGAGTAGCAAAGACATTCTTCTTGTGCACTCCGGCACATGCTCCTTTGAGAATTTTGATTTTCTGGCCAGATCTCCAAGACACTCCCTTCCTTTTCATCCGACGGTGCACTCTCACAACTAAGATATAAATTTTTATATTAACTAATTGCACCATGAGTAGCAAAGCAAACAAATAATAGGTAAAACAGGAAGTAGTGTGGTCAAAGAATTTCAAAAGATATCAAACATTTTGCGCAAGACAGGAAAAGACTGAATAGCGAACCACTATCATGTGACATAGCAGAACTTCACCGGTAATCCACCAGATTATGATATATATCACTTCTACATACCGTCGGATGATACACCAAGTGCCTTCTTGTTTCCAGGGTTGATTATGAAAACAGCTTGGTCCTCGCCGCTGTCAACCTCTTCATCATAACGATCATGCATTTGGATAATCCAATCAGAATACTCCTTTTCCAGTTGCAAAGGAGTCAACAACTTCCCTTCTCTATAGATTTTAACATTTATTCCTAGATAATGGACAAAAATTCATTAAGGACTTTGGAGTGAAAACCACGTAAGTTTAAGTAGAAGATAGTGGAAATATGTACAAGCATGACCTTTTACTCCATCAAGAGGCCTGCCAATTTTTCTAAGAGCACTGGTAAATGGGCTGTGCTGGGCCAGGTCTGTCTGTCAAAAGAATGGAGCATTGAGCATCTCTATATGAAAAGTTCCACAAGAAGATGAGCAATTTACATTTCTCAAGCAATTTAGATGATGACTATACGTCATTCAACCTATTTTTGGTCCTTTGATTTGACAGAATATTGAAATATCAAAACATGTATTCATCTACTAGCTTAAGCTTTCAGAACAGTTGATAGTAATCTTATAAAATCTCACATGGTATCAAAGTAGGAGGTCCTAATTCCGAATCTTTTCAAACCCCTATTTGCCTCCCAATGAAATTTTTTCATGCTTAATACTCGGCAAAAAGACCAAATTAAGCATGAGGGTGAGTGATAGGATATTAAAATATTAAAACATGCATTTATCTACTACCTTAAGCTTTTAGAACAGTTGGTGGTGGCAGTCTTACAAAATCTCACACATAAACTCTTTTGCTAAAGCAAAGTATTTCAAGTAATGAACCACTTACATAAGATAGACATGTTTCGGTTTCGATGTTTTCCAAAAGTACATTATTTACTTATAAAACAAAGAGTCAGCTCAACAGATACTAGACAAATGAAGAACCAAAAGAAAAGGAAGTGAAGAAGACCTGTCTTTGAAATGTTGATCAACAAACTTTTGTCATTTCCCATTAATTGAATTTAAAAAATTTACTAAATTATTTTAAGATGTCATAGAAAAGGTACTCATCCTAAAATCTACAAACGGCAACTCAAAAACCTTTAAATTTTAGTAAGAACAATATTTTACTGCAAAGGCTTACAGCTACTGTGTATGCATACTTCTAACCTCCTCTCCAGCTAGGTAACAGCGATGAGAAAGATTGGAAACATCACTGTCAACTGACAAATAACAGACGAATGACAACTTGTTTTGCCCTGAGATATAACACTTAAAGGAACTAATAAAACACTGAATTCATATGTGCTAATATGACAACATAAAGAGGTCTCAACTCTGATCAAACTTATGACAGCCACATTCAAAATGCTACCATTTTATCCATGAAGAAGCCACATTCCTACCAACACACATCAAAAAATTTCAGAAGAATCCCTCTGGCAACATTCAAAATGCTACCATTTTATCCATAAAGAAGGCACATTCCTACCAACATACATCAAGAAATTTCAGAAGAATCCCTATGGAAAGACATGAATTAGCTGGAGACATTTTTTTTTTTTTTTTTGTGTTCCTGCTCTGGTTTGCACCTCCAAAACCGCACACTCTGTTTAGCCTTGCTACGAGAAATCTCTAGTTCCTAGTCCATATGTTTTCAGTAGATCGAAGCATTTGAAAGTCTTAAGTTACATAAAAATGTCAGAACCGGGACCACTAAGTATTCTAATAATGAAAGCCTGATGGCCCATGAATAGGCAGTAGAGTTCCCCTCACCTTGGAAGGTGTTGGAGAAAATCCAGCATCAGTCTCTGCATCATCAAAATATAAGTAAGACATCTCATGATGTACAGAATTAAAGAAAATGCAGTCCCACTAGATAAGAAAGGTCCTAATAATCAGTGATAACCATACCAATAAAACATTTAACTCTAAAGAAAGATCTCCTGAATAAGTGAGCTTTATCTCCTTTCTTATGTCTCTCCATGAATGGAAGCATACCCTGTAGTAGAAAGCAACTATGAGAACATTACATACCACAGTTAAAGAGAGACAGTGGACGCATCAAATACTTGACAATGACGCTTGATTTAACCCAAAATTTTCAATTAGATCAAGTTTCTCAGACAGGACCTTCTCAATGTGCACATGAAATTTTTATAAGATAAGCCACAATATGTTTAGTATTTGTGTTTTCTTGCGAATCTTGTCAGAAATTCCTTCATTTTGGAAGAAATCTTAAGTTTGATGATATTTCACAATATACGAAATGAATTACAAAAAACCTTGACTGTTAATAGAGTGAAAATTGAGAAAAATACAGGTATAAGCACGTTTCTTGCAAAATGGTTCTTATTAGCTGACTCACTAGCTTGGAGAAGATGATGTCAACATTTGCATATATGCACTAAAAGGGAGGATAAGAAATGATCAAAATGCAATTGACGTGGGCAAAGATCTGAAACAAGAAAAGTTCATTTTGGTGGTTGTCATAGACATAATGGGTTGCCATGGGCATTTGCTGGATGTAAAAGCACATAGACATAGACTATAAGTTTTGGGCAAGACTGCCTACCAAGGAAAGAGGAAGAGCATGATTTGGTGGGGTTACCATTTGAAAAATTTACAAGAGTTGATAACATGAGTTGCACTGAAGCACAACAGCAAAGAAGTTTTAAAATGTCAGGATGTCATTTCACTATTGTTCTAACATGCAATGCACACAACCGGTTACATGATGTCTTCTATTCCCAGCACAGCAGCCACAACATAGAGGTAAGAAAATGGTCTCATCAAACCTATAAACCAGCCTGGCCAAAAATAAAAAACTTATAAACCAGCCTAAGAAGTTATACTTAATACCAGCTTTAAACATGACCGGGTTTGCTTAAAATTCATGCGAGGAATGAGCAACGACTGTTTGACCTTTCATATTAGGGCAACTAGAGGCAAGAAATATGGATCACACAAACTCCATCTGTTGAATATTTTAATCAGACTTTTTCCAGGTTTGCAGAATGCTTGCTTTCTTGATGTATCCATTAGATGAGCAATTGCAGTCATAGTCATCCAACTTCTGAAAGGATAACCATGGGGCCAGGTGTCTAAACCTCGCTTCTTGGATGGTTTGTGGAAAATGGATTATGCAAGACTACTGGGCCACTAGATCTAGATAGCGACAAAAGAGAGGTTTAAATATCCATCTGTTAACTGGGGGCTGTATACGAAAGGATAAAGGCTTGAAGATGTGTGATCAATAACAATGTAAGCTGTACTATTTTGGAGCAGCATAAGTTTTAAGGACCGTTAAATGTGCTATTGCTTCTAGGCATTTAAGCCTGCAACTCACTATCCTTATCTTATGTAATGCAAGGGAGATGCCTGGGCTTTTTGTTTCATCAGCTTTTCTTAGTTTGATTATAATATCCAAAAAGATCCACAACTCACCCAGCAAGCATCTGGAAGCAGTCGACCAAGACGTCGGATTGACACTCGACTGAAAGATTCATAGCTTTCAGCCAGTCTGCATCCATCAGCTTCTAACTTCTCTAAGATTCTCTCAATGTTTTCCTTCCCCTGGAGTACTTATATTAAGAACTTCCTCCGCAGGAAACTGAAAAGAAAAGAAACTATAAGAATATACTGCCATACCTGAACAACAGGAAAGTAGACACACTTCAGGCAAGCATTAGCCTCGTGAATTGCTGTGGAACCTGAAAAGTATTGCAGCTTTTTATATTAGAGAAAAGCACAATCTAAGTGACATTCTTAGGTAAAACTAGTAGTAAAAGCATTGATGCCAACAGATGAAAGAAGGGCCTAAGAAAGATAAAAGGTGGACAACCTAGAATAAAAGATGATATAACTCTGTCTCCTCTTCTATAAAGAATGGGACAGAGAACTACAGATACTTACCGAGTACTCTATTTGCGTCGTGTCCTCTGTGATCGAAAAATGAACTTGAATTATAAAATCAGGACCATTGCATGAATGCAAGTTGGTAATTGCAACCTCCCCTCCTTCAATTTCAGCTAAATCAATACCATTAACCTGACAAAGCACAAACTTATTTCACGGTGCAAAAAGCTTACTTTGAAATCCCATTAAGCCATAATGGGTACTATTTTTTCAACAAACCATACACTAGGACACGCTCATATCATAAGCGTCTAAACAGCAAACCTTCTCAAATTAGTTTATATATTTGTAGGCATAGCAAGAACACAAAATCCGAAATTGTTCATAAATCTGAATGACCTAGTTACATAGCTGGATTGTGCTTTTTCTATCCCAATATTAAGAATGTACAAAACTGCCTGTTCATAGTGGACAAAAAAGACAAAAGCAATAATGCGTACCATTTTTTCTGCAAACCATACACTATAAATAGCAAGCCTTCTCAAATTACTTAATATATTTGTAGGCATAGCAAGAACAAGGAAATCTGAAATTGTTTGTAAAGCTGAACAACATGGTTACATAGCTTAATTGAGGCTAGCTAAAAAGTAAAAGCATTATGTGGCCAAAGGAGTTAATATTAGAGTCCACCGTACTAACGGTGCATTCCATACCTCGAAATGGACTGGTCTGATAGTCCTCCTCAAATTTGACAAACCATCACACTGCAAACATTCAAATTAATTAGATATAAATCAAATTCAGGCATCCTATGTAATCCTTACAAAGAAGAAGCAAACTTGCATAACTCTGAAAAACCATTTTACCTACTACTTGCTATCTTAGACATTGCTCTACCTTGATATCCCCAGTAATCCAGAAAGTAACAGTTATGAATTCACCAGAAGGGAGAACTCATTAGCATAGTTTTAAATCATAGCCAGGAGTAATACTCTCAAAAATATTGACCAAAGCCATACCCCACATTGGCCACAATGCTAACTGAACCCAACTTTGTGGTCGGTAGCAGCATTTATGAATATTGTGCAGTGATGGCATTATAGCATTATTGCATGTGCCATAGCAGTAACTTTTCATAGGAGCAACACAGTAATTATGATACCGTATTGATATTCTATTTGGCAAAATCAACAGCAGTGTTTGATTTACTCCAATTTCTGCAGTACTTAAACTTTCCACCACCACAAGTCCAGGCAACGAAGATGACATAACACAGATCTGTCTGAAAAATCTAGCAAAACTCTTGAAATGTTAGAAAATTGAGACATCATTTTAAATTCCAAAAAAGTGATATGACTCTTTCCCAAATTTAGCTGATGAACCCCATAAAGCCAAGAGAAAAAGACCAGCATCACTTTCTCCACTTGTAATGAAATAACATCTCTATAAAAGTCTTGTCAAAGAGTGCCCCGAGGCACTTACTAAGCATACTTGTATGAAATGTTTCAATTTCTAAAGCATTAACTACACATAACAAAAGTAAAACAGTGCATAAAGAATGGTGAACTTTCCTCAATCTGTGGCTTAACAAGAGCCCTGCAGACACTCTTTAACAAAACCCTAAGCAAAAATAGATATGATTTCAGCAAACCTGAACGTATGGGAAATAGATGTCCTTCAGCTTGCACGAGAGTTGATATAGATTCACGCTTTTCATTCTAGGCTCGAAAATCTCAACCTGTACAGATTTTATACGACAAGAATGCATGAAAACATCACAATGTATTGTCTAGGTATCAAGAATTCACAATATTTACCACCTTGTGACAAATCAAGAAATACCTGAAAATTTTACCAGCAGAATGTATTTAGAATAATACATAAAAGTCATTAACTACATATATATGCCCAAGGCAGTACACGAAAGAGATAAAATAGTTGCTTCAAACTTCATAGTAGAGGCTTTCCCCCATCAACAGACGCCAACATGCATGAAGAGGTGTTCTATCAATCTTTATCAACTTCAAACTGTTCAAAGAGTTATGTCTTAACTCACAGTAGCCGCCAGTTTATGTGTCTCATAATCCTTGTGAGGGTGTTTCATCTCTCGCTCACGTGTAGTTTTCAACTCGCCTCACATCTTATAGACTTTAAATTCTCCCTATGTCCTCCCACTGCCTAACGTCTTCTTTAAATATTTCAATCCTATATCTCGAAAAAAAATATCTATTTTATTGCCACTATATTAAAGTGACATAATAGACAATCTAAAGCCTAGGATTCCCTCAAGAAGATTGACTATGCCTTGAGAACAAAGTAAAGACATGACCTGAGGAAGTCTTCGACTGGCATAATCAGAGAATCTAGAGCCTAATAGTCACTCAAGACGGCTGACCTATGACTACTTCCAAGTCCTGTGCCGTGGCCAAGCCAAAAACAAATTTATAGAGCAATGGAGGTTACGTAAAAAGACATGCTTTCAATGGATGATGCCTGGGTCAGAGCATGACAGATAACATCCTAGACAATGGTTTTTACCAGGTTTGTAGAGATTAGCTGAGTAAAACCTTCCCAAGAAAAAAAAAAAAAAAAAAAAACACACACACACATAGGCAAAAATTTAGTTGCAAATATAAAAAGAAAAGACGTGCATATGCACCATGAAATGTCCAATGAGTCAATGCGATTGACACTGAAATACCACAATAGAAAGAATTTATTAAAAGAAGTCTACCTTCGTGAAGCTTCCTTGAGGTGCTCTTGCGCTTTCATTTTCTAAAGGAACCCTGACGCCACCATCAGTCTGAATAAACGACAAAGAAAATGATGATAGATTAAATAAATCTATGTATAGAACCTAAGGGAGTCCAGTCGAGAGAAAAATATGACAACAATGAAGAAATCAGTGATCTTGCATACTTTCCAAGAGTGTTGAGAACCAGATCTGCTCAATAGAGCTTCTCTCTTCAGATGTAACATGTATACTCTTTTAGATTGCATAGTCTTGGAAGAAACCATGGCATGCCTGTAACTCGTTAAAAGGTAAAGAGGTGTAAATTACCTCCACAAAATATAATGGACTACCAGTTTCTACAACTACAATACTCTGGAATGTACCTTCCCAAATGCATAGAGGCAATTGGTCCTCCAAATCCAAACAAGCCAAAGAAAGGCTGCACCACGCTCAACAAATTATCCAGAAAATAGAAGCAATTTAAACTTTTAGAGATTCAACACAGTTTAATTTTCCCCATTCAAATCCATGTCCAGGACATGGAAAGGTAAATTGTCAGCTAGTTAGGAACATACTGTTGACTTCTCTCATATAATTCTGACTCATTGAAAACAGAAGTTTGTGTTTGCTTTTTATTGGGGGAGGATAGGGAAAAAATGTTTTTTGTATTTCAACAAAGCTAATGCTGCATGGCGCAATGTTGCTTTGAAAATTAATTCCGCCTATGAGAAGTGGAAGGTATCGGCAACATTTTCGCGAAGAGGAAGTTGATTCTTTAAGAACATTGATTATGCCAGGACATACTTGACAGTGTATGAATATGGCAGCGGAAAAATCGATTCACTCCTAATATATTGCAGTCAACCAATCATTCACATGTGATATTAGCTTGCATCAATTTACATCTCCTGGAAATACCAATGGATTCCCGCTACTAGCAAAAGCACATTTTGCATGTCTTTTTCATGCAGAGACTACAATATTCAATTAATGTCACGTGTTTAAAGAGAAATTACCATTAGATACGGAGGTTTTCCACCTACTGCCTTAACTTTATACTTTCTGTGAAGTGAGGCACCCATCTTTCCCCTAGACAAAAAGAATGAACACAAATCCACGAAAAGTTACAAAAAGAGAATGAAATCAGAAACCAAGGCTTGCTAGTGGATGGAATTTAATCTTGTAGTTAAGCATCTGTTTCTAAAATAAAAAAAAAGTTCTGTCCTATCAAGTATATTTCTATTAGAAATAACTGGAAAGGATACAATCAGTTTTCTCCATGAAGAAGCCATCATTTTGCATTTAAGTAGCACCAGCCTCTTTCTGGAAATAGATAATTGACTCAAGTAATCATCTGAAGACGATGTAACTCCACATTATCAAAGCATGTTCAAAAAGTCATGTCACCAATGTTATTTCTTCGTTTTCAACTAGATAACCAAAATTTACGCAAAGCACAGAATTCTCTCCTAAAATTCTGTCCCCTCAAGCCAAGATACGGTTTATGGTGTAAGTTGCCATGGACAAGTGAGTGTGTGGGTGCGTGTGTGGGTTCGGGTTAAATAGGGAAGAAAAAACATTGCTTTAGAGTACTCAATACCACTTTGCTATAGAGTTCTCATCACTGTCATCCATTCCAGGGCCAGTGTCAAAGATGGAGATCTTTTCATCAGATATATCCAAGCTGCAATTTCAAAACAATAGTGAGTCAAGCTCCAAAGTTCAAACCCAACACAATTTCAATAAGAATGCAACTAGCAGAAGCATCAAGATGAAAGATTAAAATATAGTTAGCCCATGATCATATGGCATCAAACGCCCATCATGTTGAAGTAAATGCGACAATCTCCATGTGAAACTTATGATTCATAATATATGGCTGAAAGATGTCTGCATCGATGAAGTCCTACGTGGTTCAGACTTAAAGAAGAGTTTTGTTGGCAATTAGCAAACTGGCAGTGATACTTCCAAACAAAGGAAAAGCTTCAATGTTGTTTTCCATTACTCTCATTTATTGTTCACTAATTTAGTTGAAACAACAAGAATGCATGTTTACAATTGTTTATATTTATCCAGTAAACAAATCATCAATCACCTCCTGTAGATTTGCTTAGTATAAAATTTCTATTTGAAAAGAAAAGGTTCCTTTTATAGGAGAAGTTCTAAGATGCACCCAGTTCAACAACTAGATCAACGCAAAGAAGCATCATCCTTCGTACAGCTTCCACCATAAGCCACAATATGGATTCTAATGTTCCACAAATTCTCAGCCTTAAGCCACAAAAGGGTTGATGTTCCAATCCTAATGGTAACGTGACAAGATCAAGAAATCACCTAATCAATCTGTTAGATTTCAGGGGATTAGCCCATACAGCTTGCAAGGAATTATCCTGGCGAAAGGAGCAGCAGTCAGTTTGGCATCAAACAGGGATTATAACTTCCAAAATCATCAGGACAACTTACTATCAAATCTGCAAGAGCAGTTTCAAAAGTATATTCTTCAGGTAGCTCCTTCAACAATTCCGTGTCGGGTGTTAAATCCCACATATTCTGTGAGAGATTTCACGCATATATCAATGCAATCGCTTGAAGAAGCACAGAGAACTAGAGAAACTCCATCATAGCATGCGTCATGTGTTCAAAGGCCATGATACACCTCCCCCCAAAGGGTACCATCAAAATCCACAACAAGAGAACTCCTAAAAGGCAAGTGATACCCATTATGCAGAAAGGAATTAAATACTAACCTCAAAAGTATCAGTTGTGTTGCCAGAGCCATCCTAATTGGAAAAAGATAATGCATACAAAAGAACAGTAAAATGAGTACAGCCATTTAAAGTGAATATGCACGCTCTCAGTAAATTAGAAGACAGAGCAGGCGAACAACATATGACTTTTGCCCAATACTCACGTGAAGACGCAAGATGTGGCGCTTGTGAGGCTTAAAGTTGTCGAAAATAATTCGACTTTTGATCCGGTTGCCATTTGCATCTTCGAGATGCAACTCATTACTCTCCCATGCGATGGGACGCTTCGACCTTATCGATGGATCTTGCGCTTTGGCTCGATTGTACCTTTCTTTGGCCATCAGCATGAAATCTCCGGAGGCCATCGTCGGGTTGGGTTCCCTTAACGCGATTCCCACGGTAGTCCCATTAGGCAACAATATGGTGAATCTATATATCCTGTCGATATCACCATCATTCATCGCCTGCTCCGCAGGCCTCTTCCTGATGCTCCCGCAATTCTGGCTTGGCTCCATCCTTTAGCCAGCCCGAAACCTGTCGTGCAAAAAAGGAGAGCGGTAACAAAAGATCACACGGGTCGAAAAGCACGAGTAAGAGAGCAGAGGAAACGACCATCACCCCCTCAACACATTTGACTGTAGAGGTTCAAAACTGCATGCACGATTTCAGAAAAGATCATACTTTTCGTGATTTTCCTTTTTCCCTACTAACATTCTTTCCCGTCTTTTCGTTATCCCACAAACCAAACGAACACGCGTCACCAGATTATTGTAAACACGAGAACATTACCCGCGAATTAGCTGATAAAATGATCGCTCAAGCAGGGCTCGAACACGGGTCGGCAGAAGCGGGTAAGAAGCCAGCCAACCCCTTTCCGGCGTGCGTAACGTCCTCGCCAACCGACTCCCAGCTCCGGCGATAGGAGAAAGTAGTTAAACCCCGGGCACACGTCACGATCAACGAGCAAACACCGGCTGCCGATCGAAGCTCAAGCGACACGTTCCCCGCAAGAACGTCGGAAAAGCCAAAAAGGCGGGGAAGTTTGCCTGAGGGAGCGGAGGCAATGCAGCATAACAGAGGTAGAGCCCCCCGCTCTCCCGCCTCCCTCACCCCGGCGGCAGCTACAACCGTCGTCCTGCGCGATCCTCGACGTCTCTCGAGGGTTTCCAGGAAGGACGGAGGAGGAAGAGAGAGAGAGAGAGAGAGAGTCGCGGCGCCGCGGGAGACGAAGAAGATGGAGACGAAGACGACGAAGCGCGACGTTCTCTGCACTCCCCTGCAACTGAATGGTCGTACCTGTACCTGACTGGGTGTTGCTGCCGCGCCGATGGAGGACAGGCCCCTTTGAGATCGCGCCACGTGGACGCGGCAACAGCGACGGCTTGATGGCATTGAAGCTTTCCTCCTGCAAATTTGCCGCTAATGTAACCAGGTCAATTACCTTTTAGTTATGATCATTGGATTTTTTTTTTTATCATTTTTATTGTGAAATATTCGAAATATCAAAATAAGAATTTAAAATAAATCTTGTTTTAAATATAAAAAATATATATTAATTTCAAAAAATGAACTAATGTGATTATAGATGTTTCAAATAAGAATCTAACATTATTGACCAGCAAAATATTTTAGCTAATTGACAGCTAAGGTCGGGAGGGTTGTCGACGCCTAAACAACGACCTCGCCTCTAGTTGGTGAAAGTCACCACCCTATCCAACCTTTGCCGCCGCCCCACCGGCAATAGGGTGGTGACTCTATGTTTCTCCTTTTTGCAGTTTTTTTTTTCAAGAAAATAAAAAAGGAAAAAGACAAAATTGCCTTTCATAGCCAATGAGTTCAAACCCTTCTTTGAAATTGATATGGGCACTTCAGGCCTTTATTTGATAAAATAAGAGCATTTCAAGTTCTTATTTGAAATAATGTCCGTTTCAATATCTTATTTTAAATTAATATGAGTACTTTGAATCCTTATTTAAGAAAACGATAGAACTTTGGGCCACTGCTTAAAAAAAATACCCACTTCAAACCCTTATTTAAAAAAAGAAATTGACATTTTAGGTCATTGTTGAGAATTTTCCCTTTTTATTGTGATATAAATTATATTTTTTCTATTAGTTCGGTTTAGTTTGATGGAAGATAAAAACCAATAGATATTACCTTTAAACAAATTAATATATTGCGTTTAATTGCAACCCGTTAATAGTGCAATCATTCGCCTTCTTATTCGATTTCTTAAGCAGCGACTCGAGTTGGACCACATGCGACATATTGCATTGTAAGTGGAGAGTCAATGTTGTGACTTGTTTCGTACAAAAATAAAGTTAAATGTTTTTAGGAGTTTTTTTTTTTGCTGATTTTTTTTACGTAGAAAAACAAAAAGTCGCCTCATGGTAAAATCCATCCTCGTAACACCTTTATCCCTTTGTTATACAAAAAAAAGTCAAATTTATACGAAGGTAATGTGTACGTGCATTACACTTTTTTTTTTTGGCCAAATACCTGCATTACACATTTATCTTAAATTTTTGGATTAATACCTTGAAAAATCAAAAACTGATATACATATGACAAATTTACCAAAAACTATTTTTTTTACTATGAAAAATCCCAAACTAGTACACCTGTGACAAATTTACCCCGACTAACCATAAAAAAACCCTAAACTGGTACATTTATGACAAATTTACCCCAAACTAATTTATTCGACCGCAAAAAATCTAAATTAGTAAATTTTTGACAAATATACCTTTCGCTAAATTGGATTAATATAAAAAAAATCACAAAAATGTAAACTGTGACAAACAGAGCGTAAAACCCAAATTTGTATATTAATCAACTGTCACGTATCATTTAACTTAATAATTTGATAATAAAATTTAATAAAAACTAAGATAGGGTAAATTTGTCATAAGTGTACTAATTTGGGGTAAATTTGTCACAAGTGTATTAGTTTGGGGTAAATTTGTCAAAGGTATACCAGTTTGGGGTTTTTGGTGGTCAAAAAAATAATTTGGAGTAAATTTGTCATGGGTGTACCAGTTTGGGGTTTTTCAGGGCATTAACCCTAAATTTTTTTTGTGATATAAAAATTTGCAAACTTATATTCATACGACACATTTATCCAAACATTAATTTTAACTATGTTGAAAATCCGAACATTAAACTCACGCCACACATTTACTCTTCATCAGTATTTTTCTTTCATCGCCGCTACCCTTATCATTGCCATTGCCACCATTCCCGCTAAACCAAGGAATAAAACGAAGGAGGAAGTTTTAAAAACAAAAACAAAAAAATAAGACATACAGTGGGTTGACATATTGTTATCATGTGAACGTCACGTTTGTATCTTTTGCTTTCCATCATTCAATATATAATAATCAGTAGCGAGATTTCATTCCTTGGCTGTTATTTCCAATATTTTCATCGAGACATGATTAAAGGCTCTAAGCATGCTCAAAAACGCAAAATGCGGGTAGCCACATAATTTGTTAACTTAACTAATTTAGGATGTGTGTTTGATACCAAAATAAGCTTTGGGTTTATGATTTAATGGAAGAAAATTCAAAGTAAATGTACTGCAGTGAACATAATTTAAAGTACTTTGTGGCTTTTTTAGCTATTCAATATGATGCATTAATGGAGATCCGTGCAAATATTGTCTCTAGGGGAGGCAGTACTACCTGACAAATGCATGATTTGAAGACTATTCATTTGAAAAATGGTCATTGAACTTTTATGAAGTATTGAAGCACATAGTATGTTAACAATTAATTTTCCATGGTCAAATCAAATTTATTAATCACATACGGATGTCAAGTCACTAAAAAATCCAAAACTTTTCAAACTGTAACGCATTTACCTCATTAAGAGCATTTTTGTCCTTTTTATATGTTTTTTCTTTCTCTTTTTTTCTTTTCTTTTTTTCTTCTTCTTCCCTCTGCCATAGAGCCAACAGAGGGAAGCTAGCGTCGGGCGAGGGTTGCCCTTGCCAGAGGGGTGCCCTCGCCAAATTTGGGCAAGGGCACAAGGGAGGCCCTCGCCCGACCCAGTCAGCCATGGTGGAGCTAGCGCAGGGAAGTCGGCGTCGGGTGAGGGTCGCCCTCACCCGGGCTGGCTAGAGCCACCCTCACCAGCGTTAGGCTCCCTCGACCCAGCCGAGGGCCGCCCTAGCCAGCCCAAGCGAGGGCAACCCTCACCCGACGCTGGCGAGGGTAGCCCTCATTGGACGCCGGCTTCTCTTTGCCGGCTCCGCCATGGCTCGCAAAGGGAAGAGAGAAGAATAAGAAAAAAAGTAAAAAAATTAAAAAGTAAAAAGACTAAAATGCCTTATAGTTTATGATAAATGTGTTATACGACAAAAGTTCATGATTTTTTGTATTACAAAAAAAGTTTAAGGTAAATGTGTCACGGTTGACAAAGTTTAGGATTTTTCAAGTCATAAAAAAAAGTTTGGGGCAAATCTATCACTTTGGGCAAAGTTTAAGATTTTTCGTGATTTTTTCTCTCTCTTTTATATACATATATACATAAATACATATACATATGTATATGTATATATACATATACATATATATGTATATGTATGCATATAAATACATATACATATATATATATATATATATATATATATATATATATATATATATATATATATATTGGGACTTAACAATCGGGTGGATATGTCGCTAGATACGCGTAGACTTCTATTTTCCAATTGAGAAAGTTACTAACTATATAAGCAAATTACCGACAAGATTATCATTAAAGTTGTTTTTTTTTTTACATGTGGAAGCTTGCTAGAGCTGGCAAAATGGGTCGAAACCCATATTATGACCCGTTTTTAGTTAAATGGGTTATATATGGGTCAAGTGAAAATTAAATATGGGTCAAAAATGTGTTTGAGAAAATAAAGCACAAAAAGAAATGGGTCTAAATGGGTTTGAGAAAATAAACCCATATTATGACCCACTTTGAATCCATGGGCCATGGCCTTCTTTAATTTTATAAAATATGTTTTAAAAGAAAATTCGAATTTTAATTAATTTCATATTTCAATTTTTTCTTTTTTTTTTTTTGTTTTCTTCCTTCCTTAGTTGATGGACGGTAGGGTGACGGGCGGCAACGAGCCGAGCGAGGCTTGAGCTTGCCGGTGTCAAGTAGGGCCTCGCCTCGCCCAGATCAGCGAGATCGAGCCCCGCCTGATGTCGGCGAGCTCGAGCCTCGCTTGTGGCCAGTCGCCGGCCGTTGTCATGGCCGGCAAGCGGCCGAGAAGAAAAAAAAAGAAAAGAAAAAAAAAAAAAATAATTATTAAAAATTAAAAATTATATTCTAAAAAATTCGATTTAAAAAATTATATTTATAATAATTATAAAAATTGTCCATTTAATTTGTATTGCATGAAAACTCTTTGAAAAATTTGTATTGCATAATAATGTTTTAACAATACTTTTTTTAAATAAAAAATCATAAAAATGAGTTTTTTTTTAAGTTTAGTTAAAAAAATTTCATGTCACGGTTTTTAGTTATTCAATAATATGTTCACACTTCAAATAAGGGAAGTGTGTGCATAGTCTAATTCTTTATAAATATTTCAATTTATAGTTTTTTTTTTAATTTTTTTATTTTATTTATTTACTATTTTAAATTTAATTTGAAGTTTTACTCCAATTAGCATATAGTAGAAGTGAGTTTTCCTAGAATATTAATAGATTTTAGCAATACATGTTGGGGCGGGTATGAGTCAGGTATTGGTCGAATCGAGTATAGGTTACTTGATTTACACTACATGAATATAAGTTAAAACAGGTTAAATGGGTCGAATATGGGTTGACCCATATTCGACCCAACCCACCTATTTGCCACCCTTAAAGCTTGCTAACGGTGTGAGAAGTAGATGTGATGACCAGGCGTTGTTGAGGGTTGGGCTTAACATGTCACTCATCTGTAACGCCCAATGAAAAATACACGTTGAATCTTCATATTAGACTCAAATTACTTGCCTTTTTTGATTTGAAAAATTTCCTCCCACACGTGAGATAATGGTGCAATCAAATTTATTTCGTATTCGAAGTTACTATTTAAATGAAGAAACTACCATTTTTCGCCAAGTTAATATTTACTTATTACAATGAAACTAATCCATCGATAGTTGTTGTCGTTGATAATGACCGAGTACCCACTACATTATCAAATGAACAGCTCAGCCACAAGACAAAATTAACTAATGTCGTGTAATTTGAGGATTACTTTTCTCGTTGGAGCTAACTAATATTCTCAATAAACTACCGTAATGAAGATGGATAGACAATCTTTTTTCTAATGCATAATTTCATTAATCAAAATCAAAAAGTTACTTAGTAATTTTTTTTATGGGGATAATGATACAAATGATCTATAAAATTTGACCAAATGTGTAATGTAGTATCTGAACTTTTAATTTGTTGCTTTAGTTCGATTTTCAATATGGCTCATAAACTTGTAGTTTGTTTAATATAACCCATAAACCTTTTACACATGTTCAATGTGCCTTGAATTATATGAAAATATTTGATGTAATCCTTCTATTATTTCAAAATTGAAGATGATATCATAAATTTTCATATTGTCCAAAGACTAAATTAAATACGTACTAAAAGTTCAAAGATAACCGTGAACAAATAAAAAAAAGAATTGCTAGCATGAATTTCTCACGAACTAACTCTTGAGATAATTAGCGATAAGAAATTATACACGTTTGATTGCAAGGTTGGATGTCGATTTCAACTCGGCGAGATACGAAAATTTCTTAACAAGTAATCGCGAGATATCTAGTCGCATTGCCTTTCTCGTGATTGTGCAAATTAGTTGAGTAATTTGCACATTCGGATTGTGGGGAGATTTGCGTGTGCGCTTGTCATGTGCTTTCATGCCTGAAAGCGTTTCGATCTATTCATTTCTTCCATTGGCAATTTCTAGTTGTCGCGTTGCCACCGTCGTGGATTTCAATTTTCAGGGGGCGATGTGGCGTCGGCAGGAAATGAACTTGGCTCAAACGCAATGCTCTTGAAAGAGGCATTTTCAAAAAAAAAAAGAAAAAAAAAAAAAGAGGCATTTTCATCTCCTGTCAGTCAAAAATGTTTGAGTGATTGCATAGCTCGCCCATGCCGATAGTGGGCACGTGATGAAATTTGTACATTGTACTAGACCTGTGTTTTATGTGAGGATATTAGCTTTTGCTTTGGGTGTTTGATGAATTAGTAATATTTTTTTGTGAGTTATTAATTCCATTTATCATCATTGTTTGGGTGTTTGTTGAATATGATAATTTGATAAGTTTTTGGACAAAATTGAAGTGTAAGATTTCAATGTACAATGTGATTGTAATTACAAATATTCAAGAAAAAGAATCAAGAAAAACAAAAAGAATGTTTAAAGAGGAAATAATAAGAAAATACATGAAATCATAAATACATGGCATGTACTTGAATACATTACAGAGGAATATAGTAGATTGTGTTGGGTAAAATAGACTGACGATTCACTGTAGTTTCGATAAAATAAGACACCAACTCATAAGGTGCACAAATAATGGAAGAACATAATTGACACCTTTAAACTAAAAAAACTGAAGATAATTATATTGTATAATAGAAATGAAAAAACGAAGAGAAATGTGTAGGGAGTGACGTGGAAGAGACCTTTAGTAAATTAGAAACGGAAAAGAGAAGAGGAACGAAGGGAGGGAAGGACATATGTCCTCTCAAAACCAACGTTTAATATAGAGCTTACAGGATAAGATATAAGATGCCAGGCAAACTACTATGAACTCAATTCACATAATATGCACGCCCTACGCAATTTTCCTTTGATATTACTAAAACCTATTAAATGTTCAAAGATCACTTTTACGTTATGTAGTAGAGATTATAAGCACCGTAAACAAACTTGCAATACATAACTCGCATGATATTGAGAAGAAACTACGTTTAATTCACTGTTTCGACAAGAAGCAACTACAGTTTGCGGTGTAAAAGAAGCTCCAGGATCCTAGAATAAAAACACCCGGAATCGTTCTTTTTATCATTTTCATCACCTCATTAGTGACTAATAGCCATTTAATAGATTGTGCATGCAGAGAAACAAAACGAAAGCCTATGTTAATACATAATTCCAATCACAACAACTAAGATGAACAAGAAGCAAAGAGCTACGGAGAAAGGCTAGGTGAAGCTACAAAAAGACCGTAATCTTTCCTCGATAGCTTCGTCTTGCCACCCCAATGTAGACCACCATTGTCACGCCCCGATCCTCAGGCACGCACACATCCCTCTCACTTGGTCGATTTTATAATGCGATATCCCAGGACTAGTATCGCCGACCCTTTCAATTTTTAAGCACATGCGGAAGCAGTTATAAATCCCCAGACAATAAAACAATGGGATAGAAAAGCAGGGCCATATTTTTCATATTGAAATTTATAACCAAACTTTTCTACATAACATCAACTAAAGAACTTCATAACTATTCACATCAATTGGAGTTCACAAAAGAAAATGGAATCTCAATCCCTTCCGGTCATACTCAAAATCTCTCTCGGTATTATCGTCTTCTTCCAAAAATCCTTCTACTCAGGTTTCACCTCCGAGTTCTTCTTCTCAGATTCCTCCTCAGCTCCTCAACGGGGTCCTGAAATGTTTTTCCCCAAACTGGGATGAGACTACGTCTCAGCGAGTTCTACCCCACTAAGCCCGATTAGTAAACCATTATACTAAAGGCTGCCTAAACACGCATGGGTCAGAAGACGTACCTTAGCATCAGATCCCACCTGCAAGTCAGTACAATTCATAATAGGCACCCAAACAATTATATCACGGATCGAAGCATCGATCAAATCGACCTAGTCGATTAAATGCCAACAAGACCACTCACGGTCATTTCTAATCGATCAATCAATCCACGACATCGAATCAAAGCAATGAATCACATCAAGTCACACTCAGATCGAATCATCGATCAATCGACCTAGTCGATTACAAGTCAATCAGACCATCTCATGGTCATTTCCAATAAATCGATCAATTCACAACATCAGATCAAGCAATGATCAATCGACCTAGTCGATTATACGTCATCACGACCCATGCTTGGCCGGCACATTCAATACTATCAATAAGTCCGACCATAGTCCATGACTGCTCACTCTAAGCTGATATATAGATAGTATAGCTCACACTAAGCTGACAGGGTTAAGGTATACTGCTCTCACTAAGCTGACATATCGCCCGTAGGCTGATATAGTATACCGGTATACTGCTCTCGCTAAGCGACATATCGCCGAAGGCCGATATAGTATACCCCGATGCTCCCACTAAGCGATAAAGTGTCTTGCTCGCACTAAGCGACATATCGCCCGTAGGGTGATATAGTACACCGATATCTTGCTCTCACTAAGCCGACAAATCACCCGCAGTGATATAGTATACTCGATGCTCCCATTAAGGCGATAAAGTGTCTTGCTTTCGCACTAAGCCGACATATCGCCCGTAGGCTGATAT